>CP125973.1:226126301-227376301 GCA_030063025.1 Avena longiglumis
CCACCAGAAACCGCGATTCGAAACCATAAATTCCGTTCTGGCACCCTACCGGGACTGGGGAATTAGGAGAGGATCATCTCCATCGTCATCACCGATGCCTCTCCATCAACCATCCATGTTTCCCCCATCCATGGGTGAGTAATCCCCCGTTGTAGGCTATGGGGATGGTAGGGATTGGATGAGTTCTATCATGTAATCGAATAAGATTGTTAGAGCATGGTGCCTAGTATCTCTATTAGTGCTATTTGACTTTGTTGCAACTTGTTGTGCTTAATGCTTGTCACTAGGGCCCGAGTTCCATGATCTCAGATCTGAACTTATTATTGATCCATAATGATAATATTGTTTGTGATCTTATCAGCAAGTTGTGTACACATATCATTGTCCGGAACCAAATGCCCCGAAGTGACAGAAATAGGGACAACCTGAGGGGATTGTGATATGAGGATCACATGTGTTCATGGAGTGCTAATGTTTTGCTCCGGTACTCTATTAAAAGGATTACCTTAATTGCCAGTAGATTCCCTTGAGGCCCCGCTGCAACGGGTTGGCTGGACAAAAGATGTTGTGGAAGTTCTCAATGCGAGCACGTATGACTATATTTAGAACACATGCATATGATTGTTTAGTACTTGGATGCTTTATCTTATTTATCTACAAATGCCCTAGATCTTGAAGTTATATGAATAGTATCATCCATGCAACGCCCGTCTATCCATCCCTATACCTACCGCACTCATATCCTACTATTTGCTACTATTATTACTATTGCCTTTGTTTTCTTGCTGATATTAATTTGTTATTGCTACTACAAAACTGTTGCTACTGATAAAATGATGTGAGCAAGACTATTTCCAGGTGCAGCTGAATTGACAAGTCAGTTGTTAAGGCTTATAAGTATTCTTTGACTCCCCTTGTATCGAATCAATAAACTGGGTAATACTACCCTCGAAGACTGTTGAGAGCCCCTATACTTGTGGGTCATCACCTGTTCGGCGCCAAGTTGGATTGAATTGGGCCAGATCTGGGCCCACAAAAGGCGGTAGACATTGTTTATTCACCGGACAGTCCGTCAACACAGAAGCCAGACAGTCCGTCGACCGACTTTCCTTCCTCAACGCCCAATTTCCACCGAATTATAGAACCCTAGCTTGTGGTTGTCCGAATGATCTCAAATTTGGTGGAAACGCCTGTATTGTCATGTCAAACCGCCTTGACAAGTTTATTTCTACTTTGATTAAGGAAAAAAACACCTTTTGTATTTTTTAATCGCGAAAACGACGCTTTTTTGTGAAGCGTCCACTAGAATGTACATCCAAGTGTGTGAAATAACGCCGTGTGGGAGTAGTAGGAGACACTAGAGGCACATCTGACCATATGGCTGCATGTGAAAGACTCGATATATGTGGTTTCCCGTCCGGTCAAAGTTTGGTCAAAGTTAACATGATTTCGGTAAATTTGAACCGTGGACACTAGAACTGTTGCTCATGTATTTTTAAAAATACCACTCTTGGGTATAGGATGTCATGTTTCATCATGGATCTAATCTCAGATCAGAAAGATACAACCCCTTGGCAGCCCTAGCGGACGCCGAGATTCTGACCTAATTTTGACCGGGTCGCTAGAAATTCAAAACTATTCGGAATGTTGTATAAACTTCGCCTATAGACTATGTTTGTTCCCTATTTCTAATTAAAATATTAAATAAGAGTTACATGTAAGCTTCCAACCATCTCCTCTGACATAGTAGCTTCAGAGTAGAAGGTTCATGGCTTACTAGGTAGATGGGCTAGGTGCTGACCATGTCCATTGGAAACTTTGTTGGAATGATCTCAAATTTGGTGGACACGATGTCTTGTCATTTCAAACCGTCTTGGCAAGCTTATTTCTACTTTGTTTTAGGAAAAACACCTTTTCTATTTTATAATCGTGAAAACAACGTTTTTTGTGAAGCGTCCACTAGAATGTACATTCAAGTGCGTGAAATAATGCCATGTGGGAGTAGTAGGCAATACTAGAGGCACATCTGACCAGTTGGTTGCATGTGAAAAACTCAATGGATATGGTTTCTAGTCTGGTCAAAGTTTGGTCAAAGTTGACATGACTTCGGTAAATTTGAACCGCGGACACTAGAAATGTTGCTCATAGATTTTCCTAAAAATCACTTTTAGATATAAGATGTCATGTTTCATCATCGATCTATTCTCATATCATAAAGATGTAACCCATTGGCATCCCTAGTGGATGCCGACATTCTGACCTAATTTTGACCGGGCCGCTAAAAATTCAAAAATATTCGGAATGTTGTAAATACTTCGCATATAGACTATGTTTGCTCCCTATTTTCCATTAAAAATATTAAATGTGGGGTACACCCAACCATCTCCTCTGACATAGTAGCTTTGGAGTGAAAGGTTCATGGCTTACTAGACAGATGGACTAGGTGGTGAACATGTCCATTGGAGACTTTGTCCGAATGATCTCAAATTTCGTGAACACGCGTGTATTGTCATATCAAACCGTCTTGGCAAGTTTATTTCTATTTTTTTAAATAAAAAACACCTTTATATTTTATAATCGCGAAAGCGACGTGTTTTGTGAAGCGTCCACTAGAATGTACATCCAAGTGCGTGAAATAACGCCGTTGGGAGTAGTAGGCGACACTAGAGGCACATCTGACCAGTTGGTTACATGTGAAAAACTAGATGGTTGTGGTTTCCCGTCCGGTTAAAGTTTAATCAAAGTTCACATGACTTCGATAAATTTGAACCGAGAACACTAGAAATGTTGCTCATGGATTTTTTTTAAAATTCACTTTTAGGTAGAGGATGTCATGTTTCTTCATGGATCTAATCTCAGATCACAAAGATACAATACCTTGGCAACCCTAGTGAACGTCGAGATTCTGACCTAATTTTGATCGGGCCGTTAGAAATTTAAAAATATTCAGAATATTGTAAAAACTTCACCTATACACTATGTTTGTTCCCTATTTTCCATTAAAAATATTAAACGCGTGTTATATGTAAGCTTCCAACCATCTCCTCTGACATAGTAGCTTCAGAGTGGAAGGTTTATGGCTTACTAGGCATATGGAGTAGGTGGTGACCATGTCCATAGGAAACTTTGTCCGAATAATCTCAAATTTGGTGGACGCGCGTGTCTTGTCATGTCAAACCGCCTTGGCAAGTTTATTTCTATTTTTTAAGGAAAAACACTTTTTCTATTTTATAATCACGAAAACGAATGTTTTTGTGAAGCGTCCACTTGAATGTACATCCAAGTGCGTGAAATAACGCCTTATGGGAGTAGTAGGCGACACTTTGACACATATGAGTAGTTGGTTGCATGTGAAATATTAGATGGTTGTGGTTTCCCGTCCGATCAAAGTTTGGTCAAAGTTGACATGACTTCGATAAATTTGAACCGCGGACACTAAAAATGTTGCTCATGGATTTTTTAAAAATTCACTTTTAGGTAGAGGATTTCATGTTTCTTCATGAATCTAATTAATCTCAGATCAGACAGATACAACACCTTGGCAGCCCTAGCGAACGCCGAGATTCTGACGTAATTTTAACCTGGCTACTAGAAATTCAAAAATATACAGAATATTATAAAAACTTCACCTGTAGACTATATTTTTTCCCTATTTTCCATTAAAAATATTAAACACCGGTTATGTGTAAGCTTCCAACCATCTCCTCTAGCATAGTAGGTTCGTGGTGGAAGGTTCACGGCTTACTAGGCAGATGGGCTAGGTGGTGACTATGTTCATTGGAAACTTTGTCGGAATGCTCTCAAATTTGGTGGACACGCGTGTCTTGTCATGTCAAACCGTATTAGCAAGTTTATCTATATTTTTAAGGAAAAACACCTTTTCTATTTTATAATCGCGAAAATGACGTTTTTGTGAAGTGTCCACTAGAATGTACATACAAGTGGCGCCAGAGGCACATCTGACCAGTTGGTTGCATATAAAAGACTAGATGGTCGTGGTTTCTCGTTGGTCAAAGTTTGGTCAAAGTTACCATGACTTCGGTAAATTTGAACGGTGGACACTAGAAATGTTGCTCGTGGATTTTTAAAAAATTCACTTTTAGGTAGAGGATGTCATGTTTCTTCATGGATCTAATCTCAGATCACACAGATACAATACCTTGGCAGCCCTAGCGGACACCGAGATTCTGACCTAATTTTAACCGGGCCGCTAGAAATTCAAAAATATTCGGAATGTTGTAAAAACTTCGCCCTACCTTTTCTTTCAAGTTAGAATCTAGGTCTTAGTTTTACATACGAAATATATTTGATTTTTAATGATATTAACCCATTGTAATGGTTTGTTGAAAATTGAAGAAAAACACCCTACCAGACAAGCCGGTGTTACAGCCAGACTATCTGTGTTGAAGAGCGACGAGAACCGTCGGATATGGATCGTGTGATGTCCTCCTGCCGGACTATCTTGACCTCTTCAAGCCGGCCAGTCCAGCTTCACTGTCCAAGCCCATGCACTCCGGCCCGCATGGCCTTTTGCAGCCCATTTAACGGTCCGGTGCGACGCAGCTATGACGCGGTTCTGTTTTAGTACCACCTCGCCAACTGAAGTAAACGCGGACCAACTTATAAACCTGGATCGTTCAAGTTAGCCCTTCTCCTCCTGAGAACACATCCCCTCTCTGCCCTGTTGGCATGGTGCCCTGATGATGTTGTCCTGGCTTTGAATCGTCGCTCCGTTTCTAATAGGTCAAGCACCCCTGGCGGGCATATTTTTTTACTTGGATGGAAAATCGTTGTACAGTATTCTCTGACGCCGGATAGACCGGCGATCTAGGTAGCATTTTATTTTCTTTGTCTCCTTTAGGTGCCGGTCTGGCTGGGGGCTTCTGCCGGTCTGTCCGGCAAATCTCATCAAATGCCAGAATGTCTGTCATCTACTCCCTGACTGTCCAATGAACGGTTAGATTGATTAAGTAAGTAATCGCGGGGAGAAAAGTCTCATTATTCCCCACATCCAAGCGGTTGCTCGCCAGACCGATATAACACCTCAATTTTAATTAATTTATAATTAGGGTTTGTTTTGTGCATCATGAGCATCATATCTTAAATTGTGCACTAAAGAAAATAATGCAAACCCTAAACCCTATCCCCTTCCTCTATTTGAAAAGCAATTCAAATATTTTGAATTTTGAAAATTACCAAAACATTGGAGCCCAAATGGACTAAAAAGGCCCCTGCAATATTTCATACATTTTATAAAAGTCCCTGGTATTTTGAAATATTCAAAACAAAATTTGAAATGAAAATAGAAACAGGAAATAGAAAAACAGAAAAGAAAAAGGTTTTGTTAAAAAAAATAGAATCAGAGCAAGCCACGCCGCAGCCCAGCTAACTCTCTTCTCCTCTCTCCCTCTCCCGCGGCCCAGCTGGCCCAAGTCAGGCTCGTACCCCTTCGGCCACCTAACACCGTCGTCCTCCTCGCCGATGGATCCTAGAAGCAGCTCGGTGGCCGCTCGCCCGCCGCCGGCGAGCGCCAAGATGCGTGTCGTCGCCCCTGGAGGCCTACAAGTACCTCGACGCCGCTGCGGAGAAGCCCTAGCACGCCTCTATCCCTTTCCCCCTCAATTCCATGCGCCACACCGAACCCCAGCCCTCAGTTGTCGTCGATTGCCGCCGTTCTGGCCTCTCCCACGTTCGTCCGAGCATGCCATCAGCACCACCGTGTTCGCCTACCTCGACTAGCCAGAGGAATCGAGCTAGAGCTTCACGAATCGATGTCGTCATCGCCTTCTTCTCCGACACCTGTCATGGTCCTCGCCACCGATTCCGGCCACCCCGCTCCTCGCCGACCCCTTCATAGTGCTCCTGGTGAGCTTCTGAGCACGCCAGTGCTCTTCCCCGTCTCCCTTTTGCTTCCTTTTGTTCTTCCGCCACGCACCTGCATGCCCCGTCGATTGCCGCCATTGTGCTCTCCACTCCGGTGACCCCAGGAAGCAGCGCCGCCACTTTATGGCCTTCCGTGACGAGGCGCATCCAGCGCAGCTACACATGCAAGCTCCCGATGCCTCCCGCCTCGGATTCGTGCAGGGATCTGAGGATCAATCTTTGGCTGATGTCAGCATGACGTCATGCCTATGTCATATATATTTTCTTTTGTTTTATTGTTTTCAATAATTCTTTTCTAGAAATATAAATAACCCTGTGGGCCACATCTGTCAGGTTTTAATCTTTTTGGAAATTAATTTCTGTAAATGATTAAATATATGACATGTGGACCCCATTTGGAAAATAATTTAAAATAATCCAAAAATGTTTTATAATTTCATAAAATGATTTAAAATGGATTTAAATTGAGAAAAAGCATAACTAATTCATTTTAAGTCAGAAAAATACAAATAATATATCAAAATGTTTAGAAAAATGAGTACTATCTAATAGAGCTATAATCATGAATTGTTCAACAACTTTCATAACAAGTTTAATTGGAACAACATAGAAACCCCTCTCATATATTCCGGAGTTTCCCCGAGTTAGGGTTTGCGCCCCTCGGAACCCCGATTAAATTGCCGAGCATGCTTTAGGGTTACATTTCAATACAATCTAAATTGCCATATCATCATATTTGCTTGAGAATTGCATCGATGCCATGTGTTGATTGTTTCCCCCTTTATTTTTGGTATTTGGTTCTTTCCGGTAGAATACGATGTCGAGATCGAGATCGAAGCCAGAGATCAACACCGTCGAAGATCGATGAACAATAATTGACCAATTGTAACCAAGTCAAGTACAAGGCTACTGAAGATCTTCTTATCGTTTATCAACAGGCAAAGGCAAGCATAGCCCCACCATGATATAATCCTATGATTTCGAAAGCATTTCAATTCTTGCCATGATGCATACGATTCTACTATGGTATTTTATCGATAGATAGAGTATCCTATCTATTGCATACTCCCTTTGAGGTTATATTACATGATCCACTGCTCCTAGCATAACTAGGTTTGGCGTGTGTGCACTGCTAGAGCTTATATCTGTGTCTTGCTTAGCCATGCTTAGCTGTTGAGTCTGGTTCATCCATATGATGTATCAGATGCAGATAATCTAGTATGACAGGAGAACGTGGTAAGATGAGATCAGTGATATGAGATTAAACATCTTAAGGCTTGTATGGGAGGCCACGGTGGGATGTGGTTTTTCTAGTCCCATGCTCGCCACCCTTAGGACCCTAGGTTCTTTCCTCTTGAACCAAGACGAGCGTACAACCACACGGGGTAAATGGGGACCCCATGATTGACTAACTTGCCTAGTAGATTCCATGAGTCACATAGTTCGGGCGTTCCATTCGACATACGCATTGAAAACGTTTTTGAAAGAAGGAGGTGAAGGAGGTGCATTCATACAGGTAGGGAAGCATGGACCGGGTTGCTTGGGGTCCATGGAGCCCCTGGTGTACCAACCTTGCCTCACATCTTTAAGTACCGACTTCAGGATTTGACCCGTTACGACGGAACCATACTTATTGCGTGACTCATGGTCTCAGCGAAAGCAAGGTAAAGGTCGTGTCTAACCACACCCTCTGTTAGCACACCAAGGAAGTGAGTCAAGTGGCAATAAGAGTCGGTTGGTACGTGTGGGTAAAGTTTTACACCCCTGCAGGGTAATAATCTTTCGGAAAGCCATGTCCACGGTTATGGACGACTTGGGAACGGATGGGAGATCATAGAGAACATGAACCTAATCGTAAAACTTGGCAACTAATGTTTGTCGGATGCTTCCTCATGGGTACGAGGGGGTGATCCTAGTTCAGATGATGATGATTCGGTGGATATCAAAAGATGATGATCAATATTTCAGAGATGTCGCTCTCTTATCCCCTTTTAAATTACTCTGATTAGACGAGCTTCTTCTCCCTCTTGTTTTATAAACAAAAGTGGCTTTATGCAAAACAACTCCACCAGCCATAAGTCTTGCGGAGTACACCCTGTACTCACCCTTGCTTTGTTGATACTTTTGGCAGAGTAATTGTTCCCTGAAGACCAGTTTGGTACTACATCGACCTCGACGAGTAGCTTGGGGTTCTCGGCCGGCAGCCTAGAATCTATGGGCTGGGACGTCATCGTTATGCTTCAGGACTCTTAGGCCATTTGTTAAGTTTGCTATACTTAATAGCATAATCTTCCTTTCGTTGTTTGATGTTTGTGGTCAATGACCTTTGCTTGTAGTGATTTGGTTCTCTGCTCAGTTATGAGCTTGCTGTAATAAATTTTGTGTCGTAGGGTCACTGCCGTGTTACCGATTCTTCACTGGATATTCTCGAGCTCAAGGTTAAGCTTATTTCAGACGGAGGTCTAGGATTTGTTTAGCCCTGATCCCGGGGGTGTCACATTTCTTGGTATCAGAGTAGTACCGACTGTAGGAAAACCTTGTTATTGGTCGATGTTGAGTCTAGTGTTTGTGAAAACTATTTTAAAAGCTGAAAAGTATTTGGGAAAACTCTAGTATGATTCTTTTCTCCTTATCTAGTTTCTCTCTAACTCTGGGTTATCTTATCTGGTGTTGATTTTGGAAAAAAATTGATATATCTTCCAGTCTTTCAAAACTTAGGTGCCTTCTTGGCATGAAGTTTCTAAGCCAGTTGACCTAGTGTTGAATTCTTTAGAGTTGTGTGTGTTGTGAATACCTTGTTCCCCTTTGCTCTTGTTCATCTGAGAGATTCCTTTCCATCATGATCTCTCTATCTTATGGACCTACAATATTATATTGTTGATTCCACCGTGTTCTGCTCTAGGCTTCGAGGTTTCTTTTCACCTCGAGTGCCTCCTTTTCGTTTGTTGGGTACTTCAGAAGTCGTTTCTTCTTCTGGAAGCTACCTCGTGATCACTATCTTGCAGTGTACACTATGTCACTCAAGTAGTAGTTACTCCTTTCTCGGGTTTTAACCTTTGGACTTGAACCTAAGATCCCCAATTGTGCTGGATTCTGGTGTTGTGAATCTTGTACATGAAGCCGACCTTTAACCCAAGATCCATTGTTGACCCCTGTTCTTAATGTTCACACATTACCTCAGGATGGCTTGTATTACAATTCTAGCCTTCAAAGCTTGTGGTCTTTGTCGCGACTGAATTGTGACAACTAAGGACTTCCCCTACCACTAGCTATGGCACATGTTCCTTAATGGAACCAAAAATATAACGACAAGAGTACTCCTCGAGAGTCTTGCATCTATACTCGTGACTCTGCCACACCTTACCCCTTTGCTGCATTGGTTTTCAGAAGGTTGTTGACTTATGCATCCACATCTCGGGATTCTATCCTGAGCATGTTTGTTTTCCTTGTTGTTTTCTGACCTTTTTCTACCAGTTGGTAGCCAAGTAGTTATCTGCATTGGTGTCTTCTGATGCAAGATACTCTTGTGGTCTGTCATGACAAACCATTTCGGGATGTTAGGAGAAACAAACTACAGTACCTCGTCATATCTAGGACCAGGTCAAAGTGTTGTAATCCGCATATCAAGATGCATTGATTGTCTTCCATCTGTTCTACCTTAAAGTATCACACTCTTTTATACTAAGAGGTCGTGTCGAGTTTCATGACCCCTTAATGAAGTGATGCTCCTACACATATTTACCCACCCTCCCTCGAGCTTTCGCGCTCGTGAGTGATGCGTGTGCGTAACAATGTGGCCATCTAAGATTCTTAGCAAATTTCATTGTTTTAAACTCTAAGGACATTGAGTCATTCTCAGCGTGATTGGTTAACCCTATCACTATGCAAAGGATGATTGTACTACCAAGTCCGATATTCTGGTACGCTCTCTTTCGTCAAAGAGTTAGGCTTGTGCCGAAGCTCCAAGACTATGTTCCCTTGCCTTACCAAGCAAGTTTCCTCTCGAGCTAAGTGATATACCGGTGGTTCATGATATTATAGGTGTCTACTAGAAGTATCGCCATGTTGCCACATGACCGTGATGTCAAGTTCTTGAGTAAGAAAGTTCTCTGAACTGCACTTTCTCCAAGGATCCGTATTGGATACCCTGAACTAGTTGGTTGAGCTTAAACAAAAACTTGGAGAGTTGTAAGACAAAAGTTCTATTCGACTCAGTTCTTTCTTAAAGGGATGTCTAGTTTTTTTCGTGTTGAGGAAAGATAGTATTTCCTTCGTGGACATGTTATCTTCCCCTATCTTTTATTTGATTTGGGTTATCGTCAAATCAAAGTCAGTTCCAAGGACTATCTTGCTAATGTTTCTTCTTGTGATGTTTCACTGGGATACATCTTCATGTCCTTTGTTCTGACCAGTATTTTTGTCCTGTTCACGCAACATATGAGTCCATCTTCTTGGAGTGGCATGATAAGTTTTTTGTTGAGCCCATCGATGATATTCTTATCTTCTCCATGTTAGATTTGATTCATATGGAACATTTGGCATTAATGTTGGAAACTTTTGAGAACCGTCTTTGAGTCATCTCGAAGTATGTGTTCTGGATGTTAGATGTGACCTTCTCTAGTTCATGTGCAAACGTTGAAAGATGCCATCATGGATTCGAGTACAGTTAGCTCCGTTTCCTTAAGGACACATGTGTGTCTTATTGCTAATAATTTATATGTATGCAGTGGTCTTTTGACAAGTTGCTAAATACATGGGTATAGCAATCTAGCTCAGTCTTTTGGAGATTGACATTGTAGTCCCTGTCTTGAGAATCTAGTGACTTTACCTTTGCGGTAAATGTTGCAAACTTTCTATTCGGGCATGATGAGTCTGAAGTATCACTTCACTTAACCAAAGCTGAATCTCAAGCAGCCATGATGGTTGGTGTTCCTCAAGGTTTTGACATAGGTCTCTTTGTAAATCTGGCAAGATCGATGTAATGGTTGACACACTTAGCCGGAAAGACTTTTTGTTATATTCCTGTGATTCAGCAATATCAACCACTCTTCATGAGGCTTCTTCTATAATTCATTATAGGAGTTATGCTTATGGTTTCCTTGGTCTCCGAAGTCTGACCTTTACTTGGTGTTCGATTTCTCGAACATCAAGGAGAACATTTAAAGTAGTGTTGCTAAATGCCTCTCGGTCAATCCTCTAGACCCTTTATTTTGGCAAGCATCTTGTTGTGCCAAGTAATTGAAGTCTGAGAATAAAGTTTCTTTCTTCTCGTGTTATCAGGAATCTTCTTACCTACTCATCTAGTGGTGCAAAGTGATATCATGATCTTGGCAAAGATTTTGATAAATCTAGATGAATAAAGAGTTTTCTCAACCATGTTTAAGAGTGACTATGATTTTGATAATCAGAAGTTTCTCTTGATACATGTTCCTTGTGACTCTTATGAGTCCTCTCCACAAAGCACCTTTCTATCTTGACCTTCTGTTGAATAAAAGAGTGATCCTTCTGTGTCAAAAGTAGTTCAACATCTTGGTTTTGTTGATCCATATCTCTGCAAAACGAAATCTCTACTTAATCCATTTAGTAGAGGTTCCCTGTCGAAGTCTGTGGTTATGTTATTTCTGTTGGAAGCTTTCTTCTTCAGAAGCTTCTAGACCTCCTGCAAGTTCCATGGTCTCAATCCTTACGAAGACCATCTATCTAACAACTTGAAACCATCTCCTCTTGGTTCCTCTGTTACCTTGATGTGTTTCATGTTCGTCATCTCAGAGTTGTTTCTGAACACTCCATCCATGAGTTGACCATGAGATACTCTATGTGTTGTTTAGTGTGTTTCCCTCCTGTCTTTAGAGTGGCCCTGTTTCTTTCTCCCTCGGTCTCTCTTCCTATCTTGGAATCTCGGGTCGAGATTCTCGTAAGGGGGATAGAGCTATAACACCCTAGTTTTAGTTAATTTATAACTAGGGTTTGTTTTGTGCATCATGAGCATCATATCTTAAATTGTGCACTAAATAAAATAATGCAAACCCTAAACCCTATCCCCTTCCTCTATTTGAAAAGCAATTCAAATGTTTTGAATTTTGAAAATTACCAAAACATTGGAGCCCAAATGGACTAAAAGGGCCCCTGCAATATTTCATACATTTTATAAAAGTCCCTGGTATTTTGAAATATTCAAAACAGAATTTGAAATGCAAATAGAAACAGGAAATAGAAAAACAGAAAAGGAAAAGGTTTTGTTAAAAAAATAGAACCAGAGCAAGCTAGGCCGCAGCCCATCTAACTCTCTTCTCCTCTCTCCCTCTCCCGCGGCCCAGCTGGCCCAAGTCAGGCCCGTACCCCTTCGGCCACCTAACACCGTCTTCCTCCTCACCGATGGATCCTGGAAGTAGCTCGGTTGCCGCTCGCCCGCCGCCGGCGAGCGCCAAGATGCGCGCTGCCGCCCGTGGAGGCCTACAAGTACCTCAAAGCTGCTGCGGAGAAGCCCTAGCATGCCTCTATCCCTTTTCCCCTCGATTCCATGCGCCACACCGAACCCCAGCCCTGCGGTTGCCGTCGATTGCCGCCGTTCTGGCCTCTCCCCCGTTCGTCCAAGCACGCCATCAGCACCACCGTGTTCGCCTACCTCGACTTGCCAGAGGAATCGAGCTAGAGCTTCACGAATCGATGCCGTTGTCGCCTTCTTCTCTGACACCTGTCATGGTCCTCGCCACCGATTCCGGCCACCCCGCTCCTCGCCGACCCGTTCATAGTGGTCCTAGTGAGCTTCTGAGCATGCCAGTGCTCTTCCCCGTCTCCCTTTTGCTTCCTTTTGTTCTGCAGCCATGCACCTGCATGCCCTGCCGATTGCCGCCATTGTGCTCTCCATTCCGGTGACCCCAGGAAGCAGCGCCGCCACTTTATGGCCTTCCATGACGAGGCGCGTCTAGCGCAGCTACACGCGCAAGCTCCCGATGCCTCCCGCCGCGGATTCGTGCAGGGATCTAAAGATCAATCTTCGGCTGATGTCAACATGACGTCATGCCTATGTCATATATTTTTTCTTTTGTTTTATTGTTTTCAATAATTCTTTTCTGGAAATATAATTAACCCTGTGGGCCCCATCTGTCAGGTTTTAATCTTTTTGGAAATTAATTTCTGTAAATGATTAAATATATGACATGTGGACCCCATTTGGAAAATAATTTAAAATAATCCAAAAATGTTTTATAATTTCCTAAAATGATTTAAAATGGATTTAAATTGAGAAAAATCATAACTAATTCATTTGAAGTTAGAAAAATACAAATAATATATCAAAATGTTCAGAAAAATGAGAACTATCTAATAGAGCTATAATCATGCATTGTTCAACAACTTTCATAACAAGTTTAATTGGAACAACATAGTAACCCCTCTAATATATTCCGGAGTTTCCCCGAGTTAGGGTTTGCGCCCCTCGGAACCCCGATTAAATTGCCGAGCATGCTTTAGGGTTACATTTCAATACAATCTAAATTGTCATATCATCATATTTGCTTGAGCATTGCATCGATGCCATGTGTTGATTGTTTCCCCCTTTCTTTCCGGTATTTGGTTCTTTCTGGTAGAATACGATGTCGAGATCGAGATCGAAGCCAGAGATCAACACCATCGAAGATCGATGAACAATACTTGACCAATTGTAACCAAGTCAAGTACAAGGCTACCGAAGATCTGCTTATCGTTTATCAACAGGCAAAGGCAAGCATAGCCCCACCATGATATAATCCTATGATTTCGAAAGCATTTCAATTCTTGCCATGATGCATATGATTCTACTGTGGTCTTTTATCGATAGATAGAGTATCCTATTTATTGCATACTCCCTTTGAGCTTATATTACATGATCCACTACTCCTAGCATAACTAGGTTTGGCGTGTGTGCACTGCTAGAGCTTATATTTGTGTCTTGCTTAGACATGCTTAGCTGTTGAGTCTGGTTCATCCAGATGGTGTATCAGATGCAGATAATCTAGTATGACAGGAGAACGTGGTAAGATGAGATCCGTGATATGAGATTAAACATGTTAAGGCTTGTATGGGAGGCCACGGTGGGATGTTTTTTTGTAGTCCCATGCTCGCCACCATTAGGAACCTAGGTTCTTTCCTCTTGAACCAAGACGAGCATACAACCACACGGGGTAAATGGGGACCCATGATTGACTAACTTGCCTAGTAGATTCCATGAGTAACATAGTTCGGGCGTTCCATTCGACATACGCATTGAAAACGTTTTTGAAAGAAGGAGGTGCATTCATACAGGTAGGGAAGCGTGGACCGGGTTGATTGGGGTCGATGGAGCCCCTGGTGAACCAACCTCGCCTCACATCTTTAAGTACCGGCTTCGGGATTTGACCCGTTACGGCGGAACCATACTTATTGCGTGACTCATGGTCTCGGCGAAAGCAAGGTAAAGGTCATGTCCAACCACACCCTCTGTCAGCACACCAAGGAAGTGTGTCAAGTGGCAATAAGATTCGGTTGGTACGTGTGGGTAAAGTTGTACACCCCTGCAGGGTAATAATCTTTCGGAAAGCCGTGTCCACGGTTATGGATGACTTGGGAACGGATGGGAGATCATAGAGAACATGAACCTAATCGTAAAACTTGGCAACTAATGTTTGTTGGATGCTTCCTCATGGGTACGAGGGGGTGATCCTAGTTCAGATGATGATGATTCGGTGGATATCAAAAGATGATGATCAATATTTCAGAGATGTCGCTCTCTTATCCCCTTTTAAAATACTCTGATTAGACGAGCTTCTTCTCCCTCTTGTTTTATAAACAAATGTGGCTTTATGCAAAACAACTCCACCAGCCATAAGTCTTGCGGAGTACACCCTGTACTCACCCTTGCTTTGTTGATACTTTTGGCAGAGTAAGTGTTCCCTGAAGACCAGTTTGGTACTACATCGACATCGACGAGTAGCTTGGGTTCCCGGCCGGCAGCCTGGAATCTATGGGCTGGGACGTCATCGTTATGCTTCAGGCCTCTTAGGCCATTTGTTAAGTTTGCTATACTTAATAGAATAATTTGCCTTCCATTGTTTGATGTTTGTGGTCAGTGACCTTTGCTTGTAATAATTTGGTTCTCTGCTCAGTTATGAGCTTGCTGTAATAAATTTTGTGTCGTAGGGTCACTGCCGTGTTACCGATTCTTCACTGGATATTCTCGAGCTCAAGGTTAAGCTTATTTCAAACGGAGGTCTGGAATTTGTTTAGCCCTGATCCCGAGGGTGTCACAACCGATTACCTTCCTCCCCGACCATTTCTCTCCACCCGAATCAACCCTACACCCCCGATCTACTCCTTCACCAATCCATTTTATCCCTAACTTCTTCTCTTCGATCAAATCGACGCTGGTGGAAAGGTTTCCACCCGACGTGGGGTGTATAAGATGGCACACACTAAGACCATATGTATGTTCTTTCTACTTTTTAATCAAGATGATTACTGCTAGTAGTAACACACACTTTCTTTGTACTTTTATACTGGATCAAATTGAGGCTTTCTCCATGTACTTGTACACTCAAAATTGAGGCTTGCTCCATTTACTTTAGTTATTTTGTGAACAATGGATTGCAACCTTATGTGGTGAAGAAAATGATTTGTCTTGTACATAAAATCTAGGAGAACAAGTGGTAGGACTTGTTGTTAGTACTTATTCATTAAGAGGACATACTTTGGGGATAGTACAATGAACTCAAAATGCTATGTATCTCCATATGCTATACTTAGGGTTTTTCTGCAGTAATGGAACAATCTTAATTCATTCTTCAGTAATATTGATTGTCGTTTATGCACTATGGTTAGAGTTGGTTGTTCATCCTATTTCGTTGATATGCGTTACTCCAATCGCTAAAAAGGAACACTTACCATCTTTAGGTCCTCGTCGTCGAGGATCCACGGATAGCGAGGAAATAAGACGACTATTAAAGCACGCAAATGTTCCTGTTGATAGGGAAGGTGATAGTACGGCTGTTGACTTGAATACCATTTACAGTGACATCTACGGTAGCGAGAAGGAGGATGGCAGTGGCAGTGAGAATGAGGATGGCAGCGGCACTGAGAAGGATGGCAGCGATAGTGAGAAGGATGATACCGAGGTGGCTGAGAGTGAATCTGAGGATGATGAGCAGGAAGCCTATGTACTTGAGGCTGTTTAGAAACATCATCCAACCCATTCAAGAACATCAAGTAAGAAGCACGTCACTCGTGCTAGTGATCCTCCTCGTGCAACTCCTCCTCCTTGTGGTACTGCTCCTCCTTGTTCCATTAAGCCTTGTGGCACGCCCATTCGCGATGGTCTAGTCCTTAAGAAAAGAAGGCCAAAGCATCCCAGAAACTAAAAAGTGACTAATTGGAAGAAAGCAGCAAGAAAATACTACATTGATGAGAGGATAATTGATCATTTTTCAGAACGTATAAATGCTCCAGATCCAAGGTTTTGGTCTCATGTGCATCAAGGAATTTATGAAAGCATAATTTTAGAGAAATCACACACTCTTGTTCCTCAACAACTAGTCAACATGGAGTTCATTGATAAGAATAGTGCACACCTCCCGGGTTGTGTGGAGATAATTGATGCTATGAGGTTGCGTGGCATTATTACTCTTCGGCATGACTGGAGTGAAGAAGCGGTTATCCAATTCTTTGCCACTTGTAGGTTTCCTACAAATGAAGCGAGGACACTTGTATGGAGTACCGAAGGGTCGTAGTTGAGCGTGACATTCGAAGAGTTTGCCAATCGCCTCAACATTCCTTATGATGCCATTCTCTATAAGATCCATGCCAGATCTAGCACAGGTGAATCGATGAGCGGTGATGCTCTTGCCCCTCTTTATCATCCGGGTGTCAAGTTTACTCCTGAGAATGCACAGAGTCACCAAGGCTCTTGTTCCCAAGATTGGTGATAAACATATGGCGAGGAACTTTGCCATTGACCTATTGGTTCGGATGCACACTCATGGTACTCAGCAGTTTGATTTGGCGGATTTTCTTTATGAACAAATTCGCCTTGCCTCTTATCTGCAAGATAGGAGCTTCCCATATGCATCATATGTCCAAGTGCTCATTGATGCAAAGTATCCTCACAAGATTTTCAAGGATTCCAAGAACAAAGAATGGACTCGCCAAATAATTGGTGTCGCCGCTCCGACCACAGCCATCACTTGAACCTCCAAGAAAAAGGCTGCCGCTCCTTCTCGCATGCCTTCCAAGTTTGAGAAATTCATGGAAAAGACTCAACGCTTAATCTTTGGGATGTGCAAATCAAATTCTGAGGAGATAGCCAACATCAAGTCGGGTGATCGTGCAAAAATGAACAAGTACAAAGCTCAAATTCATCTAACTTAGTGGTGAGGCTAGTGATGATGAAGTGGTTGCATCATCGAGCACCCCTCGTCCCAACTATGAGTTCCCTAAAAAAGGATATGAGGAGTTCTTTGACAACGATTCAAGTGATGAAGATGGTGGTGCGACAAGTTAGGGAGCCTCCAAATGATAGTTTGTGAAGTAGGATGCCCGGTTTGATTCATATGGCTAAAGTTGCATGCCTTGTTTAATCTTTGATTTTTATTGGCATGCGGAACTTTTATATATCCATTATCTATGTGTAAGACTATGTTTGTTGGATTTCATGTCTTTTTTTGTCGGACTATGGTTATCGAGTATGTTTGATGGTTATTGAAATCATGTGTTGGATAAAAAGTGAAATCATGTGTTGGATGCTTTCTTTGTTGTTATGGCAGAAAAGTGTGGTATTCTCTTTATGATAATTTTGCTTTATTCTTCATATTTTCATTGTGGCATAGATCCCTTTTCTTACGCAGCCTAAACCATTGTTGGACAGGCCGGCAATCACGACCGGCCAGGCCGGCATACCAGTTCTGCTATGCAAATCTAGCGCCGGACATGCCGGCTTCTACCGCCGGTCAGGCCGGCAAGTTGAAATTGTACCCGGACAAACTTCGTTACATGTTCGGGTAAATGTTCGGGTACTTTTCCGGCCTTAAATTTTAGCCTCTGCAAGTTCTGATGTTCTAAGCCGGATATACCGACTGTAACTACCAGACAGAGCGATGGGTAGTTTAGTTGTGTGTAACACCCTCGCCTGATAAGGCTGAGTTCATGTGTATAGTGCCAATCCATGGATCGGTTCACTAGCACACACACACAGTACAGATGAATACCAAAGAATTTAACTGTGCATCATCAATAACGAACTGATCCAGAATTTACAATTATTACAATAATGCTTAGATCAAGGCGAGCTCAAATATCAAGTAGCATACGAAAGCATTAACAATTGATAGGCTCCATCTTCAATTTTGCCACAGGCAAACAACTGTTGAGTGGAGTATCGCGACCTATTCGATCACTCAGAAACGGAAACATAACCTGCAACATAAAACGTAGCAGTCCCGAAGGGTCAATACTTGGAATGTATGGCAAGTAGAGCTATTAAAGGAGACAATAAACCTACCATCTACATGCATATTTGGCAAGTGGAACTATGGCTAGCTTGCATTTGCAAATACCTTTGTCCTACTTTCATAAAAAAATTGATTTTCTTTGAAAAGATCCCAATTAAGTTAACCCATCAACATTAAAGCAATTAGGAAATTAGAATGAGTGAGAAACATGTCATGAACTCAATATCAAGCAACTTAGATGTCCATAACCGGGGACACAACTAATCGATTAGTTTATACACCCTGCAGGGGTTAGTACACTTTACCCATGGACTTGGCCATCCCAGCTCGTACACCACTCTCATATTGGGTGATGATAGGGAGAAGTCCAAGAAGGGACCGTTCGGGAAGTAGCTCTCCAAACCCGACACGCACCGGTCCAACCTACCAAAATTCTACATCTCTGGATACGTGGGTTCGAGTTACCACAACCTACTGAGTCCAACCTGTTGGAGATATGCCCTAGAGGCAATAATAAATGTAGTTATTATTATATCTTTGTGCTTATGATAAATGTTTACATTCATGCTATAATAGTATTAACAAGGAAACATTAATACTTGTGTGATTTGTAAACTAAATTAGAGTCCCTAGTAAAGCCTCTTTATAATACTAGCTTGTTGGTTAATAAATGATTGTGGTTTCCCTATAATGAACATTGAGATGTTATTAACAACAAGATCATATCGTTAGGAGAATGATATGATGGACATACTCCTATAAATAAGCGTAGCATAAAGATCAAGTCATTTTAATAGTTCAATTGCTATATGCATTCTGATACATAGTAACCTAATTCCTTCGACCATGAGATCATGCTTATCACCATCACCGAAAGGATGCTTTGATGACATCAAACAACACACCGTAACTGGGTGGCTATAAAGGTGGCATTGAGTGTTCGGAAAGTATTGATTGAGACACATGGATCAAGAGTGGGATTTGTCCATCCATATGACGGATAGATATACTCTGGGCCCTCTCGATGGAATATCATCCAATTAGCTTGCAAGCATGTGACTGGCTCACAAGGGATCACATATCACAGGAACGAGAAAAGAGTACTTATCAGTAACGTGGTTGAACTAGGTATGCAGAGATACCGACGATCAAAACCTCGGATAAGTAAACTATCGTGAGACAAAGGGAAATTGGTATCGTATGTAAGTGGTTCATTCGATCGCAAAGTAATCATAGAAATATGTGGGATCCATATGAATTTCCAGATTCCTCTATTGGTTATTGTTCGGAGAAGTGTCTCGATCATGTCCGCATATTTCACGAACGGTAGGGAGACACACTTAAGGATTCGATGTTGTTGAGTAGTTATGGAATGACGAGTAAGAGACTGAATGTTGTTCGGAGTCTCGGATGGGATCCGGGATATCACAAGGAGATCCGGAATGGTCCGGAGAATAAGATTCATATAAGGAAAGTCCTGTTTCGGGGTTGGAGAATGGTTCCGGTGTTTTCATCGGGAATGTTCTAGAAGGTTCCGGAATGTCCGGCACTCCGGAGGGGAAGGGTACATGAATGTGTCATAACAAGTTGGAATGGTTGCATCATGTACTAGGTGTCATCGCTGAACAAAATAAAGGGTTAAATCAAATCCTAGTTTGAAAAGTCAAACGCCAATTTGAAAAGTCAAACGGCTATTTTGTTTGGTGGAGAGTAGAAACCTACTTGGGAGGAAGTCCTCTCCTCCACCCGCCAAGGAGGCCGAGTTGGGGAGGGACTCCCCTCCCCTTGGCCGCGCCCTCCCACCTATATAAGGAGGGGCAGGGCTTCCCCTCCAAAACCTACACCTTGCCCCTCTAAACCCTAACCCTAGCTGCCGCCGCCCACCATAGCCGCCGTCGCCCTAGGGTTTCTCCCAAGCCGCCGAGTTGGGGCTTCTACTTGCCCTAGCCGCTGGCCTAGCTCCCTCTACTTGGTGTGTCTAAACCTAGATCACCGAGGCTCTCTCATAGTCCACCATACTCGCTTCGGCTTAAGGAGAAGCGCTGCGAGATCTCCCCTCTACTTCCGATACCACGTCGTCATGCTGCCGGAATCACGAGGAGAGTGCTACAACATCCGCTGCCTGCTAGAACAAGGGAGAGGAAGGTCTTCGTCGAGTCAACGCAGGCGATGTGACTACTGGAGCTACGGAGCCTTGGGAAGGATCGTCTACACGATCTTGAGATCAGGAAGAGTACGACTACATCACCCACGAGAATCCGCTCTCGTTAAACACTTTGGAATATTCGTGGGTGAGTTATTCTATCGACTCGTTGCCACAATCTAGTAGATAGATCTTGGCTTGTTTGTTTGTATGCGGTAGAAAATTTTTGTTTTCCATGCTATGAACCCCTACAGTGGTATCAGAGCCGTGTCTATATGTAGATCTGTTGCACGAGTAGAACACAATGGTCATTGTGGGCGGTGGTGCTTCTATTATCAATTGCTTCTTGTGTACTTTGCATCTTGCGGTATGATGGGATGAAGCGGCCCGGGCTAACCTTACATGACATCGTTCATGAGACTTGCTCCACGCTCAACATGCAACTTGTATTGCATAAGTGGCTTTGCGGGTGTCTGTCTCTCCCATTATAGTATAGATCCAATTTACAACGGGCACTTGATAGTTCAAACATCAACATTGTGGTTCTTGTTCGTAAGTTAGATCGACACTTACTGAAAGCCCCAAACCACGTAAAATATGCAAAGAAATTAGAGGCGTCTAACTTTGTTTTGCAGGGGTGTGCTGTGATGTGATATGGCCATGATTGTGATTATATTTGATGTATGCAATGTTCCTTATTGTAAGTTGGCAACCGGCAGGAGCCATATGGTTGTCTTTAATTTCTGTTAAAGACCCGCGTGTCTGTTCAAAGTAGTTGTAATAGTTGAAGCTGGTGGACGACAACCATGGAGCAGCGTCATGGACCTTGATGCAATGCCGGTGATGATGGAGATCATGTTCGTGCTTGAAGATGGAGATTGGAAGCACAAAGAAGAAAGGCCATATCATATCACATATTATGAATTGCATGTGATGTTAATCCTTTATGCATCTTGTATTGCTTAGTTAACGACGGTAGCATTATAAGATGATCCCTCATGCACATGAATTTCAAGTTCTTAAGTGTTCATCCTTAGTAAGCACCGTTGCTAAAGCTTGTTGTTTCGAAGCACCACATGATGATCGGGTGTGTTAGATTCCGCAAGTGTATACAACGTGAGCAAGCCAGATTTGCTCATGCGGAAGCTAAGGTTTGATCTTGACGAGCCTAGCATGTACAGACATGGTCTCGGAACACGGATCACCGAAAGGTAAAGCACGAATCATATAGTAGATATGATGAACATGTCGATTGTTCGCCATTGAAGCTACATCAACTCTCGTGATGATCGGTGTTGATGTGGTGGATTTGGTTCGTGCGATCACTAAAACAATGTGAGGGATATTGTTTTGAGTGGGAGTTCACCTAGAATAATTTAACTATTAATTAGAACTCAATTTGTCATAAACTTAGTCTAAACTATTGCAAATATGTTGTAGATCAATGGCGGCCCCTACCATCAATTTTAATGCGTTCCTAGAGAAAGAAAAGTTGAAAAACAATGGAAGCAACTTCGCGGATTGGTTCCGCCATTTGAGGATTGTCCTCAATCTGGTAATTTGACCTATGTCTTTGGATGCATCATTGGGTGACCTCTGCGGTGATGCTACCGATGAAGTAAAGAACGTTTACCTCGCTCGGAAGAATCGGTACTCCGATTCGATGTGCTATCTTGTATGGTTTAGAATCGGAGCTTGAGAAAAGGTTTGAGAATTCAGACCCACATGATATTGTCCGTGAACTCAAACTGATTTTGAGACTCACAGCGGTTGAGAGCTATGAGGCTTCGAAAAGTTCTTTAAGCGCAAGATGGAAGAGGGCATCTCAAATCGGTGAGCATGTGCTTAAGATGTCTGGGCAGGCATAAACAAACTTCAAAGCTTGGGTATAGTGATTCCTAATGCTTTGGGGATTTACCGTGTCCTCCAATCACTACCACCAAGTTACAAGAACTTTGTGATGAACTACAATATGAAAAGCATGAACAAGCGTTGCGAACTCTTCTCCATGTTAAAATCTGCGAAGTGGAGATCAAGAAAGAGCACCAAGTGTTGATGGTCAATAAGACCACCAAATTCAAGAAAGGCAAGTCTAAGCAAAGGACACTTCAAGAAGGGTGGTAAGAAAGTTACGCTCAGAAGAAGACCAAGGATGGACCTAAGCCCGACATCGAGTGCTTTTCCGCAAGGGAAGGTCCTTTGGGCGGAATTGCCCAAATTACTTGGCGGATTTGAAGAACGGCAACATCAAGAAGAAAGGTATATCCGATATACATGTTATTGATGTGTATCTCACTAGTACTCATAGTAGTGCCTGGGTATTTGATACTGGCTCGGTTGCTCATATTTGTAACTCGAAACAGGTGTTGCAGAATAAACGGAAGCTAGCAAAGAACGAGCTGACGATGCGTGTGGGAAACGGATCAAAGGTTGATGTGATCGCGGTTGGCACGCTACCTCTTCATCTACCATCGGGATTAGTTTTATACTTAAATAATTGTTATTTGGTGCCTGCGTTAAGCATGAACATTATATCGGGATCTTGTTTATTGCGAGACGGTTACTTGTTTAAGTCCGAGAATAATGGTTGTTCGATTTATATGAGTAATATGTTTTATGCACATGCACCTTTGATAGATGGTCTATTCTTATTGAATCTCGATAGTGGAAATACACATATTAATAACATTGAATCTAAACATTTAAAATCGAGTGATAACTCGACCTATATGTGGCACTGTCTTCTTGGTCACATTGGAGTGAAGCATATGAAGAAACTCCATTCCGATGGACTTCTTGAATCACTTGATTTCGAATCACTTGAAAGATGCGAAGCATGTCTAATGGGTAAACTGACTAAGACTCCATTTTCTGGTATGATGGAGCGAGCTACGGACTTATTGGAAATCATACATACCGATGTGTGTGGTCCAATGAGTGTAGCATCGCGCGATGGTTATCGCTATGTTCTTACCTTCACGGATGACTTGAGTAGATATGGGTATATCTATTTCATGAAACATAAGTCCGAAACTTTCGAGAAGTTTAAGGAATTTCAAAGTGAGGTTGAGAATCAACGTAACAAGAAGATTAAATTTCTATGTTCTGATCGTGGAGGTGAATATCTAAGTTACGAGTTTGGCGAGCATTTGAAGAAATGCGGAATACTTTCACAATTGACACCGCCGGGAACACCATAGCGTAATGGTGTGTCCGAACGTCGTAATCGAACTCTCTTAGTTATGGTTTGTTCTATGATGTCACTTATAGATTTACCGCTATCATTTTGGGGTTATGCATTAGAAACAGCCGCATTCACTTTAAATAGGGCACCATCTAAATCTGTTGAAACGACACCGTATGAATTATGGTTTGGGAAGAAACCTAAATTGTCGTTTCTTAAAGTTTGGGGTTGCGAAGCCTATGTAAAGAAGTTACAGCCGGACAAGCTTGAACCCAAAGCGGAAAAATGCGTCTTCATAGGATATCCAAAGGAAACTATTGGGTATACCTTCTATCATAGATCTGAAGGCAAAATCTTTGTTGCCAAGAATGGATCCTTTCTAGAGAAGGAATTTCTCTCGAAAGAAGTGACTAGAAGGAAAGTAGAACTCGACGAGGTTGTCGAACCTTCTCTCGAACTTGCGAGTAGCACAACACCGGAAGAAGTTCCTGTGGTGCCTGCACCAATAAGAGAGGAAGCTAATGATGATGATCATGAAACTTCGGTTGTAGTTGCTACAGAACCTCGCAGGTCAACGAGAACTCATACCACTCCTAATTGGTATGATCCCGTTATGAGTGTCATGTTGGTGGACAACACGGATGACCCTGCGACATATGAGGAAGCAATGATGAGCCCAGATTCCAATAAATGGCAAGAATCTATGAAATCCGAGATTGGATCCATGTACGAAAACCAAGTATGGACTTTGGTGGACTTACCGGATGGCCGGAAGGCTGTCGAGAACAAATGGATTTTCAAGAAGAAAACATATGCTGATGGTAATGTTACTGTCTATAAAGCTCGACTTGTCGCAAAAGGGTTTCGACTAATTCAAGGAGTTGACTACGATGAGACTTTCTCACCAGTAGTGAAGCTAAAGTCTGTGAGGATTATGTTAGCAATCGCTGCATATTACGATTATGAGATATGGCAGATGGATGCCAAAACAACGTTCCTCAATGGAGACATTGATGAAGAGTTGTATATGATGCAACCCAAAGGTTTTGTCGATCCTAAGGATGCTAACAAGGTATGCAAACTTCAACGGTCCATTTATGGATTGAAGCAAGCATCCCGAAGTTGGAATCAACGTTTTGATAAGGTGATCAAAAGTTTTAGTTTTATACAAACTTATGGAGAAGCTTGTATTTACAAGAAAGTGAGTGGGAGCTCTGTAGCATTCTTAATACTATATGTAGATGACATGTTGTTGATTGGGAATGATGTAGACCTTCTTAATAGTGTCAAGGAATATTTGAATAATAGTTTTTCAATGAAAGATCTTGGCGAAGCAGCTTATATATTGGGCATAAAGATTTATAGAGATAGATCGAGACGCCTAATATCATTGTCACAAAGTACATATTTGGACAAAGTTCTAAAGAGGTTTGGAATGGAAGATAGCAAGAAAGGGTTCTTCCCCATGTTGCCCAATACAACGTTGAGTAAAACTCAAAGTCCGACAACGGCAGAAGATAGAGAAAGAATGAGTAAGACTCCCTATGCCTAGGCCATAGGATCTCTAATGTATGCCATTCTATGTACTAGACCCGACATTGCATATGCTGTTAGTTTAACTAGCAGTTATCAAAGTGATCCAGGAGTGGATCATTGGACAGCGGTCAAAAACATCCTTAAGTACTTGAGAAGAACTAAGGATATGGTTCTTTCTTATGGAGGTGATGAACAACTCGTTGTTAATGGTTACACCGATGCTAGTTGGAATACCGATCCGGATGATTCTAAATCTCAATCTGGATACATATTTACTTTGAATGGTGCAGCGGTTAGCTGGAGGAGTGCAAAGCAAAGCGTTGTGGCGAGATCTTCAACTGAATCGGAATACATGGCTGCTTCAGAGGCTTCACAAGAAGCAATATGGATGAAAGAGTTCATTACAGAGCTTGGTGTGGTTCCAAGTGCGCTGGACCCAATGTCTATCTACTGTGATAACATGGGCTCCATAGACAATGCGCAAGAACCAAGGTCACACAAGAAGCTGAAGAATATCAAGCTACGTTTTCACGCTATTCGAGAACATGTCCAAGATGGTGACATAAAGATTTGCAAAGTACACATCGATCTGAATGTGGCCGATCCGTTGACTATACCTCTCCCGAGGGCAAAACATGACCAACACCAAACTGCCATGGGTGTTCGGTATATTACCATGTAATCTAGATTATTTGACTCTAGTGCAAGTGGGAGACTGTTGGAGATATGCCCTAGAGGCAATAATAAATGTAGTTATTATTATATCTTTGTGTTTATGATAAATGTTTACATTCATGCTATAATAGTATTAACAAGGAAACATTAATACTTGTGTGATTTGTAAACTAAATTAGAGTCCCTAGTAAAGCCTCTTTTTTTAATACTAGCTTGTTGGTTAATAAATGATTGTGGTTTCCCTATCATGAACAATGAGATGTTATTAACAACAAGATCATATCGTTAGGAGAATGATATGATGGACATACTCCTATAGATAAGCGTAGCATAAAGATCAAGTCATTTTAATAGTTCAATTGCTATATGATTTCTGATACATAGTAACCTAATTTCTTCGACCATGAGATCATGCTTATCACCATCACCGGAAGGATGCTTTGATGACATCAAACAGAACACCATAACTGGGTGGCTATAAAGGTGGCATTGAGTGTTCGGAAAGTATTGATTGAGACACATGGATCAAGAGTGGGATTTGTCCATCCATATGACGGATAGATATACTCTGGGCCCTCTTGATGGAATGTCATCCAATTATCTTGCAAGCATGTGACTGGCTCACAAGGGATCACATATCACGGGAACGAGAAAAGAGTACTTATCAGTAACGTGGTTGAACTAGGTATGCAGAGATACCGACGATCAAAACCTCGGATAAGTAAACTATCGTGAGACAAAGGGAAATTGGTATCGTATGTAAGTGGTTCATTCGATCGCAAAGTAATCGTAGAAATATGTGGGATCCATATGAATTTCCAGATTCCTCTATTGGTTATTGTTCGGAGAAGTGTCTCGATCATGTCCGCATAATTCACGAACGGTAGGGAGACACACTTAAGGATTCGACGTTGTTGAGTAGTTATGGAATGATGAGTAAGAGACTGAATGTTGTTCGGAGTCTCGGATGGGATCCGGGATATCACAAGGAGATCCGGAATGGTCCGGAGAATAAGATTCATATAAGGAAAGTCCTGTTTCAGGGTTGGAGAATGGTTCCGGTGTTTTCATCGGGAATGTTCTAGAAGGTTCCGGAATGTCCGGCACTCCGGAGGGGAAGGGTACATGAATGTGTCATAACAAGTTGGAATGGTTGCATCATGTACTAGGTGTCATCGCTGAACAAAATAAAGGGTTAAATCAAATCCTAGTTTGAAAATTCAAACGCCAATTTGAAAAGTCAAACGGCTATTTTGTTTGGTGGAGGGAGAGTAGGAAACCTACTTGGGGAGGAAGTCCCTCTCCCTCCACCGCCGGCCAAGGAGGCCGAGTTGGAGAGGGACTCCCCTCCCCTTGGCCGCACCCTCCCACCTATATAAGGAGGGGCAGGGCTGCCCCTCCAAAACCTACACCTTGCCCCTCTAAACCCTAACCCTAGCCGCCGCCGCCCACCATAGCCGCCGCTGCCCTAGGGTTTCTCCCAAGCCTCCGAGTTGGGGCTTCTACTTGCCCTAGACGCCGGCCTAGATCCCTCTACTTGGTGTTTCTAAACCCTAGATCACCGAGGCTCTCTCATAGTCCACCATACTCGCTCCGGCTTAAGGCGAAGCCCTGCGAGATCTCCCCTCTACTTCCGGTACCACGTCGTCGTGCTGCCGGAATCGCGAGGAGAGTGGTACAACCTCCGCTGCCTGCTGGAAGAAGCGAGAGGAAGGTCTTCGTTGAGTACCGAACGTGTGACCGACTGCGGAAGCGCTGCCGGAACGCAACGCCGGAAGGATCGTCTACACGATCTTGAGATCGGGAAGAGTACGACTACATCACCCACGAGAATCCACTCTCGTTAAACACTTTGGAATCTTCGAGGGTGAGTTATTCTATCGACTCGTTGCCACAATCTAGTAGATAGATCTTGGCTTGTTTGTTTGTATGCGGTAGAAATTTTTTTTCCATGCTACGAACCCCTACACAACCAACCGCCCATTTCTTTATTGGCACATGGTTGTACACGTAAGCTACAAAATAAAGAATCCAATCATTTTCTCTTGATACCTGGGTGCCTTTCCGCAATGATACCACCAAAAATTATCAATCCCATCACACCCAGGAGATTCATTGATTAAGTTGTTTTTTAGTTTTCGCAAACCAACACATTTAGAAACAACTTTCAGTGATGTAACCCAGCCCTAGTTCATCATAGCATGGCTAAGCACATCTACCAACGGTGGCTCATCTACAGGAAATCCCGACCACATAGTAGGACATAGCATAGCGATAGTACTTTCCTACACATGCATCTAC
The DNA here is from genome assembly GCA_030063025.1 of Avena longiglumis. Taxonomy (NCBI): domain Eukaryota; kingdom Viridiplantae; phylum Streptophyta; class Magnoliopsida; order Poales; family Poaceae; genus Avena; species Avena longiglumis. The sequence goes on from CP125973.1 coordinate 226,154,479, forward strand.
AAAATACACAACAATGTATTGAAAATAGTAGGACAATATCATGAACAAAGTAGCATCTACTTGCCTTGGTAGTTGGTGAAGTCGTTCAAGCACTCGTAGCAATCACACATGTTGCACTCCTCGTAATCTATCGAGCAAATAATTGCATACAACATAAACAACGACACATAGAGATCAAACAAATGCAACCAATGCATGCATGAGAATTTAATAAGTCAGAATGGTTGTTATTTTAGTTCTCTAAACAATACTGAAGTATATGATGCATGCAAGAGACTAATTAATGCAATGGAGTACTTGTTATTAATAATTACTTGCCAATATAGGGTTTTTAATAGTTCTATTTTAACTCCTGTTCTAATTGTCGAATTAAATTTGTTTCTTGGGTTTACTGGATAGAGGACGTTAATACGAACCAGTAGGCGTTGGATTCACCCTAATCGGAGTTATAGATATTTTTGTATGATTTAAATAGTGTTTAATGGGTTTTAAATCATTTATAGAGTTTCTGTTGCCTAAAAATCAAACTAAAATTATATCTGTAATCTCCACAGAATTTCGATTCAATGGACATATTATTTGTAATTTTCTGAGCAGCACTCGAATTACTATGATTTTAATACTCTAAATAAGCCATTAACCTATTTATTTAATTGCGGCGAAACCTTGCAGTATTTGACTGAACCATTTGCATATTGATTATCTACATGGAACCATCTTTCCATCTGTATATCATTTATGTTTTTGTGATATGCAAATAATTTACTATGAATTTAATGATTTCTAAAGCCATTAAAACTAATTAAATCACTATAGGGTAAATAATCCACAAAATCTGGATCCAACCACATATTATTAATCTACATTATAGTAGCTTCAATTTGATATATTGTTCATATTTTTTGGAGTTACAGATAATTTCCTATGAATTTATTAACCTAAAAGACCATTAAAAATAATTAAGTTACTGCAATAAACGCATACTGTAATGGTTGAATCTAATGCCATATTAATATTCTACACGTTTTCCTGAATCAATTGATATATTATTTGCTATTTTTGGATCTACGGATCTTTTTAAATGATTTTTGCAAGTTTACACATTTTTTGCAAATTAATTTCAATTTCAAATCTACAGGGAATATTCCCTGGAATATTATACGCTGACTAGGCGCTGACTGGGGCGGGTGCTGACCTGGCTTGACACGTGGCGAGATCTGGTTGGCTCATACCCCTTCATTGATAAGCTCTAATCTTGACCGTCGGGATGAGATCCAGTGGCTAGGAGACGAGATTGACCCGATTTTGGCACATAATAGACAAGAAATAGATCTGTGTTAGAGAGACAAATCCATAGGTCAAATTGAAAAACTTACAACATGAAAGTTGTGAGGAATCAATAGTCCTACCTTCTCACCAAAGGAATTTGGATTTGAATAAACGAGCGCGAGAGATCTTGGATTTACACCTTCATATCTGAAATATTGCGGTGTGAAATTGTAGGGGTCCCAATCTTGGATAAGATAGAACCCTCTGTGTTTTACAATGCTATTCCCTGGATCAATAGCTAGCATCCACATTTAAGATGTAATATCAAGAAACAAAGGTCATAATATAACTTTATAACTAGGAATAACATAAGTTTGTTACATCAAACATAGCTCATTTGGCTATTACATTACATTGCAGCGGAATAAATATAAGCATGGGTCATTTATCTTCAAAGTGCCACAGGCAGATGTTGGTTGTAGACTTTGTAATCCTAATCAATAATTCTTCACTAAAAACAATCAAACCTGCAACATACAAGTTAGAGCCACAAAGGTCAATACATTTGAATTGTATTGGCAAGTGATACTATATTATTATAGTGGAGTCTATCTTCTATATGCATTTGGCTAAGTGGAGTTGAGGCTTGCATTGATCAAAATAGATTTTTCTTATCATTTTGAAAATACTAAGTTTTTGCTTGACAAAATCATTTCCCTCAATCAAAGATTTCAAGATCCTTGTACCAAGCCATCTCTCCATCAATGATTGAAGAATTCAAACAACCCTTGTTCAAACCACAAGTTTTAATTTAGAAATTTGAATGATGAGATTCTTGATTGCTTCCATGTCTTGATGCTCAAATTGTCCTTTACCAGGGACATGGATAAGTACTTAGATTTTACACTCTGCAGAGGTGGTGCACTTTACCCACAAGACTTGGTTTCCCAAGACAAAATCTTTCAGAAGCCTTCCCTTAGACCAAAATGGACGCGTTCCAACCTATCAAACACTACCACCCACTGTCCATTTGGCTAAGTTCTTGCAACCTATATGATCATGGCAGAGCCCATATTGCCAAGTGGTTGCACTTGAAGCTTCTCAACATTTGACATCTCAAATCCCTTTGTTTCCTGGGTGGCCATCCACAAGTGAGATACACAATCCAAGTCCATGGCCTTGTGAACCACTCAACATATCCCAATCCTTCCATTCCACCCAGGAGGTTCATTGACTTAGTTGTTTTATTAAACAAAACCTAAGTCTTCAGACTTAGAATATTTTTCCATAGTGTGAATATATATTCCACCCATGTTTTCTATTAGCTAGGCTAAGCTTGGTAGTAGTAGGAATCTCTATCTTAGGAAATCCTACTAAGGATTCATCTACTAGGTTTTACTATAGAAAGGTCTATACTTATCAAAATCCATGCAAGTTTTTACTTAGCAAAATTACTAATGCATAGAAAATAATGGAACAAAAGTATGAAGCATCACTTGCCTTTTGGTAGGGAATGGTAGTTCACTCCTTGTTCTTGTTAGTCTCACACTTCACTACAAGTCAAACAAGCAAACACTAATTCAATTTACATTCAAAACCAATAACCACTCAAACAATTTCACACACACAAGACAATGGAAACCAATTCATGCATGGGAGCATGCACAAGATAGTTTTATTTTGCAAAGGGTCTCCATGGGTTTTCTAAACTTTGTAAGATCCAAATTGGTGATTTACCAAAGTGGAAAAGTCATTAGCAAGAGGTTTTGTCCAAAACTATTTTAAATCCATTCATCATTTCATGTGGTGAAAAATGTTTTTATTAAGGCAAAACTCTTAAGTTGTTCACCAAATGAGTTGCTATTGCAAAGCTTGGTGTTTTTGGGTCAGTAGGTTTGGTCCAAACTATTTTCTCAAAGTTTCCTTTCCATAAACATTTTTATAACAAAAACCATTCTTTTTATTTGGCTAGAAAATGACTAAGTCAAGTAATCCAACCTAAATCTTACAAAAATCATTCTTAATACCAAGGGTTGGTTCCTAGGGTCAGTAAGGTCACAACAATCCATTTTTTAAAGGTTTTAATCCAAAAATCATTTTTAAACAATTTTTACACTCTAAACAAGATCACAAAAGAATCTGCAAAAACAAACAAGCTAACAGATACTATTTTCTAAACCAAGGCCACAGTTGGCTAGGGCTTGTTCTCCTGAATCCATTGATATAAAATTTGCCAAATTTGGACGTGTGGTTTGAAAATTACAAAGGTTTGAATTTGCAAATAATTCTGATTCCAATCTGTTTTTAGTTTTAATCCTGGCCACGCGTCGAGCCGTGATTGGCCGATACCGGTTCGTCTGGATCGCGTGCTGCGGAGCGTTGGATTTAAGTTGGATCGTGCGGCACAGAACGCGTACCTCTTCGCGGTTAGTGATCTAATCGCAGCGCTTGGATCTACATCCTACGGCTGCTAGCATGCTTGCCAAGGATCGGCGGCGCTGGCGGTGGCTCGCGGCGGCGCACGGTCAGGTAGCGACGCTACGGCGATTACAGGAAGCGGAGAGGGGGAAAAAGGTGCTCACCATAATCGTGATGAAGAGGGGATGCTCAACGTGGTCTTTGTTGGCCAAGGGGCGCACTATGCTGGCTTGAATCGCTCGCCAGAGTTCGTGTCCGCGTCGGGCTTCTCTGTTTATCGTCGGAGGCGATGACACAAGCCACGGGAAAGCAAGATAACAATTGCGTTAGATGCGTATGGGGTCGGTGATCGTGTGTGCATCAACGAGACGGAAGGGGGTGGTCAGATGTTACCTAGGGTACTTGTCGGAGTAGAGGCAGTGAACGGTGGCGAGAGGGCGTCGTCGTTCTTGGGGTTACAGGGCGTCGAGCGAGCTAATGCCTCTGGGAGGTTCGCTAGGATGTGGGAATCAGGTGAGGGTGGTCGAAGAGGCAAGGGGCGGTGAGAGGCTGCCGGAATTGATGAGAATGGTCGCCGGAGACAGAGACAGTCGAGGAGAGATTGTGGCGGCCTGGAGGCGTGCTCGGGGGAGGAAACAGAGGGGAAACGGAGAGGAGTGACTGGCGTTTAAAGGTGCTTGATCACCGCGAGTAATTTTGGCCGTATTAAAACGAATTAAGCCCGAGGATTCAATGGCAGAGGCGAGGACGAACGGGTCGCTGCGGGGAGGACGAAGAACAGTAGGGTGTGGGGTCCGCTGGCAGTGAAAGAAAGGGAGAAGGGGAGGGGTCCACATATGCATTGCTCATGGGTTCCTTCTACGGTGAGAAAAGCGTTTATTGCGGTGGGGTGGGGATTGGGCTAGGTGGGCTGTTTGGGCTGGCTCGGTTGGGTCGATCCATTTCCATATTTTTTACTCGATTCTTTTCTATTTTCCAACTCTGTTTTGAAAATTCAAACAACTAAACAATGTCCAAAACAAATCAAACATTCACCAAACCTTGCACTATGAATTTGGTTCTGTTTAGTAGCATAACCCAAATCCAAAATAAAAATAATAGTTTAAATCTTTTTAGGTTCCTTTTATTAATTAAATAAAATGGTCCATGGTTTATTAATAAAATAGGGTTTGGTTTATTTCATAAAATCTTCATTTGAATTCCAAATGATTTCAAAGCCAAACAATAAATTTTATTTGGAATCAAAGAATAATTGGGAAACTTGTTTAGCAAAATAACTTTTTATTTTAGAGTCCATTATTAATTAAATATAATAGACTTTCATTATTAAATCAAATAGGATTTGTTTTATTGAGTTATTTATTTTGAAATCTAAAAATAAAGTCAAAACACTTTAGTAGGTTTTATTTGTGAATATCAAATATTTGGGAAAACTTATTTTATATAATTTAATAAGTTTTGATGTTTCAATTAAATTGGTAAAACCTTTTATAAAGTTGGATATTAAATCCTTATTAATTTATTTAAATAAACCTTTGCTAATTCTTAATAAGAATAAAATGTTTTAATTCCCAAGTTTGGACAAGGTTTAATTTGGCTTAATAAAATATTCTTTATTTATAAACTTCTATTCCATTTGATCACAATCTTTTCACTTAATTGTTTCAAAATAGTATTTCCCAATGTTTTTATTTTTCCTTTTATTAAATGTTTATCTTTTTAAATCCCTTTAGGTTTTATTCAAATGGGTTTGGAGTTCCAATTGAATTCAAAAAGTTTCTTCTGGCTCTGCAAATCAAACAAAGTTTTATTTTATTCATTTATTTTCACATTACAAGATTTGGAAAATCTTGGGATGTGACAGGCTACCACCCTTAAAATAAATCTCGTCCCGAGATTTGGGGAGGCTAGGGTTACAAGCAAATTCAAAACAACTAGGGTACTACCACCCTTAAAAATTTTCAAACAAAAATTACATATTGTCCTTCTTGGGATCCTGGGGAAGATTTCTCATAGCAAATATTTGCATGGTTTCCTTGGTTTCCATACTTGACTCATGGACCAAGGTTGAGCTTTTCCATAGGTTTGTTCAACTAGTTCTTCATCTTTTCTGTACAGTTGCTTGCATAGTGTCCTGAATTCTTGCAGTTGAAGCAATGAATGTCCTTGAGTTCTTTACGTGGCTCTTGTGGACAAGTTGCTACATAGTGGCCCATCTCCTTGCAGTTGTTGCACCACACTTGGTCAATCTCTTTATTCTTCTTGTTCTCTGGGCATCCACTGGAGTAGTGTCCCATTTCCTTACATTTACGACATTGTGCAAGGCTCATGTCTTGCTTGGGTTTCTTGGTTTTCTTTGATCCTTTGAATTGGTTTGTCTTGTTTGGAGGTATGAGTGGTCCTTTTCCTTTGGTGGACTTGGATCCTTCTTGTTTCCTTTGTTCTACCAGAGCATAGATGGGACATTGGTCAGGAGTATGATCACTTCCTTCACAAAGGTAACAAGTAGCTTGAGAGGTGGGGCATTGTCCAACAGGATGTTCTTCTTCACAATTGGGGCATTGTCCCGCATGCTCCTTGGAAGTATGATCCTTGTCTCCACAAATAATGCAAGCTGGGGCTCCATCTAGAATAACATTCTTGTCATCCTTGTTATCATACACTCTTCTAGGATAGCTTTCTTCCATGCTAATCATTTGATTAGTCACCTTAAGCATCAGTTGGAATTGTTCTTCTAAAAACTTTTGCAGTGCTGGATCTTTATCACTATTGTTGGCTAGGAACTGAGCTGTCAGTTGGTTCAACTGATGTTGGGTTGCTATGAGCTCTTTCATGCTGTCAGCTTGGTTGGTGTTGGTGTCATCAACCTTGATGTTGGAGTCCTTTGGAGTAGTCATATGTTTGGGTTGAAGGAAGATTAGAGTAGGCAAGATATTTCTAAGGACTTAATTCTAATCACTCACATTACAACTCACACAAACAATGTGCATGCAATCACAAACCAAACTTTTCACTCAAACAAGGTTCAAGCACATACTTAGTTAACAAAATATTTTTGCTACACCACATAGGTTGGTGTGTTTTTGACTTAACTAAAACATGGTGGTCCATCTATATGGTTCACTTGTGATCTTTCCTTCCTTCATGATTCTTCTTACTTGAGATCATGGTTTCCTTGAGAAAAGCTCTTGGTCACAATACTTCAAAGTTGTTGATGGCTCCTTATTTTGCATTCCCTCAGTCTCTAAGTCTTGAGTAGGATTTCCTTGTTTCACTTGTAGTCCTTAGTGGTATCCAAGTTGGAAGTCCTTGGTGAACATGCTGAAGATGTTGAAGTCATTAGAGTTGAAGATGTTGAAGTCATCCTTTGCACATGGTGTAGTCCTTGGCCATGGGTAGGTTTTTCCATTAAGTTGAAGTAGAAGAAGTGTAGAGTTGAAACCAAAATAGTTGAGGAAAGAATTTACAAGTTTTTGTAAATAAGTTTTGGATCAAATCATAACTCCTATTTTTCTAAGGGTTTTGTCCAATCCTAGGGTTACAAATCCTACAGGCAACACATGTTGGAGATATGCCCAAGAGGCAATAATAAAGTGGTTATTATCATATCTTCACACTTATGATAAATGTTTACATACCATGCCATAATTGTATTAACCGGAAACATTAATACTTGTGTGATTTGTAAACTAAAATAAGAGTCCTTAGTAAAGCCTCTTGTTAAACTAGCTTGTTGGTTAATATATGATCATGGTTTCCTGATCATGAACATAGAGATGTTATTAACAACAGGATCATATCATTAGGAGAATGATGTGAGGGACATACTCCTATAGATAAGCGTAGCATAAAGATCAAGTCATTTTAATAGTTCAATTGCTATATGCTTTCTGATACATAGTAACCTAATTCCTTCGACCATGAGATCATGCATATCACCTTTACCGGATGGATGCTTTGATGACATCAAACACCACACCGTGGCGGGTGGCGATAAAGGTGGCATTGAGTGTTCGGAAAGTATTGGTTGAGACACATGGATCAAGAGTGGGATTTGTCCATCCATATGACGGATAGATATACTCTGGGCCCTCTCGGTGGAATTTCATCCAATTAGCTTGCAAGCATGTGACTGGCTCACAAGGGATCACATATCGTGAACGAGAAAAGAGTACTTATCGATGCGAGGTTGAACTAGGTATGAAGAGATCCGAGCGATCATAACCTCGGATAAGTAAACTATCGTGAGACAAAGGAAATTGGTATCGTATGTAAGTGGTTCATTCGATGCAAAGTAATCGTAGAAATATGTGGGAGCCATATGAATTTCCAGATTCCTCTATTGGTTATTGTTCGTAGAAGTGTCTCGAACATGTCGCATAATTCACGAACCGTAGGGAGACACACATAAGGATTCGACGTTGTTTGAGTAGTTATGGTATTATGAAAGAGACCGAATGTTGTTCGAGTCTCGGATGGGATCCGGGATATCACGAGGTGATCCGGAATGGTCGGAGAATAAGATTCATATAAGGAAAGTCCCATTTTGAGTTCGGGAATGATTCGGTGTTTTCATCGAATGTTCTAGAAGGTTCGGATTGTCCGGCCCAAGACTCCGGGGAGGGTATATGAATGTGTCATTGCATATTGGAATGATTGCATCATGTACTAAGTGTTCTTGATGTTCCAAATAAAGGATTAAATTGAATCCTAAACAGAAAAGTCAAATGTCCGGTTTGAAAGTCAAGCGGCTAAAACAAGAAACTGTGGAAACAAGCAAGAGGTGGTTGGAACCGACTTGGGAGGAGTCCCTCAAGCGGTAGCCAACCAAGGCCGACTTGGGAGGACTCTCCCTTGGCCGCCCTCCCACCTATAAAAGGAGGCGGGGCCTCCTCCTCTAGACACACAAGTTCCTATCCTCTAATCTCCGGTTTAGAGCCGTTTTGGTTTAGAGCTTCTAATTGCCTAGCCTTGGTTTAGAGCCTTATAATTGGTGTGTCTAATCCTAGACCACTAATAGTTCTCTCTCATACTCCACCATACTCGCTCGGCTTGCGAAGCCTGCGGGATCTCCCTCTACTTCCGGTACCACGCCGTTGTCTTGCGGAATCGCGAGGAGAGTGCTACAACCTCCGCTGCTTTGGAACAAGGAGAGGAAGGTCTTCGTCAGTACCGAGCGTGTGACCCGTGCGGGGCGCTGCCGAGCATTGGCCGGAAGGATCGTCTACGCGATCTTGAGATCGGAAAGAGTACGACTACATCACCCACGAGAATCCGCTCTCGTTAACCCTTTGGAATCTTCGAGGGTAAGTTATTCCATCGACTCGTTGCTACAATCTAGTAGATAGATCTTGGCTTGGTTGTTTGTATGCGATAGAAATTTTTTGTTTTCCATGCTACGAACCCCTACAGTGGTATCAGAGCCGTGTCTATATGTAGATTTGTTGCACGAGTAGAACACAATGGTCATTATGGGCGTTGATGCTTTTATTGTCGATTGCTTCTTGTGTACTTTGCATCTTGCGGTATGTTGGGATGAAGCGGCCCGGGCTAACCTTACATGACATCGTTCATGAGACTTGCTCCACGCTTGACATGCAACTTGTATTGCATAAGTGGCTTTATGGGTGCTGTTTCTCCTAGCATAGTTAAGATCCAATTTACAACGGGTGATTAACAATACTAGTATCAATGTTGTGGTTCTTGTTCGTAAGTTAGAACGACACTTATTGAAAGCCCCAAACCACGTAAAATATGCAAAGAAAGTAGAGGCGTCTAACTTTGTTTTGTAGGGGTGTGAAGTGATGTGATATGGCCATGATTGTGATTATATATGATGTATGCAATGTCCCTTATTGTAAGTCGGCAACCGGCAGGAGCCATATGGTTGTCTTTAATTTCTGTTAAGACCCGCATGTCTATTCAAAGTAGTTGTAATAGTTGAAGACGGTGGACGACAACCATGGACCAGTGTCATTGATCTTGATGAAATGCCGGTGATGATGGAGATCATGTTCGTGCTAGAAGATGGAGATCGGAAGCACAAAGAAGAAAGGCCATATCATATCACATATTATGAATTGCATGTGATGTTTATCCTTTATGCATCTTGTATTGCTTAGTAGACGACGGTAGCATTATAAGATGATCCCTCATTCACATGAATTTCAAGTCATAAAGTGTTCACCCTTAGTTAGCACCGTTGCTAAAGCTTGTTGTTTCGAAGCACCACGTGATGATCGGGTGTGTTAGATTCCGCAAGTGTATACAATGTGGGCAAGCCAGATTTGCTCATGCGGAAGCTAAGGTTTGATCTTGACTAGCCTAGCATGTACAGACATGGTCTCAGGAACACGGATCACCGAAAGGTAAAGCATGAGTCATATAGGAGATATGATGAACATATTGATTGTTCGCCATTGAAGCTATGTCAACTCTCGTGATGATCGGTTTTGATGTGGTGGATTTGGTTCGTGTGATCACTAAAACAATGTGAGGGATATTGTTTTGAGTGGGAGTTCACCTAGATTAATTTAATTATTAATTAGAACTCAATTTATCATAAACTAAATCAAAGTGAATTTGCATAGTTGTTGTAGTCGTTGGCATCCGTTTATCACCTTGCGCTTAGTTATAATTGAGATGATAGAACTATAGAATTCTGGTTAGTTACTTTACGAACTGGTATCGTATTGTTTTCAAGTGTTAATCTAAAGTTTAAAAGTCCTATTGCAAACTTTCAGTAAGTTCCGGTTACTCCATGAAGTTTAATAATTAGTATTAAATCAAGAGTAACAATTCCAAGTGTTAGTATATAAGTATCATGTTTGTCTCCATGATTCTTGATATTCAAAGGATTCTCTTAATATCAAGGTTATCTAGGATCTGAAAGAGTTGTTTCAGAAACCATGATGAGTGGAAGATATTGTGATATCTGAAACGAAATTTTGGTTGCAACATGATAGAGTATAATATGGCAAAGTTCATGTTCTCATATTTTGATGAGAATTTGCAAAGGGTTGTAGACACTTGTTGTCCTAATCCTCCAAAAGGTTTTGGATAGCAACATTATACTCGTAATTCATCGTTATAAGCTAAAGGTAGTTTGATCATGGACGATTCCATGATAAGGATGAATATTTGATGTAGGTAAAATGTTTACTACACCAAGAGATTACTAAATAAAGGAATTTGAAAGAACACCAAACATTTGATGATGGTGATCTACTTCAAAGTGCAAGTCCAAAGACATTGGTATTTGACTATACATGTTTTGGACTATGTGTCATATGTATGACTCCACTATTGATATTGATAGATTCTTTCAAACAGAAAAGGAAATACTGAAAGAGAATCTCATAAATATATGGCAGAAAAGAAAAGACTAGAATTGTTCAGTTTAAGTATATAGATGATATACATGTTATGGCTATATTATTTGCTTATTAAAAAATGTGGTTATTAAGTATTTGATACTGAATTTGTTGGTGTGAATCGTCATACGAAACAACACAATTCATAAACTACAATGTCCTAAGTAACTAGCAAAAGAATATGTGATGATGTTCATCGAGAACAAATAAATGGTTATTGTGTTGCTCGTTAAACATCAAAGCTTGCCTTCAAGATTTGTTTTATCAGGTATTAAGAGAACAAAAGGGCTGTTCAAATAAATTGCCGTAATCCATAAAAGATGGATGATTCACAAATCTCGTTGGAGAAATCACATCCATAAAACTAGTGCTAAAAATGTCGAAAGACAAATTGATTGAAAGATCACTTAGGAAGTGACATCGCCGTTTAAATTATATTGGAAAGAAAACATGAAGAAACTCCATGTGGATGGAATTTTGGAGTCTTCTGATTTTTGATCAAATGACGCTTGTGAAACTTTCCTAGAGATAATTAAAACTTCGTTCATAGGCCAAAAGGGAACGAATGACTAGCTTATTGGAACTTGTACATATTGTTGTACAAAATCCATTATGTATAGTCAAAAGCGATGGATTTCAACTTCATATGCTTTCTCCGAAAATTTGAGTGAATATATGAATATTTACTTAATAAGGATAAAGTATGAAACACTTGAAAAGTTCAAAGACTTTCAAGATGAAGTGCAAAATCATTGTAACAAGAATATAAACAGTTTATGATAAAGATCATAAAGGAAGATATTTGAGTTATAGAGTTTAGCATAATACCTAAGATTTAAGGAATCGTTCCGTGGATTTGCATTTCCCGAAACACCATAAGGGTATGGAACGTTCGAGGTATGTAATTAAACCTTGTTTGACATGGTAAGATCAAAGGTATAATTCATAAAACTGCCATTATATTTTAGAGATTAAAAGCTTTAGAGATTACCATTTTTTCCACTGAAAAGAGCTCCATCATAATCCGTTGAAATGACACCATATAAAGTTATGGTTTGGGATAAAACCCAAGTTGTCCTTTCTTAAACATTGGTATGCTATGAATAAGAAAGATGTTTGCAACCAAAGTCGGATGAACCTGTCTTTGTATATTATTTTGAATAACTGTTAAGTACTTCTTCATAACATCGGAGACAAAAGTGTTTGTCACTTAAAACGTCAAGTTTCTTTGAGAAGGAATTTTTCGTGAAAAGTTAAGTGGGAGGACAATAGAACTTTGATAAGGTTAAAAGAACCTTAGCTATATGTGCAGAGTTGCGTAGCGCCGAAAAGTGTTCCGGAGGCAGCAACAATGCTCATGGCTCACGTACCTCAAAGGTTGTGATCACGGAGATTTAAGTTCCTATTGAAACAAGTAGGTCGGGTATACAATCAAATACCAAGATTTGAGGGTTGAATCATTATTTGTGAATAATGAACCGACTACATGCAAAGAAGCGATGATGGGCCCTGACTCCGTCAAATGGCTTGAAGCCATAAAATCCGTGATAGTTCCATACATGAGAAATCAAGTTTTGAACTTGAAGGACCCTCGAGAAAGGTGTAAGACCTTACAGTCGTGTTTGGATCTATAAAGAAATAGACATGGATGTTTTACATCTATGAAATAGACGACATGTTGGGAAAGAGTTCACAACAATGTTCAAAGGTTGACTATGACAAGATCTGATCTTTCATAGCGATATTTAGTCTAGACGGATTAATGTAGCAACCACTACATATAAATTTGTTATGTGGTAGTTGAATAAACAAAACAAGTTCTTCTAATAGAATTGTTACCTAGGACATGTGCGTAACATGGTCCATAGGGTTTTGTTAATTCAAAGGATGCTAAAAGCATATGCAAACTTCAATGGTTGAAGTAAGCATAGCGGAGTTGGAATCTTCACTACGATGAAACTGTTAAAAGAGTTTAATTTCATCAGAGACAATGAAGGTGCTTGCGTTTGCAAGAAATTAAGTGGGAGCGCTAAGACATATTTCTAATACATTATGTGGAAGACATATTGTTGATTGGAAATGATGTATCTTTTATTAACACATATTAAGAATTTCATCCCGATGAAAGACTTAGGCAAAACCCAAATATTTGGCATCATTAGACGCTAATATGGTTGTGCCAGAAGTACATAGACAAGATATTGAATGAGTTCAACATAGAAACTACAAGAGAGGTTCTTGTCGCACAGAAAGGATTGAATGAGTTCAATATTGATGATATATTCAAGTGTATTGACATTTGGTAATGTGAAACAAATAATCAAGTATAGATTGATACTTGATGTATAAAATCACAAAGAGTATTTATATCAATCATACTGTGATATGTACAAATCCAGATATGTCCTATGCTCTAAATGTTGTGAGCATATACCAGAATGATTCATAAGATGATCATTGGACAATACTAAGGATATTCTTATGATCTTTTGGAAGAACTAAGAGTATAATATTTGTAGAAGTGACAAATAGATGGTTAGTTCATTGTAAAAGTACTACATTGATACTAGCTTTGTTACAAAGTACAAATTAAGTTTATCTCAATCTAAACTAAGGGTGGCACAATATAATGGAAAGTGAGTTCCATAATGGATTTGGATGAGTTCCAAAGTTAAGACATTGTGACAGATACTACAACAAAAGGCTAAGTATATGACTGCTATTTTAGCAGCAAAAGAGGGCATTTGTGTCAAGTAGTTTGTTATCAAACTAGGTGTAGTTCACAGTGGGATAATACTATGAAAATATATTGTGCGACAATATTATCAACATGTTTTAACCCCAAAGAACTAAAGGTCACACCAAAGGACCAAATTTGTATGAAGCCATCTCATTAGAGAATGAGTGATGCGTAGAGACGCAAATACATGCAATTACACACGGACCTGAAAGTGTCAGATCCGGAGATCAGTTGACCACTAGCAATCGTGTACATACAACACCAGAAAGCCATAGGTGTTGAATACACAAAGGTTTGAAACTAGATTATTGACTCTAGTGCAAGTGGGAGACTGTTGGAGATATGCCCAAGAGGCAATAATAAAGTGGTTGTTATCATATCTTCACACTTATGATAAATGTTTACATACCATGCCATAATTGTATTAACCGGAAACATTAATACTTGTGTGATTTGTAAACTAAAATAAGAGTCCCTAGTAAAGCCTCTTGTTAAACTAGCTTGTTGGTTAATATATGATCATGGTTTCCTGATCATGAACATAGAGATGTTATTAACAACAGGATCATATCATTAGGAGAATGATGTGAGGGACATACTCCTATAGATAAGCGTAGCATAAAGATCAAGTCATTTTAATAGTTCAATTGCTATATGCTTTCTGATACATAGTAACCTAATTCCTTCGACCATGAGATCATGCATATCACCTTTACCGGATGGATGCTTTGATGACATCAAACACCACACCGTAACTGGGTGGCTATAAAGGTGGCATTGAGTGTTCGGAAAGTATTGGTTGAGACACATGGATCAAGAGTGGGATTTGTCCATCCATATGACGGATAGATATACTCTGGGCCCTCTCGGTGGAATGTCATCCAATTAGCTTGCAAGCATGTGACTGGCTCACAAGGGATCACATATCAGGGGAACGAGAAAAGAGTACTTATCGGTAACGAGGTTGAACTAGGTATGAAGAGATACCGACGATCATAACCTCGGATAAGTAAACTATCGTGAGACAAAGGGAAATTGGTATCATATGTAAGTGGTTCATTCGATCGCAAAGTAATCGTAGAAATATGTGGGAGCCATATGAATTTCCAGATTCCTCTATTGGTTATTGTTCGGAGAAGTGTCTCGAACATGTCCGCATAATTCACGAACCGTAGGGAGACACACTTAAGGATTCGACGTTGTTTGAGTAGTTATGGTATTATGAGAAAGAGACCGAATGTTGTTCGGAGTCTCGGATGGGATCCGGGATATCACGAGGTGATCCGGAATGGTCCGGAGAA
Source organism: Avena longiglumis (assembly GCA_030063025.1). Taxonomy (NCBI): domain Eukaryota; kingdom Viridiplantae; phylum Streptophyta; class Magnoliopsida; order Poales; family Poaceae; genus Avena; species Avena longiglumis. The sequence goes on from CP125973.1 coordinate 226,169,580, forward strand.
TAAGATTCATATAAGGAAAGTCCCGTTTCGGAGTTCGGGAATGATTCCGGTGTTTTCATCGGGAATGTTCTAGAAGGTTCCGGATTGTCCGGCACTCCGGGGGGGAGGGGTATATGAATGTGTCATTGCATATTGGAATGATTGCATCATGTACTAAGTGTTCTTGATGTTCCAAATAAAGGATTAAATTGAATCCTAAAACAGAAAAGTCAAATGTCCAGTTTGAAAGTCAAACGGCTAAAACAAGAAACTATGGGAAACAAGCAAGAGGTGGTTGGAACCGACTTGGGGGGGAGTCCCTCCAAGCCGGCGCGCCAACCAAGGCCGACTTGGGGAGGGACTCCCCTCCCCTTGGCCGGCCCCCTCCACCCATAAAAGGAGGGGCAGGGCCTCCTCCTCTTGACACACAAGTTCCTATCCTCTAATCTCCGGTTTAGAGCCGTTTTGGTTTAGAGCTTCTAATTGCCCTAGCCTTCGGTTTAGAGCCTTCTAATTGGTGTGTCTAATCCCTAGACCACTAATAGTACTCTCTCATACTCCACCATACTCGCTCCGGCTTAAAAGCCTCAGGATCTCCCTCTACTTCCGGTACCACGTCGTTGTCTTTCGGAATCGCGAGGAGAGTGCTACAACCTCCGCCACCTGGAACAAGGGAGAGGAAGGTCTTCGTCGAGTACCGAACGTGTGACCGACTGCGGGAGCGCTGCCGGAACGCAGCGCCGGAAGGATCGTCTACGCGATCTTGAGATCGGAAAGAGTACGACTACATCACCCACGAGAATCCGCTCTCGTTAACCCTTTGGAATCTTCTAGGGTAAGTTATTCCATCGACTCGTTGCTACAATCTAGTAGATAGATCTTGGCTTGGTTGTTTGTATGCGATAGAAATTTTTTGTTTTCCATGCTACGAACCCCTACAACACAATGCTCTGATACCATCTGTAGGGGTCCCAATCTTGGATAAGATAGAGCCCTCTGTGTTTTACAATGCTAGTCCCTAGATCAATAGCTAGCATCCACAGTTAAGATGTAATATCAAGAAACAAAGGTCATAATATAACTTTATAACCAGGAATAACATAAGTTTGTTACATCAAACATAGCTCATTTGGCTATTACATTACATTGCAGCAGAATAAATATAAGCATGGGTCCTTTATCTTCAAAGTGCCACAGGCAGATGTTGGTTGTAGACTTTGTAATCCTAATCAATCATTCTTCACTAAAAACAATCAAACCTGCAACATACAAGTTACAGCCACAAAGGTCAATACATTTGAATTGTATTGGCAAGTGATACTATATTAGTATAGTGGAGTCTATCTTCTATATGCATTTGGCTAAGTGGAGTTGAGGCTTGCATTGCTCAAAATAGATTTTTCTTATCATTTTGAAAATACTAAGTTTTTGCTTGACAAAATCATTTCCCTCAATCAAAGATTTCAAGATCCTTGTACCAAGCCATCTCTCCATCAATGATTGAAGAATTCAAACAACCCTTTTTCAAACCACAAGTTTTAATTTAGAAATTTGAATGATGAGATTCTTGATTTCTTCCATGTCTTGATGCTCAAATTGTCCTTTACCAGGGACATGGCTAAGTACTTAGATTTTACACTCTGCAGAGGTGGTGTACTTTACCCACAAGACTTGGTTTCCCAAGACAAAATCTTTCAGAAGCCTTCCCTTAGACCAAAATGGACGCGTTCCAACCTATCAAACACTACCACCCACTGTCCATTTGTCTAAGTTCTTGCAACCTATATGATCATGGCAGAGCCCATATTGCCAAGTGGTTGCACTTGAAGCTTCTCAACATTTGACATCTCAAATCCCTTTGTTTCCTGGGTGGCCATCCACAAGTGAGATACACAATCCAAGTCCATGGCCTTGTGAACCACTCAACATATCCCAATCCTTCCATTCCACCCAGGAGGTTCATTGACTTAGTTGTTTTATTAAACAAAACCTAAGTCTTCAAACTTAGAATATTTTTCCATAGTGTGAATATATATTCCACCCATGTTTTCTATTAGCTAGGCTAAGCTTGGTAGTAGTAGGAATCTCTATCTTAGGAAATCCTACTAAGGATTCATCTACTAGGTTTTACTATAGAAAGGTCTATACTTAGCAAAATCCATGCAAGTTTTTACTTAGCAAAATTACTAATGCATAGAGAAAATAATGGAACAAAAGTATGAAGCATCACTTGCCTTTTTGGTAGGGAATGGTAGTTCACTCCTTGTTCTTGTTAGTCTCACACTTCACTACAAGTCAAACAAGCAAACACTAATTCAATTTACATTCAAAACCAATAACCACTCAAACAATTTCACACACACAAGACAATGGAAACCAATTCATGCATGGGAGCATGCACAAGATAGTTTTATTTTGCAAAGGGGTCTCCATGGGTTTTCTAAACTTTGTAAGATCCAAATTGGTGATTTACCAAAGTGGCAAAGTCATTAGCAAGAGGGTTTTGTCCAAAACTATTTTTAAATCCATTCATCATTTCATGTGGTGAAAAATGTTTTTATTAAGGCAAAACTCTTAAGTTGTTCACCAAATGAGTTGCTATTGCAAAGCTTGGTGTTTTTGGGTCAGTAGGTTTGGTCCAAACTATTTTCTCAAAGTTTCCTTTCCATAAACATTTTTATAACAAAAACCATTCTTTTTATTTGGCTAGAAAATGACTAAGTCAAGTAATCCAACCTAAATCTTACAAAAATCATTCTTAATACCAAGGGTTGGTTCCTAGGGTCAGTAAGGTCACAACAATCCATTTTTTAAAGGTTTTAATCCAAAAATCATTTTTAAACAATTTTACACTCTAAACAAGCTCACAAAAGAATCTGCAAAAACAAACAAGCTAATAGATACTATTTTCTAAACCAAGGCCACAGTTGGCTAGGGCTTGTTCTCCTGAATCCATTGATATAAAATTTGCCAAATTTGGACGTGTGGTTTGAAAATTACAAAGGTTTGAATTTGCAAATAATTCTGATTCCAATCTGTTTTTAGTTTTAATCCTGGCCACGCGTCGAGCCGTGATTGGCCGATACCGGTTCGTCTGGATCGCGTGCTGCGGAGCGTTGGATTTAAGTTGGATCGTGCGTAACGCGTACACTCTTCGCGGTTAGTGATCTAATCGCTTGGATCTACATCCTACGGTGCTAGCATGCTTGCCAAGGATCGCTGGCGGTGGCTCATGCGGCGCAGTCGACGCTACGGCGATTACAGGAAGCGGAGAGGGGGAAAAAGGTGCTCACCATAATCGTGATGAAGAGGGGATGCTCAACGTGGTCTTTGTTGGCCAAGGGGCGCACTATGCTGGCTTGAATCGCTCGCCAGAGTTCGTGTCCGCGTCGGGCTTCTCTGTTTATCGTCGGAGGCGATGACACAAGCCACGGGAAAGCAAGATAACAATTGCGTTAGATGCGTATGGGGTCGGTGATCGTGTGTGCATCAACGAGACGGAAGGGGGTGGTCAGATGTTACCTAGGGTACTTGTCGGAGTAGAGGCAGTGAACGGTGGCGAGAGGGCGTCGTCGTTGCCGGGGTTCTGGGGCGTGCGCGAGCGAGCTAATGCCTCTGGGAGGTTCGCTAGGATGTGGGAATCAGGTGAGGGTGGTCGAAGAGGCAAGGGGCGGTGAGAGGCTGCCGGAATTGATGAGAATGGTCGCCGGAGACAGAGACAGTCGAGGAGAGATTGTGGCGGCCTGGAGGCGTGCTCGGGGGAGGAAACAGAGGGGAAACGGAGAGGAGTGACTGACGTTTAAAGGTTCTTGATCACCGCGAGTAATTTTGGCCGTATTAAAACGAATTAAGCCCGAGGATTCAATGGCAGAGGCGAGGACGAACGGGTCAGCCAGGGAGGACGAAGAAGAGGTGGGGTCCATGGCGGTGAAAGAAAGGGAGAAGGGAGGGTCCACATGTCCATTGCTCATGAGTTCCTTCTACGGTGAGAAAACGTTTCGCTGCGGTGGGGTGGGGATTGGGCTAGGTGGGCTGTTTGGGCTGGCTCAGTTGGGTCAGTCCATTTCCATATTTTTTTCATTCGATTCTTTTTCTATTTTCCAACTCTGTTTTGAAAATTCAAACAACTAAACAATGTCCAAAACAAATCAAACATTCACCAAACCTTGCACTATGAATTTGGTTCTGTTTAGTAGCATAACCCAAATCCAAAATAAAAATAATAGTTTAAATCTTTTTAGGTTCCTTTTATTAATTAAATAAAATGGTCCATAGTTTATTAATAAAATAGGGTTTGGTTTATTTCATAAAATCTTCATTTGAATTCCAAATGATTTCAAACCCAAACAGTAAATTTTATTTGGAATCAAAGAATAATTGGGAAACTTGTTTAGCAAAATAACTTTTTATTTTAGAGTCCATTATTAATTAAATATAATAGACTTTCATTATTAAATCAAATAGGATTTGTTTTATTGAGTTATTTATTTTGAAATCCAAAAATAAAGTCAAAACACTTTAGTAGGTTTTATTTGTGAATATCAAATATTTGGGAAAACTTATTTTAAATAATTTAATAAGTTTTGATGTTTCAATTAAATTGGTAAAACCTTTTATAAAGTTGGATATTCAATCCTTATTAATTTATTTAAATAAACCTTTGCTAATTCTTAATAAGAATAAAATGTTTTAATTCCCAAGTTTGGCCAAGGTTTAATTTGGCTTAATAAAATATTCTTTATTTATAAACTTCTATTCCATTTGATCACAATATTTTCATTTAATTGTTTCAAAATAGTATTTCCCAATGTTTTTATTTTTCCTTTTATTAAATGTTTATCTTTTTAAATCCCTTTAGGTTTTATTCAAATGGGTTTGGAGTTCCAATTGAATTCAAAAAGTTTCTTCTGGCTCTGCAAAATCAAACAAAGTTTTATTTTATTCATTTATTTTCACATTACAAGATTTGGAAAATCTTGGGATGTGACAGAAATTCTCCGGCTGTGGTGGATGAAAAGAGGTGCAGTTTGTCGGAATTGAAAGATTTCGACGAGATCTACAATTTTCGTGTTTTATCCTAAGGCAAAAAACGAAGTTTAGATGGGTGAATAAACGAATTAAGATTCGGGCATGTGTAGATTCGGGATTTTGAGAAGGAAAACTCATACCGCTGTGGCTCCACGAGTTTATATGGAGATTTAGGATGGTGTAGAGATAGATCTTGGAGTAGAGAACAAATAGAAACAAACGGAAGTTGATTCGGAGTTGTAGATTAAAAGATACAAGTATTTGAATAGAGATAGGTTTAAAAAACTAATTTTACACGCTTTTTAAAGCACCTGGGACAACGATCGGTGCCGGTGCCTGGCTGCTCCCGCTAGCTGGGCCGACCGGTTGGCCCAATGGTTTTTTGTTCTTTTTTTATTTACTTGTTTCCCTCGTATCTTTTGCATACGAACTCCAAATGACATGATTCTTGTTTCTAAAATTTTCTAAAATCGAATAGATCATTGTAGGATCATATTTGTAATATTTTTACTTGTTTACAAGTAGTGGATTTATAAATCCTTGTATATTTCATTTTATCTATATCTTTATTGGTTTGTATTCATTCCATAACTTTTTCATAATAGCTCCAAATGAGCTCAATTTTGTTTCTAAAATTTTGTAATATTCATTGTATCTTTTAGGCTATAATTTAGCAATAATCGCTGCCTTAGCAACAGTGGGTTTTATCAAGCCAATTTAATTCCCTTTAGGAACAAAGTGGCACAAACAATTTAGGATGTTAGTCCTTTATTTCGATTTAGAAATTTTTATTGATGCAAATATGAAATGCAATGCTCATGAATGTCATGCAAATGCAAAAACAAAATCTAGTCTCTGTTTCCAAAATCTTGGGATGTGACAGACTAACCCCCTTAAGATGAATCTCGTCCCGAGATTCGGAATGGCTAGCAAGGTGTGGGTGTTGCTATCGAGGCTAACCCCCTTAAGAAAATTAAACTTGGCATCTCCAAGGCTAGTTGATAAACTATATCTTGTTCTTACTCCATCTAGGATTGTGAGTGTAGTATCAAGTTGTGCACCAACAATTCGAGCTTCTTATTTAACCATCCAGTCTATGTCTACTATTAGTACTATGTCATGTGAATCCAATATAATCTAGCTAGTGGGAAATTTTTATGTGCTCCAATCTCTAAGGTATAATGGTGGCTTTTGTTTTGGATAGCATAGATGAGTTATAGATAGAAATACTAGAAAAGTAATACTACTCGTAACTATATGAATCAAGCAATTAGCACACAAGCAAACAATCAACACAAACAACACTCAAGCCAAAATAGTTTTGTTTATGTTCCAGAAGTTTTGTTTTAGTGGCATAATATCCAAAAAAATATTTTTCTATTGATTAATATCCATCTGGGGGTGAACCTACAATCATAAAAGCAATGGACAGAATCTGTCCTGAAACTACAGCGGTGTTCACGAATTTTTCTGGGAACCTTAAAATCATCAGTAATTTTAGCCAATGTTTGTATATATAGTAAAGGAAGTTTTTCACCTAACCCTATTTTTTCAGATTTTTCCCAGTTACCAAAAAAACATGAAAAATCGTACAGTACAGCTGGTTCAGCAGAAAACTACAGCGAAAATATCATGAATTTCTAATCAAAACCTTCATTAACATATTATGGAATCTCACAAAAATATTCTGAAACTTTAAGGTATTAAATAGCACAACCTAAACATAATAAATCAACTATCAAACAAGTTCTTACAATAATCGATTGCTATATCTAAACGAGATGATATCAAACTATATGGTGGTCATCATCTAACTATTCTAAATCTAGCACTTTCTTGCACAAGTGTTCATCTACAAGTTTGAACAAGATGAGATTAGAAAAGATAGATTAAGGATTACAAGAATCTAATAAGTACAAAATTAGGAGTTCATTGCTAGAGAGAGTCTTCCTTCTATATCATAAAAGAGAAGAGTATGAGAATTGAAGTGATAAGAAGATACTAGAAAGAAGTGTAAGAAGAGAATAGATAGAATCATATAGTGTTTATAATTTTCATATGGTTCTCCTAATCCATTGCTAGGTCACGATCCTACAGTCAACGCACTGCTCTGATACCATCCTGTAACACCCTCGCCTGATAAGGCTGAGTTCATGTGTATAGTGTCAATCCCTGGATCGGTTCACTAGCACACACAGTACAGATGAATACCAAAGAATTTAACAGTGCATCATAAATAACGAATTGATCCAGAATTTACAATTATTACAATAATGCTTAGCTCAAGGCGAGCTCAAATATCAAGTAGCATACGGAAGCATAAACAATTGATAGGCTCCATCTTCAATTGTGCCACAGGCGAACAACTGTTGAGTGGAGTATCGCGACCTATTCAATCACTCAGAAACGGAAACATAACCTGCAACATAAAATGTAGCAGCCCTGAAGGGGTCAATACTTGGAATGTATGGCAAGTAGAGCTATTAAAGGAGACAATAAACCTAGCATCTACATGCATATTTGGCAAGTGGAACTGTGGCTAGCTTGCATTTGCAAATACCTTTGTCCTACTTTCATAAACATTTTTTATTTTCTTTGAAAAGATCCCAATTATTAAGCTAACCCATCAACATTAAAGCAATTAGGAAATTAGAATGAGCGAGAAACATGTCATGAACTCAATATCAAGAAACTTAGATGTCCATAACCGGGGACATGTCTATTCGACTAGTTTATACACCCTGCAGGGGTTAGTACACTTTACCCATGTGACTTGGCCAGCCCAGCTCATACCACCACTCTCATATTGGGTGATGATAGGGAGAAGTCCAAGAAGGGACCATTCGGGAAGTAGCTCCCCAAACCCGACACGCACCGGTCCAACCTACCAAAATTCTACATCTCTGGATACATGGGTTCGAGTTACCACAACCTACTGAGTCCAACCAACCCCCCATTTCATTATTGGCACATGGTTGCACACGTAAGCTACAAAATAAAGAAGCCAATCATTTTCTCTTGATACCTGGGTGCCTTTCCGCAATGATACCACCAAAAATTATCAATCCCATCACCGCCAGGAGATTCATTGATTAAGTTGTTTTAATTTTCGCAAAACAACACATTTAGAAACAATTTTCAGTGATATAACCCAGCCCTCGTTCATCATAGCACGTCTAAGCACATCTACCAATGGTGGCTCATCTATAGGAAATCCCTACCACATAGTAGGACATAGCATAGCGATAGTACTTTCCTACACATGCATCTACAAAATACACAACAATACATTGAAAATAGTAGGACAATATCATGAACAAAGTAGCATCTACTTGCCTTGGTAGTTGGTGAAGCCGTTCAAACAGTCGTAGCAATCACACACGTTGCACTCCTCGTAATCTATCGAGCAAATAATTGCATACAACATAAACAACAACACAGAGATCAAACAAATGCATGCATGCCAATTTAAAGTCACAATGGTTGTTATTTTAGTTCTCTAAACAATACTGAAGTATATGATGCATGCAAGAGACTAATTAATGCAATGGATTACTTGTTATTAATAATTACTTGCCAATATAGGGTTTTTAATAGTTCTATTGTAACGCCTGTTCTAATTGTCGAATTAAATTTGTTTCTTGGGTTTACTGGATAGAGGACGTTAATACGAACCAGTAGGCGTTGGATTCACCCTAATCGGAGTTATAGATATTTTTGTATGATTTAAATAGTGTTTAATGGGTTTTAAATCATTTATACAGTTTCTGTTGCCTAAAAATCAAACTAAAAATATATCTGTAATCTCCACGGAATTGTGATTCAAGGGACGTATTATTTGTAATTTTTCTGAGTAGCACTCGAATTACTATGATTTTAATACTCTAAATAAGCCATTAAGCTATTTATTTAATTGCTGCAAAACCTTACAGTATTTGCCTGAACCATTTGCATATTGATTATCTACATGGAACCAGCTTTCCATCAGTATATCATTTATATTTTTGTGATATGCAAATAATTTACTATGAATTTAATGATTTCTAAAGCCATTAAAACTAATTAAATCACTATGGGGTAAATATTCCGCAAAATCTGGATCCAACCAGATATTCTTAATCTACATTATAGTAGCTTCAATTTTATATATTGTTCATATTTTTCGGAGTTACAGATAATTTCCTATGAATTTATTAACCTAAAATACCATTAAAACTAATTAAGTTACTGCAGTAAACACATAGTATAAACGTTGAATCTAATGCCATATTAATATTCTACACGTTTTCCTGAATCCATTGATATATTATTTGCTATTTTTGGATCTACGGATCTTTTTATATGATTTTTGCAATTTTACAGAATTTTCTGCAAATTAAATTCAGTTTCAAATCTACAGGGAATATTCTACACTGACTAGGCGCTGACTGGGGCGGGTGCTGACCTGGCTTGACACGTGGCGAGATCTGGTTGGCTCGTGCCCCTTCGTTGATAAGCTCTAATCTTGACCGTCGGGATGAGATCCAGTGGCTAGGAGACGAGATTGACCGTCATATCTGAAATATGGCGGTGCGAAATCCTCCGGCTGTGATGGATGAAAAGAGGTGCAGTTTGTCGGGATTGAAAGATTTCGATGAGATCTACAATTTTCGTGTTTTAGCCGAAGGCAAAAAAATGAAGTTTAGATGGGTGAATAAACGAAATAAGATTCGGGCATGTGTAGATTCGGGATTTCAAGAAGGAAAACTCATACCGTTGTGGCTCCACGAGTTTATATGGAGATTTAGGATGGTGTAGAGATAGATCTTGGAGTAGAGAACAAATAGGAACAAATGGAAGTTGATTCGGAGTTGTAGATTAAAAGATACAAGTATTTGAATAGAGATAGGTTTAAAAAACTAATTTTGCACGGTTTTTAAAGCACCTGCGACAACGATCAGTGTCGGTGCCTGGCTGCTCCCGCAGTATGCTAGCTGGGCCGGCCGTTGGCCCAATGGTTTTTTTTCATTTTTTTCATTTTTTATTTACTTGTTTCCCTCATATCTTTTGCATACGAACTCCAAATGACATGATTCTTGTTTCTAAAATTTTCTAAAATCGGATAGAACATTGTAGGATCATATTTGTAATATTTTTACTTGTTTACAAGTAGTGGATTTATAAATCCTTGTATATTTCATTTTTTTTATATCTTTATTTGTTTGTATTCATTCCATAACCTTTTCATAATAACTCCAAATGAGCTCAATTTTGTTTCTAAAATTTTGTAATATTGATTGTATCTTTTAGGCTATAATTTAGCAATAATCGTTGCCTTAGCAACAGTGGGTTTTATAAAGCCAATTTAATTCCCTTTAGGAACAAAGTGGCACATACTATTTAGGATTTCAGTCCTTTATTTCGATTTAGAAATTTTTATTGATGCAAATATGCAATGCAATGCTCATGAATGTCATGCAAATGCAAAAAAAAATCTAGTCTCAGTTTCCAAAATCTTGGGATGTGACATTGTGCAACTGAACCGCCGGACATGTCATCGAGATCGCCTGGACAGACCGGGATGTGCACAAAGGCAGGGCGTGTCCAAGTAATGTCGGACAGATCGGAATTACTTGTCGGGCAGGCCGACGATGGCACTCGATTTCTCTTCCCCTACTCTACCTACATTTTAAATTCTATAGATTTTTCAGCATTTGAGCCATACAAACAAATAATACCGAAATTCAAACATATCTGAAAGAACATGTGGGCCCCCATGTGTGGTTTTGGTAATTAATGACAATCTTTATGGACTAATATGTTTACTAAGTTGCACTTGCAGGATTTGTCCATTGGTATCGCTTGGATCATGTGTTGGCTTCAAGGTCGATGAAATGAGAAGAAGATGTGTTGTGCAAGCTCAAAATGCGCCATCTATAGAAGATCTCATGTTTAAGGCTTGCCATCCTTGGTGATCATGGATCGATGATGAAGAATCAAGAAAGGCGTTCCATCTTGAGAAGGGCAAGATCGTCTACATTGAGCTCAAGTGGAATGCTCAAGGGAAAGGTATAATCTTGATAGGTTTTCCCTTTTGCCGGTCTCACGTTGTGTATGTGAGACCGGGTTTAGGATAGATAACCGTACTAGCAAGAGGTGCTCTCGTATGAGTAATTCGGTCACATCGTTCGGAGAGAGCTCAAACCTTTGCATACTTGCATTATCGTATTTGGTTGTTATTTAGTCTTACCCATGTGAGAATATAGAGCTTGTGTTAATATTCATAAAAAGTTCTTGTTCATCAAAATCGGATCTTCCGTTTGTATCTTGTTGCGATTTTGATTTATGCGGCTTTTCAGTTTCTCACCAAGTGTGGTATCTCACATTATTCTACTTGATACTTTCTCATTTAGTGATAACCAATATCCGGCCCCACCGTGTGTCTTCTTGTCGCTACTGCTTCTTCAGGAGCGGTGGTCTTCTTGCGCATGCTATATGCCCTTGGCCACTGCTTGGTGGTCCCGCGTTGACCACCTGCTGCTGCTGCTTTTTTCTCTCCCTGGCTCGCTCGCTGATGTACTGGTTTGTTGGGACCGGTAGTACCGCCATCCATCCTCTGGACCGTGCTCAGAAAATCTTCCCAACGGCCACATTTTGCCTATCCCTATTTAAGCCTTTTGTCTATCTTGTTTAGGGTTGCTTCTTCTCTCTCTATTCTTGCTCAAGCTTTGCCACATATTCTTATTCCCTCTTGAGCTTGATTCTATGATTTCTCTCCAATGATTCGTGCAAATATTTGATAGAAATATAGAGGAGATCTAGATCTACGTTTTGACCAAACCAAAACATCTCTTTGTGAGTGTATCTTTGGGGATCTAGATTTTGGGGGATTTTGTGTGTCTCTTTGATTCATCCTCTCTTGTTCCCCCAATAGCTTTAGTAGCTTTGTAGGAACTTGAGAGTAAGGGATTTGAGCATCTTTGTGGTGTTCTTGCCATTTGCATTTGGTGCATCGGTTTGAGTTCTCCTCGGAGGATTTGGTTTGAGTTGCTCATTGGAGCTTGTCCCTCTTGGGTTCTTGGAACCGTAGATGGTTTTGTGGCCTTGGTGGCATTTGTTAAGGCCTTTTGTGGTGTTTGTTGGGAAGCCCTTGTCGTCCTCTATCCAGCAATTGGAATCGAGCTTCAGTCAAAAGTTATTACCGTTTGAATATTTACCCGTCATCTTTTACGGGCGGCGGTAGTACCTGGGCGGGCAGTACCGCCGTCACGAGAACGGCCCGTTTTCGTTCTGTCTCGCTAGGTACCTATTCATGGTAGTCTGCCGGCCCAATAATCCGCCAGGTGGGCCAGTACTACCGGCCGACCCAGTTTCTTTTCCCAGATCCAGATCCGCTGGTGCTCGTTGACCATGCTGCCGCCGGTTCCCACGAGCTGGCCTTGTTGTGGCGTGCTTGGGTCCCTTTCTGCTGCGCCTTTCCCACTCGCTAGTCTCGCCCACTGCCGCTCACGCGCGCATGCTCCTGCCTCCTTGCATTGACCCACTCCTGGCATTGCTACTGCCTCATGTCTGGCTCGGGCGATGCTGCTGCTTGCCTTCGCGCCTTGTTGCCAGCGTCCACACTGCAGCTGGCCCGCCGCTGGCCCCCCGCCCGCTGCTGCTTGCTGCTGCTGCTCGGCCCTCAAGCGCTGCTCGGCCCCACCGTCTGCTGCCTTTGCTACTGAGCGGCTGCTGCATCTTTGTGCCTTGCCCAGCCTTCTTGCTTGGTGGCCCCGCGTTGACCACCTGCTGCTGCTGCTTTTTTCTCTCCCTGGCTCGCTCGCTGCTGTACTGGTTTGTTGGGACCGGTAGTACCGGCCCAATCCGGTACTACCGGACCGTTCAGGAAAATCGTCCCAACGGCCATATTTTGCCTATCCCTATTTAAGCCTTTTGTCTATCTTGTTTAGGGTTGCTTCTTCTCTCTCTATTCTTGCTCAAGCTTTGCCACATATTCTTATTCCCTCTTGAGCTTGATTCTATGATTTCTCTCCAATGATTCGTGCAAATATTTGATAGAAATATAGAGGAGATCTAGATCTACGTTTTGACCAAACCAAAACATCTCTTTGTGAGTGTATCTTTGGGGATCTAGATTTTGGGGATTTGTGTGTCTCTTTGATTCATCCTCTCTTGTTCCCCCAATAGCTTTAGTAGCTTTGTAGGAACTTGAGAGTAAGGGATTTGAGCATCTTTGTGGTGTTCTTGCCATTTGCATTTGGTGCATCGGTTTGAGTTCTCCTCGGAGGATTTGGTTTGAGTTGCTCATTGGAGCTTGTCCCTCTTGGGTTCTTGGAACCGTAGATGGTTTTGTGGCCTTGGTGGCATTTGTTAAGGCCTTTTGTGGTGTTTGTTGGGAAGCCCTTGTCGTCCTCTATCCAACGCAATTGGAATCGGAGCTTCCAGTCAAAAGTTATTACCGTTTGAATATTTACCCGTCAATCTGTTTTCTGGGCCGAGCGGTAGTACCGCCTGGGCGGGCCGGTACTACCGCCCGTCCCTGAGAACGGCCCGTTTTCGTTCTGTCTCGCTAGGTACCTATTCGCGGTAGTACCGGCCGGCCCAATAGTACCGCCCAGGTGGGCCAGTACTACCGGCCGACCCAGTTTCTTTTCCCAGATCCAGATCCAGCTGGTGCTCGTTGACCATGCTGCCGCCGGTTCCCACGAGCTGGCCTTGTTGCGCGCGTGCTCGCTTGGGTCCCGCACTCTGCTGCGCCTTTCCCACTCGCTAGTCTCGCCCACTGCCGCTCACGCGCGCATGCTCCTGCCTCCTTGCATTGACCCACTCCCTGGCGCGCCTTGCTGCGCATGTCTGCTAAGCTCGGCAATCTTCTGCTTTGCACGCCTTGTAGCCAGCGATCCACTGCTGGCCCGCACGCTGGCCCCCGCCGCTGCTGCTCTGCCTTGCTGTCACTCGGCCCGCTCTGCCAGCTGCTCGGCCCATTGTGCTGCGCTCTCTGACGCTGCTGTAGCATCTTTGTGCCTCACATGTGAGCCGTTGCTGCTTGGTGGCCCCGCGTTGACCACCTGCTGCTCTTTTTTCTCTCCCTGGCTCGCTCGCTGCTGTACTGGTTTGTTGGGACCGGTAGTACCGGCCCAATCCGGTACTACCGGACCGTTCAGGAAAATCGTCCCAACGGCCATATTTTGCCTATCCCTATTTAAGCCTTTTGTCTATCTTGTTTAGGGTTGCTTCTTCTCTCTCTATTCTTGCTCAAGCTTTGCCACATATTCTTATTCCCTCTTGAGCTTGATTCTATGATTTCTCTCCAATGATTCGTGCAAATATTTGATAGAAATATAGAGGAGATCTAGATCTACGTTTTGACCAAACCAAAACATCTCTTTGTGAGTGTATCTTTGGGGATCTAGATTTTGGGGGATTTTGTGTGTCTCTTTGATTCATCCTCTCTTGTTCCCCCAATAGCTTTAGTAGCTTTGTAGGAACTTGAGAGTAAGGGATTTGAGCATCTTTGTGGTGTTCTTGCCATTTGCATTTGGTGCATCGGTTTGAGTTCTCCTCGGAGGATTTGGTTTGAGTTGCTCATTGGAGCTTGTCCCTCTTGGGTTCTTGGAACCGTAGATGGTTTTGTGGCCTTGGTGGCATTTGTTAAGGCCTTTTGTGGTGTTTGTTGGGAAGCCCTTGTCGTCCTCTATCCAACGCAATTGGAATCGGAGCTTCCAGTCAAAAGTTATTACCGTTTGAATATTTACCCGTCAATCTGTTTACGGGCGGCGGTAGTACCGCTGGGGTTGATTACCGCCCGTCCCTGAGAACGGCCCGTTTTCGTTCTGTCTCGCTAGGTACCTATTCGCGGTAGTACCGGCCGGCCCAATAGTACCGCCCAGGTGGGCCAGTACTACCGGCCGACCCAGTTTCTTTTCCCAGATCCAGATCCAGCTGGTGCTCGTTGACCATGCTGCCGCCGGTTCCCACGAGCTGGCCTTGTTGCGCGCGTGCTCGCTTGGGTCCCGCACTCTGCTGCGCCTTTCCCACTCGCTAGTCTCGCCCACTGCCGCTCACGCGCGCATGCTCCTGCCTCCTTGCATTGACCCACTCCCTGGCGCGCTTCATTGCAGCTAATGCTGTTCAAGACTTGCTGCTGCCGCTTCACACTTGTGTGGCGATCCACTGCTGCTGGCCCCGCCTTGTTGCCTGCTTCTTTGCTGCCTTTCTTTGCCTTTGCTCTACTACATGCTCCATTGCGTCTTGTTCTGTTTGCTTGCTGCTGTGCATCATGCCCTGTGGCCTTCTTTGGTGGCCTCGCGTTGACCACCTGCTGCTGCTACTTTTTTCTCTCCCTGGCTCGCTCATTCTTTGTCTTGGTTTGTTGGGACCGGTAGTACCGGCCCAATCCGGTACTACCGGACCGTTCAGGAAAATCGTCCCAACGGCCATATTTTGCCTATCCCTATTTAAGCCTTTTGTCTATCTTGTTTAGGGTTGCTTCTTCTCTCTCTATTCTTGATCAAGCTTTGCCCCATATTCTTATTCCCTCTTGAGCTTGATTCTATGATTTATCTCCAATGATTCGTGCCAATATTTGAGAGAAATATAGAGGAGATCTAGATCTACGTTTTGACTAAACCAAAACATCTCTTTGTGAGTGTATCTTTGGGGATCTAGATTTTGGGGGATTTTGTGTCTCTCTTTGATTCCTCCTCTCTTGTTCCCCCAATAGCTTTAGTAGCTTTGTTGGAACTTGAGAGTGAGGGATTTGAGCATCTTTGTGGTGTTCTTGCCATTTTCATTTGGTGCATCGGTTTGAGTTCTCCTCGAAGGATTTGGTTTGAGTTGCTCACTAGAGCTTGTCCCTCTTGGGTTCTTGGAACCCTAGACGGTTTTGTGGCCTTGGTGGAATTTGTTGAGGCCTTTTGTGGCATTTTTTGGGAAGCCCTTGTCGTCCTCTATTCAACGCAATTGGAATCGGGTCAATCGGAGCTTCCAGTCAAAAGTTATTGTCGTTTGAATATTTACCCGTCAATGTTTTACAGGCGGCGGTAGTACCGCCGCCCGAGCAACCGATTTCATTCTGTCTCGCTAGGTACCTATTCGCGGTAGTACCGGCCGGCCCGGTAGTACCGCCCGGGTGGGCCGGTACTACCGGCCGACCCAATTTCTTTTCCCAGATCCAGCTGCTGCTCGTTGACCCCGCTGACGCCGGTTCCCACGAGCTGTCCTCACTGCGCGCGCTCGCTTAGGTCCCGCACTCTGTCGTGCCTGTCCCGCTCGTTGGGCCCGCCCACTGCCGCTCACGCGTGCACGCTCCTGCCTCCTCACGTTGACCCACTCCCTGGCGCGCTTCATGCATACCTTCTTTCGGCGGCTGCTGCGTCCACTGTGTCTTTGGCCCCTGTGAGCCCCGCTTCTTTGCCGCTTCTTTGCATTCTTTGGGCCCTGCTCTGCTGCGCGCTGCTCCGGCCCCATCGTGCACTGCGCTGCTTGCCGTGAGCGGTTGCTGTTGCGTGCATGTTGTGCACCTTGTGTGCTTGGTGGCCCTGTTGACCACCTGCTTCTTTTTTTCTCTCGGCTCGCTCATTTGTTGTCTTGCTTTGTTGGGACCGGTAGTACTGGCCCAATCCGGTACTACCGGACCGTTTAGGAAAATCGTCCCAACGGCCATATTTTTCCTATCCCTATTTAAGCCTTTTGTCTATCTTGTTTAGGGTTGCTTCTTCTCTCTCTATTCTTGCTCAATCTTTGCGCCATATTCTTATTCCCTCTTGAGCTTGATTCCATGATTTCTCTCCAATGATTCGTGCCAATATTTGAGAGAAATATAGAGGAGATATAGATCTACGTTTTGACCAAACCAAAACATCTCTTTGTGAGTGTATCTTTGGGGATCTAGATTTTGGGGGATTTTGTGTCTCTCTTTGATTCCTCCTCTCTTGTTCCCCCAATAGCTTTAGTATCTTTGTTGGAACTTGAGAGTGAGGGATTTGAGCATCTTTGTGGTGTTCGTGCCATTTTCATTTGGTGCATCGGTTTGAGTTTTCCTCGGGGGATTTGGTTTGAGTTGCTCGTTGGAGCTTGTCCCTCTTGGGTTCTTGGAACCCTAGACGGTTTTGTGGCCTTGGTGGCATTGCGGCCTTGGTGGCATTGCGGCCTTGGTGGCATTTGTTGAGGCCTTTTGTGGTGTTTGTTGGGAAGCCCTTGTCGTCCTCTATCCAACGCAATTGGAATCGGGTGAATCGGATCTTCTAGTCAAAAGTTATTGTCGTTTGAATATTTACCCGTCAATCTGTTTTCTGAGCCGAGCGGTAGTACCGCCCGGGCGGGCCGGTACTACGGCCCGCCCCTGAGAACCGCCCGTTTTCGTTTTTTCTCGCTAGGTACCTATTCGCGGTAGTACCGGCTGGCCCGGTAGTACCGCCCGGGTGGGCCGGTACTACCGGCCGACCCAGTTTCTTTTCCCAGATCCAGATCCAGCTGTTGCTCGTTGTCCCTACTACCACTGTTTCCCACGAGCTGGCCTCGGTGCGCGCGTGCTCGCTTGGGTCCCGCACTCTGTCGCGCCTGTCCCGCTCGCTGGGCCCGCCCACTGCCGCTCACGCGCGCACGCTCCTACCTCCTCGCGTTGACCCGTCCACTGGCTATCGCGCATCTGCGGCTGGCTCGGCTTTCTTTGCTGCCTGGCCACGCCTGCATGCTTGCGCGTCCACCTGCACTGCTTGGCCCCGCCGCTGGCCCCCTGCTCTCTGCCTTCTTTCTTTGCTTCTTTGGGCCTGCTTTGTTGCTCTGGACCTTTGTCTTGCAACTTCTTTGTCTTTGCTGCTGCATTTATTCTTGGCATCACATGCCCCTGGCCCTGCTTCATGGTGGCCCCTCGTTGACCACCTGCTGCTGCTTTTTTCTCTCCCTGGCTCGCTCGCTGTTATAATGGTTTGTTGGGACCAGTAGTACCGGCCCAATACGATACTACCGAACCATTCAGGAAAATCGTCCCAATGGCCATATTTTGCCTATCCCTATTTAAGCATTTTGTCTATCTTGTTTAGGGTTATTTCTTCTCTCTCTATTCTTGCTCAAGCTTTGCCCCATATTATTATTCCCTCTTGAGCTTGATTCTATGATTTCTCTCCAATGATTCGTGCCAATATTTGACAGAAATATAGAGGAGATCTAGATCTACGTTTTGACCAAACCAAAACATCTCTTTGTGAGTGTTTCTTTGAGGATCTTGATTTTGGGGGATTTTGTGTCTCTCTTTGATTCCTCCTCTCTTGTTCCCCCAATAGCTTTAGTAGCTTTGTTGGAACTTGAGAGTGAGGGATTTGAGCATCTTTGTGGTGTTCTTGCCATTTGCATTTGGTGCATCGGTTTGAGTTCTCCTCGGAGGATTTGGTTTGAGTTGCTCATTGGAGCTTGTCCCTCTTGGGTTCTTGGAACCCTAGACCATTTTGTGGCCTTGGTGTCATTTTTTGAGGCCTTTTGTGGTGTTTGTTGGGAAGCCCTTGTCGTCCTCTATCCAACGCAATTGGAATCGGCTCAATCGGAGCTTCTAGTCAAAAGTTATTTCCGTTTGAATATTTACCCGTCAATCTGTTTTCTGGGCCGAGCGGTAGTACCGCCCGCCCCTGAGAACGGCCCGTTTTGGTTCTGTCTCGCTAGGTACCTATTCGCGGTAGTACCGGCCGACCCAGTAGTACCGCCCGGGTGGGACAGTACTACCGGCCGACCCAGTTTCTTTCGAATCGAGATCCGATTTGCTCGTTGACCCATGCCGGTTCCACCTGGCCACCTTCTTGTGGCGTGCTCGCTTGGGTCCCGCACTGCCAGCGCTGTCCGCTCGCTAGTCCGCCCTTTGCGCTGCCGCATGCTCCCTGCCACCTGCGTTGACTCCACTGGCCCGCTTTGTGCTGTCATGCGCTAAACACTGCTGGCGTCCACACTGGCCTGCAGCTGGCCCCGCCGCTCTTCTTTCTGCCTTGCTCTTGCTTCTTTGGGCCCGCTCTGCCGTCTTTCCGGCCCCACCGTGCTGTTGCGAAGCTTCTTCTGGCGCTTTCTTACATGTACAGCCCGCCTTGGGCTTCTTTGTGGCCTCGCATTGACCACCTGCTGCTGCTACTTTTTTCTCTCCCTGGCTCGCTCGCTGCTGTACTGGTTTGTTGGGACCGGTAGTACCGGCCCAATCCGGTACTACCGGACCATTCAGGAAAATCGTCCCAACAGCCATATTTTGCCTATCCCTATTTAAGCCTTTTGTCTATCTTGTTTAGGGTTGCTTCTTCTCTCTCTATTCTTGCTCAAGATTTGCCCCATATTCTTATTCCCTCTTGAGCTTGATTCTATGATTTCTCTCCAATGATTCGTGCCAATATTTGAGAGAAATATAGAGGAGATCTAGATCTACGTTTGGACTGAACCAAAACATCTCTTTCTGAGTGTATCTTTGGGGATCTAGATTTTGGGGGATTTTGTGTCTCTCTTTGGTTCCTCCTCTCTTGTTCCCCCAATAGCTTTGGTAGCTTTGTTGGAACTTGAGAGTGGGGGATTTGAGCATCTTTGTGGTGTTCTTGCCATTTGCATTTGGTGCATCGGTTTGAGTTCTCCTCGGAGGATTTGGTTTGAGTTGCTCACTGTAGCTTGTCCCTCTTGGGTTCTTGGAACCCTAGACGGTTTTGTGGCCTTGGTGGCATTTGTTGAGGCCTTTTTTGGCATTTGTTGGGAAGCCCTTGTCGTCCTCTGTTCAACGCAATTGGAATCGGGTCAATCGGAGCTTCCAGTCAAAAGTTATTGCCGTTTGAATATTTACCCGTCAATCTGTTTTCTGGGCCGAGCGGTAGTACCGCCCGCCCCTGAGAACGGCCCGTTTTCGTTCTGTCTCGCTAGGTACCTATTCGCGGTAGTACCGGCCGGCCCGATAGTACCGCCCGGGTGGGCCGGTACTACCGGCCGACCCAATTTCTTTCGATCCAGTGCGCTTTCGTTGACCCAGCGCGGTTCCCACGAGCTGTAGCGCCTTCGCTTAGGTCCCTTTTCTGTACTGTCCCGCTCGTTGGGCCCGCCCACTGCCGCTCACGCGTGCACGCTCCTGCCTCCTCACGTTGACCCACTCCCTGGCACGCCCGCTCACTGCGCGCATGCACCTTGCTCGAACGCTGCTGCTTGCTTCTCGCTGCAGCGCGGCTGCGCGTCCACTGCCTCATGGCCCTGACCCGCCCGCTGCTGCTGCTCTGCCTTGCTGCTGCATTACTGGGCCCTGCTGTTCTTGCGCTCATCCCCATCGTGCTGCTTGCTTCTTTGTGCGGTTGCTGCGTGCATGATGTGCCCTGGCGCTTCTGCTTGGTGGCCCCGTTGACCACTCTTGCTTTTTTTCTCCTGGCTCGCTTCTTTGTCTTGGTTTGTTGGGACTGGTAGTACCGCCCAATCCGGTACTACCGGACCGTTCAGGAAAATCGTCCCAACGGCTATATTTTGCCTATCCCTATTTAAGCCTTTTGTCTATCTTTTCTAGGGTTTCTTCTTCTCTCTCTATTGTGGCTCAAGCTTTGCCCCATATTCTTGTTCCCTCTTGAGCTTGATTCTATGATTTCTCTCCAATGATTCGTGCCAATATTTGAGAGAAATATAGAGGAGATCTAGATCTACATTTTGACCAAACCAAAACATCTCTTTGTGATTGTATCTTTGGGGATCTAGATTTTAGGGGATTTTGTGTCTCTCTTTGATTCCTCCTCTCTTGTTCCCCCAATAGATTTAGTAGCTTTGTTGGAACTTGAGAGTGAGGGATTTGAGCATCTTTGTGGTGTTCTTCCCATTTGCATTTGGTGCATCAGTTTGAGCTTTCCTCAGAGTATTTGGTTTGAGTTGATCATTGGAGCTTTTTCCTCTTGGGTTCTTGGAACCCTAGACGGTTTTGTGGCCTTGGTGGCATTGTGTCCTTGGTGGCATTTGTTGAGGCCTTTTGTGGCGTTTGTTGGGAAGCCCTTGTCGTCCTTTATCCAACGCAATTGGAATCGGGTCAATCGGAGCTTCCAATCAAAAGTTATTGTCGTTTGAATATTTACCCGTCAATCATTTTACGAGCGGCGGTAGTACCGCCGGGCGATACTCTGCCGCCCCGAGAACCCGTTTTCGTTACTCTCGCTAGGTACCTATTCATGGTATCTGGCCCGGTACTACCGTCCGGTGAGCGGTACTACCGGCCGATTCTTTGCGAATCCAGATCCAGCTGCTGCTCGTTGACCCCGCTGCCGCCGGTTCCGATGAGTTGGCCTCGCTGCGCGCGCGCTCGCTTGGGTCCCGCACTCTGCCGCGCCTGTCTCGCTTGCTGGGCCCGCCCACTGCCGCTCACGCGTGCACGCTCCTGCCTCCTCGCGTTGACCCACTCCCTGGCGCGCCCGCTCGCTGCGCGCATGCACTGGCTCGGGCGCTGCTTGCGCTTTGTTTGCAACCGCTGCAGCAGCGTTCTTCTGGCGATCCACTTACTGCGCTGGCCCCGCACGCTGGCACCCGCCGCTGCTGCTGCTCTGCCTTGATGCTGCACTGCTGGGCCCCACTCTACTGTGCTCTGCTCCAGCCTTGTTGCTGTTTGCTGCATGCGGCTTTCTTCTGCAGCATGTTGTGCCTGCCTGAGGACCAGCTGCTTGGTGGCCCCACGTTGACCACCTTCTACTGCTGCTTTTTTCTCTCCCTATCTCGCTCGCTGTTGTACTGGTTTGTTGGGACCGGTAGTACCGACCCAATCCGGTACTACCGGACCATTCAGGAAAATCGTCCCAACGGCCATATTTTTCCTATCCCTATTTAAGCCTTTTGTCTAACTTATTTAGGGTTGCTTTTATCTCTCTATTCTTTCTCAAGATTCGCCCCATATTCTTATTTCCTCTTGAGCTTGATTCCATGATTTCTCTCCAATGATTCGTGCCAATATTTGAGAGAAATATAGAGGAGATCTAGATCTACGTTTTGACCAAACCAAAACATCTCTTTGTGAGTGTATCTTTGGGGATCTAGATTTTGGGGGATTTTGTGTCTCTCTTTGATTCCTCCTCTCTTGTTCCCCCAATAGCTTTAGTAGCTTTGTTGGAACTTGAGAGTGAGGGATTTGAGCATCTTTGTGGTGTTCTTTCCATTTTCATTTGGTGCATCGGTTTGAGTTTTCCTCGGGGGATTTGGTTTGAGTTGCTCGTTGGAGCTTGTCCCTCTTGGGTTCTTGGAACCCTAGACGGTTTTGTGGCCTTGGTGGCATTGCGGCCTTGGTAGCATTTGTTGAGGCCTTTTGTGGCGTTTGTTGAGAAGCCCTTGTCGTCCTCTATCCAACGCAATTGGAATCGGGTCAATCAGATCTTCTAGTCAAAAGTTATTGCCGTTTGAATATTTACCCGTCAATCTATTTTCTGGGCCGAGCGGTAGTACCGCCCGGGCGGGCCGGTACAACCGCCTGCCCCTGAGAACGGCCCGTTTTCGTTCTATCTCGCTAGGTACCTATTCGCGGTAGTACCTGCCCATGCCTTGTCCATCGCTGGGCCGCCCCTACCGCTCAGCAGACGCTCCTACCTCCTCGCGTTGACCCTCCACTGGCGCTCGCTCGGCCTCTTCAAGGCTTCATTTCGGCGTTGTTGCTTTGCCAGGCTGCCACGCCGCAGCGCATGTTCTTCGTGTCTCTGGCGCATGTGGCCCGGTTGTCTAACTTGTTTAGGGTTCCTTCTTCTCTCTCTCGGTTTGTGGTGTTTGTTGGGAAGCCCTTTTCGTCCTCTATCCAACGCAATTGGAATCGGGTCAACCAGAGCTTCCAGTCAAAAGTTACTGCCGTTTGAATAATTACCCGTCAATCTATTTTCTAGGCCGAGCGGTAGTACCGGCCGCGCGGGCCGGTACTACCGCCCGCCCCTGAGAACGGCCCGTTTTCGTTCTCTCTTGCTAGGTACCTATTCACGGTAGTACCTGCCGGCCCGGTAGTACCGCCCGGGTGGGCCGGTACTACCGGCCGGCCAAGTTTCTTTTCCCAGATCCAGATCCAGCTGTTGATCGTTGACTACCCTGCCGCCGGTTCCCACGAGCTGGCCTCACTGTGGCTTCGCTTGGTCCCACACTTTCTGGCGCTGTCATTTGGGACCGCCACCGCTCACAGCGCCCGCTCCTCCCTCCTCGCGTTGACCCACTCCCTAAGCGCGCTTCGCCATGCGCTTCTGCTCGGCTATCTTGCTACGCTTGCCGCCGCCAGCGGCTGCTGTGCGTCCACACCTCTGTTGGACCATGCTGGCCCCCGCTTCTTGCTCTTCCTTGTTGCTTTGCCTTTCTGGGCCCGCTCTGCACCTTGCTCGGACCCACCATGCCTTTGTGTTGCTTGCTGCTGTTGCTTGCGGCGGCTGCTTCTGGCGCATGTTGTGTGCGCCTTGAGCCAGCCCTGCTTGGTGGCCCCGCGTTTACCACCTACTGCTGCTGCTTTTCTCTCTACAGCTCGCATTTGTTGTCTTGGTTTGTTGGGAGCAGTACCCGGCCCAATCCGGTACTACCGGACCGTTCAGGAAAATCGTCCCAACGGCCATATTTTGCCTATCCCTATTTAAGCCTTTTGTCTATCTTGTATAGGGTTGCTTCTTCTCTCTCTATTCTTGATCAAGCTTTTCCCCATATTCTTATTCCCTCTTGAGCTTGATTCTATGATTTCTCTCCAATGATTTGTGCCAATATTTGAGAGAAATATAGAGGAGATCTAGATCTACGTTTTGACCAATCCAAAACATCTCTTTGTGAGTGTATCTTTGGGGATCTAGATTTTGGGGGATTTTGTGTCTCTCCTTGATTCCTCCTCTCTTGTTTCCCCAATAGCTTTAGTAGCTTTGTTGGAACTTGAGAGTGAGGGATTTGAGCATCTTTGTGGTGTTCTTGCCATTTGCATTTGGTGCATCGGTTTGAGTTCTCCTAGGAGGATTTGGTTTGAGTTGCTCATTGGAGCTTGTCCCTCTTGGGTTCTTGGAACCCTAGACGGTTTTGTATCCTTGGTGGCATTTGTTAAGGCCTTGTGTGGCGTTTGTTGGGAAGCCCTTGTTGTCCTCTATCCAACGCAATTGGAATCGGTTCTATCGGAGCTTCCAGTCAAATGTTATTGTCGTTTGAATATTTACCCGTCAATCTGTTTTCTGGGCCGAGCGGTACTACCGCCCGGGCGGGCCGGTACTACCAACCGCCCCTGAGAACGGCCTGTTTTCATTCTGTCTCGCTAGGTACCATTCGCGGTAGTACCGGCACCGCCCGGTTGGGCTGGTACTACCGACCGACCCAGTTTCTTTTCCTAGATCCAGATCCAGCTGCTGCTCATTGACCCCGCTGCCGCCGGTTCCCACAAGCTGCCCTCGCTGCGCGCGCGCTCGCTTGGGTCCCGCACTCTGCCGCGCATGTCCCGCTTCTTTGGGCCCGCCCGATCACTCTGCACGCGCTCCGCCTCCTCACGTTGACCCTCCTGGCGCGCGCATTCGCTGTGCATGCACTGGCTCGGTAGCTGCTGCTTGCAACTACCGCGCCGCAGCGTCTTCTTCGCGTCCACTGCCTGCGGCCGCTGCCCGCTTGTTGCTGCTATTCTTCTTTGCCTTCTTGGGCCCGCTACATTGTACAGGCCCCACCGTGCGCTATCTTGCTCGCGCATCTTTGTGCCGCCAGCGGGCCCCCTACCTTGGTGGCCCCGCGTTGACCACCTGCTGCTGCTGCTTTTTTCTCTCCCTAGCTCGCTTGCTGATGTACTGGCTTGTTGGGACCGGTAGTACCGGCCCAATCCGGTACTACCGGACCGTTCAGGAAAATCATCTCAATGGCCATATTTTGCCTCTCCCTATTTAAGCCTTTTGGCTATCTTGTATAGGGTTGCTTCTTCTCTCTCTATCCTTGCTCAAGCTTTTCCCCATATTCTTATTCCCTCTTGAGCTTGATTCTATGATTTCTCTCCAATGATTCGTTCCAATATTTGAGAGAAATATAGAGGAGATCTATATCTATGTTTGGACCAAACCAAAACATCTCTTTGTGAGTGTATCTTTGGGGATCTAGATTTTGGGGGATTTTGTGTTTCTCTTTGATTCTTCCTCTCTTGTTCCCCCAATAGCTTTAGTAGCTTTGTTGGAACTTGAGAGTGAGGGATTTGAGCATCTTTGTGGTGTTCTTGCCATTTGCATTTGGTGCATCAGTTTGAGTTCTCCTCGGAGGATTTGGTTTGAGTTGCTCATTGGAGCTTCTCCCTCTTGGGTTCTTGAAACCCTAGACGGTTTTGTCGCCTTGGTGGAATTGTGGCCTTGGTAGCATTTGTTGAGGCCTTTTGTGGCGTTTTGTTGGGAAGCCCTTGTTGTCCTCTATCCAACGCAATTGGAATCGGGTCAATCGGAGCTTCTAGTCAAAAGTTATTGTCGTTTGAATATTTACCCGCCAATCATTTTTTGCGGCGGTAGTACACTTGCGGGCATACCGGCCACCCCGAGCAGCCCGTTTTGGTTCTGTCTCGCTAGGTACCTATTCGCGGTAGTACCGGCCGGCCCAGTAGTACCGCCCGGCTGATAGTATCGCCGGGTGGCGGTACTACGGCCTAGTTTCTTTCCCAGATCGAATCAGCTGCTTTTCGTTGACCCGGTTCCGATGAGTTGGCCTCATTGCCGCTTGCCTTCGCCATCCCTTTTCTGCCTTTGTCTCGCTTGCTGGGCCCGCCCACTGCCGCTCCCGCGTGCACGCTCCTGCCTCCTCGCGTTGACCCACTCACAGCACGCCCGCTTCTGCGTGCATGCAACTTTCGGCGATCTTTGCTTGCAAGCTGCCGCTGGCGCATCTTTGTTAGCGTCCACCTGCCTGCCTGGCCCGCTGGCCCCGCGCTGCTCGCTCTACCTTCTTTGCTGCCTGCTGGCCCCGCTGCATTCTTGTTGCTCCGGCCCACCATGCGCTCTGTTGCTTCTTTGTCTACTGCGAAGCTGGCGATCTTGGCGCATCTTTGCCACTGCCTGTGGCCCCATTGCTTGGTGGCCCCGCGTTGACCACCTGCTGCTGCTTTTTTCTCTACCTGGCTCGCTCGTTGCTGTACTGGTTTGTTGGGACCGGTAGTACCGGCCCAATCCGGTACTACCGGACCGTTCAGGAAAATCGTCCCAACGGCCATATTTTGCCATTCCCTATTTAAGCCTTTTGTCTATCTTGTTTAGGGTTGCTTCTTCTCTCTCTATTCTTGCTCAAGCTTTGCCCCATATTCTTATTCCCTCTTGAGCTTGATTCTATGATTTCTCTCCAATGATTCGTGCCAATATTTGAGAGAAATATAGAGGAGATCTAGATCTACGTTTTGACTAAACCAAAACATCTCTTTGTGAGTGTATCTTTGGGGATCTAGATTTTGGGGGATTTTGTGTCTCTCTTTGATTCCTCCTCTCTTGTTCCCCCAATAGCTTTAGTAGCTTTGTTGGAACTTGAGAGTGAGGGATTTGAGCATCTTTGTGGTGTTCTTGCCATTTTCATTTGGTGCATCGGTTTGAGTTCTCCTCGGAGGATTTGGTTTGAGTTGCTCGTTGGAGCTTGTCCCTCTTGGGTTCTTCGAACCCTAGACGGTTTTGTGGACTTGGTGGCATTGTGTCCTTGGTGGCATTTGTTGAGGCCTTTTGTCTTGTTTGTTGGGAAGCCCTTGTCGTCCTCTATCCAACGGAATTGGAATCGGGTCAATCGGATCTTCCAGTCAAAAGTTATTACCGTTTGAATACTTACCCGTCAATCTGTTTTCTGGGCCGAGCGGTAGTACCGCCCGGGCGGGCCGGTACTACCGCCCACCCCTGAGAACGGCCCGTTTTCATTCTGTCTCGCTAGGTACCTATTCGCGGTAGTACTGGCCGGCCTGGTAGTACTACCCGGGTGGGCCGGTACTATCGGCCGGCCCAGTTTATTTTACCAGATCTAGATCCAGCTGCTGCTCGTTGACCCCACTGCCGCCGGTTCCCACGAGCTGGCCTCGCTGCGTGCGCGCTCGCTTGGGTCCCGCACTCTGGCGCGCCTGTCCTGCTTGCTGGGCCCGCCCACTGCCGCTCACGCATGCACGTTCCTGCCTCCTCGCGTTGACCCACTCCCTGGCGTGCCTGCTCGCTGCGCGCATGCGCTGGCTCCGGAACTGCTACTGCTTGCAACTTCCGCTCACGCGCGCGCTGCTGCGCGTCCACCTGCCTGCACTGGCCCCGCACGCTGGCCCCCGCCGCTGCTGCTGCTCTGCCTTGCTGCTGCACTGCTGGGCCCCGCTCTGTTGCGCGCTGCTCCGGCCCAACCGCTTGTTGCGCTGCTTGCTGCGAGCGGTTGCTGTTGCGCGCATGCTGTGCCTGCCCCGCGCGGGCCCCGCTGCTGCTTGGTGGCCCCGCGTTGACCACCTGCTGCTGCTGCTTTTTTCTCTCCCTGGCTCGCTCGTTGTTGTACTGGTTTGTTGGGACCGGTAGTAGCCGCCCAATCCGGTACTACCGGACCGTTCAGGAAAATCGTCCCAACGGCCATATTTTGCCTCTCCCTATTTAAGCCTTTTGTCTATCTTGTTTAGGGTTGCTTATTCTCTCTCTATTCTTGCTCAAGCTTTGCCCCATATTCTTATTCCCTCTTGAGCTTGATTCTATGATTTCTCTCCAATGATTCGTGCCAATATTTGAGAGAAATATAGAGGATATCTTGATCTACGTTTTGACCAAACCAAAACATCTCTTTGTGAGTGTATCTTTGGGGATCTAGATTTTGGGGGATTTTGTGTCTCTCTTTGATTCCTCCTCTCTTCTTCCCCCAATAGCTTTATTAGCTTTGTTGGAACTTGAGAGTGAGGGATTTGAGCATCTTTGTGGTGTTCTTGCCATTTGCATTTGGTGCATCGGTTTGAGTTCTCCTCGGAGGATTTGGTTTGAGTTGCTCATTGGAGCTTGTCCCTCTTGGGTTCTTGGAACCCTAGACGGTATTGTGGCCTTGGTGACATTTGTTGAGGCCTTTTGTGGCATTTGTTGGGAAGCCCTTGTCGTCCTCTATCCAACGCAATTGGAATCGAGTCAATCGGAGCTTCCAGTCAAAAGTTATTGCCGTTTGAATATTTACCCGTCAATCTGTTTTCTGGGCCGAGCGGTAGTACCGCCCGGGCGGGCCGGTACTACCGCCCTCCCCTGAGAACGGCCCGTTTTTGTTCTGTCTCTCTAGGTACCTATTCGCGGTAGTCCTGCCGGCCCGGTAGTACCGCCCGGGTGGGCCGGTACTACCGGATGGCCCAGTTTCTTTTCCCAAATCCAGCAGCTGCTCGTTGACCCCGCTGCCGCCGATTCCCACGAGCTGGCCTTGCTGCGCGCGCGCTCGATTGGGCCCCACACTCTTCCACGCCTGTCCCGCTCGCTGGACCCGCCCACTGCCGCTCACGCGCACACGCGCGCACGCTCCTGCCTCCTCGCGTTGACCCACTCCCTGGCGCGCTTCATGCATCATGTCGCAGCTGGCTCGGCTGCTGCTTACCCGCGCCTTGCAGCGTCTTGCTGCGATCCACTGCACAGGTTGGCCCCACGCTGCCCCCGCTTGGCCGCTTTCTGCCTTGTTGCTGCACTGCTGGGCCCTTCATTCTTGCTGCTCGGCCCACCATGCGCATGCTGCTTGTTGCTGCTGACTTCTTGCTGCATCTTTGTGCCTACCATGGGCCCTTTGCTTGGTGGCCCGTTGACCTGTGCTCTTTTTCTCTCCACAGCTCGCTCATTGTACTCGTTTGTTGGGACCGGTAGTACCGGCCCAATCCGGTACTACCGGACCGTTCAGGAAAATCGTCCCAATGGCCATATTTTGCCTATCCATATTTAAGCCTTTTGTCTATCTTGTTTAGGGTTGCTTCTTCTCTCTCTATTCTTGCTCAAGCTTTGCCCCATATTCTTATTCCCTCTTGAGCTTGATTCTATGATTTCTCTCCAATGATTCGTGCCAATATTTGAGAGAAATATAGAGGAGATCTAGATCTATGTTTTGACCAAACCAAAACATCTCTTTGTGAGTGTATCTTTGGGATCTAGATTTTGGGGGATTTTGTGTCTCTCTTTGATTCCTCCTCTCTTGTTCCCCCAATAGCTTTAGTAGCTTTGTTGGAACTTGAGAGTGAGGGATTTGAGCATCTTTGTGGTGTTCTTTCCATTTGCATTTGGTGCATCAGTTTGAGTTCTCCTCGGAGGATTTGGTTTGAGTTGCTCATTGGAGCTTGTCCCTCTTGGGTTCTTGGAACCCTAGACGGTTTTGTGGCCTTGGTGGCATTGTGGCCTTGGTGGCATTGTGGCCTTGGTGGCATTTGTTGAGGCCTTTTGTGGCGTTTTTTGGGAAGCCCTTGTCGTCCTCTATCCAACGCAATTGGAATCGGGTCAATCGGAGCTTTCAGTCAAAAGTTATTGTCGTTTGAATATTAACCCATCAATCTGTTTTCTGGGTCGAGCGGTTGACGAGGCTTAATCTCGTTAATGCCCATTGTTATGGACTTGGGTTTTGGAGAAGATGGGGATGCTGGAGATCGTGGCACGGTTAACAGACAAGCAACTAGGAGACACGAGATTTACCCAGGTTCAGGCCCCCGGAGGGAAAACCCTACTCCTGCTTGTCTGCTCTTTGATTACGGCGGAACCGAAAGTTATAGGGTGGGCAGATTCGATCTGGCATGGATGCGTGTGTGAAAGTATGAGTCGAGGTGAGTTGCGTTGCCCTAGGACGTGCCCTCCTGGCCTTTATATAGACTTAGGCAGGTCCCGGGCATAGCCCTAGTCGGTTACAAGTTCTAGGGTTTTACCCCTTTGAATTTCCTATCTCCTCTAGTCTTGTTCTCCAAGGACTCGAAGACGTCATGGGCCTTGGTCACCCGAAAATCATCATGAGCCAGCGTATGTCCGCCGTGGGCCTTCCTTGGGCTGGACTAGGTATGCTGAAGTTACGTACCCGTAGGGTATAACCATGTCAGTAGCCCCCGAGTGATCAGTTGAATCGTAGATTCGGCTGAGGACTCTTCCATCCTTCGGGAGCAGTTATATGTTAATAGTATATGCGTGTAGGGATTGTTGATGCGTGTGCCTGACTCACCCGACGGATCGGTCGATTAAGCGTCTTAGGGCGAAACAACACAATCTTCTTGAGTTCGGGTCCCTTAACTTGAACTCGACATCTTTGGCGTAATTCGACTCGGGCGCGGAGGACTTACGAGTGGAATTCCGGTGATTTTAATTGGTGTACCCAACGTCTGTCGGGATTTTTCGCCGTACTGCTGATGCAGTTCATACTAGCGAGCCTTGATCGGTGCGTTGCGAGCCATCGGATGATATCTCAGGGTCTTACCTTTGCGTCATGAGCGACATCGAACATTTATCACCTCGGAGGTGCTTCGGGTGGCCAAGGAGATTGTTTCTCACTTAGCATTTTGTTGGGGCAGAGTTGCCAAAAAGTTTTTGCGTGCTGATCCGAAAGATCGCAGTCGAAGATTTCATAGGGTGCGCGACCAGCGCTCCCTATGGGAGTAGCCCCCAAGTGTCTGTTCGAGTCGTAGACTCCAACGGAGACTTTTAGTTCAAGCATTGTTTCAATCATTAGGTCCGCAGGACTCGAAAATTTTCGGATGCTTAAATCCGTCCTCCCTATGGGAGTAGCCCCCGAGTCCGTAGTGGAGTCGTAGACTCGACGTAGGACTCAGAGAAGTAATTTTGTCTTCGTTTATCTGTTGGGTGCGCGGCCAGCGCTCCTGATAGGAGTATCCCCCAAGTATTTAGTCGAATCGTAGATTCGAGTGAGTACTTTTAGCTGTGGAGCCGAAGTGATGCTAGTATAGCTTTTGATGACGTCAGTGCTGACGATCGATGACCTCAAGCGTCTGCTACGCCAGAGATGACTTAACTGGACGAAGCGTGGGTCCCACTTGCTGACTTTGAATTGACCGGTCACGCGGGGTGTGGAGATGATTACGGCGTCTCCTTGATTTCCGCGCGTAGTGGACGGCGTGGTAGCGACGGTTTGTTGTGGTGTTGACACGTGTACGTCTACATCTACCGTTGGCGTTAGGTCTTCTTGATGGACGGCCAGCGTGCGTCGTCTTCGTTGTTATAATCCTGGGTGAAATCGTGGTTTGTTTTTCACCGCATCAGTTCATCTGTTCACTTCCTCCTTGTTCTTGAGCGATTCTCGCTGCTCGCTGAGCTTTCCTTCCGCATTTTCTTCGTTCTTTCTTCGTTGTCATCGCCACCACCGCTGCAGCGCCATGGGGAAAACAAAGAAGTCCTCCTCTGCGGTTGGGACCAGCGCCGCCGGAGGCAAGAAGGGCACCGCCGCTGCCCGCGTCACCGATGGTGGCTGGCGGCGATCAGAGACGCGGGAGAGCGATCTCTGCAAGTTGCGCGAGCGGAGCCTGATCCCGCAAGACGCGACGGCCGTGAGACTCCCCGGCAATGAGGTAATCCCCCGTCCCCCATCTGGGTACCGGGTTATGTTTCTTGCCTTCGTCTTGCGTGGGTTTTCGTATCCAGTCCATGACTTCCTTCGTGGGCTGCTCTTCTTCTATGGGGTTCAGTTGCATCATCTGTCTCCCAACTCCCTTCTCCACATTGCGTGTTTTATCACGCTTTGCGAGTGTTGGCTTCGCATTGAGCCGCACTTTGGCCTCTTCCGGAAGCTTTATTCCGTGAAGAAGCAGTCTGGTTCGGATGGTGTGTATCCCATTGGGGGTTTCATCATCTCTCTCAGTCCCAATGTCCAATTCTTTTCCTTTTCCATGTCCGAATCTGTCCAGTACTGGCGGAGGAAATGGTTTTACATCCGTGACTCCGTACTGCCTGGGCAAGATTTTGGTCTCGTTCCTTTTGATCCCTCCCAGTTGATTGAGAAGAAAAGATCCTGGAAAAACCAAATCTTAGACGGTGAGGAGGCGGAGATAGAGGCCCTGTACCGTCGGGTGGAGGATCTCCAACTGATTCCTGAGAAGGAGGTGAACGGTGTCGACGTCATCCGAACGTTTCTTGAGCGTCGGGTGCAGCCTCTCCAAGCGAGGGCGCATCCGATGTTTCTTTACTCTGGGCGCCGTGATCCGACGAGGGTTTAGAGTGAGAAAATCTCCGAGGCGGAACTTGATAAGGCTCTTTGCGTGCTGCTAAAGTTCAAGGCCGATGAAGAACTCCCGGGGAAGTCGCTGACTCCTCCCTTCTCTTCGACGTTGGCCGTGCCGAAGGTGTAGATTTGCGCACGTAGTGCTCTCCTTTTGTTTTTTGTCATCTGTGTACTTTTTCCTTTGTTTGCTAACAAAGTTCCTTTTCCTTTTTCAGAGCTTCAAAGTGCCGGGCATGGTACCACCGTTGCCCGAAAGGTATCCGAATGCCCCGGACAATGAAGTGGTGGATTCCGTGTCCGAGCTTCCATCGGCGCGATCTCCGGCGGAGGATGCCGACGAGTCGAGTGAGGATCATTCGCGCAAGCGACCACGGAGCTCCAGCGAGTCTTCAGATGCCTCGACTCCTCCGACTCCCAGAAATCCTCTAGGCCTTGAGCGTCATGATGATGTTCATGGGGGTTCTTCCTCTCCCCTTCCTGCCATTCCTGTGCGGGCTGTTCCTCCGCCCCCGCCAGCAAAGCGGAGGAAGGAAGAAAAGAAGGAGGAGAAGAAGGAAGAAAAGAAGGAAGAGAAGAGGGCCCGAAGGGCTTCTCCTATCTTCGACCTGAGCGCGTTGGGCTCATAAGTTTTCTTGTTTCTGCGGTTATCCTTTGTTCCCTTGTTATTTTGCACCTGCGTTGATTGGTTCGTGTGCAGGCAATCCTCCGACGGCTCTAGTGATGGAGCGCACGAGATGATGGGGGAGTCGAACATTGCGTCGCCTCCTCCTCAGACTGTGGCGACTTCTGGTGACGCTGCGCCAGTTCCTCCTATGCAGGAGAGGCTGGTGGTTGCGCCTCAGAATTTCGCAGGCGGGCCTTCGGGTTCGCCTTCGGAGCACGTAAGTTTTCTTGTTTGATGTTATGTGGGGAGCCCCCGAGTGTCTTCGTATGCTGATGTTTCTTTATGTTTCTTTGTGTTGGGCGTAGCCCCCAAGTCCTGTTCTTACTGTTGTTGCCTTTTCCTGCAGCCTTTTGTCCAAGAGGCCAAGCGGCTGGTGGAGGAGCGCCTGACGCTGGAGGCGAAACTGCGGCAGCTTCAAGGTATTCGTCTGCCTTGTAGTACTTCTTTTGTTTATTCTTGTCCTATTCTTTGACACTTGCTTGTTGGAAATGCAGAGGAGCACAACGACTCTCTCCGTGAGGTCGATGCTCTAAAAAAGAGCCTTGGCCAATCGGAGCAGAAAGCCGAAGCTGCCGCTGGTGCGAAAGAGCGTCTCGAGCTGGAGCTGACGAAGGCAGCCGAAGCAAAAGAGCTTCTTCAGCAGGAGGCCGCAGATCGTGAGGAGCAGCTGGCCACCGTTGCGGCTGCTCGTGAGAAAGGCGTGGCGGATAAGCTCATGGCTACTGCCAAGGCTATTTCGGGTGAGTACAAGCTTTTGGACTTGTTTCTTTTTCGACGCATCTTCTTCTATGTTGCCTTTCTTCATGTTTTCTTCTTTTTGTCTCAGATGCCGCAGGCATTGAGTTCGACCGCGGTGCTCTGGAGCACGGGAGTGCTCTGGATGATGCCATTGTAGCGGTCGAAGACCGCTGCAGCACCGTCGTCAACTCCCTCGCCAAGGCGAAAGAAGTCCTTGGTCGCTTCTACCAGGAGCTCTTCCCGAAGGGTGCATCCCTTGAAGATGTGGATGCCCTGGCGGAGGCTCTGTCGGGCGAAGCGCCTGCAGCGTACAAGCGCAAGCAGAAGGGCATCGGGGCGTCCGTCGGGCTGGCAATGGCCATGGCGGCTGGGGCGGAGCTGGACCTGCACCAGGTCACTTCTCGGATGCCGACGGCTGCGGATGGATCATAGGTAGCCTTCGCTGCCTACTCCGCTCGCTGCAGACGATATGGGCCCAAGCTCATTGACTTGCTGTCTGAGTACGCATTGCGGCAGCAGGGCGAGGCCAAAGCTAGGTAGTCTGGTTTAGAGGCGACTCAATGTCCTGCGCCTTAGGCATAGTAGATGTAGGGTAGTATTACTTTTGTTATAAATATCTTTTGTAGCACCATCCTTGTGCCACGTAGTGGCCTTATTTTAATGAATTCCTCCGAGTTGTGCTTTTATCCTTGGCTGAATGTCTGTGTGCCTTCTTTTTTCTGCTGCTATAGGTTCCTTCGGGTGTTGACCCAGTTGGCACTTCGTCCGAAAGGCCCTTGCGAGCATCTTTGGATGATTCCTCGCAGCTCGCTTTTCTTTGGGATCGCGTGCGCAGCTTGGAGAGAGATTTGCTTGGGCTACGCGGTCGCGCTGATGTTTTGAAATCCAAAGCAGACCGCGGTGCAGCCAGAGAGGAGTATTTGATGGCGGAGCTGGGTCGGCTGTCCGAGCAGCTTCAATGTAAGTTGATCCTTCTTTCGGGCTTTAGCTTAGTTCTTCGGGTGAGCCTGCTGGCCTTATTCTTGTTGTGTGCGGTTGTCGCAGGTGCCAATCTTGCTCCAAGGGAAGAAAAGGAGCGTATTGCTGTTCGAGTCAACTGCTTGACTCAACAGGACATGGAGGCCTGCGGCTTCTTCTGGATGGATCGTGATCGCGCCATAGTTCTGGCGACGGTGCAGGATCGTGTCTACCAGGTTTCGCGGGTGCTCCGGCAGGTGCATACATCACTTTCTTCGGTGCTGCACATCATGTTTCCGTTGGATGCCGTGCCAGCGACCCTTGCAGGTCTGCTGACGAAATTTCGGAATGCCGGCAATGTCAAGGAGCTGGTGCGGCAGCAGCTCGTTGCAGGGGTGAAGGCTGCCTTGTCTCTTGTGAGGGTGCACCGCCTCGTGATTTGGCTGTTGTGGCGGCGGGCCACCTCCTCGACCGGATGGTGGCGAGTGGAACATCGTCCGCATTACGCTGTAAGGCGATATGCGAACAGATTGTAGATTTGTTTGAGCGGCGCTCGGGTTAATCTTGAGAATAGGTAGGACACGAAAAGAGCAGATAGATGTAAAATTTGTATATTGCGGCGGGCGTTTATGTGCCCTTTGTTGTAAAGGTTTTCTTGTTTGTGAGCATGCGTGCTTTGAAATCGTGCCCTTTTCGTTTGCACGGCGTAGTCCTACTCAGTGTACACGTTTTGTCCTCGGTCGATGAAATCATGAGGTGGGGATCCCCGAGTGCGTTGTAGCATGTAGTAAAGTTGCAGAAAATAGTCAACGAAGGTTGAGCGAACACTTAGCTTTATTTATATCGTAATGGAGGAGGTACATGGTTCGTTGAGTAGCCTTGGTGAAAGCCTTATTGAAAGTAAAGGGGTAGGTTGCTACGGGTAGAATCGTCGCAGTGCGAGGCGTTCCACGGGTTGGAGTATGCGACTCCGGACTCCACGTGCTTGAGGCGATAGCGCCACAGGATGACCTCGGTGATGGCGTAGGGTCCTTCCATGGTGAATCGAGTTTGTTGGTCGCTTTTGCTTGAGCAAGGCGAGGTCTCCTTGACGAAGGACCTTGGGCGCGGCGGCACATGGTAGTTGGAGACTTTCTTTGGTACACCGCTGATCTAGCTGCTGCTATATCCCGTGCTTCGTCGAGTGTGTCGACGGCGTCTTCGAGTGCAGCCGTGGACTCGGCTTCGCTGTAGGCGACGACTCGTGGAGCCTGGTGGCGTACTTCGGCTGGTAGGACGGCCTCAGCTCCGTGCACTATGAAGAACGGTGTGTAGACGGTGGAGCTGTTTGGCGTGGTGCGTAAGCTCCACAGGACAGACGGTAGCTCTTCCGTCCAGTTTCCATCTTTGTGCTCGAGTGAGCTCATGAGGCGCTTCTTGATGCCAGCGCCGATTAGGCCGTTGGCCTTTTCCACCTGCCCGTTTGTTTGCGGGTGTGCCACCGAGGCATAAGTTATATTGATCCCGAGGCCTTCGCAGAAGTCCTGGAATTCTTCGGAGATGAAGTTCGATCCGTTGTCGGTGATGATGCTGTGCGGTACGCCAAATCTATAGACAATGGATTCGAAGAACTTGACGGCGGTGGTGCCCTTCTGGTTGGTGACTGGCATGGCTTCGATCCACTTGGTGAATTTGTCGACTGCCACCAGGAGGAAGACGTGTCCTCCTTTCGAGGATTTTGGCAGTTTGCCGATCATGTCGAGGCCCCATTGGGCAAAAGGCCAGGCTATGGGTATGGGTCGAAGTTCGGACCCAGGTGCGTGCGGTTTGTCGGCGAACCGTTGGCACCCGTTGCATTTTCGGACGATGTCCTTCGCGTCGCTCATGGCCGTTGGCAAGTAGAATCCTGCTCGCAGAGCCTTGGCGACAAGGGAGCGGCTACCTGCGTGGTGGCCGCATATGCCCTCGTGTATATCTTGGAGTATGGCCTTGCCGTCGTTGCTGGTGACGCACCGTTGTAGTACACCCGTAATGCTGCGTTTGTACAGCTCGCCGTTGATGATGGTGAAGGCTTTTGACCGACGAGATATGCGCCGAGCATCTGTTGGGCTGTCAGGCAATTCTCCATTTATCAGGAACTGGAGGTATGGACGTGTCCAAGTTTCTTCGACTGCCATGACCTGCATTAGGTTAACCATGGCAACTTCGGTATCCAACTTTTCGGGTCCTTCCTGACCTTCGGGTAGCGTAGCCCCCGAGTGTTATGCTTCTTCGGGTGATCCCTTGGGGAACTTCCGCTTGATGGATGGCACGCAGATCTGTTCGAGGAACACACCTGGTGGTACCTTTGCACAAGTGGATCCGATGTTGGCGAGTCTATCGGCCTCCTCGTTGCTCTCTCTTCCAACGTGCTGAAGTTCGTAGCCGTCGAATTCTCCTTCGAGTGCGTTGTATAGAGCCCGGTATGCGATCATGTTTTCGGCGTGTGCGTCGCACTCATTCATCGTCTGCTGTACGACAAGGTTGGAGTCACCGTAGATGACCAGGCGCGTTGCGCCGCATATTTTTGCCATCTTCATCCCATGGATGAGGGCTTCGTATTCGGCCTTGTTGTTGGAGGCTCTGAATTTCATCCGAAGGACGTACTTCATCTTGTCACCTTGCGGGGAGGTCAGTATGACTCCTGCCCCTGCTCCGGCTTCGCGTTTGGAGCCGTCAAAATGCATTGTCCAGGACTGCGACATGTCTGGGGTATCAGGCAGCTGCAGCTCCATCCATTGCACCAGGAAGTCCGGAAGGACTTGAGATTTGATTGCGTGTCGCTTCTCGTAGACGATGTCCAAGGGTGATAGTTCGATGCCCCACAGGGCCACGCGTCCTGTGGCCTCTGGATTATTCAGGATGCTGTTCAGGGGGGCCTCGTTGACGACCATCACCTGATGCTCCTGTAAGTAGTGGCTCAGTCGTCGAGCTGTCATGAACACGCCGTAGGCCAACCAGTAGTCTGGTACCGCTGTTTTGTTGGAGTGAGAACTTCGCTGAGGTAGTAAATTGGGCGTTGTACCCCATGGGTCTTGCCTTCTTCGGGTCGTTTGACCACTAGTACTGTGCTCACCACCTGGTGTGTGGCTGCTATGTACAGCAGCAGGGGCTCGCGCTCTTTTGGCGTGACCAAAACGGGCGAGGTGGAGAGGAGCTGCTTGAGGCTTTCGAATGCGTCGTTGGCTTCTGGTGTCCACTCGAACTTGTCTGCCTTGCGCAGTAGCTGGTAAAATGGTAGGGCCTTCTCGCCCATGCGGCTGATGAACCTGCTTAGTGCTGCTACTCGCCCTGCGAGCTGCTGAACGCCCTTGAGGTTTTTCGGCTTCTCCATTGTCATGATAGCTTTGAATTTCTTCGGGTTTGCCTCAATCCCTCGTTGAGAGATGAAGTACCCGAGCAGCTGACCCGAGGGGACGCCGAAGGCGCACTTTTCTGGATTGAGCTTGATCCTGTAGCGATCAAGGTTGTCGAACGTCTCGCGGAGATCGTCGATAAGTGTTCTCGCCTCCTTGGTTTTTATGACTATGTCGTCGACATAGACTTGGACGTTGTGACCGATCTGGTCCTTGAGGCAGGCCTGCATGCATCGCTGGTACGTGGCGCCCGCGTTCTTTAGCCCGAAGGGCATTGTGTTATGATATACTCGAGCGGTGTGATGAGCGCCGTTTTCTCTTGATCTTCGACCTTGAGTCGAATGGTTATAGCTTTGAGTAGGCGTCGAGGAAGGAGAGCTTCTCACAACCTGCAGTCGAATCGATGATCTGGTCGATCCGAGGAAGAGGGAAGTGGTCCTTAGGGCAGTGTTTATTTAGTGACGTGAAGTCCACGCACATCCGCAGGATGTCCGTGTCCTTCTTCGGGACCATCACCGTGTTTGCCAGCCACTCGCTTTCCTTGATTTCCCGGATGAAGTCTGCTGCGAGTAATCTGTTGATCTCCTTGCCGATAGCTTCGGCTCGTGGCTCCGACAGTCTTCGGATAGACTGCTTGACTGTCTTGGTGTCTGGGAAGAAATTGAGTGCGTGCTCGGCGAATTCCCTGGGAACTCCTGGCATGTCCGCAGGACACCAGGCAAAGATTTCCCAGAGCTCACGGAGGAATTCGACGAGCGCGCCTTCCTATGCGGTGCTGAGGTCGTTGGCGATCAACGCCGTCTTGGAGGCGTCTGTCGGATGGACCTGCACTTTCTTGGTGTTGACGGTGGAGTCGAAGGACATGTCGGGTGCGTTACGCCTTGTGTGAGGGGTAGCCATTGTCGTCACCTCGCGGAGCCTTACGAGCTCGTCTTGCATGCGAAGGGGGGAGATTTTGTTGAAATCCCATCGCATTGGTCCGATCGGGTGAAGCTCCGTGGATCGTGATGACGCCCTTGGTCACGGCATCTTGAGTAGTAGGTATGCGTAGTGTGGGCGGCCGAACCGTGCGAATGCTACGTCCCGAGATAGCGTGAATTGTGGCCAATCCACCACTTGAATTCTAAGGCGCTCTGCGAAAGTTGTCCGGTTTCCCGAAGATGACGTCGAGCCCTATTTTGCCCAGGGGGAAGATGCCCTTCCCTGGGACAATGCCGTGGAACGTTGTGTCTGATTGTTCCAGGCTGCATTGCGGGATCCGCATAGCTGCTAGAGTGCTTGCGAACATTAGGTTGATGCCGCTGCCGCCGTCCATGAAGACGCAACTCATCTCGAAGCCTCCGATCTGCGCCTCCAGCACTAGGGCAGCGTCACCTGGGCGAGGGATCTGGCAAGGGTGATCCGCGCGAGTGAATGTGATGCAGGACTCCGATCCGCTGAGGTACTCAGGGATTGTAGGTGGAGTTGCCACGGCCAAGTTTATTTGTCGGGTGATTTTCTTCTGCACCCTATTTGTGGGGCGTCCCTTCTGTATCATATTGAGTGCTCCTTTTGGTGGGGGATATGGGACCCCGGTGTTGTTTTGCGCTGGTGCGACTGGTTGACTTTGGCCTCCAATAGGCGGCGGTGGAGGAGCTCCATGTGCTATGTCACCTGGCGCAGGTGCGTTTCCGAACACAGGAATTGGAGCTTGTTGCCTTATCTGCATCATGCCTTCGCTGAGTTTCTGGAACTCGCGACAGTCCTTGAGCATGTGGCTGGCTTTCTTTTTGCCATCCTGTTTGTCGATGTAGAAGTGGATGGTGCATGGACCTGAAAGTTTGTCGAATGCCGAGGTCGTTGTCATGATCGGCGTTGCCACGGCTGCGTTGGTCGTCCGTTGTCGCGGAAGCTTCGCTGCGGTATCCTCCATTGCGGCTGTCGTTGTCGTTGCGGCGTCGGCGTAGCCGCGACCATGTCGGGTTCGTCGCTGTCCTCGTGACGCGATCTCCTCTTCTTTGCGGCGTTCGAGTCTTGATCGTAGTCGTCCTCTTCATCGATTGTGGTCGCTGGATGCAATCTTCGCCCGTCTTATGTTGGCGATTTCCATGAGGTGGTCGAGTGTCTTGGGCTTTACACGCCCAAGTTCCTCCTTGAAGTCTGGGCGCTTGACGTCGTCCCTGAAGGCGTCGATGGCCCTTTCTTCGGAGATGTGTGCTACGGAGTTCTTGGTTGTAGACCAGCGTAGTATGTATGAGCGAATAGATTCACCCGTTCTCTGAGTGCAGGCTCGCAACTCTTCGATTGAGGCGGGCCTCTTGCTGGTGCCTTTGAAATTTCGGATGAAGTCGAGGCGAGCTCCTCCCAGCCGGATGGATCGATGATAGGCTGGCGAGCGGACCGCACCTATCAGCTGCAGCTGAAGGCATTGCATGGCGGTTTCTTTGTTGCCTCCGTGAAGCTTGACGGATGACAGATGGTCACTGAGCTAGGACTTTGGATCTTGCGTGCCGTTGAACTTCGGAGTATCCGAAGGAAGCTTGAAGTTGCGTGACATCTGCGTTCGCCGAACGTATCTGCTGAAGCATCGAGCCCCGCAGAGTTCTCCTTCGTCTTCATCCATCTCAGATTCAGACGAGCATGCGCGTTTGGCGCGTGCTTTGTCGATCTTGCGCTGTGTAAGCTTGTCTCTGGCGTCGTAGTCGCGTTTATGGCGGTTGGATCTCTTCTTCCTTCGAGGAAGGTCGTGTTCCTCTTCATCTTCGGATGAGGGAGTGGGGCTCCGGTCGCGCCTGACCGGAGCTTTCTTCTTCGGCTCCGCGGGAGCGTCTTCGTGGAGCGCAGCTCCAATTAATCCTATTCCGGTGAGTGCGGACTTATGCATGGCCCTTTTCGGGTCCCCCTCCGGAGGTGGGTGAGCCGCGAGATACGCAGTGGCTGCCATGATCGCAGCTTGTGGCGTCTTCGGGATGATGTTTCTGTCAGCGTCCATATCCATGAACGATGTATGGAGAGTTCGGGTCACGTCACGCCGCTCCTTGGGGTCCATGTTTTCCACCCGAGAGCGGTGCTTGTTTCCCTGATTTCTGTTTGTGCTAGAGCCGGGTTCCATGGCGGAGAGCGCAACTCGTCGTGCGATGGACTCAGAGGCTTCTTGCTTGCGTTTGTCGAGCGTCTTCTGCATCTCGACTTGTTTCTTGTGCTCCTCGATGAGGAGGTAGTGGTATGCCCTCAGCAGATCACGTGGGGAGTCCAGGTAGGACTATTTCGCTGCCGCGGGCGGCTTCGACCCATCCTTCTTTGCTAAGTTGGATGAGGTGGCCTCTGTTTTCCCCGTTTTTGCCGTTTCCGTCCTGCGGGTTGGGGTTGGGAGGCGGGTTAGGCGTTTCCTCGTCGGTTTGGATGATCGGCGCATGATAGCGCCAGAATCGGTTATTGCCGCAGCTTTTGGATCCGGAACCGTAGGTCCCTTCATCCGAAGGTGGATCGCACAGATCGGAGTTGCAGCTGCTACTGCTGTAGAACTCATCTGTTGATGGCGACGTGCGTAGCACGGGGTGTGGAGCCCACAAACACGGCCTGATCGACGGCATGGGCACCCGCTCAGGGAGGCGGAGGGTGCCAGTTTGTCCCACCTGGAAGCAGAAGCTTCCGAACAAAATCTCGAGTCCGTCGCCTACGGGCTCGAAATCCTTCATGGTGGCCGGCGAGTGGGCGGTGAAGTCGAAAGCGCCGAAGAGGAGGTGATTCTCCGTCACCGCGGAGTTGTAGATCGATCGGGTCGGAACCGTCACGACCGCACAATCAGTAGCCCC
This sequence comes from Avena longiglumis, assembly GCA_030063025.1. Classification (NCBI taxonomy): domain Eukaryota; kingdom Viridiplantae; phylum Streptophyta; class Magnoliopsida; order Poales; family Poaceae; genus Avena; species Avena longiglumis. The sequence goes on from CP125973.1 coordinate 226,211,159, forward strand.
AATTCCCACAGACGGCGCCAATTGACGAGGCTTAATCTCGTCAATGCCCATTGTTATGGACTTGGGTTTTGGAGAAGATGGGGATGTCGGAGATCGTGGCACGGTTAACAAACAAGCAACTAGGGGACACGAGATTTACCCAGGTTCAGGCCCCCGGAGGGAAAACCCTACTCCTGCTTGTTTGCTCTTTGATTACGACGGAACCGAAAGTTACAGGGTGCGCAGATTCGATCTGGCGTGGATGCGTGTGTGAAAGTATGAGTCGAGGTGAGTTGCGTTGCCCTAGGACGTGCCCTCCTGGCCTTTATATAGACTTAGGCAGGTCCTGGGCATAGCCCTAGTCGGTTACAAGTTCTAGGGTTTTACCCCTTTGAATTTCCTATCTCCTCTTGTCTTGTTCTCCAAGGACTCGAAGACGTCATGGGCCTTGGTCACCCGAAAATCATCATGAGCCAGCGTATGTCCGCCGTGGGCCTTCCTTGGGCTGGACTAGGTATGATGAAGTTACGTACCCGTAGGGTATAACCATGTCAGCGGTAGTACCGCCCGGGCGGGCCGGTACTATCGCCCGCCCCGGAGAACGGCCCGTTTTCGTTCTGTCTCGCTAGGTACCTATTCGCGGTAGTACCGGTCGGCCCGGTAGTACCGCCCGGGTGGGCCGGTACTACCGGCCGGCCCAGTTTCTTATCCCAGATCCAGATCCAGCTGCTGCTCGTTGACCCCGTTGCCGCCGGTTCCCACGAGCTGGCCTCGCTGTGCGTGTGCTTGCTTGGGTCCCGCACTCTATCGCGTCTGTCCTGCTCGCTGGGCCCGCCCACTATCGCTCACGTGCGCACGCTCCTGCCTCCTCGCGTTGACCCACTCCTGGCGCTACTGGCTGCCGCGCAAGAGCTCGGCCTTTTGCCAGTCTACTTCACTGCCTCGCTGGCCCCCGCCGCTGGCCTTGGGCCCCTTTGCCCTGCTGCCCTGCTCCGCCCCACTGCAGGTCTGTTGCTTGCTGCGAGCGGTTGCCGCTGCTGCGATGCCGCATCTTGGCCTGCCTCAAGGCCTTGCTTGGTGGCCCCGTTGACCACCTCGCCGCCGCTTTTTTCTCCCCGGCTCTCGTGATGTCTTGGTTTGTTGGGACCGGTAGTACCGGCCCAATCCGGTACTACCGGACCGTTCAGGAAAATCGTCCCAACGGCCATATTTTGCCTATCCTTATTTAAGCCTTTTGTCTATCTTGTTTAGGGTTGCTTCTTCTCTCTCTCTATTCTTGCTCAAGCTTTGCCCCATACTCTTATTCCCTCTTGAGCTTGATTCTATGATTTATCTCCAATGATTCGTGCCAATATTTGAGAGAAATATAGAGGAGATCTAGATCTACGTTTTGACCAAACCAAAACATCTCTTTGTGAGTGTATCTTTGGAGATCTAGATTTTGGGGGATTTTGTGTCTCTCTTTGATTCCTCCTCTCTTGTTCTCCCAATAGCTTTAGTAGCTTTGTTGGAACTTGAGAGTGAGGGATTTGAGCATCTTTGTGGTGTTCTTGCCATTTGCATTTGGTGCATCGGTTTGAGTTCTCCTCGGAGGATTTGGTTTGAGTTGCTCATTGGGACTTGTCCCTCTTGGGTTCTTGGAACCCTAGATGGTTTTGTAGCCTTGGTGGCATTGTGGCCTTGGTGGCATTTGTTGAGGCCTTTTGTGGCATTTGTTGGGAGCCTCCAATTAAGTTGTGGAGAAGTGCCCCAACATTGTGAGAGGTTCCAGTTGCCACCGGCAAGTGCACCGATAGTGGAAGCGTGGATCGATTCCGTTGGGGTGAGATTCACCGGAGAATAAGGGAGGCCTTTTGTGATACCACCCCCTCTCCAAACTAGACGTACTCCATGTTGAGAGGAACTCGGTAAAATATCGGTGTCCCCGCGTGCCTCGGTTATGTCTATATCCGAGCTCTTTACTTATGCACTTTACATTGTGATAGCCTTCGTGCTTGAAGTAATATATATCTTGCTATCACTTTGTTACTTTTATTGTTTAGCATAAGTTGTTGGTGCACATAGGTGAACCTTAGTTGTTCTAGGTTGTGCTTAACAAAGTAAACACTAGTTTTATTCCGCCTTTGTTGAGCCTCTCTAGGAAAAGTGTTAATCACCACCCCCCTCTCTAGGCGACATTCGTATCCTTTCAATATCATTAATAATAAGGCGACCTTAATAATAATCTCAAATGGTTTTTCGATTACAATTCTCTAACATAGAAACATGCAACATTCTATTTCTAACATCGGCGAGTGAAGGTGCACTTCTACTTGTTTTCTTCCGCTATATACCTATATTACAAAACGGAATAGCTAAGCACATGCAAAAAAAATATAAATTTATTGAATCAACCTAGCAAGTAGTGTAAAAATGCAAACATACGTACTTTGGATGTAGTTTGTATAAATTTTTATTCCCCTTGTTATAATCCATCTCACCACAAGCGCCGCACCCCTGTTTCTGTTTTTTTCGCTCGTCGAACGCCAGTGGTCTATCATTTTTTTGTTACGGGATGGTTATCCCCGTTTTTACCTTTTCTGTTTTGCTTAGGTGTGCCTCTCGTGGTAACCTTACCAGGGTCATCAACTAAAAATGGGTTTACCTGAAAGCCAAATGCGTCTTTCTCCATAAAGGCACTTTGATAATGCAATTCATCTTTTTGGCATGCTTCCTCGCTAGCAGACCCTTCATATATTCTAGATATTCATTGTACATATTTGGATCATCGGATGCCATATCTATTACTTCCCCCGCTACCGTATCAAGCTCAATATATCTTTTTCGCTTCTCTGCCCCTGACCAACCGTATGCGAATAGATCACTCATGCGCCTCGTTGGCAATACGTTCCTTGACATTTTGGAGAATCGATGCAGAACACAACACTGGTATTCCAGGCAACTTGAGGTGCTTCACTGCAAAAATAATATGCTTGCATGGAAGCCCCTTACGATCCATTCTTTGGTAGCTACACCGTATAGTTTCCTGCGAGTTATTAGGGGTATAATCAACTTTAAACATGTACTTTGTGCTATTCTTCCATTTCACCAATAGCTTCTTGAAGCCCCCCATTCCCACAATTTCATCATAAACCTCGAGGTCGCCAATCTTCTTGACATCTCCATGCAAGATGTAGAAGTTGGTCGGAGTAAAAATATGGGCAAGTGCAACGTCAACCTTCTTTGATTCAGTTACTCCCACTGGTAAACTCTGGGAAGATATGCATTCATCTTCCATCTCGCTCACAATGATGCGAGAAATTGCATTCTAGTAATGCATAATTATGTCGACTAGGGTCATACCAAAATCTAGGTGAAGATAAAGGAATGAGTTCAAACTCTCACTCCTCTGGTTGATTTTCATACCAAGGAAATATCCACCGGTCAGGTACGCGGCGGCCCAAATTCTCTTCTTGTTGTACATCCTTTTAAGCCATTCCTGGGTAGAATCCGTCTGCCACTTGCGAACAAACGCTCTCCATCTTTGCTCAAAGACATCTTCCGAAGTGACGTAATATAAGAATGGACCAAACTCCTTAAGTGACTTATGACCAAGATGTTTCTTCATGTTGTTCTCTATGTGCCACGTACATATACGGTGCCACACGTCTGGAAGGACATTCTGAATAACTTTTATCATTGTTGTGTCGCTATCTGTGATAATGCCTTTGGGCTTCTTCTGGTACATTGCTTTCAGGAACGTCCGAAGCAGCCAAGCATATGTATCTTCCTTCTCGTCTGACGCGATGGCGCACGCAAACACCATAGTCTTATGGTGATTGTTCGGGCCTACGAAAGGAATAAACGACATACCACACTAGTTCATCTTATAGGTGCTGTCAAACACCACCACGTCGTTGAAGTCTTCATAGTTCCGACGTGACTGAGAATTACACCAGAACAAGATCTTCAGTCATCCTTCATCATGTACATCGTAGTCAAAAAAGAAATCGGGATCATTCTTCTTCCCGGTGGCCATAATACCAAGGGCTATTGCGGAATCACCATTCACAATAAGCTTTTTTCTCTTCTCCCTACAACACATGTTGTACAGATCTCTAGGAATGAAGGCTACACCGTCGTAGTCGTGTCTCCTGAGGAAGTGTCTCATGATCATACGTTTTCTCAACCCAGCGGCTCCCAATGATAGTATCGCAGCTCTCTAGTACGGTTTAATTTTTCTATGAGACCAAAGAAACGGTACTTCGTTCGGACTAGCCAATACATGACTATGATTGTTGTCAAAGCTTTTGACAACCCAGACTCCACGGGAAATATCACGCTTCACGCTGAGATGAACATTGCAATTACAGCGAGTCTGGGGTCTCAGCCTACGGCTGCGACCTTCCTGTGTTAAGAGTTTTTGCAGACATTTCCCTACCCTGGAACAGAAATACCGTCTTAACCGTATTTCTTTCCTAGGACCCTTCCCTCGCCTCAAAATGTCCTTTCTGATAGTGAAGCCATGCTCTCTCGCATAGCTGTTGTACCAGACGAAAGCCGCCGGTTCGAAATTAAATGTCATGTCCAATATTTTCCAGTTATTGTCCAGTGAGAATTTTTATCTTCGTTGCTCACAAATTCCGTGTCTGGGTGCCCATGATGTTCATGCTTATTGTGAGCACCAGATATCACCTACATAAGGTAAAGTCAGATAACCACTATAAGATGTCGTTTCATTGTTAACATTCATTGCTTTCCATAGTGAAAATATCCACAAACCTCGCTCCTATTTTCTAAGCTAGATTCGTCCTGATATAGTGTTTCGATGCTATATTCATCAAAACCAACTTCCAAGTCTGAATATTCTTCCTTGTCGTGACCACCGGCAACCACCTACATAACGAAAGACAGAGAATGTAGGATGCCATTTCACTAGTTCCATTCGTGACCACCGGCAACCACCTACATAATAAAAATATCTAACATACATTTTCATAGTTTCTGGATCTGTTCTCCGAACAAGAATCCTCATTGCCCGTATAACCGTTATCGTTGTCATTCCAAGTTGAGCTAAAGTCCCTCATCTAAGTACACAACAACATCAGATAGTTAATCATCGAAAAATAAATAACTAATATAAACTAATTTGACATAGCAAATAAATATCTATATTTAGGACACACGAATAGTAAGTTAAAAATGGCTTACGTTGAGTAAAAGATGGCATAAGGAAGGTTTTTAGGCAGAAAAAACAATGTACCGGACAAACCAGCTAAAAAGACACTGGACTGTCTGGCTGCCAGACAGACCGGCTCAGTGGTAGCTACCACGGCGATCTGACGTGCCGCGATCAGGAAAAGGGGGGTCATCCTACCTATGGAGGCGTGGACGGTCGACGAGGATGCGAGATGGCCAGCGTCGACAGCGGTTGTGAGATGGCTGCCAACGACGGCAGTGGCCGGCGGCAACGACGGTGATGACGAATGGCCGGCGGCAGGCGGAGGTCGGCGTTGTAAGGAGTCAGGTTTGTGCGTGTATCCAGATATCCTGATCCATAGCTCTATACGTAGGTAATACTCGATATGGATACGAGTTCATATGTATACATGGCCATATTTGTACAAGTTTAGGTTTGTGGGTTGTACTGGATCAGAGGCCGTGTATTCATTCTATGTTTATTACATATGACATAACAAATTACATGGGTCTGAAATCTCTACAAATGTTGATAATTTCTTGGGTAAACATGGTCAAATTTAATGAAATTTAACTTTCTAGAAGGCTTGAAGTACACTCTTTATGAAACAGAAGTAACTCTTTATGGGATGAAGAAGGTAGCTTGCTATGTGAGAGGGTGTTGCTGGGTTCAAGGTTGTACTGATTGATCCGGTGCACAGAAGGTTGAGCTACTTTTGTATGTGTTTTCTAGGTCGAAAGTGCATGCCAGTAACGATACAACTTAGCCAGCTTTGCAAGTCAAAATCACTAGAGAAAGTACAATCTCAACGGCCCAACTAATGCCCCATGTTGCCGAACCACTAAAACGCAGTCACATAGTCCGTAGCAACACACAGGTATTTTCCTAATATATATACTAACAGTTGAATCAAAACCGGCGAGCCAGAACTGTTGGATGAACGAGAGACAGAATAACATGTGGCTGCTTCAGAGATCAAAACCCATTGAAGCCTCCGACAACTCCGGTTCGTACCACCAAGGCACCAGCGGAGAATAGAGAGAAGGGGAAAACTTGATATCCGGACAGACTAGACTAAAGAGAAAGAGTAGCATCCAGTTTGCATAGGCACTGTGACCTCTGGGCGAAGCCCGCATCTGATTTCCAGAGTGAGAGTCGGTAGTACTACAGTTTAGTCAATAAATATATCGCTCGCCTTCCAGTTGTGTCGAACAAGGTAATTACAACATCTCATGGCTTCCAACGATCATGTGTTTTCTTGTCATGTGGAAGGCCGTATATTCTCTCTCTGTCAGCAGCCTCTGTCGAGAATCTGAGATACTACAACCAGCACCAGCCTAGAGCAATTCCGCACACACAAACACGGAACTACCCGCCCAAATTCGTGACGGGTCCCTTGAACCAGTGCCTGGCACTGAAGATCCACGACATCAACACGAGGATGAAGAGTCCACCGACGGCGACCGGTGTGTAGTTGAGCGTGTCCTTGGTCACCGGGTACGTGACGGGCAGCGAGAAGAGCACGGTGATGATCATCACCCAGAGCACGGCCACCCAACCCACCACGACGCCGTAGCGTCCGAGGTTGAACGGTCCCGGCACGAAGTACTTGCGCGCCAGCGTCACCCGGAAGAAGATGGGCAGCGCGTAGGCGATGTAGAGCCCGATCGTCGCGATCGACACCATCGCCTGGAAGGCCACCAGGCTGCCCAGCGACTGCAATTTTCATTTTTCCAGAGCAGGATTAGATTGGAGTGCCTCTGTAGTTTCAGTAGTGAAATGTACGTTGTGGTGCCGAAGATTAATCGTTTACCGGCAACGCCATGCAGAGGGAGATGAAGGCCGAGAGCCAGACGGCGTTGATCGGCACCTCATGCTTGTTAACCTTGTGCCACACAGACGACAGTGGCATGGCCCCGTCCCTCGAGAACGCATACGCCATCCTAACCATCCATCAGAACGAGCTGAGTGAGTGCAAAAGACAGTACCTTTAAGTCTTTAACTTTAAAGGACGTACTACGTTCTAATGGGAAGCAAGCAAACAAGCAGGGGATGAATCACCTCGAGTTGCTTGTCACGGAGCTCATGCCACAGAAGTAGATGGCGACGGCAACGATTCCCAGGCAGACGATCCCGCCCACGCCGCTACCGTACCGGCTCTTGAAGGCTTGGTAGAACACTTGTGCGATGGCGTACCCTCCAGCGTCGTTGTCGGGGCTCAGCAGGTAGGGTATGTCCTTGACTGCAAATGTGATGCCGAGTATGTATCCCCAGCCGACTACTATCGATATGCCGATGGCGCTGATGATCCCAATCGGGCCGTTCCTGTCTGCGTTTTTCGTTTCCTCGGTCTGCACGAACAATAGAAGCAAACATATTGTTAGATTCGGCTGCACGAACGTTTTCAAGAAAATTTGTTTGACTTTGAACGTGTATTTTTTCCTTACCATATGCGCTGATGCGTCGTATCCTGTTAGCGTGTACTGGCTCATGAGGAGGCCCAGGACAAAGATGTAGAGATTGCTGTGTATTCCCGCGCTGTTGTCAGTGTTGAAATGGGTGAAGACAAACTTGGCGCTAGCCCTCTCGGTAGCAACAGTCGGCACCGCAATCATCAAGACGAAGACACCTGCAGAGAAGAGATACCACACAAGTCCTCATCAATAAAGCCGGTGCGATGAGTCTGCGAGAAGGCTTCTTTGCTCCTCTTATATGTTCAAGGAGAATCTGTGCGAGTTAATCGGTGTAGGTTAAGCCAGCGAGAGCAGGCGCAAGAAAGAGAGATGCGTGTCAGTGTCACCTTACCTAGCATGTTCCAAGCGGCTGCGAACTGGCCGAAGAAGGAGAGCCATGAGATGGGGAGGCTGTTGATGCCGGCGTGGCTGAGCAGGATGGCGGCGTGGAAGGCGATGACCACGTACTTGGACGCCAGGTACCCTCCTCCGTTGTTGCCGCCGGTGCTGAGAAGGATGATCACCTGGATCAGCTGCGCCAGCGAGTAGTCCACGCTGGTTGTCACCGCCCACTGCAAAGCACACACAGGCTCAATCAGCATATGGCTCTTGTAGTTGGTTCAGACACGGAGTGAGAATAGCACTGAATGTACGTTCAGATTGTGGTGTGGGTTTACCTGTCCAACGATGTTAAACCTGCACGCAGCAGAGAAGAACAGGAACAGCATTAGGATCTACTAGGACGGGCCTATAAATAATTAAATATTGGAACGGAAGACAAGTACTGCTATGAGTCGTACATGATCGTGACGGGAACTTGTTCCAGCATGGACTTAATTAAAGAGCGTATCCAAGAAAGATGGTGCATACATATATGTGCAGGGGAGGTGAGTGGTTTATAGCCAAGGACGTTCCTTGTCTCAAGTCTAGAAGAGTTTTCTTTCAAAAAAAAAAAGTCAAGAAGAGCCATGCTGATCGATAGATATATACGGAATTTCCAATCGCCATCAAAATCCGATTTTATTTTATGTACAGTTGGCATGAGGAATTTCAGTGGCCACGGCCACGGGACAGTGACACAGTGCTCTCTACCTTACCTGCACGTGGTCAAAACACGCACGTACGTTGACTGGCTGGAGCACACGAACAAAACACAAAGATTCCTTACCGTGTTACCAGGCCCACGACGCCCAAAGAAGGACAAATGCAGAGTACAGTGTAGGAGTACTACAGATTAACAAACTATTCTTCCGTCTAGAACCCGCTAGAAAAGGTTATTCTATTTTCCACCTCGATAGCGGTGTTCAGAAGTAAGAAAACTCCTCATTTCACAAAAGGGGCACAAGGGAACAAAAAAAGATGCCAAGGTTACGCACGCACCATTTTGATGTTCACACCAGACAAAAGAAGAGAAAGCGGTTCGCTAAACGCCGTCCTAAGCCTGTTATCCATCTTACTACTGAACTCACGGAACAAACGCCACACACGTACATGACATGATCCCAATCCCAACCAGAGAAGAAACGCAACGCCATTCAAGAACATCCATGAATCCTTGGCCTTGTACTACAACAAAGATTTTGGGGTGTGTATATAATATGCGAAACACATACCATCCGGTGATCCATGAAGCGAAGGGCGCCCATCGGTTGCCCGAGAGGCGCGCGCTCCAGTAGTAGAGTCCGCCGGATGTCGGGAAGGAGGAGCAGATCTCGGCCATGGAGAGCCCGACCGTCATGGTGAAGGCCCCCGCGACGAACCAGCCGAAGGTCATTGTGACCGGCCCGCCGTAGTTGAGGCCGGTGTTGTACAGAGTGGTGACCCCCGTCAGAACCGAGATGATGGTGAAGGAGAAGGCGAAGTTGGACAGCAGTCTACACACGCCCGGATCAACATCGACGAAACCCTCGAGCCCATCAGTTAACATCGACGAAACCAAGAAAAAAAAAGGAGAAAAAGAACAACGGCGGCGGGGTTGGTAGCGTGACGTACGACATGTCGCGCTTGAGCTCCTGCTTGTAGCCGAGCTCCTTGAGGCGGGCCTGGCCGGTGTCGCCGGAGCCGACGTCGACGTCGACGGCCGTGGTGCCGCCGCTTCCCGCGGGAGACTTGCTCCAGGTCATGGCGCCGTGCGCTGGAGGAGACCGTGCCGCCGTTGCGTTGTGGGAGGAGGAGGAGGAGGAGGAGGAGGAGGAGGAGGAGGAGGAGAGGTCAGGAGGGGAGACAGTTGGGCAGGGGAGGAGGCCAGTGGTGGTATACTAGTCCAGTACAAGAATGGTACAGCTCTGGAGCTCCTACTTGCAGAGGAGAGAATCACGGTGTGGGCGGTCAAATCGAAAGTGCGGTGGGGTCCGGGAAAATCGGCGCATCAGATGTGGGGGGGTTTGTTCGTTACTCTGGCAAGAGTGTCACAGAATCTGCCAACTAGGATGGCTGTGGTTGTGGATCGACGGAAATCAGGATTCTTTCCCAAAAAGAGTGGGAATCATGTGTGCGGGATTCCTCTCGAGGGGTTCATCTTTGCCGAGAATTTCGCTTTTGTACTACGTCAGAACTCAGAACTCACTAGAGGCGCATGTGGAGCATGGGATCTTGTTGCCAGACTTGAGGTAGCCTTTGTACGTGTCGTACACATGTTCTACAGGTCATATCGATCGAGTTCATGTAAAGAAATCAAATTTATTTGGACGTCTCTTTCCAGCTAGCAGGAAGTCAAGGGTATTGCGCAATGTGCACAAAATCTTCCCTGCGATTTGGTTTGTCAGTGAGTGCACGCTTCTTCACACCCACCCCTCTTTCACACTTGTCCTAAAATTCGTTATCTATTTCTAACTTTGTAATTTTATGATCCCTCAAGAAAAATACTTCTTTCGTATTAAATTGCTCGGTGTTTTAGGTTTCGTTAATGTCAATTTGTAAAGTTCAATCGAATATATATACAGAAAAATAATACCAAAAATGCATATGACATCTGAGTATATTCCATGATGGTTCTAATAAGAGCATTGTTCTAATAATATTGACTTGATATCCATTTGTTCTATGTACTTAGGCTCTGTTCGGCTCATTGGAGAAGCAAAGGATTTTCACAGGTTTCTGTTCCTTTGGAGATGTTTCTCTTGGCTGCGTTTGCTTTGAAGGAATAGTCGCACCGGTTCGTCAGGAAAGTTCTGCTATCCTATACCTTTTACATGAAATAAAACATTCAGCGGAACCTCATTTTTTTGCTGGAGCCCGAGGCAAACGAGGTCTATATACAGTTCGCGATTGAACTAAATGAGCAGGGTCCTCTGTTACACGTGCACGGCGACACAGCAATCAAGCACAATAGAATCATATCTTAACCGATAGAAAATTCTATCGCTATGCAGTGCTCTGAATGCCCACGTGTCTACCATTTCCTTTGTTTTGTATTCCTCTGGTTTACAACTGCTATGTATCCCTACTCCTTTGAAGTTTTTTTTTTTTGAAACGAGGCAAAAGAGTTGTCTTTTTATTGATATAGTAGAAGAGAAAAGGACAGTTTATAAGGAAAATTGGCCAAAAACCGATACAACTCGACATAACACGCTTAGAGACCGCGCTCCATACAGGTCGAAGACCAAGATGCCCAAGCGAACAAGGTCAACACCTAAACACAAAACACCTCAACGCAACAAGGCGGAGGCAAAGACCGGAGCCGCCGCTCCGACATCCACGCCGACCCCGGGGTCGCGCTCCTACCAGCCGAAGACGAAATCGCCAACGCCAACCACCAACACACTCCACAGGTCGTCGGCGGAACATCCAAAGCAAGGCCTCAAAAGGCAAAACGACGCAAGAGCGCCGCACTCGCCCGAAACCATATGGGATCAAGGGTTTCCCCCGGAGAACCCGGACGGAGGAGCGAACACACCGCTTCGACGACGACTTCAAGAAGCACACGGCGTCCAAAGGCGTCGCCGTCGTCGGTCCTAGCCAGCCACCAGGACAAGGCTTTCGCCCTGCAATGAGTCGCAAAACCACACGCCCGCCTCGCAAGGACCGGCCAAACCACCACACCAAACCATGTCACGGCTCCCGTCGTCGAAGCCTCAGAAAGGAGCAGCCATATCCAGCATCCCGCACGCCGCCACGCCTAGGCTCCCCGTCGCCGCGACGAAAGCCGCCGTCCGGATCATCACCACTGCCCAGGAGATAGAAGAGAACCCGAGCAGCCGCCACCGCGAGCGGGACCAAAGACCGAAGCCACCGCCATCCTTCGCACGACGCCATCCTCCGCCTAGCATCAACACCGACGCCAACGAGCCCGTGCCGCCGCGACGAGCCCACCATGCCCCGCAGCACCATCCTTGTCGGCAAGCGGAGCAGCATCTCCAACGCCGCGAGCAGCACCACCCAAAGCTCGCTACCCCAGATCTGCACCCTCCTCCGCACGCGGACAGGCCCGTCCGCGAGGAACTATGGCGGTCGACACGCAGCAACCCGCGTGCCCACAGGCGCACGAGGCGGACGCGGCCCGTAGGGCCCAGATCGGGCCCTGCACGAGCCCATCACGCCTCCTCCCGCACCAGACGGCCACCGCCACGCCTCCAGCCCTCCGCTGCACACCACCGGAGCACCACCACCGTCCGGGGCCACCGCCCCGGCCTCCGTGCGCCGACGAGCGCCAACACCCTCCGGTCACCAGCAGGCCGGCCTCCCTCCTTCTCCGCGCGCTGGGAGGCCGAGAGAGATAGAACCCCGCCGCCCCCTTCACCGGCGGATCCCGGCTTCACCGGGCAGCGGCCTTGGGGGGCGACGAGGGAGGGAGCGGGCAGGGGAGGGGTGGCGGCGGTGGGGATTTAGGGTTGCTCCTCCCGTCGCCTGGAGGAGACGAGCGGGAGGGAGCGGGAGGGCATACTAGATTCTGAAAGGCCTTTACTCCTTTGAAGTTTTGTGTTCCTATGTTTTCTAGCCCCGCAAACCGTACGAGACCTTAGTTGATTCTTTGAGAGTTTGACTTTGACCAAAAGCAAAATGCCGGTAATTTAAGGCATAGTGATTCTTCTCTGTAGTTTGATGGTTTATATAGTCGATCTCGCTATCACCACGACCACGCTACATTCTATCATGTGATCATCCAGATTCATATGTATCATGACAGCCAAACGAGGCCTATATACAATTGCCTTTGTTACTAATTTTTGTTCTAGTTTTAAATCAAAATCATAGTTTTCATTGGTCAGAACAAAGGATGATAACTGACAAGAGACAGCCGTTGGTCAGAACGGAGGTCTCTGCTTCAAAAAAAAATTTGCACGGCTCACATGTTCGAAATTCTTGTACGGCTTTCGTGATTGGGTATTCGATCACAGGCGCATAAAGGAGCCACATATAAAACTCTTGCAACTTAATCGGAGGCAACAGACGCTGATGAACATGCCTCTAATTGTGCTGTTAGCATGCCAAATATAGTTTTCTGTACTAATAAAAATTCAGGTCTAAAATGAATCGTCTGTCAAGCAGGAAGAAAAAATGAGAATGTAATGGTGAAACAAGTGGTGTCAGTGTGCTTACCAACCGGTCAGCCAAGAGGCGAAGGGGCCCCAACGTCGCTCGCTGCAGAGTTTGGCGCTCCAGAAGTAGAGGCCGCCGGAGGTAGGATAGGCGGAGCATATCTCGGCCATGGCCAGACCGACGATAATGGTGAAGGTGCCGGCGATCGGCCATCCGTACACCATGGTCGCAGGCCCGCCGAACTCAAGGCCCGTTCCATACAATGTCGTGATGCCTGTTAGCACTGACACGATCGAGAAGGTCATCGAGAAGTTGGACAACAACCTGTATGACACTAGCCATGTAAATTCACGAGAAAGAATAATATATAAGCCATGTAATTTCATCACAAGATAAAAAGAAGAAAAAATGATTATTGGCTTCATTGAAAAATCCTCAAAAAAGAAATTGAAGCATACAGGCCGTAGAGATGGATTGTGCACGGAATCACAAGGATAAAAATGAAGCTACATACATATGAGCTGATTTGGGCCGAACTGGCTTTGCAGGCGAGGACTTTCATATCCAGTTAGGCCTATTCGAATCATGTGGAAATAGTACATTGCTTTTTTAACAGGGTTATAAAGATACACCACGCCAAAAAAAAACTTAATATTTGGGGCTTCGTTTGAGAGAATCCCAATGTGAGTAGCCTTAATTACGCACAGATCTTTGACGCTTTGACCAAAGAAATTACACCCAAATCCTTTATCGAGATTGGAGAAGTCTGTCATCGTTTAACACGCACTACTATTACTTGCGTTGGAGTTGGACTAAGCAAGTGCACTGCGCCCGCAAGTAACCGATTCATTCAACGAAACACGCAACAAAACTGAACTGAAATAAAATGTAGTAGTAAATTGATAGATCGGCAGGATCGATCTGCGCAATAACTAACTAAACAGAGCGAACAAGAAATGGTCGATTTCCCGACCAGTGGGGAATGGAGAGCAGGGAATGCATACGTACGAGAGATTTCGCTTGAGCTGCGGCTTGTAGCCAAGCAGCCGTAGCTTTCTGGCGTCATAGTCTTCGCTGCCGGAGATCATGGCGGCCTCGTCGTCGCCGGCGAGCCGGCTGTAGCTGATCTGGCCTTCCATGTTCACCCCTCCTCTTCTCCGACCTGGTTGCTCGGAGTAGTAGATAACCCCGAGTGTGTAGCTAACCCAGCTAACTACCACTCAGAGATCAAGATGCGATCCTGGTGACTCCTCAGGACGCGAGATTTAAAAAGGAAGATGGACCGGGAGGGAGGACCGGAGGAGAGCGTACGGTGAGGTAGGGCCGGGTTGCCTGGCTGCCCCGAGATTCCCTCGCGATGCCGGCCTTGTGTGGCTGCACGTGGGCTCGCTCTCTCGTCTCGGCACTGTCTCGCTCTCACCTAACAGGATCCCCTTCCGCTTAAAAAAGTAACGACCCTTTTCGCAAAAAAAAGAATAACGACCCCCTCATGGAAATAATGCAGACTTACTATGGACTATGGAGTATCACTTGCACAACTTGCCAAGGAGATCGCGCGGGATTTGCCTGCGTGCTGCACGATTCGTTGCCATATGTTTTCTCTTATTAAACGAGCATAGAATCATCTCTCTGTCTTGGCTGGACAATTCTTCAAGCTCCCTCACCAACCGAAGGAGCAGAAGCTCGTCTGCAAAATAGTGGCAACCAGTGCATGCCCAGTATTGGTGGAGAAAGTTCCTAAACACCAGCATGCCATGGTCAACGCTACATGGTGAACGCCTGCCCGAGCTAACCACGTCAGCACAAACAGTCCAGCTTGACTTAACCTACCGTTACCGGAGGAAAGCTACTTCTTGAAGAGAACCAGGCTGCCTCACCGAGTAAACAAGAAAGAGAGCCATAAAAAGGCAACAAAACATAGAATAAGCAATGGGGTGTATGCTTGTGCTAGTCTCGTGTGGAAGAAGAAGACAAGTTTATGAACAAGGAAGAAGTGGTCCATCTGTTGGGATATGCTTTCCGGGTATATCCATAAGACTAGCTGACTGGGTGGCCCACCAATGGGTTAGAGCCTTACTTCACGGACGGCCCAGTCAGCGAAAGAGGAGGAGTCAGTTCCGGCTACGACAAGACCCAGAAGAGTTACCGACTTAGGCCTGTAGTATTACTTGTACTCCAAGTTGTACTAGTTACCGACTCTGTAACGTAGCCGGATATGTCTCTTCCTGTAACCCTAGGCCCCGGTGACTAGAGCCTTTAGGGCATAACACGTAACACAACTCGATAGACAACCATAACCAACTCGCACAGGTGAACCTCTCTTGTAATCCGGTGTAACATCTGCCTTACGCCGATATATTATTGGGTTGCTAGCAGGAGTAGGATCCGATCACCGCAGTCGGATCTAAACCTGGATAAACTTGTGCTCACCGCTCCTGGAACATCCGACGTCTCACACCCCTTCTTTCCAACGCCACTAGGACCCCCTATGGCGTATTTGTCGACAATTCGACGACAGTTGGCGCCCACCGTGGGACAGGTGACCTTTGGAGCATCGTTCTAGGCAGAATCTGCACATGCAGAAATCGGCGAAACTATCGCCATGGGTCGCGTGGTCTACGCCAGTGATGTCCCTCTCATCCTCCTAGACGAGACTTGGATTCCGGCTTCCAGGCCTGTGACGACCTACACAATCATGTCAATCGGCGGGATCGATATTTATCTCGGTTTCGCTGAACCCGCCCATCCCACCCTTGAGGTGATGACCATGGCAGAAGAAAAATCCGGATCTACTTTGTCCGCAGAGGCGGAAGAGTTCAAGGTCTCGAAGAAACTCAAACCCACCCAACCCACTCCTGAAGCGGAAGAAGAGGTGGAAGAAGAAGTCAGATCCGATCTCTCTAGCGAGATCATATACACAGACGAGGAGTACATCCGCTACGGATCCAGCTTTGCTGGTGTCGAAGCGGAAACCAAGTCATACAAGTACCATATAAGCATTGGATCCGACTCTATCGATGCTAGAGCTGGTAGCGACTCGGTCCTAGATGCAATCGAAGAAAATGCTGACTTACCCGGCTCCCCAACGGAGTCGATCACGTCGCAGGAACTTCGAGACTTCGACAAGGAGATAGAGGAGTACGAGCAACAGCACGTCTCCAGACAAACGCCAGGTGAGCCGGAAACTCCTCCTAGTCCATATGATAGCATGGATGAAAGCTACACCTTGCAGGATGACATGGACACCGGAGATTCCTCCGAGGTCTACAAACCAACCATGACGGAAAGTACCGACGGAAGTTTATCCCCCGGTACCGAACCAAAAGTCGTCTTTGCCACTAGTACACACGTGAAAGCTACTGGGCGGTTAAAGAAGAAGAAGAAGAACAAGAACAAGAATCCGACTCTGGCAGAGCCGGAGGTCGAGGAAACCAACAAAGAAAAAGTTGATGAAGAGATCGAGAAGGAGAATCAGAACGGAGATCCGACTAATCCCACCCCGATCGATCCTCTTGTGGATGGACACGTTATCACCAAGGGTGGACGCGAAATCTACGGAGATGCTCTCATAATTCCAATCCCAACAGCTTCGGATCTTACCCCGGAGGCGCTGGATAAAAGGGCTGAAGACCTGGAAAAACACCGCTTGTTTCTACTCAAAGAGGCTGCACGCCTCGTCGAGATGAGACAGCGAGGTTAGACAGTGATCCTGCCAGATATCAGTCAGTTTTCAAGCGACATCCAAAAAAACAAGGGAAGGTCCGTTTCTTGCAAACAAGAACCCGGATATCCACAAAGATATATTCGACGAAAAAGATGGAGAGAAGATTCGAGTCTACAGCACGCCGGTGGAAAACGCTGCTGCAGCTCGAGCCATCCTCGCCAACAATTCGTCTCCACGACAGGTCCAACAGTGCGGTGTGTTGATGGACAAAGGATTAAAACAGCAGAAGACAGCCACGTCATTCAGTGGCAAGTTGGCCTCAAAATCCGAGTTTTGCCACACTGGCGCTAACCAAAGCGCTGACGTAAGGCTCCGCGGGGATACGGCTCAGCGCTACCATCCCCGTGGAGAAGAAGAACATTCCAGGACCAGCTCCAACAGCCACTCTCGCCGGCCGGCGCGTGACTGGGCAAGAGTTATTCCGGCTGCGGCCAAAGACGCCATCAGGGCAATGGTTCGTCATCAGGACCATCATCGGCAAAATAACCTCTATAGAGAAGACCCGGAAATATGCCGCTAGTGAGAGGAGCAAGATCGGCTAAGTATGCTACCACCGTGCCGTCCGGCTGACAATGCCAGACGAAGAGATGATTCGGATCGTCCTGAATATAGTAGGGACGACACCCGAAGAAACAGGCACCGGAGTCAGCATAATGAGGCTCCACCGCCACCACCAAGAAACCCAGCTGGAAATAATCCACCAGGTCCACCATCGCCTCCCAGCAGCGACCATGAAGGATCACGTCGTAGCCACGGAAGCCGTAGGGGCGGGGGCGGAAATGGTGAGAGGAGAAGCAGAAATCCGACTCCACCGTGTAGAAGTCGCGAGCCTCCAAGGCACAGATCACTCTCGCCAAATGACGCTCGCCATCGCATCGAATCAAATATAGAAGCACGGAGGTACGAGGAAGAAGATGTGTATGTGGGACCCAAGTGTTTTGGTCCACGTATACGTCAAACAAATTTCCGGTTGACTTTGGCATCGCCAAACACATACAACCATATGACGGAGCAGCTCGGCCAGATACTTGGCTCCAGGATTTTTTCCAGGCCTGCTGCATCGCCAAAGGAGGAAACAGCTTGTTTGCAGTCCGGTATCTCCCACTGATGTTGAGGAAGACGGCTCGATCATGGCTCAATGAATTGCTAGAGAATTCAATTCACAACTAGTATAATATGCAAAATGCGTTCTTTTCAAACTTCGAGGGAACATACAGGAGGCCATGCATAGTCGGAGACTTGCAGCGTTGCACCCAAAGAAACATGCCGGGATTACCTTGGACGATGGATCGATACGAAGAACTCCTGCGAAGGAGTAAACGAGCAAACTGCGATAGAAGATTTTATTGCAGGACTTCCAGTCGGACTTTTACGTCACAGGCTGAAGCGTGACCACGTCACAGATTTGGGAAAAATGATAGAGACGACAAGCAAATATGCTGACGCTGATGATGATTCAGAAGGGATGCTAAATATTCTGGCAAATCCCAATGCGGCCAAATAGCCAAAACAAACTCAGAAGCACAAGAACACCTCAGACGAAAAGCCGGCTCCGGACAACGCAGCTGTCAACGCAACGTTCGGATATGGAGGACAAGGAGGGCACGGATGCGGTCGTGGTAGAAGCCGAGGAACTTCCCAAATCTAGGGCAGAGGAGAACAACAACCCGGAAGAACCTATACCTAGGCTAACATTGCCAATAATCCATGTGTCCACCACTTGGATAGTAACGGAGGATCTACCCATACAAATGCCGAGTGTCGTTTCAATGATGACATCAAGAAAGACGAATCCGCTGGCTACAGAGCCAAGCGACGAAAAGGAAAGAAAAATTCTGAGAAAGGAAAGGAGCCCAAGGAAGATTCTGACATGGAAGAGGCAGAAACTGCCGTAGAGCCCAAGTCGGATGGAAAGAAGACTTTTTCGACTAAGAAAGACGCGTACGTATGCTTCCTTGGATCCCAATCAGCCAAAGACAAAAAGGCGGTTATTCGTGAGCTCAACACCACGGTCCCGGCTGTCCCCCAATTCCTAGACTGGTCAGAGGTGACTATCACCTTTGATCGTTCAGATCACCCAAGGAAAACACATCGTCGGGGAAAGTACCCTCTGGTCGTCAACCCTCTTATTGACGGCTATGAGTTCTCAAAAACACTCATGGATGGTGGGAATAGTATCAACATCATCTACATCGAGACACTCCACTACATGAAGTTACATGAGAGCCAGTTGAGTTACAGCAGTATAACTTTCCATGGCATTGCACCAGGGAGACAGGCAAATTCTCTGGGTGAGATTACTCTGGACGTGACATTCGGAACCCGAGAAAATTACCGGACCGAACCACTCTCCTTCGAGGTGGTACCGTTCAAAAGTGCTTACCACGCCATCTTCGGACGTCCGGCTTACTGGCCGTTCATGGCCCTTCCCTGTTACATCTACAACATGATTAAACTTCCAGGTCCAGAGGGCGTAATCACCGTATGAGGAAGGCGCGAGAGTGCAACGAAGGATCTGCTGCCTTCGCCAAAGCCGTGCTGCATGCCCAAGAGTACCAGGAGATCAAGAAGACCATCAACCCGTCCGAGATGCCCTCTATGAAGAACGAGGTCCTGAAGCCGAGTTTGCAGTTCAAGGCATCGGAAGAGACAAAGAAGACGTTGCTGAAGGAAGATGATCCCTCCAAGACGAGGAACATAGGGGTAGGCTTAGGCCACGCATAGGAAAGCGCGCTCGTCGAGTTCCTCAAAGATAATAGTGATATCTTCGCATGGCAGCCATCTGACATGACCGGAGTACCTAAGAAACTTGCCGAGCACTCTCTTAATGTGTACCCAGACGCTAAACCCGTCAAACATTCCTTATGATGGTTCGGTGATGAAAAGCGCAAAGAAATAGCCAAGGAATTAGCTCGCTTAGAGCTAGCGGATTTTATAACAAAGGTCATCCATACAGATTGGGTGGCAAATCCTGTACTCGTCCCTAAAAAGGACACCAATGATTTAAGGATGTGTGTTGATTATACCGCTTTGAACAAGGCATGCCCAAAAGATCCATTTCCTTTACCAAGAATCGATCAAGTTATCGACTCAAAGGCATGGTCGAAATTACTCCGTTTTCTCGACGCATATTCCGGATATCACCAAATACCGATGAAAGAGTTGGATCAAATTAAGACATCTTTTGTCACTCCTTTCGGAACCTTCTGCTACAAAACAATGACTTTTGGCTTAAAGAACGCAGGAGCAACATATCAACGTACCATGCAACGTTGTCTCAACGACCAAATCGGACACAACGTCCATGTATACATAGACGATATAGCTGTTATGTCCAAAAAGAAGGAAACCTTAATTTCTGACTTGGATGAAACGTTTGCTAGTCTACGAAAATTCAACATGATGCTAAATCTGAAGAAGTGTTTCTTTGGAATTCCAGCCGGAAAATCGTTAGGTTTCATCGTCTCTGAGCGAGGCATCGAGGTGAACTGGGACAAAATCAAGGCTATCTTAAACATTACCAAGACGACTCGCCTGAAGGACGTAAAACGCCTCACTGGTTTCATTGCAGCAGTGAGTCGGTTCGTCTGCCGGCTTGGTGAAAGAGTCGCACCTTTATATAAACTCTTGAAGAAAACTGAAAAAAAATTCTGGACCCCAGAAGCTGAAACTGCACTGCAAAGTTTGAAAGATTTGCTTTCAAATCCACCAGTTCTCGCAGCGCCAGAGCCTCAGGAACCTATGTTACTCTACATTGCAGCGACCAACAAGGTCATAAGCGTGGTAACAGTAGTTGAGCGCGAGGAAGAAGGACACGAGCATAAAGTGCAACGGCCAACTTATTATCTAAGTGAGGTCTTGACAGAATCAAAACAACAGTATCCACATCATCAAAAGCTAGCTTATGGAGTGTTCTTTGCATCCAGAAAGCTACGCCACTATTTTCAAGAGCACAAGATCACAGTAGTGAGCACGGCTCCTCTGCGATATATAATCAACAACCGCGACGCCACAGGACACGTGTTGCAAAGTGGGAAATAGAGCTTGTAGCTTTCGACATTGAGTACAAACCACATACAGCGATCAAGTCCCAAATTCTCGCTGACTTTGTTGTTGATTGGACAGAAATGGCAGAAAACACAGGCCCTCAAGATTCCGAATTTTGGACCCTTCACTTTGACGAATCAAAAGCACGAGGAGGCTTGGGGGCTGGCGTGGTGCTCAAATCAACCCAAGGTGATAAGTCGTTCTATGTGTTGCAAATACACTTCACGGCAACCAATAATATTGCTGAGTACGAAGCACTGCTACATGGAATACGGATGGCCAAAAACATTGGCATATCAAGACTCATGTATTATGGAGACTCAGATTTAGTTGCTCAGCAAGTATCCGATATTTGTAACGCAAAAAAAAACATGGCAGCATACAAAGCTGTTGTGAATGAATTATCCAAATCGTTCGAGAGTTTTGAGGTTCAACACATCCCTCGAGCAGAAAATGAGGAAGTAGATACCCTATCAAGGATAGGTTTTACAGGGAAAAATGTACCGGATGGAGCTTTTCTAGAGCATTTAAGGGTCCCCTCCATAGTCGGAGTTGATGAGGACTATCCGACGAAATCCGACTCCACCTTTAATAACAGTTTGGCTGTAATTCCCGGCTGGACAAAACCCTATCTAGATTTCCCGATAGATGGAAAATTACCCGAAGATGAAGTCTTGAGCCGACAGATTGTCCGACGAGCAAAATCATACACTATAATAAATGGTGAGCTCTATAAGCGGAGTGTTTCTGGCGTGTTTCAGAGATGTATTTCTTCGGAAGAAGGAGTGGAAATCTTAAGAGAAATCCACGAAGGCGAGTGTGGTCACCATGCTGTAGGCAAATCCTTAGTGGCAAAAGCTTTTCGACACGGATTCTTTTGGCTTACAGCTAAGGCAGACGCCGATAAACTAGTCAAAACGTGCAAGGGCTGCCAAAAGTACGCTCATCAGGCACATGTTCCGGCTGAACAACTGCTAACAATCCCTATTATATGGCCGTTCACGATCTGGTGGCTTGATATGGTAGGGCCGTTTCGCACGGCAAAATGTGGATTCACCCACCTACTAGTGATGGTGGATAAATTCACAAAATGGATTGAGGCTAAACCCGTAGCAAGTTGCGATGGAGCCACATCCAGAAGATTCGTCGAGGACATAATCATCAGATTCGGATATCCACACAGTATAATTACTAACAATGGGATTAACTTTTCCATGGGGGAACTTGCTGAATTATGCGAAGAGCAAGGGATCCGACTCGATATAGCATCAGTCGCACATCCACAAGCCAATGAACAATTCAAAAGAACTAATAGCCTTATTCTACAAGGAATCCGACCTCGCCTCGAGGTACCGCTTAGTCGGGCCGTGGGGGCTTGGACGGAAGAATTACCGTCTGTGATTTGAAGCATATGTATAACTCCTAACAGATCAACCGGTTATACTCCTTTTTTCTTGATCTATGGTGCAGAAGCAGTTCTTCCGAGTGATCTAATCCATCAAGCTCCACGAGTCAAAGCGTATATCAAAGTAGATGAAGAATTTTCTCGGCAAGATGATCTCGATATAATCGAAGAAGCACGCGTTGTTGCTGAACAGAGATCTACAACCTATCAGCAGAAGTTACGCAAGTATCATAGTCAGAGAGTGCAAAACCGTTCTTTCAGAAAAGGCGATTTAGTTCTTCGAATTGTGCAAAAGAGAAAGCAAAAACTTTCCCCAATTTGGAAAGGACCTTTTATGGTTAGTAGAGTTCTGCATAATGGGTCATATTATTTAGCCGACATGAGACCAGTCAAGGAAAGACCTGATACTCAAAAAAGGAAGAGAGCTGGTGGCAGCACAGACCTGAATGAAATAGACCGTCCATGGAATATTGCACAGCTACGTCCCTTCTATTCTTAGTTATATTTCCTTTTAATTATATATGTACATGTTCAGAGTGAAATAAAGTATTGGTTCCCTCATATTGTTATTTTTTGAGATGTGTTTGCCATCTTATTTCCAAAAGAGCATGTAAGTTTTTCAATAATCCCAGAATACTTGAAAGTACTTTATAATCATGTTTGTTCTGGTTACGATTTTTGAACAATCTAAAAATGTTACCTTAGGGTAAAAAGTTTAAATTATTACCTATACTTTGATTCTTTATCTGATTGCTTAGACGCGGGTATTTTCCGAGTAATGAGTTGTTGATACTGGAGGACAGCTTTGTTTCTGAGTTTAAACTAGTTTAGCAATTACACTCTGTTGCTCGGCAAAGTTTCCGTGCTAAAGGTTGGCCGACCCATGAAAGGGACGAGGCAGAGAGCCAGATAAACCGATAAGTATAGGCATAAAAAAAGGGGAGTGCTTCAGAAATTTTCAAGCACAAAGTATAAAAATATATAAACAAAATAGTGCTAAGGTAGTAAAAGTATCAGTTTTGAAAGACCAACACAGAATATATATTGTAGCCATCATTACATTGCCATAAGTTTCAGATAATGCATAGAAAAATGTTTATGCTGCAGGCGATGGTGATGAAGCAGGTGGAACACTGGAATCATCAGCAGTGTCGCCCTCAATCTCAGAATCGAAAGCATTGCTGACTTCAGGCTCTTGAGGCGAAGGAGGCGCGGCGACGGATTTTAAGAATGGCATCGTATAGTTGGTCATCTCCGCCACCCGACAAGCATAACCTGCACAAGATTCTTGGATGACCTTGATATCTTGTGGGTTACCCTCATCGTCCGCCTCGGCAATGCCCTTGGTGACGTGCCAGATTTCCATTCACTATGGTGGCTCATCACCATGGTCAGAGCTGTTTGCGCAGCAGTCCGAGCGTAGGAGATCTTCCAGTCCTCAATCAGCTTCGGAATCTCCTTCACTTTGTCCCTCACCTCATGAACTGACATCTTGTGCAAATAGGAAAGCTTGACGGCTTCGCCAGCCTCTTTTAGAGTCTGGAGGAAGTCGAACAAAACATCTCCGACAAGCTTGATGCGCTCAAGGCGAGGATCGGAAGTGGATGAGTCAGAAAGATTAAAGGGGGCTGGGAAAGAACCAAAAGTCAAAATTCCGACTAAAACAAAAGTCGAAAAATGAATAACACAAAGAAAAGATTCGGAAATCTACCAAGCACAGAGTGATTCCATTCAGCATGCTCCTTGTGGAGGCTGTCTAGTTCACTTGCTGAGGCCTGGGCAAGATCCTTCTGAATATCAAGCCCCTTCTTGAGATCAGTAAGTTGTTTATCTCGGAGGGCTAGGAGCTTCTCGAGCCTCACGGTATTGTGGTTGCTTTATTCCAAAACTGTAGCTACGGATTTCTCCGATTCCACAGTTAGGGTCTCAAGCTTTTGTCAGAGTTCAGCATTTTCTGCCTCCATGACCTTGTAGTTGTCGGACTTCTCCACCATCTTGCTGGATTGGCACAACAATTCTACAAAGACAAAATATCAGTCGGATAACGCAAAATCCGACTATGACAAAACATTTAAACTGACAAAGAAGAAGCCGGAAAAGTTTACCTTCTGCTTCATCTTTTTCAACTTTTTACTTTGAATTTTCAAAGCGCAAAGCTTTGATTTCTTTGCGCTTGTTGGAAATATTCTTGAGCAATTCCTGGTTCAAAGATGAAATTTTCTGTAAGTTTAGAGACGGAATACCGTCAGACGGCTACTAAGACTCGGACTTCAAATTTAACTAAGTAAAATTATAGCACGAGCCTTGGGGGCTACACTCCATCGTTCTTTTGCAACCTAAAAGCATCAACCCGGATCCAGAAATGTTTATCTGACTTTATGCTTGGGGGATAGAGGATATGACAATAAATGTAAATAAGAATCGGAAACTTACAATGTGCTCCAGGTGCAATTTTTCGAATCCGATCTTGGTGCTGTGAAACACCTTCTTGGTAAGGGTGAGGGACGGAACATCCATTGCTGGAAGTTCGCCAGATGCGACTTTAGCGTCCCGGACCAAAATCTGGTCTAGGAGGCTGACCAGCTTGACGTCTTCCTCCTCTTGCCTCGCTGCTGCTGGGGTCAAGATTTGTTTCTCAAGAATGGACTGAGCCAGTTTGAGGTTCTCTTCTTTCTCCTTCCTCTTGAGGCCAGGAACATCAGAGTCAATCACCTTATCCACAGTACCTATGGTCATAACCATGGGATCATTACCCTTTTCGGGTTCACCCTTATCAGTTGCCTGGTCTTCAACGGTGACCAGGGCTTTTGAGGTCTTGCCAGCGTCAGGAGACGCAGAAGTCCCTTGCGCTAATGGAGCAGTGGATGGGGTCGATGGTGGCACAGCCGGAGAAACAATAAGCTTCTGCTAACGGAACTGCTTACCTGGCTTGCTTTCTGGCTTAATTTTGCTCTTTAAAGATGAATTAACTCTAGAATACAGAAATCCTAAGTATTAGGTGTGTTCTGGAAAGATAACAAAGGTATAGGAGTACTAAAAATGAAAGGTGAGATGCTTACTTTTTAACTATTGGCAGCACTTGGCTACCAACAGAGACAACTTCCTTCGCCTTAAGCTTTTTGGAGGCGGAGGCGGCAACTTGTTGCACCTCATCATCATCCGTCGCCTCCGGATCGTCTGAAGCATAGCTCTCTAGTGGAGCTAGCTTGGACTCAGAGAGTTTCTCGAGCTGACAGAATCGGAAAAGCATCAATTAAAATAGAGTCGGAGAAAGAACCAGAGGAAACGACGAAACGCAAATGCAGAGTCGAAATATTTACCGGAGTCAGAGGACGAATGGATGTATACATCTTCATGGAAACTTCCGGAACTTTTCGTTCCACCCTTTACTTGACCAAGTATTGCATGAGGGTCCTTTAATCCTTCGGCGAGAGCCGGTTCAGGCTAACCTTCATGCTGTCCTTTTTGTCACCGGTGATTTGGTGCATGAGGCGGTCTCCATGGTGCTGGAGAGGCTGAATCCGGCGCTCCAGCCAGTAGTGAATCAAGTCGGATCCACGAAGCCCCTCATGCTTGATCAGAAATTCGATCCGCCTCTTGGCAAGGATCAAAATATCTGATAGCTCCGGCGCCTCCGCATCCCATGAATCTTGGTGGGGAGCGGTGCCATTGGCGAACACCGGAAGACCTTCCGCCTTACCCGGAGCCGGAATATCCTTATGATAAAAGAAGGTTCCGGCCCAACGTTTGACGGATCCACTAGCATTAATCCTAGGATAGATTCGATTCCTCCTAAGGACTAAGCTAAGAGTGTCGGTGACATAAGGCACACCGACACTGATGGAATTCTTCCGGGTACCATAGTAGTACCGAAAAAGGGTGAGACTTGGCCTAATGCTAAGAAACCCCTTGCATAGAGCTGCGTGAGCACTAAGCTCAAGTAGAGAGTTGGGAGGAAGATTGTGGAGTTGCACACCGTAATAGTTGAGTACCTCAACGAATAAGTCCGACGGTGGAATACTAAGGCCGCGGTCGACGTGAGTGCTAAACAACACTCTCTCGCCGTCCTTCGACACGGGGATGGCGTGTCTAGCAGCGCTCCGCCACGCGCCAGCAGCAGTGAATCCCTCATCCTCCATGACTTGGAGCTCCGCAGTGTCCATGGCGCTGGGTATCCACAGACCCCGCATCTTCTTCTCGTCCACCGCCAACGAACCCCTATACATGGTTTTCTCTCCTCTTATTTGCCTCTGCGTCAAGATTCGTGCGGTGAGATGCACGATTATCGCCACACGTATAGGGGGAGAGAGAGAGAGAGTTAGCTTCCTCGCGACTCTTCCGCCCCTCGATTTTCGCGCAGGCATTGAAACGGCGTTCAGTTCCGTAAGGAACGGACCCACCAACGGTCGTGCTGATGGAAACCCTGTTAGTGATAGGACCTGACCTGTAAAGTTGTCAGTCAGCACGCCGCCGTAAAGTCCGTCTTATGTTTCAAATCAAGCAACGGAAAAATTAAGGTCAGAACAGAATATATCCGACTCAACTGACTCGTAATCCTACATCAATGAAAGAAGTTTTCAGGAACCCTTCAAGATTCTCAAGACGAAGAAACCATCAAGCTAGATGATACGTTGGAAACGTATCTATAATTTTTGATGCTCCATGCTTGTTTTGTATCTACTTTGCTTTGCTTTTCTACACTTTGAGGTGCTTTTTACATGTTTTCTGGTACTAACCTATTAACAAGTTGCAACAGTGCCAAATGCCTGTTTTCTACTATTTTTGGTTTCAGAAAAGTTAGTAAAGAAATATTCTCGGAATTGGACGGGACAAACGTCAAAGTCAATTACTTTCCGTGGGGAACAAGAAGTCCAGAGGAGAGCCGGAGGGGCCAGCCAGGGGGGCCAGACCCACCCCAGGCGCGGGTAGGCCCAGCCCCATGCCTGGATGGGGTTTGGTGGCCATGGACGCCTCCTCGGTCTCCCCCTTCGCCTATAAGAATCCCCCGATGCAGAAACCCTGGGGACCCGATCAAATATCCACGAAACCGTCTGTAGCCGCGGCCACCATCGTCCCTAGATCGGGGGGATCTGAAGTTCTTCCTGACACCATGCCGGAGGGGAGATCTGTAGGGGTTCGTAGCATGGAAAACAAAAAAAATTCTACCGCATACAAACAAACAAGCCAAGATCTATCTACTAGATTGTAGCAACGAGTCGATAGAATAACTCACCCTCGAAGATTCCAAAGTGTTTAACAAGAGCGGATTCTCATGGGTGATGTAGTCGTACTCTTGCCGATCTCAAGATCGTGTAAACGATCCTTCCGGCCAAGCTCCTAAGAAGCACTCCATAATCGGTCACACGTTCGGTACTGATGAAGACCTTCCTCTCCTTGTTCCAAAGGCAGCGGAGGTTGTAGCACTCTCCTCGATTCCGCAAGACAAGGCGTGGTAATGGAGTGGAGGGGAGATCTCGCAGGGCTTCGCCTTAAGCCGGAGCGAGTATGGTGGACTATGAGAGAGGCCTCGGTGATCTAGGGTTTAGACACACCAAGGAGAGAGGGATAGGCCGGCGGCTAGGGCTTGGGGAAGCCCAAGTCGGCGGCTAGGGTTTGCCCTAGGCGGCGGGCAGCAGAGGAGTGGTGCGGGCCTTAGGACTAGGGTTTTGGTGAGGCAAGGTGTAGTCTTGGAGGGGCAGCCCTGCCCCTCCTTATATAGGTGGGAGGGAGCGGCCAAGGGGAGGGGAGTCCCTACCCAACTCGGCTTCCAAGGCCGGAGGGTGGAGGGAGAGGAACTCCTCCCCAAGTAGGTTTCCTACTCTCCCTCCACCAAGCAAACTTGCCGTTTGACTTTTCAAATTGGCGTTTGACTTTTCAAACTAGGATTTAATTTATCCCTTTATTTTGCTCAGCGATGACACCTAGTACATGATGCAACCATTCCAACTTGTTATGACACATTCATGTACCCTTCCCCTCCGAAGTGTCGGACCTTCCGGAACCTTCTAGAACATTCCCGATGAAAACACCGGAACCATTCTCCAACCCCGAAACAGGACTTTCCTTATATGAATCTTATTCTCCGGACCATTCCGGATCTCCTCGTGATATCCCGGATCCCATACGAGACTCCGAACAACATTCGGTCTCTTACTCATCATTCCATAACTACTCAACAACATCGAATCCTTAAGTGTGTCTGCCTACGGTTCGTGAATTATGCGGACATGATCGAGACACTTCTCCAAACAATAACCAATATAGGAATCTGGAAATTCATATGGCTCCCACATATTTCTACGATTACTTTGCGATCGAATGAACCACTTACATACGATACCAATTTCCCTTTGTCTCACGATAGTTTACTTATCCGAGGTTTTGATCGTCGGTATCTCTGTATACCTAGTTCAACCTCGCATCGATAAGTACTCTTTTCTCGCTCCGTGATATGTGATCCCTTGTGAGCCAGTCACATGCTTGCAAGCTAATTGGATGACATTCCACCGAGAGGGCCTAGAGTATATCTATCCGTCATATGGATGGACAAATCCCACTCTTGATCCATGTGTCTCAACCCATACTTTCCGAACACTCAATGCCACCTTTATAGCCACCCAGTTACGGTGTGGTGTTTGATGTCATCAAAGCATCCTTCTGGTGATGGTGATAAGCATGATCTCATGGTCGAAGGAATTAGGTTACTATGTATGAGAAAGAATATAGCAATTGAACTATTAAAATGACTTGATCTTTATGCTACGCTTATCTATAGGAGTATGTCCATCATACCATTCTCCTAACGATATGATCTTGTTGTTAATAACATCTCAATGTTCATGATAGGGAAACCACAATAATTTATTAACCAACAAGCTAGTATTATGGAGAGGCTTTACTAGGGACTCTAATTTAGTTTACAAATCACACAAGTATTAATGTTTCCTTGTTAATACTGTTATAGCATGAATGTAAACATTTATCATAAACACAAAGATATAATAATAACTATATTTATTATTGCCTCTAGGGCATATCTCCAACAAGATCATCCCGGAGGCCTTCTCTCCGGTATGATGCGTGAGTAGTTCCACCTTGGACTATGATTCCATGTAGTAGCTAGATGGTTGTATCTCCTCCTTTGTGCTTCCATGCATAGATATTGTGAGCTCCGTTCATGATCAAGATCTAATCTATTTGTAATCGTGCATGTTGTGTTTGCGGGGATCCGATGGATATTGAGATTATTATGTTGGTTTGATTAATGGTTTTGTCTTTATGATTCTATGATGTCTGTGTTTTTTGTGATCTTGCATGCTCTCTGTTGTTAGTAGCTATCTTGGCCAAGTAGTTGCTAGTGACTCCAAGAGGGGGTATTTATGCTCGATAGTGGGTTCATGCCTCTAGTTTCCAAGGGAAGTGATAAAAATCTCTTTGGTTGTAGATGTGCTGTTGCTACTAGGGAGAAAAAAACGGTCTCTTGTTCATGGAACATGTGGACTGTTTACCTCACACTTTGCTTAAAGCAGTTGCTTGTGCAACTTAATACTGGAGGGGGTTCGGATGATAACCTAAAGGTGGACTTCTAGTCATAGGTGCAGTTGGATGGCGGTCTATGTATATTGTTATATTGCCCAATCGAATCTCATAGGATCTTTCTGACTAGTAATTGCATTGTTATGCCTTGCTGGGCCTCGCCAATTGCCCTGCTGTAATTTTTTACCCTTCATGCCATGTTGTTTATCTAAGGAGAGCACCTCTAGTGAACTATGGACCCCGGTCCAATCTTTACCATTGATACATCTTCCACTGTTACTTGTTTACTTGCTGCAAACCATTACCTTCCACACCATATGTTTAATCCTTTGTTACAGCAAACCGGTGAGCTTGACAACCTCACTGTTCATTGGGGCAAAGTCTTGAGTTTGTGTTGTGCAGGTCTCCGCGTTGCTTGCAACACCTATGTGACGTTTCCTTCGTCCTTCTGGTTCGATAACCTCGGTCTCAACTGAGGGAAAACTTGCTGCTTGCTCCTTCACACCTTGCTCTTGGGGTTCCCAACAGGCTATGCGTAGACAGCCTTCAAGCTTTTCTGGCGCCGTTGCCAGGGAGGCTAAGGACGTCTTCACAAGAGGAGTCCTTCACTTCCTTTCTCTTTACTTTGTTTTTAGTTTGCTTTGTTTCTTTTTCTTGGTTTTGTTTGCCTCTTTTCAAAAAACACAAAAAAATTAGTTCCTGCTCTAGTTGCTGCCATGTCGGGTTTTGGACCAACCTTTATTTCCCCTATGGTAGAAATCTCCACTTTTAAGCAAAAAAGTGAAGAAAGTTTTAAGGAATCTTGGTCTAGAATCTCTGCTTTCCAGAAGGAAACCGAGCCTGAGGTAAGCCTCAGCTTGGTTATTGGTAGTTTCTACCGCGGTATTGCTCTTCGTTATAGATATGCTTTGGATGTTGTGGCTGCGAAAGATTTTTTGCTCTGTAGTGAGGATGAAGCTTTTGATGCCATAAGGAAATTAATCATGATCTATGGTACACCTGGCAAGTCTGATTCCTCTTTCACAAATATTTTTGCTAGGTTGAACATGTTGGAATTATGCCCTAGAGGCAATAATAAAGATGTTATTATTATAATTCTTGTTCATGATAAAGTTTATATTCCATACTAGAATTGTATTAAGCGGAAACTTTAATACTTGCGTGGTTTGTGAACAACACCGTGTCCCTAGTATGCCTCTATGGACTAGCTCATTGATTAATGATGGTTAAGGTTTCCTAACCATAGACATGAGTTGTCGATTAATAATGAGATCATATCATTGGGAGAATGATGTGATGGACAGACCCAAACTAAGCGGAGCAATTAGATCGTGTCATCGTGTTCATCTTTGCGAAGCTTTTCTTATGTCAAATATTGTATTCCTTAGACCATGAGATAATGCAACTCCCTGGTACCGGAAGAAAGCTTTGAGGTCATCAAACGTCATCCTATGAGAGGGTGATCATAAAGGTGTTTCTCAGGTGATCAAAAAGTACCTGTTGGGTTGTATGTATCAAGATGGGATTTGTCCCTCCCAAGCCGGAGAGATATACTTCGGGCCCACTCGGTAATCGATATCAACACCACTTGCAAGCATGTGGTTAAGGAGTTAATCACAAAGTGATATCGGATTACGAAACGAGTAAAGTACTTGCTGTGAAGGAGATTGAACTAGGTATGACGGTACCGACGATCAAATCTCGGGCAAGTAAAATATCGCGAGACGAAGGGAATATATATATGGGATTTATTGAATCCTGGCATCGTGGTTCATCCGATATGATCATCGATGAATGTGTGGGAGTCAATATGGGTTTCCAGACCCCGCTGTTGATTATTGATAGAAGATCATGTCTGCATATTCTCGAACCCAAAGGGTCACACACTTAACGTGTCTCGACGCTAGGATAGATTGGATAATTGGTTTATGAGTTTTTGTTCGGAGTCTCGTATGGGATCCGGGACATCACGAGAGGTTCCAGAATGGTCCGGAGAATAAGATTCATATAAGGCAATGCAGTTTTTGGAGTTCGGAATTGTTTCGGGTTAATCGGTATTGTACCGGAAGCTTCTAGAACCTTACGGAGTGGGACCAACGTGGATCCACTTGCCGGGAGGGGTCATGGGCCTATGAGGGAGTGCCCTATCCGCATTGGGCCAGGGGAACAAGGCCCCATAGGGCCCAGCCGTCCAAACACCTAGGAAACCCTAGGGGAGCTTCTAGAAGGGAGGGGGGAAACTTGCCCCCCACTCTTCCCTCCTTGGCCGCCGGCCTAGGGCTTGGGGAAGGGGCTAGGGCTGGCCGCCCACCCCTCTATATAAATATGGCTGAGGGCGCACCCCTCCCCTACACCTCCTCCTCAACCCTATCCGCCCTGCTGCCCCTCCTCTCTCTCTTCCTCCCGACTGCGTGTAGGCGAAGCCCTGCCGCAGAAACTCTCCACCGCTTGCACCGCGCCGTCGCGTTGTAGATCCAATCCATCTCTCCACCCCACTTGCTGGACTGAGGAAGGAGGAGATGTCGAGGTGCCGCACGTGTGCATCTCTCGGAGGCATCGCCACTTGCGGTGTTAGATCGAATCGGATCGCGAGGAGGAGAAGCGAGTACGACTACATCACCCACATTCCGTCGAACGTTCCGCTGTGCGAATCTTCAAGGGTATGAAGATCTCATCTATCCCCCCTCGTTTTTTGCATCTCCTAGATTAGATCTTGTCTTTCCCGTTCGCATCCGTAGATTTTTTTGATTTACTATGCTGCGAAACCCTTCAGTGGTATCAGAGCTAGATCTATGCGTAGATGTGTTTCACGAGTAGAACGCAACATGGTTGTTGCGGGCGTTGATGTTTTCTGTTGCAAGACTCTTGTTTGTGTACTTATTATGACGTGGAATAGTGATATCGAAGCGGTCCAGGCCAACCTTACGCGACTGTCGGGGGGTTAACCTCGGGTAGGTCAGAGACGGGGAAAGACAGAGGTATTGTTCCCGCCTGATTGCCGGGCTATGGCCTAGGTCGGCCGAATCTTATATATGTCGGCCGATAAACGAGGGCAAGAAGCTCATGTATAGGTATAAAGTGGTTATCTG
Source organism: Avena longiglumis (assembly GCA_030063025.1). NCBI lineage: Eukaryota > Viridiplantae > Streptophyta > Magnoliopsida > Poales > Poaceae > Avena > Avena longiglumis. The sequence goes on from CP125973.1 coordinate 226,244,049, forward strand.
GCCGAGTTAAAGAGAACTCGGCCGGGTTACACAAATGTTCTCCATGCAGGTGAGAATGCCAATAACACGAGGTAAGGCCGAGTTATACTAAGCTTGCAGGAGAAGGAGAAGCTTAGGGTCAAAGCATAGCTGCAGCTAGAAGGAATCTGACAGAGCCAAGCGCAAGAGACAAGGAGGCGCAGGGATGAAGAGCGTAAGGAGGTCACGGAGGTGACAGGCAGAGCCCGAGGCAAGCGTATGGGGCCTGAACTTTGCCATTGGAAGGGAGACAGGGAAAGGAGGCCGCCGAATTACCACTTTGGGACAAGCATATTCCTCGAATATGCTTGCCCCGTCAGCCCTAAGGGCACCCAAGGCACCCCTTTATAAGGGGAGGTTTGGACCCTGAGGAAAGGGGGAGTCTTTTGAGCAACGTTAGGCTGGGGAAATTCAGATAGTTCCCCTGTAAACAGCTCTAGGAGCACTTGTAACACATCTAGAGAGAAATAAAGTTCATCACTTTGGCAGCTTGAGTGAAAAGACAGTTGCATCTTCCCTCCCCAGATCCCACTAGCATCCATTGGCCCCATACTTTAGCCTACCCATGGCATCCGCTGCAACCACCACGACGCTTGGCGCCATCAGGGGGCCAGCAGGTGCTAGCCGGAGTTGTGATCCGGACGGAAACTTCATCAACACCGGCGAGCGTTGTTTCGGGCGTGGTCCGAGATTTGGTCTCGTGACTATGTCGAGACAATGCAGGAGCTTCAGGGGAAAACTCCCCGCGAACGGGATCTTCATCGCCCGGGCGAGCACAGGATCTACGCCGGCCGACGCTCCGGCGTTTATCCTCATCGTTGTTGTTGCGGGGAACCACCTCGGCCAGCCGAGCTGTCCATCGAGAACGCCCGCCGGCGTCGAGGTGATGGTCGCAGCAGAGCGCAAGCGGAGCAGATTGGCCGGGTCAAGCAGAACCCGCAGTACACAGGCTCCGCCAAGCAGATCACACCGCAAACCGCCGAGGTAATTCCGCCGGTGACAAACCCGGCCGAGCTACATGACACCACCCCAAAGGCACCAAGAGTGAGAGGACCACCTCTGGAGAGACCAGAGAACATTCTTCAGACAACTATAGATAACTTAACTACACCTGTAGCGCCAATACTTGATCCGCAAATGCTCAGCAGAGTTAGAGGAAACCAGCAAAAGTGCCGTAGAGGCCCAAAAGTATCGGCCTCAAGGAGTCCTTGAACAGACCACGAGAGAATATGCAAAAGCTAATAAGTTGATATCGCACCCGAACGGGTGGACGAACTGAGATTAAGAGGAAAGAACCTCATGAGTGATATTAACAAAGAGCATGAAGCTCACAGAGCCGAATCGGGCGACTTGGGTTTGCCGAGGTATAGTACCCCGGCGAAGAATCTAAGAGCGAATGCCGCAAAGATTGAACTAGAGGGTTAACAGGAAGCTCGGCGGAAGCAACAAGAAAGAGTGAATGAGCTGGTGCGCATCGAACCAGCAAATGAGGAAATGCTCGAGCTAACCCGCAAGACCGGGGCTTCACGAATGGTTCATTCAGCAGGCAAGACTGCTTTGTTCAATGCAGAAAGATCTTCACCCTAAACAACGCTAGAAAAGAAAAAGCAAGAACCTCGGGAAGAGGAACAAACAAATTGTTCCATATGACCAAAGAATAATGGAAAGGCAAATGAGAACAGAGGCAATGCAGGCCGAGGTAATAGTGGGAGAGAAACCACGGCGGTGGAAAGAGACGGCGGCCGAGGTAATGGGGAACACGGCAGGAAAGAACTTGCAAGAGACAATCATGAAAACCAAACCCCGGCCGAAATAAGGAGAGAAGTGACGCTCAACCCGCAACCAAGACCTGAGCCTCGGCAAGAAAGAGAAGTGAGGCCAGCTCGCTACAATCAGGTGAATGAAAGGTATAATGATGGATATTCCGAGCTAGAATACGTAAACCAAGGTGGAGACAATCACCATGGGATGCAGGATAGAATCTGCATGAGACTTGCCGAAGTGATGCAAGAGTAAATTGGATCGGTTATACCGATCCGAGCTATTGGAAGAGCAAGGTCCACCAGGTCCGGCGTGTTTTGGGCCACGGATCATGGGCGAACCACCAGTGCCAAATTTTCAATTGGCAAGAGGCACAAAAACTTACAACGGAAGTACCAAGCCACAAGACTGGTTAATTGATTATGCCACCGCAAGAAAGATAGCGGGTGGCAACCTAAGATGGGTCAGCGGTATGTCCCACGATGTTGGAAGGACCAGCCGGTATGGTTGAATAATCAACCAGGCAAGATCAACCGCTGGTTAGATTTCAAGAGATGTTCACAAGAACTTTACCAGCACATACAAGAGGCCGAATAGACCACAGCAACTGGCCATGTGCAAGCAAAGGCCGAATGAAACAGATAGAGAGTTTTTGACTCGATGGTGTAATCTGAGAAACTCGTGTGAAGGGGTTATTGAATCGCAAGCGATCGCTTGGTTCGCGCAAGGCTGCCGTTACGGCAGTGTGCACACTAGCAGAAACTATCAGAATAGCGGACTCCTATGCTTTGGGTGACCCAACCCAACCAGAGTTAATGTCGGCAGACCATCGTGAGCAGCAAGACCAATACACGAGAGAATTGGCCGGGTCATCTAGGCGTGATTTCAGAGGAAGAAGAAGAGAAGAGAGGCCGGATTATAGGTATAATTCGGCCCAGGTGGCAGCTGTGGCTCAAGATCAGCCGAGTCACGGAGTAACTCAACGGCAGAAAAATGGACCTCAACAGTGGACCGCAAGAAATGATGGAAAAAGGCAATGGACCCCGGAGCAAAAGAAGCAATGGCAAGAGAAGTCAAGTATACATTTGAATCCATGTTGGATCACCGTGTAAATTTCACACATCAAACCCATCTAGACCAGCCAATCACACAACCCGCAATGTGCTTGGATGAAAATGCGATGGGTAACCCGGCAGAGTTCAAGCTCCCATCGATGCAACAAAGAACATCACCGCAGCTTAATCGGAGCAATGCACAACAATCGATGCGCCGCCTCCTCCGAGGTATGATAACTCGGATCGGAGGGATGCAAGGCATCAAGTAATGAACCAGGTAAGGCGGAAGGATAAATCCGCAAATGCCGGACGAATGATTACAGGAACATCACCGGCCTTACTGCGTGTTCACGGCGAGCAAAGCAGATGCATGCAGTGTGCGCGCCGACATATGGAAGTGAATGCGGTTGTACCAAAGAAGTCCGAGATACCAGCCATGGTCCGATCAAGATATAACTTGGAGCATAAAAGATCATCCCAGGATAATGCCGAGTCCAGATCGTGACGCACTTGTGTTGGACCCGACATTTGTGGGACCAAGCATCAATGTGAAATTCTCAAAAGTACTCATTGATAATGGAAGATAACATCATGTACAAAGATACCATGCACAAACTCGGTATATCACGTAACATGCCGCAGTCCACAAGGACAACTTTCCATGGATAGTGCCAGGCTTTCGTGTGAGCCCATTGGTAAAGTCCGAGTGGACGCCTTATTCGATAAGAGATAATCGCAGAGCGAAAATTTGGAATTTGAGGTGGTTGATCCGGAAAGCTGTTATCATGTTTCACTCGGACGGCTGACCCTTGCCAAATTCATGAGCATTGTCATATAGGTTATCTAAAATGAAATTACCCGGACCACAAGGGGTGATAACGATTCTGGGATTACAAGAAGTCAATGGAGTGTGCCTCGGCCGGGTCAAATTTGGCCGAATCATTGGTCATAGCGAGAGAAAAGAAAAGGATTCAAGAGGTAGCAGCCCTCGCACAGTCAGCACAATTAAGCATGCCGGCATTGGCCAACCCTCATGGCAGCGTTTCTTTCCAACCAATCAAAGAGACGAAGAAAGTTCAGATTGATGAGCAATTCCCAGAGCGCACTGTCACTATTGGTGCAGGTCTTGACGCCAAATAGGAAGGCGAGCTCACCAACTTCCTCCGTGAGAATCGGGACATATTTGCATGGTCTACTCAAGATCTGCAAGGTGTGCCGAGGGAGTTGGCTGAGCACTCTTTAAACGTCAGGCCAGGAGCACGGCCGGTGAAGCAACCTCTCCGCCGCTTCGCCGAAGACAGGAGAAAAGTGATAGGAGATGAGATAGCTCGGCTTCTCGCCGCCGGGTTTATCATGGAGGTGCTTTATCCGGATTGGCTATCAAATCCGGTGCTAGTAGAAAAGAAGAAAGATGATCCTAATGTAGCCATTGTGTGGCGAATGTGTATCGACTACACTAACCTAAACAAGGCGTGTCCAAAAGATCCTTTTCCATTGCCTAGAATAGACCAAGTCATTGACTCGACCGCCGGCCGTGAGTTGTTATCATTTTGTAGACGTATTCGTTTCCACCAGATACCGTTAAATCCGGCCGATCAAATAAAGACTGCATTTATTACCCCGTACGGGGCTTATTGTTATCGCACGATGCCATTCGGCCTGAGAAATGCGGGAGCAACGTATCAAAGGTGCATGCAAAAATGTTTACATGATCAGATAGGGAAAAATGTACAAGTGTATGTGGATGATGTAGTCATCAAAACTAAGGAAAGCAGAACCCTGCTAGAAGATATACGGCAAACTTTCGCGAACCTGAGAAGGTTCCGAATGAAACTCAACCCGGAGAAATGCACATTTGGCGTGCCGGCGGGAAAACTACTCGGGTTCCTTGTGTCCAGCCGAGGTATCGAGGCTAATCCGACGAAGATAAGAGCAATAGAAAAAATGGAATTGCCGAGGTGTTTGAATGATGTACAAAAATTCACGGGCTGCCTCGCATCGCTTAGTCGATTTGTATGTCGGCTAGGAGAAAAGGCACTGCCACTCTATCAGCTGATGAGAAAGTCGGACAAATTCGGCTGGACTCCCCAGGCCGACATTGCGTTTCACGAGTTGAAAAAGATGCTAGTTACGGCACCCATTTTAGCTTCTCCATTATCGAAAGAACCTATGCTACTTTATATAGCGGCTACCAATCGAGTAGTTAATCGTGGTTGTAGTGGAACGGCTTGAAGAGGGTAAGTCAGTTCAGGCCAAGATATTATTTAAGTGAAGTATTATCCACTTCAAAGCGTAATTATCCACATTATCAGAAGATGGCCTATGGAGTATATATGTCGGCAAAAAAGCTTAAGCATTACTTTGAAGAGCATCCAATAAGAGTAATATGTGAGGCACCCATAGCCGACATATTGAACAACAAAGACGCAAGTGGCCGAATAGCAAAATGGGCGATCGAGTTATCACCGTATGCTCCACAATTTGATAGAAGAGATGCAATCAAATCTCAGTCGTCACGACTTTCTCGTAGATTGGGCCGAGGTGCAATATGAGCCACCCTTGCAGATCCAAATTCGGACAATGCACTTTGATGGTTCCAAACTAAGGAACGGTTTGGGCGCAGGAATAGTGCTGACCTCGCCTAAAAAAGATCAATTGAAGTATGTACTGCAAATACATTTTGCCGCGTCCAACAATGTAGCTGAATATGAAGCACTAGTCCATGGATTAAAAGTGGCAAAAGAAATGGGAATACGCCGAATCCTATGCTACGGTGATTCGGATCTGGTAGTACAGCAAGTGTCGGGCACTTGGGATGCATTAGATGCTAATATGGCTTTATACAGATTCCATGTGCAGAAGATCAGTGGATATTTTGAAGGATGTGAATTCCACCACATACCACGAGCAGAAAATGACGCTGCTGACACATTGTCAAAATTAGGATCAACCCGCAATCGATTCCGCCGTATAGCCCTTGAGCACCTCAGAAACCGTCAATAAACCCATCACGTAATCCGAATCAATCTTTATCCCGTAAAGTTCTGCAGAGAATCATACACCAATGGAGATAGATACGCAAAGAAGATTCGAACCCCTAAAGAGGGGGACAGCCGAGGTAATAACGATCATGGAAAGGGCCGAGGTATGTATGTCGGTAGAGAGCATGGAGATAGACAGTGAAATCACTACAGAAAGAGCAACGCCGACATGGGCGCAACCCATATTTTCGTACCTAAAAGACGCAGTACTGCCGAGTAATGAAGTATTAGCCAGACAAACCGTCAGAAGAGCAAAGGCCTATACAATCATAAACAATGAGTTATATAAGAGAAGCGTAACGAACATATTGCGTATGCGTGAGTCCCGCAGAAGGTCGAGATCCTTCTAGATATACACCAAGGAGAATGTGGGCACCATGCCTCGTGCCTCGCTTTAGTAGCCAAGGCATTCAAGCATGGATTTCTTGTGTGGCGTTAAAAGAGGCGTAAGAGTTAGTCAAGAAATGCAATGGGTGTCGAGATATGCAACTGAATACATATGCCGTCGAAAGTTAAAAATAATACCCATTACTTGGCCATTTTCTGTGGGGTTTAGACATGGTAGGACCTTTTAAGGCAAGAGGAGGAATGACCCACATCTTGGTCATGGTCGACAAGTTCACAAAATGGATCAAGTAAAACCAATCAAAAGTGTGATGGCCACACAGCGTTGAAATTCCTCAAGGATATCATCTTGAGATACGGATACCCACACAAGATTATTACGGATAATGGGACGAACTTTGCGTATGAGCTTTGCTAAATTTTGCCAAGAGAAACACATAAGACTAGATGTTGCCTCGGTGGCTCACCCAAAGATCCAATGGGCAAGTTGAAAGGTCTAATGGACTGGTTTTATCAGAATAAAACCACGGCTAGTCGAACCATTGCAAAGGTCGGCAGGATGTTGGATTGAGGAATTACCAGCAGATTATGGAGCCTCGTGACTACTCGACAGATCAACAAGTTACACACCATTCTTTTTAGTATATGGGGAGGCCGTGCTTCCAACCGACATAATACATGACTCGCCAAGAGTTACTCAATATACATCTTCGTGAGGTAAATGAAGTAGCTCGGCAAGATGTCAGAGACCTGTTGGAAGAAGCCCGAGAATTGACATTATCACGATCAGCCATTTATCAATGTAACTTACGGCGGTATCACAGGAAAGTGAATCCAAGAGTATTCAAAGAAGGAGATTTGGTACTCCTGGTGCAACGCACGGCGCATGCACAAATTGTCACCCCATGGAAGGACCATTTATCGTGAGCAAAGCATTGCACAACGATGCATACTATCGATTGACGCCAATCACCGGAGAAGGCAAGGCAAACAAAGCTGGCGAAAAGCAACGCCTCGAATGTGGCTTTACTTCGCCATTTTACTCAGAGGATTATGTCTCAAGGTCACCAATGATGTACTTGCACCTCGACACCCAGGCGGTGACTGGGACCGCCAATGTTATATTTATTTCATATCGTATGTAAACCTCGGCGCCCTGAGCAGTTGCTCGGGGACTGCCATATGTGATGTTATCTCATATTTGATATTTAAACCTCGGCACCCAGAGCAGTTGCTCGGGGACTGCCATATGTGATGTTATCTCATATTTGATTTTTGGACCTCGGCACCTGCAGCAGCTTGCTCGGGACCGCCATATGTGATGTTATCTCATGTTTGATATTTAAACCTCGGCACCCAGAGCGCTTACTGGGACGCCATATGTGATGTTATTTCATATTTGATTTTTGATTCAGACCTTTAGCGCTTACTGGGACTGCCATATGCAATGATTATTAAGTGTTATATGTTTAGGCCTTGGCATCCAGGCAATAGCTCGGGACTGCCATATCTTATACTTATCTCTTTCGTTACACACTTGAACATTGGCGATCAGGCGTAACTCGGAGAGTGCAACATGTTATTTTCTTTTCATGTTACGAATATGCATCTTGGTGCCCAAAGCATTGACTCAGAATTATCATAGGGTTGTCAAATTCATGGACACATAAACTTTAGCACTTAAACCAACAACTCGGAAACTATGAGCCAACAAGGCAAAAAGTAAATCAAGGATGAAGAAATTATGAGCCAACAAGGCAAGAATTGGACGAGCATTCACTTAACTAAGAGTCTCAAAGGCACATAGCAAAAGAACCTCGAATCATACGAGTTGATAAATTTTTCGCTTACATTGAACACCCGGCATACCAGGGATCACGAATAACTTAGGCATCGTTCGTTGGAGGAGGAACCACTTGATCAGGTACGGGGCACTCCGAAGTAGGAGGAACTTCGACTAAGGTTGCCTCGCCTTCCGCCGACCAGAGTGACTTCGCGGTATCACGGGTTGTTCAGAGCGCCAAGACGTGTGTAGAATGCCCGGTGCCTTTGGAGGAAGATCGTGCATCACCATTGCTATCGAGCTTGAGCTAGAGCTATTGGATGTGGCGAATCATCTTCACCTTCCCGTGCTCAGCTAATCATCACCCAAAGCATCTTCACCGCCTCTTCATCCGGATCTGGGAGAAAACTCGGCCCTTCATTCCAAGTGTGCACATCGGCATACTCGACGAAATGGAAAGCCCGAGCTTGTCAAGAGCAACAAAGGTGGGATCTTCAACCCACCGAGCCAGGAGCAGATTCATTCATCGAATGTCAAGGAGATATCTTCATACCATGACATGATTACAAAGGGCCATGTCGGCACCAAAGACGCAGCAGCAGATTCCCTCAAAGACTCAATCGCCTCTCGGATGCCTTCACTGGCCACCAATAACTTGACCTCGCCGATATCGAGACCCGAGGAATTCGCCAGAGTGCATGATAAGCTTTGATAGCAGCCTCCACCAAGTCCCGACCCATGATTTTCATCGGACCAACTGCAGCACCAAGAACCAAGAAATCCTCCATCGAGTATTCAAAGTCAACAAAGATAGCTTCACCTCGACGAACGCGAGCCGCAAGAACAGCTCTAGTACTCACGGGTTTGGACTCGGGAAGTGACCCTACAAAACATGGACATGTCAAAGGATAGTAGCGGCGACAAAAAAAAATACAGTTCGCCAGGCCAAATAACTTACGATGGATATAGCTCATCATTATTTGAAGATCCTTAGCCCAAATAGCTTTACTCTTCTCGAACGAGCAATTTCCTCGCTCAAACCGAGTTTTAAGCTCGGCAGCTTTGAGGAGTTCTTTGCTCTTCTCCGCATCCGTAGTCACCGCTCTTTTCCAAAGAGAATTCTTGATCAACCTTTTCTAGCTCGGATTTCTGAGAGAGCTTGAGTGAATTCACCTCGGATCTCAGGCGGGTTATCTCATCATCCTTCTCTTGTAGTTGCGCCGAATGAACTGCGCTTTGTTCTAAAAAATGAAGCATCACGTGAGGCATGGGCACGCAATCTTGTTGCGACAACAAAGTCTTGCAACTCGGCTTTACCACAACCCAACGCAATAAGGAAACTCAAAGATAGATACTAAAAGAGGAAGGAGCAAGGGGAAAGGAAACTAACCTTCCAAGGACTTGACCTTCTTTTCAAGGCGGATATTGAGATTATTGATATTACCTATTCAATGAGAAGTAAGCGCTCCGTGGACAAGTATATAAGAAAGTTGGGAATAAGGAAAAGAAACTATCAACTTACCAACTTTCTTCAAGCGTAACTTTCTCATACTTCTCTTCCAACTTGCGGTGCAAGAAGAGCAACCTCGAACTCGGCAATCCGTGGTCATGGGCAACCTAAGAAATGGAGCACAATGATAAAACAAAAGTTAGAATTACAACAGATCCGAATCAAGCTAAGCTTACTTCGCTCTAGGTGACCGGATATTCAAAGTTATACAGATCCGAATCAAGTAAGACTTAATTCAGATCTAGGTGGTCGACATTCAAAGTTATAACAGATCCGAATCAAGCTAAGCTTACTTCGCTCTAGGTGGCTGGATATTCAAAGTTATACGGATCCGAATCAAGTAAAACTTAATTCAGATCTAGGTGGTGGATATTCAAAGTTATAACAGATCCGAATCAAGCAAAACTTAATTCAGATCTAGGTGGTGGATATTCAAAGCTATAACAGATCCGAATCAAGCAAAGCTTCATTCGCTCTAGGTGGCTGGATATTCAAAGCTATACCAGATCCGAATCGAGTAAGACTTAATTCAGATCTAGGTGGTGGAGATTCAAAGTTATATAGATCCGAATCAAGCAAAGCTTAATTCGCTCTAGGTGGCTGGATATTCAAAGCTATACCAGATCCGAATCAAGTAAGAGTTAATTCAGATCTAGGTGGTCAGATTCAAAGCTATAACAGATCCGAATCAAGCTAAGCTTACTTGGCTCTAGGTGACCGGATATTCAAAGCTACGCATCCGAATCAAGTAAGACTTAATTCAGATCTAGGTGGTCAGATTCAAAGTTATAACAGATCCGAATCAAGCTAAGCTTACTTCGGCTCTAGGTGACTGGATATTCAAAGCTATACCAGATCCGAATCAAGTAAGACTTAATTCAGATCTAGGTGGCTGGAGATTCAAAGCTATGACAGATCCGAATCAAGCTAAGCTTACTTCGGCTCTAGGTGGCTGGATATTCAAAGCTAAACTAGATCAGAATCAAGCAAGACTTAATTCAGATCTAGGTGGCTGGAGATTCAAAACTAGGCCAGATCCGAGTCAAGAAGGACTCAACTTGGCTCTATGAGAAGGGAAATTCAAAGCTACGTCAAAGCTAAACAAACTATGAACTAGGTGGCCGAACTAATGGAACCTTAGAAATAAAAATACGTCAAACTTCCAAGCATACAACAAGTTATTTCCTTGCAAGTTTCGGGGACTAGAGAGTATGATAACATGTGGAAAATAATTTAAGACCCGGAGATAAAACAATTACCGCATTCATCTTGTTCGTATCAACGATAAACTGGGCGGCTTGGTCGAAACGGCCACTGATGTCAGAAAGCTGGAAGGGTTGATTAACTGGATTGCCCTCAAACTGATCAGCGGCATTCCAGTTATTGGCGAATTCAACCAGCGCTCCGAGGCTGTTACCGCTAGCTGTCCGGGTTAAAACTTTACCCCGGCAAAGGGCGACAGTCGCAGGACTCTTATGAAGAGCAAGCTGACTGCCAGTGGCCGAGGTAACAGTGCCTTTGGCAGATACAACTCCTTTGCGCAGTGCCTCTGCAATGCTTGGCTGAGAGGTGCCGGCAAGACTTTTCTGAGAAGAGGTCTTGACGGCAATAACACGTTTCTCCTTAGAAGGGGCACCGGCAGGAAGTTGCGCCTCCGAGGTAGGGACGGAATCCTTAGGATCAGTAGAGGTTAAGCTCGCAGGGGGCGCCGGGGTAGCGATCTTCTTGGCAGAGGTCGGACTGACCGTAGGAGCTGCCGGGATAGATGGAAGCTCAATTGTAACGCTGGGGCCCATAGAGGGGGCAGCTGGCTCAACGAAAACATCGGAGGGCCGGATCGGATCCGGATCAATGGGAGCGATCTCAGGGGCATCACGGCGAACAGGCGAATTATCAGGAGCAGGGGGAGAAGCAGGCCGAATAGGACTAGGAACTCTCGCGTCATCAGCAGGAGGAGGAGATGGCGGCCGAATCGGGCGGCTAGTCATACTAGGACCGCCGGGTTTAACAGACAGAGCAGCGCTGTAAAAATAAGAAAGAAGGTTCGTCAAAATGAGAAACAGAAGAAGAGAAACGAGAAATATAGGCAAAAGAACTTACCCAGCAACCCCGGGCATAGTCTTGCGCCTGGGAGGATTCGGAGCGGATTTCTTTACTCGCTTCTTAGGAACCGCATCCGAGGCACTGGCGGGAGCCCCGCGTTTCCCCGAAGTAACGGGAGGCCGAGAAGCAATAGGTTCGGCGTCGTGAATCTGGCCGGCCGGATTAGCTGGGAAAGCAGAAGCCGGAAATGCATAAGAAATAGGCATGGCGGCAACTACCTCAAGAATTTGGACCTCGTCCGAATCACCTTCCTCCTCCTGCGCTGAGGTTTTGCCGCGAGTTCGAGCAGGAGTGGGATCTGACTTAGGGACGAACTCCTCAGAGTCCGGCTCGCCAGTATCCGGGGTACTCCTATCTGCGGGCCAGGGGAGCTGCAGAACTTCGGCGTCCTCGTTTTTCTGTTCAGCGAACCTCTGCATGACAAGGAGAGAAAATCATGAAAACCAGACTCTAAAAACTGAGGAAAAATATAGTGATGAAGATTGGGCTTACCTCGGGAGGCGGATTGTCGCGGGTGAACGGTTTCAACCCCCAGGTCCAATCATCAGGCATCTCCGTCTTGAAAATAGCTCGAACGCGCTTACAGATAAGATAGTTGTCCAACTCCACGGTCGAGACTCGGTTAGGGTCCAGGGGACCACTCATGTAGCACAGCTTGTGGGTCCTTTGTTGGAAGGGGCAGATCCGGCTACTAATAAAAGTTGCCATCAGGTCTTCTCCGCATAACCCGCCCGAATCAATTCCTTCACCGAATCTCAAGGCCTCGGCCAGGCATGAGTCTTCTTCGGATTATAGAGCCTTCACTTTGGAAGGTGGGCCAACCGAGAATGGGGAGCCAATCTTGTCTTCCGCCCGTTTCTTGACGTAGAAGAACGACTTGTGCCATTTCTTACACGACTCCAGCCCGGTAACACGGGGGAACACGGATTGCCTCCGAGGTGTGATGGATGCCGCCCCACATTGGGTGAGTGACTTCTCGGAAGGATGCAGAGATTTATCGGGAACGACGTTGGAGCGAATCTGGAAGAATTTCGACCAGACATGTACTGATGGCCACAGGCCGAAGTAACCCTCCGAAGCTGAGATGAAAGCAGAGAGAGAAGCTATGGCGTTCGCGGGAAGGTGATGCGGCTGAAGGCCGAAGTAATCAAGAAATTCTCTAGCGAAATCGCTAAGAGGAAGACCAAAGCCGCGGGCGAAGTGGGACATGAAAACCACGTATTCGCCTTCTCTGAGAACTGGAGAGGACTCGCTGCCGGGTAGACGACAGGAAACCTCGGCAGGAATCCGACGAGTTCGGAGGAGCCACTCAATCTCGCGGCGCGTAACCGAGGAACCCTGCCACGATCCACGCTCGGGCCCAGAGCCAGCGTCATCGTCCTCAACTAAAGCACCACTAAAGGAACTAGACATAGTTCCGCCGGAGAGATCGCCGGAGGAAAAACTGGCGGCGGAGGAAAGCTTAGAGCTGAGGCCCGTCGGAACCTAAAGCGAAGACAATGGCGAAAAGAGGAAAACTGTCGCTGAGTACGGAAGTTGTGCGGATCGATCTAGGGCAGAGACAAGACAAGACAAGATGGCGAGAAAGGACTCACCGTGGCGGGGGCCCACCGTGAGCCGGACAAGAGAGGCGAACGGCGCGGTGGAATCTCGCCGCGGAAGCTCTCAGCTGGTGAGCGGAGCGGCAAGAAAGCACACAGCGAAGGAAAGAAGGAGAGCGACGCGAACGGTAATGAGAAAGAAGAACCTGTAAGCGCGTTTCCCCACTTTATAGACGGCGATGAACGGGAGTGGGATCGTGGTGTGGCGATTACCGCGTAGATCGTGGAGAAGCACGACGCTGACGGTGAGTGGAACCACACCAGAGGCCACAGAAACGGAAAAGTTATTACAATCCCAAGCGGAGCGGCTCACGAGGCGTCGTGGCGGCGGCGCAGCAGGTACAGGGTTTTACTGTAACTTGTCAGTAAGTATTATAAGCGGACCTAAAAACTAGAAAGGCAATGATGGGGTGACACGTAGGGCTTAGCGTATGAGGGAAGGAACGAAGGAACCTCTGACGAGGCCATAGCCCGGAAACAAGACTAAAAGAAAGTGTTGAAGCTGATATAACCCGGCCAAAGTAATTGACAGGGCCACACCAGCTTCGGGGACTAATGTCGGGGGGTTAACCTCGGGTAGGTCAGAGACGGGGAAAGACAGAGGTATTGTTCCCGCCTGATTGCCGGGCTATGGCCTAGGTCGGCCGAATCTTATATATGTCGGCCGATAAACGAGGGCAAGAAGCTCATGTATAGGTATAAAGTGGTTATCTGGCCGAGTTAAAGAGAACTCGGCCGGGTTACACAAATGTTCTCCATGCAGGTGAGAACAAGCCGAATAACACGAGGTAAGGCCGAGTTATACGAAGCTTGCAGGAGAAGGAGAAGCTTAGGGTCAAAGCATAGCTGCAGGCTAGAAGGAATCTGGACAGAGCCAAGCGCAAGAGACAAGGAGGCGCAGGACGGAGAGCGAAGGAGGTCACGGAGGTGACAAAGGCAGAGCCGAGGCAAGGTAGGGGGCTGGAACTTTGTCATTGGAAGGAGACAGGAAAGGAGGCCGAATTACCACTTTGGGACAAGCATATTCCTCGAATATGCTTGCCCGTCACCCTAAGGGCACCCAAGGCACCCCTTTATAAGGGAGGTTTGGACCACGAGGAAAGGGGAGTCTTTTGAGCAACGTTAGGTGGGGAAATTCAGATAGTTCCCGTAAACAGCTCTAGGAGCACTTGTAACACATCTAGAGAGAAATAAAGTTCATCACTTTGGCAGCTTGAGTGAAAAGACAGTTGCATCTTCCCTCCCCAGATCCCACTAGCATCCATTGGCCCCATACTTTAGCCTACCCATGGCATCTGCCGTGCAACCACCACGACAGCGACCTCGTTCGCGAGACCGGCTCCGCACTTGACGTGTGGCTTGTTCCACACATGCGGCTGGTGGATGCCAGTTTCTCTCACTATAGTTGTCATGGGATTTACACCGGAGTTTGGCAACCATAATATCACCGTTGTGGCTTTCCGTAGGTAAGAATCGTTCTTAGCTTGCTACTCCCATAAGCCACGTAAAACATGCAACAACAAAGTAGAGGCGTCTAACTTGTTTTTGCAGGGAGTGTTTTTTGTGATATGGTATGGCCCAAGATGTGATGTGTATGTTGTATGCGATGATCATGTTTTGTAATGTTTCATGACTTGCATGTCGATGAGTACACAACCGGCAGGAGCCATATGGTTGTCTTTATAATTGTGTATGACCTGTGTGTCAACTTCTTATACGCCATGTAATAGCTTTACTTTATCGCTAAGTAGTTAGCAATAGTTGTAGTTGCTAGTCGTGGTGGAGGCAATCATGGTGGAGTGATGGAGATCATGCCGACACGCACAAGATGGATATCATTGCGCGAAGATTGGCTATACCATGTCACATAAAGTTATATGCATGTGATGTTTATCCTTGTTGTACTTGTAGAACCGTGCTGTCACGGGGAACGTTCTCAACATTGCACTTGTACCTTGTTGTACTCAGTTGATATCATGTCCTTTTGTCTATGGATGTCACTGGTGTGAAATAAAGAGGGAACTTGTAAGTCCATGGAGTTTGTATCCTGTGTTAGATAAATGTCTGGGCCGCTAGCCTAAGCCATGCCTAATCATGGTGGAAACTTGCAGCATCACCATAATGAGCTATCTATGAAGCATCCTCAATAAAAAGCTATGCATATGGTAAATAAAAAGATTGTTGAGATGCTCATTGTCTGCTTGCCTTGTCATTTTGGTTATGGGAAAGCTCATGTACCATGTGCAAGGGGTACCCCGTTGGCGGTTCTCAATGATATGCAAATACTTACAGTGACAAGAACTTACCTGGACCCAAAGTTGAGTATGCATGAGGTGTGGCCCTCGTATTCAAGGGACATGAGATTGCCAACTTATACTTTGTCAAGCATATACTCCAGCTTTGCCACTTTAACCCTAACCACTTCAAGATGCTTATGATAGGGGCAATGAGGGCTGAAAGGTAACAAGTACCATAATTTTTGGAAGCTCTTTTTGAAACTTGTAATCCCCGCTTCCTTTACAAAAAGGCCTTTCTTCCACCATTATTGAGTCTCCATCTTCTAACTTTAGGCACCATTAAGAGAGCATAGTTGTCATTCTGTGTGCAGTGTTCCAAAGCTTATTAATTGATGCATATTGTGTTATTACTTGTTCATGCGCTACTTGTTTCTAGTCATCCTTGTGAACTTTGCAAGTGTCCTATGCATCTATATTGCTACTCTATGAGGGACAAGCTGAATGCCACTATGCTATGTTTTCTGCATGTGAAACAAACAAACATTTTTCAATGCATGTTATTCATGATCTTTGTTCGTAGCCTTTCATGTTGCATGCATAGTTACTATGTCCTATTGTTAGAACTCCATCTTTCATGCACATGTTTAGATTTCTTTGATCCCACCTTTCAATGCTTGCAAATGGTTGGATCTTTATTGTGAGGGTGCATGTCACCTCAAAATTTATTCTGTTTATCACTTACCTACTCGGGGACGAGCAGGAGTTAAGCTTGGGGATGTTGATACGTTGGAAACGTATCTATAATTTTTGATGATCCATGCTTGTTTTGTATCTACTTTGCTTTGCTTGTCTACACTTTGAGGTGCTTTTTACATGTTTTCTGGTACTAACCTATTAACAAGTTGCAACAGTGCCAGATTCCTGTTTTCTGCTGTTTTTGGTTAAAGAAAAGTTAGTAAAGAAATATTATCGGCATTGGACGGGACAAACGTCAAATTAAATTACTTTCCGTGGGGACAAGAAGTCCAGAGGAGAGCCGGAGGGGCCAGCCAGGGGGGCCAGACCCACCCGAGGCGCGGGTGGGCCCAGCCCCGCGCCTGGCAAGGGTTTGGTGGCCCTGGCCGCCTCCTCGGTCTCCCCCTTCGCCTATAAGAAGCCCCCGATGCAGAAAACCTGGGGCCCCGATCAAATATCCACAAAACGGTCTGTAGCCTCCGCCACCATCGTCCCTAGATCGGGGGGGGGGGATCTGAAGTTCTTCCCGGTACCCTACCGGAGGGGAGATCATCCCGGAGGCCTTCTCTCTTGTATGATGCGTGAGTAGTTCCACCTTGGACTATGGGTCCATGTAGTAGCTAGATGGTTGTATCTCCTCCTTTGTGCTTTCATGCATAGATCTTGTGAGCTCCATTCATGATCAAGATCTAATCTATTTGTAATCATGCATGTTGTGTTTGCGGGGATCCAATGGATATTGAGATTATTATGTTGGTTTGGTTAATGGTTTTGTATTTATGATTCTATCATGTCTATGTTGTTTGTGATCTTGCATGCTCTCCGTTTTTAGTAGCTATCTTGGCCAAGTAGTTGCTAGTGACTCCAAGAGGCGGTATTTATGCTCGATGGTGGGTTCATGCCTCTAGTTTCCAAGGGAAGTGACAGAAATCTCTTCGGTTGTAGATGTGTTATTGCTACTAGGGAGAAAGCAACGGTATCTTGTTCATGGAACATGTGGACTGTTTACCTTACACACTTTGCTTAAAGCAGTTGTCTGTTGCTTGCAACTTAATACTGGAGGGGGTTCAGATGATAACCTGAAGGTGGACTTCTAGTCATAGATGCAGTTGGATGGCGGTCTATGTATATGGTTGTATTGCCTAATCGAATCTCATAGGATCTTTCTGACTAGTAATTGCATTGTTATGCCTTGCTCAGTTCCTGTCAATTGCCCCACTGTAATTTGTTTACCCTTCATGCCATGTTGTTTATCTAAGGAGAGCACCTCTAGTGAACTATGGACCCTGGTCCAATCTTTACCATTGATACATCTTCCACCGTTACTTGTTTACTTGCTGCAAACCATTACCTTCCACACCATATGTTTAATACTTTGTTACAGCAAACCGGTGAGCTTGACAACCTCACTGTTCTGTAAGATCCCTCCTTTATAAAGGAAAAGGATCCCTATGATTGCAATGCTAGTCCCTGGATCAATGCTAGCATCCACAGTTTAAGATGAAGTACACAGATACAAAGGTCTTTATTACAGCCATTCCAGAGATAAACACAGTCTTTACAACTCCAAGGCCACAGGCCTAGTACAAGAGTTTGAATAAGGAAATAAATAAAAGTCTTCATCTTCATGTGCCACAGGCAAACATGTTGAGTGTAGACTCATGACACCTAATCCTCATCAGAGTAACCTGCAACATCACAAGTTACAGCCATAGTGGGTCAATACTTTGGAATAGTATTGGCAAGTGATACCTTAGTAAAATCTTAAGTGGACTAGATACTATATGCAATTTGGCTAAGTGTAGCTTGGCTTGCTTTGCTCAAAATAGGTTTTTCCTATTAGTTGAAATCAACTAAGTTTTTCTTTTGTCAAAGCTTTTCCCAAAGAACCACCAATAGACATTGAGGTCCTTCACCCTTGTTCACCCACAAGTTTTTACTTAGAAAATTGGGATGAGGAGATTCTTGATAGCTTCCATGTCTTGATGCTCAAGTTGTCCTTTTCCAGGGACATGGCTAAGTACTTAGATTTTCCATCTGCAGAGGTTGTGCACTTTTCCCACAAGCCTTGATTTTCACCAAGACAGGACCTTTCAGAAGCCTTCCCTTAGACCAAATGGACGCGTTCCAACCTATCATCCCACTACCACCAACTGTCCAAATGGCTAAGTTCTAGCAACCTATGTGATCCTGGCAGAGCCCATATTGCCAAGTGGCTGCACTAGAAGCTTCTTAACACTTGGCCTCTAAAATCTCTTTGTTCCTGGGTGGCTTACCACAAGTGAGATACACAAGGTAAACCATAGAAATGGGCCTTGTGTAACCACTCAACATAAACCATTCCTTCCATTCCACCCAGGTGTTTTATTAACTTAGCTATTTTATTAGGCAAAACACAAGTCCAAAGACTTAGAAATATTTTCATCATAGTATGTATATTTCACCAACCCTTGTTTGCTACTAGCTAGGCTAAGCATGACATAGATAGTAACTTAACTTAGAGATTCCCTAGCAATTCTACAACTACTAGGATTTCCCAACATGGCATATAAGCAAAATAATAACATGCAAGACTTAGCAAAATATTTCTAATGCTTAGTATGAAACATGGGATAAAATATTCATGAAGTACCACTTGCCTTGGTAGTTTGGAGAGTAGTTACACTCTTCACAATCACAATCACTAGCACCAAAATCTACACAAAGAATTGTAGCAACAAATTACACACAAAACATATACAATCAAAAATATATGCATGCATGCAAGATGATATGTGATGATTTTTAAAACTCAACAAAGCAAGTATACAGTACTGATTCACTAACAAGTTAAAAACTTGCCAAACAACCATTATTTAAACCCTAAATTATTTCCTAAACATTTCATATACTCAATTTAGTCCTACACAAGTTTCTGCAAATAAAACATTTTTAACAGAAGAAAAACATTAAAAACATTGCATATTTGGAAAGATCTTGCTCTCCTGATTCCAACGATATAAAATTTGTCAAATTCTAACGTGGGGATCAATAGTTATAGCTAAAACAATTTTGAATATCTAATAGATTCAAATTCTGTCTTTTAAATCTAACTGCTGCCACGCGTCTGTTTCTAATTGGCCCATACCGTTTCGCGTTGGATCGCGCTTCTGGACCGTTGGATCTACTTAACCCGCATGGCTCAGATCTATTCGTAACGGTTCGTTAAGTGTACTAATCCTGAGCGCTGGATCTAGATCTAAGGGGCGCACGGAGTGGGCTGCTGGAGCTCGTCGGAGTTGCGGGCGGCGTCGGGTTTAAGTAGACGGCAACATTGGCGATGCTCCTGGTCTCCCTAGCACAAACAAGCGGCACCAAATGATGCACAAGACAGTGGCGAACAACTTCGTGTGAGTCAGAGGCAAAGGGGCGCAAAGGGCTTACGAAATTTGATCGCCGGAGTCGTGGTTGTCGTCGGGAGCTTGTGGTGTTGAATGGAATCGACGACCTGGGGCAGTATAAAGGGAACCAGAAGTGTCAGTAGTTGCGCAAGAAAGTGGTGAGGCTGTCTGCAAGAACCAGAGGGCGAGGGGCGCACGGGACTCACCGAAATCGGTCGCCGGAGTGCTCTCTGACTGCGGCGGTGCGAGGTTGAATGCGGGCAGCCTGGGGGCGCTTTGTGCTCGAAGTTTGGGGGAAAATGGAGAGGGGGCAGAGGGGATTTAAGTAGCATGGTCGCGAGCGAGATTTACTCTAGCATTCAACGTGAATTGACGCCGCGAATCAATACAAGGAACACCTGCGTGATTTGGGGGATGAACCAGTCGCTGGGTGGAGACGACGATGGTCGTGTGGGCCGTGGCTGTCAGCGAGAGGAAATGAGAGGGAGTGGGTCCTTCCTGTCAGTCACTCAGCGGGTGCGGAGGTGAGTGAAAGAAAACGGTTCACGGGGTGGGGTGTTGGGCTTAGCTGGGCTGGTTGGGCCAGATTCAGCTGAGTGATATTTTTTTTCTCTCTTTAGCTTTTTATTTTCTGTTTGTTTTTCTGAAATGGTTTTCAAACCTCAATTCAAATATGTTTGAATCCAAAGTTTTTCAGGACTTTTGTACAGACAAACTTGTGCTCAAATAAGTGTCAAACACATGTGTTCACTCAAACACACTTGGGTCTTTTGAAAATAAAAATAAAACCATGCCTTTATGAGGTGTGATAATAGGTATAGATTTGGTTTTATTTCATATTTTGCTTTGAGACTTTGCTCAAGTTTTTGAAATCATTTGAGTTTGGATTCTAAACAATACTGAAGGGTTAACAATACTTTTCTCAAAACAAATAGCACAAGGCTTGAGTAAACTTTACATAAAATAATAAGCACAAATGCTTCTGTTTTGAATTGATTTGTTTGAAATGAAGATCATATGCTCATGGATGCATGGATGCTATGCATAAGTTTAAAACATGATTTTGAGGATGTTACATGTTCATTGGGGCAAAGTCTTGAGTTTGTGTTGTGCAGGTCTCCACGTTGCTTTCAACACCTGTGTGACGTTTCCTTCCTCCTTCTGGTTCGATAACCTCGGTCTCAACTGAGGGAAAACTTGCTGCTTGATGCTTCACACCTTGCTCTTGGGGTTCCCAACAGGCTGTGCGTAGACAGCCGTCAATAGACGATTTATCCGACTTCAGATCTTGGAGACTTCCGGGGGCTACTGTTGGGGATATGCTTTCCGGGTATACCCACAGGACTCGCTGACCAGGGTGGCCCACCAATGGGTTAGAGCCTTGCTTCACAGGCGGTCCATTCAAAGAAATTGGAGGAGCCAGTACGGTCAAGTACTGCAAAGCTCCAGCAAGGTTGTGAAACTCCGAAGGATCATATACAGGTGTACCCGCATCAGCTGCGAGTTTAGGCGTTGTGTCGATGCAGGTTTGCAGGTGACCATGCCGGCATGGCCCAGGGTAGTCTTTCAATTCCTTTACCGGGCGGGAGAGTTTAGAACCAGTTAAGCCAATAGTTGCTGCTTTAGTCACACTAGCTACATCAGTTGATCATGTATTTAGCATACCACCTCAGAATAGTCTACGAGATGCTTTTTTAAAATTCATCATAGACTTTCCTTCCCTATGGCTTGATAGAAGTAAGAAACAAAGAGTCATCAGTTAAAGAAAAAATGGACAAGACCGACAGATTTACCTAATGTAAAGAAGACCCTAAAAGTCTCTGCTTAGTTGATTCTCTCCATTTACCACTTTCTGAAAAGCAAGATCCCAAATAAGGAAATAGAAACCGAGGAAACCACAAGAGTGAAGACTAGTAGAGTCTCGTCTCGGCTACGACAAGGCCCAGAAGAGTTACCAACTTAGGCCTGTAGTATTACTTGTAGTCCAAGATGTACTAGTTACCGACTCTGTAACGTAGCCGGATATGTCTCTCCCTGTAACCCTAGGCCCCGGTGACTATATAAACCGGCCCTATGGGAGCCTTTAGGGCATAACACGTAACACAACTCGATAGACAACCACAACCAACTCGCACAGGCGAACCTCTCTTGTAATCCGCTGTAACATCCGGCTTACGCCGATATATTACTGGGTTGCTAGCAGGAGTAGGATCCGATCACCGCAGTCGGATCTGAACCTGGGTAAACTTGTGCTCACCGCTCCTGGAACATCCGACGTCTCACACCCCTTATTTCCAATGCCACTAGGACCCCCTATGGCGTACTTGTCGACAATCCGACGACACCATCCATATGGTAGCCTCGGGCCTAGCATTAGACGGGGAGAAACACATTTGGTAGGCTCAAAGTTTTTTTCCTAAGTGTACGTGTGAGACGATTCTATGTATGACTTTGTAAATCATGCTCTAAGAAAAACTCACATGCTCCACCATTAAAGGCAAGCGAGATACCATTCTATCATACATTTTTATGAGCATTGCAATGTTGCTTATGTTTATGTTTCATGCTACTTATTATTATTGAGTTAGAATCTCTTCATAGCTTGCAATGACTACAAAGTAGACTTAGTTGCATAGTCCTTACTATGAATTGTCTAAGTATCTACTCATGTTCTAGGAATATTTACATCATATGAAGCAAATGTGTTCGTGAAAGTTCTTTTATCGCACTTAGTTTTCAATTGAATTGCTTGAGGACAAGCAATAAGCTAAGCTTGGGGGGAGTTGATATGTCCAAAACGTATCTACTTTCCTAAATACTTTTGCTATTGTTACTCCTCTAAACTTGTGTGATTTGGATATAACTAACACGGACTGACGTTGTTTTTAGCAGAATTACCTTGGTGTCTCATTTTTGTGCAGAAAATCAACCATCAGGAAAAATTCCGGAAAATATGCCAAAAGTCCTATTTCACCAGAAGACTCACGGAGCCAGAATACGAGACAGAGTGGGAATCTGAGGGGATCACACCCCTATCGCGTGGGCCAGGTGAAAGAGAATTTCCTATCCTTGTGATTTTGATGTTTGATGATAACACACCTATCGATTTAATCGTGCACTAAGTGTATCTCAGGTTTTCTAGGTAGTGGCACAAATATTGAATTGCCCACAGTTGCACTTGCCAAAGTCACCAGTGCTGACCGGTAGTACCGGAAGTTACAACCGGTACTACCACTTGGCACCGGTACTACCGCTCCCTTGTATCGGTTGCATCTGATTATGGCGGACAGCCCTCGATTTTCCTCAGTACCACCCGGTACCGCGGAGAGGCACTACTGCTCCAACCGGTAGTACCGCTTGTGGCAAGCGGTACTACCGCTTGGACACGGTAGTGCCGCTCGGCAGTACCGCGCGATGCTGAGGGAGGACTAGGCCTTTCCTTTTCGCTCATTACCAACTGGTACCTGGGATCGGTACTACCGCCCGGACCGGTAATACCGCTTCTCACGACCGGTAGTACCGCTTGGCGGTAGTACCGCAGGGTGGGTCCGGGCGTGACTGAGGCTGGGTTGACCATGTGGCGCACCACCGGTACTTGGTCCGGTACCTGACTGGTAGTAAACCGGTACTACCAATTAAGTACCGGTAGTATCGGTGCATTTAATGCCCAACGGGCAGATCTGCTCAGAGAGCTATAAATACCCCTCCACCTACTTTGGGACAAGGTGCTCGTTGCATTGAAGACTACCACCTCCATTTGAGCCACCAAATCGCCAAGATCTCTTCACTCAACCATCCAAAGTCTTTGACCTTTGGAGAATCGAAGGAGGAGCCCTTGATCTACTACTTCACCAAAAGAGATCTTCATTTCCCCCTCATTCATTTGGTTCCTACAAGCTTATCTTTGATTGTTTTGATAGCTTGCTTGTATTTGGGAGCCTCCAATTAAGTTGTGGATGTGTTCCCTGAACTTGTTGTAAAGGTGCCGGCTTCCACCTCGAAGGTTGCCGATATAGTGGAAGGTGGATCGATCCCGTTGGGGTGAGATTCATCGGAGAACAAGGGAGGCCTCTCGTGGCGTTGGTGGTTTGAAACCACACCCTATCCTAACGTAGACGTACTTCCCCTCAAAAGGAAGAAACTACGGGAAACAAATCCTTGTGTCTCCGCGTCCACCACTTTGGTTACTTATATCCTTTACCGCACTTTACTTACTTGTTCTTGCTTAGTGTTGTGTTAGCTAGTGCTTGTTTGACATATAGGTAAATTCACATTAGTTGCATAATCTAGAGAATTTACCTTTCTTGTCAAACCTTAACTTGAAAAAGAAGAAAATTTGAAGTAGCACCTATTCACCCCCTCTAGGTGCCCATACGATCCTTTCACCAGGCCTGGCCGTTCCAGGAGGGGGTGTGGCCGCCTCAGGCACCCCCTTTGCCTCCCTCTTCACCTATAAGTTGCCTTCTGACCTAAAAACTGGGGGGGGGGGAGGGTCGACGATTTTCTAGAAAGAGTTCCGCTGCGCTGCCACCATCATAAACCACGATTCAGAACCAAAAACTCTGTTTTGGCACCCTGTCGGGATGGGGAATTTGGAGAGGATCATCGCCATCATTATCACCGACGCCTCTCCATCAACCATCCATGTTTCCCCCATCCATGAGTGAGTAATCCCCTGCTGTAGGCTATGGGGATGGTAGGGATTGGATGAGTTCTATAATGTAATCAAATAAGATTGTTAGGCATGGTGCCTAGTATCTCTATTAGTGCTATTTGACTTTGTTGCAACTTGTTGTGCTTAATGCTTGTCACTAGGGCCCGAGTTCCATGATCTCGGCTCTAAACTTATTATTGATTCATGATAATAGTATTGTTTATGATCTTATCTGCAAGTTGTATACACATATCATTGTCCGGATCCAAAGGCCCCGAAGTGACAGAAATTAGGACAGCCGGAGGGGATGGCTGTGATGTGAGGATCACATGTGTTCATGGAGTGTTAATTCTTTGGTCCGGTGCTCTATTAAAAGGAGTACCTTAATTGCCAGTAGATTACCTTGAGGCCCCGCTGCAATGGGCTGGTAGGACAAAAGATGTTGTGCAAGTTCTCATTGCGAGCACGTATGACTATATATGGGACACATGCCTATGATTGTTTAGTACTTGGATACTTTATCTTATTTATCTTCAATTTCCCTAGATCTTCAAGTTACATGTTTAGACATGTCCATGCAACGCCCGTCCATGCATCCCTATGCCTACCGCACTCATATCCTACTGTTTACTACTGCTGTTACTATTGCTCTTGTTTTACTGCTGCTGTTACTTTGTTATTGCTACTAAAAAACTGTTGCTACTGATAAACTACTGTGAGCAAGACTATTTCCAGGTGCAGCTGAATTGACAACTCAGTTGTTAAGGCTTATAAGTATTCTTTGTCTCCCCTTGTGTAGAATCAATAAATTGGGTAATACTACCCTCGAAGACTGTTGCGATCCCCTATACTTGTGGGTCATCAAGACTATTTTCTGCCGCCATTGTCGGGGAGCATAGCTTTATTTGTAAGTTCACTAGGATCTATTATTGTTCGCTGCTATTCCTTTCATCACGGGAAAGTCTCGTGATGGAAAGTTTCCTATTTTACCATCCACTACAAGAAAAGGTACAATCCTAAACACCTCTGCTGCTCTTGATTCACCGTCTGTTATAAGTAAGCTTGTTACACCACCACCACATACACATGCTACACACACTGCTACTACTGCCGAATCTAAAATTGCTTCTGATACTCATGATGTTACTTCTACTATGCTTGATGCGAGTGGTTCATTAGGTCCTTTCCTAGATGCTACAATTCCTAGAACTATTTTGGGAAACCCTAAAACTCGTAGTGAAGACACTATTACACCTGTTAGCTCACCTGAGTCTAGAGAGAGATATGATATCAGTGATGGTTACATTGAAATGACTGAAGAATTTATTGAAGAGTACCAAAAAACACATGGTGCTAGTGCTATTAGGAGTCACCTTGAGAGACGTACCTTTATTCCTAAACTGTGTCCTGATGCTAAGTTTGCTACTTCTCCCATAGATATTAAAGATAAAGATTATGATTTCTCTCTTGATTTATCGTATATAGACATTGTTGAGAAAGAACCTTTTTGTGGGACTGAAAATGAAAGTGATGTAGCTCACACGAATGAGCTTTACACTATGAGTGCCTTATTTTCTGATGATTTTAAGATGCGCAAGTACTTTGTTACAAAGATCTTCCCTTTTTCATTAAAAGGAGAAGCTAAAGCTTGGTTTAATAGATTACCTCCTCGATCCATTGATAGCCCTAATTGCTTGATTGCTTCTTTCTTTCAGAAATATTTTCCTCCCAGTGCTAGACATGCTGCTTTGCAGAAACTTTTTGATTTTAAACAGGGAGAAGAAGATAAATTGCCTGAGTCATGGACAAGGTTCTGTACCTTGATTCATGCACATCCTGGATGTCCATTACCTAGAAATGAGCTTCTTGATATTTACTATAATGGACTAACTGATGATTCTAGGACATACCTAGATAGTTTTGCTGATTGTGTTTTCAGGAAAAGTACTCCTACACATGCTGAAGAATTAATGGCTAAAATAAGCAAGAATTATGATGATTGGACTTCAACTGAGCTAAATACACCTGAGCCTACTACTCTTGAACCAGTAGTGCCTGAACTAGTTCCAACACCAACACCAAAGAAGAGGGGAGTGATTGCATTAAATGATGAAGTGATTAAAGAAGCTAAGAAATGTCTTAAGGAGAAAGGTATTAGAGCTGAAGATGTGAAGAATCTACCTCCTACAGAATAATTATGTAAGCCAATTCCCCACTCATCCACTATTGAGGTATACTCTCTCCACTTTAATGAAGGTGATATTCCCTATGGTAAACCTCCCGATCAATGCTTAGAGGAACTTGACATTTTTATTGTTAAAGAAGGTAATTTTAATAAACAAGTTCAGAATCATTTATTAAAAAACTCTAGAGATATTAATGAGTTGAAATATATTGTGGAAAGAACTGCTAAATATGTTAAAAAAAATTGTAAACACTTTCAAATGGTTCAAACTCTAATTGATCAACTTGCTAAGGTACAAAAGGATATGTTAGTTAATACTTCTGGAGATAAACATGCTTATGGAATTAGAACCGGGGGTGGTGCAGCCACTCAAGATCCTTTGTATCCTGAAGGACCCCCTAAAAGAATTGAGCAGGATTCTCAACAAGGTGAAAGTAGTGGTAGTCCTCATAAGAGAAAGAAAAAGAAACATAAAATAGTAGAGGAACCCTCTGAACCTGCTATAGACCCTAATAGTATATCTGTCTCTGATGCTGAAACTTAAAGTGGTAATGATCAAAATGATGCTCCTAATAAGAAAGAAATTGAGGAAGAACCTGAGAAGCACACTAAGAACACTAGGTACACTAAGGAAGATTTTATTGCTAATAAACATGGTAGTGAGAGAGAACCTTGGGTTCAGAAACCTATGGCTTTTCCCAATAAGAAACACAAGTCAAACGAAGAAGAACACCATAAAAAGTTTTGTGAGTGGATGAATCCTTTATTTTTGCAAATTCCTTTTACTGATGCTATTAAGTTGCCTCCTTATTCAAAGTATATAAAGGATATTGTCTTTAATAAAAGTAAGATTCCTAATGAGGAAATTTCTACTTTGCTTGTTAATTATTCCTTCAATGGTAAGGTTCCAAAGAAACTTGGTGATCTAGGTATACCAACTATTCCTTGCTCTATTAAGAATAATTATGTCAGAACTGCTTTGTGTGATTTGAGAGCTGGAGTTAGTGTTATGCCTTTTACTCTCTACAAGAGACTCCAGCTAGAAAAATTGATACCAACTGATATATCTTTGCAAATGGCTGATAAGTCAACTACTATTCCTGTTGGTATATGTGAGGATGTTCCTGTTCAAGTGGCTCATAATTGCTTGGTTTAACTGATTTTCTTGTGCTTGAGATGCCTGAAGATGATAATACGTCTATTATTCTTGGGAGACCTTTTCTTAACACTGCAGGTGTTGTCATCAATTGTAATCAAGGAAAAGTAACTTTTAATATTAATGAAAAAGAGCATACTGTCTATTTCCCCAATAAGATTGATAAGATATATTGCCTGGATTCCATTGAAAATATTGAGAGCATCAAAGTTGGAGAAATATATTGTTCCATTCCACAAGAAAGTTTTGAAACTATTATGATTGGGACCATTGCTATCAAGTTTGAGGTAACATAATCATTTTGTGAAATACAAAGTTTTGCTTCATATAAGATTGTGTTGGTAACAAGACTTGATCAACCTTGTTAACAAAGGGATTTTAATGAACAAAACAATGCTTTCACAGTGGTTATACTTGCTCACTTTTATTTTTTCTCCTTCCTAGTCTTTGCTCTTACTCTTGTTAATTTTAGTTTTGCTAGTTGTTTGCTTGTTAGAGTGTCTTAGAACTTCTATAGGTTTGGTTTTGGTTTTCTTTTTGCTTCTTCTAAAAATATTTTTCTGCGAGAAAATCAATTTTCATAACCTGAAAATTGGCCAAAAATAAAGTTTCTCGAAAAATTCTAGAAAATTCATATTAAATCTTTCCTTGAAAAAAGGGGCAGAGGGACACCTGGAATGGCCCAGGGGACCCACCAGGCCAGCACACCCCCTGGTGGTGCGACCAGCCCCAGGTGGTGCCTGACCCGGGTGTGGCCTACATGTGGCCCTCCAAGATGCCTCCTCCCTGCCACCTTCTTTCTCTCTCCCGAAAAACACCGGAAGAGTTTCTCAAGCTCGAGTTCCTGCTATTCTTGCTCACGATTTTTGATCTCCTTGCTCAGCCCATCTTTGCTGCTGATTTTTGGAGGGATTGCTCCTTGGTATGTTCCTCCTCCGCTTGTCCAATTAGATTTGTGATTGGTAGATTGTATCTTGAGTATTTTGCTACTGTAGGTGTCAGGTTTTGTGAGCTTGCATGCTTGTTCTATGCTTAGAGATTTCATTTTGATGCATGTTTAGCCCTCTAGCAAGTTCCTATAGTAGTTCCTCTTCATTTATCAACTTGGAAATTACTTGGTTTGATGTTTGTCTAAAATTTTTAGAAAAAAAGAAGGGTCATGGACAACCACACCTTTGGAGAAGTGTTTGAGAGTGATGCACCAAGGAGGACAAGGCCTTCGATATCATCCTCCAGAGCTAGGCCATCATATAATGAGGATCTTATTACACTGCGTTTTGGCAACAAGGGAGATGAGGGGGATGCGCACCCTTCTACCTTTCCTTGTTTTACCTTTTTGCAGGCTGCAACGATTCTCAACGATTTCCTAACTCTTATCAGGAGGGTTGGTCTAACTAGTTATATGCAGGATGAGAGTGAAAAATATGCTATGCTCACCAAAAATATTGTGGAGAGTTTCTCTTTTATTAACAACCCTTTTAGGTCAGAGGTGTCATTCAAAATCTATAATAGGCCTTTCACCATGACAATGAAGAAGTTTTGTGAAATTTTGGGTATTGGCATGGCTGGGACGTTGAAGAAGATTCCATCTCAACCCGCTGATTTGTTGGAGCTCTACCGCGGGGTAAACAATGATGATGACCGCAGAGCCCAGCGCGGAAAGATAAGAAATACTCAACTCCCAGCTATCAGATATTTTTCTTATTATCCTGCCACTAGTATTCTTAGTAGGGAGAACACTAGCAATATTTCCAACTATCATTTGGCCTTTCTAGCTGCTGCACTCAATAATGAAACCAGGTATAATCTTGGTTCCCTCATTGCTCGTCGCTTAGCTGCTAGAGGACCCATTTATGGGGGTATTATTGATGCACGTGTAGTTTCTACCTTAGAACTATCTGTTGATCCAAATGATACAATTTTGGCTCCTCAGAGGCTCGATCTTGCTGCCATGAAAGTGCATCACTTTTTCACTGCTAGCTCTACCCTTGAGAGTTTGTTTTATAGGATGATGTTTACTGACGGGGAAGAAAGGGAAATTCCTTTTCCACAAACTACTTTGTTCAGTATTTGCCAGGGACCATGGTCACACTCCAAGGAGGAGATGGACGAGAAGCTGCGCATTCGTGGTTTCCACGGACGCTACCAGGGGGACGCGCCCTCTTACGACCACTCAGCACACTACACAGGGGCGTACTCGAGCTCGTACCAGGACGAAGGGGCCTCTTCGTCGCATTACGGAGGTGCACCTTCTTGGTCACCATGGGGTTGAGCCCCACTTAGGCCAAAAGCCTAACCTTGGGGGGAGGTACGTCGACATCACACTCATCTATATATCATGTTTCGTCGGTTCTTTGTATATCCATGTTTCGCTTTCTTTTTGGTTTTTGTTTCTTCTTTCTCAAAACATAAAAAAGACCAAAAATATTTTCGTTGTTTCTTTTAGTTTTTTTCCTTGCTTTTTATCTTTGGTTTGCCTTAAGAAAAATCCAAAAAGATTTTGCTTAGTTTGTTTTTGCTTTGTGTGCTTGCTTTAAAAAAATCGAAAACACCAAAAATATTTGTGGTTCTTCTTTGGTTTTATGAAGTTCTTTGCAGGGTTCAGCAGTCCTCAGTGGAGTTTGGTTTCATGTTATTATTCAAGCCACACAAGTGAAGGGCAATAATGAGGATAATGACAACTTGAGGTGTGGTACGAGGTTGGTAATGAACTCTATTTGTTTTTATTTTTGTACATATACTCATCATTGTGGGCATGCTTAGTCTATTCATGTAAGGTGTATGTTATTTATGGATGCTTGGTAGTTCTTTCTTTCTTATGATTAGCTCCAGCTTGCTAATAGTTTGTAGCATGTCATATGAATGTTTGCTTGCATTGTTCTATTCATAACTTGGTATGATACTGTGGTATCCTCCTCTGATTGTTTCATTTGAATCGACTTGGCACATGCTCATGCATGCATATGACTGAACAATATTCAGTAAGCCTCAATGATTTATTTTGCCTCAGAGTTCTTGTATCACTTTCATGCCATAATTAGTCCTATTTTGTTGCAAGCATGATTATGAGTAATTGCTCTCTCGTTTGTCGCTCACTCTCTATTGCTAGCCTTCACTTGCACTGAGTATGAGCTCTACTCATGCTCCCAACTTCCCAAAACCAACATTGCCAAAAGTGTCCACCATACCTACCTATTAGCATCATTTGCTATTCCATGCATATTTATTATGCCTTGTTTTCTTCCAAATAAAATGTTTGCTTGTTTTGAGAAAGTTAGTTAGTAAAGCTCTCACGAACTTGATGGCACAATTTATTTCTTGCACTTAATAAACCTGAATCATTGTGATTGTCCATGAAATTTATATGCTTGCAAATTATAGGCTGGGAGTTAGCAGAACCTTGTTGTCATGGGGAACGCTTTCAACATTGCACATGTACTTTGTACCCAGTTGATATCATGCTCTTTTGTTTACGGATGTCGTCGGTGTGAAATAAAAGGGGAGCTTGTAAGTTCATGGAGTTATATATATGTGTTAGAGAAACACCTGGGCCGCTAGCCTTATCCATGCCTAATCATGGTGGAAACTTGCAGCATAACCATAATGAGCAATCTGTGAAGCATCCTCAATAAAAACCTATGCAAACAGCAAATAAAAAGATCGCTGAGATGCTCATTGTCTGCTTGCCTCGTCATTTTTATTATGGTATAGCTCCTGTATCATGTGCAAGGGGTACCCCGTTGGCGGTTCTCTATGATACGCATGTATTTACTATGACACGAATTTACCGGTAAATAAAGTTGAGTAGCATGAGGAGTGGCCCTCGTACTCGAGGGACATGAGATTTCCATTTTATGGTCTGTTAAGCATATAACTCATATTGGACCTCACTTTCACCTTAACCATTTAAAGATGCCTATGATAGGGGCAATGAGAGCTCAAAGCTAATGAGTACCTTACTTTCAGCATTTGGAAGCCTTTCAAAACCTTTTCACTTCCTTGTTGAGTCACCACTTATTCTATGAGCACCTTCTTGAGAGCATAGTTGTCATTCTTAGTGTAATGTGCTTGTCTCAAAACTTGGTTAATTATGTCATGACTCTGATGCTTGTATCTTTGATATCTTTACTTCTAGTCTTCACTTGAACTTCAGAGGTGCCTAGCATTCATGATTTGCTCCACCATCAAAGGCAATACCACTCTATCATACCTTTTTATGAGCATTGCAATGTTGCTTATGTT
Source organism: Avena longiglumis (assembly GCA_030063025.1). Classification (NCBI taxonomy): domain Eukaryota; kingdom Viridiplantae; phylum Streptophyta; class Magnoliopsida; order Poales; family Poaceae; genus Avena; species Avena longiglumis. The sequence continues at coordinate 226,275,855 of CP125973.1, forward strand.
TATGTTTCATGCTACTTATTATTATTATTATGTTGGAATCTCTTCATAGCTTTCAATTACTATTAAGTAGCCTTAGTTGCATAATCCTTACTATGAATTGTCTAAGTATCTACTCATGTGCTGAGAATATTTACATCATTTGAAGCAAATATGTTTGTGAAAGTTCTTTTATCGCACTCATTTTTCAACTGAATTGCTTGAGGACAAGCAATAAGCTAAGCTTGGGGGAGTTGATATGTCCAAAACATATCTACTTTCCCAAACATTTTTGCTATTATTTCTCCTCTAAACTTGTGTGATTTGGATATAACTGTAGGGATTCGTAGCATGGAAAACAAAAAATTTCTACCGCATGCAAACAAACAAGCCTAGATCTATCTACTAGATTGTAGCAACGAGTCGATACAGGAACTCACCCTCAAAGATTCCAAAGCGGTTAACGAGAGCAGATTCTCGTGGGTGATGTAGTCATACTCTTGCCGATCTCAAGATCGCGTAGACGATCCTTCCACAAGATTCCTGCAGCGCTCATGATCGGTCACACGTTCGGTACTCGATGAAGACCTTCCTCTCCCTTGTTACAGCAGGAGGCGGAGGTTGTAGCACTCTCCTCATGATTCCGGCAGCACGACGACGTGGTACCGGAAGTAGAGGGGAGATCTCGCAGGGCTTCGCCTTAAGCCGGAGCGAGTATGGTGGACTATGAGAGAGGCCTTTGTGATCTAGGGTTTAGAGGCACCAAAGGGGGGGGAGCTTGGCTGGCGCTAGGGCTTGGGGAAGCCCCAACTCAGCGACTTGGAGAAACCCTAGGAGGCGGCGACGACTTGGAGGAGGCCGGCGGCTAGGGCTAGGGTTTTGGGTGTGTTGGGTGTGAGGGAGAGAGGCAGCCCTACCCCTCCTTATATAGGTGGGAGGGTGCGGCTTGGGAGGAGGGAGTCCTCCCCCAAGTCGGCCTCCTTGGCCGGCGAGTGGAGGGAGGAGACTTCCTCCCCAAGTAGGTTTCCTACTCTCCCTCCACCAAGCAAACTTGCCGTTTGACTTTTTCAAATTGGCGTTTGACTTCCAAACTAGGATTTGATTTCTGCCTTTATTTTGCCCAGACATGTGACCTAGTACATGATGCAACCATTCCACATTGTCATGACACATTCACGTACCCTTCCCCTCCGGAGTGCCGGACCTTCCGGACCCTTCTAGAATATTCCTGGTGAAAACACCGGAATCATTCCCCAACTCCGAAACAGGACTTTCCTTATATGAATCTTATTCTCCGGACCATTCCGGATCTCCTCGTGATATCCTGGATCCCATCCGAGACTCTGAACAACATTCGGTCTCTTACTCATCATTCCATAACTACTCAACAACATCGAATGAACCACTTACATACGATACCAATTTCCCTTTGTCTCACGATAGTTTACTTATCCGAGGTTTTGATCGTCGGTATCTCTGCATACCTAGTTCAACCTAGTTACTGATCAGTACTCTTTTCTCGTTCCCGTGATATGTGATCCCTTGTGAACCAGTCACATGCTTGCAAGCTAATTGGATGACATTCCACCGAGAGGGCCCAGAGTATATCTATCCATCATATGGATGGACAAATCTCACTCTTGATTCATATGTCTCAACCCATACTTTCCAAACACTCAATGCCACCTTTATAGCCACCTAGTTACGGTGTGGTGTTTTATGTCATCAAAGCATCCTTCCGGTGATGGTGATAAGCATGATCTCATGGTCAAAGGAATTAGGTTACTATGTATCAGAAAGCTTATAGCAATTGAACTATTAAAATGACTTTGATCTTTATGCTATGCTTATCTATAGGAGTATGTCCATCATACCATTCTCCTAATGATATGATCTTGTTGTTAATAACATCTCAATGTTCATGATAGGGAAACCATAATCATCTATTAACCAACAAGCTAGTATTATGAAGAGGCTTTACTAGGGACTCTAATTTAGTTTACAAATCACACAAGTATTAATGTTTCCTGGTTAATACTGTTATAGCATGAATGTAAACATTTATCATAAACACAAAGATATAATAATAACTACATTTATTATTGCCTCTAGGGCATATCTCCAACAGTCTCCCACTTGCACTAGAGTCAACTAATCTAGATTACATGGTAATATACCGAACACCCATGGCAGTTTGGTGTTGGTCATGTTTTGCCCTCGGGAGAGGTTTAGTCAACGAATCCGCCACATTCAGATCTGTGTGTACTTTGCAAATCTTTATGTCACCATCTTGGACATGTTCTCGAATAGCGTGAAAATGTAGCTTGATGTGCTTCAGCTTCTTGTGTGACCTTGGTTCTTGCGCATTGGCTATGGCGCCCATGTTATAACAGTAGATAGACATTGGGTCCAGCGCACTTGGAACCACACCGAGCTCTGTAATGAACTCCTTCATACATATCGCTTCTTGTGAAGCCTCTGAAGCAGCTATGTATTCCGATTCAGTTGAAGATCTCGCCACAACGCTTTGCTTTGCACTCCTCCAGCTAACTGCTGCACCATTCAAAGTAAATACGTATCCAGATTGAGATTTAGAATCGTCTGGATCGGTGTTCCAACTAGCATCGGTGTAACCATTAACAACGAGTTGTTCATCACCTCCATAAGAAAGAACCATATCCTTAGTTCTTCTCAAGTACTTAAGGATGTTTTTTACCACTGTCCAATGATCTACTCATGGATCACTTTGATATCTACTAGTCAAACTAACAACATATGCAATGTCGGGTGTAGTACATAGCATGGCATATATTAGAGATCCTATGGCCGAGGCTTAGGGAGTCTTACTCATCCTTTCTCTATCTTTTGCTGTTGCTGGACTTTGAGTTTTACTCAAGGTCGTGTTGGGCAACATGGGCAAGAATCCTTTCTTTCTATCTTCCATTCCAAACCTCTTTAGAACTTTGTCCAAATATGTACTTTGTGACAATGATATTAGGCGTCTCGATCTATCTCTATAAATCTTTATGCCTAATATGTAAGCTGCTTCGCCAAGATCTTTCATTGAAAAACTATTATTCAAATATTCCTTGACACTATTAAGAAGGTCTACATCATTCCCAATTAACAATATGTCATCTACATATAGTATTAATAATGCTAAAGAGCTACCACTCACTTTCTTGTAAATACAAGCTTCTCCATAAGTTTGTATAAAACCAAAGTTTTTGATTACCTAATCAAAACGTTGATTCCAACTTAGGGATGCTTGCTTCAATCCATAGATGGACCGTTGAAGTTTGCACACCTTGTTAGCATCATTAGGATCGACAAAACCTTTGGGTTGCATCATATACAACTCTTCATCAATGTCTCCATTGAGGAACGCTGTTTTGACATCCATCTGCCATATCTAATAATCATAATATGCAGCGATTGCTAACATAACCCTCATAGACTTTAGCTTCGCTACTGGTGGGAAAGTCTCATCGTAGTCAACTCCTTGAATTTGTCGAAACCCTTTTGTGACAAGTCGAGCTTTATAGACAGTAACATTACCATCAGCATCTGTTTTCTTCTTGAAAATCCATTTGTTCTCAACATCCTTCCGGCCATCCGGTAATTCCACCAAAGTCCATACTTGGTTTTCATACATGGATCCAATCTCGGATTTCATGGCTTCTTTCCATTTGTTGGAATCTGGGCTCATCATCGCTTCCTCATATGTCATAGGGTCATCGGTGTTGTCCACCAACATGACACTCATAACGGGATCATACCAATCAGGAGTGGTACGAGTTCTCGTTGACCTGCGAGGCTCTGTAGCAACTTCAACCGAAGTTTCATGATCATCATCATTAGCTTCCTGTCTTATTGGTGTAGGCTCCACAGGAACTACTTCCGGTGCTGCGCTACTCGCAAGTTCGAGAGAAGGTTCAACAACCTCGTCGAGTTCTACTTTCCTTCCAGTCACTTCTTTCGAGAGAAATTCCTTCTCTAGAAAGGATCCATTCTTGGCAACGAAGATTTTGCCCTTGGATCAGTGATAGAAGGTATACCCAATAGTTTCTTTCCGGTATCCTATGAATACGCATTTTTCCGCTTTGGGTTCAAGCTTGTCCGGCTGTAACTTCTTTACATAGGCTTCACAACCCCAAACTTTAAGGAACGACAATTTAGGTTTCTTCCCAAACCATAATTCATATGGTGTCGTTTCAAAGGATTTAGATGGTGCCCTATTTAAAGTGAATGCGGCTGTTTCTAATGCATAACCCCAAAACGATAGCGGTAAATCTGTAAGTGACATCATAAAACGAACCATATCTAAGAGAGTTCGATTACAACGTTCGGACACACCATTACGCTGTGGTGTTCCCGGCGGTGTCAATTGTGAAAGTATTCCACATTTCTTCAAATGCTCGCCAAAATCGTAACTTAGATATTCACCTCCACGATCAGAACGTAGAAATTTAATCTTCTTGTTACGTTGATTCTCTACCTCACTTTGAAATTCCTTAAACTTCTCGAAAGTTTCAGACTTATGTTTCATGAAATAGATATACCCATATCTACTCAAGTCATCCGTGAAGGTAAGAACATAACGATAACCACCGCGCGATGCTACACTCATTGGTCCACACAAATCGGTATGTATGATTTCCAATAAGTTTGTAGCTCGCTCCATCATACCAGAAAATGGAGTCTTAGTCATTTTACCCATCAGACATGCTTCGCATCTTTCAAGTGATTCGAAATCAAGTGATTCAAGAAGTCCATCGTAGTGGAGTTTCTTCATATGCTTCACTCCAATGTGACCAAGACGACAGTGCCACATATAGGTCGAGTTATCGCTCAATTTCAAATGTTTAGCCTCAATGTTATTTATGTGTGTATTACTACAATCGAGATTCAATAAGAATAGACCATCTATCAAAGGTGCATGTGCATAAAACATATTACTCATATAAATCGAACAACCATTATTCTCGGACTTAAACAAGTAACTGTCTCGCAATAAACAAGATCCCGATATAATGTTTATGCTCAACGCAGGCACCAAATAACAATTATTTAAGTATAAAACTAATCCCGATGGTAGATGAAGAGGTAGCGTGCCGACCGCGATCACATCAACCTTTGATCCATTTCCAACGCGCATTGTCACCTCGTTCTTCGCTAGCTTCCGTTTATTTCGAAAGACTGTTTGAGTTACAAATATGAGCAACCGAACCAGTATCAAATACCCAGGCACTACTACGAGTACTAGTGAGATACACATCAATAACATGTATATCGGATATACCTTTCTTCTTGATGTTGCCGTTCTTCAAATCCGCCAAGTACTTTGGGCAATTCCGCTTCCAGTGACCTTCTCCCTTGCAGTAAAAGCACTCAGTATCAGGCTTAGGTCCAGCCCTGGTCTTCTTCGCCGGTGCGGCAACTTTCTTACCGCCCTTCTTGAAGTTTCCCTTTTGCTTAGACTTTCCTTTCTTGAATTTGGTGGTCTTATTGACCATCAACACTTGGTTCTCTCTCCACTTCTGCAGATTTCAACATGGAGAAGAGTTCTGGCAACGTCTTGTCCATGTTTTGCATATTGTAGTTCATCACAAAGTTCTTGTAACTTGGTGGTAGTGATTGGAGGACACGGTGAATCCCCAAATAATTAGGAATCACTATACCCAAACTTTGGAGTTTGTTTGCGTGCCCAGACATCTTAAGCACATGCTTACTAACGGAGCTGCCCTATTCCATCTTGTAGTTAAAGAACTTTTCAGAAGCCTCATAACTCTCAACTGCCGCGTGAGCCTCAAATATCATTTTGAGTTCACGGACAATATCATGTGGGTCATGGTTCTCAAACCTTTTATGAAGCTCCGATTCCAAACCATACAAGATAGCACATCGAATCGGAGTACTGATTCTTCCGAGTGAGGTAAACATTCTTTACTTCATCGGTAGCAGTAGCTGCAGGCGGGTCACCCAGCGGTGCATCTAGCACATAGGTCAAATTACCAGCATTGAGGACAATCCTCAAATTGTGGAACCAATCCGCGAAGTTGCTTCCATTGTTTTCAACTTTTCTTTCTCTAGGAACGCATTAAAATTGATGGTAGGGGCCGCCATTGATCTACAACATATTTTCAATAGTTTAGACTAAGTTTATGACAAATTGAGTTCTAATTAATAGTTAATTTAATCTAGGTGAACTCCCACTCAAAACAATATCCCTCACATTGTTCTAGTGATCACACGAACCAAATCCACCACATCAAAACCGATCATCACGAGAGTTGATGTAGCTTCAATGGCGAACAATCAACATGTTCATCATATCTACTACATGACTCATGCTTTACCTTTCGGTGATCCGTGTTCCGAGACCATGTCTGTACATGCTAGGCTTGTCAAGATCAAACATTAGCTTCTGCATGAGCAAATCTGGCTTACTCACGTTGTATACACTCGCAGAATCTAACACACCCGATCATCACATGGTGCTTCGAAACAACGAGCTTTAGCAATGGTGCTTAATAAAGACAAACACTTTAAAACTTGAAATTTTGTGTGCTTGAGGGATCATCTTATAATGCTATCGTCGTTAACTAAGCAATACAAGATGCATAAAGGATTAACATCACATGCAATTCATAATATGTGATATGATATGGCCTTTCTTCTTTGTGCTTCCGATCTCCATATTCAAGCACGAACATGATCTCCATCATCACCGGCATTGCATCAAGGTCAATGATGCCGCTCCATGGTTGTCGTCCACCAGCTTCAACTATTACAACTACTTTGAATAGACACGCGGGTCTTAACAGAATTTAAAGACATCCATATGGCTCCTGCCGGTTGCCAACTTACAATAAGGAACATTGCATACATCAAATATAATCACAATCATGGCCATATCACATCACAGCACACCCCTGCAAAACAAAGTTAGACGCCTCTAATTTTCTTTGCATATTTTACGTGGTTTGGGGCTTTCAATAAGTGTCGCTCTAACTTACGAACAAGAACCACAACGTTGATGCTCGAACTATCAAGTGCCCGTTGTAAATTGGATCTATACTATGATGGGAGAGACAGGCACCCGCAAAGCCACTTATGCAATACAAGTTGCATGTTGAGCGTGGAGCAAGTCTCATGAACGCTGTCATGTAAGGTTAGCCCGGGCCGCTTCATCCCATCATACCGCAAGATGCAAAGTACACAAGAAGCAATTGATAATAAAAGCACCACCGCCCACAATGACCATTGTGTTCTACTCGTGCAACAGATCTACATATAGACACGGCTCTGATACCACTGTAGGGGTTCGTAGCATGGAAAACAAAAAATTTCTACCGCATGCAAACAAACAAGCCAAGATCTATCTACTAGATTGTAGCAACGAGTCGATAGAGGAACTCACCCTCGAAGATTCCAAAGCGGTTAACGAGAGCAGATTCTCGTGGGTGATGTAGTCGTACTCTTGCCGATCTCAAGATCGCGTAGACGATCCTTCCGGCGCTGCGTTCCGGCAGCGCTTCCGCAGTCGGTCACACGTTCGGTACTCGATGAAGACCTTCCTCTCCCTTGTTCCAGCAGGCAGCGGAGGTTGTAGCACTCTCCTCGCGATTCCGGCAGCACGACGGCGTGGTACCGGAAGTAGAGGGGAGATCTCGCAGGGCTTCGCCTTAAGCCGGAGCGAGTATGGTGGACTATGAGAGAGGCCTTGGTGATCTAGGGTTTAGAGGCACCAAAGGGGGGAGCTTGGCCGGCGGCTAGGGCTTGGGGAAGCCCCAACTCAGCGACTTGGAGAAACCCTAGGAGGCGGCGGCGACTTGGAGGAGGCCGGCGGCTAGGGCTAGGGTTTTGGGTGTGTTGGGTGTGAGGGAGAGAGGCAGCCCTAGCCCTCCTTATATAGGTGGGAGGGTGCGGCTTGGGAGGAGGGAGTCCTCCCCCAAGTCGGCCTCCTTGGCCGGCGGGTGGAGGGAGGAGACTTCCTCCCCAAGTAGGTTTCCTACTCTCCCTCCACCAAGCAAACTTGTCGTTTGACCTTTTCAAATTGGCGTTTTACTTTCAAACTAGGATTTGATTTCTCCCTTTATTTTGCTCAGCCATGTGGCCTAGTACATGATGCAACCATTCCACATTGTCATGAAACATTCACGTACCCTTCCACTCCGGAGTGCCGGACCTTCCGGACCCTTCTAGAACATTCCCGGTGAAAACACCGGAATCATTCCCCAACTCCAAAACAGGACTTTCCTTATATGAATCTTATTCTCCGGACCATTCCGGATCTCCTCGTGATATCCTGGATCCCATCCGAGACTCCAAACAACATTCGGTCTCTTACTCATCATTCCATAACTACTCAACAACATCGAATCCTGAAGTGTGTCTCCCAACGGTTCGTGAATTATGCGGACATGATCGAGACACTTCTCCGATCAATAACCAATAGAGGAATATGGAAATTCATATGGCTCCCACACATTTCTACGATTACTTTGCAATCGAATGAACCACTTACATACGATACCAATTTCCCTTTGTCTCACGATAGTTTACTTATCCGAGGTTTTAATCGTCGGTATCTCTGCATACCTAGTTCAACCTCATTACTGATAAGTACTCTTTTCTCGTTCCCATGATATGTGATCCCTTGTGAACCAGTCACATGCTTGCAAGCTAATTGGATGACATTCCACCGAGAGGGCCCAGAGTATATCTATCCGTCATATGGATGGACAAATCCCACTCTTGATTCATGTGTCTCAACCCATACATTCCGAACACTCAATGCCACCTTTATAGCCACCCAGTTATGGTGTGGTGTTTGATGTCATAAAATCATCCTTCCGGTGATGGTGATAAGCATGATCTCATGGTCTAAGGAATTAGGTTACTATGTATCAGAAAGCTTATAGCAATTGAACTATTAAAATGACTTTGATCTTTATTCTATGCTTATCTATAGGAGTATGTCCATCATACCATTCTCCTAATGATATGATCTTGTTTTTAATAACATCTCAATGTTCATGATAGGGAAACCACAATCATCTATTAACCAACAAGCTAGTATTATGAAGAGGCTTTACTAGGGACTCTAATTTAGTTTACAAATCACACAAGTATTAATGTTTCCTGGTTAATAATGTTATAGCATGACTGTAAACATTTATCATAAACATAAAGATATAATAATAACTACATTTATTATTGCCTCTAGGGCATATCTCCAACAATAACTAACACGGACTAACGCTGTTTTCAGCAGAATTACCTTGGTGTCTAGTTTTTGTGCAGAAAATCAACTATCAGGAAAATCCCGGAAAATATGCCAAAAATCCTATTTCACTAGAAGACTCACGGTGCCAGAATACGAGATGGAGTGGGGCTCTGAGGGGCCCACTCCCCCTGCCGCGCGGGCCAAGCCTGGCCATGCCTGGAGGGGGTGTGGCTGCCTCAGGTACCCCCTCGGCCTCCCTCTTTGCCTATAAGTTTCCTTCTGACCTAAAAACTCGAGGGGGTTCGATGTTTTTCTAGAAAGAGTTTCGCTGCGCCGCCACCACTAGAAACCATGATTCGTAACCAGAAACTCCCTTCTGGCACCCTGTTGGGACGGGGAATTTGGAGAGGATCATCGCCATCATTATCACCGACGCCTCTCCATCAACCATCCATGTTTCCCCCATCCATGAGTGAGTAATACCCCGCTGTAGGCTATCGGGATGGTAGGGATCGGATCATGTAATCGAATAAGATTGTTAGGGCATGGTGCCTAGTATCTCTATTGGTGCTATTTGACTTTGTTGCAACTTGTTGTGCTTAGTGCTTGTCACTAGGGACCGAGTTCCATGATCTTAGATCTGAACATGTTATTGATTCGTGATGATACTATTGTTTATGATCTTACCTGCAAGTTGTTTACACATATCATTGTCCGAAACCAAAGGCCTCGAAGTGACAGAAATCAGGATAATCGGAGGGGATGGGTGTGATATGAGGATCACATGTGTTCATGAAGTGTTAATTCTTTTCTCCGGTACTCTATTAAAATGAGTACCTTAATTGCCAGTAGATTCCCTTGAGGCCCCACTGCAACGGGCTGTCAGGACAAAAGATGTTGTGCAAGTTCTCATTGCTAGCACGTATGACTATATAGGGAACACACGCCTTTGATTATTTAGTACCTGGATGCTTTATCTTATTTATCTGCAAATGCCCTTGATCTTGATATTACATGAATAGTCTTGTCCATGCAACGCCCGTCCATCCATCCCTATGCCTACCGCACTCAAATATCACTGTTTGCTACTATTGTTACTACTGCCTTTATTTTACTGCTGATGCTACCTTGCTATTGCTACTACAAAACTGTTGCTACTGATAAACTACTGTGAGCAAGACTATTTCCAGGTGCAGCTGAATTGACAACTCAGTTGTTAAGGCTTATAAATATTCTTTGGCTTCCCTTGTGTCGAATCAATAAATTGGATAATACTACCCTCGAAGACTGTTGCGACCCCCTATACTTGTGGGTCATCAATGATTACAACAAGATGATCTTAATCATGAACGGAGCTCACAAGATATAAACATGGTAGCACAGAGGAGTATATACAACCATCTAGCTACTACATGGACCCGTAGTCCAAGGTGGAACTACTCACACTTCATACCGAAGGCTGGCATGATGAAGAAGGCCTCCGGGATGATCTCCCCTCCGACAGGGTGCCGGGAAGAGCTTCAGATCCCCCCGATCTAGGGAAGATGGTGGCGGCGGCTACAGACGGTTTCGTGGAATATTGGTCGGGTACTTAGGGTTTTGGCATCAAGGGGCCTTTATAGGAGAAGAGGCGAGGCAGGGGGCATCCAGGGCGGCCGCACCACCCAGGCGCGGGCCAAGCCTGGCCGCGCGGCCAGGGGTGTGGCCTCCTAGTGGATCCCCTCTGTATCGTACTCTGTCTCTATGTTCCCCACGGTAAAATATTGACTTTAGATTTTGTCCCGTCCAATTCCGAGAATATTGATTCTCTGCCTTTTCTGGAACCAAAAACAGAAAAAACAGGCAACTGGCACTGTGACATCTTGTTAATAGGTTAGTCCAGAAAAACATATAAAAACACCTCAAAGTGTAGACAAAGCAAAGCAAATTAGATACTAAACAAGCATGGAACATCAAAAATTATAGATACGTTTCCGACGTATCAAGCATCCCCAAGCTTAACTCCTGCTTGTCCTTGAGTAGGTAAGTGATAAAAATAATAATTTTTGAGGTGACATGCACCATCAAAATCAAGATCAAACCATTTGCAAGCATTGAAAGTTGGGATCAAAGAACTCTAAACATGAGCATGAAAGACGAAGTTCTAACACTAATACAAAGTAACCATGCATGCAACATGAAAGGTTACAAACAATGATCATGAATAACATGCATTGAAAACGTTTGCATGTTTCACATACAGAAAACATAGCATAGTGGCATTCATCTTGTCCCTCATGGAGTAGCAAATAGATGCATATGATAGCTTCAAAGTTGATAAGAGTGACTTGATACAAATAGCACAAGAACAAGTAATAACAACAATATGCATCAATCAATAAGTTTTGGGACAATGCACATAGAACTAAGAAGGGAAAGTATGCTCTCTTATATGGTGCCTAAGGATAGAAGGTGAAGAATTAATATAATAGTGGAAGAAAGGCCCTTCATAAAGGGAATCATGGATTTCAAGTTTCAAAAAGAGCTTCCAAAAATTATGGTACTTGTTAGCTTTCAGCTCTCATTGTCCCTATCATAAGAATCTTTAAGTGATTAAGGTTAAAGTGAACAAACTATGGAGTATATGCTTGAAAAAGTATAAGTTGGCAATCTCATGTCCCTTGAATATGAAGGCCGCTCCTCATGCTACTCAAGTTTAGTTACTTGCAAGTTTTTGTCATAGTAAGTACATGTGTATCATAGAGAACCGCCAACGACGTATCCCTTGCACATGATACAAGAGCTATCCCATAATCAAAATGACAAGGCAAGCAGACAATGAGCATCTCAACAATCTTCTTATTTACCATGGGAATATGGTGCTTTTTTCTCTCTTTCCTCTTTTCTCGTCTTTTTTTCTTTTTCTCAATCTCTTTTTTCTATCTATTTTTTAAGAATAATGCTTCATAGATGTCATTATGGTGATGCTGCAAGTTTGCACCATGATTAGGCATGGATTAGTCTAGCGGCCCAGGCGTTTCTCTATAACACATACATAACTCCATGGACTTATAAGCTCCCCTTTCATTTCACACCGACGACATCCATGGACAAAATAGCATGCTATCAACAGTGTACAAAGTACAAGTACAATGTTGAAAGTGTTCCTCGTGACAACACGGTTATGCTAATTCCAACGTATAAGTGCAAGCATATACAACATAGATGACACAATGGTTCAAGTTTATTAGGGGCAAGAAAAATAAAGTTTGCCATCAAGTTCGTGAGAGATTTAATCACTAAGTTTTCACATAACAAAGAGAATTTTTCATTGGAAGATAGATGAAAACAAGAATATACTTGGAATGGTGTAACACACCATGCATAGGAATTTATAGTGGACACTTTGGAATAACTTGGTTTCTTGGGAGTTGGATGCATGAGTAGATCTTACTCATACAAGTGGAGGCTAGCAAAAGATTGGGAGCGACCAACTAAGAGAGCAATAATGACCATAATCATGCAGAGCGACAAAACATTACTAATCAAAGCATAAAGTGGTACTACAAGTCAAGTAATAAATGATCATAGATGCTATGGTGACTTGTTCATAGTCATAACATGGTGTGAGCATGTGCCAAGTCAACCCAAACAAAGCATCAAAGGAGAATACCACAATACTATGCTTTTGTATGCTAAAACAACGCACGATTCCTTCAAGGCACATTAAGCAATCCCAATTGTTTGGAAAAAGTCATGATACATCAATAATCACTAAGCATAAAGTCGAAACAACATCTAGCATGACATGATAAAGTCTAAGTCACAGCAAAGCAAGCTCCTCTTGTACTATCAAGCAAGAACTTTCTACTCCTCTCCAACACCAATCAACTTATTTGAAGAAACACAGCGAGAACGGGGGTCCAAACTACTTTATTAAAGCAAACTAAGCAAACCAAATGAAAACTAAGATGCTCCAAGAACAACACAACAGTGCATGAAACAATAAAAACGAAGTGTCTAGAAAGACCTGAGATTTTTATTGATGAAGAAGGGGATGCCTTGGGCATCCCCAAGCTTTGATGCTTGTACCTCTTGAATATTTCTTGGGGTGACACGTGGTGGCATCCCCAAGATTGAGCTTTTGTCCATTATTCATCTCATTACATCATTCTTTCTCTACACCTGCAAATTTTCCTTCATACAAAACTTCACACAATCTTCATTAGCAACATTAGTGTATTCAAAAGATAATAGACCCTTGGGTTTATCTTTAGAAAAGAAAAACTTTCACTAAAAACACAAGCTACTGTAGAAATTACCTCAAAAAGCTCAATTTCCCAAAAAGAACCCAAAAGGAATCGATAAGAAGCAAATGCAAATAATGGCAGAAATCTGTCAAAACAGACCAGCAGGTAGAAACCGATTTGTTTGAAGACCTTATGTTTCTCAAATCAAAAAGTGTTAAACTAACGAAAGTTATCTAACATATTGGGGGATTTATTCAGAAAATATCAGCTCAATCCGACTTACAAAGATTTTACACAAATTTTTATGGTGGAGCACAAAAATCTGTTTCGGGACAGCAACTCCCCAAATCTTACTTCTCTCTCATTAGAGGTTATTCTTGGCACAAAAAGCAAACAAAAAGGATAAGGAGAGGTCATTACTAAAATAATAACTTCCAAGACTCAAGAAAACTTTTGGGTTATCTGCCAATAAGTATTTTTCTTTAACGCCTTTAAGTTAGGCACAAGAACAAGAATCAAGTATTTTCAAATGAAGAAGCATTAACATCAAACCTTGCTTTCAAAGGAGGAGCAAAAAGAAAATTATCTCTCCTCATAGGTAAGTGTTCAATTCCTTTCTTGAATGGAAAGTGATATTTAATGGTGCCTTCTTTCATATCAATGATGGCACCAACAGTTCTAAGAAAAGGTCTTCCCAAAGTAATAGGACAAGAAGCATTGTATTCAACATGCAAAACATAGAAATCAACTGGGACATAAGCATTCTTAACCATAAAAGAACATAATTAACACTCCCCATGAGTTTCTTTTTAGCATTATCATTAAGTGGGACATCCAAATAACAATCTTCCAAAGGTGGTAAATCAAGCATTTCATAAATCTTTCTAGGCATAATAGAGACACTAGAACCAAGGTCACATGAAGCTTTGAGATAAAAGTCATTCACTTGCATATTAATAATGGGTTCCCAACTATTTTCTACTTTACCAGGAATAGAGGCTTTGTGTTTCAACTTTTCTTCCTTAATTTTAATAAGAGCATATGTAATGTGTTTGGTGAAAGCCACATTCATATCACTAGCATCAGGACTTCTAGCAAGGTTTTATAGGAACATAATCACTTTAGAAATATTGCAACCATCAAGATCAAAATCAAACTTAGCATCACTAGTAGTAGACTCATTGGGTTTAGGTATTGTGGTAGGAGGAAAAGGGACTTCTTGTGGTTTAGTGGCATCCATATTGGTGGTGGTGATAGTGCACACACTATTGTTTCTAGCAATTTCAGCTTATCTTTCCCACTTAGCATGAAGTTGGGATAACAGTCTAACATTTTCATCAATGGTAACTTGTATGGCATGTGCAGCAGCAAAGGTACTTTCCAAGGTTTAAGGTTTAGCAGCCATTTTATTAATCAAAGAGGACTGTGCTTCAAACAAAGAGGAAATATTTTTCTCAACATTCAAAAGCTTTTCCTCCACAGTCTTGTTGAAAGTGGTTTGTTTACTAATAAAGTCTTTGAGCATGACTTCAAGTTTAGAGGGAGCACTTCTAGCATTGTTGTAGGAGTTTCCATAGGTATTGCCATTATTAGGAGGATAAGGCCTATAATTGTTGTTACTACCAAAATTATTCCTATAGGCATTGTTGTTGAAATTGTTGTTTCTAATGAAGTTCACATCAACTTGCTCTTCTTGAGAAACCAAAGGGGCCAAGGGAACATTATTAGGATCTATATGAGCTTTCCCATTAACAAGCATAGCCATGATAACATCAATCTTATCCCTCAAAGAGGAGGTTTCTTCAACAGAATTTACCTTCTTACCATGTGGAGCTCTCTCAATGTGCCATTCAAAATAATTAACCATAATATAATCAAGGAGCTTTGTTGTAGCACCCAAGGTAATGGTCATAAAGGTACCTCCAGCAGCTGAATCCAATAGGTTCTTGAGGAGAAGTTCAAACCTGCATAAAAAGTATGGATAATCATCCAAGCAGTAAGTCCATGAGTGTGAAAATTCTTAACCAAAGATTTCATTCTTTCCCAAGATTGAGAAACATGTTCATTATCAAGTTGTTTAAATTTCATTATTTCACTTCTCATAGATATAATCTTAGCAGGAGGATAGTATTTTCCAATAAAAGAATCTTTGCACTTAATCCAAGAATCAATACTATTTCTAGGCAAGGATAGCAACCATTCTTTAGCTTTTACTCTCAAGGAGAAAGGAAACAACTTGAGATTAATAATATCTCCATCTACATCCTTATACTTTTGCATCTCAAAAAGTTCAATAAAGTTATTGAGGTGGGCAACACCATCATCAGAACTAGCACCAGAAAATTGCTCTCTCATCACAAGATTCAACAAAGCAGGCTTAATTTCATAAAATGTAGCATCAGGAGCAGGTGGAGCAATAGGAGTACTTAGGATATCATTGTTGTTTGTGCTAGAGAAGTCACATAGCTTGGTGTTCTCAGTAGAGTTCATTTTGGCAAAAGTGGAGCAAGCCAACAACAACAACAACTAGAGCAGGAACTAATTTTTGTGTGTTTTTGATAAGATAAAGAAAACCAAACTATACTAATTTTTTTTGGAGTTTTTGATAAAAAAGGGGCAAACAAAACCAAGCAAAAGAAACTAAGCAAAACAAAAACAAAGTAAAGAGAAAGTTTGTGAAGGACTCCCCTCGTGAAGAAGTCCTTAGCCTCCCCGGCAACAACGCCAGAAAGTCTTGATGGTGCGTGGAAGCTTTGTTGGGAGACCCCAAGAGGAAGGTGTGATGAGCACAACAACAAGTTTTCCCTCAGTAAGAAACCAAGGTTATCGAATCAATAGGAGGAAGGAAATGACTCAAAGGTGTTGCTAGCAACTTGGAAACCTGCACAACGCAAACTAAAGACTTTGCCCCAACGAACAATGAGGTTGTCAATCTCACCGATTTGCTGAAAACAAAGGGTTACCTTTATGGTGTGGAAGGTAATAGTGGTTTGCAGAAAGTAAAAAGGAACAGCGGAAGATGTATCAATGGTAAAGATTGGAATGGGATCCATAGTTCACTAGAGGTGTTCTCCTTAAGATAAACAAACATGGCATGCTGGGTAAAAAAATTACAGCAGGGCAATTGACAGTACCGAGCAAGGCATAACAATGCAATACTATATATTCGTGATCCTATGAGCAAGGCATAACAATGCAATACAACAAGATACATAGACCGCCATCCAACTGCATCTATGACTAGTAATCCACCTTTAGGTTATCATCTGAACCCCCTCCAGTATTAAGTTGCAAGCAACGGATAACTGCTTTAAGCAAAGTGTGTAAGCTAAACAATCCACTTGTTCCATGAACAAGAGACCCTTGTTTTCTCCCTAGTGGCAACAACACATCTACAACCTTAGAGATTTCTGTCACTTCCCTTAGATTAAATAGAGGCATGAACCCACTATCGATCATAAATACCCCCTCTTAGAGTCACTAGCATCTACTTGGCCAAGATAGCTACTAGAAACAGAGAGCATGCAAGATCTCAAACAACATAGACATGATAGAATCAATTAGACAAACCCATTAATCAATCTGATTTAGTAATCTCAATATCCATCGGATCCCCGCAAACACAACATGCATGATTACAAAAATATGATCTTGACCATGAACGAAGCTCACAAGATCTAAACATGGTAGTACTAATGAGGAGATACAACCATCTAGCTACTACATGGACCCATAGTCCAAGGTGGAACTACTCACACTTCATATGGAGGTTGGCATGATGAAGAAGAAGGTCTCCAGGATGATCTCCCCTCCGGCAGGGTGACGAGAAGAGCTTCAGATCCCCCCGATCTAGGCACGATGGTGGCGGCGGATATAGACGGTTTCGTGGAATATTGATCGGGTACTTAGGGTTTTGGCATCAGGGGGTATTTATAGGCGAAGAGGCGAGGCAGGGGGTAGCCAGGGCGGCCACACCCCCAGGCACAGGCCCAGCCTAGCCGCACGGCCAGGGGTGTGGCCCCTGGTGGATCCCCTCCATCTCGTACTCTGGCTCCGTGTTCCCCACGGTAATATATTGACTTTGGCTTTTGTGCTGTCCAATCCCGAGAATATTGATTTTCTGCCTTTTCTAGAACCAAAAACAGAAGAAAATAAGCAACTGGCACTGTGGCATCTTGTTAATAGATTAGTCCAGAAAAACATATAAAAACACCTCAAAGTGTAGACAAAGCAAAGCAACATAGATACTAAACAAGCATGGAACATCAAAAATTATAGATACGTTTTCGACGTATCAGGCATGAAGGGACAAATTGCCACAAGATCAAGGGCAAGAAAACCTACTTTTATAAGGGCAATTAACACTGCTCATGCTTTTTATCATAATATGCAGGGGATGATGACCTCCATTCCAGACCTTAGTTCCTGCCCTGAGGTAGTGGAAGACCTTCGAGCCACTGATGAGTTTTGTGATAAGTACCGAGTCCTAAGAGAAAGGAGGATATACTTCAAGAGGAGAATAATAGGATTCATAAGATGCTGGAGGGTTTCCTCACCATGAGAACACCACCACCACCGAAGGAGTTGACATAGTTATACCCTACGGGTACACAACATTAGTATACCTGGTCCGGACCAAGTAAGACCCACAAGAACATACACGGCCTACGGAGACTTTCAGGTGGCCCAAGCCCATGACATCTTCGAATCCTTGGAGAACAAGACTAGAATAGATAGAATTTTAAAGGGGTTAACCTTAATCTAGAACCGACTTGACCTGATGCCCGATACCTACCTATCTCTATATAGAGGCTAGGAGGGCACGGCGAGGAGGGCACCTCTCAACTCATCGTATACACACCTCCACGCAAGATTGCATCTGCACACCCCTGTAATTTTTGGTTCCGCCATAATCAAGAGCAGACAAGCAGGAGTAGAGTTTTCCCTCAGGGGGCCTGAACCTGGGTAAACTTCGTGTCCCCGCGTTGCTTGTATGCTAACCGTTCCTAGATCTCCAGCATCCTCATCTTCTCCAAAACCCAAGCTCATAACAATGGGCATTGACGAGATTAAACCTCGTCAATTGGCGCCGTCTGTGGGAAACGGGGACACTGATTGTGCGATCGTGACGGTCCCATCCGAAGCAATCTACAACTCCTCGGTGACGGAGAGCCACCTCCTCTTTGGCGCTTTCGACTCCACCACCCACTCGCCAGCCACCATGAAGGATTTCGAGCCCGTAGGCGATGGGCTCGACATTCTGTTCGGGAGCTTCTGCTTCCAGGTGGGGTAGACTGGCACCCTCCGCCTACCAGAGAGGGTGCCGCCGCCATCCATCAGGCCCGCTTCGTGGGCCCGCCCATCGGCATGCTACGCACGTCAATGCTAACAGATGAGTCCTATGACAGCAGCAGCTGCAACTCAGATCTGTGTGGCCCTCCATCAGACGAAGGAACCTACGGTTCCGGATCTGAAAGCTGCGGCAGCAGCGATCTAATCTACATGCGCTACCAATGCGCCGTGGTCATACATGGTGAATCGGAAGTGCTGCCAAGTTCGACTGATCCCAACCCACCACCCAATCCACCGCCCAACCCATAGGCTGGGAAGAGAGGAAACGGAGGGCAACCGCCCCTCCAGCCCAATGAAGGCGACACTGCCTCCTATCAGAGGATCAACCTCAACGAGGACGGCTGGCACCAGGCACGCGAAGCTGTGGCAGGCAACAAGATCCTACCTGTGAATTCTTCACGGGACGTGTTGATGGCATACCACCTCCTCCTCATCGGCGAGCGCAACAGGCAGGTGAAGCTGTAGGAGGAGCTCGACAAACGCAAGCAAGCAGCTTCGGAGTCTAGGCGCAGCGAGCTACACTCTCCGCCGCTGGTGGCTCCAGCTCACACGGCAATCATGCCAACAAACATCGCTCTCGCACAGAGCACATGGACCCCGCCACCCGACGTGAGGTCACCAAAACTCTCAACACGTCCTTCATGGAGATGGATGTCAATGGCAACGTCATACCAAAGATGTCGCAGACTGCGATCATGGCAGCCACAACGTACCTCGCGTCCCATCCACCTCCGCTGGGGGACCCGAAGAGTGCCATGCACAAGTCCGCGCTAGCCGGACTCGGACTCGTCGGAGTTGCACTCCACGATGAAGCTCCTATGGAGCCGAAGAAAAAGGCTACGGTCAGATTCAACCATAGCCCCATGCCCTCATCCGACGAGGATGAGGACGAGCACGATTTACCTCGACGACGCAAGATCCCAAGACATCGCAACAGCGACTACGACACTCGAAATGACCTTGCACAGTGCAAGGTCGACAAGGCACACGCCAAACACGCGTGCTCAACCGAATCCGAAGAGGACGGCGATGGAGAGATGTGTGGAGCCCGATGCTTCAGCAGATCTGTTCGGCGCACGCGGATGCCGAAAAATTTCAAGCTTCCTTCAAACACTCCAAAGTTCGACGGCACGCAGGACCCAGCGACCACCTCTCATCCGTCAAGCTGCATGGTGGTAACAAAAACACCGCCCTGCAATGCCTTCAGCTGCAGCTGACAGTCACAGCCCGGATCTGGCTCAGCTGCCTATCCTCAGGCTCCATTCGAAGCTGGGAGGAACTGGCATACAGTTTCATCCAAAACTTCAAGGGCACCATCAAGAGGCTAGCCTCGATAGAGGAACTGCGGGCCTGCACTCAACGTACGGGCGAATCCATTCGCTCGTACATCCTGCGCTGGTCCAACATCAAGAACTCCATGGCACACATCTCCGAGGAGAGGACGATCGACGCCTTCAAGGACATCGTCAAACGCCCAGACTTCATGGAAGAACTTGGGCACGTCAAGCCCAAAACACTCGACCACCTCATGGACATTGCCAACAGGTGAGCAGATGGCGAGGATTCCCTCCACTGAATGCATTCAGATGACGAGGATGAATACGGCCGCAGGCGCGGACGCCGTAGCAAATGAAGATCACGCGTCTACGATGACCGTGACAGACTCGAGATGGTTGTGGCTGGCTACGCCGACCGCCGCAACAACAACAACCGCAACAACGGAGGATACCGCGGAGGAAACTTCCACGACGGAGGACGCCCAACAAAAACATGCCAGCATCGCTGCCGTGACGACGAACCCTCAGCATAAGACAAGTTGTCGGGTCCCTGCACCATCCACTTCTACATCGACAAGCAGGATGGCAGAAAGAAAGCCATCCACATGCTCAAGGACTGCCGCGAGTTTCAGAAACTCAGCGAGGGTCTCACCCAAATGTGATGCCAGATCATGAACCCTGGGTTCGGACCCGCACCTGCACCAGGTGAGATCGCCCACGGAGCTCCTCCACCACCACCCATGGGGCCGTCGAATCCAGCAGTTGCACCTACGCCAAACAACGGCACAGGAGGATACCCACCGCCAAAAGGGGCCCTGATGATCCATAAGGCACACCCTACCAATAGGGTGCAAAAGAAGATCACTCTACAGGTCAGCCTCGCTGTAATCGCTCTGCCTGCTATCCCTAAGTACCTCAGTGGTTTGGAGTCCTGCATCACATTCGATCGCTCAGATCACCCTCACTAGATCCCTCGCCCAGGTCATGCTTCCCTGGTGCTCGAGGCGCAGATTGGAGGATTCGAGATGAGCTGCGTCTTCATGGACGGCGGCAGCGACATCAACCTGATGTTCGCTAGCACCCTCACAGCGATGCGGATCCCGTTGTGTATCCTGGAAAAATTCGATACAACGTTCCAAGTCATAGTCCCAGGGAAGGGCATATATCCCCTGAGAAAGATATGGCTCGACGTCATCTTCGGCAAGCCCGAAAACTTTCGATGCGAGAGGCTCGAGTTCGAAGTGGTGGATGGGCCATCACAGTACCACGCCATCCTCGGGTGCGTGGCATTCACATGATCCCAAGCAGTACCGCACTACGCGTATGTGCTGCTTAAGATGCCAGGACCCAGGGGCGTCATCACAGTACAGGGAAGCTTCACCCGATCGGACCACTGCGATAGAGATTTCAATAGAATCTCCCAATCGTTCGGCATGCAAGAAGAGCTCACGAGGCTCCGAGAGGTGACAGACAACGGGGCACCCCCAGTCGTCAGGGAAAACTCACCTGACATGTCGTTTGACTCCACAGTCAACACGAAAAAGGTGCAGGTCCATCCAACCGATGCCTCCAAGACGGCGCTGATCGCCAACGACCTCAGCCCTGCATAGGAAAGAACGCTTCTCTAATTCCTCTGTGAGCGCTGGGAAATCTTTGCCTGGTGTCCTATGGACATGACATGAGTTCCCAGGGAATTCGCCGAGCATGCACTCAATGTGTTCCTCGATGCAAGACCGGTCAAGCAGTCGATCCGACGACTGTCTGAACCACGAGCAGAAGCCATTGGAATCAAAGTCAACAGACTCATCGACGCCAACTTCATCCGAGAAATCAAGGAGAGCGAGTGGCTAGACAACACTGTGCTGGTCCCAAAAAGGACACGGACATCCTTCGGATGTGCGTAGACTTCACATCTCTCAACAAGCACTGCCCCAAGGATCACTTCCCTCTACCGCGGATCGATCAAATCATCGATTCGACTGCAGGATGAAACTCTCCTTCCTTGACGCCTACTCAGGCTACAACCAGATTTAGCTGAAGGTCAAAGATCAGGAGAAAACAACGTTCATCACGCTGTTCGGGGTATTCTGCTATAACACCATGCCCTTCGGGCTAAAGAACGCAGGCGCCACGTACCAGAGGTGCTTGCAGGCGTGTCTGAAAAACCAGATTGGTTTCAACATCCAGGTCTATGTCGACGACATAGTCATCAAGACCAGGGAAGCCAAGACACTGATCGAAAATCTCCGCGAGACGTTTGATAACCTTGATCACTACAGGATCAAGCTGAATCTAGAAAAGTGCGCCTTCGTCGTCCCATCTGGACAACTACTCGGCTACTTCATATCCCAGCGAGGAATTAAAGCTAATCCGAAGAAAATCCGGGCCATACTGACCATGGAGAAGCTGAAGAACCTCAAAGGTGTCCAACAACTAGCTGGGCGCATCATGGCGCTAAGCATATTCATTAGCCACATGGGTGAGAAGGCCCTGCCTTTCTACCAGCTACTACGAAAAGCTGACAAGTTCGAGTGGACACCCGAAGCAGACGACACATTCGAAGCACTCAAGCGGCTTCTCTCCACCTCGCTTGTTCTGTTCACACCGAAGGATCAAGAGCCACTGCTGCTATACATCGCAACCACGCACCAGGTGGTAAGCACCATACTCGTGGTCGAGCAACCCGAAGATGGCAAGACCCATGGGGTCCAACACCCAATCTACTACCTCAGCGAGGTACTGACGCCAAGAAAATAGAGGTACCCTCACTACCAAAAGCTCGCCTACGGCATGTTCATGATGGCTCGTCGGCTGAGCCACTACTTCCAGGAGCATCAGATAATGGTCATCAACGAGGCGCCACTGTCCAACATCCTGAACAATCCCGAAGCCACGGGACGCATAGACATGTGGGTCATCGAGCTATCCCCTCTAGACATAGTCTATGAGTGGCGCAACGCGATCAAATCTCAGGTCCTCCCTGACTTCCTCGTCCACTGGATGGAGCTCCAGCTGTCGGACACCCCGGACATGACGCATTCATGGACGATGCACTTTGACGGCTCCAAGCGCGAGGTTGGAGCAGGAGCATGTGTCATACTGATGTCCCCGCAAGGCGATAAGATGAAATACGTCCTTCGGATGAAATTTCGCGCCTCCAACAACGCGGCCGAATACGAGGCCCTCATCCATGGCATGAGGATGGCAAAGATTTGTGGCGCAACTCTCCTAGTCATCTACGGTGACTCGAACCTCGTTGTCCAGCAGACGATGAACGAATGCGACACCCACGCCGCCAACTTGATCGTGTATCGCGCGCTTTACAACTCACTCGAAGGAGACTTTGACGGCTGCGGGCTTCAGCACGTTGGAAGGGAAAGCAACGACGAAGCCGATAGACTCGCCAACATCGGCTCCACCTGCGCACGGGTGCCACCAGGTGTGTTCCTCGAACAAATCTGCGTACCCTATATCAAAAGGAAATTCCCGAAGGGATCACTCTAAGAAGTAGAGCACTTGGGGGCTGCGCCACCCGAAGGACACGAAGGGCCCAAAAAGCTCGACACAGAGGCCGAGCTCGTCAGTATGATGCAGGTCATGGCGATCGAGGAGACATGGATGCAGCCGAACCTTCGGTACTTGCTAAACAAGGAACTGCCTGACAACCGACAGATGACCGACACATATCGCGACGGTCCAAAGCTTTCACCCTCCACAATGGCGAGCTGTACAAGCGCAACATTTCGGGTGTGCTTCAAAGATGCGTCACCATCGGTGATGGCAAAACCATCCTCCAAGACATCCACGAAGGCATCTGCGGTCACCACGCAGGCAGCCGCGCCCTTGTCGCCAAAGCTCTGCGAGCTGGATTCTACTGGCCAACGGCCATGAATGATTCTAAGGACATCGTCCAAAGGTGCAATGGCTGCCAAAGGTTCACGGACAAGCCACACGCACCAGGATCGGCCCAATGGGGCCTCGACATGATTGGCAAACTGCCCAAATCTTTGAAAGGAGGCCACGTCTACCTCCTGGTCGCAGTCGACAAGTTCACCAAGTGGATCGAGGCCATGCCCGTCACCAACCAAAGTGGCAAAACGGCCGTCAAATTCTTTGAATCCATAGTCTACAGGTTCGGCATGGCACACAACATCATCACGGACAACGGCTCGAACTTCATCTCGAAGGAATTCCAGGACTTCTGCGAGGGCCTTGGAATCAACATATCATACGACTCGGTGGCGCACCCGCAGACCAATGGACAAATCAAAAAGGCCAACGGCCTCATAGGGGGAGGCATCAAGAAACGCCTGATCAGCCCACTCGAACGACTTGCGGGAGCCTGGGCAGAGGAGCTACCCTCCGTCCTCTAGAGCCTACGCACAACGCCGAACAACGCAACTGGCTTCACACCTTTCTTCATGGTGCACGAGCCGAAGCCATACTACCCTTCGAGGTACGCCACAAGGCCCCATGGTCGCCTAAAGCGAAGCCGAATCGATGGCCGCACTCGAAGACGCCGTCGACACACTCGACGAGGCACGCGACATCACCGTGGCTCGCTCAACGGTCTACCAGCAGAGCCTCTGCAACTACCACATCGACGGCTGTGACCAAGGTCCTTCGTAGAAGGAGACCTCATCCTACGACTCAAACAAGAGCGGCCGAAAAATCTCGAGTCACCCTGGGAAGGACCCTACATTGTCACAGAAGTCATCCCAGGTGGCGCCTATCGCCTCATGGACATTGCGTCAGGAGTCGAATACTCCAACCCCTGGAACGTCGTGCGTCTGCGACGCTTCTACCCCTAGTTATCCCTTTACTTTCAATAACGCTACTCATCCAAGGCTACTCAACCGAACAATGTACCTCCTCAATTATGATATGAATAAAAATCTAAGTTCCCGTCCGAAAATTTCTTTTACCTTGCATTACTTTTCGCTATAACACGCTCGGGGGCTATGCCTCACCTCACGACCTCGTCGACTGAGAATAACGCATGTAACCTGAGTAGCTGACCACGTCAGGCTAACGAAAAGGACATGCACACAACAAAAGCACCATGTGCTAGCACAAACACACTTTACAGAAAAAGGCATAACAAGCCCACTCGAATATATACAAGTTTTACATCTATCTTTTTACAGGGTCTACCTATTCTGAAGAATTACATGTGCCTGAAGCTCAAAGAGATCCACGATCTCTTCGGCATACTGCCTAACAAGCCGCATAATGCGAGCGCATGTCCCAGAGGCCACCATCTGGCTGAAGAGGCAGCCCAGCCGCCACAACCACGAGATCAACGTCAGGGCGATGCAAATGAACAAGCGAAAGGGCAGCCTTCACCCCTGCAACCAGCTGGTACCGCACCAACTCCCTCACATGACCTACGCCTCGAAACTTTGACAACAAACCCCAAAGAGTATACGGTGCCTCGTCTAGGGGGAACATGACATGCAGAATCGATGCCAGGGAAGTCTTTGTCTGCTTCAATACACGCGACACCGGATGCACATGATCCTGCACCGTCGCAAGGATGGTGGCCCGATCACTGTCCATCCAGAAAAAGCCTCTAGCTTCCAAGTCCTGTTGGGTCAAATAGTTGATCTGAACTGCAACTCCCTCCTTCTCCTCCCTCGGAACAAGGTTGGCACCTACATCAAGCTCATAATAAAGTGACACGCAAACAAGGCTCATCCAAAAATGAGCAGCAGCTCAAGAAAACTCACATTGCAGTTGCTCGCTGAACTGCCGCAGCTCCCCCATCAGATACTCCTCCCCGGCGGTAGACCGCTCGGTCTTCGACTTCCACACGTCCTCGTGGCCTCGAACGCCAAGGATCTCCTTCTCCAAGCTACGAACGTGATCGCGAAGGAAAACAAGCTGCAACGCATCATCCAACGATGGCAGCGGATTTGGAGTAGTCGCAGTACCAACGGGTGCCCCTCCCGAAGAACCCTAAAATACAAACAAGTAAGGAAGATGAACATCACACACATCTCTGGGAATAGCTCGAAAAACACTTTATATACATTAAATGCCACTGCGTGGCACAAGGAAAGATTGTTCATCAACAAAAGCATACATCACAAAAGGGATATGATATACTATCCTAAACTACAATAGAGGAGCCTAGGCACCCGCATCCGGAGTGGCCTTAGAGCCAGACTGCCTGCTCTTAACCTCCTCCTCCCGCTTCGCCGTGTACTCCACCAATAGGTCAATGAGCTTCGGCCCATAGCGCTTACATCGGGAGGCAAAGAGAGCGAAGGCTACCTCTGAGCCATCTGGAGCAGTTGGCATCTGGGAGGTGACGTGCGGCAAGTCCAGATCCGCTCCAGACGCCATGTCCATGGCCAACCCCATAGAGGCGCTGATGCCCTTCTGCTGGAGCTTGTAGGACGCAGGAGCATCCTCCGACAAAGCATCTGCCAGAGCGTCGACATCCTCAAGAGCAGTGCCCTTGGGGACGAGCTCCTTGTAGAAGCATCAAAGAACTTCCTTGGCCTTCACCAAGGAGCCAGCAGCAGTACTACAACGATCTTCGACCGCTGCGGTGGCATCTTCAAGAGCATTCTTGTGCTCCATCACACCGCGATCAACCGCGATGCCCGAAGCATCTGAGACAAAGAAAGGAAGAAAAGGGCCCGAATAAGAACGAGATGCGGAGCAGCCGAAAATGGGAGGACGAATCAAATACACTAACCAGAGAAAGCCTTGGCCGCATCCATCAGCCTGTCGGCCATCTCCTTCTCGCAAGTGGCAGCTGCAGCAGCAAGCTCCCTCTCGTGATCCGCAGACTCCTTCTGCAGGCGCTCCTGAGCCTCAACGGCAGCAACCACCTCCTTCTCCTGGCGTTCTTTATCCTTAGCAGCATCTGCAGCTTTCTTCTCCGCTCGACCGAGGCTCTTGTCGAGAGCATCCAGCCGACGAAGGGCCACATTATTTTCATTTGCAATACAACAAGAACACACATGAACAACACAAGCAAGCATTGCTCTGCGACGGGAAAAATAAAACAGAAACGAGCAAGACAAATACCTCAAAGATGTTACATACTGGACTCCAGTGCCAGATGCTGCTGGATGAGAAGGTTCGCGCCATGCACAAAGGGCTGTGGAAAAAAGCAGAATCAAACAATCAAGAAAGCATCAGAAAAAGGGCTCGGGGGCTGCGCCCCGACAAGAGCAAAAAATTCAACAAAACAACCCGAAAAGGGATCGGGGCTCCCCTAGGACGATAAAATAAAACAACTTACGTGCTCAGATGGAGATTCCGAAGGTCCACCAGGGGTCTTCCGAGTAACGACCACCCGAGCCTCTCGCGAAGAGGGATTCGGGACGTCATCCTCAGAGTCGGCCACCATCTGAAAGGGAGGGGCCATCGGCTTCGACTCCCCTACGGCCTCCTGAGTACCCTCATCAAGAGAACCCTCTGAGGAGTGGCTGCGAGGAAAGCATTGATAAAAAACGAGCGAGAACATTGCACACAGAATAAAACGCAACCGAAATTACTTATGAGTCAATATCGTAAAGGTTGAAGACGGGCGGTTCTTTCTCCTTCTCCTTCTTCTTCTTCTTCTTCTTCTTCTTCTTCTTCTTCTTCTTCTTCTTCTTCTTCTTCTTCTTCTTCTTCTTCTTCTTCTTCTTCTTCTTCTTCTTCTTCTTCTTCTTCTTCTTCTTCTTCTTCTTCTTCTTCTTCTTCTTCTTCTTAGCTGGCGGCTGCGGCACCGTCGCTCGAAGAGGCACAGCCGGATATGGTGCGGATGAAGCACCACCATCCTTGCCATGCCGCTCAAGGAAGGACGGGCCCTTCAGAGTTGGCGGGGTAGATGCGTCCGATGATTCATTACGCGATATCTTTCGGGTCTGACCCTTGCCCGCCTCAGGAGCATCCGCAGTCGGCGGCTGAGCGGGTGGAAGCTCAGACTTTGAGTCCACCTCCTCATTGTCTGGTGCCTCCCTATATTTCTCAAGCAGATCAGGCATAGACCCCGTAACCTGGAGGAGCTGCAAGCAAACATGACAAACAAATGTGAGAAACCACAACAAACAAAAAACGCATATGTCGTGGTGGTGCCATGGCAGATGCCATGGGCAGGCTAAAGTATGGGGCCAATGGATGCTAGTGGGATCTAGGGAGGGAAGATGTAGTGATTTCTACACACAACTGACTGGAACATAGATCTTTATTTCTCCTCAATCGAGTTACAAGTGCTCCTAGAGTTGTATCAGAGAGAGGAGGAATAAAACTACTACACGAGCCCTCCAGTATCAAATGAATCGATCCCTCCTCCAAGATCCCGCGCCCCTCCTTATAAAGGGGTCCCTTGGTTCCTCCTAGGGATGACGTGGCGAGCATATTCTTGGAATATGCTTGTCCCAAAGTGGTAACTCGGCGGACTCCTTTACGTGTCCCCCTTCTATCGGCAGCAAAGACCTAGAAACCCCCACATGTGAGCCTCGGGCATCCCCACTGTCACCTCCATGACGCTTGTCTGCCTCTCTGCAACTCTGCTCTTTGTCCTTAGTGCTTGGCCCTATGTAGATTCCTCCTAGCTAGTAGCTAGGGTTTGAATCTGGGATCCTTCTCCTTCTCCTGCAAGTTTCCCGTTACTCGGCCTCGTCTCGCATAACTCGGTTCGGCCCCCACCTGCATATGAGCTGATCAATCTTATTTCACCGACTTAGCTCACACGTCGGCCGAGTAAGGTGTTAATCACTCGATTCTTGCCAAGCCATGGCTTATTCGGCCGAGCCTTGCATGACTCGTCCGACTTATCTTATAACTCCCCTATGGTAAGAAAGGTTCCTTCCTTCTTTCCGCTATCTTGACCCTACCTAGGGTCATCCCCCCAACATTAGTCCACGAAGCTGGTGCGGTCCTGCTGGAAACTTCGGTCGGGCCACATCAGTTTCCTGACACTCATTCCTTCTCATTTCTTGTCCGGGGTATTTCTTAGCCGATGCTCTTTCTCATCTATCCTTCCTTTGTTTATCCTCTCTTACCGAGGTATGAACTGTGTTCCGAGTCATTCTCATTTTCCTGGGGTATCTACTTGGCTTCTTGAGTAAGCCTCATCCTACATGTACCAATCATCACTGCTGCCTAGTTTTTTGCTCCGCTATAGTGTTTGCTAACACACTATAGTGATTACTGCGCCCGTCAAATCGGCACAGTGCCGTTTCGATAAACGCAACGGTCAGATGGCCTGATCTCCTCTCGCACCGTGTGGCCCTCGATGTGGCTCCACTCTCCGTCCGCAGTTGGGTGATACACGCGATTATGCAGTTACCATGGCACAGCCACGATCGCACTACCGCTCACCGTACGCATTATAAGAAGGGGAGTAGGGTGGGTTGATTCACTTTTCCCCACCCCACTCCGTTCGTCTTCCTCCCAGCGCCGCCGCTGCCGTTCGTGCTCTAGTAACTGCGCCACCACAGTTCCTCCTCAACGGCCACGCCGCATCTCTCCGGTTCTCGCGAACTAGCCTCCGTGCCGCCGCTTTCATTTTTTTGCCGGTGTGCCTCTCCGCAACGCTAACGCTAGGTTTTTCCCTAGGTGTTCTTCTTGTTTTATTTGATTTCCTGTGGTGGTTCTTCCTCTGCTCCGCTGCCACGTCCGTCGTCTTCGCGACGAGGCCCTGCACTTCTAGGCCTCTCCCCGCCGCCAGTTATTCTTCTGTATATTCCTCTAACGAGCCTATGTCTAGCTCTATCATCGGATCCCTCATCGGGGAAGAGGAGCTTATGGCGGGTCCAAAACGGGGCTCCTGGAAAGGCTCCACTATCACTCTCCGAGAGGTCGAGTGGCTGCGCAAGACTCGCCGAATCCCGGCCGAGGTAAATTTTCGCTTACCCGGTAAAGAATCCTCCCTATACTAGATGAGGGCGAATACATAGTCTTCATGTCTCACTTTGCCCGAGGATTCGGCCTCCCTCTTAGTGATTTTGCTAGGAGTTTCTTAGATTACTTCGGCCTTCAGCCGCATCATTTGCCGGCTAACGCCGTAGCCTTTCTCTCGGCCTTTATCTCGGCTTCAGAGGGATACTTCGACCTTTGGCCATCAGTAGATGTATGATCTAAATTTTTCCAAATCCAAGCTAACGTAGTGCCGGATAAATCTCTCCATCCCTCTGACAAATCTCTAACCCAATGTGGGGTCGCCTCCATTACTCCTCGGAAAAACTCTGTGTTTCCCCGTGTTGCGGGTCTTGAGTCTTGTAAGAAATGGCATAGATCTTTCTTCTATCTCAAGAATACTGGAGCCAAGGACAAGATTTGGCTCCCTGCCTTCTCCATTGGTCCTCCTTCGAAGAAGAACTGGCTTTATAACCCAAAGAAATCCCACGCTCTTGCCGAGGCCTTCGAGATTCCGCTGAAGGAACAAACTCGGGCCGGGCTTCGGGGTGAATATTTGATGACCGTGTTCATCAGCAGCCGAATCTGCCCCTTCTAACTCCATTCTCACAAGCTCTGTTATATGAGTGGTCCTTTGGATCCCAATCGTGTTTCTACGGTTGAGCTTGATGATTACCAGATTTACAAACGTGTCCGGTCTATCTTCAAGACCGAGATGCCCGAGGAATGGAAGTGGGGAATGAAGCCATTCACTCGCGTGAATCCTCCTCCTCAGGTAAATCTGACATAAGTGGTTTCATCCGAGTTATTCTTCCATTATTTTCTGCTAACTCTTGTCTGCTCTTCTCGCAGAGGTTTCCTGAGCAGACCACAGAGGACACCGAGGTTTTGGCTCTTCCTTGGCCTGCTGACCGCAATACCCCGGACAATGGAGAACCTGATCCGGAGGAGTTCATTCCTAAACCGGAAGCTGCTCCTGTTTGCGCTCGGAGCAAGACCTCGGCCCGTGCTGATGAAGGTGATTCGGACGACGCCCAAATTCTCTAGGTAGTTGCCGTGGTGCCTATCTCTTATGCATTTCTAGCTCCTTCTTTCCTAGCTAATCAGGCTGGCCAGGTGCACGAGGTCGAGCCTGTCACTTCCGAAGCTCCTGTTGCTTCCAAGAAGCGTACTGCCTCGACGGATCCTTCCGATGCTGCCCCTAGGAAGCAAACTAAGAAATCTTCCTAGCACATTCCGAGGCGTAAGGCTATGCCTGGAGTTACTGGGTAAGTTTCCCTTTATATTTTCATTTGTCTTTCTTGTTTCTCTCTTTCTATCTCCGAATCAATTTTTTACTTCTTTGCAGAGCTCCACTTTCCTCTAGGCCTAGTGGTCCGAGTATGACATCTCATACTACTCGGTCGCCTTCACCCTCGCCTCCGGAAGATGTTCGGGTTCCCAATCCTCCTCGTGATGACTCTCCTCCAGGGCCGACTAATGTATCTCCTCGACGAGACGAGCCCATTGATCCCCCCCGTTGTCTCCGAAGATACCCCAATGCCGGATCAGCCGACCGACTCAGTTGTCCTCCTCAAGACTCCCGAGGTTTTCCCCATTGATCCTTCGACTACTGCAATTCTAGCTTCCGCTCAGACTCCCACCAAGGTTACCACTAACTCAGCCCCCTTGGAGAACGTTGTACCTCCGTCTGCCAAGGATGTGGCCCCTAGTTCTGAGGTCATCGCTCCTGCCGAAGTTCCCGCCAAGAGCAAGAAAGTTGTTTCCGCCAAACCCTTGCCATATCAGAAGGGGCCAACAAGCTCTTCTCAGCCCTCCATTTCTGATATGCTTCGTAAGGGGACTTCTACCACTAAGCCTGCTATTTCCCTTGCCGCCGACACACAACTAGTTCTTCATAAGAGTCCGGCGGCGGCAGTTACGCAACAGGCCTGAGGTAAAGTGTTGACACGCACTGAGAGCGGGAATAGCCTCGGCTCGTTGGTGGAGTATGCCAATATTTGGAATGTCGCTGATCAACTTGAAGGCAATCCGAGTAGCCAACCATTCAAGCTTTCCGACATCAGCAGTCGCTTGCATATGGCTGCTAATATTGTCCTCGAAAGTGATAAGATGAACGAGGTAATCGCCTCAATTTATACTTCTTCTATTATCCATATGATACTATACACACACTAGTCCCTGAAGCTTGCAACCGGATGATTTGTTATTCGTTTAGAAGCTTTACTTGTTTCAAATATAATTACTTGACTAGTCAAATTTCTTCGTGATCTGGATCTACTGCAGTTTTGAATATCCAGCCATCTAGATTTGAGTCAAGTTTTACTTGATTCGGATCTGTTTTACTTTCAAATATCCAGCCATCTAGATCCGAGTCAAGTTTCACTTGATTCGGATCTGTTTTACTTTTGAATATCCAGCCATCTAGATCCAAGTGAAGTTTTACTTGATTTGGATATGTTTTACTTTCGAATATCCAGCCATCTAGATCCGAGTCAAGTTTTACTTGATTCGGATATGTTTTACTTTGTGTAACTTATTGTTATTTTCAGGTTGCTCATGATCGGCGGACAGCCAAATTTCAAAGGTTGCTCTTTGCGCACAAGAAACTTCAAGATAAATTTGATCAAATGGTCCCCATTGTGAAGAAAACTAGTAAAATACTTGGTTCTTAGTGTCTTTTGTCCTTGTAAAAAATTCCGTTTTTGTAGCAATTTCTAACATGCTGTTGTGCAGTTAATGTCAACACTCTGAATACCCGTCTAACAAAGAAGGTTGGCGCTCTTGAAGGTTAGTTATCCCTTTT
Source organism: Avena longiglumis (assembly GCA_030063025.1). Classification (NCBI taxonomy): domain Eukaryota; kingdom Viridiplantae; phylum Streptophyta; class Magnoliopsida; order Poales; family Poaceae; genus Avena; species Avena longiglumis. The sequence goes on from CP125973.1 coordinate 226,308,591, forward strand.
GCCTTTTAATTTATCGACTTTTGTTCGAGGTAAACCTTGGGTATCTTATGACCTCCTAGCTTTGGTATAGCCGAGTTACAAACAATTGCAGCGTCGCATCAAGAATGCATATCTATGCCTGATATGATGCTGCATTTTTTAGAACAAGCTGCCGCTCACTCGGCACAACTTAAGGAAAAGGATGACGAGATAGCCCGATTACGCGCCGAGGTTGAATCTCTTAAACTTGCCTAGAAGTCCGAGTTAGAGAAGGTTGATTAGGAGTTCTCTAAGGAGAAGAACCGACTAAGTCTGTAGCTTCAGAAGGACAAGGAACTTCTTGATGCTGCCGAGTTAAAGAACCAGGCAATGACCAAAGAAATTGTTGGTTTTGAGAAGAATAGGGCGAACTGGGCCACGGATCTCCAGAAAATGCTGCAAAATATTCATCGTGAGTTTTCTGTTCTTGGGCGAGTTATTCTTTAGCTTGTAGCTTTTCTTGACTTAAGCAACGTTTTTTGCTTATAGACCATTTTCCAGAAGTCGAGTCCGTGAGTTCAAAAGTTGTCCTTGCTGCTCACGGCTGCCGAGGTGTTCCCATAGTGCCGAACCAAGAATATACCATTGAAGATTTCCTGATTGCCGTTGCAGCTGCTATTCAACCAATGAAAGTCATGGGAAAAGATCTGTTGCAAGCAGCTATTCGGGCTTACCATGTGCTCTGGCCGAATGAGCCAAAGATTAAGAAAGTTGAAGTGCTCGTGGCGAGGCTGATGGAGTCTCAAACTTGATTGAATCTTTGGCGAGAATCCGTCGGATGAGCCGGAGCAGACATGGCTCTTACCGCTGTCCTGTCATGGTACGAGGATATCTCCCTCGATACCTTGATGAACTTGTGCACCGTCTCTCCTTGTGATGAAAATCCGGAGTATGATGCCCGCCACAAAGCCCGTTCCTATCAGCTTATCGAGTACGCCGATGTTCATCAGTGGAACGAAGGGCCGAGCTTTCTCCTTGAGGATGTTGAAGATGATGCTGAGGCTGCAGATGAGGATGAATCTGATGGATATTCAGGTGATGAAGGTGCCTCAGATGAAGATTCCGATAATGGTGATGGGTCTAGTGATAGATCAGGAGGAAATTTTGAGGCTCGGTCCTCCTCCAAGGTAACCGAAGATTCTCAAGCTCAAGGTGAAGTCTCTCATCAGATGAACCCTGCCCAAGATGTTCCTACGACCTCCGTCTTGAAGTAACTTTTGCAGAGGCTCGAGCAATCACTGATGCCCCTACTTCTAAGGTCGTCCCTTCTAGCGAGGTTGAGGTAGCCTCGGCAGTGTTGGGGCACCAACATCGGACACATCTGTTGCCCCTATTGTTCCTCCAATGGGTGATTCGGCAGCTGTCGATGCTTGATCTTAAAATCTTATTCATTCAAGTCCCCAGTATGCCGGGTGTATGTTGTTCTTAAACAATCCTCCCTTTTGGTACTATTTGATCTGTTTAACGTTGGCATCATCTGCCGTAGTAAAATTGTTACTCTATCTAGTTGAATTTATGTGATAAGTATCCTTGTTTGCAAAATTTTAACTTCTTAAGTCCTAATCATGTTTCTGTATGTCTGATTCTCGTTTGGAATTTATCTTGTGTCTTTCATCTATTCTTTAGACGCAAACTGTTGGCATTACCATTTTGTCTCAAAGGCTATGAGTCCTTAAGTTCATATGTCATTTTAGTCTGGTAAGTTTACTACTTTTCCGAGTTATCTGTCGGTAAAATAATATAGGTAGGGTAATTTCCCCATTATATCTCGGATTGCTGATGTTATTATTCGTGTGATTATGATAGTACAAACTGATGGTGGTCTCCCCCGATTTATTGCTCGGGTTGCCAAAGCGATTATTCATATTACATATGTGATTGATGATAAACTAGCCGGGTCAGCCCCTGGGTCGCTGCTTGGGCTACCGAGGTTTCATATATAACCAAGTCGATGAACGGTACGGGGTAGTCCCTGAGTTACTGCTCGAGTTACCGAGGTTTCTCACATACCTAGAAGTGATAAATAACGTGGGGTGATTCCCGAATAATTGCTCGAGCTACCGAAGTTTAGTACACAGTTAAAAATGAAAAATAACATGAGGCAGTCCCCGAGTTACTGCTCGAGCTGCCGAAGATTTATACATAGTTGAAAATGATAGATAACATGAGGCAGTCCCCGAGTTACTGCTCGAGCTGCCGAAGTTTTATACATAGTTAAAAATGACAGATAACATGGGGCAGTCCCCGAGTTACTGTTAATACATGTCTGATACATCACACTGATACATCATATTGCTGGATGCAATATACCTCCTCTAAGTGTAAAACAGACGAAGCAAAGCCACATTCCACGGTCTTTTTGATTCATCTCCGGATTTGCTTGCCTTGTTCTTTTCTGGTGTTTGAGCATCGATTAAGTAGTATGCATCGTTGTGTAATGCTTTACTCACAATAAATGGGCCCTCCCATGGGGGTGAGAGCTTATGCATGCCAGTTGTGCGTTGCACTAGCCGAAGAACTAGATCTCCTTCCTTAAAAACTCTTGGAATCACTTTCTTGCTATGATACCGTCTGAGTTCTTGCTGATAAATAGTTGATCTTGATAGTACTAATTCTCTTGCTTCTTCTAGCAAGTCCACATCATCTTGCCGTGATATTTCGTTTACTTTGACACTTGTGTATTGTGCCACTCTTGGGGAATCATGCATTATGACGGCTGGAAGTACGGTTTCTGCCCCATAGACAAGAAAGAAAGGGATGTATCCCGTCGATCTATTCGGGGTGGTCCTGAGGCTCCATAGCACTGCTGGGACTTCCTCAATCCAGCATCCTGCCGACCTCTGCAGCGGTTCAATCAGCCAAGGTTTTATCCCTGACAATACCAGTCCATTTGATCTTTCTACTTGCCCATTCGATGTCGGGTGAGCCACCAAGGCAACATCGAGTCTTATGTGTTTCTCTTGGAAGAATCTAGCAAAGGCTCCTTTCCGTGAAGTTTGTGCCATTATCTGTGATGATACTGTGTGGGTATCCATATCTTAGGATAATATCTTTGAGGAATTTCACCGCCGTGGGCCCGTCACATTTTCTTATTGGCTGCACTTCTATCCACTTTGTGAATTTGTCCACCATGACCAGAATTTGAGTCATTCCGCTGCGAGCCGGTTTAAATGGACCTACCATATATAAACACCACAATAAAAATGGCCAGGTGATTGGTATTGTTTTTAACTCGGATGAAGGCAAATGTATCTTGCTGGCATATCTCTGGCAACCATTACATTTTGTTACCAATTCCTTTGCTTCCTTCAGCGCAGTTGGCCAATAAAATCCATGCCTAAATGCTTTGGCCACTAGGGCTCTTGACGAGGAATGATGCCCACATTCTCCTTGATGTATATCCAAGAGGATTTCCTTCCCTTCTGCCGAGTGAACGCATCGTTGCAATACATTTGTCACACTTCTCTTATAAAGCTCATTATTTATGATTGTGTAGGCTTTTGCTCTTCTCACTATCTGCCTGGCCATAACCTCATCATCCGACAAGATCTCTTCTTTGAGGAATTAGAATATGGGTTGTGCCCATGCTGGTGCGACTTTTTCTGGGAAATTTATGTTGTCAATTTCCATTATTTCCGCCAACATAACATCTGTGGGCTTTTCCCAATCCATCTGTGGGTTAGCCGAATCAATCCCCGAGTAATTCAGGTCATGCTCTTTGTCAATTTCCATTGGGACACACTCTTCTATCTGCTCTGCCGAGATACGAATTGACTCGGATTCTGGCGAAGGCATTATTGAAGGTTTTATCAAGTGTTCCAAAGCTATACCAGGGGGAATTGATTGCCTGGTTGATCCGAGCTTCGACAGTGTATCTGCAGCATCATTTTCTGCCCGAGGTATGTGATGGAATTTACACCCATCAAAGTAGCCACTGATTTTCTGCACATGAAACCTACACAGGGCCATATTCGCATCTAGTGCTTCCCAATTCCCCGATACTTGCTGTACTACGAGGTCTGAATCCCTGTAACACAGAATCCAACGTATGCCGATCTCCTTTGCCATTTTTAGGCCATGGACGAGCGCTTCATATTCGAATACATTGTTTGATGCAGCGAAATGTATTTGCAGCACATATTTCGGCTGATCTTTTTTCGGTGAGGTTAACACTATTCCTGCTCCTAGCCCATTTCTTAACTTGGAACCATCAAAGTACATCGTCCAATACTTCGGATATGGCAATGGGGGCTCATATTGTACCTCGGCCCAGTCTACGAAAAAGTTAGCCATTGCCTAAGAATTAATTGCATCTCGCCTATCAAACTGCGGAGCATAAGGTGATAATTCAATTTCCCATTTTGCTATTCGGCCACTCGCATCTTTGTTTCTTAGTATCTCGGCTATGGGTGCCTCACAAATCACCTTTATTGGGTGTTCTTCAAAATAATGCTTGAGTTTCTTCGCCGACATGTATACTCCGTAAGCCATTTTCTGGTAGTGTGGGTAGTTTTTCTTGGAGGCCGATAATACCTCACTTAGGTAATATACCGGCCTCTGTACCGAATTACCCTCTTCATTTTGTTCCATAACAACTACTGCACTTACCACCCTGTTTGTGGCTGCCACATAGAGTAGCATAGGCTCTTTTGACAATGGGGAAGCCAAGATTGGTGCCGTGACCAGCATCTTTTTTAACTCATGAAATGCACTATTGGCCTAAGGTGTCCAGGTGAACTTGTCGGATTTTTTCATCAATTGATACAAAGGTAATGCTTTTTACCCTAGCCGACTCAGGAACCGACTCAGGGAGGCAAAACACCCTGTAAACTTTTGTACATCATTTAGGCATTTTGGTAGTTCCATTCTTTCAACCACTCGGATCTTAGTCCGATTTGCCTCTATACTCGGCTGGATACGAGGAAACCGAGTAATTTTCCTGCCGGCACTCCAAAGGTACATTTTTCCGGGTTAAGTTTCATTAGGAACCTTCTTAAGTTCGCGAATGTCTGCCGAATATCTTCTAGGAGCGTGTTGCTCTCTTTGGTCTTTATAACCACATCATCAAGATATACTTGCACATTTTTCCCAATTTGGTCATGCAGACATTTTTGCATGCATCTCTCGTACGTGGATCCTGCATTATGCAGGCCAAATGGCACGGTGCGATAGCAATGCGCCCCATACGGGGTGATAAACGCAGTCTTTATTTGATCAGCCGGGTTTAACGGTATCTGGTGGAAGCCAGAATACGCGTCTACAAATGATAACAACTCACAGCCTGCGGTCGAGTCAATGACTTGGTCTATCCTAGGTAAAGTAAAAGGATATTTTGGACATGCCTTGTTAAGGTTCGTGTAATCGATGCACATTCGCCATACAACGGCTACATTTGGGTCATCCTTTTTCTTTTCTACCAACATCGGATTTGATAACCAATCCGGATGAAGCTCTTCCATGATAAACCCGGCTGCAAGGAGCCGAGCTATCTCATTCCCTATTATCTTTCTCCTATCTTCGGCGAAGCGACGGGGAGGTTGCTTCACCGGCCTTGATCCTGGCCTTACGTGTAAAGAGTGCTCAGCCAACTCCCTCGGTACACCTTGCAGGTCCTGTGTTGACCATGCAAAGATGTCCCGATTCTCACGGAGGAAGTTGCTGAGCTCGGTTTCCTATTTGTCGTCTAGGCCAGCACAAATTGTGATGGTGCGCTCTGGGAATTTATCATCGATCTGGATCTTCTTCGTCTCTTTAGTCGGCTGGAACGATACAATTCCATGCGGGTTGGCCAGTGCCGGCATATTAAGCTATGCCGACTGAGCCAGAGCTGCCACCTCCTGAATTCTTCTTTTCTCTCTTGCAATTACCAATGACTCGGCCAGGTTCGACCCGGATGAAGCACATTCCATTGATTTTCTATAATCTCCATCTACTGTTATCACCCCCTAAGCTCCTGGCATCTTCATTTTTCAGTAACTGATGTGACAACTGCTCATAAACTTAGCCAATACTGGCCGTCCGAGTAAAGCATGATAGCAACTTTCCAAATCCACCACTTCAAACTCCAGATTCTCAGCTCTATAGTTCTCTCTTGTGCCTTATAACACATCTACTCGGACTTTCCCAATGGGCTCCCACGAGAGCCCCGGAACTATCCCATGGAATGTGGTCCTTGTTGACTGTAGCATATTTGGAGTTATTCCGATTTTGTGCATTGTGTCCTTGTACATGATGTTGATGCTACTCCCATTATCTATGAGTACCTTTGAGAACTTCACATTGATGCTAGGCCCGACAAATGTCAGATCGAGTACTATGGCATATGATCCTGGGTTCGGCATTATCTTCGAATGATCCCTTATGCTCGAGGTTATCTCCTGATCAGACCATGGCACATATCTCGGAACTGCCGGCATAACCGCGTTCACTTCCATATGTCGGTGTTGTACGCTCTGTCTATCTTGTTGTTCTGTTGTGAACACACAGTATGACTGGTGATGTTCCCTGTAATCATTGCGTCCATTGTTCCCGAGGTTTCCCCTTCCATCTTGATTCTGATTTATCACTTGGTGCACCGCATCCCTCCGATCTGGGTTCTCATACCTCGAAGGGGGTGGAGGCAACATTAGTTGTTGCGCATTTCCCCCAGTTAGTTGTGGCTGCTGCGGGTGATGCGCTTGATGCGGCGGTGCTTGCATGGCCACCGGGTTTCCCATCGCGCTTTTCATCTAGGTGCATTGGCGAGTGGTGTGATTGGCTGGCTTGGCCGAGTTAGGCATGTGGAATTTACATGGCTGATCCAACATGGACTCAAACTTGTACTTCAGCCTTTCTTGCCATTGTTTCTTCTGTTCAGGCGTCCACTTCTTCTTTCCCTCGTTCCTCGGTGTCCACTGCTGAGGACCATTCTTCTGCCGTTGATTGTTCCCATGACTCGGCTGATCCTGCACCACTGTTGCCACTTGATTAGAACTGTATCTGTAATCCGGCCTCTCATCCCTTCTTCTACCTCGGTAATCATTGTGTCGCGATGATCCGACACCATCTTGGGCATAATGATCATGTTGCTCGCGATGCTCTGCCGACATTAGCTCTGGCTGAGTCGGATCACCTAAGGCATATAAATCTGCTACTCTGATCATTTCTGCCAACGTGGTTGGCATATCTCTCTGCAACATCTGCCACAATACACTTCCATATCTACACCCCTGAGCGAACCAGGCAATTGCTTGAGATTCTATCACCCTCTCACATGAGTTTTGGAGGTTGCACCACCGAGTCAAGAACTCTCTATCGGTCTCATTCGGCTTCTGCTTGCACATCACGAGCTTTTGTGTCCTGTTTGGCCTCTTATATGTACTAGTGAAATTATTGACAAACATATCCTCAAAATCTACCCAACAATTGATACTTCCTGTTGGCAAATTATTCAGCTAGACTCTGGTCGGCCCTTCCAACATCTGTGGCACGTATCTTACATCCCATCTTAAATTTCCCCCGGCTATTTTTACGGTTGTGGCATAATCAATCATCCAATCTTGTGGCTTCGTACTCCCATTATATGTTTTGGTGCCTCTTGCCAACTAGAAGTTCGACACGGGTGGCTCGCCCATAATCCGAGGTCCAAAGCATGCCGGGACGGGCGGACCCTGTTCTTCCAACAGCTCGGACCGATACAGTCTGTCTAGCTTCAATCTTGCGTCAGTTGAGGGAAAGTTTCTATAGATAATTCTCTCATGTACTCCATAATGGTTTTGCCCACCATGCTCTGCATTTTCCATATCTGAGTAACCATCATTGTATCTATCATTTGCTTGATTATGTGGAGCTTGTCTTGCTTCTCCCTCTTGCCGAGGTTCATGCCTCGGCTGATGATCCTGCGGAGGGTACCTTCTTCCTTCCACCGGGTTATTGTTCTCATGATTTCCCCTTCCGAGGTTCCCGTGCTCTCCGTTTGCACGACCGGGGTTTCTTTCACCATTGTTACCTCGACTCCCATTGCCTCTATTTTCATTGACTTTCCTGGCCACCGCCGAGTCATACGGGACAATTTGCTTATTTCTCTTTCCCGAAGTTACTGCTTTGTCTTTTCGCGCATTGTTTCTGGGTGAGGATGCCGCTGCTGCAGATAATGCGGGGGTAGCTCCTTCCGAATGAACCATGCGGGAAGCTCCTGGCTTTGCTAGGTTAGCCCTAAGAATTTCTTCATTCTGCTGGTTCGCAATGCGTACCAGCTCATTCACTCTTTCTTGCTGCTTTTGTCGGGCTTCCCGCTTAACCCCTCCAATTCCAGGGCTGCTGCACTTGCCGCCCTGAGTTTCTTTGACGGGGTACTATACCTCGGCAAACCTGGGTCAACCAAATCATCTAGTCGAGCTTCATGCTCTTTATTGATATCATTCATGAGGTTCTTTCCTCTTAATCTCATATCATCTATTCGGTCAGGGGTCGTATCTAGCTTGTTTTCCCTAGCATATTCTCGCAAGGTCCTGTTAAAGGACGCCTGCAAGGCCGACACCTTTTTTTTGCCTCCTCTAACACTTTCAGTCTAGTTTCTTCTAATTCTTCCTGTGCGTTTACCGGGTCAACTATCAGCGCTGTAGGCGTAGTCAAGTTATCTATAGTTGCCTGGAGGATATTTTCTGGCCTCTCTAGAGGTGTCCACCTTACCCTTGCCACTTTTGGAGTTACCTCCTGCACCTCAGCCGCCCTGGTCGCTGGTGGATATGCTGCGGTTGGCTTTGGAGCTGCTTGCTTTGTCGCTACCTTTCCTCCTGTCGTCGGGTCCTTGCTTGGTCAGGTGCCTGCTCCTACTGCTGGTGCTGGATCCGTCATCATCACCTCGACGCTGCCTGCGGGGCGAACGCCTTGTTGACCGCTGGCCGCACTGAGGGGAGAATCTCCTGCATTGATGACTCGGCGCGGGTAGACGCAGGAGGTGTTGATGCCCACGTAGACCTTGTGAGCGCCCAGGTTGATGAAGATGCCGTTACGCGGGGGTGCTTTCCTCCCAAAACTGCATGCGTTATCGCTGACATAGTCCCAGATATCAAATCTCTGGACTAGGCTAGAAACAAACCGCTTGCCAGTGTGGATGAATTTTCCCGTCCGGATCTTGACTCCAGCTAGCACCGCTGCTGGCCCCACGGTGGGCACCAACTGTCGTGGTGGTGGCACGGCAGATGCCATGGGTAGGCTAAAGTATGGGGCCAATGGATGCTAGTGGGATCTGGGGAGGGAAGATGTAGTGATTTCTACACACAACTAACTAGAACATAGATCATTATTTCTCCTCAATCGAGTTACAAGTTCTCCTAGAGTTGTATCAGAGAGAGGAGGAAGAAAACTACTACGCGATCCCTCCAGTCTCAAATGAATCGATCCCTCCTCCAAGAGCCCGCGCCCCTCCTTATAAAGGGGTCCCTTGGTTCCTCCTAGGGCTGACATAGTGAGCATATTATTGGAATATGCTTGTCCCAAAGTGGTAACTCGGCGGACTCTTTTCTGTGTCCCCCTTCTATCGACGGCAAAGACCCAGAAACCCCCACATGTGAGCCTCGGGCATCCCCACTGTCACCTCCGTGACGCTTGTCTGCCCCTCTGCGGCTCTGCTCTTTGTCCTTAGTGCTTGGCCCTGTGTAGATTCCTCCTAGCTAGTAGCTAGGGTTTGACTCTAGGATGCTTCTCCTTCTCCTGCAAGTTTCCCGTTACTCGGCCTCGTCTCGCATAACTCGGCTCGGCCCCTACCTGCATACGAGCTGGTCATTCTTATTCGGCTGACTTAGCTCACACGTCGGCCGAGTAAGGTGTTAATCACTCGATTCTTACCAAGCCATGGCTTATTCGGCCGAGCCTTGCATGACTCGGCCGACTTAGCTTATAACTCGGCCTATGGTAAGAAAGGTTCCTTCCTTCTTTCCGCTATCTTGACCCTACCTGGGGTCATCATCCCAATAGCACAGAAAAGCGCAACATGCATGAACAATCTTCACCTTCAAAGCCCCTTTACTGGCGCTAAGAGGGGGGTTCAGTGACTCCCCTGGCAGGTCCTCACCAGCCTTGAACTTCAGCAGAGGATGGAGGGCCCTGTCAAGATCACCCGAAGATAACTCTTCGGATGAAACTCTTGTGGGATCACTGGGGCCGGCGTAGAGAAACATTGGGTGTGCCCTGGCTTGGAGAGGCTGCACCTGACGTTTGAGGAAGGTGCGGATGATGTCGACTCCATTGATCTCCTTGCCTGGCACCAGCTGGAGAGCCTCCAATCGCTTGTAGCACCTCTCCACCTCCGCAACTTCGCCCTACAAGATGTGGTTTTTCCACGATCTCTTCGGAACAATCTTTTGCTCAGAGTCAAAGGGAGCAAGACCAAATTGTTGACCGTCCAGCTTGACATTGCGGGTGTAAAACCACTTGCGACGCCAATACTGAACGGACTCGCAAATGGAGAAGGAGAAAAACTGGATAAAGGGACGAAGGGAGATGACGCAGCCGCCGAGCGGATAGACTCCACCGGTGCCGGACTGCCTCTTCACGGAATAGAGCTTCCAGAAGAGACCAAAGTGTGGCTCGATGCCGAGCCAGCACTCGCAAAGCGTGATGAAACATGTAATGTTAAGAATAGAATTGGGAGACAGATGATGAATCTGAACCCATAGAGGAAAAGGAGCCCACGAAGGAACTCGTGGGCAGGAAGCGAAAAACCGCGAAGAATGAAGGCAACGAAGATCACGCAAAAACCCACAGGTGGGTGAGGGATTACCTCATCGTCGGGGATCTTGACGTCCTCCTTGTTTTGTGGGATTAATCCCGCATCGCGCAGCTTGTGCAGATCGGTGTCACGCGCATCAGAGCACCTCCACTTGCCGTCAGTGTTGCACGCAGGGGAGGCAACCTTCTTTCCGCCGGCAGCAGCACTCGAGCCCGCTCCGGCGGAGGCCTTCTTTGACTTGACCATCGCGGAGCGTTGACAACGGAGATGCGCACGCAGGAATGAAGAGGGAAAGTATCGGAGAACAATCAGTGCGCGTGAGGAAGAGCTTGTGAAAATGGAGGCAGTGGATAAAGCAAATAGAAAAGGGTGAAAATAAATCACTATTTTCCCCATGGTTATAAGGATGAAGATGACGAACAAGAACCATTCATCCAGAAGCCCTAACTCTAGGAAAAATCCAACCGTACACGTGTCAACACAGCAGCGAACCGTTGCCCGCACGCCGTCCACTATGCACGAAAATCGAGGATACGCCGTAATTCTCGCCGCGTCGTGCATGACTATTCAACTTCAAGTCAGAAAGTGGCACCCACGTTCGTCCTGTTACGTCACCTCTGGCGCCGCAGACGATTGAGGTCATCAACCGTCAGCACTGATGTCATCAAGCAGTCTAGCAACGGCTGGATTTCTTCGATTGATAACACAAGTACTTCCTCGAATATACGATTCAAGCAACTACTCAGGGGCTACTCCTATCAGGAGCGCTGGCCGCGCACCTGAGAAATGATTGAATAACTTTAACTCTCAACTATCTTCGAGTCTCACTCTCAACTATCTAAGACTCCACTATGGACTCGGGGGCTACTCCCATAGGGAGGATTGATCAAGCATTCAAAAAAATTGTGTCCTACGGACCCGAAGCTAAAAACAACTGAACTAAAAGTCTCTGCTCGAGTCTATGAATCGAACATACACTCGGGGGCTACTCCCATAGGGAGAGCTGGTCGTGCACCCTTTGAATTCATCGACTGCGATCCTTCGGGTCGCAATGCAAAAAACTTTTCTGGCAACTTTTCCCAAACAAATGCTAAGTGGGAAACATTTTCCTTATCCACCCGAAACACCTCCGCGGTGATAACATTTCGGATGCTATGTCTATGTCACAATGATAAGACCTACAGATATCATCTGATGGCCTGGTAACGCACCTGACTGCGCTCTGCCAGTAAAATATAGTGTCAACTGGCACGACAAAAAATCCCGATGGACGCGTTGGGTACATCACTCGAAAACTACTGGGATTAAACTCCTGTAAGACCTCAACGGCCTGAGCTGAATCACACCAGCATCCGTTCCAGATTCGAGTCCGGGGACTCGAGTCTATAGAAGATCGTGTTGTTTTGTCCTATGACAGTTAACTGGCCCTGATCCATCAGGAGAGTCAGGCACACGTATCAACAATCCCTACGAATTAAAATCATTCTTTCTCTTATGAACAAGACCAACTGCACCTGAAAGATCAAGGAGTCCTCAGCAGAATTTATGATTCAACTAAGTACTCGGGGGCTACTGACATGGTTATACCCTACGGGTACACAACATTAGTATGGTCCGGACCAAGGAAGGCCCACAAGAACATACGCGGCCTGCGGAGACTTTCGGGTGGCCCAAGCCCATGACATCTTCGAATCCTTGGAGAACAAGACTAGAATAGATAGAATTTTAAAGGGGTTAACCTTAATCTGTAACCAACTCGACCTAATGCCCGAGACCTGCTTATCTCTATATAAAGGCTAGGGGGGCATGGCAAGGAGGGCACCTCTCAACTCATCGTATACACACCTCCACGCCAGATTGCATCTGTGCACCCCTGTAATTTTTGGTTATGCCGTAATCAAGAGCAGACAAGCACGAGTAGAGTTTTCCCTCCGAGGGCCTGAACCTGGGTAAACTTCGTGTCCCCGTGTTGCTTGTTTCCTAACCGTTCCGTGATCTCCAGCATCCCCATCTTCTCCAAAACCCAAGCTCATAACAATGGGGATTGACGATATTAAAACTCATCATGAGTAATTCGTCATCAGGTTTTGGCATCCCCTTGGTTTGTTTCAAGCTTGGGGAGTGTCGCGGTATCACATCATTATCTTTCATCTTTTTACCTTTTTAGTAGAGTCATATCATGAATAGATAAGTTATCATATAGGATGGTTTGCATTGTGGAAGTATCTCTCCTCTAGTTGGTTAACTTTGTATCCCTTGGTGTGAGTACCTTTATGGAATATTAATAAGAAGTTTCGTCGTTTACTTTTTGCACATCTTATCTTAGTTTGCAATATCTTTTATATGATTGATCTTGTTGATTAGTATTGGTATCACTTTGGGAGCATCAAGTAAATTTAATTTTTTTAGCAACCGAGCTCTGGTCAGTAGCAACACTTTTTGAGGTTTGAAAGGAAAAGAAAAAAAGCACTTATAGGTATTTTAATTATTTCTTTCTTTCTTGATTGGTTCATAAGCTTAGTATTCTTTAGTTAAGATATTTTGTGTTTTCAAGGAAGATTGCATGTTTGTTTCTATCACTTGTATGTTTGCTTGTTTCCTTCAACTCTTTTGCTTGTTACCCATCCTTGCTAGCCAAAAACCTGTACTGAGAGGGAATGCTTCTTGTGCATCCAATCCTTGAACTTAAACCTATGCCATTTGTGTCCACCATATCTACCTATCAGCATTATTGCTATTCCAAGTAAATTCTCTTCCAAATTAAAAATTCTTTTGTTATGTGAAAACTAGTTAGTAAATCTCTCACGAACTTGATGGCACATCTTATTTTCCTGCCCTTAATAAACTTGAACCATTGTGTCATCTATGTTGTATATGCTTGCATTTATAAGTTGGGATTAGCAGAACCATATTGTCATGGGGAACGCTTTCAACACATGTAAATATCTACTTAGTTGATATCATGATCTTTTGTTTATGGATGTCAGCAGTGTGAAATTAAAGGGGAGCTTGTAAGTCCATGGAGATATGTATATGTGTTAGAGAAACGCCTGGGCGGCTAGCCTAAGCCATGCCTAATCATGGTGGAAACTTGCAACATCACCATAGAGAGCAATCTATGAAGCATCCTTAGAAAAAAAATATAGAAAAAGAGAGAGAGAGAGAGAGAGAAGAAAAATATATGCACCATTCTCATGGTAAATAAAGGATCGCTGAGATGCTCACTGTCCGTTGCCTTGTCATTTTGATATGGGATAGCTCATGTGTCAGGGGGCAAGGGGTGCCCCGTTGACGGTTCTCTATGATACACATATACTTACAATGACAAGAACTTACCAGTAACTAGAGTTGAGTAGCATGAGGAATGGCCCTCGTACTCAAGGGACATGAGATTGCCAACTTATGATTTGTCAAGCATATACTCCATATTTGTTCACTTTAACCTTAATCACCACAAGATGCTTATGATAGGGGCAATGAGATCTCAAAGCTAGTAAGTATCATAATCTTTCTGGAAGCTCTTTATGAAACTTGAAATACCTGCTTCCCTCTGCGAAGGGCCTATCTTTTACTTCTTAAGTTGAGTTAGTAAACCTATTCCTTTCTATCTCTAGGAAGCATTTGAGTTGTTGTGATTCAATCATTCATATGATGATTTATTCAATCATGTTTCTTATCTTCCTTGTTTTGCACATTGCTCTTATCTGAATGAATATTACATTGAAAGCTATCATTGTGAAAAGCCTTTATGTTTGAGAAAAAGACTCATGTTCTAAACTTCATTACAAAATCTTTGCTTGAAAACTAAGTATTATTTGTCAACTGTTCTCTGACCAAGAACAAAGTTTGCCATTACCAAATATGATTTGTCTTTATGCATCTTTATTGTGACTCCCATACTCGTTTCAATTTAAGTTATATAATGGTGAGTTGCTTTCTATTATGATCTGTGTATTGGTAAATGTGATGCTTCTTGTCCGTATTCTTTTTATCGACACTTCACTCCATAAACATGTGGTCATGTTTACTGAGCTCAGTTTTCGGTTAGGGACAAGCGAGGTCTAAGCTTGGGGAGTTGATACGTCCATTTTGAATCACTATTTTATATCATAAATTACTACTATTCATTGATATATTTCATATTAAGAGGTGATACATATGTTATTTCATCTATTTTTGTATGTTGGATGACTTTTGGAGGATGAACTGCCGGAGTCAGGATTCTGATGGAAAAAGTGGTGTCCATATGCAATATTCGCAAAGATCGGAAAATTCCAGAAAATATATGGAAAATCCTATTTTTCTAGAATACGAAGGAAGCCAGAAGGGGAGGCAGAGATGAGCCACAGGGGGCCCACACCACCCCCTGGCGCGGCCCCCCTAGGCGGCGCCACCAGGTGGTGTGGCCACCCTGGCCCACCTCATGCGTCGCCCTTTCGCCTATATCTTCTCCTTGAAACCGTAATACGAGGGAGGCGACCATAGAAAGATTATGCCGCCTCTGTGGGGCGGAAACTACAGAGCGAGAAAGATCTCTCCGATAGGCAGATTTCTACCGGGGAAATTCCTTCCCGAAGAGGGGATATCGTCACCATCAACACCATCATCAAGCTAGACTTCATCAGGATCATCATCATCATCATCACCACCATCTCCACCATCACCATCATCATCACTCCATCCCGTTGTAACAATTGGGTTGAATCTTGAATAGTTCTTAGGGAAAAATTCCCGGTGTTGATTACTTTTGTAGTTGATTCTATTGAGTGGAACCATTTAATTATTGTTTATGTTCAAATTGTTATTCATCATTATATCATCTCCTATCTTGATCCATATGATGTCTCGTGAGTAGTTCGTTTAGTTCTTGAGGACATGGGAGAAGTCATGTTGTTAGTAGTGGAATTGTGTTGAAGTAATATTCAATGGTTTGATATTTAAGTTATGGTCCTATTCTTCTAGTGGTGTCATGTGAACATCGACAACATGATACTTCACCATTTATGGGCCTAGGGAAATGCATTGCGTATTTTGCTACTAATTGTGGGGTTGCCGGAGTGACAGAAACCTGAACCCGCGTCAGGAAACCTTTGCACAAGGGAGTGTAGAATCTCAGAGTTTAATGTCGTGGTTAGGTTTTTATCTTAATTACTTTCTTGTAGTTTCGGATGCTTGCAAGGGGTTTAATCACAAGTATGTATTATTCCAAGTAAGGTCAGTACATTAGCATAGGTTCACCCACGCAACACTTATCCAACCAAAGAAGATTAATCAACTATATGAAGCAAAAGCACTTGAGTGTATTCCCATGTGTCCTCGAGAACGTTTGTTCCTCATAAGTAATACAACCGGATTGTCCTTTGCTAAGAAAGGATTGGGACACTCGTTGCAATTATTATTGTTGTCTTTATTTACTTGCACTTTATTTCTTTGCATTATCAAAAAACCCTAAAAATCTATTTGCTAAGTATTTACAGAGAATTCCTGATCCAAACCACTAGTAAACACCTTCTGCTCCTCGTTGGGATCGGCACTCCTATTTATCAAAAGTACTACGATACACCCCCTTGATGCGCTTAGATCACTGTAGATCTTTGTTGGGAGACCCCAAGAGGAAGGTATGATGATCACAGCAACAAGTCATCCCTCAGAAATAAACCAAGGTTATCGAACCAGTAGGAGGAAGGAAACCAAGGTGTTGCTAGCAACTTGGAAACCTACACAACACAAACTCAAGACTTTGCCCCCAACAAACAGTGAGGTTATCAATCTCACCCATTTGCTGAAAACAAAGGATAACTGTATGGTGTGGAAGGTAATGGTGGTTTGCAGAAAGTAAATAGTAACCGTGGAAGATGTATCAATGGTAAAGATTGGACCGGAGTCCATATTTCACTAGAGGTTCTCTCCTTAAGATAAACAAACATGGCATGATGGGTATACAAATTACATCGGGGCAATTGACAAGACAGAGCAAGGCATAACAATGCAATACTAGACATTCATGATCCTATGAGATTTGATTGGGAAATACAACAAGATACATAGACCGACATCCAACTGCATCTATGACTAGTAATCCACCTTCAGGTTATCATCCGAACCCCCTCTAGTATTAAGTTGAGAGCAACAGATAACTGCTTTAAGCAAAGTGTGTAAGGTAAACAATCCACTTGTTCCATGAACAAGAGATCGTTGTTTTCCCCCTAGTGGCAACTGCACATATACAACCTTAGATATTTCTATCACTTCCCCAGATTAAATAGAGGCATGAACCCACTATCGAGCATAAATACTCCCTTTTTGGAGTCACTAGCATCTACTTGGCCAGGATAGCTACTAGAAACAGAGAGCTTGCAAGATCACAAACAACAGAGACATGATAGAATTAATAAGATAGAACCATTAATCAATCTGACATAGT
Organism: Avena longiglumis; assembly: GCA_030063025.1. Classification (NCBI taxonomy): domain Eukaryota; kingdom Viridiplantae; phylum Streptophyta; class Magnoliopsida; order Poales; family Poaceae; genus Avena; species Avena longiglumis. Next base: position 226,325,744 of record CP125973.1, read on the forward strand.
AATCTCAATATCCATCGGATCCCCGCAAACACAACATGCATGATTACAAATAGATGATCTTGATCATGAACGGAGCTCACAAGATCTTCACAAAGGAGGAGAGACAACCATCTAGCTACTACATGGACCCGTAGTCCAAGGTGGAACTACTCACGCTTGATGTCTATGCACTTCTATTCTTGTAGACAGTTGTTGGGCCTCCAAGTGCAGAGGTTTGTAGAATAGCAGCAAGTTTCCCTTAAGTGTATTACCCAAGGTTTATCGAACTCAGGGAGGAAGTGGTGAAAGGTATTCCCTCTCAAGCAATCCTGCAATCAAGATACAAGAAGTCTCTTGTGTCCCCAACACACCCAGTCTACTTGTTAGGTGTATAGGTGCACTAGTTCGGCGAAGAGATAGTGAAATACAAGTGGTAACAGTGCCAGAAAAGAGCTTGACGGTGAGGTAAAGACTAAAGCAAGCAAACATGCAACAGATCTAGTAGCAAATGTTGTTTCAACAAGGCCTAGTGATCATACTTTCACTAGTGAACACTCTCTCATATAAATATCCTTTCTTCATGATACTTAACTACTCTCCGGTTGGACACTCTAATCCATGGTAGGGCTATAACAGCACACCTCAAAGTCCGCCTTCCCTAATCTAGATAACCCCACACTGTCACCTTGAGCACTGGATGGTTCCAACAAACACCACAATTTCATAGAGACATCCAACTCCAAATATAAATCATAACAAATATTCAATCTAGCAAAAGTGCCACACACGGTATGCACGCTGTCACTTTCACACACGTGGGGAAAAGCATAGATGTATTAAAGCACTTGAGTAGCAAGGTAGATCTACTTGATTACAAAGCTCATGACCACAACAAGATCATGCATAGGGAGAGAGATGAACACATAGCTACCGGTAGAGCCCTTAGCCTCGAGGAAGAACTACTCCCTCCTCATCATGGGAATCAGCAACGGTGATGGAGATGGCGATGGAGATCGATGGAGATGGCTCCGGGGGCACTTCCCCGTCCCGACAGGGTGTCGGAACAGAGACTTTTTGTTCCTCGAATCTCCCTTTCCGTGGCGGCTGCGTTGTGTTTTCGTGGATTTCCGCCAGATTATTTAGGATTTTTAGGTCGGAGGCTTCTTATAGGCGAAGGAGGCAAGGTCGGTGGAGGGCCAGGGGGCCCACACCCCCTGTGGTCGTGGCTAGGGGTGGGCCCACGCCCACCAAGGGTGTGGCCACCCTGGTTTCCTCCTCTGTCTCGTCTTCGATTTTCTGTATTGCTCCGGCAAAAATATGAACTTTGGCTTTTGTCCCGTCCAATTCCGAGAATATTGATTTTTTCCTTTTCTGGAACCAAAAACAGAAGAAAACAGGCAACTAGCACTGTGGCAACTTGTTAATAGGTTAGTTCCAGAAAAGATATAAAAACACCTCAAAGTGTAGACAAAACATAAGACAAATGATATAAAACAAGCATGGAGCATAAAAAATTATAGATACGTTTTCAATGTATCAAGCATCCCCAAGCTTAACTCCTGCTCGTCCTCGAGTAGGTAAGTGATAAAAAGAATAATTTTTGAGGTCACATGCACCATCAAAACCAAGATCAAACCATTTGCAAGAATTTGAAAGCTGGGATCAAAGAACTCTAAACATGAGCATGAAAGATGGAGTTCTAACAAGAAGACATAGTAACTATGCATGCAACAATAAAGGCTACAAACAAACATCATGAATAACATGCATTGAAAAACGTTTGTTTGTTTCACATACAGAAAACATGGCATAGTGGCATTCATCTTGTCCCTCATAGAGTAGCAAATACATGCAGAGGACACCTTCAAAGTTCACAAGGGTGACTAGAAAGAAGTAGCACAAGAACAAGTAATCTCACAATATGCATCAATCAATAAGTTTTGGGACACTACACACATAATGGAAACTATGCTCTCTTAATGGTGCCTAAGGTTAGAAGGTGGAGACTCAAATAATGGTGGAAGAAAGGCCCTTCACAAAGGGAAGCAGGGATTTCAAGTTCCAAAAAGATCTTCCAAAAATTATGGTACTTGTTAGCTTTCATCCCTCATTGCCCCTATAATAAGCATCTTGAAGTGATTAAGGTTAAAGTGAACAAAGATGGAGTATATGCTTGACAAAGTATAAGTTGGTAATCTCAAGTCCCTTGAATACGAGGGCCACACCTCATGCTACTCAACTTCAGTCACCTGTAAGTTCTTGTCATTGTAAGTACATGCGTATCATAGAGAACCGCCACGGGTAGCCCTTGCACATGGTACGGGAGCTATCCCATAACAAAAATGACAAGGCAAGAAGACAATGAGCATATCAGCGATCTTTTTATTTACTATATGCATAGATTTTTATTGAGGATGCTTCATAGATAGCTCACTATGGTGATGCTGCAAGTTTCCACCATGATTACGCATGGCTTAGGCTAGCGGTCCAGGAGTTTCTCGAGCACAAAATACATACTCCATGGACTTACAAGTTCCCTCTTTATTTCACACCGTTAACATCCATAGACAAAAGAGCATGATATCAACTAAGTACAAAGTACAAGTGCAATGTTGAAAATGTTCCCCGTGACAGCACGGTTCTGCTAATTCCAACGTATAAGTGCAAGCATATACAACATAGATGAAACAATGGTTCAAGTTTATTAGGGAAAAAGAATATAAAGTGTGCCATAAAGTTTGTGAGGGTTTTAATCACTAAGTTTTCACATAAAAAAATAGTTTTTAATTGGAAGATAGCTAAAAACAAGAATATACTTGGAATGGTGTAACACACCATGCATAGGAGTTTATAGTGGACACATTGGAATAACTTGGTTTCTTGGGAGCTGGAAGCATGAGTAGAGCTTACTCATACAAGTGGAGGCTAGCAAACGACTGGGAGCAACCAACTAAGAGAGCATAATGGCCATAATCATGCAGAGGAACAAAACATTACTAATCAAAGCATAGAGTGGTACTACAAGTCAAGGACTAAATGATCATAGAGGCTATGGTGACTTGTCATGGTCATAACATGGTGTGAGCGTGTGCCAAGTCAACCCAAGCAAAGCATCAAAGGAGAATACCACAATACTATGCTTTTGCATGCTAAAACAACACATAATTTCTTCAAGGCACACTAAGCAATCCCAATTTTTTGGAACAAGACATGCTACAGCAATAATCACTAAGCATAAGGTCAAAACGACACCTAGCATGTCATGTTAAAGTCTAAATCATAGTCAATGCAAGCTCCTCTTGCACTTATCAAGCAAGAACTTCCTACTCCTTTCCAACACCAAGCAACTTATTTGAAACAACTCACAAAGATAATAATCAATAAAGATCAGTGAGCATATCTCCCACAAATCCACAAAGAAGAACTAAAAAGTTCTAAGCTGACAGCACAAGAAAACTAAGGCTAAACAGAGTGCTAGCAAAAGAGAACACTCACAGAACAATAAGAATGAAAACAAGAGTGTTCTTGGCAATGGAAATAGAGTGTGTCTCTCTCCAAAAGAAGTGTGGTGTAACCAACCAACTTACTCAAGCAAACTAAGCAAACTAAAGCCAAAAACGAAAAATAAGACGCTCCAAGAACAACACAACAATGCATGAAACAATAAAAAAGAAGTGCCTAGAAAGACCTGAGATTTTTATTGATGAAGAAGGGGATGCCATGGGCATCCCCAAGCTTTGACTCTTGTACCTCTTGAATATAGTAAGCTCCCACCTTTATAAAGGTAAAGATCCCTATGATTGCAATGCTAGTCCCTGGATCAATGGCTAGCATCCACATTTTAAGATGAAGTACACAGAAACAAAGTTCATTATTACATCGTCATTCCAGAGATAACATAGTCTTTTACAACTCCATAGCCATAGGCTAGTACAAAATTTTATCATAACAATATAAATAAAGTCTTCATCTTCATGTGCCACAAGCAAGCATGTTGAGTGTAGACTCATAACCCCTAATCATCATCAAAGTAACCTGCAACATCACAAGTTACAACCACAGTGGGTCAATACATTGGAATAGTATTGGCAAGTGATACCTTAGTAGAATATTAGCATCTAGTTACTACATGAATTTGGCTAAGTGTAGCTTAGGCTTGCTTTGCTCAAAATAGGTTTTACCTATCAGTTGAAAACACCAAGTTTTTGTTTGGCAAAAACTCCCAAGGAACCACCAATAGAAATTGGTGGACCTTCACCCTTGTTCAACCACAAGTTTTAACTTATAAAATTGGGATGAGGAGATTCTTGATAGCTTCCATGTTTTGATGCTCAAATTGTCCAATACCAGGGACATGGCTAAGTACTTAGTTTCTTCCATCTGCAGAGGTTGTGCACTTTCCCCACAAGACTTGATTTTCACAAAGACAGAACCTTTCAGAAGCCTTCCCTTAGACCAAAATGGCCGCTCTCCAAACCTATCAATCCCCTACCACCAACTATCCATTTGTCTAAGTTATTGCAACCTATATGATCCAGGCAGAGCCCATAATGCCATGTGGCTGCACTAGAAGCTTCTTAACATTTGGTATCTCAAATCCCGTTGTTCCTGGGTGGCAATGCACAAGTGAGATACACAAGGTAAACCATATAAATGGTCCTTGTGTAACCACTCAACCAAAAACCACCAAGCAATTACCATTCCACCCAGGTGTTTCATTCACTTAGTTGTTTTTATTAAGCAAAAACATAAGTCAAAGACTTAGCATTATTTTTCCATAGCATGTATATATTCCACCCTTGGTTACTACTAGCTAGGCTAAGCATGGCAATATCAAGTATCTTAACTTAGAGAAAGTTCTAACAATTCTACAACTTGATTTCCCAAGCATGGCATATAGATACTTAGCAAAATGTTCATGCAAGCCCTATACAAAATATTTCTAATGCATAGTCAAAATATAGGGAAAAAAATGAATCACCACTTGCCTTGGTAGTTGGGGGAGTAGCAACAATCCTCACAATCACAATCACCACTAGCACCAAAATCTACACATAAAATGATAGCACCAAATTCACATATCAAAATAAACAAGAAAAAATATATGAATGCATGCAAATGCCACGTGATGATTTTCTAAATCAACAAGACAAGTGTAACAGTACTGAAACATAAACAAAACAATAATACACTAAATAAAATTAATTTGTCCCTTAGAACATTTTCCATACAATTTTTATATACAAAATAAGCTTATAAATGTCTCTGCAAAAACAACCCATTTTTTAGATGCAATTTATCAAAAAAAAGTGCATAATTGGGTAGAATTATTTCTTCTGATTCCAATGATATAAAATTTATAAAATTTGAACGTGTGGATCAAAAGTTATGAATTTTGCAAGTTTGAACAACTAATAGATCTAATTCCAGATTTTAAATCAAAACACAGGCCACACAGCGCTTTCTGATTGGTCGATACCGCTTCGCACTGGATCACGCTCGCGGGCCATTGGATTAAAACGCATCGCACGGCTCAGATCTAACTTACCCCTTCGTTTATGTCGTGGGAATGACCACGGCAGATGCTGCAATCAGCAGCGAGTAGTAGAACATGGGGCAAGGGCGGCCAGCCATCTGCGGTGCGAGATGAGGGCGGAGACACAAGGATTTACCCAGGTTCGGCCCCCCGGAGGGTAAAGACCTACTCCTGCTAGATTGTATTATGGTGGAAGTACAATGGGGCGAGCTCGGCGGCTAGGCAGCGAGTCGCTTGGGTGTATGATGGAACGTGTCCTCTACGCGCACCCTAGGGAGGTTTATATAGACTCACCCCCCCTAGGGTTTACAGATCTCAACCGAATCAGTTAAGGTTTCAGCGATCGCTTAACCTAATCCTACTAGGCCTATCTATGCTTCGGCTTGACTTCGATCGCTTGGGTCCACGCCAGCCTTGATCGATCGCCGTCTCCAGCCCACTCGCCAAAGATCCGGGCGTCGAACGTCCTGCTGGGTATACCCCGGTAGGCATATCCCCATCAGTTTAAGTGATCTATTCCTACACGCCCGATCTAGATCTAACGGCCCACATCAAACAGACCAAAAGTCAGCGGCGCTGCGACGGTGGCTGGCGGCGGCGCGGTCAGACGGTGATGTCGCCGGCATTATAGGAAGCGAGAAGGGCAGTGGGGTAGCTCACTATGTTTGCGTGACGATGCTGGTGCTCAAGGTGTTCTTCGTTGGCGGAGGGGCGCTCGGAGTCGTCAGGGATTGCTCGCCGGAGTCCGTGAAGGCGTCTGGTACGGCTGTTCGTCGATGTTGCCGAGGGTGTAGATCATGCCAGAGAGAAATAAGCAGTGTGTTAGATGTGGGGAGCGATGCTGGTCATGTGAGTATCAAAGAGAGGGCAAGGCGCGCTCGGGACTAACCAGAATAGCTCGCCGGAGTTGAGTGCTTCGTCGGGCTCGCGCAGTCGTCGACGTTGCCGACGTTCGGGGTTTGTCCTAGCACACAGCAAAGGTGTTAAACGATGCGCAAGGATGCAGGGAACACGCTACCAAGACCAGGAGGCAAGGGGTGGGGAGTTCTCACCGAAATTCGCTGCTGGAGTTCGTCAGTACAACGGTGGAGTGAGCTCGATTGCGGGCTGGTTGTGGCTTGAGGGGAAATGAGCGGAAGGAGGAGGAGGTTAAATATCCGGGGCGAGAGAGGAAATCACGCTGGCGTTTACTCGCAATCAAGCGCGGAATCAAATCGGAGAATTGACCGCGGGGTGCAGTTCCTCCGGCGTGTGATTGACGATGATGCTGAGGTGGAGGGTGGGGTCGGAGCGTCAGTGAGGGGGTGTGCACGGTTTGAGTGAGAAACAGAGGGAGAAGGGAAACCCCGGGTGGGCTGCTTTTGCTTCTAGGCCGAAAGAGTGGCGCCGGCCCGTTTTCATTTCTTTTATCTTTTTCCATTTCTGATTCTATTTTCTGGTTTGAATTCAAATGCCCATTTCAAATCTGTTTCAATTGATATTTTCTCCAAACTTTTGTATTGTGATTCTTGTATCCTGGGGTGTATAAAACACTTATTCACACTCAAATTCAAATTGGGTTTGAGAATGAAATTTAAACCATGCCCTAATTAAATGTTTATAATTAGTATATGAATGGTTTCTAATTCATAAATTTGTTTTTGAAAACCTTGACCAAACCTTATAAAAATCACTCAAGTTCATGAACAAATCCTTACTAATTAAAATAAGTATTTTTCTTATGAGGAGGTAGCAATATGGCCATTGCCTTGCTTACATAAAATAATAGATCACATAGTTTCGTTTTTTGAAGAAATGATCCTAAAAATGATTATGAATGCATGAATGATGTGCAAACTTTGAAATCATGATTTTTGGGATGTTACAAATATTTATTAGGGTGACACGGGGTGGAATTCCGAAGCTTGAGCTTTTTTCCATTCTTCATATCATTACATCATTCTTTCTCTACACCTGCAAATTTCCCTTCATACAAAACTTCACACAATCTTCATTAGCAACATTAGTGTATTCAAAAGATAATAGACCATTGTATTTAGTTTCAAAACAGCAAAACTTTTCACTAAAACTCAATCTACTGTATTAACTCCTTCAAAAAGCTCAATTCACCTAAAGAGAACTCAAAAAGGAATCAACAAGAAGCAAATGCAAATAATGGCAGAAATCTGTCAAAATAGACTAGCAGGTAGAAACCTAATTTTTCGAAGATCTTATGTTGCTCGAATCAAAAAGTGTTGAACTAACAAAAGTTATCTAACATACTGGGGGATTTATTCATCAGTTTTCAGATCAATCCGAGTTACAGAGACTCCTCATGAATTTTTTTGGTGGAGGACAGAAATCTGTTTCGGTACAGCAACTCCCCAAATCTTACTTCCCTCTCATTAGAGGTCATTCTTGGCACAAAAAGAAAATAAAAAGGATAAGGAGAGGTCATTACTGAAGTAATAACTTCCAAGACTCAATAAAACTCTTGGGTTATCTCCCAACAAGTACTTTTCTTTAACGCCTTTAAGTTAGGCTTGATAGTTTGAGAAGATGCTCTCATAAGAAATATGAATTGAAGTAAAAGAGAGCATCAAGAAGCAAATTCAAAACACATTTAAGTCTAACCCACTTCCTATGCATAGGAATCTTGTAAAGAAACAAGTCATGAAAGCACAAAGCAACAAGCATAGGAAAGCAAAACAAGTGCAACTTCAAGATTTTCAACATAAAGAGGGGAAACTTAATATTTTTGAGATACATAGAACCATGTTTCCCTCTCTCATAATAACTTTCAGTAGCATCATGAATTAAATTAATAATATAACTATCACATAAAAGATTATTATCATGAGCCACATGCATATAATGATTATTACTCTCCACATAAGCATAGTCATTCTTATTAATTGTAGTGGGAGCAAATTCAACAAAATAGCTATCATCACCATAATCATCAAATTTAGGAGGCATATTGTAATCACAATTAATTTTCTCATCAATAGTAGGTGGACTAAAAGTATCATACCCATCATTGTAATCATCATATATTGGAGGTTTGGTATCATCATAAGCAATACAATAGCTATCTTCCAAAGCTGGGGAACTAAAAAGATTATTTTCATAAAAACTAGCTTCCCCAAGCATAGACGTTTCCATAGCATTAGCAACAATGGTGTCCAAAGAATTCATACTAATAACATTGCTATTAGCATGCAAATAAAGTTCCATAGGTTTTTTAATTTTCTCTTCAAACACTTCATGTCCTAACTCAAGATAAACACTATAGAGCTCTCTAATTTTGTTGTTGTTTTCCATTAAGCCTAAGTACTGAAAACAAGAAACAAAAAGACAAAATTGCAGAATCTAAAGGAAATAACTTTGAGCACTCACACTAGACGATGTGAGTACCTTTTACCTTACCTCCCTGGCAACGGCGCCAGAAAAGAGCTTTCTGGCTTGCTGTTGCCGTGGGGTAATGTCTGTGAGTGCCTTTTACCTTCCTCCCTAGCAACGACGCCAGAAAAGAGCTTGATGTCTATGCACTTCTATTCTTGTAGACCGTTGTTGGGCCTCCAAGTGCAGAGGTTTGTAGAACAGCATCAAGTTTCCCTTAAGTGGATTACCCAAGGTTTATCGAACTCAGGGAGGAAGTGCTCAAAGGTATTCCCTCTCAAGCAATCCTGCAATCAAGATACAAGAAGTCTCTTGTGTCCCCAACACACCCAATACACTTGTCAGGTGTATAGGTGCATTAGTTTGGCGAAGAGATAGTGAAATACAAGTAGTAACGGTGTCAAAAAAGAGCTTGACGGTGAGGTAAAGACTAAAGAAAGCAAACATGCAATAGATCTAGTAACAAACGGTGTTTCACTGTTTAGAAACAAGGCCTAGGGATCGTACTTTCACTAGTGAACACTCTCTCATATAAATATCCTTTCTTCATGATACTACTCTTAACTACTCAACTGTTGGACACTCTAATCCATGGTAGGGCTATAACAGCACACCTCAAAGTCCGCCTTCCCCAATCTAGATAACCCCACACTATCACCTTGAGCGCTAGATGGTTCCAACAAACACCACAAATTCATAGAGATATCCAACTCCAAATATAACTCATAACAAATATTCAATCTAGCCAAAGTGCCACACACGGTATGCATGTTGTCACTTTCACACACGTGGGGAAAAGCATAGATCTATTAAAGCACTTGAGTAGCAAGGTAGATCTACTTGATTACAAAGCTCATGACCACAACAAGATCATGCATAGGGAGAGAGATGAACACATAGCTACCAGTAGAGCCCTTAGCCTCGAGGAAGAACTAATCCCTCCTCGTCAGGGGAATCAGCAACTGTGATGGAGATGGCGATGGAGATTGATGGAGATGGATCCGGGGGCACTTCCCGGTCCCGGCAGAGTTCCGGAACAGAGACTTTCTGTCCCCCAAATCTCCCCTTCGATGGTGGCGGCGCTGTGGAGGTTTTCGTGGATTTCCGCCAGATTATTTAGGGTTTTTGGGTCGGAGGCTTCTTATAGGCGAAGGAGGCAAGGTCGATGGAGGGACAGGGGGCCCACACCCCCTGTGGGTGTGGCTAGGGGTGGGCCCGGACGCTCCGGGAAAATATTAACTTTGGCTTTTGTCCCGTCCAATTCCGTGAATATTGTTTTTCTGCTTTTATGGAACCAAAAATAGAAGAAAACAAGCAATTGGCACTGTGGGAACTTGTTAATAGGTTAGTTCCAGAAAATATATAAAAACACCTCAAAGTGTAGACAAAACATAAGACAAATGATATAAAACAAGCATGGAGCATCAAAAATTATAGATACGTTTTCAACGTATCAACGCTTCATACCAAAGGCTGGCATGATGATGAAGAAGGCCTCTGGGATGATCTCCCCTCTGGCAGGGTGCAGGGAAGAGCTTCAGATCCCCCCGTTCTAGGGACGATGGTGGAGGAGGTTACAGACTATTTCGTGGAAGATTGATCGGGTACTTAGGGTTTTCCTATCGGGGGCTTCTTATAGGCGAAGAGGCGAGGTAGGGGGCACCCAGGGTTGCCGCACCCCCCCAGGCGCGGGCTAGGGCTGGCCGTGTGGCTAGGGGGTGTGGCGCCCTAGTGGCTCTCCTCCGTCTCGTATTCTAGCTTTGTGTTCCCCACGATAAAATATTGACTTTGGCTTTTGTCCCGTCCAATTCCGAGAATATTGATTTTCTGCCTTTTCTAGAACCAAAAACAGAACAAAATAGGCAACTGGCACTATGGCATCTTGTTAATAGGTTAGTCCCAGAAAAAATATAAAAATACCTGATGTCTACGCACTTGTATTCTTGTAGACAGTTGTTGGTCCTCCAAGTGCAGAGGTTTGTAGAACAGCAACAAGTTTCCATTAAGTGGATTACCCAAGGTTTATGGAACTCAGGGAGGAAGTGGTCAAAGGTATCCCTCTCAAGCAACCCTGCAATTAAGATACAAGAAGACTCTTGTGTCCCCAACACACCCAATACACTTGTCAGGTGTATAGGTGCACTAGTTCGGCAAAGAGATAGTGAAATACAAGTGGTAACGGTGCCAGAAAAGAGCTTCTGACTAGTTGTTAACGTGGGAGAAACTAAAGGCAAACTGAAATAAAGATGGAAGCAAGCAAACATGCAACATATCTAGATGCAAAAGGTGTTTTAATGTTTAGAAAAAAGGTCTAGGGATCATACTTTCACTAGTGAACACTCTCAATAAGTATATTCTCTTCATGATACTACTCTTAACTACTCTCTGGTTGGACACTCTAATCCATGTTAGGTCTATAACAGCACTCCTCAAAGTCCTCCTTCCCCATCTATTTAACCCCCACACTGTCACCTTGAGTGTTAGACGGTTACAACAAACACCACAATTTCATAGAGACAACTGATACGTCGGAAACGTATCTATAATTTTTGATGCTCCATGCTTGTTTAGTATCTACTTTGCTTTGCTTTGTCTACACTTTGAGGTGTTTTTATATATTTTCTGGAACTAACCTATTAACAAGTTGCCACAGTGCCAGTTTCCTGTTTTCTTCTATTTTTGGTTCTAGAAAGGCATAAAATCAATATTCTCAGAATTGGACGGGACAAAAGCCAAAGTCAATATTTTACCGTGGGCGACACGAAGTCCATAGGGGAGACGGAGAGGCGAACCAGGGCCACCACACCCACCTAGGAGCGGGTGGGCCCTGCCCCTCGCCTAGGCAGAGTGTGGGGCCCCTGGCCACCGCCTCGACCTCCCCTTATCCTATAAGAAGCCCTCGATGAGAAAACCCTAAGTCGCCAATCATACTTCCAGAAAAACCTCTGTAGCGCCACGGACACCGAAAGGGAGATTCGGGGGACATAACGTCTCTGTTCCGGCACCCTGCCGGGATGGGTAAGTGCCCCCGGAGCCATCTCCATTGATCTCCACCACCATCTCCATCACCGTTGCTGATTCCCATGATAAGGAGGGAGTAGTTCTTCCTCGAGGCTAAGGGCTCTACCGTTTGCTATGTGTTCATCTCTCTTCCTATGCATGATCTTGTGTTCATGAGCTTTGTAATTAAGTAGATCTACCTTGCTACTCAAGTGCTTTAATAGATCTCTGCTCTCCCCATGTGTGAAAGTGACATCGTGCATACCATGTGTGGCACTTTGTCTAGATTGAATATTTGTTATGAGTTATATTTGGATTTGGATGTCTCTATGAAATTGTGGTGTTTATTGGAACCATCTAGCACTCAAGCTGACAGTGTGGGATTATCTAGATTGGGGAAGGCAGACTTTGAGGTGTGCTATTATAGCCCTACCATGGATTAGAGTGTCCAACCGGAGAGTAGTTAAGAGTAGTATCATGAAGAGGGGATATTTATATGAGATAGTGTTCACTAATGAAAGTATGATCCCTAAGCCTTGTTTCTAAACATTGAAACACCGTTTGCTACTAGATATGTTGCATGTTTGCTTGCTTCCTTTTTGTTTCCTTTAGTCTTTACCCCACCGTCAAGCTCTTTTCTGGCACTGTTACCACTTGTATTTTACTATCTCTTCGCCGAACTAGTGCACCTATATTGGGTGTGTTGGGGACACAAGAGACTTCTCGTATATTGATTGCAGGGTTGCTTGAGAGGGAATACCTTTGACCACTTCCTCCCTGAGTTCGATAAACCATGGGTAATCCACTTAAGGGAAACTTGCTGCTGTTCTACAAACCTCTGCACTTGGAGGCCCAACAACTGTCTACAAGAATATAAGTGCATAGACATCAAGCTCTTTTCTGGCGTCGTTGCCGGGGAGGTTTTGGGCTTTTAACTTTCCTCCACGCCATAAGCTCTTTTCTGGCGTCGTTGCCGGGGAGGAAAGGTAAAAGGCACTCACATGTTACCTGCGGTGACCCAGCATACCACTGCATGTGTATTACACTATAGTCGTTGACATGACATCCACAGAATACCGTTCCGTAAATATCACATCCCTCAGAGTGGTACAACAGAAACATTGTGGGTCCATATTACAAACATACACACGTTATTATTATTACAATATCGGAAGTTCAAGACTTCCAAAAGATTCAACTTACAAATCATAATATAAGTGTTTCAGCGGAAGTTTCAAATTTAAAACTTAAACTCCAAATTGAGCTCAGCAACTTATTGCTATATATTGTTCATGATGCTCGGCTCAAGTGGTTACTAGAACTATAGTACTTATTCGGACTCCTGGAACTCTCCTCCATAGACGATGTCGTAGTCCTCCCCTTCTACGGCTCAATACAAGTTGGGCTCTTCATAGAAGACCTCCTCTTGACTCTCAGATGCATACATTGGAGTATCTTCAGGATGCTCAGAGTCTAAGCAAGGATTCAAAGGAAAGGATGAGTAACAGCGTTACCCAGCAAATTCATTATATGAAAGGTAGGAAGTTTGATGCACTATCTACCACCTCGGACTATCAGTCTTTGGCACTATGCAATTTTCATAAATCTTTCTTCAAAGGTTGATTTTATTATGAAAATCTATGACCATCATCCCTCACAGGTTGACCAGAACTTTCATGGAGTTCCTTTCCTGTCGTGTTCGTAGCTCCTTCCCGAAACAGTGAGTAATAAGTTACAATTCTTACACTCTGCAGAGGTGCGTTACTTTTACCATGAGAGATCAACTCCTTGTTGCACAACCGGGCATACTTTCCCGTCCACAATTCCATGATGTGGGGCCCAGTAGTTGGTCCAAGACAATCACTGCCCTCTCCGCGACCTCATATGTCTGCACAATCCTTCGGGCTAGCTCACCTTCGTTAAGCCCCCTTTCGGTCAGGCTAAAATCCTGATGAGTTCCCGAAGACTCTATGACCTAGTGATGCCCGGATTAGTACCATTTACATGGACTATCTCCCTAAACACCATTCATAGATAATCTAGACACCAAAAGTGTGTGGCGTAAGGGTGCCCACCCATATGTTGGATCCACACAAGGAATCACAACGTCACATTAAGGTCGTCTTGCCTCCATACAAGAGGAAAAAGATACAGCTGACTTCTCCGTCCCATTCCAAATATCATGGTTAACGCGTAATATACGACGCTAGAATCACTAATTTCATGGGTTATTAATTCCTAATTGTTCATGATTAGTGCAAGTAGAACCCTAAGTTCTATTTCTCCATCATATCATCACTTAGGATGATATCTAAGATTTAGTATCTTGAGAAAATATTGTTTTCCTTTTTCTATAGTGTAGATGATAACACACAATTCGCAAATAATTTGATAAAGACTCTTCAAAGGACATGAGCACGTGATGAACTTGCCTTGTGATTGCAAGGTAGTGAAGTCTGATGCTTGCACTGGACCTTGAGCTTCTATGTCTACAAAAACATCATTATTGCCCGATAAGGACAATATTTAAAGAAGCAAAATGATTATGCAAAAGTAATGTAATGCATTATTTAACTTTATATGTATTCCTCCCCATCATTTAAATTATAGCAAAATCCTTTTTAATTCATTAAGGATTTATAAATATTAAATCCTTTAATATTTATTGAATATTGTACTCTTTTTATTTTATTTTCTTTTATTTGGATTTTATTGATTTTAAATTTTCTTTAAGAATTATTATTTGAATTCCAAAAATTGTTATGAAATATTTGTTTAGTATTTTTCTAAAATACTACAATACTAATATATAATGAAAGTGATTTTTATTTATATTTATCATCTTTCAATAATTTTGTAAAAATCCATAAGGAATATTTATATTACAAAATTCTTAATAAAATTTATATGTTTAAAATTTTATTTCTTAATTTATTTGGATAATTTAGATTATTGTGAATCCAAAGATATTTTATTTATAATTTTTTGACTTTTATTTTATTTTTTAAAATTTATTTAAGTTCAAGGGCATTTTGGTCTTTTTCCAATTATTAAAACAGGCTCTAAATGATTTCGGCTGGCTTATTTTTATTGGGCCCTTGTGGCCCATTAGGCAAAGTCAAAACGACCACCCCGAAGGGTTCCTGGCCCAACCCAGCCCATCACTCCCTATCCCTCACTCTCGAGCTCACCCCTCTCCTTCTCCTTCCTCGACCTGGTGGTCAGTGGTGTCGCCGCCAGCGATTCCCACTGTCGTGGACCACCCTGGCCGTCGCCATGGTGCAGGAAGAGGTTGTTGGCCCAGCTCTACCCTTCTATCCAATTGGATTTGTACTTGGAGCTCTCTTGTGGCTAGATCGATGTCGTCCCGAACCCTAGGGTTTGGGGTTGGCGTTGATCCTGACGCCGCCGCCGCTGCTGTCATGCGTCGCGGTGCTGTTTCTCGCCTCTAGGTGTGGCTAAGGTCCCTGACCTGGGGGTGCTCCCCGTTCCGCCATGGTCGTTTTCCATCTCTGCTTCCTCTTCTAGTCTGCAGCGAGGACCTACTGTAAGTTTTTACTCTCCCCTCGTGCTCTCTGTGCTAGGTCATCCTATGCTAGCTGTTGGTAGTAACCTTTCTGGTTACTGTCTTGTCCTGATTAAAATGATTTTTTCCACTTAGGGTTCATATCATGCTATTGATTAAATTCTAGATGAATTGGGATCAAGTTTTGATGGTCCCTAAACATGCTAAATGATTGTGAGTTGTGGCTTGCTTTTTAAGATGAACTATGGTGGTGCTAGTGGCTTATTAGATGATTCTATGGATTAATTTTGATATGGTCAGATGGTAAAGTTGCTCTAGAAGCAATACTTGGGAATCTAGTGGTTTAATAACACACCACTGTCTTTTCTTGGTTAATGACAGTGAGTGTTGTGTGATGACGTCACTATATTAGCACCGTTGGCATCAAGAATTCATATGTAGTTTGAGATCATATGGTTTCAAACAGTGAAGATATACATAGGGATTTTCTTAATTATGATTCCTATGATGACTGGAAAATTATTTGTAGTTGGTTGGTTGAATCTGTGAAGATTGAATGCTTAACCTGATTAGTGTAGAATTGTTCTTATGACACCATATTTGTATGGCACACAAGATTAGATTCTATTTCAGTGTTTGGGTTTGGTTCAAGCATAAGATGAGTTTGGCATTTAAAGATAAGTAGAAATTTTCCTTTCTTAAATCCCTAAGACCCATGATGTTGGTCTAAGGTTTAGGGATTAAGCTTTTATCTAGTTGATTCATATGGATGGTTCTGGTAGTGTTACCAGCTACTGTTTCTTGAATCAAAGTTTGGGAAAAATGATGGTAGGCTTGATCACTTGTATAGATCCATAAGATTAAATTCTAAGGTGCTACTCTTGTCTTAGAGATGTGCCTAGAAATGTAAATCTTAGCTATATTCATTCTTGAATTGAAATATAGCTTGATATCTAGATCAATGATGTTGTTCTGAGATCTAGTTGGATTCTTATACTTTTCTGGTTGCTTTTAGAGTTTAAAACCTCAGTGATGGATTCACCCCACATGGGTGTTTTCTGAGAGTTTGAATAAGAATCAGATCATGTATGCTTGCCTAATCTTAGACAGATAGATCATGTGATGGTCTATTTACTCACCACTGTCACTTGATGTTGTGGTTGCTAGTGGTTGATCTTGTGGTAGCTTGATCTGGTGTTCCCCTGGTATTTCTAGCTCATGGCTTGTCCTTGATCTAGCCCATCATCTCCTGATCCTGATGGCTTGACCTTGGTCTTTCTATCCACCTGATCTACCCCCTCCTTATGTCATCATCTTGGTGATGTGATCCTGGGCTTTGGTTGGTGTGATCTAGCTTGGCTTTGGCTTGGTTTAGCTGATGGATGTTGTGCTTGGTGTGTAAGAGCAATGGAATGGTGTGGGGATTGGTTTCCCACGGCTGTGTTGATGGTTTTGTTTGGTTGTGCTGCTGCTGTGGTGTTGACAGCACACCCATGCAGTTTGGTGTGTGTGCTGTCTTTGTGCCTGCTGCACAGATTGTGGATATGTTCTAAATTTTGAAAGTTACTTTCATCTGGTTACTTCTACTTGGCTGGTGAAACTCGCCCCTGTTTGCTGTTTATTTGACTTATGGCTTAAAATTATGAAAGATACATTCTTTCATATTGGTAAAACTTGCCCCTTAAATACTCAATGATGAAAAAGTGAACAGTGCCCTTCACTGTCAACTCTAAGAGTAAGAATAATTTTAATACAAACCTTCTTTTTCTTTTAAGTTTCTTTTTATTGTGCAGGTACCAGATTTGAAGATCAAGACTTTAGTTTAGGTTTTTATTTTTCTTTATAGATTAGTCACTAGTAATAACTCTCATATTCAATTTTAATCTTTAATTTATTCTTTTGTACTCTTTATTTTTATTCTTTTGTAATAAAGATTGTACTATTATCAATAAAGAAATATTATTCTTTATTTATTTGCTATTGTAAAGATTGTGTATGATTTTCATAAGTGTAACATCCCAAAAATACTAAGCTTGGATCATCAAGCATTAGTCACCAACATTTAGAGTTAACAAAAACTTTTCTATATAAAATTATGAATGCATGCATATGAGTATGCATGGATTTTGAAATTCTTTGGAACCACCTTGTTTGATTGTTTCATTGCTTGTAAAATTCATTGCTTGTAAAATGTTTCTTAGGTGAAATAAACATCATCTAAAATATTTCCCACACTTTTCCTAAATATAAGTAAATCAAAACACATATATTAAAGGAATGGTCACTTTGACCAATTTAACTCCCATGCCTACTTTGGCTGTCTCAAACTTTCAGAACCTAACAGAAACTTTTCTGGATCTTTGCACCCCTTGAATGTACTCCTAACAAAGTATCAAGGCCCACCTTGTGATCATCCAGAAACTTTCAAATGCATAGTTTAAATGACAATTCAAAATTGAATCTTTATCATATGGGAAGATCCCACTTTTTCAAAAACCACTCAAACAAGCTCAACTTTCAAAACCCAAGCATCTGCAGACTCACCAGCACCAACCTAGCAAACCCACCAAAAATATTTTCGAAATTCAAAACTTGAATTCATGCGGCCATTTCATCAAACAGTTGCGATACAAATCAAACAAACATCAAACACTATAGTGTGCGAAAATTCGCCTAACTTGTTCCCTATTTAGCTCACAACCAGCAAGAGATCATCTAGGAAGATTAACCAAGCACTAGCACCACTGTGAGCTTGCCATTGCCATCAATGGTGAACAGCCGAGCACACCCATGTCACCCCATGTCGACAAAGAAGCTAGGAGACACAAGCCTAGCCAAGATGTCCGGGAGGCAGCCCACCGCCCACCGCCACTCGCCCACCGCTCGAACCTTGCCAACCATCGACCACACGCATGGACCGCGCCTGCATCGCCAGCTACCATGCCGAGCGGCGCCAGAGCACCACCTCGATCGAAGCCCCAGATCGCGCCCGCCACAGGCATACACAATCCCCACCGACCCAAGAGACCGCCAGACATCCCCGTTCGCCGCCCCGTGACGTACAGCCACCGCTCGCCGTCGAAGACGCCGCCTCTGCCGCATAGAGCGTCGCATGTTCCAGACCAAACCGCACCGCCCCACGCCTCGAAACCATGTCGTTGAGCATCGCCAGGGAACACCGCACCGTCCCCTACCATCGCCCATGCCAATAGCCGCCTGTAACATCGCCCCCGACGAGCTCACCGTGCGCCCCGTCGGTCCCCTCGCTCGACTATAAATAGAGGCCACCCCCACTCGATTTCTTCACACCATCTCACTCCCCTATCGTCACTGATCGTGCCACACCGTTCCCAGAGCAAGGCGAGCACCACCTCGCCGGAATTTCACCAGAGCCCGCCGCCTCTAGAGAAGAAGGGAGCCATCGATTTCGTCCACCCCAGGAACTGCCGCGACCACCCCTGAGTTCGCCATCGTCGACTTCGTCGTTCGCCCGCCTCGCCGACCCTCGCCAGCACCCTGGTGAGCCCCCAGCAACCCTCACTGGCCATGCTAGGTTTCTTTTTCGCCGGTGTTGTCTCGCGTCGACGATGACTCCCAGCCGTAGGATTAGAATCAGATCGAACGACCCACGTTGCCCCGTACCGCTTCGCCCCTCCCTGTCTCACTAGTAAGTGGGGACACCCACTTAAGCAGCCCGCGGGAGCACTGCGCTTAGCAGGCCAGCCCAGTAACTTTTCCCATGCAGCCCAGTGATTTGAATTAAATCTTTCTCTTTTTAATTCAAACACACTTCTATACCCAAGTTCAAAAATCAACCCAGATCGATTCAGTGCACCAAATTGAATGAAACCAATTTTGTTGGAAAGGTCTGTGAATGCTGAATCCAAGCCCGTTGGATTCAAGTCATTTGGATCTATAGATCATCTTTAGTAAAAAATAACAAGGCAGAAGCTTTTCTGCATTCAAACATTTTTCAAATTTAAACCATACTAGCTTTTGAGGTGATTCCAACTCTCAAAAATCACATTTAACCATACCTTTCAGAATATATAAAAATATATAGGTTTACTTGCAGAAATAATGTTCAAGTAATTAAAGAATGCTACATAGGAATTTCTAGTCATTTTATTGAAATAAAATAAAAGGGTAAAACCTTATTAAATTGTGACACCACTTTAAATCACATTCCCATGGATAAAATATGTGGTGATGACATGTGTCAACATGATCCCATGTTTGGTTTGGAGAATATTAAATCTTAAGTAGTTTTTCAATGAGTAAAAATTACTTTTCTAAAAATAAAAGGAATTAAACCAAGCTTTAATCTTGTAATGTTAGTGATGATGCTAGATCATCTATAGGACCCTTTTGTGTGATGATTGCAAGTAGTTAAGTATTGTTTGGTGATTGTGTACATCGTATTTATTTATAGACGCTAGTATCGACCAAGGATACGAGGAGGAAGGAGGATACTAAGAAGAGAAAGCCGAGGAGAACTTCAACCACTGCTCTGCACAAGGCAAGCCTAATACTACTAGTGAATGTGCAAGCTAACCCTTGCAGGATATTCTACTGATGCAAACAAACCCTTACTTGTTACCATGCCAACTATATGCCTTAAGCATATGTGATCATACCCACTTGATAACCCAATCCTAGTTTTATTTGCAAGCTTCCTACTTTATTTCTTTATCAAAGCTACTTCCTTAGAGAGTACTCAAGTGACTTGTAGATTCTAAGGAGATATTTGAAGGTTGCATAAAGAGCATAAAATTTGGCCTAAGCTAGATAATCTTGATGTCATCTTAAGGCATGAGATAGAACTTAGTTAGAACTCCACTAGTTTACCCCCCCCCCCCCTCATTAGTACTCACCCCCACTTGTAGATGCTAGTGCTGAGCATAAAACTGGATCAACTTTAGATGGGAATACTTGGTGGAAAAATTGTTGGAGATATGCCCTAGAGGCAAAAATAAATGTAGTTATTATTATATCTTTGTGTTTATGATAAATGTTTACATTCATGCTATAATAGTATTAACAAGGAAACATTAATACTTGTGTGATTTGTAAACTTAAATTGAAGTCCCTAGTAAAGCCTCTATATATTACTAGCTTGTTGGTTAATAAATGATTGTGGTTTCCCTATCATGAACATTGAGATGTTATTAACAACAAGATCATATCATTAGGAGAATGATATGGTGGACATACTCCTATAGATAAGCGTAGCATAAAGATCAAGTCATTTTAATAGTTCAATTGCTATATGCTTTCTGATACATAGTAACCTAATTCCTTCGACCATGAGATCATGCATATCACCTTCACCGGAAGGATGCTTTGATGACATAAAACACCACACCGTAACTGGGTGGCTATAAAGGTGGCATTGAGTGTTCAGAAAGTATTGGTTGAGACACATGGATCAAGAGTGGGATTTGTCCATCCATATGACGGATAGATATACTCTGGGCCCTCTCAGTGAAATGTCATCCAATTAGCTTGCAAGCATGTGACTGGCTCACAAGGGATCACATATCACGGGAACGAGAAAAGAGTACTTATCAGTAACGAGGTTGAACGAGGTATGCAGAGATACTGACAATCATAACCTCGGATAAGTAAACTATCGTGAGACAAAGGGAAATTGGTATTGTATGTAAGTGGTTCATTCGATCGCAAAGTAATCGTAGAAATATGTGGGAGCCTTATGAATTTCCAGATTCCTCTATTGGTTATTGTTCGGAGAAGTGTCTCGATCATGTCCGCATAATTCACGAACAGTAGGGAGACACACTTAAGGATTCGATGTTGTTTGAGTAGTTATGGAATGATGAGTAAGAGACCGAATGTTGTTCGGAGTCTCGGATGGGATCCGGGATATCACGAGGAGATCCGGAATGGTCCGGAGAATAAGATTCATATAAGGAAAGTCCTGTTTCGGGGTTGGAGAATGGTTCCGGTGTTTTCATCGGGAATGTTCTAGAAGGTTCCGGAATGTCCGGCACACCGAAGGGGAAGGGTACATGAATGTGTCATACCAAGTTGGAATGATTGCATCATGTACTAGGTGTCATCGCTGAACAAATCCTAGTTTGAAAGTTCAAACGCCAATTTGAAAAGTCAAACGACTATTTTGGGAAGTGGAGGGGAAGGTGGAAACCGAGTTGGGGAGGAGTTCCTCCCCTCCACCGCCGGCCTCCTTGGGAAACCGAGTTGGGGAGGGACTCCCCTCCCCTGGCGCGGCCCCTCCACCTATATAAGGAGGGGCAGGGCTGCCCCTCCTAGCACCCAACACCTCCACTCGCAAACCCTAGCCCTAAGCCGCCGGCCCTCCTACAGCCGCCGCCGCCTAGCTAACCCTAGTCGCCGTCCAAGCCTCCTCCTTAGTGTGTCTAAACCCTAGATCGCCGAGGAGCTCTCTCATAGTCCACCATACTCGCTCCGGCTTAAGGCGAAGCCCAGCGAGATCTCCCCTCTACTTCCGGTACCACGTCGTTGTGCTGCCGGAATCGCGAGGAGAGTGCTACAACCTCCGCTGCCTACTGGAACAAGGGAGAGGAAGGTCTTCGTCGAGTACCGAACGTGTGACCGACTGCGGGAGCGCTGCCGGAACGTAGCGCCGGAAGGATCGTCTACGCGATCTTGATATCGGTAAGAGTACGACTACATCACCCACGAGAATCCGCTCTCGTTAAACACTTTGGAATCTTCGAGGGTGAGTTATTCCATCGACTCGTTGCTACAATCTAGTAGATAGATCTTGGCTTGTTTGTTTGTATGCGGTAGAAATTTTTTGTTTTCCATGCTACGAAACCCTACAAAAATGGTTATGAAAACCTTGGAATGATGGATCATTCTATTGAAATGTTTTGGACATGTGTTTCCGAACAGCTGATGATTTTGGTGATGAAAATGTTGAGGCATGAGCCTTAGCCCTTTATAAAACTGATGGTTAATCCTTTATGCATCTTGTATTGCTTAGTTAACGACAGTTGCATTATAAGATGATCCCTCATGCACATGAATTTCAAGTCATAAAGTTTTCACCCTTAGTTAGCACTGTTGCTAAAGCTTGTTGTTTCAAAGCACCACGTGATGATCGGGTGTGTTAGACTCCGCAAGTGTATACAACGTGAGCATGCCAGATTTTCTCATGCGGAAGCTAAGGTTTGATCTTGACGAGCATAGCATGTACAGACATGGTCTCGGAACACGGATCACCGAAAGGTAAAGCATGAATCATATAGTAGATATGATGAACATTTCAATTGTTCGCCATTGAAAATATATCAACTATCGTGATGATCGGTGTTGATGTGGTGGATTTGGTTCGTGTGATCACTAAAACAATGTGAGGGATATTGTTTTGAGTGGGAGTTCACCTAGATTAATTTAACTATTAATTAGAACTCAATTTGTCATAAACTTAGTCTAAACTATTGCAAATATTTTGTAGATCAATGGAGGCCCCTACCATCAATTTTAATGCGTTCCTAGAGAAAGAAAAGTTGAAAAACAATGGAAGCAACTTCGCGGATTGGTTCCGCAATTTGAGGATTGTCCCCACAGCTGGTAATTTGACCTATGTGATGGATGCACCACTAGGTGACCCACCTGCAGCTACTGGTACCGATGAAGTAAAGAATGTTTACCTCGCTCGGAAGACTCAGTACTCCACAGTTCAGTGTGCTATCTTGTATGGTTTAGAATCGGAGCTTCAGAAAAGGTTTGAGAATTCAGACCCACATGATATTGTCCGTGATCTCAAATTGATCTTTGAGACTCACGCGGCAATTGAGAGCTATGAGGCTTCTGAAAAGTTCTTTAACTGCAAGATGGAAGAGGCAGCTCGTGAGCATGTGCTTAAGATGTCTGGGCACGCAAACAAACTTCAAAGCTTGGGTATAGTGATTCCTAATGCTTTGGGGATTTATCGTGTCCTCCAATCACTACCACCAAGTTACAAGAACTTTGTGATGAACTACAACATGCAGAACATGAACAAGCAGTTGCCAGAACTGTTTGCTATGTTAAAATCTGCAGAAGTGGAGATCAAGAAAGAGCACCAAGTGTTGATGGTCAATAAGACCACTAAATTCAAGAAAGGCAAGTCTAAGAAAAAGGGACACTTCAAGAAGGGTGGTAAGAAAGTTACATGACGAAGAAGACCAAGGCTGGACCTAAGCCGATCTTGAAAGTGCTTTTACCGCAAGGGAGAAGGTCCTTTGGGCGGAATTGACCAAAGTACTTGGCGGATTTGAAGCGGCAACATCAAGAAGAAAGGTATATCCGATATACATGTTATTGATGTGTATCTCACTAGTACTTGTAGTAGTGCGGGTATTTAATCTTGGTTCGGTTGCTCATATTTGTAACTCAAACAAAGTCTTTGCGATAAACGGAAGCTAGCGAAGAAAGAGGTGACGATGCGCGTGGGAAACGGATCAAAGGTTGATGTGAACGCGGTCGGCATGCTACCCCTTCATCTACCATCGGGATTAGTTTTATACTTAAATAATTGTTATTTGGTGCCTGCATTAAGCATGAACATTATATCGGGATCTTGTTTATTGTGAGACGGTTACTTGTTTAAGTCCGAGAATAATGGTTGTTCGATTTATATGAGTAATATGTTTTATGCACATGCACCTTTGATAGATGGTCTATTATTATTGAATATCGATAGTGGAAATACACATATTAATAACATTGAGGCTAAACGTTTGAAATCGAGCGATAACTCGACCTATATGTGGCACTGTCGTCTTGGTCACATTGGAGTGAAGCATATGAAGAAACTCCATTTCGATGGACTTCTTGAATCACTTGATTTCGAATCACTTAATAGATGCGAAGCTTGTCTTATGGGTAAAATGACTAAGACTCCATTTTCTGGTATGATGGAGCGAGCTACGGACTTATTGGAAATCAAACATACCGATATGTGTGGTCCAATGAGTGTAGCATCGCGCGGTGGTTATCGTTATGTTGTTACCTTCACGGATGACTTGAGTAGATATGGTTATATCTATTTCATGAAACATAAGTCCAAAATTTTCGAGAAGTTTAAGGAATTTCAAAGTGAGGTAGAGAATCAACGTAACAAGAAGATTAAATTTCTACGTTCTGATCGTGGAGGTGAATATCTAAGTTACGAGTTTGGCGAGCATTTGAAGAAATGCGGAATACTTTCACAATTGACACCGTCGGGAACACCACAGCGTAATGGTGTGTCCGAACGTCGTAATCGAACTCTCTTAGATATGGTTCGTTCTATGATGTCACTTACAGATTTACCGCTATCATTTTGGGGTTATGCATTAGAAACAGCCACATTCACTTTAAATAGGGCACCATCTAAATCCGTTGAAACGACACCGTATGAATTATGGTTTGGGAAGAAACCTAAATTGTCGTTCCTTAAAGTTTGGGGTTGCGAAGCCTATGTAAAGAAGTTACAGCCGGACAAGCTTGAACCCAAAGCGGAAAAATGCGTCTTCATAGGATACCCGAAGGAAACTATTGAGTATACCTTCTATCATAGATCCGAAGGCAAAATCTTCGTTGCCAAGAATGGATCCTTTCTAGAGAAGGAATTTCTCTCGAAAGAAGTGACTGGAAGGAAAGTAGAACTCGACGAGGTTGTAGAACCTTCTCTCAAAGTTGCGAGTAGCGCAGCACCGGAAGAAGTTCCTGTGGTGCCTGCACCAATAAGAGAGGAAGCTAATGATGATGATCATGAAACTTCGGTTGTAGTTGCTACAGAGCCTCGCAGGTCAACGAGAACTCATACCACTCCTGATTGGTATGATCCCGTTATGAATGTCATGTTGGTGGACAACACCGATGACCCTGCGACCTATGAGGAAGCGATGATGAGCCCAGATTCCAATAAATGGCAAGAAGCCATGAAATCCAAGATTGGATCCATGTACGAAAACCAAGTATGGACTTTGGTGGACTTACCGGATGGCCGGAAGGCTGTCGAGAAAAATGGATTTTCAAGAAGAAAACATATGTTGATGGTAATGTTACTGTCTATAACGCTCGACTTGTCGCAAAAGGGTTTCGACAAATTCAAGGAGTTGCCTATGATGAAACGTTCTCACTGGTAGCGAAGCTAAAGTCTGTGAGGATTATGTTAGCAATCGCTGCATATTATGATTATGAGATATGGCAGATGGATGTCAAAACAACATTCCTCAATGGAGACATTGATGAAGAGTTGTATATGATGCAACCCAAAGGTTTTGTCGATCCTAAATATGCTAACAAGGTATGCAAACTTCAACGGTCCATCTATGGATTGAAGCAAGCATCCCGAAGTTGGAATCAACGTTTTGATAAGGTGATCAAAAGTTTTGGTTTTATACAAACTTATGGAGAAGCTTGTATTTACAAGAAAGTGAGTGAGAGCTCTATAGCATTCTTAATACTATATGTAGATGACATATTGTTGATTGGGAATGATGTAGACCTTCTTAATAGTGTCAAGGAATATTTGAATAATAGTTTTTCAATGAAGGATCTTGGCGAAGCAGCTTACATATTAGGCATAAATATTTATAGAGATAGATCGATACGCCTAATATCATTGTCACAAAGTACATATTTGGACAAAGTTATAAAGAGGTTTGGAATGGAAGATAGCAAGAAAGGGTTCTTGCCCATGTTGCCCAATACGACCTTGAGTAAAACTCAAAGTCCGACAACGTAAGATAGAGAAAGGATGAGTAAGACTCCCTATGCCTCAGCCATAGGATCTCTAATGTATGCCATGCTATGTACTAGACCCGACATTGCATATGCTGTTAGTTTAACTAGCAGATATCAAAGTGATCCAGGAGTGGATCATTGGACAGCGGTCAAAAACATCCTTAAGTACTTGAGAAGAACTAAGGATATGGTTCTTTCTTATGGAGGTGATGAACAGCTCGTTGTTAATGGTTACACCGATGCTAGTTGGAACACCGATCCGGATGATTCTAAATCACAATCTGGATACGTATTTACTTTGAATGGTGCAGCAGTTAGCTGGAGGAGTGCAAAGCAAAGCATTGTGGCGAGATCTTCTACTGAATCGGAATACATGGCTGCTTCGGAGGCTTCACAAGAAGCGATATGGATGAAAGAGTTCATTACAGAGCTGGGTGTGGTTCCTATTGCGCTAGACCCAATGTCTATCTACTGTGATAACATGGGCGCCATAGCCAATGCGCAAGAACCAAGGTCACACAAGAAGCTGAAGCACATCAAGCTACGTTTTCATGCTATTCGAGAACATGTCCAAGATGGGGACATAAATATTTGCAAAATACACACAGATCTGAATGTGGCGGATCCGTTGACTAAACCTCTCCCGAGGGCAAAACATGACCACCACCAAACTGCCATGGGTGTTCGGTATATTACCATGTAATCTAGATTAGATGACTCTAGTGCAAGTGGGAGACTTTGGAGATATGCCCTAGAGGCAATAATAAATGTAGTTATTATTATATCTTTGTGTTTATGGTAAATGTTTACATTCATGCTATAATAGTATTAACAAGGAAAAATTAATACTTGTGTGATTTGTAAACTTAAATTGAAGTCCCTAGTAAATCCTCTATATATTACTAGCTTCTTGGTTAATAAATGATTGTGGTTTCCCTATCATGAACATTGAGATGTTATTAACAACAAGATCATATCGTTAGGAGAATAATATGGTGAACATACTCCTATAGATAAGCGTAGCATAAAGATCAAGTCATTTTAATAGTTCAATTGCTATATGCTTTCTGATACATAGTAACCTAATTCCTTCGACCATGAGATCATGCATATCACCTTCACCGGAAGGATGCTTTGATGACATCAAACACCACACCGTAACTGGGTGGCTATAAAGGTGGCATTGAGTGTTCAGAAAGTATTGGTTGAGACACATGGATCAAGAGTGGGATTTGTCCATCCATATGACGGATAGATATACTCTGGGCACTCTCGGTGAAATGTCATCCAATTAGCTTGCAAGCATGTGACTGGCTCACAAGGGATCACATATCACGGGAACGATAAAAGAGTACTTATCAGTAACGAGGTTGAACTAGGTATGCAGAGATACCGACGATCATATCCTCGGATAAGTAAACTATCGTGAGACAAAGGGAAATTGGTATCGTATGTAAGTGGTTCATTTGATCGCAAAGTAATCGTAGAAATATGTGGGAGCCATATGAATTTCCAGATTCCTCTATTGGTTATTGTTCGGAGAAGTGTCTCGATCATGTCCGCATAATTCACGAACCGTAGGAAGACACACTTAAGGATTCGACGTTGTTTGAGTAGTTATGGAATGATGAGTAAGATACCGAATGTTGTTCGGAGTCTCGGATGGGATCCGGGATATCACGAGGAGATCCGGAATGGTCCGGAGAATAAGATTCATATAAGGAAAGTCTTGTTTCGGGGTTGGAGAATGGTTCCGGTGTTTTCATCGGGAATGTTCTAGAAGGTTCCAGAATTTCCGGCACTCCGAAGGGGAAGGGTACATGAATGTGTCATACCAAGTTGGAATGATTGCATCATGTACTAGGTGTCATCGCTGAACAAAATAAAGGGTTTAATCAAATCCTAGTTTGAAAAGTCAAACGCCAATTTGAAAAGTCAAACGGCTATTTTGGGAAGTGGAGGGGAAAGTGGAAACCGAGTTGGGGAGGAGTTCCTCCCCTCCACCGCCGGCCCCATTGGGAAAACGAGTTGGGGAGGGACTCCCCTCCCCTAGCGCGGCCCCTCCACCTATATAAGGAGGGGCAGGGCTGCCCCTCCTAGCACCCAACACCTCCACCCGCAAACCCTAGCCCTAAGCCGCCGGCCCTCCTGCAGCCGCCGCCGCCCTAGGGCAAGCCGCCGCCTAGCTAACCCTAGTCGCCGGCCAAGCCTCCTCCTTGGTGTGTCTAACCCCTAGATCGCCGAGGAGCTCTCTCATAGTCCACCATACTCGCTCCGGCTTAAGGCGAAGCCGTGCGAGATCTCCCCTCTACTTCCGGTATCACGCCGTTGTGTTGCCGGAATCGCGAGGAGAGTGCTACAACCTCCGCTGCCTGCTGGAACAAGGGAGAGGAAGGTCTTCGTCGAGTACCGAACGTGTGACCGACTGCGGGAGCTCTGCGAGCACTTGGCCGGAAGGGTCTCAGCGATCTTGAGATCGAGAAGAGTACGACTACATCACCCACGAGAATCCGCTCTCGTTAATCTTCGAGGGTGAGTTATTCCATCGACTCATTGCTACAATCTAGTAGATAGATCTTGGCTTGTTTGTTTGTATGCGGTAGAAAATTTTTGTTTTCCATGCTACGAAACCCTACAAAAATGGTTATGAAAACCTTGGAATGATGGATCATTCTATTGAAATGTTTTGGACATGTGTTTCCGAACACCTGATGATTTTGGTGATGAAAATGTTGAGGCATGAGCATTAGCCCTTTATAAAACTGATGGTTGTCTGGATGCGATACCATTCCAATTTTATCGTACAACCACAATACCCGAAGATTGGGTAGGGCTTGACTGGAAACTTATGTACCTTAGTATTAGCTCCCTCACAGCCAAGGTCTGAGCTGAGGCTACCTTGTGAAGATTGTCCACATGCGGTGCGAGATGACAGTTGGTCATGGTTGGGAGGCCAAACTCACAGGAGAGGTGCTTATACTAGGGCGTGTAATTGAAAGGTTAGGATTGATTATCCGCATACAGAGTATGGTGAATTCAGGATTTGTTCCTGACGGATGTATCGAATGTTGTGGTGAAAGTGTATAATCTCTGCAGAGTGTCAAACTATTCGAATAGCCGCGTCCGCGGTAATGGACAGTTGGAGTGGCCATACTGTTCCCCCGTCAGACTTTTCAAAATGACTTGTGAAATGAATTGAGACTTTGACTTGACCACAACAGGGTTGTCACATGAGTTACAAGATCCCACTTAGGAGTTATAAAATTGTGACTAGCTTTAGAACTTAGTAGAGATAAATCTGGCTTTTGCAAAACAACCCTACAACCTAGTGTCCTATTATCCAAAAACCCCTTTACCTGTTAGTATTAGTTTGCGAGTACTTAAAGAGTACTCATGGCTTTGTCACTGGCTATTCCCATGGCCAGACTATGAAGAGGAGTACCTGGAAGATGGACCCCAGGAAGGTTATGACAACTAGGATCATCTCACATCGTCAGCATTGCCTGTGACCCGAAGATGGAGCTTCGCCTATGCTACCGTTATTATTACGTATTCCGCTGCTTGATGTTGTATTAAGAACTGGATCATGAGATCCCTATTTGTGTAAGAACTTATGTATCGTTTGTAATGGATGATGTACTATGGTATCCAATTTTGTTATGTCCCGCAAAAATGGTAATCCTGGGATTGTGATGTATGGCATAACAGGCATCTAGGATTGAAAAATCCGGGTGTTGACAAGTTGGTATCAGAGCCAGGTTTGACCATAGGAGACCCTAGTTAGACTGGACATTTGAACCAAAAACTTAGTTTCAAAACCAAAGAAAACAAATATTTACAAAAATTTATTCTCATTCTTATCTCTTTGATTCTTTCATAAAAATTCATATTCCTCAAAAACTCTTGCAAAATACATAAAATTTTGACACACTTGATCACTCTGCTAACCTACTCATCCTCTATTTTTATAGATGGACGTGAAGTACAGCAATTTTTACCAACTGGGGAATGGAGGAGACCTTATCTTTGAAAGGGATTTGGATCAGCTTTCGGAACTTCTGGAGCGTCCGCACCCCGAGTTCTTTGGAGCTCAGCTCAATGATCAAGGAGGGGAAGATCTGCAGTGGCTAATTGTTGCAAGTCTCCGAGGAAAGATTGAACCTCCCATTGCGGAGGGAATTCAGTTTACCTTGAGGGAAAACTACTGGCTCGATGGACTTGCCAGGGCCATGCAGGAAGCTCTTTCCCGTCTGTGTGGGCAGAGCATCAATCAGATCAAGGTTACTCGCTTTGAGTTTTTCCCAAGGCGTCATGCAAATGGACAACCACTGGAAGCCCCATACCACCCCGAGCTGAAGACTCAATTGGACCACCTTAACTTCATGATGTACGATCGTCAGCAGGAATTGGACAACTGTCGTGACTACTGCAACCACAAGTCTGCCATCATCAAGACAAAGGACCAGACCATCGCCATGCTAGCAAGGGATCGCAAGTCTCGCCGCCGTCAGCTCGATAAGAAGGAGCGCATCATTGCCCGTCTTCACCACCGCATCTCATCTTTGGAAGAGACCATCCACGAGAGAGACATGCAGTTGGAGGAAAGGGAGAATGCCGGAGAGGATCTTCGTGGAGACCCTTACTCCTATCTCAGCGATGACGATGATTTTCTGGAGGATCAGGCCATGGACTTCTTCACCGATGAGGATGATTTCGCCTTCATCGATGATGATGAAGATGATGAAGCCATAGACCCCTAGGAGTAGTAGCACTTGAGCACTAGCGTAGTGAGTAGTATTCGGTCCCATTGTATCGTAGTTCTCAGAATGGTTCTTAAAACCATCTGTTTTTTTCTTTGTTGTGGTGTGTGTTGTACTGTGTGCTATGAATGAATGAATGAAAAAGCAAGTTGCTAGAAAATCTAAGTCAAACCTTTAACACTTTTCAAAGTCCCCGAAACCTTAGAAATTTCCCTCTTTTCTCATGATATATCTCAGTCTTTACATGCCACGTGGAGAAAGTAGTTCAGCCCTGGACCCGATGTTGCAGATTCTGCAAATGTTGACTTCTGACCGCGAAGCTGAAAGAGCGGAACGTCAAGCCAACCTAGCCACCCTGCAGAAAATATCCCAACTTGCCCACAACAACCAAGGCCACGGAAATCAGGACAACCATGGATCTAAGATCAAGAATTTCCAGAACACCAAGCCACCTGTTTTCACTAAGTCGGAAGAGCCCCTAGACGCTGATGATTGGCTGCAAACCATGGAAAATAACCTAGAAGTCACTGGAGTGGAAGCCAACGAGAAAGTTCTGTTTGCCACCCATTATCTAGCCGGAGATGCCAGGGCATGGTGGAACAGTGTTCGTGCAATGACCGGAGGCAAGATGATGACCTGGGAGGAATTCAAGGTCAAGTTTAGCAGAACCCATGTGCCACCAGGTTTGATCAAGAGAATGAGAGATGAGTTCAGAGAGCTGAAGCAAGGAAGGATGTCTGTAGTGGAATACCATGACAAATTTTTGTTATTAGCTAGGTATGCCCCGGACAAGATAGACACGGAAGCCAAGAAGAAAGAAAGATTCATGAATGGTCTGCATGACGAGATGCAGACAGTGTTAGTCAATATCACCTTTGCGGATATTGAAGCCCTTGCCGACTCTGCTATCCAGATGGAAGGAAAGATCAACCAAGCCAATGAGAACCGCAAGCGTCGCATGATGCATCAGCCAGTAACCCATGAGACCCCAAAGTATTGCCCCAACCCATCTCCAGGATTTGCCCCAAGAACCAACAGACCCCCGATGAACCGTCCAACCTATCCCAACCGTGGAAACTCTAGACCTGGAGTAAATCACAACAACCCCGGCAACTCTAGCAATTTCAACCATGCCCCACCCAAGTTCAACAACAACAATGCTACTGAAGGGTTTCGCGGCATAGTAAATCAAAATTTTCTACGGATGCGAACAGAGGGAAAGCCCAGATCTAATCTAGGAGATGCAATCAACGAGAGAGATTGGATTAGATCTTCATACCCTTGAAGATTCGCACAGCGGAACGTTAAATCGAACGTGGGTGATGTAGTCGTACTCGCTTCTCCTCGCGATCCGATCCGATCCGATCTAGCACCACAAGTGGCGGTGCCTCCGTGAGATGCACGTGCGGCACCTCGGCGTCTCCTCCTTCCTCGGACCAGCAAGTATGGTGGAGATATAGATTGGATCTACAACACGGCGTGGTGTATATGGTGGAGAATTTCTGCGCAGGCTTCGCCTACAACATCGGGAGGGAGAGAGGAGGGCAGCAGGGCAACTAGGGTTGGAGGCAAGGTGTAGGGGGGAGGGGGCGCCCCAGCCCTCTTTATATAGAGGGGGGCGGCCAGCCCTTTCCCCTCCTCCAAGCCTTGGTCCGGCGGCCAAGGGAGGGAGGAGTGGGGGGTGAGGACTCTCCCCCTTCTAGAAACCCTATCTCTAGTTTAAACGAATTTAAACCCTATAGGATCGGCTGGGCCCTATGGGGCCTTGTGCCCCTGGCCCAATGCGGCCAGGACACTCCCTCATAGGCCCATGCCCCTCCCGGAAGGTGGGGACACGTTGGTCCCCTTTCGGAAGGTTCTAGAAGCTTCCGGTATAATACCGATTAACCCGGAACAATTCCGAACTCCAAAAACTGCACTGCCTTATATGAATCTTATTCTCCGTACCACTCCGGAACCTCTCGTGATGTCCCGGATCCCATCCGAGACTCCGAACAAAAACTAATAAACCAGTTATCCAATCTATCCTAGCGTCGAGACACGTTAAGTGTGTGACCTGAGTTCGAGAATATGCGTACATGATCTTCTATCAATAATCAACAGTGTCAGGCAACCATATTGACTCCCACATTCATCGATGATCATATCGGATGAACCACGATGCCAGGATTCAATCAATCCCATATATATATTCCCTTCGTCTCGCGATATTTTACTTGCCCGAGATTCGATCGTCGGTACCGTCATACCTAGTTCAATCTCGTTCACAACAAGTACTTTACTCGTTTCGTAATCCGATATCACTTTGTGATTAACTCCTTAACCACATGCTTGCAAGCGGTGTTGATATTGATTACCGAGTGGGCCCGAAGTATATCTCTCCGACTTGGGAGGGACAAATCCCATCTCGATACATACAACCCAATGATACTTTCGATCACACAGAGACACCTTTATGATCACCCTCTCATAGGATGACGTTTGATGACCTCAAAGCTTTCTTCCGATACAAGGGAGTTGTATTATCTCATGGTCTAAGGAATACAATATTTGACATAGGAAAAGCTTCGCAAAGATGAACACGATGATACGATCTAATTGCTTCGCTTAGTTTGGGTCTGTCCATCATATCATTCTCCAATGTTATGATCTCATTATCAATTGACAACTCATGTCTATGGTTAGGAAACCTTAACCATCATTGATCAATGAGCTAGTCCATAGAGGCGTACTAGGGACACGGTGTTGTTCACAAACCACACAAGTATTAAAGTTTCCGCTTAATACAATTCTAGCATGGAATATAAACTTTATCATGAACAAGAATTATAATAATAACATCTTTATTATTGCATCTAGGGCATAATTACAACAGTCTCCCACTTGCAC
This sequence comes from Avena longiglumis, assembly GCA_030063025.1. Lineage (NCBI taxonomy): Eukaryota > Viridiplantae > Streptophyta > Magnoliopsida > Poales > Poaceae > Avena > Avena longiglumis. The sequence continues at coordinate 226,359,537 of CP125973.1, forward strand.
TAGAGTCAATAATCTAGTTTACATTTGGCAACAATCTCACACCCATGGCACTGAGGTGCTGATCATGTTTTACACGTGGAAGAGGTTTAGTCAATGGATCTGCGACATTCAGATCTGTATGTACTTTGCTAATCTTCAGATCTCCATCTGCAATATAATCTCGGATTATATGAAACTTGCGGTTGATATGCTTGGTCTTTGGATGATATCTTGGTTCCTTAGCAAGTGTTATGGCGCCAGTGTTGTCACACAATATCTCCAGTGGGTCCAATGCACTTCGAACCACGCCAAGCTCAGTGATGAAGTTTCTGATCCGAACTCCTTCACTTGACGCTGCGGCAGCCATGTATTCCGCTTCCTTGTAGATCCCTCGATCACGCTTTTCTTGCAGCTTCTCCACTCACAGCTCCTCCATTCAAAATATAAACGTATCACATGCGAGATTTGGAATCATCCTTGTCGGTGTCAAAACTAGCGTCGACGTAACCTTTTCGACAATGTTCATCACCCCATAGACTAAGAACATTTCTTTAGTCCTATTCGGTACTTTAGGATGTTCTTCACGGCTATCGATGTTCCACTCCAAGATCACTTTGATATCTTTCGTCAAACTAAGAGCATTGGACACATCCGGTCTAGTACACAAGATGGCATACATGATGGAACCTATGGCCGAGGCATAAGGCACTTTGCTCATAGCTTCCTATCATTTACCGTAGCTGGACACCGAGCCTTTCTCAATATCTTACACGACAACATAGGCCTTTGAACCTTTCTTTGCCTTATCCATTCTGAACCTTTTCGAACTTTGTCTAGGTATGTACTCGGCTTAAAGCTATCAGGCGTCTTTGTCTATCTCTATAGATTTTGATACCCAATATATAAGCAGCTTCACCTAGGTCTTTCATTGAAAAACATTTGTTCAAATAACTCTTCACATCGTTAAGCATGTTTATGTCATTTCCAGTAATCAATATGTCATCCACATATAGTACCAGAAACGTCACCGAGCTCCCACTCACTTTCTTGTAGATGCAAGCTTCGTAGCAATTTGGAACAAATCCAAAGCTCTTGATCACTTGATCAAAACGAAGGTTCCAACTCCGAGATGCTTGCTTCAGTCCATAAATGGAATGCTGAAGTTTGCATACTTTATCAGCATCCTTAGGATCGACAAAAACCTTCGGGTTGCATCATATACAACTCTTCATCAATGTTGCCATTGAGGAATGCAGTCTTGACATCCATCTGCCATATCTCATAATCATGAAACGCAGCAATTGCTAATAAAATCCGAATGGACTTAAACATCGCTACGGGAGAGAAAGTCTCATCGTAGTCAACACCTTGAACTTGTCGAAAACCTTTTGTGACAAGCCGTGCTTTATAGACGGTAACATTACCATCCGCGTCCGTTTTCTTCTTGAAGATCCACTTGCACTCAACGGCCTTTCGGTCGCTAGGAGGGTCCACCAAAGTCCATACTTGGTTTTCGCTCATGGATCCCAATTCGGATTTCATGGCTTCTAGCCATTTCTCAGAGTCTGGGCTCATCATCGCTTCCTCATAGTTCGTAGGTTCACTGTCTTCTACTAACAAGGCAGTCAACAGGTTGCCGTACCACTCAGGAGGGGCACGCGACCTTGTCGACCTGCGACGTTCAGTAGCAGCATCGTCCGAAGCTTCATGATCCTTGTCATTAGCTTCCTCTATTGTTGGTGCAGGCGGCACTGGAACAATTTCAGGTGCTGCGCTACTCTCCAATTCAAGAGAAGGTTCAATAACCTCGTCAAGCTCTACTTTCCTCCCACTCACTTCTTTCGAGAGAAACTCCTTCTGAAGAAAGGAACCGTTCTTTGCGACAAACACTTTGCCTTCGGTTCTATGATAGAAGGTATACCCAATAGTTTCCTTAGGGTATCATATGAAGACGCATTTCTCCGCTTTGGGTTCGAGCTTGTCCGGCATCAACTTCTTGACGTAAGCTTCGCATCCCCAAACTTTAAGAAACGACAACTTAGGTTTAGCACCAAACCATAGTTCATACGGTGTCGTCTCAATGTATTTAGATGGAGCCCTATTTAAAGTGAATGCAGCGGTTTCTAATGCATAACCCCAAAATGATAACGGCAAATCAGTAAGAGACATCATTGATCGGACCATATCTAATAGGGTTCGATTCCGGCGTTCAGACACACCATTCTTGTTGTGGTGTTCCGGTGGCGTGAGTTGTGAAACGATTCCACTTGCTTTAAGATGCGTGAGAAAATCATAACTCAAATATTCATCTCCACGATCGGATCATAGAAACTTAATCTTTACATTACGATGGTTCTCCACTTCATTCGAAATTCCTTGAACTTTTCAAATGTTTTGATTTATGTTTCATTAAATAGATATACCCATATCTACTTAAGTCATCGGTAAAATTGAGAAAATAGCGATATCCACCGCGCGTCGAAATACTCATCGGTCCGCATACATCGGTATGTATGATTTCCAACAAGTCCGTTGCTCGCTCCATCATACCGGAGAAGCGGTTTTGATCATCTTTCCCATGAGGCATGGTTCATGTGTCAAATGATTCAAAATCAAGAGACTCCAAAAGTCCATCGAATGGAGTTTCTTCATGCGCTTTACACCAATATGACCTAGGCAGCGATTGCCACAAATAAGTAGTATTATCACTATCTACTTTGCATCTCTTAGCCTCAATGTTATGGATGTGTGTTTCATCCCTTTCGAGATTTAGAAGAAATAAACCATTCACAAGAGGTGCATGACCATAAAAGATGTTACTCATATAAATAGAACAACCATTATTCTCCGATTTAAATGAATAACCGTCTTGCAATAAACACGATCCGAAATAATGTTCATGCTCAACGCAGCACATAATAACATTTATTAAGGTTTAAAACTAATCCCGAAGGTAAAACTAAGGAGAGCGTGCGACGGCCATCACATCAACTCTTGATCCGTTGCCAACGTGCATCGTCACCTCATCCTCGCAAGCCGCGTCTATTTCGTAGCTCTGTTTGAGTTACAAATATTAGCAACCGAACCGGTATCAAATACCTGTGCACTACAACGAGGGCTAGTAAGGAAAACATCAATAACATGTATATCAAATATACCTTTGATGGTGCCAGCCTTCTTGTCGCTAAGTACTTGGACGATTGCGCTTCGATGACCCTTGTCCTTGCAATAGAAGCACTTAGTGTCTGGCTTAGGACCAGACTTGAGCTTCTTCTCAGCAGGAGCATTGCGCTTGTCGCCGCCCTTCTTGAAGGGCTTCTTTGCTCCCTTACCTTTCTTAAAAGAGGGCTTGTTGACCATCAACACATGATTATCCTTCTTGATGTCCACCTCCGCAGCCTTCAGCTTTGCGAAGAGCTCGGTGATCGTATCAGTGGAACCAATCTGATTATGAGTCACTACAAAACTTTTGTAGCTGGGAGGGAGTGATTGCAGAACCCTGTCAATCTTGAGCTCCTCTGGAATCGTGCATTCCAGTTTCTCAAGACGTTGAGTGTAGCCCGTCATCTTAATGGCGTGCTCACTAACGGAACTCCCTTCCTCCATCTTGCAGTTAAAGAACTTCTCGGAGATCTCATATCTCTCGAGCGGGCTGAGTCGAAACATGGTTTCGGCTCCTCGAGAATCTCAAAGGGCCGGGATACTCTTCAAAACGATTTTGAAGTTCGGTTCCATAGCAAACAACATGGTGCTCTTAATCACACCATAATCATCTTTGCTTGATCGATAGACAGCTTTCTCATCGGTGGCGCTTGATTGCAGGGGTCACCTAACGCTTCCCCAAGGACATAGTTCTTTTGTCCACCAGACAGAATGATTCTTAGATTGCGGAACCAATTGGTGAAGTTAGACCCATTGTTTCTAAGCTTTTCCTTCTCATCAAAAACGTTGAAGTTGAAATTGTACTTGGCCATGTGATCTACAGTATTTGCAAGTACAATTTAGACTATGTTCATGATAAATAGTTCAACTTAATCAAATTACTAGATGAACTCCCACTAAATTTAACATCCCTCAAGTTGTTTAGTGAACACGATCCAAATTCACCACACCTAATCCGATCATCACGAGAAGAGATGTGGTTTCAATGGTGGACAACAAAGTGTCGATCATATCATTCATATGACTCATGGTTAACCTTTCGGTTCTTGTGTTCCGAGGCCATGTCTGTACATGCTAGGCTCGTCAAGCTAGACCCAAGTATTTCCGCGTGTGCAAAACTGGCTTGCACCCGTTGTATGTGAGCGTAGAGTCTATAGCACCCGATCATCACGTGATGCTTGGACACGACGAACTTTCGCAACGGTGCATACTAGGGGAGAACACAGTTTTATCTTGATCTTTAAGTGAGGAATCATCTTATAATGCTACCGTCGTGATCTAAGCATAATAAGATACATAAAAGGATAAACATCACATGCATATAACTTTATGTGACATGGTATAGCCAATCTTCGCGCAATGATCTCCATCTTGTGCGTTCCGGCATGATCTCCATCACTCCATCATGATTGCCTCCACCACGAATAGCAACTACAACTATTGCTAACTACTTAGAGATAAAGTAAAGCTATTACATGGCGTATAAGAAGTTGACTCGCAGGTCATACACAATTATAAAGACAACCATATGGCTCCTGCCGGTTGTGTACTCATCGACATGCAAGTCGTGAAACAATACAAAACATGATCATCTCATACAATATGCACATCACATGTTGGGCCATACCATATCACAGAAAACACTCCATGCAAAAACAAGTTAGACGCCTCTACTTTGTTGTTGCATGTTTTACGTGGCTTATGGGAGTAGATGCTAAGAACGATTCTTACCTACGGAAAGCCACAACGGTGATATTATGGTTGCCAAACTCCGGTGTTAATCCCATGACAACTATAGTGAGAGAAACTGACATCCACCAGCCGCATGTGTGGAACAAGCCACACGTCAAGTGCGGAGCCGGTCTCATGACGACGTCGCGTAAGGTTGGCCTGGACCGCTTCAATCTCACTATCCCGTCATAAGAAGAACACAAACAAGAGGCTTGCAGCAGAAAACATCAACGCCGCAACAACCATGTTGCGTTCTACTCGTGAAACACATCTACGCATAGATCTAGCTCGATACCCTTTGAAGGGTTTCGCGGCATAGTAAATCAAAATTTCTACGGATGCGAGCGGAGGAAAGCCAAGATCTAATCTAGGAGATGCAATCAACGAGAGAGATTGGATTAGATCTTCATACCCTTGAATATTCGCACAGCGGAACGTTCGTCGGAACGTGGGTGATGTAGTCGTACTCGCTTCTCCTCCTCGCGATCCGATCCGATCTAGCACCACAAGTGGCGGTGCCTCCGTGGGATGCACACGTGCAGCACCTCGACGTCTCCTCCTTCCTCGGACCAGCAAGTATGGTGGATATATAGATTGGATCTACAACACGACGGCGTGGTGTATATGGTGGAGAATTTCTGCTGCAGGGCTTCGCCTACAAACAGTCGGGAGGGAGAGAGGAGGGCAGCAGGGAAACTAGGGTTGGAGGCAAGGTGTAGGGGGGAGGGGGCGCCCCAGCCCTCTTTATATAGAGGGGGGGCGGCCAGCCCTTGCCCCTCCTCCAAGCCTTGGGCCGGCGGACAAGGGAGGGAGGAGTGGGGGGTGAGGACTCTCCCCCTTCTAGAAACCCTATCTCTAGTTTAAACGAATTTAAATCCTATAGGATCGGCTGGGCCCTATGGGGCCTTGTGCCCCTGGCCCAATGCGGCCAGGACACTCCCTCATAGGCCCATGCCCCCTCCCGGAAGGTGGGGCCACGTTGGTCCCCTTCCGGAAGGTTCTGGAAGCTTCCGGTACAATACCGATTAACCCGGAACAATTCCGAACTCCAAAAACTCCAAAAAATCCCATCTCGATACATACAACCCAACAGATACTTTCCGATCACCTGAGAGACACCTTTATGATCACCCTCTCATAGGATGACGTTTGATGACCTCAAAGCTTTCTTCCGATACCAAGGAGTTGTATTATCTCATGGTCTAAGGAATACAATATTTGACATAGGAAAAGCTTCGCAAAGATGAACACGATGATACGATCTAATTGCTTCGCTTAGTTTGGGTCTGTCCATCATATCATTCTCCAATGTTATGATCTCATTATCAATTGACAACTCATGTCTATGGTTAGGAAACCTTAACCATCATTGATAAATGAGCTAGTCCATAGAGGCGTACTAGGGACACGGTGTTGTTCACAAACCACACAAGTATTAAAGTTTCCGCTTAATACAATTCTAGCATGGAAAATAAACTTTATCATGAACAAGAATTATAATAATAACATCTTTATTATTGCCTCTAGGGCATAATTCCAACAGCTACCGCCAACACCAACCTTGCCCCTAGGACTGGAAGTAATGTTGTGCCTGTCGCAGCCAAGCACAAGTCGCAAGTGACTTGTTATGACTGTGGAAATAAAGGCCACTATTCCAATGAGTGCCCCAACAAGAAGAATGCTACATCCCCCAATGCCAATGCCCCAGCTCAGTAGCAGCGTCGTGTTCAGCCCGGAAGAAGATTTGCCCCAGGGAATTCACTCAACCGCAATGGCCGTCTTTTTCTCATGCATGCTGAAGAAGCTCAGGAAGCGCCAGACGTCGTGATGGGTATGTTTTCTGTTAATTCAGTACTTGCACGAGTGTTGTTTGACTCTGGTGCATCGCATTCATTTGTCACCGAAGAATTTGCATGCACTAGTAAAATTCAACCAACCAAATTGAAGCATGTGATGATTGTGCAAATTCCCGGATCAACCACAAAGGCTAGGCAAATTTGCAAAGCCCTCCCTATCCGAATCCATGGCATAGATTTTTATGCAAATCTGATAGTACTCGGAACTAAAGGTTTGGAAGTAGTACTAGGAATGGATTGGATGTCCAAACATAAAGGATTGATTGACTGTGCCAAGAAATCCATCACTATGACCAGTACCGCCGGAATATCAGTCGAGCATATATCTGAAACCTTACCTCGCCAATTCAAGTGTAACAAGAGTATAGCCCAACCTACCATTGACCAAGTCCGGATAGTCTGTGAATACCCCGATGTATTTCTAGATGTTTTGCCCGGTATGCAACTAGATCGGGATATCGAGTTTATCATTGAACTAATCCCCGGAACAGGACCCATAGCCCAGAGACCCTATAGTATGAACCCGTCGGAACTAGAAGAATTGAAGAAGCAACTGGATTCCATGCTAGAAATTGGATTGATTCAACCAAGTGCGTCACCATGGAGATCACCTGTCTTGTTTGTGGACAAGAAGGATGGAGGTAACCGTTTGTGTACGGATTATCGGAAGTTGAATGATGTCACCATCAAGAACAAGTACCCCTTGCCCAAGATCGAAGATTTGTTTGATCAATGACCGGTGCCAAAGTATTTTCTAAGATTGATCTTAGAACTGGCTATCACCAACTCAAAATTCGTGCGGAGGATATTCCAAAGACTGCCTTTACCACCAGATATGGATTGTACGAGTATACAGTCATGTCTTTCGGATTAACCAACGCCCCCGCTTATTTCATGAACCTCATGAATAAGATTTTTATGGACTTCCTGGATAAGTTTGTCGTTGTTTTCATCGATGATATTCAGATTTATTCCAAATCAGAAGAAGAACATGAGCTACACCTAAGGACCATTCTTGGAACCCTTAGAGAGCATCAGTTGTATGCCAAGTTTAGCAAATGTGAATTCTGGTTACAGGAGGTAGGATTCCTCGATCACATTGTATCAGCCGAAGGAATTGCCGTTGACCCTGCCAAAGTGAAAGATGTAGAAGATTGGCAAGCCCCAACCACTCAAACCCAAGTTCGTGCATTTCTCGGATTGGCTGGATATTACCGCAAATTCGTAGAAGGATTCTCGAGTATCGCCCGACCCATGACCCAATTGCTGAAGAAGGACAAGAAGTTTGAATGGACCGACAAATCTGAAGCGAGTTTTCTAGAACTCAAGAGGAGATTGATTTCAGCCCCAATCTTGATCATGCCGAATATCACGAAGCCCTTCGATGTGTATTGTGACGCATCCAAGATTGGTCTCGGATGTGTGCTAATGCAAGAAGGCAAGGTTATATCTTATCTATCCCGACAACTGAAACAACATGAGCAAAATTACCCAACCCATGACGTCGAACTCGCAGCCGTAGTTCTAGCCCTGAAAACATGGAGACACTACCTGATGGTAAACCGTTGTGAGATTTATTCGGAACACAAGAGCCTGAAGTATATATTCACTCAGAAGGAGCTGAATATGACGCAGAGAAGATGGATTGAGATAATCAAGGATTATGATCTGGACATTCACTATCACCCTGGTAAAGCCAACGTAGTAGCCGATGCCCTTAGCAGATTGCCGTGCCGCTTGAACTCCATGATTTTGAAGGAGCAACCAAGTTTGCACAAAGATATGGAAGCTTTTCGAATGGAATTGGTAAGTGAAGGATTTTTGGCTAGTATAGAACCTCAGCCCACTTTGATCAGTCAGATTAAAGAGGCGCAGAAGGGAAAACCCAGTATCGACAGAATCAAGCGTCGTATCGGTACAGGCAAAGTACGCGGATTCACCAAAGACGAAGAAGGAGTTTTGTGGTACAAAGGACGCCTTTGTGTACCATCAGATTCTGAGTTAAAAGAAGTTATTTTGAAGGAGGCTCATGATAATATTTATTCTATCCATCCTGGAGGAACTAAGATGTATCAAGATTTGAAAGAGCAATTTTGGTGGTATAAGATGAAGAGAGAAATAGGAAGCTATATCGCCAAGTGTGATATATGTCAGCGAGTCAAGGCAGGACATCAAAGACCCGCTGGATTGTTGCAACCTTTGCAGATTCCGGAATGGAAATGGGATTCTGTAGGAATGGACTTTATCACTGGACTACCTACTTCTAGTAGGGGAAATGACTCTATCTGGGTCATAGTGGACAGATAGTCCAAAGTCGCCCATTTCTTGCCCGTCAAAACCACATATCAGAGTTCGAAACTAGCGGAGTTATACATCGCTAGAATCGCCAGTTTGCACGGAGTCCCTAAGAACATTGTATCAGATCGAGGAACGCAGTTTACCTCGAGATTTTGGAAGAAAGTCCAAGAAGGTTTAGGAACCCGCTTAGATTTCAGTACCGCGTATCACCCTCAGACCGATGGACAAACGGAGCGAGTAAATCAAATACTTGAAGATATGCTGAGAGCGTGTGTGTTAGAATATGGATCCAAGTGGGAAGACTGTCTGCCGTTTGCAGAATTTTACTACAACAATAGTTACCAAGCCAGTTTGCAAATGGACCCATTTGAGTTCATGTACGGAAGGAAGTGTCGCACCCCTTTGAACTGGTCGGAAGTAGGAGAGAGTCGAATTTTTGGACCCGACATCCTATGAGAAGCAGAAGAGAAGGTTCACAAGATTCATGAGCACCTCAAGACCGCCCAGTCCAGACAGAAGAGTTATGCCGACAAGAGACGTATAGACCTCGCCTTCAACATAGGAGATTTTGTTTATCTGAAAGTGTCGCCATTGAAGGGAATGCAGCGTTTCCAACTCAAAGGAAATTTATCCCCCAGATATATCGGACCTTTCAAAATTCTGAACCGTCGAGGAGAAGTATCGTATCAATTGGAGCTACCCGAAGAGATGTTAGCCGTGCACCATGTGTTCCATATCTCGTTACTTCGCAAGTGTCTCGAAGTCCCCGAGAAGACCGAAGTGTTCAAGAATATCGACCATCGGACCATAGAGATAAACGATGACCTGACCTATCCCGAAGTACCCATCCGTATTTTGGAAGAATCCTTTCGAACTACCCAAACCCGAAGCATCAAGTTTCTCAAGATTCAGTGGAGCAACCACACAGAAGAGGAAGCTACCTGGGAGCGCGAAGATCACATCAGGACGGAGTTTCCCGGTCTCTTCAAATCCTAGGTAATCTTTTCGTCCTTTTCAAATCTCGGGATGAGATTTTGTTTAAGGGGGGAAGGTTTGTAACATCCCAAAAATACTAAGCTTGGATCATCAAGCATTAGTCACCAACATTTAGAGTTAACAAAAACTTTTCTAAATAAAATTATGAATGCATGCATATGAGTATGCATGGATTTTGAAATTCTTTGGAACCACCTTGTTTGATTGTTTCATTGCTTGTAAAATGTTTCTTAGGTGAAATAAACATCATCTAAAACATTTCCCACACTTTTCCTAAAGACAAGTAAATCAAAACACATATATTAAAGGAATGGTCACTTTGACCAATTTAACTCCCATGCCTACTTTGGCTGTCTCAAACTTTCAGAACCTAACAGAAACTTTTCTGGATCTTTGCACCCCTTGAATGTACTCCTAACAAAGTATCAAGGCCCACCTTGTGATCATCTAGAAACTTTCAAATGCATAGTTTAAATGACAATTCAAAATTGAATCTTTATCATATGGGAAGATCCCATTTTTTCAAAAACCACTCAAACAAGCTCAACTTTCAAAACCCAAGCATCTGCAGACTCACCAGCACCAACCTAGCAAACCCACCAAAAAAAATTTCAAAATTCAAAACTTGAATTCATGCGGCCATTTCATCAAACAGGTTGCAGATACAAATCAAACAAACATCAAACACTATAATGTGCAGTAAAATTGGCCTAACTTGTTCCCTATTTAGCTCACAACCAGCTCAGTACATCATCTAGGAAGATTAACCAAGCACTAGCACCACTGTGAGCTTGCCATTGCCATCAATGCTGAACAGCCGAGCACACCCATGTCACCCCCATGTCGACAGCAAGCTAGGAGGAGACACAAGCCTAGCCAGCATGTCTGGGAGGCAGCCCACCGTCCACCGCCACTCCCTGTCCACCGCTCGAACCTTGCCAACCACTGGACCACACACACGGACCACGCCCAGACCGCCAGCGACCATGCCAAGCGTGCGCCAGAGCACCACCCTCGACCGAAGCCCACAGACCGCGCGCCGCCCTCGCCGCGTGCATACACAGTCCCCACCGACCCAGGAGACCTCCAGACATCCCCGTTCGCCGCCCCATGACGTACAGCCACCGCTCGCCGTCGAAGACGCCGCATCTGCCGCGCAGAGCGTCGCATGTTCCAGACCAAACCGCACTGCCCCACGCCTCGAAACCATGTCGTTGAGCATCGCCAGGGAACACCGCATCGTCCCCTACCATCGCCCATGCCAATAGCCGCCTGTAACATCGCCCCCGACGAGCTCACCGTGCGCCCCGTCGGTCCCCTCGCACGACTATAAATAGAGGCCACCCCCGCTCTATTTCTTCACACCATCTCACTCCCCTCTCGTCACTGGTCGTTCCACACCGTTCCCAGAGCAAGGCGAGCACCACCTCGCCGGAATTTCACCGGAGCCCGCCGCCTCTGGAGAAGAAGGGAGCCATCGATTTCGTCCACCCCAGGAACTGCCGCAACCACCACTGAGTTCACCATCGTCGACTTCGTCGTTCGCCTGCCTCGCCGACCCTCGCCAGCACCCCGGTGAGCCCCCAGCAACCCTCACTGGCCGCGCTAGGTTTCTTTCTCGCCGGCATTGTCTCGCATCGACGATGACTCCCAGCCGTTGGATTAGAATCAGATCGAACGACCCACGTTTCCCCGTACCGCTTCGCCCCTCCCTGTCTCACTGGCAAGTGGGGACACCCACTTAAGCAGCCCGCGGGAGCACTGCGCTTAGCAGGCCGGCCTAGTAACTTTTCCCGCGCAGCCCAGTGATTTGAATTAAATCTTTTTCTTTTTAATTCAAACACACTTCTGTACACAACTTCAAAAATCAACCCAGATCGATTCAGTACACCAAATTGAATGAAACCAATTTTGTTGGAAAGGTCTGTGAATGCTGAATCCAAGCCCATTGGATTCAAGTCATTTGGATCTATAGATCATCTTTAGTAAAAACAACAAGGCAGAAGCTTTTCTGCATTCAAACATTTTTCAAATTTAAACCATACTAGCTTTTGAGTTGATTCCAACTCTCAAAAATCACATTTAACAATACCTTTCAGAATATATAAAAATATATAGGTTTACTTGCAGAAATAATGTTCAAGTAATTAAAGAATGCTACATAGGCATTTCTAGTCATTTTATTGAAATAAAATAAAAGGGTAAAACCTTATTAAATTGTGACACCACTTTAAATCACATTCACATGGACTAAAATATGTGGTGATGACATGTGTCAACATGATCCCATGCTTGGTTTGGAGAATATTAAATCTTAAGTAGTTTTTCAATGAGTAGAAATTACTTTTCTAAAAATAAAAGGAATTAAACCAAGCTTTAATCTTGTAATGTTAGTGATGATGCTAGATCATCTATAGTACCATTTTGTGTGATGATTGCAAGTAGTTAAGTATTGTTTGGTGATTGTGTACATCGTATTTATTTATAGACGCTAGTACCGACCAAGGATACGAGGAGGAAGGAGGATACTACGAAGAGGAAGCCGAGGAGAACTTCAACCACTGCTCTGCACAAGGCAAGCCTAATACTACTAGTGAATGTGCAAGATAACCCTTGCAAGATATTCTACTGATGCAAACAAACCCTTACTTGTTACCATGCCAACTATATACCTTAAGCATATGTGATCATACCCACTTGATAAACCAATTGTAACACCCTCAGAATCGACCCTATGCAAGTTTCAGCGATTCCCGCCAAAACCCGCATAGAAACGATTCAAAGGTGCCCACCAGGCACTTTCGTGCGGGTGGAAAATGAAGTAATAACATTACACAACAGTCCTCGATGGGACCCACAGAACAGATATATATACAACAGCGACTCAATGAGTCAAGAATACAGATATACGGTACAAAGATCCAAATCACCTTGAAAAGATGGAGCGTCCGACTACGGACAAGATGCAAATGGGGCTAAGAGCCCTGAAGAATAACCAATGGCGTCCATAACCCTGCCCAGGCCAAGCCGAATGGGTAACCCTGCTAACGGCGTCGATCTCAAAACCTGCTTAAACAAAAAGGGGTGCCGACAAAGGGCAAAGGAAAAAGAGGAGCGTCAGTACTGAGGCCAGTACACGGCGAGGCTAGAATTCGGCGGTCCTCGCCTACATAGGTATGGTGGACTGAGCGGCAGCGACAACATGCACTAAACAACCTATAGAGACTCGATACAACTGGCGGTTATCAGAGAGGGATAAGAAAGACCTATTCGGAACCAACCTGAATCTAACACCAAACAAACCCATCCTGGTATTTCCCCCTCGAGACCAAACAAGGAAGTCCACCGAGGAACTCACACAGTTGGCAGTTTTACTTATTCGGTTATCGTTGCAGCAATTACTAGTCAGGTAAAGATAGTCGTCCTGATAAAATAAGCAGTGGACACTTTTAGTTAATCATTCCGTTATAGTTGCGACACTTACTAGTCACTTACATTTAGCATGAGATAACCCAAAACCCAGCAGTTGTTGGTACTTTTATTTAGCCATTCCGTTGTAGTTGTAGTACTTACTAGTCAGATACCATGGTCGCAAGCGACAACCCAAGCAAGCAATTGTTGGCAGTTTTATTTAGCCATTCCGTTGTAGTGAAGCTGATTACTAGGCATTATAAAGTCAAATTATAGCACTACTTTAGTTATAGTTGTCTATGATCGAGATACTGTGCTCCACGCGTACACGGCTTTCAGAAAGTTTTAACCCGGCCGGGGTGCACAAATAGCAACGCACACTCGATCAGCCTCGGAAAAACCAAATCAAAACCCAACGAGGCCTTCATGACAAAGCAATCACAGGATTCAGAAATATTTCATGGGGCCACCCCATTGAGTAGACCCGCAACGAAGTAAGCTAGCTCCGAGACGGACTCAAGGTTTGCGTCAGTGGCTGTAAACGACTGGGAACCCAAAACTGGGATTGTCGATACCGCGAAAACACTCCGCTTACCTAAACAGTACAGTGTGCTCCTCGCACAATCGTAAATAAAGCAGTAGCATGGCATAAGTACAGGATCGTAAATAAAACCTCAAACTAGTTTGTGGCCCCAAGAAATAAGAATGAATCATGCTCTGGCTCAGGGGGGGTCCCATAATCCTCCCGGATGTGGATAGCGCGATAAATAAAGGAACATGTATCAAGTACTCGGGGTCCTACGGGACAATAGTTTGCGGTCGGAAACCAAATATTATCTATCACCCACCGATGCCTCTGCTTACTTACTTCAATTTTAGTTGTTAAACAGGAATTAAAGTGAACGATAAATAAAGCCATGATCATCTCCAACGTCAAACATGCGGCAAAACACCAACAACTGTGGCACTTGACGACGCGCAACAGCACTTGAGCAAGCGACTACGACACGCGAGTCCAACTATCTACCAAACAACAGGTAATAGGATGTGTCCACGGCAATATATGGCTGCAAGGGATAACACGGGTACGAAAACTAGAGCATCGCAACACAGATAGCAATAGTTCAACAGGAGGGAATAAATACTATAAAAGTAAGATAGGTAGAAAGGGGGAGATGCTCGCCTGAAAACATCGTAGAAGGTTCAACCGAAGATCGGGTCGATACTCGCATCAACTCAACGGCCTTATCCGCGAAGAAGCAAAACACTAGAATAAACACCGGATGCACTATTTAATACTACGGCAAAGATCGGGCATGATGCATGCATGATGCATGACATGGCAGAGGTGCGATGCAAATAGGTCAATATTAAGTGGAACCGGGGTCCCGACAATTAATTAAACGGTTCAAGTTATTTATCTACCCCGCAACTTAAATGTTGTTTAACATGGCAAGATATGGTACCGGTTTGATGCACAAATTTAAATGAGGCCAATATAAGGCTAGATTTGCCCGCATATGGGCCCCATATTTAATTATAGGTGAATCGGCATAAGGCCCCCAAACCACAGACAAGGATGCATGCATGATGAATGATTAACATGCAACAGGTTTTGTATTTAGCATTGATAAAATAGGGGCTCGGGAAAAAGGTTCACACATTAGGGTTCGACGAACTTGGTGTTCCGGGGTTCGGGGTTCGGGGTCGGACTCAGGGTTCGACGGAAACGTTCTCGGATAACAGAGGTAGGTCTTGTCGCATCCGTGGTTTTCGGGTCATGTCGACGGTCATGGCGTTCGGGATGAAGTACTTGTCGCATCGGTGTCTCGGTGTCCTCGGTTCTGATTGTAGATCTCGGCGTCCTCGAGGGAGTACTTGTCGTTCCGGGCTCTCGACGAATCTTGGCATCCGAGAAGAAGATCATGTCGCATCCGCGGCCTTCGGGTACTGGTTCTCCGAGCTCCCATGTAGGAGATCTTGTCGTCGCGTCGAAGAACTCGGGTTCGGGGTCGGTGGACTACTTGATGTTCTCCCTTAGAAGATCTTCGGGTGCCGTGAAGACGAGCTTGTCGACTTTAGGTCCGGGTAGGCGATCTTCTTGTCCATGTAGGGGAACTTGAGGTCTCACGTGGCTTCGATTGTCGTGTCGGTGTCGACCTTGTTTTTGGAGGGCGGCACCCACATCGCAGCACCACAAGAACACAAACACGCACGGGGGCGGCCAAGGCGTGCCCAGAGAGGACGTTGGCCACTTGCAGGTGAGTCGGGACGACGCCATGAGAGACAGCTCGGGGAAGCGCGCGCACGAGGTGGCGGAGCAGCCTCAGCGGGGCAGCGAGGTCACGGCAGAGGGCCACGGCGGCTCGACGGAGGGGCGCACGGCATGGCCGGAGCCCGACGGTGGCGGGGACGATGGCGACGGGCGGCGACCGGCGTCGGGTCTGGCCCGGCAGAGGCGGCACAAGCGGCTCCGCCGAGGAAGCGTTAGTCGGGCGCTCGCGGTGAGGAGCGGCGGGCGAGGTCGATGGCGTGGCGGCCGAGGAGGAGCGGCGGCGAAGGTCGGGCTAAGCGTCGGCGGGCGGTGAGGAAGCGACGCGGTGGGGGCGAGTGGTGGCGGCCTTGGCTGGCGCTTCAGCGGGCGCAGAGGGGAGGCGCGAGGCGGAGGCAGCGTCGAAGCCTGGCGAGATGCTTGGCGGCGAGCTCGGCTCATGGCGACGTCTGGAGGGAGGCGGGGGCAGTGAGGTCCCATGGCGGAGAGCGGCAGCGGGGGCAGCAGGAGGTTGGTGAGGCGAGGGAAAGGAGGCTGCGGGGGTCTTGGCGGCGAGAGGCCTGGGGCGGCGGTGCAGCATGCGGCCAGCGAGGGGAGGCGGCGGGAGGCGACGGGTTGCGGTGGCTCGTCCGCGAGGTTGAGCGGAGGGGTGGGCGACGGCTGGACGGAGGGGAGCCCGCGGCGAGCTGGAGGAGACCGCCGGCTGCGGCGGCGCAGAGGGAGCGAGCACGCGGGGTCGGGGGTCGCGTGAGGGAGAGGGAGATGGGGGCAGTGCGTGGGGAGGTGGGGAAGCGGGCCCGATGTCAGTGGGGAGTGAAGTGCAGTGCGTGCGTGGTGTGTTGTGTGAGAGGCTGGATCGGGTCAGGGGAGGGGCTGACCAGGTGGGTGGGACCAGGCGTGGGCGGCAGGGAGGGTGAGAGGAGGCAGCGGTTTGAGTGATGTGGCGGCGTCTGGTTGGGTAAGGGAGAGGGGTGGAGTGAGGTGGCACGAGGGGAGTGGTCGAGGTGATGTGGTGAGGGTGGGTAGACTAGGTTGGGTAGCAAAGGGTTTAGGTTGGACCGATTATATTAGGGGTGGTCGTTGTCAATCAATTGCCCGTTCATTGCCCACTAAAATAATTAATTAACTTTATTTATTTCAACCGGCGCTTTTGCAACCTACAGCGGACAAAACAAAATATTCCGGCGACCCGGGTTTTGGTGTTGGAATAAAGATGGGGCGTTTTAGAAAACACAAAATAGGTTTTTCTGCAAATAGTTTTATGCAAGCAAATGCAAGATGATGACGATGCTCAAATGCAATGCGGCATGATGACATGAGCATGCGGTCATGACGATGCAATGCACAAAAACAACGCGATTTTCTAGTAGTGGTTTTGCGGGATGCCACACCAATCCTAGTTTTATTTGCAAGCTTCCTACTTTATTTCTTTATCAAAGCTACTTCCTTAGAGAGTACTCAAGTGACTTGTAGATTCTAAGGAGATATTTGAAGGTTGCATAAAGAGCATAAAATTTGGCCTAAGCTAGATAATCTTGATGTCATCTTAAGGCATGAGATTGAACTTAGTTAGAACTCCACTAGTTTCCCCCCCCCCCCCTCATTAGTACTCACCCCCACTTGTAGATGCTAGTGCTAAGCATAAAACTGGATCAACTTTAGATGGGAATACTTGGTGGAAAAATGGTTATGAAAACCTTGGAATGATGGATCATTCTATTGAAATGTTTTGGACATGTGTTTCCGAACACCTGATGATTTTGGTGATGAATATGTTGAGGCATGAGCCTTAGCCCTTTATAAAACTGATGGTTGTCTGGATGCGATACCATTCCAATTTTATCGTACAACCACAATACCCGAAGATTGGGTAGGGCTTGACTGGAAACTTATGTACCTTAGTATTAGCTCCCTCACGGCCAAGGTCTGAGATGAGGCTACCTTGTGAAGATTGTCCACATGCGATGCAGAGATGACAGTTGGTCATGGTTGGGAGGCCAAACTCACGAGAGGTGCTTATATTAGGCGTGTAATTGAAAGGTTAGGATTGATTATCCGCATCGAGTATGGTGAATTCTGGATTTGTTCTGACGGATGTATCGAATGTTGTGGTGAAAGTGTACAATCTCTGCAGTGTCAAACTATTTGAATAGTCGCGTCATGATTATGGACTTGAGTGGCCATCTGTTCCCGTCGAGTTTTCAAAATGACTTGTGAAATGAATTGAGACTTTGACTTGACCACAACAGGGTTGTGACATGAGTTACAAGATCCCACTTAGGAGTTATAAAATTGTGACTAGCTTTAGAACTTAGTAGAGATAAATCTGGATTTTGCAAAACAACCCTAGATCCTAGTGTCCTATTATCCAAAAACCCCTTTACCTGTTAGTATTAGTTTGCGAGTATGTCAACACCCAGATTTTTCGATCCTAGATGCCTGTTATGCCATACATCGCAATCCCAGGATTACCATTTTTGCGAGACATAACAGAATTGGATACCATAGTACTTCATCCATTACAAACGATACATAAGTTCTTACACAAATAGGGATCTCATGATCCGGTTCTTAATACAACATCAAGCAGCGGAATACGTAATAATAACGGTAGCGTAGGCAAAGCTCCATCTTCGGGGTCACAGGCAATGCTGACGATGTGAGATGATCCTAGTTGTCGTAACCTTCCTGGGGTCCATCTTCCAGGTACTCCTCTTCATAGTCTGGCCATGGGAATAGCCAGGGACAAAGCCATGAGTACTCTTTAAGTACTCGCAAACTAATACTAACAAGTAAAGGGGTTTTTGGATAATAGGATACTAGGCTCTAGGGTTGTTTTGCAAAAATCCAGGTTTATCTCTACTAAGTTCCAAAGCTAGTTACAATTTTATAACTCCTAAGTGGGATCTTGTAATTCAGGTCACAACTCTGTTGTGGTCAAGTCATAGTCTCAATTCGTTTCACAAGTCATTTTGAAAAGTTCTGACGGGGAACAGTATGGCCACTCCAACTGTCCATAACCGCGGACGCGGCTATTCGAATAGTTTGACACTCTGCAGAGATTGTACACTTTCACCACAACATTCGATACATCCGTCAGGAACAAATCCTGAATTCACCATACACAGTATGCGGATAATCAATCCTAACCTTTCAGTTACACATCCTAGTATAAGCACCTCTCATGTGAGTTTGGCCTCCCAACCATGACCACTGTCATCTTGGGTACTGCACAGGTGGACAATCTTCACAAGGTAGCCTCAGCTCAGACCTTGGCCGGGAGGGAACTAATACTAAGGTATATAAGTTTCCAGTCAAGCCCTACCCAATATTCGGGTATTGTGGTTGTACGCTAAAATTGGAATGGTATCGCATCCAGACAACCATCAGTTTTATAAAGGGCTAAGGCTCATGCCTCAACAGTTTTATCACCAGAATCATCAAGTGTTTGGAAACACATGTCCAAAACATTTCAATAGAATGATCCATCATTCCAAGGTTTTCATAACCAATTTTCCACCAAGTATTCCCATCTAAAGTTGATCAAGTTTTATGCTTAGCACTAGCATCTACAAGTGGGGGGTAGTACTAATGAGGGGTGGTAACTAGTGGAGTTTCACTAAGTCCAACCTTATATCTTAGGCTGATATCAAGGTTTCTAGCTTAGGCCAAAATTTATGCTCTTTAAGAAACCTTCAGCACAACTATCTAGTATCTACCAAACTCTTAGGTAGACTCTAAGTAAGATTTGATAAATAAATAAAGTAAGATGCTTGCACATAAAACTAGGATTGGTTTTTAACAAGCAAGTAGGGTCACAAGTATGGGTTTGTGGCATCAGTAGGGTATCTTGCAAGGGTTAGCTTGCATAGGTCAACTTGATTAGTTAGGCTTGCTAAAGTAGAGTGTCTTGCAAGTTTTAGCTTGCATCAATGTCAATATAAGCTTGCATAGTTACTAGCTTTCCTTGTGCAGATCAGTGGTTGAAGTTCTCCTCGGCTTCCTCTTCGTAGTATCCTCCTTCCTCCTCGTATCCTTGGTCGGTAGTAGCGTCTATGAATAAATACGAGGTACACAATCACCAAACAATACTTAACTACTTGCAATCATCACACACAAGGGTCCTATAGATGATCTAGCATCATCTCTAACATTACAAGGTTAAGGCTTGGTTTAAATTTCTTTTATTTTTAGAAAAGTAATTTCTACTCATTGAAAAACTACTTAAGATTTAATATTCTCCAAACCAAATATGGGATCATGTTGACACATGTCATCACCACATATTGTAGTCCATGGGAATGTGATTTAAAGTGGTGTCACAATTTAATAAGGTTTTACCCTTTTATTTTAATTAATTAAAGTGGCTAGAAATTCTTATGAAGCATTCTTTTATTACTTGAACATTATTTCTGCAAGTAAACCTATATATATTTTTATATATTCTGAAAGGTATGGTTAAATGTGATTTTTGAGAGTTTTAATCAACTCAAAAGCTTTTATGGTTTAAATTTGAAAAATGTTTGAATGCAGAAAAGCTTCTGCCTTGTTATTTTTGCTATGGGTGATCTATAGATCCAAATGACTTGAATCCAACGGTCTTGGATTAAGCATTCACAGACCTTTCCAACAAAATTGGTTTCATACAATTTGGTGCATTGAATCGATTTGGGTTGATTTTTGAAGTTGGGTGCTGAAGTGTGTTTGAAATGAAATAGAAAAGTTTTAATTTGAATTGCTGGGTTGCGCGGGAAATTCTAACGGGCCGGCCTGCTAAGCGCAGTGCTCCCGCGGGCTGCTTAAGTGGGTGTCCCCACTCATCAGTGACACGGGTCTGGGCGAAGCGGTATGGGGCAACGTGGATCGTTCGATCTAGTTCTAATCCAATGGCTGAGGGTCATCGTCGACGCGAGACAACTCCGGCGAGAACGAAACCTAGCGCGGCCAGTGAGGGGTGCTGGGGGCTCACCGGGAGTCGGCGAGGTCGGCGTGGCGGAGCAGCGAAGTCGGCGATCCTCCGGTGGCTTCTCCTGGGGCGGCTCTAATCGCTGGCTCCTTTCTTCTCCGGCAGCGGCAGGCTCCAGTGAAATTTCGGCGAGGTGGTGCTCGCCTTGCTCTGAGGATGGTGTGGCACGGTCAGTGGGGAGAGGGGAGTGAGATGGTGTGAAGAAATCGTGCGTGGGTGGCCTCTATTTATAGTCGGGCGAGGGGACCGTCGGGGTGCACGGTGAGCTCGTCAGGGGCGACGTTACGGGCGGCTAATGGCATGGGCAAGGGTAGGGGACGGTGCTGTGTCTCCTGGCGATGCTCAACGAAATGGTCGCGAGGCATGGGGCGGTGTGGTTTGGTCTGGAACGGGCGGTGCTCTGCGCGGCAGAGGCGGCGTCTTCGACGGCGGGCGGTGGTTGTATGGCACGGGGCGGCAAACGGGGATGTCTGGCGGTCTCCTGGGTCGGTGGTGATCGTGTGTGCACGCGGTGAGGACGGAGCGCGGTCTGTGGACACTGGTCGAGGGTGGCGCTCTGGCGCACGCTCGGCATGGTCTGGGCGCGGCTTGTGCGCGTGGTCCAGGGCTTGGCAATGCTCTCGGCTGGGACAGGGAGTGGCGGTGGATGGTGGGCTGCCTCCCAGACAAGGTTGGCATGGCTAGTTGTTCCTCTAGCCTGCTGTCCACAATGGGGTGACATTGGGGTGCTCGGCTATTCACCATTAATGACAATGGCAAGCTCACAGGGGTGCTAGTGTTGGGCTAGTCTTTCTAGATGATCTACTGAGTTGTGTGTGAGCTAACTAGGGAACAAGTTAGGCTCAAAACACTGCACACTATTGTGTTTGATGTTTTGTTTGATTTGTGTCTGCAACCTGTTTGATGAAATGGCCGCATGAAATCAAGTTTTGAATTTTGAAATGATTTTTGGTGGGTTTGCTAGATTGGTGCTGGTGAGTCTGCAGATGCTTGGGTTTTGAAAGTTGAGCTTGTTTGAGTGGGTTTTGGAAAAGTGGGATCTTCCCATATGAAGAAGATTCAATTTTGAATTTTCATTTAAACTATGCATTTGAAAGTTTCTGGATGATCACAAAGTGGGCCTTGATACCTTGTTATGAGTACATTCAAGGGGTGCAAAGATCCAGAAAAGTTTTTGTTAGGTTCTGAAAGTTTGAGACAGCCAAAGTAGGCATGGGAGTTAAATTGGTCAAAATGACCATTCACTTAATATATTTGTTTTGATTTACTTGTCTTTAGGAAAAGTGTGGGAAATGTTTTAGATGATGTTTATTTCACCTAAGAAACATTTTACAAGCAATGGATCACACAAACAAGGTGATTTTTAAAGAAATTAAAAATCCATGCATACACATATGCATTCATGAATTTATTTAGAAAAGTTTTTGTTAACCCTAATCTTGATGATTAGTGGTTGATGATCTAAGTTTGGTATTTTTGGGATGTTACAGAGTACTTAAAGATTACTCATGGCTTTGTCCCTGGCTATTCCCATGGCCAGACTATGAAGAGGAGTACCTGGAAGACGGACCCCAGGAAGGTTATGACAACTAGGATCATCTCCCATCGTCACAAGATTGCTCGTGACCGAAGATGGAGCTTCGCCTATGCTACCGTTATTATTACGTATTCCGCTGCTTGATGTTGTATTAAGAACTGGATCATGAGATCCCTATTTGTGTAAGAACTTATGTATCGTTTGTAATGGATGATGTACTATGGTATCCAATTCTGTTATGTCTCGCAAAAATGGTAATCCTGGGATTGCGATGTATGGCATAACAGGCATCTAGGATTGAAAAATCCGGGTGTTGACAGACCATAGGAGACCCTAGTTAGACTGGACGTTTGAACCAAAAACTTAGTTTCAAAACCAAAGAAAACAAATATTTACAAAAATTTATTCTCATTCTTATCTCTTTGATTCTTTCATAAATATTTATATTCCTCAAAAACTCTTGCAAAATACATAAAATTTTGACACACTTGATCACTCTGCTAACCTACTCATCCTCTATTTTTATAGATGGACGTGAAGTACAGCAAGTTTTACCAACTGGGGAATGGAGGAGACCTTATCTTTGAAAGGGATTTGGATCAGCTTTCGGAACTTCTGGAGCGTCACTTTTGAGTTCTTTGGAGCTCAGCTCAATGATCAAGGAGGAGAAGATCTGTAGTGGCTAATTGTTGCAAGTCTCCGAGGAAAGATTGAACCTCCCACTGCTGAGGGAATTCAGTTTACCTTGAGGGAAAACAACTGGCTCGATGGACTTTCCAGGGCCATGCAGGAAGCTCTTTCCCGTCTGTGTGGGCAGAGCATCAATCAGATCAAGGGTACTCGCTTTGAGTTTTGCCCAAGGCGTTATGCAAATGGACAACCACTGGAAGCCCCATACCACCCCGAGCTGAAGACTCAATTGGACCACCTTAGCTTCATGATGTACGATCATCCGCAGGAATTGGACAACTGCCGTGACTACTGCAACCACAAGTCTGCCATCATCAAGACAAAGGACCAGACCATCGCCATGCTAGCAAGGGATCGCAAGTCTTGCCGCCGTCAGCTCGATAAGAAGGAGCGCATCATTGCCCGTCTTCACCACCGCATCTAATCTTTGGAAGAGACCATCCACGAGAGAGACATGCAGTTGGAGGAAAGGGAGAATGCCGGAGAGGATCTTCGTGGAGACCCTTACTCCTATCTCAGCGATGACGATGATTTTCTGGAGGATCAGGCCATGGACTTCTTCACCGATGAGGATGATTTTGCCTTCATCGATGATGATGAAGATGATGAATCCATAGACTCCTAGGAGTAGTAGCACTTGAGCACTAGCATAGTGAGTAGTATTCGGTCCCACTGTATCGTAGTTCTCAGAATGGTTCTTAAAACCATCTATTTTTTTTCTTTGTTGTGGTGTGTGTTGTACTGTGTGCTATGAATGAATGAAAAAGCAAGTTGCTAGAAAATCTAAGTCAAACCTTTAACACTTTTCAAAGTCCCCGAAACCTTAGAAATTTCCCTCTTTTCTCATGATCTATCTCAATCTTCAGATGCCACGTGGAGGAAGTGGTTCAGCCCCGGACCCGATGTTGCAGATTCTGCAAATGTTGACTTCTGACCGCGAAGCTGAAAGAGCGGAACGTCAAGCCAACCTAGCCACCCTGCAGAAAATAGCCCAACTTGCCCACAACAACCAAGGCCACGGAAATCAGGACAACCATGGATCTAAGATCAAGAATTTCTAGAACACCAACCCACCTATTTTCACTAAGTCGGAAGAGCCCCTAGACGCCGATGATTGGCTGCAAACCATGGAAAATAACCTAGAAGTCGCTGGAGTGGAAGCCAACGAGAAAGTTCTGTTTTCCACCCATTATCTAGCTGGAGATGCCAGGGCATGGTGGAACAGTGTTCGTGTAATGACCGGAGGCCAGATGATGACCTGGGAGGAATTCAAGGTCAAGTTTAGCAGAACCCATGTGCCACCAGGTTTGATCAAGAGAATGAGGGACGAGTTCAGAGAGCTGAAGCAAGGAAGGATGTCTGTAGTGGAATACCGTGACAAATTTTTGTCATTATCTAGGTATGCCCCGGACAAGATAGACACGGAAGCCAAGAAGAAAGAAAGATTCCTGAATGGTCTGCATGACGAGATGCAGACAGTGTTAGTCAATATCCCCTTTGCGGATATTGAAGCCCTTGTTGACTCTGCTATCCAGATGGAGGAAAGATCAACCAATCCAATGAGAACCGCAAGCGCCGCATGATGCATCAGCCAGGAACCCATCAGACCCCAAAGTATTGCCCCAACCCATCTCGAGGATTTGCCCCAAGAACCAACAGACCCCCGATGAACCGTCCAACCTATCCCAACCGTGGAAACCCTAGACCCGGAGTAAATCACAACAACCCCGGTAACTCTAGCAATTTCAACCGTGCCCCACCCAAGTTCAACAACAACAATGCTACCGCCAACACCAACCTTGCCCCTAGGACTAGAAGTAATGTTGTGCCTGTCGCAGCCAATGTATATTCATATTCTTAATTGCTCTCTTGATATAAAGTTTGAGTTATTATTGGTTGACTCTTAATTAAATCAAATACTCAAACATTATTCAAGAATTATTTTGAATTATAATTCAAACACTCAAGTTTTAAATTCAAATTTTATTTCCCAAACACATAAGTCCACAAAGATCATATCAAAGTCTATAACAATCATCCTTCAAGACTATACCTAATCTCAAAGTATGAAATAAACTTTGATCACTTTAGTTTTTTTATTTGGAGAAAAATTTACCCACATTTTACAGATGAATGCATGCAACATTTCAAATTCCTAAATCTACCCTTCGGTAGTTCCTAAATGCTAGGATGTTACATTACCCCATGACGACAGCAAGGCATAAAGCTCTTTTCTGGCACCGTTGCCGGGGAGGAAAGGTAAAAGGCACTCATACACGTTACCCCATGGCAACAACAAGCCAGAAAGCTCTTTTCTGGCGCCATTGCCAGGGAGGTAAGGTAAAAGGTACTCACATCCTCCGTTGTGAGTGCTCGAAGTTATTTCCTTTAGATTCTACTCAAAATTTACGAATAAATCCTCCAGTATGTTAGATAACTTTCGTTAGTTCAACACTTTTTTATTTGAGCAACAGAAGGTCTTCGAAAAAATTGATTTCTACCTGCTGGTCTGTTTTAAAAGATTTCTGCAATTATTTGCATTTGCTTCTTATTGATTCCTTTTTGAGTTCTCTTTTGGGGAACTGAGATTTTTGAAGGAGTTACTACAGTAGCTTGTGTTTTTAGTGAAAATCCTTGCTGTTCCAAAGCTTTGCCAGAGGTCTAATATCTTTTGAATACACTAATGTTGCTAATGAAGATTGTGTGAAGTTTTGTATGAAGGAAAATTTGCAGGTGTAGAGAAAGAATGATGTAAGGAGATGAAGAATGGACAAAATCTCAAGCTTGGGGATGCCACCCCGTTTCACCCCAAGAAATATTCAAGAGGTACAAGTGTCAAAGCTTGGGGATGCCCAAGGCATCCCCTTCTTCATCAATAAAAATCTTAGGTCTTTCTAGACACTTCGTTTTTATTGTTTCATGCATTGTTGTGTTGTTTTTCTAGCATCTTAGTTTTCGTTTTTGGTTTTCGTTTGCTTAGTTTGCGTGAGTAAGTTGGTTGGTTACACCACACTTCTTTGGGAGAGAGACATACTCTGTTTCCATTGCCTAGAACACTCTAGTTTTCACTCTTATGTTTTGTGAGTGTTCACTTTTGCTAGCACTGCGTTCAGCCTTAGTTTTCTTGTGCTTTAAGCTTGGAACTTTTTAGTTCTTCTTTGTGGATTTGTGAGTCAAGCGAACTGATATTTATTGATTATTATCTTTGTGAGTTGTTTCATATAAGTTGTTTGGTGTTGGAAAAGAGTAGGAAGCTTCATGCTTAAGTGGTACAAAAGGGAGATTGTTCTAACTGTGGCTTAGACTTTAGCATGACATGCTAGGTGTTGTGTTGACCTTATGCTTAGTGATTATTGTTGTAGCATGTCTTGTTCCAAACAACTAGGATTGCTTAATGTGCCTTGAAGGAATCATGCGTTGTTTTAGCATACAAAAGCATAGTATTGTGGTATTCTCCTTTGATGCGTTGTTTGGGTTGACTTGGCACATGCTCACACCATGTTATGACTATGAAAAGTCACCATACCCTCTATGATCATTTAGTCCTTGACTTGTGGTACCACTCTATGCTTTGATTAGTAATGCTTTGTTGCTCTGCATGATTATGGCCATTATACTCTCTTAGTTGGTTGCTCCGAGTCTTTTGCTAGCCTCCACTTGTATGAGTAAGATCTACTCATGCTTCCAACTCCCAAGAAACCAAGTTATTCCAAAGTGTCCACTATAAACTCCTATGCATGGTGTGTTACACCATTCCAACTATTTTCTGGTTTTCAGCTATCTTCTAATTAAATATTTGAAAACTTAGTGATTAAAGCCCTTACAAACTTGATGGCAAACTTTATATTAGTTGCCCCTAATAAACTTGAACCATTGTGTCATCTATGTTGTATATGCTTGCACTTTTACGTTGGAATTAGCAGAACCATGCTGTCACGAGGAACGTTTTCAACATTGCACTTGTACTTTGTACTCAGTTGATATCATGCTCTTTTGTCTATGGATGTCACCGGTGTGAAATAAAAAGGGAACTTGTAAGTCCATGGATTTTGTATTCTGTGTTATAGAAACGCATGGGCCGCTAGCCTAAGCTATGCCTAATAATGGTGGAAACTTGCAGCATCACCATAGTGAGCTATCTATGAAGCATTCTTCTTATAAAAAAGAGACACATTGAGAAAAGAGGAAAGAGAGAAAAACGCACCATATTCCCATGGTAAATAAGAAGATTGCTGAGATGCTTATTGTCTGCTTGCCTTGTCATTTTGGTTATGGGATACCTCATGTACCATGTGCAAGGGGTACCCCATTGGCAGTTCTCAATGATATGCAAATACTTACAATGACAAGAACTTACAGGTGACTAAAGTTGAGTAGCATGAGGTGTGACCCTCGTATTCAAGGGACTTGAGATTGCCAACTTATACTTTTTCAAGCATATACTCTGTCTTTGTTCACTTTAACCTTAACCACTTCAAGATTATTACGATAGGGGCAATGAGGGTTGAAAGCTAACAAGTACCATAATTTTTGGAAGCTCTTTTTGAAACTTGAAATACCTGTTTCCTTTATAAAAGGCCTTTCTTCCACCATTATTGAGTCTCCACCTTCTACCTTTAGGCACCATTAAGAGAGCATAGTTGTCATTCTGTGTGCAGTGTCCCAAAACTTATTGATTAATGCATATTGTGATATTACTTGTTCTTGTGCTATTTGTTTCTAGTCACCCTTGTGAACTTTGAAGGTGTCCTATGCATCTATTTGCTACTCTATGGGGGACAAGTTGATTGCCACTATGCTATGTTTTCTATATGTGAAACAAACAAAAGTGTTCCAATGCATGTTATTCATGATCTTTGTTTGTAGCCTTTCATGTTGCATGCATAGTTACTATGTCCTATTGTTAGAACTCCATCTTCATGCACATGCTTAGAGTTCTTTGATCCCAACTTTCAATGTTTGCAAATGGTTTGATCTTGGTTTTGATGGTGCATGTCACCTCAAAAATTATTCTTTTATCACTTACCTACTCGAGGACGAGCAGGAGTTAAGCTTGGGGATGCTTGATACGTCGGAAACGTATCTATAATTTTTTATGCTCCATGCTTGTTTAGTATCTACTTTGCTTTGATTTGTCTACACTTTGAGGTGTTTTTATATCTTTTCTGGAACTAACCTATTAATAAGTTGCCACAATGCCAGTTTCCTGTTTTCTTCTATTTTTGGTTCTAGAAAGGCATAAAATCAATATTCTCAGAATTGGACAGGACAAAAGCCAAAGTCAATATTTTACCGTGGGAGACACGAAGTCCAGAGGGGAGACGGAGAGGCGAACCAGGGCCACCACACCCCCTAGGTGTGGGTGGGCCCTGCCCCACGCCTAGGCAGGGTGTGGGGCCCCTGGCCACTGCCTCGGCCTCCCCCTTCGCCTATAAGAATCCCCCGATGATAAAACTGTAAGTCGCCAATCATACTTCTAGAAAAACCTCTGTAGCACCACCGCCACCGAAAGGGAGATTCGGGGGACATAAAGTCTCTATTCCGGCACCCTTTCGGGACGGGGAAGTGCCCCCGGAGCCATCTGCATTGATCTCCACCACCATCTCCATCACCGTTGTTGATTCCCATGATGAGGAGGGAGTAGTTCTTCCTCGAGGCTAAGGGCTCTACAGGTTTCTATGTGTTCATCTCTCTCTATGCATGATCTTGTGGTCATGAGCTTTGTAATCAAGTAGATCTACCTTTCTACTCAAGTGCTTTAATAGATCTCTGCTCTGCCCATGTGTATGAAAGTGACAGCGTGCACACCATGGTGGCACTTAGGTTTGAGTCTACATAAATACTCTTTGTTCTTCAATAGATCTATGCTTTTCCCCACGTGTGTGAAAGTGACAGCATGCATACCATGTGTGGCACTTTGGCTAGATTGAATATTTGTTATGAGTTATATTTGGAGTTGGATGTCTCTATGAAATTGTGGTGTTTGTTGGAACCATCTAGCGCTCAAGCTGACAGTGTTGGGTTATCCAGATTGGGGAAGGCAGACTTTGAGGTGTGCTGTTATAGCCCTACCATGGATTAGAGTGTCCAACCGGAGAGTAGTTAAGAGTAGTATCATGAAGAGGGGATATTTATATAAGAGAGTGTTCACTAGTGAAAGTATGATCCCTAGGCCTTGTTTCTAAACATTGAAACACCATTTGCTACTAGATCTGTTGCATGTTTGCTTGCTTCCTTCTTGTTGCCTTTAGTCTTTACCTCACTGTCAAGCTCTTTTCTGGCACCGTTACCACTTGTATTTTACTATCTCTTTGCCAAACTAGTGCACCTATATTGGGTGTGTTGGGGACACAACAGACTTCTTGTATCTTGATTGCAGGGTTGCTTGAGAGGGAATACCTTTGACCACTTCCTCCCTGATTTCGATAAACCTTGGGTAATCCACTTAAGGGAAACTTGTTGTTGTTCTACAAACCTCTGCACTTGGAGGCCCAACAACTGTCTACAAGAATAGAAGTGCGTAGACATCAACAACCAACTCAAAATATATCTCATGAAATATATATGTAATCTAGCTTAAGTGCCACACACGGCGCGCACACTATCACTGTCACACACGTGCACCATGGCATGCAAGCTGTCACTTCCACACACATGGGGGGAGCAGAGCTCTATTGAAGTACTTGAGTAACAGAGTAGATCTACTTGATTACAAAGCTCATGACCACAACAAGAGCATGCATAGAGAGAGAGAGATGAACACATAGCTACCGGTAGAGCCCTTAGCCTCGAGGAAGAACTACTCCCTCCTTCTCATGAGAATCAGCAACGGCGATGAAGATGGTGGTGGAGATCGATGGAGATGGATCCGGGGGCACTTACCCATCCTGGAAGGGTGCCGGAACAAAGAATTTCTATCCCCGAATCTCCCCTTAGGTGGTGGCGGCGATGTGGAACTTTTTGTGGCTTTCTGGTCGATTCTTTAGGGTTTCTGAGTCGGGGGCTCATTATAGGCGAAGGACGCAAGGTCGAGATGGGCCCGCGCCCACCTAGGGTGTGGCCACCCTGGTGTCCCCCTCCGTCTCGTCTTCAATTTTCCGTATCATTCAGGAAAAAATATGAACTTTGGCTTTTGTCCCGTCCAATTCCGACAATATTCATTTTTTTGCTTTCTGAAACCAAAAACTGCAGAAAACAGGCAACTGGCACTGTGGCATCTTGTGGTTAGTTGTACAAAGTGTATAAAAATACCTCAAAGTGTAGACTAAACATAGCAAAGTGGATACTAAACAATCATGGAACATCAAAAATTATAGATACGTTTTCAACGTATCAATACCTCAAAGTGTAGAGAAAGCAAAGCAAACTAGATGCTAAACAAGCATGGAACATCAAAAATTATAGATACGTTTCCGACGTATCGCCCCTATACATGTGGGTCATCACGGTGCAGCGGAACTCTATGTGGAAAAACATCGAACCCCCTGTGTTTTTAGGTCAGAGGAATTATGTAGGTGGAAGGAGAGGTCGAGGGGATGCCCGAGGTGGCCACACCACCCCCTGGCGCGGCCTGGCCTGGCCGCGCCACCAGGTGGTGTGGGCCCCTCATGGCCCTTCTCCATCTCGTCTTATGGTTCCGTGAGTCTTCTGGTAAAATAGGATTTTTGCGATATTTTCCCGGATTTTTCCTGAAAGTTGATTTTCTGCACAAAAACGAGATACCAAAGCAATTCTGCTGAAAACAGCGTCAGTCCGTGTTAGTTGTATCCAAATCACACAAATTAGAGGAGAAACAATAGCAAAAGTGTTCGGGAAGTAGATACGTTTTGGACGTATCAGTGCGCTCCTTGGGACAAGCAATGCCACTGCAACTGCGCGTGTGCGAATGCCATGGAGCGGCAAGCATAGGGGCCGGCGACACATCAGAAGCAGGTGAGGCCGGCCCAGAGTACTCTGGCAACAAGGGGCCGGGCGTCGAGAGGCCGGGCGATGATGACCTGGGGGGAGAACCTGGCGTCAAGGGCCCAGGCGCCGTGTGCGGCGCCGAGCTGTGTGCTGCCGACCCAGGCGAGGTGGGCGGCAGGGATGCTCGCGCGGGCGACGTGAGCGACGACGGTGGCGAGTCCGGGCGAGGGGGCGGCGATGTGGGCCGCTTGGGGGAAGCCGGCGTGGGATCTAGCCCAGGTGCAGGATCCGATCGGGAGGCAGAGTCGGGAGCCGGTTCATGCATAGGCGCTGGCCGATCGACATGCTCCTCAGGCGCTGCATCAGGTAGTAGTTCCAGGTGAGCTCCGCGTCCAGTTCCTGCACCATGGTTAGGCAACAACACAGGCGAATATGCAACATCTTCAAATGAAGGGTTTCGAAGTATAGTAAATCAAAATTTTCTACGGATGCGAATGGGAAAAGCCAAGATCTAATCTAGGAGATGCAAACAATGAGGGGGGATAGATGAGATCTTCATACCCTTGAATAAATCGCACATCGGAACATTCGACGAAACATGGTTGATGTAGCCGTACTAGCTTCTCCTCCTCGCGATCTGATCCGATCCAACACTGCAAGTGGCGATGCCTCCGAGAGATGCACACGTACGGAACCTCGACGTCTGCTCCTTCCTCGGTACAACAAGTTGGGTGGAGAGATAGATTGGATCTACAACACGATGGCGTGGTGCAAAGGTGGAGAGTTTCTATGGCAGGGCTTCGCCTACGCGCAGTCGGGAGAGAGAGAGATCTGGAGGGCAGCATTATGGCGGCTAGGGTTGAAGGAGTGGGGTAGGAGGTCTGCGCCCCTTCCCTCTATATATAGGGGGATGTACGTCCCCCTTGGCCCCTCCTCCAAGCCCTAGGGCGGCGGCCCCAAGGGTTGGAGTGGGGGGCAAGTTTTCCCCCTCCTTCTAGAAGGTTTCCCTAGGGTTTTGGCCGGCTGGGCCTATGGGGCCTTGTGCCCCTGGCCCAATGTGGCCAGGGCACTCCCTCGTAGGCCCACGCCCCCTCCCTACAAGTGGGGCCACATTGGTCCCACTCCGGAAGGTTCTAGAAGCTTCCGGTACAATACCGAACAATCCGAAACAATTTCGAAATCCAAAAACTGCTTTCCCTTATATGAATCTTATTCTCCGGACCATTCCGGAACCTCTCGTGACGTCCTGGATCTCATTCGAGACTCCGAACAAAAACTCATAAAAAAATTATCCATTTTATCCTAGCATCCAGACACGTTAAGTGTGTGACCCTACGGGTTCGAGAATATGCAGACATGATCTTCTATAATAATCAACAGCGGGGTCTGGAAACCCATAATGACTCCCACACATTCATCGATGATCATATCGGATGAACCACGATGCCAGGATTCAATTAATCCCATATATATATTCCCTTCGTCACGCGATATTTTACTTGCCCGAGATTCGATCGTCGGTATCGGTATACCTAGTTCAATCTCGTTCACAGCAAGTACTTTACTCGTTCTGTAATCCGATATCACTTTGTGATTAAATCCTTAGCCACGTGCTTGCAAGCGGTGTTGATATAGATTACCGAGTGGGCCCGAAGTATATCTCTCCGACTTGGGAGGGACAAATCCCATCTCGATACATACAACCCAACAAGTACTTTCCGATCACCTGAGAGACACCTTTATGATCACCCTCTCAAAGGATGACGTTTGATGACCTCAAAGCTTTCTTCCGATACCATGGAGTTGCATTATCTCATGGTCTAAGGAATACAATATTTTACATAAGAAAAAGCTTCGCAAAGATGAACACGATGACACGATCTAATTGCTCTGATTGATTTGGGTCTGTCCATCATATCATTCTCCCAATGATATGATCTCATTATTAATCGACAACTCATGTCCATGGTTAGGAAACCTTAACCATCATTAATCAATGAGCTAGTCCATAGAGGCATACTAGGGACACGGTGTTGTTCATAAACCACACAAGTATCAAAGTTTCCGCTTAATACAATTCTAGAATGGAATATAAACTTTATCATGAACAAGAATTATAATAATAACATCTTTATTATTGCCTCTAGGGCATAATTCCAACAGTCTCCCACTTGCATTAGAGTCAATAATCTAGTTTACATCTGGCAACAATCTAACAACCATGGCACTAAGGTGCTGATCATGTTTTGCTCGTGGAAGAGGTTTAGTCAACGGATCTGCGACATTCAGATCCGTATGTACTTTGCTAATCTTCAGATCTCCATCTGTTATATAATCTCGAATTATATGAAACTTTCGGTTGATATGCTTGGTCTTTGGATGATATCTTGGTTCCTTAGCCAGTGCTATGGCGCCAGTGTTGTCACACAATATCTCCAGTGGGTCCAAGGCACTTGGAACCACACCAAGCTCAGTGATGAAGTTGTTGATCCAAACTCCTTCACTTGACGCTTCTGAAGCAGCCATGTATTCCGCTTCTGTTGTAGATCCCGCGATCACGCTTTGCTTGCAGCTTCTCCAGCTCACGGCTCCACCATTCAAAATATAAACGTATCATGTCTGAGATTTAGAATCATCCGGGTCGGTGTCGAAACTAGCATCGACGTAACCTTTTACGACGAGTTGTTCATCACCTCCATAGACTAAGAACATTTCTTTAGTTCTATTTAAATACTTTAGGATGTTCTTCACGGCTCTCCAGTGTTCCACTCCTGGATCACTTTGGTATCTGCTCGTCAAACTAAGAGCATTGGACACATCCGGTCTAGTACACAGCATGGCATACATGATAGATCCTATGGCCGAGGCATAAGGCACTTTGCTCATAGCTTCTCTATCGTTTACCGTAGCTGGACACCGAGCCTTGCTCAATATCTTACCAGACAACATGGGCAATGAACCTTTCTTTGCTTTATCCATTCTAAACCTTTTCAGAACTTTGTCTAGATATGTACTTTGGCTTAAAGCTATTAGGCGTCTTTGTCTATCTCTATAGATTTTGATGCCTAATATATAAGCAGCTTCTCCTAGGTCTTTCATTGAAAAACATTTATTCAAATACCTCTTCACATCGTTAAGCATACCAATGTCATTTCCAATAATCAATATGTCATCCACATATAGTACTAAAAATGTCACCGAGCTCCCACTCACTTTCTTGTAGATACAAGCTTCGTAGCAATTTGGAACAAATCCAAAACTCTTGATCACTTGATCAAAACGAAGGTTCCAACTCCGAGATGCTTGCTTCAGTCCATAAATGGAACACTAAAGTTTGCACACCTTATTAGCATCCTTAGGATTGACAAAACCTTCGGGTTGCATCATATACAGCTCTTCATCAATGTTGCCATTGAGGAAGGCAGTCTTGACATCCATCTGCCATATTTCATAATCATGAAATGCAGCAATTGCTAATAAAATCCGAATGGACTTAAACATCGCTACGGGAGAGAAAGTCTCATCGTAGTCAACACCTTGAACTTGCCGAAACCCTTTTGCAACAAGTCGAGCTTTATAGATAGTAACATTACCATCCACGTCTGTTTTCTTCTTGAAAATCCATTTGCACTCAACGGCCTTACGGTCGCTAGGAGGGTCCACCAAAGTCCATACTTGGTTTTCGCTCATGGACCCCAATTTGGATTTCATGGCCTCTAGCCATTTCTCAGAGTCTGGGCTCATCATTGCTTCCTCATAGTTCGCAGGTTCATTGTTGTCTACTAACAAGACAGTTAAGACAGGGTTGTCGTACCACTCAGGAGGGGCACGCGACCTTGTCGACCTGTGACGTTCAGTAGTAGAATCGTCCGAAGCTTCATGATCCTTGTCATTAGCTTCCTCTATTGTTGGTGCAGACGGCACTGGAACAATTTTAGGTGTTGCGCTACTCTCCAACTCAAGAGAAGGTTCAATAACCTCGTCTAGCTCTACTTTCCTCCCACTCACTTCTTTCGAGAGAAACTCCTTCTCAAGAAAGGATATGTTCTTTGTGACAAACACTTTGCCCTCGGATCTGTGATAGAAGGTATACCCAATCGTTTCCTTAGGGTATCCTATGAAGAAGCATTTCTCCGCTTTGGGTTCGAGCTTGCCCGGCATCAACTTCTTGACGTAAGCTTCGCATCCCCAAACTTTAAGAAACGACAACTTAGGTTTAGCACCAAACCATAGTTCATACGGTGTCGTCTCAATGGATTTAGATGGTGCCCTATTTAAAGTGAATGTAGCGGTTTCTAATGCATAACCCCAAAATGATGACGGCAAATCAGTAAGTGACATCATCGATCGCACCATATCCAATAAAGTTCGATTCCGGCGTTTAGACACACCATTGCACTGTGGTGTTCCGGGTGGCGTGAGTTGCGAAACGATTCCGCTTGCTTTAAGATGCGTGAGAAAATTATAACTCAAATATTCACCTCCACGATCGGATCATAGAAATTTAATTTTCCTGTTACGATGGTTTTCCACTTCGTTCTGAAATTCTTTGAACTTTTCAAATGTTTCGGATTTATGTTTCATTAGATAGATATACCCATATCTACTTAAGTCATCAGTAAAAGTGAGAAAATAGCAACAACCACCGCGCGTCGAAACACTCATTGGTCCGCATACATCGGTATGTATGATTTCCAACAAGTCTGTTGCTCGCTCCATTATTCCGGAGAACGGGGTTTTGATCATCTTGCCCATGAGGCATGGTTCGCACGTGTCAAATGATTCAAAATAAAGAGACTCCAAAAGTCCATCAGAATGGAGTTTCTTCATGCGTTTTACACCAATATGACCTAGACGGCAGTGCCACAAATAAGTCGTATTATCACTATCTACCTTCCATCTCTTAGCCTCAATGTTATGGATGTGTGTTTCATTGCTTTAGAGATTCAGAAGAAATAAACCATTCATAGCAGGTGCATGACCATAAAATATGTTACTCATATAAATAGAACAACCATTATTCTCCGATTTAAATGAATAACCGTCTTGCAATAAACACTATCCAGATATGATGTTCATGCTCAACGCGGGCAAATAATAACATTTATTGAGGTTTAAAACTAATCCTGAAGGTAAAACTAAGGAGAGTGTGCCGACGGCCATCACATCAACTCTTGATCTGTTGCGAACGCGCATTGTCACCTCATCCCTCGCTAGCCGCCATCTATAACGTAGCTCCTGTTTCGAGTTACAAATATTAGCAACTAAACCAGTATCAAATACCCAGGCACTACAACGAGGGCTAGTAAGGAAAACATCAATAACATGTATATCAAATATACCTTTGATGGTGCCAGCCTTCTTGTCCGCTAAGTACTTCGGACAGTTGCGCTTCCAGTGACCCTTGTCCTTGCAATAGAAGCACTCGGTGTCCGGCTTAGGTCCAGACTTGAGCTTCTTCTCTGCATGGCCAACACGCTTGCCGCTGCCCTTCCTGAAGGGCTTCTTTGCACCCTTACCTTTCTTAAAGATGGGGGTCTTGTTGACCATCAACACATGATTATCTTTCTTGATGTCCACCTCCACAGCTTTCAGCTTAGCGAAGAGCTCAGTGATCGTATCAGTGGAACCAATCTGATTATGAGTAACTACAAAACCTTTGTAGCTAGGAGGGAGTGATTGCAGAACTCTGTCAATCTTGAGCTCCTCTGGAATCTTGCAGTCCAGTTGCTCAAGGCGTTGAGTGTAGCCCGACATCTTAATGGCGTTCTCACTAATGGAACTCCCTTCCTCCATCTTGCAGTTAAAGAATTTCTCAGAGATCTCATATCTCTCAGAACGTGCCTGAGTCTGAAACATAGTTTTCTGTTCCTCAAGAATCTCAAAGGGCCCGGGGAACTCCTCAAAACGATTTTGAAGGTCCGATTCCATAGAAAACAACATGGTGCTCTTAATCACACCATAATCATCCTTGCACGATTGATAAACAGCTTTCTCATCAGCCGGCGCATCTACAGCAGGGGCGTCACCTAGCGCTTTCTCAAGGACATAGTCCTTTTGTCCACCAGAGAGAATGATTCTCAGATTGCAGAACCAGTTGGTGAAGTTAGACCCATTGTTCTTAAGCTTTTCTTTCTCAGCAAAAACGTTGAAGTTGAAGTTGGACTTAGCCATTTGATCTACAAAATTTGCAAGTACAATTTAGACTATGTTCATGATAACTAGTTCAACTTAATCAAATTACTAGATGAACTCCCACTAAATTCAACATCCCTCAAGTTGTTTAGTGAACATGATCCAAATTCACCACGCCTGACCCGATCTTCACGAGAATAGATGTGTTTTCAATGGTGGACAACAAAGTGTCGATCATATCATTCATATGACTCATGCTTAACCTTTCGGTTCGTGTGTTCCGAGTCCATGTTTGTACATGCTAGGCTCGTCAAGTCAAACCCAAGTATTTCATGCAAAAAACCTTGCACCCGTTGTATGTGAACGTAGAGTTTATAGCGCCCGATCATCACGTGATGCTTGAACACGACGAACTTTCGCAATGGTGCATACATGGGGAGAACACAGTTTTATCTTGATCTTTAAGTGAGGAATCATCTTATAATGCTACCATTGCGATCTAAGCATAATAAGATATCTAAAAGGATAAACATCACATGCATATAATTTTATGTGACATGGTATAGCCAATCTCCACGCAATGATCTCCATCTTGTACGTGCCAGCATGATCTCCATCACTCCACCATGATTGCCTCCACCACGAATAGCGACTACAACTATTGCTAACTACTTAGCGATAAAGTAAAGCTATTACATGGCGTATAAGAAGTTGACACACAGGTCATACACAATTATAAAGACAAACATATGGCTCCTGCCGGTTTTGTACTCATCGACATGCAAGTCGTGAAACATTACAAAACATGATCATTGCATACAACATACACATCACATCTTGGGCCATACCATATCACAAAACACTCCCTGCAAAAACAAGTTAGACGCCTCTACTTTTGTGGCATCCCGCAAAACCACTACTAGAAAATCGCGTTGAATTTGTGCATTGCATCGTCATCATCATGCATTGTTTGCCAAAACTACTTCGCAAAAACCAGATTTGTTTTCCATACGCCCCCTCTTTATTCAAACGCCAAACCCCGGGGCTCCGGAGTATTTTATTTTGTTGCTATCGGTTTGCAAATGGTCCCATTAAATTAAATAAAAAGTTTAATTATTTTTGTAGGGGCAGTCGAACGGGCCGTCCCGACCCGAACGACCGCCCCAGGATTTTAAATCGGTCCACCCTACACCTGCCCTCTAATCCTAAACCTACCAGATATTCTACCCCACCCCCTTGGCCACATCACTCCCACCTATCCCGTCGCGACACCTCACCCCTCCCTCTCCCTCACCCAATCCTTGCCCTCCACCTCACCCTCTCTCTCTCTCAGCCCACCCTCTCCTCACTCCTCTCAAGACACAAGACGACACGCCACTGGCCACCCCCAAGACCCACGCGCCCACCCGCCTCTCTCTCCTTCCAGTGGGCCCGCCTCTGCCTGCCAGCTCGCCCGGCCTCCCCACCAGCCCCACTCCCCCAGCAACGCACACACACCACACGCACCAGAACCCCCACGACGCGCCGCCAGGCCCACGCGGACCCACGCTCTCTCCGCCGCCCACGCCTCCCTCACGCGCTCTCCCACCTCCTCTCGCTTCCACCGTGCGCCGCCCGCCCGCCTCTCCCCAAGAACTCCCCGCCGCCCTCGCATCGACCGCACCCCTCCTCCCACGCTCCTCCCCGCTCCCCTCCGGCTCACCCGCCACTCACGCTGGCCAGCAGAGCTCAACCGCCTAAGCCGCCGCTCGCCGCTAACCGCCCGGCTCCGCCTCCGCCACGCTGCCTTCCTCGCCTCTCCGCTGCTGCTCCTCCCGCCTGCCAAGGCGCCACGCCACCGCGGCCAAGCGTCCCAGCACCTCCGCCGCCTATCACCTATCACGCCGCCAGCTCCGCAGCTGCCGCTCTCCCTCCGTCCCGAGCCGCCTCCGCCGCCAGCCTCCACACAACAGCGCCGCCGCCCGGCCCGACCTGCCACACCGCGCTCGCCTCCGCAGCTTCCGCCGAGTTTCCGCCTCGCTGCTGGCCCAGCGCCGCCCGCCTCGGCTCCACACCGCCTCCACCGCCGCCCGCTGCCGCCCGCCTCAGCGCATCCGCGGCCCCGCCTCGAAGCCATTCGCCCGCGTCGCCCGATGACCTGGCCTCCACCAGCTCAGTCTGACCCGCCTCGCCAGCCGGCCTTCGCCCAGCCGCTTCGCCGCCGAGCCCGCCCGACCCGATCGCGCTCACGAAACTTCCTCGCCGTGAACCGCCAAGACCGTCCCCGTTGGTGCCACTCGAGACCGGCAACGACAAAGGTCGTCGAGAACCCCAAGAACTCCTGCACCGATCTGTTGACCAAGCTCCCGACGCCGATCCCGGTGAACCAAGGGCCTCGCCAGGACCCGAACCGGAAGAAACCCCCAAGGTCGCCACCCGGAACGACAAGTTCTCCTTCCCGGAGTGGGACTCCGAAGACCGATTCCGGAGCCCGATCCGAAGACCCCGGCGCGACAAGAACTCCGACAATGACCATCCGACGCCAAGGTCTTCGTCCCGGACGATCCGAAGACCGACGCCCGGCGATCAAGCCGTGGACCCCGACAAGAACCACGCCACGGATACACCGAGTGCGCCATCGTGGAAACCAAGGACGTCGACATGGAACCGAGGAACGCCAAGTACTTCCTCTCGGATGCGATGCCCGAGAACCCGGACGATAAGAACATCGGCGCGGAACGCCAAGTGCTTCACCCCGAACGCCATGACCGTCGACATGACCCGAAGACCGCGAATGCGACAAGAGCTACCCCGTACCAAGAACGAGAGAACGATCCCGCCGAGAACAACCCCGTCAGAACCCTGGACCCCGAGACCGGACCCTGGACCCTGTCGAACCCCGAACCCCGGAACCCAAGATCGTCGAGACCCCTCTGATGTGTGACCCTTTTCCCTCGTTACCCTATTTTATAACATCATAACAACTTGTTGCATGTTTAATTGTCATCTCGCATGCATCTTATCATGTGGTTTGGGGGCCTTATGCCGATTCACCTAATAATTAAATATGGGGCCCATATGCGGGCAAATCTAGCCTTATATTGGCCTCATTTAAACTTGAGTAGCGAACCCGTATCATCTTTTGGCCATGTTAATACAACATTTAATTTGCGGGTAGACAAATAACTTGAACCACTTAATTAATGTCGGGACCCGGTTCCGCTTAATCTTGACCTATCTCGCATCGCATTGCCATGCCATCATACATGCATCATGCCGATCTTACTGCGTTTATTAAATATTGCATCCGGTGTTTATTCTAGTGTTTTGCTTCTTCGCGGATAAGGCCGTTGAGTTGATGTGAGCTTCGCCCCGATCTTCGGTTGAACCTTCGACAATGTTTTCAGGCGAGCATCTCCCCCTTTCTACCTATCTTACTTTTATAGTCTTTATTTCCCTCCTGTTTATCTTTTGCTATCTGTGTTGCGATGCTTTAGTTTCCGTACCCTTGATATACCGTGCAGCCCTATATTGCCTTGGACACACCCTATTACCTGTTGTTTGGTAGATAGTTGGACTTGCGCGTCGTAGTTGCTTGCTCAAGTGCTGATGTGTGTCGTCAAATGCCACAGTGGCTGATGTATTGCCGCATGTTGATGTTGGAGATGGTTCTAGTTTTACTTATCGTCACTTTAATTTCTGTCTAACAACTAAAATTGAATAAGCAGAGGCATCGGTGGGTGATAGATAATATTTGGTTTCCGAACGCCCACTTGTGTCCCGTAAGACCCCGAGTACTTGATACCTGTTCCTTGATTTTGCGCGCTATCCACATCCGGAGGTATATGGGACCCCCGAGCGAGCTTGATTCAGTCTTATTTCTGGGGCCACAACTAGTTTGAGGTTTTATTTACGATCCTGTACTTATGCCATGTTTTATCGCTTTATTTACGATCAGCGAGGTACCTTAATCGCTGCTTAGGTTCGAATGTTTACGCGATCGACAAGCCCAGCCACACTTTCGGGTTCCGCCACAGACCATTGTCGCAACCTTGAGGCCGCCTCGAGCTTGCTTACTCCGTTGGATTCTACTCAAAGGGTGGCCTGAAATATTTCTCAATCCTGTGATTGTTCACCGTGAAAGCCTCGTTGGGTTTTGATTTGGTTTTTCCGAGGTCGATCGAGTGTGTTGCTATTGGTGCACCCCGGCGGGTTAAAACTTTCAAAGCCGTGTCCGCGGATATGGACGACTTGGAGCACAGATCTCGATCATAGACAAGCATAACTAAAGTTTATCGCTATAAATTTGACTTATAATGACTAGTAATCAGCTCTACTATAATGGAATGGCTAATTAATACTGCCCACCATTGCTTGTTTGGTTGTCGCTTGCGACAAAAGTATCTGACTAGTAAGTATGGCAACTACAACGAAATGGCTGAATAAAAGTACCAACAACTGCTGGGTTTATGGGTTTTCTCATGTTAATCAGATTCGACTAGTAAGTGTTGCCACTATAACGGAATGGTTAACTAAAAGTGCCTACTGTTTACTTTATCAGGATGGTTACCTAAACCGGACTAGTAATTGCTGCAACGATAACTGAATAAATAAAACTGCCAACGGTGTGAGTTCCTCGGTTGACTTCCTCGTTTGGTCTCGAGGGGGAAACACCAGGATGGGTTTGTTTGGTGATAGCTTCAGGTTGGATCCGGATAGGTCATTCTCACCCCTCTGATAACCGCAAGTTGTATCGAGTCTCTATAGGTTGTTTAGTGCATGCTGCCGCTGCCGCTTCAGTCCACCATACCTATGTAGGCGAGGACCGCCGAATTCTAGCCTCGCTGCATCGGCCTCGATCGACGCTCCTTCTTTGTTTTCTGCCCTTTGTCGGCACCCCTTTTGTTAAGCAGGTTTTGAGATCGACGTTAGCGGTGGTTACCCTTCCGCTTGGCCCGGCAGGGTTATGGACGCCATTGGTTATTCTTCAGGGCTCTTAGCCCCATTTGCATCTTGTCCGTAGTCGGACGCTCTATCATTCTCAAGGTGATTCGGATCTTGTATATTATATCTGTATTCTTGACTCATCGAGTCGCTGTTATATATATCTGCTCATGGGTCCCATCGAGGACTTGTGTAATGTTATTACCGTTTTCCACCCGCACGAAAGTGCTGGTGGGCACCTTTGAATCGTTTCTGCGGGTTTGGCGAATTTTGTTCAAACTTGCATAGGTCCGATTTCGAGGTGTCTGAGTGGTATCAGAGCCCAGCAGTTGCGATACCCCACAAGTCCAGCCTGTAGGATAACCTAGCTAACGGCCGAAGTAGAGTGTCAAAACTATTTTTGCAAAATCGGTTGGATAGTTCTGATTAGGTCTGATTTTATTCCTTACCCCTCTGCTATTCTTCTCTTATCTCGACGTGTTTTGAATCGGCTCTCTCCTTCTTCTTCGAGTCCAGGATTTCTCGTGGTTGGGTTCCGTCGTACCTTTAGGTTTTCGCTTCCTCCTTTGGTAACGGTGTTGCTACACCTGGTCTTCAAGCTATCCGAGGAATCCTTCGTCTGATGGACTTCTCCTTGTTCCTCCTCGTGCCTTACGGTGTTTTCCGACGCGACGACATCATCTACGCCAGGTCCGATGCAGAGTCTGCATCACTCCTTTGTTTCCGAACCTCGCTTGTCGAGATCTTCAGTCTGAATCCTGAGAGTTGGTTGCATAATCTATCTATTCGTGTACATGGTAATGCTTTGAGTGCGGGATGGAGTCGCGACCATACCACTACTCTTATCATTCGCTTATGTACATTGAATGATGGATCGATGCAATTTTACTCCTTCCATGGAAGTTAGAGGTGGTCTTACCTTTAACTTCGTCCGTTGTCTATCCGGAGTGTTCTCTTGACGAACAAGGACAACGACCTCTTGTTAGTGGTGTCGCGAAGATCTACACGAAGCGAGAAGACGCAGTTCGCCGACCTTCCTTCCGGTACCATGAGGCGGATCTCGAGGGCGAGATCCCTTGTTAGTGGTGTCGAATTGTGGCATCCCGCAAAACCACTACTAGAAAATCGCGTTGAATTTGTGCATTGCATCGTCATCATCATGCATTGTTTGCCAAAACTACTTCGCAAAAACCAGATTTGTTTTCCATACGCCCCCTCTTTATTCAAACGCCAAACCCCGGGGCTCCGGAGTATTTTATTTTGTTGCTATCGGTTTGCAAATGGT
Source organism: Avena longiglumis (assembly GCA_030063025.1). Lineage (NCBI taxonomy): Eukaryota > Viridiplantae > Streptophyta > Magnoliopsida > Poales > Poaceae > Avena > Avena longiglumis. The sequence continues at coordinate 226,402,683 of CP125973.1, forward strand.
CCCATTAAATTAAATAAAAAGTTTAATTATTTTTGTAGGGGCAGTCGAACGGGCCGTCCCGACCCGAACGACCGCCCCAGGATTTTAAATCGGTCCACCCTACACCTGCCCTCTAATCCTAAACCTACCAGATATTCTACCCCACCCCCTTGGCCACATCACTCCCACCTATCCCGTCGCGACACCTCACCCCTCCCTCTCCCTCACCCAATCCTTGCCCTCCACCTCACCCTCTCTCTCCTCTCACCCCACCTCTCTCCTCACTCCTCTCAAGACACAAGACGACACGCCACCACTGCCCCAAGACCCACGCTGCCGCCACAGCCTCTCTCCTTCCAGCTGGCCCGCCTGCCCGCCGCCCGCAGCCGGCCTCCCCACCAGCCCCACTCCCCCAGCAACGGACACACACCACACGCACCCAACCCCCCCACGCACGCGCTTCAGGCCCACGCTGGACCCACGCTTCTCTCCGCCGCCCCACGCCTCCTCACGCTCTCCACCTCCTCTGCTTCCACTGCGCGCCTTCGCCTCTCCCGCAAGAAGAACTCCCTTGCCGCCTTTCGCTGCGTCGACCCGCACCCCTCCTCCCACGCTCCTCTCCCCCGCTCCCCTTCTCCGGCTCACCCCGCCACCTACGCGCCGCGCAGAGCTCAACCGCCCAAGATCGCCCGCCTGCTTGCAACCGCCTGCCGCTTCCGCCAGACGCGCTTCCTCGCCTCTCCGGCTGCTTCCTCCCGCCCTCGACGCACCTGCAGCCAAGGCGTCCCAGACTCCGCCGCCCACCTATCACCCTCACAGCCTACCCAGAGCAGCCGCCGCTCCTCCCTCCAGCCGCCGCCACAAGACTCGCCTCCACCAACCGCGTCGCCGCCGCCCCGACTGCCACACCCGCCCTGGCTCGCCTCCGCAGCTTCCGCCGAGTTCGCCTGCCCCGCTCGGCCTTCCTGGCCCGCCTCGGCTCCACACCGCCTCCCACGCCGCCTCCCGCTGCCCGCCTACGCTTCACAGATCCAGCTGCCCGCCCAGCTTCGCTGTCCGCCGCCAGTGACCCGGCCTCCACCAGCTCCGTTGGCTCGCCAGCCTGCCGCCGGAGCCCGGCCCCGATCAAGCGCCGTTCACGAAACTTCTCGCCGTGAACCGCCAAGACCGTCCCCGTTGGTGCCACTCGAGACCGGCAACGACAAAGGTCGTCGAGAACCCCAAGAACTCCTGCACCGATCTGTTGACCAAGCTCCCGACGCCGATCCCGGTGAACCAAGGGCCTCGCCAGGACCCGAACCGGAAGAAACCCCCAAGGTCGCCACCCGGAACGACAAGTTCTCCTTCCTGGAGTGGGACTCCGAAGACCGATTCCGAGCCGATCCAAGACCCGGCGCGACAAGAACTCCGACAATGACCATCCGACGCCAAGGTCTTCGTCCCGGACCCGATCCCGAAGACCGACGCCCGGCGATCAAGCCGTGGACCCCGACAAGAACCACGCCACGGATACACCGAGTGCGCCATCGTGGAAACCAAGGACGTCGACATGGAACCGAGGAACGCCAAGTACTTCCTCTCGGATGCGATGCCCGAGAACCCGGACGATAAGAACATCGGCGCGGAACGCCAAGTGCTTCACCCCGAACGCCATGACCGACATGACCAAGACGCGAATGCGACAAGAGCTACCTGCATTAAGAACGAGAGAACGATCCCGCCGAGAACAACCCCGTCAGAACCCTGGACCCCGAGACCGGACCCTGGACCCTGTCGAACCCCGAACCCCGGAACCCAAGATCGTCGAGACCCCTCTGATGTGTGACCCTTTTCCCTCGTTACCCTATTTTATAACATCATAACAACTTGTTGCATGTTTAATTGTCATCTCGCATGCATCTTATCATGTGGTTTGGGGGCCTTATGCCGATTCACCTAATAATTAAATATGGGGCCCATATGCGGGCAAATCTAGCCTTATATTGGCCTCATTTAAACTTGAGTAGCGAACCCGTATCATCTTTTGGCCATGTTAATACAACATTTAATATGCAGGGTAGACAAATAACTTGAACCACTTAATTAATGTCGGGACCCCGGTTCCGCTTAATCTTGACCTATCTGCATCGCACATTGCCATGCCATGCATCATACATGCATCATGCCGATCTTCTGCCGTTTTATTAAATATTGCATCCGGTGTTTATTCTAGTGTTTTGCTTCTTCGCGGATAAGGCCGTTGAGTTGATGTGAGCTTCGCCCCGATCTTCGGTTGAACCTTCGACAATGTTTTCAAAGCAGCATCTCCCCTTTCTACCTATCTTACTTTTATAGTCTTTATTTCCCTCCTGCTTATCTTTTGCTATCTGTATGCGATGCTTTAGTTTCGTACCCTTGATATACCGTGCAGCCCTATATTGCCTTGGACACACCCTATTACCTGTTGTTTGGTAGATAGTTGGACTTGCGCGTCGTAGTTGCTTGCTCAAGTGCTGATGTGTGTCGTCAAATGCCACAGTGGCTGATGTATTGCCGCATGTTGATGTTGGAGATGGTTCTAGTTTTACTTATCGTCACTTTAATTTCTGTCTAACAACTAAAATTGAATAAGCAGAGGCATCGGTGGGTGATAGATAATATTTGGTTTCCGAACGCCCACTTGTGTCCCGTAAGACCCCGAGTACTTGATACCTGTTCCTTGATTTTGCGCGCTATCCACATCCGGGAGGTATATGGGACCCCCCTGAGCCAGAGCTTGATTCAGTCTTATTTCCTGGGGCCACAACTAGTTTGAGGTTTTATTTACGATCCTGTACTTATGCCATGTTTTACTGCTTTATTTATTTACAGCGAGGTACGCATAATCGCATCGCTTAGGTTCGAATGTTTACGCGGTATCGACAAGCCCAGCCACACTTTCGGGTTCCCGCCGCCATGCCATTGTCGCAACCTTGAGGCCGCCTCGAGCTTGCTTACTCATGCGGATTCTACTCAAAGGGTGGCCTCAAATATTTCTGAATCCTGTGATTGTTCAATGTGAAAGCCTCGTTGGGTTTTGATTTGGTTTTTCCGAGGTCGATCGAGCGTGTGTTGCTATTGGTGCACCCCGGGTTAAAACTTTCTGAAAGCCGTGTCCGCGGATATGGACGACTTGGAGCACAGTATCTCGATCATAGACAAGCATAACTAAAGTTTACTGCTATAAATTTGACTTATAATGACTAGTAATCAGCTCTACTATAATGGAATGGCTAATTAATACTGCCCACCATTGCTTGTTTGGTTGTCGCTTGCTACAAAAGTATCTGACTAGTAAGTATGGCAACTACAACGAAATGGCTGAATAAAAGTACCAACAACTGCTGGGTTTATGGGTTTTCTCATGTTAACTGTATCTGACTAGTAAGTGTTGCCACTATAACGGAATGGTTAACTAAAAGTGCCTACTGTTTACTTTATCAGGATGGTTACCTAAACCGGACTAGTAATTGCTGCAACGATAACTGAATAAATAAAACTGCCAACGGTGTGAGTTCCTCGGTTGACTTCCTCGTTTGGTCTCGAGGGGGAAACACCAGGATGGGTTTGTTTGGTGATAGCTTCAGGTTGGATCCGGATAGGTCATTCTCACCCCTCTGATAACCGCAAGTTGTATCGAGTCTCTATAGGTTGTTTAGTGCATGCTGCCGCTGCCGCTTCAGTCCACCATACCTATGTAGGCGAGGACCGCCGAATTCTAGCCTCGCCGTGTCGTTGGCCTCTTGACGCTCCTTCTTTGTTTTCTGCTTTGCCCTTTGTCGGCACCCCTTTTTGTTAAGCAGGTTTTGAGATCGACGCCGTTAGCAGGGTTACCCTTCCGGCTTGGCCTGGGCAGGGTTATGGACGCCATTGGTTATTCTTCAGGGCTCTTAGCCCCATTTGCATCTTGTCCGTAGTCGGACGCTCTATCATTCTCAAGGTGATTCGGATCTTGTATATTATATCTGTATTCTTGACTCATCGAGTCGCTGTTATATATATCTGTTCTGTGGGTCCCATCGAGGACTGTTGTGTAATGTTATTACTTCGTTTTCCACCCGCACGAAAGTGCCTGGTGGGCACCTTTGAATCGTTTCTATGCGGGTTTGGCGAATTTTGTTCAAACTTGCATAGGTCCGATTCTGAGGGTGTTACAACTTTGTTGTTGCATGTTTTACGTGGCTTATGGAAGTAACAAGCTAAGAACGATTCTTACCTACAGAAAGCCACAACGGTGATATTATGGTTGCCAACATCCGGTGTAAATCCCATGACAACTATAGTGAGAGAAACTGGCATCCACCAGCCGCATGTGTGGAACAAGCCACACGTCAAGTGCGGAGCCGGTCTCGCGAACGAGGTCGCGTAAAGTTCGCCTGGACCACTTCGATCTCACTATCCCGTATCATAATAAGTACACAAACAAGAGGCTTGCAATAGAAAACATCAATGCCTGCAACAAGCATGTTGCGTTCTACTCGTGAAACACATCTACGTATAGATCTAGCTCTGATACCACTGAATGGTTTCGCCGCATAGTAAATCAAAATTTTCTACGGATGCGAACGGGAAAAGCCAAGATCTAATATAGGATATGCAAACAACGAGGGGGTATAGATGATATCTTCATACCCTTGAAGAAATCGCACAGCGGAACGTTCGACGGAACATGGTTGATGTAGTCGTACTAGCTTCTCCTCCTCGCGATCCAATCCGATCCAACACCACAAGTGGCGATGCCTCCGAGAGATGCACATGTACGTCACCTCGACGTCTCCTCCTTCCTCGGTCCAGCAAGTGGGGTGGAGAGATATATTGGATCTACAACACGACGGCGTGGTGCAAAGGTGGAGAGTTTCACTGGGGCTTCGCCACGCTGCAATGGGAGAGAGAGAGATCTGGAGGGCAGCAGTATGGCGGCTAGGGTTGAAGGAGTGGGGTAGGAGGGTTGCGCCCCTGCCCTCTATATATAGGGGCCGGACGTCCACCTTAGCCCCTCCTCCAAGCCCTAGGGCGGCGGCCCAAAGGGTTGGAGTGGGGGGCAAGTTTTCCCCCTCCTTCTAGAAGGTTTCCCTAGGGTTTTGGCCGGCTGGGCCTATGGGGCCTTGTTCCCCTGGCCCAATGCGGCCAGGGAACTCCCTCGTAGGCCCACGCCCCCTCCCGACCAGTGGGGCCACATTGGTCCCACTCCGGAATGTTCTAGAAGCTTCCGGTACAATACCAAACAATCTGAAACAATTCCGAAATCCAAAAACTGCTTTCCCTTATATGAATCTTATTCTCCAGACCATGCCGGAACCTCTCGTGACGTCCTGGATCTCATCCGAGACTCCGAACAAAAACTCATAAACCAATTATCCATTCTATCCTAGCGTCGAGACACGTTAAGTGTGTGACCCTACGGGTTCGAGAATATGCAGACATGATCTTCTATCAATAATCAACAGCGGGGTCTGGAAACCCATATTGACTCCCACACATTCATCGATGATCATATCGGATGAACCACGATGCCAGGATTCAATTAATCCCATATATATATTCCCTTCGTCATGCGATATCTTACTTGCCCGAGATTCGATTGTCGGTATCGGTATACCTAGTTCAATCTCGTTCACAACAAGTACTTTACTCGTTCCGTAATCTGATATCACTTTGTGATTAACTCCTTAGCCACGTGCTTACAAGCGGTGTTGATATCGATTACAGAGTGGGCCCGAAGTATATCTCTCCGACTTGGGAGGGACAAATCCCATCTCGATACATACAACCCAACAAGTACTTTCCGATCACCTGAGAGACACCTTTATGATCACCCTCTCATAGGATGACGTTTGATGACCTCAAAGCTTTCTTCCGATACCAGAGAGTTGCATTATCTCATGGTCTAAGGAATACAATATTTGACATAAGAAAAAGCTTCGCAAAGATGAACACGATGACACGATCTAATTACTCTGCTTGATTTGGGTCTGTCCATCATATTATTCTCCCAATGATATGATCTCATTATTAATCGACAACTCATGTCCATGGTTAGGAAACCTTAACCATAATAATCAATGAGCTAGTCCATAGAGGCATACTGGGGATACGGTGTTGTTCATAAACCACACAAGTATCAAAGTTTCCGCTTAATACAATTCTAGCATGGAATATAAACTTTATCATGAACAATAATTATAAGAATAACATATTTATTATTGCCTCTAGGGCATAATTCCAACATCAAATTGGCCAGGCATAATAGGAAATGAATGCGTAGATGGGGCTGTGATAGGTGACTATGGCATGGCTGAAAAGGGGAAGACGTTCTCATCAAAGACAACATCTCGAGATATGTAGACACGATTTGTTGGCACATGGAGGCGCTTATAGCCTTTATGAAGAGAACTATACCCCAAGAACATGCATTTTTTGGAGCGAAACTCGAGTTTTCGATTATTGTATGGACGAAGATGGGGCCAACATGCACACCCGAACACCTTGAAATAGGTATAGTCCGGAGTTTCCTTCAAGAGAAGCTCAATGGGAGTTTTCATATTAAGGACACGAGTAGGTGTTCGGTGAATAAGAAAACATGCGGTGGCAAAGGCATCACTCCAAAATCTAAAAGGTACAGAAGCATGATCGAGAAGTCTGAGGCCGGTTTCAACTACATGGCGATGTTTGCGCTCAACGGCGCCATTTTGTTGATGTGTATGTGGGCATGATAAATGATGAGAGATCCCAAGCTTATTAAAGAAATTGTTGAGGTTGCGATATTCGCCCCCCCAATCGGACTAAAAATGTATGATTTTATTCCTGAGTAGACGTTCAACATGCAATTGAAACTGGGTGCATATATCAAACACATTATACTTGCGCTTAATAAGATAAAGCCATATAAATCGACTATAGGCATTAATAAAACTGACATAGTAGTTGTGACCACTAACAGATGTTTGTGCCGGACCCCACACATCGGAAAACGCAAGTTCAAGAGGACGCTTTACTTCTCTAGTAGATGAAACAAAGGGGAGTTGATGACTTTTGCCTTGTTGATAGGCATCACACACGAACATCTCTTTATTGCTAGACTCTAATGGTAGCTCATGGTGGTGAATAATGTGGCGAACGATGGGTGTGGCGGGGTGGCCAAGGCGCTCATTCCACTGTGACGGTGACACACGAACACTACTGAAGGAGCGCGGGACAGATGGATCCTCCAGACGGTACAAGCCTTGGCTCAAGCGACCACTTAGTAGAACATCCCGAGTTGCTCGGTCATTAACAAAAAGATCGAAAGGGTGAAATTCACATAGGAAATTTTTATCAAAGGTGAGCTTAGGAATGGATAGAAGATTGCGAGTAACGGATGGTACCAACAGAATATTATGAAGATGGAGCTTCCTAGAAGGATGACTAGTTAAAAGAGATGCTTGGCCAATGTGAGAAATGGGCATACCTACACCATTGGCGGTGTGAACCTTGTCGTGCCCGTAATAGGGCTGGCATGTGGCGAGCTTGTTGAGCTCGTTCGTCGTGTGATCCGTGGCACCGGTGTCCCTGTACCATGCTGGATCAATGGGATAGGACAGGGTGTACCCCTGCTTGGTGCGCGGGTCCTTTCCATTGGCGGCGATGTGGGCAGAGTCGGCCATGGAAAATTGGTCCTCGTTGCCCTTGTCGTCATTGCCAAGGCCGAGGAAGCTCTGCTGGAAGTGGCGATGACACTTGGAGGCAACATGTTTTTGACGGCCACACAGTTGGAACACCCGAGCATTGGGAGCACCACCCGAGGTCGGTGCAGGGTGCAGGTATGTTTTGCCAGCGGACGGGGGCGCCAGCGGGCGCTACCCATGGGCGGTCCAGTGGGGAGCCGGCTGCTCGGTGATGGCGGCGGAGGAGCGGCGAGCCTCGACACGCTGCTCGGTGAAGAGTAGGCGTGAGTAGAGCTCATGAGGGGTCATCATCAGCTTGGCGTTGTGGACGGCCTCCGTGAGATTGTCATACTCGGAGTCGAGGCCCTTGATGATGAAGCCCGCAAACTCCTCATCGCGAAGAGGCTGACCGATGGAGGCCAGCGTGTCCGCCAGCACATTCATCTTGTTTAAGTAGGTCGTGGCGAAGGAGTCGAGCTTCTTGATGTCGGCGAGCTTGCTGCGAAGAGCCATTGAGCGGGAGGTGGAGACCTGGGCAAAGTCATGCTCCAAGGTCGTCCAGGCGTCCATGGAGGTGGCAGCAAAGAGGTAGAGGCCGGTGACCCCGTCTCCCATAGACCCTTGGATGGCGTAGAGGATCGCCTGATCCTGCTGCACCCACACACGGTGCTCCGGGTTGATGGCCGGACCATGGATGGTGACGATGACCTGCGGAGGGCATGGAAAAGAACAATCGACATACCCAAGGAGAGAGCGGCTGCGAAGAAGCGGTAAAACCTTGGCACGCCAGAACAAGTAGTTGTCGGGCGTGAGTCGGATGGTGATCAGATTATCGAGGTGGAATGACCCGGACGGCAAAACGGCGGCAGGGGCCGTGACCGCGGGCAGGGCAACGGCGACATGAGCCGTGGCCGCATGCGCAGCAACGACTACGGGGGCCGTGGCCGTGGGCGGGGCATCGAGAACCCCCGAGGCCGCCTATTGGATGGCGAGTGTCGAGGACGAGTCAGGGAAGGCCGCAGACGGGGCTGTCGATGTGGTTTCAGAGAGCGCGGGCGCGGCAGGCGCGGTCGTCGGCGGGATGGGTCCTGAGAACATCGAGCCCACGACGCTGGTGCCAAAAAACCGAGGGAGCCAGATCACGTGGCGGGAGGTTGAGGAGGGCGGCAAGCGATGTGGGGAGAGCCAGTTCGCCAAAACTTGTGTCTTACATTGCTTGGAAAGAGGACACCCGGCTGCTAAGTGTGCAGATTCAATCCGGTGCTCCGTGTGTGGGGGGTTGGGGGTCGGGGAAACGACTTTCGAGTGAAATACCGAGCTATTCTCATTTTTCTTATTGGCTTCATTAATAACTGGTTGATGGTACATACCAGTTTCCATACTACAACAAACGAGATTACCAGATTCATGGAGCCAATTTTGTGCACTTGCTTGTTTTTATATTTTTATATTATGAACCTTCAATTCTAAAATGAAAATTCTTCTACATTGAATAGATAGTTGCAACAATAAATTTGGATCAACCTTTTTACCCTTCTACACTTACATTGAGCTCCCATCCCTTTGTCTTCGTATTCGTAAATTCTCTTTCTCGATTGGACGGGGAAGAAGTATAACTCAGCGACATAGTGTCACCTTGACGTGGCGGAACTCGTCAGTTTGAGCATGATTATCCCTAAAACTAATGTGAGTTTTTTTTCTATTTTGACTTACTCCCCCGCCACGAGCGACTAGGAATATATAAGAGGCTCCCATCTTTAATAAGATTCCCTCTAAAAGCATACTTGTATTATTATGAGCTTTCCCATGGGTATCAGAAATTTGATAGCATAAGAAATAATGAAGCCAAAATATAAAAGTATTTCCAAGGTTGCCAGGTAACACTGAAGGAGCATCGACAACACTTGTAGCTAATACTTTTTCTACGGAATCCGCTACATGCTACGATGAGCAAGTGTGAGTTTGGACTTTCAAGTCGGACTGTCGACCCTTAGGTTGAGTATTGCGAAGAACTTGAGTTTTCATAACAAATAAATTATGCAAAATGACATTCATTGTTTTATAGTGGAAATTATCAACAACACAAAATTGATTTACAGCCAAATCCCAAGAAGAAAAAAAGCTAAGAATATGAGTGTTGGTGGTTGAGAGCCTTGCACTCCCCACGAAAGAAAAGTATTAATCGGATCTAGGGTTCGTAGCTAGGAGGAAGCTAGGGTTTCCAAGGTGAAAAAGGTAGTTTCTATGGTGCCGAGTCTTATAGGTGCCCCGAGTGTTCCCACATGGCGACAAGGAAGTGGGTAGTGAGCTAAAGGCGCTTTTGACCAATGGGGTGGTTCTTTGCAGGGAGCTGTTGATCACGCCGCTGACGTCCTTATGTCTGCCTCCTTCACGCTCTCCATGCTAGAGAGAGAGGTGCCCCCTAGTGGCAGCGGCTGTCGGCCAGCCCTGGCTTGGAGGAGGGGAAGATGCCTTCCTTGTCCACCAAGAGAGTATTGGGACAACTGTCGCAGTTGATGTCATTATCGCCTCTGTCTTCGTCTTTTCTCCGCCCATCCTCTTTGACTTGGCGCTGTGGCTTAAGTATGCTTCGCGCGAGCACTTGGCGAGGGAGAGTCCTCACCAATGGGGATCTTCCCCTTCAGGGGGTGTCGCTTCGAGAAGTACCTCCGTGAAGGGCTCCTTTCAAGGCTTGATGAGTGATCTTTTCGCGGGACCGTAGCCATTCCACTGGCCATGCCCAATAGTAGGTGGGCCATTGTACCCCGATTACCACTGGCCCGACAGCGGCCTATCCTTGGAACACATCACTCAGTTCTCCAAACTTTTGGAAATGGTTCAACCAGTCCACCTCGACCATGAAGCTCTGGATTCAATTGTTTGGAAGCTTACAAATGACTGATGCTACTTGGCGAAAACGGCTTATAAGATGCAATTCTTGGGGCAAACAACCTCCCCTTTACCTTCCTTGGATTGGAAACTGCGGGCAACGCCCAACTGCAAGCTTTTTGCCTGGTTAGTTATCCAAAATTGTATACGGACGACGGATAGGCTTGCAAAAAGAGGATGAACAAACTGCGGCCTTTGCAAGCTTTGCAATCAAATACAAGAATTGACCGCTCGCCTTCTCTTCAACCGTCTCTTCACCATTGGAGTTTGGAACGCCCTAAAGTCGTCCTTTGGGCTACATGATGTTGACACTAGAGACTGGCAGCCTTTCATTCCGTTAAAGAGTGGTTGAGAGAGGAGGTTCATAAAGTTGTACAATAGAGAAGGGCTATTGACGAGGTTTAATCTCGTCAATGCCCATTGTTATGGACTTGGGTTTTGGAGAAGATGGGGATGCTGGAGATCGTGGCACGGTTAACAGACAAGCAACCAGGGGACACGAGATTTACCCAGGTTCAGGCCCCCGGAGGGAAAACCCTACTCCTGCTTGTCTTCTCTTTGATTACGGCGGAACCGAAGGTTACAGGGTACGCGGATTCGATCTGGCGTGGATGCGTGTGCGAAAGTATGAGTCGAGTTGAGTTGCGTTGCCCTAGGACGTGCCCTCCTGGCCTTTATATAGACTTAGGCAGGTCCCGGGCATAGTCCTAGTCGGTTACAAGTTCTAGGGTTTCACCCCTTTGAATTTCCTATCTCCTCTAGTCTTGCTCTCCAAGGATCCGAAGACGTCATGGGCCTTGGCCACCCGAAAATCTTCAAGGGCCAGATGTTCCGCCGTGGGCCTTGCTTGGCTGGACTAGGTATGCTGAAGTTACGTGAGTCAGAGGGTATAACCATGGCGAGTTCTCGGTGATCGGTCGAATCGTAGATTCCGAGGACTCTTCCATTCTTCGGGAGCAGCCACATGTTAATAGTATATGTGTAGGGATTGTTGATGTGTGCCTCGACTCACCCGACGGATCAGTCGCTTAATCGTCTTAGGACGAAACAACACGATCTTCTCGATTCGGGTCCCTTAACCCGAACTCGAACATATCTTGGCGTAATTCAACTCAGCGGAGGACTTACGAGTGGAATTCCAGTGATTTTAATTGGTGTACCCAACGCGTCTGGGGATTTTTCATCGCACCTGGTACGGATTCATACTAGCAGAGCGCAATCGGTGCGTTCGGCCATCATATGATATCTGTGGGTCTTATCTTTATCGCAGACGCAGATCCAACATTTATCACCTCGGAGGTGCTTCGTGGCCAAGGAGATTGTCGCCACTCAGCGCTTTGTTGGCGAGTTGCCAAAAGTTTTTGCGTGTTGATCCGAAGATCGCAGTCGAAGATTTCATAGGGTGCGCGACAGCCTCCTATGGGAGTAGCCTCAAGTGTCTGCTCGAGTAGACTCGAACGGAGACTTTAGTTCAAGCGTTTTTCAATCATTAGGTCCGGGACTCAAATTCTCGGATGCTTAAATCCATCCTCCCTATGGGAGTAGCCCCGAGTCCGTGGTGGAGTCGAGACTCGGACGGGACTCGTAGAAGTAATTTTGTCCTCATTTGTCTGCTGGGTGCGCCGCCCCGATAGGAGTAGCCCCCGAGTATTTAGTCGAATCGTAGATTCGAGTGAGTACTCTTAGCTGTGGAGCCGAAGTGTGCTAGTGTAGCTTTTGATGACGTCAGTGCTTACGATTGATGACCTCAAGCGTCTGCTACGCTAGAGATGACTTGACGGGACGAAGCGTGGGTCCCACTTGCTGACTTTGAATTGACCGGTCATGCGGGGCGTGGATATGATTACGGGGCCTCCTCGATTTCCGCGCGTAGTGGACGGCGTGGTAACGGTGGTTCGTTTTGGTGCTGACACGTGTACGGCCAGATCTACCGTTGGCGTTAGGTCTTCTCGATGGACGGCCGGCGTGCGTCGTCTTCGCTGTTATAATCCTGGGTGAAATCGTGGTTTGTTTTTCTCCGCACCAGTTCATCTGTTCACTGCCTCCTTGTTCTTGAGCGATTCTTGCTGCGCGCTGAGCTTTTCTTCCACACTTCCTTTGTCCTTCGTCGTTGCCAACGCCACCACCGCTGTAGCGTCATGGGGAAGACAAAGAAATCCTCGTCTGCGGTTGAGACCAGCGCCGCCGGAGGCAAGAAGAGAAACGCCGCTGCTCGCGTCACCGATGGTGGCTGGCGGCGATCAGAGACGCGGGAGAGCGATCTCCGCAAACTGCGCGAGCGGAGCCTGATCCCGCAAGACGCGACGGCCGTGAGGCTCCCCGGCAATGAGGTAATCCCCCGTCCCCCATCTGGGTACCGGGTTATGTTCCTTGCCTTTGTCTTGCGTGGGTTTTCGTATCCAGTCCATGACTTCCTTCATGGACTGCTCTTCTTCTATGGGGTTCAGTTGCATCATCTGTCTCCCAACTCCCTTCTCCACATTGCGTGTTTTATCACGCTTTGCGAGTGTTGGCTTGGCATTGAGCCGCACTTTGGCCTCTTCCGGAAGCTTTATTCCGTGAAGAGGCAGTCTGGTTCGGATGGTGTGTATCCCATTGGGGGTTTCATCATCTCTCTCAGTCCCAATGTCCAATTCTTTTCCTTTTCCATGTCTAAATCTGTCCAGTATTGGCGGAGGAAATGGTTTTACATCCGTGACTCCGTACTGCCTGGGCAAGATTTTGGTCTTGTTCCTTTTGACCCCTCCCAGTTGATTGAGAAGAAAAGATCCTGGAAAAACCAAATCTTAGATGGTGAGGTGGCGGAGATAGAGGCCCTGTACCGTCAGGTGGAGGATCTCCAACTGATTCCTGAGAAGGAGGTGAACGGTGTCGACATCATCCGGACGTTTCTTGAGCGTCGGGTGCAGCCTCTCCAAGCGAGGGCGCACCTGATGTTCCTTTACTCTGGGCGCCGTGATCCGACGAGGGTTTCGAGTGAGAAAATCTCCGAGGTGGAACTTGACAAGGCTCTTCGCGCGCTGTTGAAGTTCAAGGCTGACGAAGAAGTCCCGGGGAAGTCGCTGACTCCTCCCTTTTCTTCGACGTTGGTCGTACCGAAGGTGTAGATTTGCGCACGTAGAGCTCCCTTTTTGTTTTGGCCATCTGTGTACTTTTTCCTTTGTTTGCTAACAAAGTTCCTTTTCCTTTTGCAGAGCTTCAAAGTGCCGGGCATGGCACCACCATTGCCCGAAAAGTATCCGAATGCCCCGGATAATGAATTGGTGGACTCCGTGTCCGAGCTTCCGTCAGCGCGATCCCCAGCGGAGGATGCCGACGAGTCGAGTGAGGACCATTCGCGCAAGCGACCACGGAGCTCCAGCGAGTCTTCGTATGCCTCGACTCCTCCGACTCCCAGAAATCCTCTAGGCCTTGAGCGTCATGATGATGTTCATGGGGGTTCTTCCTCTCCCCTTCCTGCCATTCCTGTGTGGGCTGTTGCTCCGCCCCCGCCAACAAAGCGGAGGAAGGAAGAAAAGGAGGAGAAGAAGGAAGAAAAGAAGGAAGAGAAGAGGGCCCGAAGGGCTTCTCCTATCTTTGAACTGAGCGCGTTGGGATCGTAAGTTTTCTTCTTGCCACTGTTGTCCTTTGTTCCCTTGTTATTTTTGCACCTGTGTTGATTGGTTCGTGTGCAGGCAATCCTCCAACGGCTCTAGTGATGGAGCGCGCGAGATGATGGGGGAGTCGAACATTGCTTCGCCTCCTCCTCAGACGGTGGCGACTTCTGGTGACGCTGCACCAGTTCCTCCTATGCAGGAGAGGCTGGTGGTTGCGCCTCAGAATTTCGCAGGCGGGCCTGCGGGTTCGCCTTCGGAGCACGTAAGTTTTTCTGCTTGATGTTACGGGGGAGCCCTCGAGTGTCTTCGAGTGCTGATGTTGTTTTTGCTTCTTTGTGTGGGGCGTAGCCCCCAAGTCCTGTTCTTACTGCTATTGCCTTTTTCTGCAGCCTTTTGTCCAAGAGGCCAAGCGGCTGGTGGAGGAGCGCCTGACGCTGGAGGCGAAACTGCGGCAGCTTCAAGGTATTCGTCTGCCTTGTAGCACTTTTCTTGCGTATCCTGGTCCTGTTCTTTGACACTTGCTTGTTGTAAATGCAGAGGAGCATAACGACTCTCTCCGTGAGGTCGATGCTCTGAAGAAGAGCCTTGGCCAATCGGAGCAGAAGGCCGAAGCTGCCGCTGGAGCGAAAGAGCGTCTTGAGCTGGAGCTGGCGAAGGCAGCCGAAGCAAAAGAGCTTCTTCAGCAGGAGGCCGCAGATCATGAAGAGCAGCTGGCCACCGTTGCGGCTGCTCGTGAGAAAGGGGTGGCGGATAAGCTCATGGCTGCTGCCAAGGCTATTTCGGGTGAGTACAAGCTTTTGGACTTGTTTCTTTTTCGACGGATCTTCTTCTATGTTGCATTTCTTTATGTTTTCTTCTTTTTTTGTCTCAGATGCCACAGGCATCGAGTTCGACCGCGGTGCTCTGGAGCACGGGAGTGCTCTAGATAATGCCACTGTGGCGGTCGAAGACCGCTGCAGCACCGTCGTCAACTCTCTTACCAAGGCGAAAGAGGTCCTTGGTCGCTTCTACCAGGAGCTCTTCCCGAAGGGCGCATCCCTTGAAGATGTGGATGCTCTGGCGGAGGATCTCTGTCGGTACCGCAGCGCATAAGCGCGAAGGGCATCAGGCGTCCGTCAGTGGCGATGGCCATGGCGGTGGGGCGGAGCTGGACCTGCCCAGATCACTTCGGATGCCGACGGCAGATGGATCCGAGGTAGCCTTCTCCGCTACTCCGCTCGGCCGACGATATGGGCCCAAGCTCATTGACTTGTCGTCGAGTATGCATCATGCAGCGGCGAGGCCAAAGCTAGGCGATGCGGTTCGGCGACTCGGGTCCTGCACCTTAGGAATAGTAGACGTAGGGTAGTTTGTAGTCTGCTTCTATTGTAAATATCTTTTGTAGTACCATCCTTGTGTCACGTAGTGGCCTTATTTTAATGAATTCCTCCGAGTTGTGCTTTTATCCTTGGCTGAATGTCTGTGTGCCTTCTTTTTTCTGCTGCTATAAATTCCTTCGGGTGCTGACCCAGTTGACACTTCATCTGAAAGGCCCTTGCGAACATCATTGGATGATTCCTCACAGCTTGCTTTTCTTCGAGATCCCGTGCGCAGCTTCGAGAGGGATTTGCTTGTTACGCTACCGACGCTTGAAATCCAAAGCGACCGCAGCCAGAGAGGAGTATTTGATGGCAGAGCTGGGTCGACTGTCCGAGCAGCTGCAATGTAAGTTGACCTTTTTTTCGGGCTGTAGCTCAGTTCTTCGGGTGAGCCTGCTGGCCTTACTCTTGTTTTGTGCGGTTGTCGCAGGTGCCAATCTTGCTCCGAGGGAAGAAAAAGAGTGTATTACTGTTCGAGTCAATTGCTTGACTCAACAGGACATGGAGGCCGGTGGTTTCTTCTGGATGGATCGTGATCGCGCCATAGTTCTGGCGACGGTGCAGGATCATGTCTACCAGGTTTCGCGGGTGCTCCGCCAGGTGCAGACATCACTGTCTTCGGTGCTGCATGTCATGTTTCCGTTGGATGCCGTGCCAACGACCCTTGCAGGTCTTCTGACGAAGTTTCGGAATGCCGGCAATGTCAAGGAGCTGGTGTGGCAGCAGCTTGTTGCGGGGGTGAAGGCTGCCTTGTCTCTTGTGAGGGTGCACCGCCCTGATGTAGATTTGGTTGCTGTGGCGACTGGGCCACCTCCTCGACCAGATGGTGGCGAGTGAAACATGCGTCCGTATTACGCGGCTGTAAGGCAGTATGCCGAACAAATTGTAGACTTGTTTGAGGAGCGTGCTCAGGTTATTCTTCAGAATAGGTAGGACCTGAAAATAAACAGATAGATGTAAAATTTGTATATTGCGGTTGGGCGTTTCTGTGCCCTTTGTTGTAAAGGTTTGTGAGCACGCAGTGCTTTGACTGAGTACGTGCCCTTTTCGTTTGCCTGACGTAGTCAGCTACTCAGGTGTACACGTTTGGTCCTCATTCGTTGAAATTGTGAGGTGGGGGGAGCCCCCGAGTGCGCTTGTAGCATGTAGTAAAGTGGCAGAAAAATAGTCAACCGAAGGTTGGGGGCGAGACACTTAGCTTTATTTATATCGTAATGGAGGAGGTACATGGTTCGGCTGAGTAGCCTTGGCTGAAAGCCTTATTGAAAGTAAAAGGGGGATAGGCTGCTACGGGTAGAATCGTCGCAGGTGCGAGACGTTCCACGGGTTGGAGTATGCGACTCCAGACTCCACGTGCTTGAGGCGATAGGCGCCACCCGGGATGACTTCGGTGATGATATAGGGTCCTTCCCATGGTGAATCGAGTTTGTTTGGTCGCTTTTTCTTGAGTCGCAAGACGAGGTCTCCTTCGACGAAGGACCTTGGGCGCAGCTGACGGCTGTGATAGTTGCGGAGACTCTGCTGGTACACCGCTGATCGAGCTGCTTCTATATCCCGTGCTTCGTCGAGTGTGTCGACGGCGTCTTCGAGTGCAGCCATGGACTCGGCTTCGCTGTAAGCGACGACTCGTGGAGCCTGGTGGCGTACTTCGGCTGGTAGCACGGCCTCAGCTCCGTGCACCATGAAGAACGGTGTGTAGCCGGTGGAGCTGTTTGGCGTAGTGCGTAAGCTCCACAGGACAGACGGTAGCTCTTCCGTCCAGTTTCTAGCTTTGTGCTCGAGTGAGCTCATGAGGCGCTTCTTGATGCCAGAGCCGATTAGGCCGTTGGCCTTTTCCACTTGCCTGTTTGTTTGCGGGTGTGCCACTGAGGCATACGTGATATTGATCCCGAGGCCTTCGCAGAAGTCCTGGAATTCTTCGGAGATGAAGTTCGATCCATTGTCGGTGATGATGTTGTGCGGTACGCCAAATCTGTAGACAATGGATTCGAAGAAATTGACGGCGGTTGTGCCCTTCTGGTTGGTGACTGGCATGGCTTCGATCCACTTGGTGAATTTGTCGACTGCGACCAGGAGGAAAACGTGTCCTCCCTTTGAGGATTTTGGCAGTTTGCCGATCATGTCGAGGCCCCATTGGGCAAAAGGCCAGGCTATGGGTATGGGTCGAAGTTTGGACCCAAAGTGCGGTTTGTCGGCGAACGGCACCGTGCATCTTCGCGACGATGTCCTTCGTCGCTCATGGCGTTGGCGATGAGAATCTCGCCGCGAGTTTTGGCGACGAGGGAGCGGCTACCTGCATGGTGGCCGCAGATGCCCTCGTGTATATCTTAGAGTATGGCCTTGCCGTCTTTGATGGTGACGCACCATTGCAGTACGCCCGTAATGCTGCGTTTGTACAGCTCGCCGTTGATGATGGTGAAGGCTTTTGACCAACGAGATATGCGCCAGGCATCTGTCGGGCTGTTTGGCAATTCTCCGTTTATCAGGAACTGGAGGTATGGACGTGTCCAAGTTTCTTAGACTGCCATGACCTGCATCAGGTTGACCATGGCAACTTCGGTATCCAACTTTTCGGGTCCTTCATGACCTTCGGGTAGCGTAGCCCCCGAGTGTTCTGCTTCTTCGGGTGATCCTTTGGGGAATTTCCGCTTGATGGATGGCACGCAGATCTGCTCCAGGAACACACCTGGTGGTACCTTTGCACAAGTGGAGCCGATGTTGGCGAGTCTATCGGCCTCCTCGTTGCTCTCTCTTCCAACGTGCCGAAGTTCGCAGCCGTCGAATTCTCCTTCGAGTGCGTTGTATAGCGCCCGGTACGCGATCATGTTTTCGGCGTGTCGCACTCATTCATCGTCTGACGACAAGGTTGGAGTCACCGTAGATGACCAGGCCATACCGCATATTTTGCCATCTTCATGCCATGGATGAGGGCTTCGTATTCGCCTCGTTTTGGAGGCTCAATTTCATCCGAAGGACGTGCTTCATCTTGTCACCTTGCGGGGAGGTCAGATGACTCCTGCTTTGCTCGACCCGCGTTTGGAGCCGTCAAAATGCATTGTCCAGGACTGCGACATGTCTGGGGTGTCAGGCATCTGCAACTCCATCCAGTGCACCAGGAAGTCCGGAAGGACTTGAGATTTGATTGTGTGTCGCTTCTCGTAGACGATGTCCAAGGGTGATAGTTCGATGCCCCACGTACACGCGGCCCCGTGGCCTCTGGATTATTCAGATGTTGTTTAGGGCGCCTCATTGGCGACCATCACCGATGCTCCGGAAGTAGTGGCTCGACCGTCGAGCTGTCATGAACACGCCGTGAGGCCGACCGTAGTGCGGGTACCGCTGTTTTGTTGGAGTGAGAACCTCGCTGAGGTAGTAAATTGGGCGTTGTACCCCGTGGGTCTTGCCTTCTTCGGGTCGTTCGACCACGAGTACTGTGCTGACCACCTGGTGTGTGGCTGCTATGTACAGCAGCAGGGGCTCGCACTCTTTTGGCGTAACCAAAACGGGCGAGGTGGAGAGGAGCCGCTTGAGGCTTTCGAATGCGTCGTTGGCTTCTGGTGTCCATTCGAACTTGTCTGCCTTGCGCAACAGCTGGTAGAATGGTAGGGCCTTTTCGCCCATGCGGCTGATGAACCTGCTTAGTGCCGCTACTCGCCCTGCGAGCTGCTGAACGCCCTTGAGGTTTTTGGCTTCTCCATTGTCATGATAGCTTTGATTTTCTTTGGGTTCGCTTTGATCCCTCGCTGAGAGATGAAGTACCCGAGCAGCTGACCCGAGGGGACGCAAGGCTACTTTTTCGGATTGAGCTTGATCCTAGCGATCAAGGTTGTCGAACGCCTCGCGGAGATCGTCGATAAGTGTTCTTGCCTCCTTGGTTTTATGACTATGTCGTCGACATAGACTTGGACGCGACCGATCTGGTCCTTGAGGCGATCCCGCATGCATCGCTGACGTGGAACCGCGTTCTTTAGCCCGAAGGGCATTGTGTTGTAGAGAATACTTGAACGGTGTGATGAACGCCGTTTTCTTGATCTTCGACCTTGAGTCGAATCTGGTTATAGCCCTTTGAGTAGGCGCCGAGGAAGGAGAGCTTCTCACAACCTGCGTCGAATCGATGATCCGTCGATCCGAGGTAGAGGAAGTGGTCCTTTGGGCGGTGTTTATTTAGTGACGTGAAGTCCACGCACATCCGCAGGATGTCCGTGTCCTTCTTCGGGACCATCACCGTATTTTCCGCCACTCGCTTTCCTTGATTTCCGGATGAAGTCTGCTGCAGTAACTGTTGATCTCCTTGCCGATAGCTTCGCTCAGGCTCCGGCGGTCTTGGATAGACTGCTTGACCTTGGTGTGCGAAGACATTGAGTGCGTGCTCGGCGAATTCCTCACAGGAACTCTGGCATGTCCGCAGGACACCAGGCAAATATTTCCCAGCGCTCACGGAGGAATTCGACGAGCGCGCCTTCCTATGCGGTGCTGAGGTCGTTGGCGATCAGCGCCGTCTTGGAGGCGTCTGTCAGATGGACCTGCACTTTCTTGGTATTGACGGTGGAGTCGAAGGACATGTCGGGTGCGTTCTGCCTTGTGACTGGGGGTAGCCCATTGTCCGTCACCTCGCGGAGCCTTACGAGCTCGTCTTCATGCCGAAGGACTGGGAGATTTTGTTGAAATCCCTGTCGCATTGGTCCGATCGGGTGAAGCTCCCGTGGACTATGATGACGCCCCTTGGTCCTGGCATCTTGAGTAGTAGGTATGCGTAGTGTGGGACGGACAGGAACCGTGCGAATGCTACACGTCCCAGGATGGCGTGGTATTGCGACGGCCAGTCCACCACTTCGAATTCAAGGCGCTCCTGCCGAAAGTTGTCTAGCTTCCCGAAGATGACGTCAAGCCCTATTTTGCCCAGGGGGAAGATGCCCTTCCCTGGGACAATGCCGTGGAACATTGTGTCTGATTGTTATAGGCTGCATTGCGGGATCCGCATAGCTGCTAGAGTGCTTGCGAACATTAGGTTGATGCCGCTGCCGCCATCCATGAAGACGCGACTCATCTCGAAGCCTCCGATCTGCGCCTCCAGCACCAGGGCAGCATGACCTGGGCGAGGGATCTGGCAGGGGTGATCCGCGAGTGAATGTGATGCAGGACTCCGATCCGCTGAGGTACTCGGGGATTGCACGGAGTTGCCACGCTGTTGATTTGCGGGTGATTTTCTTCTCGCACTGTTTGTTGGGCGTCCTTCCGGATCATGTTTAGTGCTCCCTTTGTGGGGGATATGGGACCCGGTGTTGTTTTGATGCGCGATCGGTTGGTTTTGGCCTCCAATAGGCGGCGGTGGAGGAGATCCGTGTGCTATGTCACCTGGCGCAGGTGCGTTTCCGAACGCAGGAATTGGAGCTTGTTGCCTCATCTGCATCATGCCTTCGCTGAGTTTCTGGAACTCGCGGCAGTCCTTGAGCATGTGGCTGGCTTTCTTTTTGCCATCCTGTTTGTCGATGTAGAAGTGGATGGTGCATGGACCCGAAAGTTGGTCGAATGCAGAGGGTCCGTTGTCGCGGTCGCGGCGTTGCCACGACTGCGTTGGTCATCCGTTGTCGCGGAAGTTTCCGCTGCGGTATCCTCCGCTGTTGCGGCTGTTGTCGTTGCGACGGTCGGCGTAGCCGGCCGCGACCATGTCGGGGCCGTCGCGGTCCGCTTAGACGCGCGATCTCCTCTTGCTGCGGCGTTCGCGTCTTCGGCCGTAGTCGTCCTCTTCATCTGACCGTCTGCCCAACTGTTGGCGATTTCCATGAGGTGGTCGAGTGTCTTGGGCTTTACACGCCCAAGTTCCTCCTTGAAGTCTGGGCGCTTGACGCCGTCCCTGAAGGCGTCGATGGCCCTTTCTTCGGAGATGTGTGCTGCGGAGTTCTTGGTTGTAGATCAGCGTAGTATGTATGAGCGAATAGATTCACCCGTTCTCTGAGTGCAGGCTCGCAACTCTTCGATTGAGGCGGGCCTCTTGCTGGTGCCTTTGAAATTTCGGATGAAGCTGTAAGCGAGCTCCTCCCAGCTTCGGATGGATCCTGATGATAGGCTGCTAAGCATGACCAGCGCCGCATTTTGCGGTGAAGGCATTGCATGGCGGTTTCTTTGTTGCCTCCGTGAAGCTTGACGGATGACAGATGATCACTGAGCCAGGACTTTGGATCTTGTGTGTCGTTGAACTTCGGAGTATCCGAAGGAAGCTTGAAGTTGCGTGGCATCTGTGTTCGTCGGACGGATCTGCTGAAGCATCGAGCCCCGCAGAGTTCTCCTTCGTCTTCGTCCATCTCAGATTCAGACAAGCATGCGCGTTTGGCGCGTGCTTTGTCGATCTTGCACTGTGTAAGCTTGTCTCTGGCATCGTAGTCGCGTTTGTGGCGGTTGGAGCTCTTCTTCCTTCGAGGAAGATCGTGCTCCTCTTCCTCTTCGGATGAGGGTGTGGGGCTCCGGTCGCGTCTGGCCGGAGCTTTCTTCTTCGGCTCCGCAGGAGCGTCTTCGTGGAGCGCAGCTCCGATTAGTCCTAGTCCGGTGAGTGCGGACTTATGCATGGCCCTTTTCGGGTCCCCCTCCGGAGGTGGGTGAGCTGCGAGATACGCAGTGGCTGCCATGATCGCAACTTGTGGTGTCTTCGGGATGATGTTGCCGTCAGCGTCCATATCCATGAACGATGTATGGAGAGTTCGGGTCACGTCACGCTGCTCCTTGGGGTCCATGTTTTCCACCCGAGAGCGGTGCTTGTTTCCCTGATTTCTGTTTGTGCTAGAGCCGGGTTCCATGGCGGAGAGCGCAGCTCGTCGCGCACTGGACTCAGAGGCTGCTTGCTTGCGTTTGTCGAGCTTCTTCTGCATCTCGACTTGTTTCTTGTGCTCCTCGATGAGGAGGTAATGGTATGCCCTCAGCAGATCAAGTGGGGAGTCCAGAGGTAGGACTATTTCGCCTGCGACGGCGCTGCGTGCTTCGACCCATCCTTCTTTGCTAAGTTGGATGAGGTGGCCACGGTTTTCCCCGTTTTCGCTGTTTCCGTCCTACGGGTTGGGGTTGGGCGGCGGGTTAGGCGTTTCCTCGTCGGTTTGGATGATCGCGCGCCATGATAGCGCTGCAGATTGGTTATTGCTTTGCAGCTTTCGGATCCGGAACCGTAGGTCCCTTCATCCGAAGGTGGATCGCATAGATCGGAGTTGCTGCTGCTGCTATAGTACTCATCTGTTGATGGTGACGTGCGCAGCACGGGGTGTGGATCCCATGAAGCGGGCCTGATTGACGGCACGGGCACCCGCTCAGGGAGACGGAGGGTGCCAGTTTGTCCCACCTGGAAGCAGAAACTCCCGAACAAAATCTCGAGTCCGTCGTCTACGGGCTCGAAATCCTTCATGGTGGCCGGCGAGCGGGCGGTGAAGTCGAAAGCGCCGAAGAGGAGGTGACTCTCCGTCGCCGCGGAGTTGTAGATCGACCGGGTCGGAACCGTCACGACCGCACAATCAGCAGCCCCAATTCCCACAGACGGCGCCAATTGACTAGGTTTAATCTCGTCAATGCCCATTGTTATGGACTTGGGTTTTGGAGAAGATGGGGATGCTGGAGATCGTGGTACGGTTAACAGACAAGCAACCAGGGGACACGAGATTTACCTAGGTTCAAGTCCCCGGAGGGAAAACCCTACTCCTGCTTGTCTGCTCTTTGATTACGGCGGAACCGAAGGTTACAGGGTGCGCAGATTCGATCTGGCGTGGATGCGTGTGCGAAAGTATGAGTCGAGTTGAGTTGTGTTGCCCTAGGACGTGCTCTCCTGGCCTTTATATAGACTTAGGCAGGTCCCGGGCATAGTCCTAGTCGGTTACAAGTTCTAGGGTTTCACCCCTTTGAATTTCCTATCTCCTCTAGTCTTGCTCTCCAAGGATCCGAAGACGTCATGGGCCTTGGCCACCCGAAAATCTTCATGGGCCAGCGTATGTCTGCCGTGGGCCTTCCTTGGGCTGGACTAGGTACTGAAGTTACGTACCCGTAGGGTATAACCATGTCAGCTATGGCATCGATTGCTATGTTAGTTTCTTGAGATATATGGAAGGAGAGGAACACAAGAGTTTTCTGCAACACTTCGACAACTTTGACTATGCTTATATCAAAAGTCAAGGAAGAGGCGACGACGTGGTTCCTTGCCAGGGCAAAGACGTTGATAATATAATGCCGCGAGAGTAGGCGTGTGCTTTATTTGATCTTGTCCTTGAGGTCGAGATGGTTTTGTAATACCTTTTTTAAGAAAAAACCTCTTATGCCCTTCTTATTTAATAAAAATGGCAAGTCTTTTGCACTATTTAAAAAAAACATAGAAACAGTAACATGACTCAAAAAATCGAATAAACTAGAGCCTAGTTAAACAGTCAAACCTTAGCTAAAGAAAGGATGGATTTCCATAATTTTATTTAGGAAAACGATAGGATTACCCGGGGGATCGAAGGAAAAGATCCCCCCGGGTCGATTGCTCCCTCTGCGTGCCTTTCCCTGATGGGTCCCACCTTATCCCTTCTTTTTTTCTTCTTCCATGTACGTACGGACTCTCTCGCCGCACGCGCCGCAGCTTTGTCTCGCCTCCGTCTGCCACGCTGCCGCCTCCTCCACTCGCTGCCGCCTCCGCTCACGTGCCGCCGCCCTCGGCCCTCTGCCGTGCCGCGTGATGCCGCTCTTCCGCGCGTCGCCGCCCTCCGCCTTGCCGTGCGTCGCTGCCCTCCGCCTGCCGCGCTCTTGCCACCCTGCTGCCCTCCGTCGTCCTGCCGCGTGATGCCCGTACAGCTTCTGTCATGGCTCGTTTCCTTCTTGCTGCAGGCCGTACTGCGTCCGATGTTGCTACCACAGTTTAGATTGCTTGCTACTTGAGTTGACCGATGTCGCTACTTTGTCTCTGTCTATGAAGCGTTTTGCTATCTTAGCATATTATTTTTCTATATATTCATATATTTTTTGCTACTTTCGTAAAACATTTTTGCTACAACCAATCTCTATGGTTTTGCTACGAGTTCTCCGACGAGAGTCTCCGGCGATGTCTCCGGCGATATCCCTTTTGCTACATTAGAAAAAATATGTTGCTACACTCGTTTTGTGTTTTTGCTACGATAGCGTAAATAATTTGCTACGAAGTATCCAACGACATTTTTTCCGGCGAGAGTCTCCGACGAGTCTCTGGCGAAGTCAGTTTTGCTACATTAGCATAACTTTCTTGCTGCACGGTCGTCGGCGAGGTCTCCGGCGAGATCTCCGGTGAGGTCCAGCTATTTTTATATTTTCTGGGTCAAGCCGTTTTTTCTACATATAGCAAAAACGAGACTATTTATAGCAAATCGGGTATGTTTGTAGCAAAAGCAGAATTTTGGAGATTTTTTGGGACATGTGTCAGCAAGAGAGCCAGAGGAACCGGAGGATTTTCGGAAAATATCCCGGGAAAGCGCGTAGTACGTCCCTTTTATTTAGCGTTTTTCACATCTTCCAAAACAAGAATGACGGCCCTTTTCAGTGAGACGGGCTATTCACTGCTGCTAGCACTACAACAAAGCCTTGCTTGGCCGGAGCTAGCGGCGACCTCAGAACCACCGACGTGCTCCGCCGCAGCACCTCTGTCACGCAGAAGTTCAGCATCACCCTTCTCCGGTACTCGACCTCAACGAGCTTCGACGCGGCACGGCGCAGCTTCGGAGGGGATGCGCCGTCTTTGCGCGCGACTTGCAGTGACCGTGGGAGCAAAGAGTTGAGGTACGCGCCCACGATCCGGCGCAGCAGCTGCAGCGGCGACCAGCGCGATACAGCTCGAGGTCGCCTCATCCTCCGCACAGTCGAGCCGAGGAGGATCGGACACCACCGGCAGAGACTGACGCCTCTGGCTCTGGCTGCCACCGGACACTTCGGTGTCGACGTCGTCGTCGAAGGTAGCCGCTCGTAGCTCCCCCGGCGATTCCAGCGTGACCGGACTTTCCAGGACACCGTGAACCCGACCGATCCTTCCATGCCGCAAGAGAATTCGGTGCTACTACAACTTGGGCGTGTTTGCCTAATCGTGATGTATTGAGTGAACTGCTGATGCTCGGTTCTTGTGTACTTGTACGTGCTGCGTCTGGTCTAAATTAAGTACTACTGCTTTACTTGACTAGAAGAGCTGAACCCCGTGTTGGTCCGGTCGTGCAAACTGCTGGGCTTGACCTGACCGGGTTGCCTCTGCAGCTGGGAAGACTAACACTAACTGAGCCTGAGCATGACGCCTGCGTTTAGTTGACTTAGTGGAGAAGGAGACACAAAGGAATGCCTGAAATTACTTTTTTTCTCTTCCAACAACATATTCCAAGAGCAGCTGGTTTCATTGGACGTGCCATTTGCTGCTAGCTATTGCATTTTGCAAGGAACAACTCCGCAAAGGCCGGCCTTGTGCAAGCCAGATAGAGACAGGCGGCTCCCTAACGTGCCTACACATGTTGCGCGTACTCTCTCTTAGGATAAGTGACTTCATTTTGTCCGCATACAATATTTATGTAGTCACAAAAAATATCTAGGTACATATGTATTTAAACAAAGTTGAGTCATTTATTTGAGACGGAGGGAGTAGAAAATAAGTTGTGAAAGTGCACATGTGGCTTTATGTGTGATTTTAATAATTAATGACAACCTCTATAAATAAACGTTTGCATTGAGTTATCTATCTACTAATTTCTCTAGAGGTAGGTTCGTCCAGTACGCTTCCGTCAGCAAAAATACGTTTCCGTCCGTTCGCGATATTTGGTTCCGTCCCATGGTCCACCGATGATGGGTAGTTGTTCCCAAGAGAGCAGGCGCAGCCCTGTCCCTCCATCTAGAATCTGCAGCCCCCGCCGAAAGACTTTCCACCACCTCGCCGCTGCTGCCCGTGGTCGTTGACCGCCGCTTCCCATCGTTCCTTGCCGCCGGTTCGGGGAGTTTGGGACCTCCAGTGCGGCGCTACATGCGATGAGACCTCCAAGAGACAAGAACCGACTACCAACAGGGGCGGGCGCGACCTCCAAGAGACAAGAACCGACTACCAACAGGGGCGGGCGCGCGTCCTTGATGCCGCGGAAGCCGATGCCGGTGTGACGAGTCGTCCCACCCGACGCCGGTTGCCTGGTTGGATGCGGAGGGTGTCGTCTCTCTGCAGGAGGCCACGACGGAAGTCTCTGCCGTACGCCGCGCTGGTACCTTCTCGCCGTCGGTCAGGCTACGGCACTGGCGCAGGAGGGCGTCGCCACTCTACGGGAGCTCGCGGCGGTGGTCCCTTCCACACCGCGTTGGAGGCCTTCGCGGATCCGGAGGGAGCCAAATCCGCGCTGCACTACAACCCTATCACCACCGGAATCCCTCCTATACATCACCTCTGCCCCTGCCGCGAAGTCCCTCCTTCCCCGCCAGATGCGATGGGCCCGCTCCACTTCTTCTCCACGATCCACGCAGTCCCCAGATCTCGATTCCATTCTGCTGGGGCGGTGGAGCATGGGTGAAAGAACATTTCTTAATCCCTAGTTTTTTGTGTGTTAGATAACAATACCAAGGATCTTTTAATGTGTGTTGAAGTGTTGTAGCTCAGAACTCTGCCTTTGGGGGCGGATAATCCGGCACCACCAGGGGCGGATAATCCGCCCCTCCCTCTGCCCAATCAAGCGCAAGCCCTAGAAGGGGGGGCGGAATTTTGGCCGGACTTTCCGTCCCGGACGGATAATCCGCCCCTCAGGGGGGCGGATAATCCACCCCTCCTGCTCATCGCCAAGTCGCAAGCCCCAGAGAGGGGGCGGAGTTTCGGCCGGACTTTCCGGCCTCGCCGGATAATCCGCCCCTCAGGGGGGCCGGATTATCCGCCCCCCAAGATTTTCTCCAAGCTTCACCAAGGCGCAAGCCCCAGAGAGGGGGCGGAGTTTCCCCCGGAGAATCCGCCCTTGGGGCGGAATTTTCCCAGGGGGCGGATAATCCGCCCCCAAAGTTGGGCAACGGCCAGATCTGGGGAGGGGGTATTTAAGCCAGCCTTCCCCCTCCTGCCAGAACTCTTGATTCATCTCGAAAAAGAACAGATCAGATCTCAAAAGTTCATACAAGAGTGCTCCACCTAGATCCATCCAAAGGCCCCATCCCTTTGGGAATCGAAGGAGGAGAACTCGACCTTCATCATCAGCAATCAAGCGCTTCATCTCCTCTCCATTCATTTGGAGAACCTCCGATCTAGTATTTCTTGCAAAGATCTAGATCCTTGTTTTTGTTTATATTGATAAACCTTGTTTTTGTGACAGCTTGTTGTCATCCCGGGAGCCCCCAATTTGGTTGTGGGTGTGTGCCCCGATAGTGTTGTAAAAGGCACCGGTTCCCGCCTCGAAGGGATCCAATAGTGGAGAAGGTGGATCAGGCCTCTCGTGGCGAGATCCATCAGAGAATAGGGTGAGGCCTATTGTGGCGTGGTGGTCTTAGAACCGCCCACCCCTCCAACGCAGATGTACTTCCCTTAACAAGGAAGGAACTGCGGTAAAACAAATCCCTGTGTCTCCGCGTGCTCCACTACGGTTTCCTCGTTCCTCTTTTACGTGCTTAGTAGTTAGGGTTACATATAGGGAAATTCTCGTAGTTGCATATCTAGAGAATTTACTTTGTGTCAAGCCTAAAATTGAAAAAGTATATTAAAATTGGTTAGCACCTATTCACCCCCCCTCTAGGTGCCCATACGATCCATTTCAATTGGTATCAGAGCCTCGGCTCTTATTTGAGCTTAACAGCCTAAGAGAAGTATGGGTTCCAAGGGAGATGGAGTGATGCTCCGGAGGTAGTCACCATGAAACGATCTCAAGACGTTGGAAACAACCTTGGTGAGTTCTATGGAGGCTAAGATGGAAGAGATGCGTCAATTGATAATGCGTCTCCACATCCGCAGAATCACCTCCATCTAACTCGAGGATACCACTCCATAATCCAAGGAAAGCAGGTAAAACTGTTTCCAAAGATAACGAAGTGGTAGGTGATGATACAAGTAAGAGCTCCTCCTCGAAAAGGATAGCGGTAAGGATGGATACAATGAGGTTTCTCATGTGTATTCCCCGATCCGCCTATTCCTCACCCACATATACATAATAGGGTGATCCACCCAAACTATCGCCTTCTACTTTCTCTCAATGGCAATTTTGATGAAATCTCATGTGCAGTTCCTCCATAGAGTTGTGGAAGATCATCAAAATGGTCTTCACGTTGGAAATCCTAACAATCTCACAAGGAGAGAAGTGGTCGATAGCCAACTCAATGCTACAGCTCTACACATGATACACTTGGTGTGGGTGATAAAGACATGCCACACATTCGAGATCTTAGCACAACTAAAGAAGCTTGGGATGCCCTTACCGAGCTCTTCATCGAAATGAAAGTATGAGAAGGAATAGATATGATGCCTTGAGCAATGAAGTCAAGGATTTTATATGCTAGATGGAGAAGACCACGAGGACATGTATAGGAGGCTCAAGGCAATAGCTACAACCTTGAAACCACAGTAGCTCATGTTGATGATGCTTGGATCAAGCGCACGTATGCCAGTGCTCTTATGCCATTTGAGCCCACAGATTTGAAAAGTCTCCAAGGTAGG
Organism: Avena longiglumis; assembly: GCA_030063025.1. NCBI lineage: Eukaryota > Viridiplantae > Streptophyta > Magnoliopsida > Poales > Poaceae > Avena > Avena longiglumis. The sequence goes on from CP125973.1 coordinate 226,431,781, forward strand.
CATAATTATCACCTCATGTCATCCAATGAGGTAATGCAAGAAATGGCCGCATTAAAAGTGGCTGCCAAGAATGTCAAGATGCTCGTGCTCGAGCTATGGGGATGCAAAGGGGTCAACATGGCTTTGAAGACTAGTGTGATTGATCATGATGAATATGCGGTAGAAGGCCTGGACTGTCCAAGATATAGATATAAAAGGATCCACGGACAATACTTGGCTCTTTATGCAAGAAACTTTTGGAAAGATCCAGCCAAGGCTAAAGCTGAACTAGATCGCAAAAGTGGAGCCTATGGAAGAAAAGAAAATGGTCCCAAGCTGAGAACTTGCTTTAATTGTGGTGACCGGCTGCACTTCGTAGCTGAGTGTCCATATCAAAGTAGAGAGGATAATGGAGGAAGACTCATTTTCAAGGACAAATCAAAAGCTCCACGTAAGAAAAAGTTTGTAAAGAAAAATGCTCCTTTCAAGAAGCAACCAAAGATTGTTCTAGTAGCTCAAGAAGAATATTCATCGGGGAGTGAAGATGAGGACGAGGACGATAGCTCTCAAGAGGTGGCTGCTATAGCCACCACATCTACATCAACATCACTCTTCGACTCTCCAAACGAAAACATCATCAACAAGAATCCTACGTGTCTCATGGCAAGAAGCTCCGAGGTAACTTCTTCTAACTCTTCCTTTCCCAAGGCTATGATAGACATGGATGATCCTGCTAGTCTTAAGGTTAAAGAATATTGCCTTGGATTTTTTTCTATACTAACCTGCAAGGTGAGCACAAAGTTCGTTTTGAGGCTCTTATGGATCAGTTGGCCCAAAATGAGGCACTCCTCGAAGAAAAGGGCAGAATTGAAAGGGAGGATGCAATGGAAATTGCATCCCTAAAAAATGCTCTTGAAGAAGAAGAAGAAGCTCGGGTCTCTCTTGAAGAGAGGCTTGAGTCTATGGAAGAGTCACATGAAGAAATTGTGACTAAACTCGTTAAGGAACGTGACAATGCGGTCACCAAGGCAAAGAAGTTAAAGAAGGAAAGGATTGACTTTGGGGCTGCTCATGATAGACTCTCCGAGGAATTGGAGGAACTTGACAATGCTCATAAGGCGTTGAAAAACGAGTTCTCTATCCTCAATGAGTCACATGATCAGCTTCAAAGTCGATTGGCCGAATATGATACTCCTAGCTCGTCCAACTCAACATATAGTAACAATAAAAATGCTAATGTGGAAAAAGGAGTGATCAAGGACATCACTACAAAGGACAAAGGTGTGCTTGATGAAGTCCTTGACAAGCAAAGGTCAAATCATGGTAGAGAGGGACTTGGGTATGTCACCAAGTCCAAGAAGAAAACCAAGAAGAACAAGACCAAGAATGTGCAATTAAAGACAAGCACGGCTGAGAAGGTTGTCACAAAAGACAAGACTAATAATATTGGTTTTGCAGGGTCTCACAATCCGAATTATGAACTCTTTTGTGATGATTATGGCGATGTTTATGCTTATTATGTTGGTCCTTTTGATGAATTTATTGCTTGGTCTATTTGGGTCCCAAAGACCCTTGTTACTAACATGAAAGGACCCATTGAAAAATGGGTACCTAAAACCAAGAAGTAATTTTCTTGCAGGGCTATGCTTCCGGTGGGTCGAAATGGGTGCTGGATAGTGGCTGCACTAGTCATATGACCGAAGCAAGGAGATCATCACGAGATGCGTCCAAATCTTGATAATATCACGGTCTCCTATGGTGATAAGTCTAAATCTCGTGTATTGGGTCTTGGCAAGGTTGTGGTTGCTTACGATATCTCTCTCGTGGACGTCATGCTTGTTGAGACCCTTGGCTATAATCTTCTTCTGTCGTGCCCTTGGCAAGATGGGTTTTGTTTTTATCGATGATGATTTGGTGGTACTCTTATGGAGCAAGTATCTAAAGGTCGCTTTCGTTGGATACGTCGAAAATGACCTGTATGTGGTGGACTTCTCGGGGAAAACCACTTCGGGTCCGATGTGTCTATTCGGAAAGGCCGACGTGGGCTGGCTATGGCATCGCCGTTTAGCCCATGTCAACATGAGAACTTTGCAAAGTCTCCAAAGGGTGGCCACATTCTTGGACTAAAAGACAATGTCTCTTTTGCCAAAGATCGTGTTTGCAGGGCCTGTGTTGAAGGAAAAATGCATGATTCTCCCCACAAGAGGAAGACTATTGTGTCATCGAAGAGGATCTTGGAATTACTCCATGTGGATTTATTTGGACCTCCTTCTCATGCAAGTCTTGGTGGGAAGAAATATTGCTTGGTCATCGTCGATGATTACTCAAGATATACATGGGTATATTTCTTCAAGCTGAAAAGTGAGACTCAACAAACTGTCATCGACTTTGCCAATGAAGTTCAACGTCAACACAATGTTCCCATCTTGGCAATTAGAAGTGACAACGACACAGAATTCAAGAACTACACTTTAAACGAGTTTCTTAGCGAAGAGGGGATTAGACACCAATATTCTGCTGCGTACACCCCTCAACAAAATGGTGTAGCCGAGAGGAAGAACCGTACTTTGATGGATATGGCAAGATCTATGCTATCTGAATTTAAGTCTCCTTATAATTTTTGGGCTGAAGCCATATCCACTGCTTGTCACTCATCAAACCGGCTTTACCTTCGGAAGATCTTGGACAAGACCCCATATGAAATACTTACCGGCAACAAACCCAACATCTCATACTTCAGGGTATTCGAGTGTAAGTGTTTCTTTCTTATTAAAAGTGTCCGTTTGTCAAAATTTGAATCCAAGGCTTTAGAGGGTATATTTGTTGGTTACGGTGCCGAATCCCACACTTATAGAGTCTACAACAAGCTCACTGGGATTGTTGTAGAATCTTGTAGTGTGGAGTTCGATGAAAATAACGGCTCCTTTGTAGGGCAAGTTGATGTTTGTGATGCAGATGTTGAAATACCCCAAGATGCCATAAGAAGAATGGGCGGATTTTCCGCCCATTGAGGAACCCCTTGTGGCGGATCGGGAAGGACAATGCTGCACTCAAGTGGAGCCCTCATCTTCACAAGATCAACAAGCTCCTCTTGTTGGAGAAAATCCTGCACCAACACCACAATCTCTGAAGACCATCATCTCTGGACAAGCTGGTAGTCCCAGCGGACTATCCGCCCCTCCAAGGCGGACAATCCCTGGCACTCCAACTTGTTCCGGAGGATCCGAAGGAGAAGTCAACTCTGAAGCTCCCGGGCGGATTATCCGGCCCCGAGGCGGATTATCCGACCACGGGTCTCCAAATCTGTCGGGCTTTCTCGGAAGATGGTTCGGTACTTCACGCCCGGCGGATAGTCCGGCCCCTCCAAGGGGCGGATTATCCGGGCCTGAAGAAAATGTTCAGCAACAATCTTCTGACAGTACCGGTGACCAAGATCAAGGACAAGGCAGTAATCAAGACAAGGATAATCCACTCCTTCAAGAAACAATAAGGATATTGAGGCTCGTCGCAAGGCTCGTGCTGATCGCAACCTTGAACTAAGAGGTCACACTCTTGACAAGGTAGTTGGTGATCTACGACGAAGGGTATCCACTCGAAGAGAGCTTGCTAGCTTCTGTGATCATCAAGCTCACATTTCCATGGTTGAACCAAAGAAGGTTTTTGATGCTCTTGAAGACCCCGATTGGGTTGTTGCAATGCATGAAGAATTAAACAACTTCGAACGCAACAAAGTGTGGAAGCTCGTAGAAAAGCCAAAGGATTGCCGCAATGTTATCGGCACCAAGTGGATCTTCAAGAACAAACAGGATGAAAATGGCATTGTTGTGAGGAATAAAGCACGACTCGTGGCTCAAGGATTCTCTCAAGTAGAAGGGATTGATTTTGGCGAGACCTACGCTCCTGTGGCTCGCCTTGAGTCCATCCGTATCCTTCTTGCATATGCAGCTCTTCATAATTTTAAGTTACAACAAATGGATGTTAAGAGCGCTTTCCTTAATGGTCCTCTACATGAGTTAGTATACGTCAAGCAGCCCCCGGGGTTTGAGGACCCCAAATTTCCGAACCATGTCTACAAACTCGATAAGGCGCTCTATGGCCTTAAACAAGCCCCACGTGCGTGGTATGAGCACCTTAAAGAGCTTTTGCTAGACCGTGGATTCGAAGTTGGGCAAATCGATCCCACTCTTTTTACTAAGAAGGTCAATGGGGAGCTTTTGTATGCCAACTCTATGTAGATGACATTATTTTTGGCTCTACTAACCAAGCTTTTAACGATGAATTTTCAAAGCTTATGACCGTACAGTTTGAGATGTCCATGATGGGTGAGCTCAGTTCTTTCTTGGATTTGAAATCAAACAACTTAGAGAGGAACCTTTATTAATCAAGCTAAATACATCCAAGACATGCTCAAAAGGTTCAAGATGACGGATCTCAATGGCGTTGCTACCCCAATGCAAACAAAGTGTCATCTTGAGCTCGATCCCAAGGGTAAAGATGTGGATCAAAAGGTATACCGATCCATGATCGGCTCTCTCCTTTACCTCTGTGCATCTAGGCCCGATATCGTGTTAAGTGTAGGAGTGTGTGCAAGGTACCAAGCCGCTCCTAAAGAAAGCCACTTAGTGGCGGTCAAGCGAATCTTCCGATATTTGGTTCATTCCCCAAATTTTGGGTTATGGTATCCCAAGGGTTCAAGTTTCTCTCTGTGTGGTTACACCGATTCAGATTGGGCTGGTGACAAATATGATAGGAAATCAACCTCTGGTGCATGCCAATTCTTGGGCAGGTCTCTAGTGTGTTGGTCATCAAAGAAACAGAATTGTATTTCACTCTCAACCGCTGAATATGTTGTCTGCAAGTGCTTGTACTCAATTGTTATGGATGAGGCAAACTTTAAAGGAATATGGTGTCCATTGTGACAAAGTGCCTCTTTTATGCGACAATGAAAGTGCTATCAAAATTGCTTACAATCCTGTGCAGCATACAAGAACAAAACATATAGAGATTCGCAACCACTTTATTTGGGATCATGTTGCTCGTGGAGATATTGCTCTGTCATTTGTGAGCACGAAGAACCAACTTGCTGATATTTTCACGAAGCCCCTCGATGAAGCAAGATTTTGTTATTTGCGGAATGAGCTAAATATCGTAGATTCAAGGAGCTTGGCTTGACTATTCTTGAACACTCACTTTCTCTTATTCATGTATTTGGTTTAGATGTGGGCATAGACATAGGGGGAGTGTGGTCCTAATTGATTGGGCCAACCCTCCCCCCATCATGCCGAAAGCAAGTAAAATTATTTCCCTTAATATCATTTTGTGATGTGTGGGTCATCGATGAGCATTGGTTTTGAACTCAAGATACATCTTCGCGGTGTCATGCCATGCGCTCCAACATGGTGGCTTCGGCCACCGCCCTCTTCCTCGAGAAGAGTTGGTTTTTCATGGGTCTCGTTGGATTTTCTTGCATACCTCTTGTTCTTATGGAAAACACACGAGGATGAGGAGGAGTGATCTCCAGGGGCGTTAGCATCGCTCTTTTTCCTTTTTGGCGTTTCGATGCCAAAGGGGGAGAAGTAGTTCTAGTAGGTCACGTGGATTTGCAAGGGTCGGGCACAAGCTCTTCGGTTTTAGTCGTTTTTATTTGCTTGCTTGTGCCTTTTCTAGCGTGAACTTGTTTGCTATTTGTGGTTGTTTGTGTAAGACTATGTCGTACTCCACAGTTTGGTACTATGTTTGGTATTCATGGATTTCTGGATTTATCTATCATGGACCCCATGGAAGTCTGGAATTATGGAGCATATTTGATGACATTTGGATTCATGGGATCATCTATGTATGCCTTGGCTATATATTCCGGTGGTATGACTTTCTTTCAGCAAACCTTAAAGTAGTGTTCTACCTAGTGTGTGTATTTGTATTCAAATGCAAATATTAAATATGCACACATCTAGGGGGAGCGTCTTTCATTATCTAAGGTGGCACTTGCCGGTCTCATTGCAAATCCTAGTATTGTCATCTAACACCAAAAAGGGGGAGATTGAAAGAACATTTCTTAATCCCTAGTGTTTTGTGTGTTAGATAACAATACCAAGGATCATTTAATGTGTGTTGAAGTGTTGCACTCAATCTGCCTTTGGGGCGGATAATCCGGCCCCACCGGCGGATAATCCGCCTCCCTGCCCAAGCAAGCGCAAGCCCGGAGAACATTGGCGGACTTTCCGGCCAGGTCGATAATCCGCCTCGGCGGATAATCCGCCCTCTTCGCCAAGGCGCAAGCCCCAGAGAGGGGCGGAGTTTTGGCCGGACTTTCCGGCCTCGCCGGATAATCCGCCCCGCAGGGGGGCCGGATAATCCGCCCCCAAGATCTTCTCCAAGTTTCACCAAGGCGCAAGCCCCAGAGAGGGGGCGGAGTTTCCCCCGGAGATTCCGCCCTTGGGGCGGAGTTTTCCTTGGGGGCGGATAATCCGCCCCAAGTGGGGGGCGGATAATCCGCCCCCAAAGTTGTGCAACGGCCAGATCTGGGGAGAGGGTATTTAAGCCAGCAATCCCCCTCCTGCCAGAACTCTTGATTCATCTCGAAAAAGAACATATCAGATCTCAAAAGTTCATACAAGAGTGCTCCACCTAGATCCATCCAAAGGCCCCATCCCTTTGGGAATCGAAGGAGGAGAACTCGACCTTCATCATCAGCAATCAAGCGCTTCATCTCCTCTCCATTCATTTGGAGAACCTCCGATCTAGTATTTCTTGCAAAGATCTAGATTATTGTTTTTGTTTATATTGATAAACCTTGTTTTTGTGACAGCTTGTTGTCATCCCGGGAGCCCCCAATTCGGTTGTGGGTGTGTGCCCCGATAGTGTTGTAAAAGGCACCGGTTCCCGCCTCGAAGGGATCCAATAGTGGAGAAGGTGGATCAGGCCTCTCTTGGCGAGATCCATCGGAGAATAGGGTGAGGCCTATTGTGGCGTGGTGGTCTTAGAACCGCCCACCCCTCCAACGCAGATGTACTTCCCTTAACAAGGAAGGAACTGCGGTAAAACAAATCCCTGTGTCTCCGCGTGCTCCACTACGGTTTCCTCGCTCCTCTTTTACGTGCTTAGTAGTTAGGGTTACATATAGGGAAATTCTCGTAGTTGCATATCTAGAGAATTTACTTTGTGTCAAGCCTAAAATTGAAAAGGTATATTAAAATTGGTTAGCACCTATTCACCCCCCCCCCCTCTAGGTGCCCATACGATCCATTTCAAAAACTTAGTGTTTTCAACTAATAGGTAAAACCTATTTTGAGCAAAGCACGCCTAAGCTACACTTAGCCAAATTCATGTAGAATCTAGATACTATTATTCTACTAAGGTATCACTTGCCAATACTATTCCAATGTATTGACCCACTATGACTGTAACTTGTGATGTTGCAGGTTACTCTAATGAGGATTATGGTTATGAGTCTACACTCAACATGCTTGCCTGTGGCACATGAAGATGAAGACTTTTATTTATATTTGTTAAGTTAAACTCTTGTACTAGCCTATTGCTATGGAGTTGTAAAAGACTATGTTATCTCTGGAATGACGATGTAATAATGACCTTTGTTTCTGTGTACTTCATCTTAAACTGTGGATGCTAAAAATTGATCCAGGGACTAGCATTGCAATCACAGGGACCTTTACCTTTATAAAGGTGGGGTCTTACATAGAAGAATAGCACCACAACTTAAATACTAAACGATTGAATATTACCTCAACACAAATCCACTACTGACAACATGACTTCTCCCATGTCCTCAAGAACTAAACGAACTACTCACACGACATCATATGGATCAAGATCAAAGATGATATGGTGATGGATAACAATCTAAAAATAAACAATAACTCAATGGTTCCACTCACAAGCATCAATTACAATAGTAACCAACATCCTGAAAGTTTCCCCTAAGAACTATGCAAGATTCAACACAATTGTTACAGCAGGATGGAGTGGTGATGATGGTGCTAGTGGAGATGATGGTGTGGATGATGATGATTGTAAGATCCCTCCTTTGTAAAGGAAAGGATCCCTGTGATTGCAATGCTAGTCCCTGGATCAATGCTAGCCACCACAGTTTAAGATGAAGTACACAGAAACAAAGGTCATTATTACATATCATTCCAGAGACAAACATAGTCTTTTATAAACTCCATGGCCTCAGGCCTAATACAAGAGTTCAAAATATATAACAAGATAGATAAGTCTTCATCTTCATGTGCCACAGGCAAGCATGTTGAGTGTAGACTCATGACTCCTAATCATCATCAGAATAAACTACAACATCACAAGTTACAGCCACAGTGGGTCAATACATTGGAATAGTATTGGCAAGTGATACCTTAGTAGAATATTGGTGGACTAGATACTATATGCATTTTGGCTAAGTATAGCTTGGGCTTGCTTTGCTCAAAATAGGTTTTACCTATTAGTTGAAAACACTAAGTTTTTCTTTGATAAAATCTTTCCCAAGGAACCACCAATAGACATTGGTGAACATTTACCCTTGTTCAACCACAAGTTTTTACTTAGAAATTGGGATGAGGAGATTCTTGATAGCTTCCATGTCTTGATGCTCAAGTTGTCCAATACCAGGGACATGGCTAGGTACTTAGATTCTTCCTTCTGCAGAGGTTGTGCACTTTCCCCACAAGACTTGATTTTCACCAAGACAGGACCTTTCAGAAGCCTTCCCTTAGACCAAATGGACGCGTTCCATCCTATCATCCCACTACCACCAACTGTCCAAATGGCTAAGTTATTGCAACCTATGTGATCCAGGCAGAGCCCATATTGCCGAGTGGCTACACTAGAAGCTTCTTAACATATGGCATCTCAAATCCCTCTGTTCCTGGGTGGCTTTCCACAAGTGATATACACAAGGTAAACCATAGAAATGGGCCTTTTGTAACCACTCAACATAAACCATTCCTTCCATTCCACCCAGGTGTTTCATTCACTTAGTTGTTTTATTAAACAAAACTCAAGTCCAAAGACTTAGAAATATTTTCTCATAGTATGAATATATATCCACCCTTGGTTGCTACTAGCTATGCTAAGCATGGCATTGATAAGACTTAGAAATATTTCTAGCAATTCTACAACTACTAGGATTTCCCAAGCATATCATATAGATCAAAATATCCATGGAAGTCTAGCAAAATATTTCTAATGCATAGTTGAAAAACATAGGAATAAATCATGAAGCACCACTTGCCTTGGTAGTTTGGAGAGTATCTACAATCCTCACAATCACAATCACTATTTGCACCAAAATCTACACATAAAATAATAGCACCAAAATCACATACAAAATAAATACAAGAAAAAATATATGGATGCATGCATAATTCCATGTGATGATTTTCTGCACCAAACAAGAAAAGTGCATGGTACTGAATCATAAACAAGTACAAAACAAGCTAAATAAACTTTATTTGAATATTAAAACATTTTCCAAATAATTATTATACACAAAATAGGCCTACACATGTTTCTGTAAAAACAACCATTTTAACAGAGGCAAAACATTAAACACATTGCATAGATGGAAAGGATTTTCTCTCCTGATTCCATTGATATAAAATTTGTCAAATTTGGACATGGCATTCAAAAGTTATGAATTAAACAAAGCCAAACATCTATTAGATCTAATTCAGAAATTTAAAACAAAGAACATGCCACGCGGCAGTCTCTGGTTGGCTGGTACCGCTTCTCACGGGATCGCGTTCGCGCACCGTCAGATCTACTTAAGAAGAATGGGCGTGGGATTTTTCCGCCCCATTGAGGAACCCCTTGTGGCGGATCGGGAAGGACAATGCTGCACTCAAGTGGAGCCCTCATCTTCACAAGATCAACAAGCTCCTACTGTTGGAGAAAATCCTGCACCAACACCACAATCTGCTGAAGACCATCTGTCCCCTGGACAAGCTGGTAGTCCCAGCGGACTATCCGCCTCCAAGGCGGACAATCCGCCCAGCACTCCAACTTGTTCCAGAGGATCCAAGGAGAAGTCAACAACTCACAGCTCCCGGCGGATTCTCCGCCCAGGAGGATTATCCGGCCCTGGGTCTCCAAATCCAGTCAGGCTTTCTCAGGAAGATGGTTCTGGTACTTCACCGCCCAGGCCGGATAGTCCGGCCCCTCCAAGGGGTGGATTATCCGGGCCTGAAGAAAATGTTCAGCAACAATCTTCTGACAGTACCGGTGACCAATATCAAGGGCAAGGCAGTAATCAAGACAAGGATACAACAATTGAATCCACTCCTTCAAGAAACAATAAGGATATTGAGGCTCTTCGCAAGGCTTGTGATGATCGCAACCTTGAACTAAGAGGTCACACTCTTGACAAGGTAGTTGGTGATCTACGACGAAGGGTATCCACTCGAAGGGAGCCCCCAATTTGGTTGTGGGTGTGTGCCCCGATAGTGTTGTAAAAGGCACCGGTTCCCGCCTCGAAGGGATCCAATAGTGGAGAAGGTGGATCAGGCCTCTCGTGGCGAGATCCATCGGAGAATAGGGTGAGGCCTATTGTGGCGTGGTGGTCTTAGAACCGCCCACCCCTCCAACGCAGATGTACTTCCCTTAACAAGGAAGGAACTGCGGTAAAACAAATCCCTGTGTCTCTGCGTGCTCCACTACGGTTTCCTCGTTCCTCTTTTACGTGCTTAGTAGTTAGGGTTACATATAGGGAAATTCTCGTAGTTGCATATCTAGAGAATTTACTTTGTGTCAAGCCTAAAATTGAAAAAGTATATTAAAATTGGTTAGCACCTATTCACCCCCCCCCCCTCTAGGTGCCCATACGATCCATTTCAATGGGGCTTTACCGATGCAGGTCAGGGAGAGATCTGAGATGGACGCGAGGCAGTAAAACTTCAACATGGGGTCACTCAGGGCGGCTGTAAAACTCCACATCTAGCGCTGCAGGAATCGACCCTCATGTACGTACCTGCTTCAAGAACTGAAGGTGCACAAATCTCTCCTCCCTAATTACCTGGTTTTAATTCAGGAGAGATGATGTTCCTATGCTTCTAAACTTTGTGCCAAATGATATGTGATGAGCCTGGACAAGAAAAACACGAGAGGGAAAGAATACTTGACTAGCTAGAGCAATAGTCCAAGGAAGTTTACAAATCTTTGTAGTGCTAATATGCTCGGATTCAACTGCATCAAGCACTAGCTGATTCTGAAGTAGAATTGACCAATTTACTTCTATGCCTTTCAGAAAGATCATTTGTAGGCCAAGTATGATTCTTAGCTTGAAGACATTATCACTAAATCACATTTTGAAGGGAAACGTTTAAAAAGAAACCTGAATTTTCTTTATGCAGCGTGAGAAAATGAACATCCATCTAAAGGAGCAGTTGAATTCCAATAGACCAGCCTTGCATGAAATGCAAATGAGAACCGAAGAATAAATTGTCACTGTAAAATTGTAAATGAAGATTTGTCAGTGAAGAAACTCGTGGAGCGTCAGACTAAGCTGGAGCCACTGTCAAGTGTGTGCGGTCACTGCTTCTAGATGCCACTTCTCTTGATTGGGTTCATGGTTTAACGATCTAATCTGACCTGGTACGGTTTGGAAAGAAATGGAGGACAATGTTCCTGCAACCAAGGACACACGCTTTGGTTTGGATGATTGAGATGAGGATCAGCTGAATGATGATATGTATAGCTGACACTTATCTTCTTCGGATGCATTGCCCTCAAAAAGATACTCCATCTGTCTCAAAATAGATGTCTCAGATTTGTCAAAATTGAGATAAATCTAGACACTATTTAGTATAATGGTTTATCTAAATTTTAACAAATCTAAGTCATCTATTTTGGGCCAGAGGTAGTTATATATTCCGTAAGCATTCTCACACTTCCTTTCTTTTGTATACAAAAAGATTTTAGATTAGTGAAATGATCTCATCAACGATATACTTTTACTACTCTTTAAGATGGGATGTGTACCCCTGTGTCACTGTCCTATTAAAAGGGTGTCCATAGATCCCAGAGTTTCTCAAACTTTGATGAGTCCAGTATAATAGTCAAGTACACATTGATTCTTTTTCCCCTGTTTCCTTTGCTGAAATTCTTCCGAGCACCCAATCAGGCATCTATAAAACCTGGTTGGGAAATAATAAAATCAACGAATATATGATTGCAAAATAAATGTAGTTGAGACATTTCCTGTTTTGTCAATCTTTTTACTAAAATTATGATGTGGACAATGCCAAAGTATCACTGACGATGAGAATGTTCTTACATAAATGTTCTTTTACCGTGTAAGTTTTTTTTATGAAAATTGCACCTACATCGACCAGTTTTTTCTAAGGTCAAGGCGGTGACCCATGTTCACCTCAAGAACCTATGGCACTGTGTTAGGTGATCTTCATTCAAAGGAAACAAATGAAAGGCAATAATTGTCACAGTGTATTCATAAGTTTTTATGTGATGTATATCTTGTGAAGTATAAATGTTTTGATTAATATATTTTGGTGTAATTTGTCGAGACCGTAGCAACGCACGGACATTCAACTTGTACTTATAGACGTTATCCATTGGTATAGCTTGAACCATTTGTTGGCCTTAAGGTTGAAGTATGAAAACAGTAAGAAGAATAAGCAACTATCAAGGAGATGATTCAAGGTTGATCAAGATTCAAGACTAAGTGCAAAGAGCGGTTTCAAGTGGATCAACTCTTAAAAATTAATGAAAAAGTACACGTTTAAGATGAGCCATCTTGAAAAAATCATATCTTGAAGCTTGCCATCCTCGGTAATCATATGTAGGTGAATACATGCTCAAAGAAGAGACATGCTAAAAGACACGGAGTTTTATTATATCTTCCAGCCCAGCGGCCGAAACTTTGCAGCTCCAAAACTAAGCCTCAATGTACCTCTTGCCAAAAAGTGGAGACATGATACCTTCGATGCGGATTACGGATGCAGTATAGTAGTTTTTTTTCTAGTATATCTAAGTTTATTGGAATCCTTGGGAAACAACGCTAACAGGAATAAAAATAAGGAAAAGTCTACAAGACTTAGTTTTTTTATTTTATCTTTGTTTATCGGAACAATCTAGTTTACTTTATATTGTGATTGAATCAATGGATGGAGATAGGCTAGAGTTGAAGATCCACACATATCATATGGGATAAAGACTAAAAATAAGCACAATCATATGTAAGGTTCCAATAGAGATAATATTTTGTGGGCAACACATCCTAATATACTAGAGCCCCTGAGAGGCCATAGGTATAGCAATAGTATTTTGATCCAACCGAGTGTACCGTGAAGAACCGGGCTACAAACGATTATTAAGTGTAAAACACAGATCAAAACATTAAGTGGTAATGTTGTTGTGATCCCAATTGGGTCGCTAAGCGAAGACCGTACTATCCTTGATGTCACTGAGGTTCCTATGATATCTCCGTTTGCCAAGCATCTCATCTCAAGCCTTGATCAATCTCGAGATCTTGGGTACCTACAAGTCCAAAGATCGAGGCAAGAGACAAAGAAACAAATTATACAAATCCCTCTTATAAAGCAATATACAATTCTCCCATAGATTAGATACACATAAATGCTCCGAGGTTTCTCCCCAACCCGCAGCCCGTGAGGACTACTCACTCATAACAATAAAATCAAGGATAGAAAATATTCTGCAATACTTTGATTGAAATCAAATATTTTTACAATGGTCGCCAAATCACAAGGAGATATCAAGTACAAGTAATGGCTATGGCTAATGGAGATAATGTGGATGGAAGGTATGAAATATGGTATGGATCTCCTTTGGTGGTGTTGTGATGCAATATGAGAATGGCGGCTCCCTGTGCGGCGGCAGCGATCTCAAAATATATAGGCATCTTCACGAGTATTGTAGGGTTTGACGAGACGAAGCCGCCGCCACCCCATACGTTCGGGCGGTACGGGCGGGGTGCACCCGTACCAGTGATCGTTATCCTGGCTGGCGCCTAGCTTTAGCTCCAGGTGAAAGAATATGTTAGGCCCCTATGTGTGGTTTTGGTAATTAATGACAATCTTTATGGACTAATGTGTGTATTAAGTTATACTTGTAGGATTTGTCCATTGGCATCGCTTGGAGCATGTGTTGGCTTCAAGGTCAATAAAATGCAAATAAGATATGTTGGGCAAGCTCAATATGCAAGGTCGATGATGAGGAATTAAGAAAGGTGTTCCATCTTGAGAAGGGCAAGACCGTCTACATCGAGCTCAAGTGGAATGCTCAAGGCAAAGGTATAATCTTGATAGATTTTCCCTTTTGCCGGTCTCTTTTGTGTGTAGGAGACCGGGTTTAGGATAAATAACCGTACTATCAAGAGGGGCTCTCGTATGAGTAATTCGGTCACATCGTTTGGAGAGAGCTCAAACTTTTGCATATTTGCATCATCGTATTTGGTTGCTATTTGGTCTTATCCATGTGAGGATATAGAGCTTGTGGTAACCTCCATAACAAGCTCTTGTTCATCAAAATCGGATCTCCCATTTGTATCTTGTTGTGATTTTGATTTATGCGGCTTTCGGTTTCTCACCAAGTGAGGTATATCACCTTATTCTACTTGATACTTTCTTACTTGGTGATAATCAATATTTCCACCTTTTATTGGGAAATCCTTGTCGTCATCTATCCAACGCAATTTGAATCTGGTCAATCGAAGCTACCAATCAAAAGTTATTGACGTTTAAACATTTGCTATTATTTGATTTAAAAAAGAAAAAGGTATTTTCTAGGCCGTTCGGTATTACCGGGACGATCGATGCAGCAAGCCTACTGATACTGTCTGGCCCGATGCACGCATCAAGTATCTTGACTGGCCCGGTAGTACCGTCCGGGTGGACCGGTACTACCGGCCGGCCTAGGTAGTATTCCCCATCCCAGCCTGCCCTGCTGCCCGCTTGCATTGCGCCCCGCCCAGCTGGGCCCGCTCCCGTCGCCGCTTGCCCAGCCTGGCTGGTCTCGCTCCCGCTGCTCCCACGCGCGCTGCCCGCCGCTGCCTCGCGCGTGCGTGCCCGTGTTGACCCTGCGCGCTGCTCGCTCACTTGGCCGCGCACGCTCGCTTTGCTCCCGCGTGCTGGCCCAGCCTCTAGGGCTGTCAAAAAAGTTCGGGCTTGACAAACTGTGCGAGTTCGGCGCATTAACAGCTCGGCTCGATCTTGATTCGTCTCTCTAACAAACCAAACTCGAGCCTGTTTTCGAGCTCGCGAGCTTAGACGAGCCGAACTCAAACAGTTCGATAAAGCTCGTGATTTTTGTATAGCCACAAAATTAAGACTGCTATTATTATTCCATCTACTGTAAGACTGCTAAAATAATTATGCTGGTATGTTGGCACTGTATTACTATTATACGAGACTCCGAGCCATTTCTGCTATTCCGTTGTCAAGCTTTACTATTTTCTTGCTATGTAGCTATATGTTTATCTTTGGATGTACTAAAAGTTTCTTACCGAGCTTCAACGAACCGAGCTCAAGCCTACTCGAGCTTTGGTCGAGCCGAACTCGAGTTTAACTGTAGGCTCGAATGTCAACCTAGGCTCGCTCGAGCTCGGCTTGCGCTTCTACCGAGCTCGAGCCGAGCCTAACAATGTTTGCTCGAGTTCGGCTCGTTGACAGCCCTACCCGCCTCAGCTGCTCTCGTGGGCGCGTGCGCCAGCCCGCGTTGACCGCCTGCCGCTGGCTACGCTAGCTCGCTGGCCCTCGATCCCTGCTGCTTGCTCGCTCACACGCTCTGCCTTGCATGCGCTCGCTGGCTCCACTTCCCTGCACACGTACGGCTCTTCCCAGATCTCCTGCCTCTCTTAGCTCGTTTGCTTTTCCGCTAGCGCTGGTGTGGGCTGAGCGGTGGTCTAGACAGAAAAACGTTCTATGCCTTGTCTGTTTTCAGTTTGAATAGCTCCTCTCTTATCTATTAGGTTAAACTTTGTCCACACTTGCTCTAGATTTTGAAGCTTGCCTAATTTTTCCCTCTGATGATTCTTACCCATATTTGAGTGAAAGAGAGAGGAGATCTAGCCCCACGTTTTTGACCTAACCGATTCATCTTTTTGTGAGTGCATCTTTGGGGATCTAGATTTTGCGGGATTTTGTGTCTCTCTTTGATTTCTCATCTCTTGTTCCCCCAATAGCTTTAGTAGCTTTGTTGGAACTTGAGAGTGAGGGATTTGAGCACCTTTGTGGTGTTCTTGCCATTTGCATTTGGTGCGTCGGTTTGAGTTCTCTTTGAAGGATTTGGTTTGAATTACTCATTGGATCTTGTCCCTCTTGGGTTCTTGGAACCCTAGACGGTTTGTGGCCTTGGTGGCATTGTGGCCTTTTGTGGCATTTGTTGGGAGCCTCTAATTAAGTTGTGGAGAAGTGCCCCAACCTTGTGAGAGGTTCCGGTTGCCACCGACAAGTGCACCGATAGTGGAAGCGTGGATCGATCCCGTTAGGGTAAGATTCACCGGAGAATAAGGGAGGCTTTTTGTGGCGTTGGTGGTTTGAAACCACCCCCTCTCCAAACGAGACGTACTCCATGTTGGAAGGAACTCGGTAAAATATCGTCGTTCCCGCGTGCCTCGGTTATCTCTATACCCGAGCTTTTACTTATGCACTTTACATTGTGATAGCCTTCGTGCTTGAAGTAATCTACACCTTGCTATCACGTTGTTGCTTGTATTGCTTAGCATAAGTTGTTGGTGCACATAGGTGAACCCTAGTTGTTCTAGGTTGTGCTTGACAAAGTAAAACGCTAGTTTTATTCCGCCTTTATTGAGCAACTCTAGGAAAAGTTTGTTGGAATTATGCCCTAGAGGCAATAATAAAGATGTTATTATTATAATTCTTGTTCATGATAATGTTTATATTCCATGCTAGAATTGTATTAAGCGGAAACTTTAATACTTGTGTGGTTTGTGAACAACACCGCGTCCCTAGTACGCCTCTATGGACTAGCTCATTGATTAATGATGGTTAAGGTTTCCTAACCATAGACATGAGTTGTCGATTAATAATGAGATCATATCATTGTGAGAATGATATGGTGGACAGACCCAAACTAAGCGAAGCAATTAGATCGTGTCATCGTGTTCGTCTTTGCAAAGCTTTTCTTATGTCAAATATTGTATTCCTTAGACCATGAGATAATACAACTCCCTGGTATCGGAAGAAAGCTTTGAGGTCATCAAACGTCATCCTATGAGAGGGTGATCATAAAGGTGTCTCTCAGGTGATCGAAAAGTATCTGTTGGGTTGTATGTATCGAGATGGGATTTGTCCCTCCCAACTCGGAGAGAGATATACTTGGGCCCTCGTGTCGATATCAACACCGCTTGCAAGCATGTGGTTAAGGAGTTAATCACAAAGTGATATCGTATTACGGAACAGTAAAGTACTTTGTGAGCAGATTGAACTAGGTATGACGGTATCGACGATCGAATCTCGCAAGTAAAATATCGAGACGAAGGGAATATATATGGGATTGATTGAATCCACGGCATCGTGGTTCATCCGATATGATCATCGATGAATGTGTGGGAGTCAATATGGGTTTCGCACCCCTCTGTTGATTGTTGATAGAAGATCATGTCTCATATTCTCGAACCGAGGTCACACACTTAACGTGTCTCGACGCTAGGATAGATTGGATAATTGGTTTATGAGTTTTTTGTTCGGAGTCTCGGATGGGATCCGGGACATCACGAGAGGTTCCGGAGTGGTCCGGAGGATAAGATTCATATAAGGCAGTGCAGTTTTTGGAGTTCGGAATTGTTCCGGGTTAATCGGCATTGTACCGGAAGCTTCTAGAACCTTCCGAAAGGGGACCAACGTGGCCCCACCTTCCGGGAGGGGGCATGGGCCTATGAGGGAGTGCCCTGGCCGCATTGGGCCAGGGGCACAAGGCCCCATAGGGCCCAGCCAGCCAAGAGAGGTTTAAACTCTAGATAGAGCTTCTAGAAGGGGGGTTTCCTTGCCCCCCACTCTTCCTCCTTGGGGCCGCCGGCCTTGGCTTGGGGGAGGGGATAGGTATGGGGGCGCACCAACCCCCCACACCTTACCCTCCAACCCTAGCCGCCCTGCTGCCCTTCCTCTCTCCCTCCCGACTGCTTGTAGGCGAAGCCCTGCTGCAGAAATTCTCCACCATATACACCACGCCATCGTGTTGTAGATCCAATCCGTCTCTCCACCATACTTGCTGGTCCGAGGAAGGAGGAGACGTCGAGGTGCTGCACGTGTGCATCTCACGGAGGCACCGCCACTTGCGGTGCTAGATCGGATCGGATCACGAGGAGGAGAAGCGAGTACGACTACATCACCCACGTTCCGAATGAGCGTTCATTGTCTGAATCTTCAAGGGTATGAAGATCTAATCCAATCTCTCTCGTTGTTTGCATCTCCTAGAATAGATCTTGGCTTTCCCTCTGTTCGCATCCGTAAATTTTTTTGATTTACTATGCCGCGAAACCCTTCAGTGGTATCAGAGCTAGATCTATGCGTAGATGTGTTTCACGAGTAGAACGCAACATGGTTATTGCGGGCGTTGATGTTTTCTGTTGCAAGCCTCTTGTTTGTGTTCTTCTTATGACGCTGGATAGTGAGATTGAAGCGGTCCAGGCCAACCTTACGTGACGTCGTTCGCGAGACCGGCTCCGCACTTGACGTGTGGCTTGTTCCACACATGCGGCTGGTGGATGTCAGTTTCTCTCACTATAGTTGTCATGGGATTAACACCGGAGTTTGGCAACCATAATATCACCGTTGTGGCTTTCCGTAGGTAAGAATCGTTCTTAGCATCTACTCCCATAAGCCACGTAAAACATGCAACAACAAAGTAGAGGCGTCTAACTTGTTTTTGCAGGGAGTGTTTTATGTGATATGGTATGGCCCAAGATGTGATGTGTATAATGTATGCGATGATCATGTTTTGTAATGTTTCACAAATTTCATGTCGATGAGTACACAACCGGCAGGAGCCATATGGTTGTCTTTATAATTGTGTATGACCTGTGTGTCAACTTCTTATACGCCATGTAATAGTTTCACTTTATCGCTAAGTAGTTAGCAATAGTTGTAGTTGCTATTCGTGGTGGAGGCAATCATGGTGGAGTGATGGAGATCATGCCGGCACGCACAAGATGGAGATCATTGCGCGAAGATTGGCTATACCATGTCACATAAAGTTATATGCATGTGATGTTTATCCTTTTATGTATCTTATTATGCTTAGATCACGACGGTAGCATTATAAGGTGATTCCTCACTTAAAGATCAAGATAAAAACTGTGTTCTCCCCAAGTATGCACCGTTGTGAAAGTTTGTCGTGTCCAAGAATCACGTGATGATCGGGTGCTATATACTCTACGCTCACATACAACGGGTGCAAGCCAGTTTTGCACACGCGGAAATACTTGGGTCTAACTTGAAGAGCCTAGCATGTACAGACATGGCCTCGGAACACAAGAACCGAAAGGTTAAGCATGAGTCATATGAATGATATGATCGACACTTTGTTGTCCACCATTGAAACCACATCTCTTCTCGTGATGATCGGATTAGGTGTGGTGAATTTGGATCGTGTTCACTAAACAACTTGAGGGATGTTGAATTTAGTGGGAGTTCATCTAGTAATTTGATTAAGTTGAACTATTTATCATGAACATAGTCTAAATTATACTTGCAAATACTGTAGATCACATGGCCAAGTCCAACTTCAACTTCAACGTTTTTGCTGAGATAGAAAAGATTAGAAACAATGGGTCTAACTTCACCAAATGGTTCCGCAATCTAAGAATCATTCTCTCTGGCGGTCAAAAGGACTATGTCCTTGGGAAAGCGTTAGGTGACCCCCTCATCCAGCTACGGCTGATGAGAAAGCATCTATCGATCGCGCAAAGATGATTATGGTGTGATTAAGAGCACCATGTTGTTTGCTATGGAACCGGAACTTCAAAATCGTTTTGAAGACTATCCCTGGCCCTTTGAGATTCTCGAAGAGCTGAAAACCATGTTTCAGACTCAGGACCGTTCTGAGAGATATGAGATCTCTGAGATGTTCTTTAACTGCAAGATGGAGGAAGGGAGTTCCGTTAGTGAGCTCGCCATTAAGATGACGGGCTACACTCAACGCCTTGAGCAACTGGAATGCACGATTCCAAAGGATCTCAAGATTGACAGGGTTCTGCAATCACTCCCTCCCAGCTACAAAAGTTTTGTAGTGACTCATAATCAGATTGGTTCCACTGATACGATCACCGAGCTCTTCGCAAAGCTGAAGGCCGCGGAAGTGGACATCAAAAAGGATAATCATGTGTTGATGGTCAACAAGCCCACCTTCAAGAAAGGTAAGGGTGCAAAGAAGCCCTTCAAGAAAGGCGGCGGCAAGTGTGTTGCCCCTGCTAAGAAGAAGCTCAAGTCTGGTCCTAAGCCGGACACTGAGTGCTTCTATTGCAAGGACAAGGGTCACTGGAAGCGCAATTGTCCGAAGTACTTAGCGGACAAGAAGGCTGGCACCATCAAAGGTATATTTGATATACATGTTATTGATGTTTTCCTTACTAGCCCTCGTTGTAGTGCACAGGTATTTGATACGGTTCAGTTGCTAATATTTGTAACTTGAAGCAGAGCTACGGAATGAGGCGGCTTGCAAGGGATGAGGTGACGATGCGCGTTGGCAACGGATCAAGAGTTGATGTGATGGCCGTCGGCACTCTCTCCTTAGTTTTACCTTCGGGATTAGTTTTAAACCTTAATAAGTGTTATTATGTGCCTGCGTTGAGCATGAACATTATTTCTGGATCTTGTTTATTGCAAGACGGTTATTCATTTAAATCGGAGAATAATGGTTGTTCTATTTATATGAGTAACATCTTTTATGGTCATGCACCTATTGTTAATGGTTTATTTCTTCTAAATCTCGAAAGGGATGAAACACACATCCATAACATTGAGGCTAAGAGATGCAAAGTAGATAGTGATAATACTACTTATTTGTGGCACTGTCGTCTAGGTCATATTGGAGTAAAGCGCATGAAGAAACTCCATTCTGATGGACTTTTGGAGTCTCTTGATTTTGAATCATTTGACACATGCGAACCATGCCTCATGGGCAATATGATCAAAACACCGTTCTCCGGTATGATGGAGCGAGCAACGGACTTGTTGGAAATCATACATACCGATGTATGCGGACCGATGAGTGTTTCAACGCGCGGTGGATATCGCTATTTTCTCATTTTTACCGATGACTTAAGTAGATATGGGTATATCTATTTAATGAAACATAAGTCTGAAATGTTTGAAAAGTTCAAAGAATTTCAGAATGAAGTGGAGAACCATCGTAACAGAAATATTAAGTTTCTACGATCCGATCGTGGAGGTGAATATTTGAGTTATGATTTTCTCACACATCTTAAAGCAAGTGGAATCGTTTCACAACTCACACCACCCGGAACACCACAGCGCAATGGTGTGTCTAAACGCCGGAATCGAACCTTATTAGATATGGTCCGATCAATGATGTCTCTTACTGATTTGCCGTTATCATTTTGGGGTTATGCATTAGAAACCGCTGCATTCACTTTAAATAGGGCACCATCTAAATCCGTTGAGATGACACCGTATGAACTGTGGTTTGGTGCTAAACCTAAGTTGTCGTTTCTTAAAGTTTGGGGATGCGAAGCTTACGTCAAGAAGTTGATGTCGGACAAGCTCGAACCCAAAGCGGAGAAATGCGTCTTCATAGGATATCCTAAGGAAACTATTGGGTATACCTTCTATCACAGAACCGAAGGCAAAGTGTTTGTCGCAAAGAATGGTTCCTTTCTTGAGAAGGAGTTTCTCTTGAAAGAAGTGAGTGGGAGGAAATTAGAGCTAGACGAGGTTATTGAACCTTCTCTTGAGTTGGAGAGTAGCGCAGCACCTGAAATTGTTCCAAGGTCTTTGCACCAACAATAGAGGAAGCTAATGACAAGGATCATGAAGCTTCGGACGATGCTGCTACTGAACGTCGCAGGTTGACAAGGTCACGTGCCCATCCTGAGTGGTACGGCAACCCTGTCTTGACTGTCTTGTTAGTAGAAGACAGTGAACCTACGAACTATGAGGAAGCGATGATGAGCGGACTACGAAAAATGGCTAGAAGCCATGAAATCCAATTGGGATCCATGAGCGAAAACCAAGTATGGACTTTGGTGGACCCTCCTAGCGACCGAAAGGCCGTTGAGTGCAAATGGATCTTCAAGAAGAAAACGGACGCGGATGGTAATGTTACCGTCTATAAAGCACGGCTTGTCGCGAAAGGTTTTCGACAAGTTCAAGGTGTTGACTACGATGAGACTTTCTCTCCGTGGCGATGTTTAAGTCCATTCGGATTTTATTAGCAATTGCTGCATTTCATGATTATGAAATATGGCAGATGGATGTCAAGACTGCTTTCCTCAATGGCAACATTGATGAAGAGTTGTATATGATGCAACCCGAAGGTTTTTTCGATCCTAAGGATGCTGATAAAGTATGCAAACTTCAGCGTTCCATTTATGGACTGAAGCAAGCATCTCGGAGTTGGAACCTTCGTTTTGATCAAGTGATCAAGAGCTTTGGATTTGTTCCAAATTGCTACGAAGCTTGTATCTACAAGAAAGTGAGTGGGAGCTCGGTGACATTTCTGGTACTATATGTGGATGACATATTGATTATTGGAAATGACATTAACATGCTTAACGATGTGAAGAGTTATTTGAAAAAGTGTTTTTCAATGAAAGACCTAGGTGAAGCTGCTTATATATTGGGCATCAAAATCTATAGAGATAGACAAAGACGCCTTATAGCTTTAAGCCAGAGTACATACCTAGACAAAGTTCTGAAAAGGTTCAGAATGGATAAGGCAAAGAAAGGTTCAGTGCCTATGTTGTCAGGTAAGATATTGAGCAAGGCTCAGTGTCCAGCTACGGTAAATGATAGGGAAGCTATGAGAAAAGTGCCTTATGCCTCGGCCATAGGTTCTATCATGTATGCCATGTTGTGTACTAGACCGGATGTGTCCAATGCTCTTAGTTTGACGAGCAAATATCAAAGTGATCTAGGAGTGGAACACTGGACAGCCGTGAAGAACATCCTAAAGTACCTAAATAGGACTAAAGAAATGTTCTTAGTCTATGGGGGTGATGAACAGCTCGTCGTAAAAGGTTACGTCGACGCTAGTTTCGACACCGACAAGGATGATTCTAAATCTCAGACAGGATACGTGTATATTTTGAATGGAGGAGTTGTGAAGCTGCAAGCAAAGCGTGATCATGGGATCTCTGATGAGAAGCGGAATACATGGCTGCTGCAGAAGCGTCAAGTGAAGGAGTTTGGATCAGAAATTTCATCACTGAGCTTGGTGTGGTTCCAAGTGCATTGGACCCACTGGAGATATTGTGTGACAACACTGGCGCCATAGCACTCGCTACGGAACCAAGATATCATCCAAAGACCAAGCATATCAACCGCAAGTTTCATATAATCCGAGATTATATAGCAGATGGAGATCTGAAGATTAGCAAAGTACATACAGATCTGAATGTCGTAGATCCATTTACTAAACCTCTTCCACGTGTAAAACATGATCAGCACCTCAGTGCCATGGGTGTGAGATTGTTGCCAGATGTAAACTAGATTATTGACTCTAGTGCAAGTGGGAGACTGTTGGAATTATGCCCTAGAGGCAATAATAATGATGTTATTATTATAATTCTTGTTCATGATAATTTTTATATTCCATGCTAGAATTGTATTAAGCGGAAACTTTAATACTTGTGTGGTTTGTGAACAACACCGTGTCCCTAGTACGCCTCTATGGACTAGCTCATTGATTAATGATGGTTAAGGTTTCCTAACCATAGACATGAGTTGTCGATTAATAATGAGATCATATCATTGGGAGAATGATATGGTGGACAGACCCAAACTAAGCGAAGCAATTAGATCGTGTCATCGTGTTCGTCTTTGTGAAGCTTTTCTTATGTCAAATATTGTATTCCTTAGACCATGAGATAATACAACTCCCTGGTATCGGAAGAAAGCTTTGAGGTCATCAAACGTCATCCTATGAGAGGGTGATCATAAAGGTGTCTCTCAGGTGATCGGAAAGTATCTGTTGGGTTATATGTATCGAGATGGGATTTGTCCCTCCCAAGTCGGAGAGATATACTTCGGGCCCACTCGGTAATCGATATCAACACCGCTTGCAAGCATGTGGTTAAGGAGTTAATCACAAAGTGATATCGGATTACGGAACGAGTAAAGTACTTGCCGTGAGCGAGATTGAACTAGGTATGGCTACATCGACGATCGAATCTCGGGCAAGTAAAATATCGCGCGACGAAGGGAATATATATGGGA
Source organism: Avena longiglumis (assembly GCA_030063025.1). Lineage (NCBI taxonomy): Eukaryota > Viridiplantae > Streptophyta > Magnoliopsida > Poales > Poaceae > Avena > Avena longiglumis. The sequence continues at coordinate 226,456,164 of CP125973.1, forward strand.
TTGATTGAATCCTGGCATCGTGGTTCATCGATATGATCATCGATGAATGTGTGGGAGTCAATATGGGTTTCCAGACCCACTGTTGATTGTTGATAGAAGATCATGTCTGCATATTCTCGAACTCAGGTCACACACTTAACGTGTCTCGACGCTAGGATAGATTGGATAATTGGTTTATGAGTTTTTGTTCGGAGTCTCGGATGGGATCCGGGACATCACGAGAGGTTCCGGAGTGGTCCGGAGAATAAGATTCATATAAGGCAGTGCAGTTTTTGTAGTTCGGAATTGTTCCGGGTTAATCGGTATTGTATCGGAAGCTTCTAGAACCTTCCAAAAGGGGACCAACGTGGCCCCACCTTCCGGGAGGGGGCATGGGCCTATGAGGGAGAGCCTGGCCGCATTGGGCCAGGGGCACAAGGCCCCATAGGGCCCAGCCGGCCAAGAGAGGTTTAAACTCTAGATAGAGCTTCTAGAAGGGGGGGTTTCCTTGCCCCCCACTCTTCCTCCTTGGGGCCGCTAGCCTTGGCTTGGGGGAGGGGCTAGGGCTGGGGGCGCACCAACCCCCCACACCTTCCCCTCCAACCCTAGCCGCCCTGCTGCCCTTCCTCTCTCCCTCCCGACTGCTTGTAGGCGAAGCCCTGCTGCAGAAATTCTCCACCATATACACCACGCCGTCGTGTTGTAGATCCAATCCGTCTCTCCACCATACTTGCTGGTCCGAGGAAGGAGGAGACGTCGAGGTGCTGCACGTGTGCATCTCACGGAGGCACCGCCACTTGTGGTGCTAGATCGGATCGGATCGCGAGGAGGAGAAGCGAGTACGACTACATCACCCACGTTCCGACGAACGTTCCGTTGTGCGAATCTTCAAGGGTATGAAGATCTAATCCAATCTCTCTCGTTGTTTGCATCTCCTAGATTAGATCTTGGCTTTCCCTCTGTTCGCATCCGTAAAATTTTTTGATTTACTATGCCGCGAAACCCTTCAAAGTTTTAATCGCCTATTCACCCCCCCCCCCCCTCTAGGCAACATCAGTATCCTTTCACCAGGAATACTTGATCGTCAATATTTCCTCAAAATCATCATTTATGACTCCAGATTTTGCAATAAAAGTGTGATTTCCTTCACAACATAAATCAAAGAAAGGATTTTAAAATCTTTGAAATAATTAGTCATTAGTGGAAAATCAAGACATAATAATGTTAATTGCTTGACAAAAAATAATGTTTAAACGCGAAGAAAGATTGTGCTTTTTGGAGCCATCAACATCCCCAAAGCTCAAACCTTGATCGCCCTCGAGCAAGAATAAACAAAAGAACTATAAGGAATTCAACTTTAAACTTGAAACAACGAGAATATGAATTCACTTACGGTCGGTAACCATATGCTTCCAGCACTTCTTTCCATATTGAAAAGCTCATCAAAGTTAGAGAGATGCTAAGAACACTATATAAGATTTGATAACTCAAGAAAATCAAATTAGAGTTTAATATAAGTATACATAACTAGAAGTGTAACAAGAAATCCAATTCCTCTAGTAAATCTTAGCTTGCCAAGGATCACTAGAATGTTTAATATATAAATATTGAGTAAGAGAGTTCATGTCCTGATGGCGCCTGGAAGCGCTTCGTCAGGAGACCCCAAGAACAAGGTGTGATGCATCACAGCAGCAAGTCTTCCCTCAGTAAGAAACCGAGGTTATCGAACCAGTAGGAGGAAGGAAACGTCTCAAAGGTGTTGCAAGCAACGTGGAAACCTGCACAACACAAACTCAAGACTTTGCTCCAACGAACAGTGAGGTTATCAATCTCACCGGTTGCTGTAACAAAGAATTAACTGTATGGTGTGGAAGATGATGGTGGTTTGCAGCAAGTAAACAATAACAGTGGAAGATGTATGAATAGTAAAGATTGGACCGGGGTCCATAGTTCACTAGAGGTGTTCTCCTTAGATAAAAAAACATGGCATGCAGGGTAAAAAAATTACAGCAGGGCAATTGACATGACTGAGCAAGGCATAACAATGCAATACTAGACATCGTGATCCTATGAGATTCGATTGAGCAATACAAAAAGATACATAGACCACCATCCAACTGCATCTATGGCTAGAAGTCCATCTTTGGGTTATCATCCAAACCCCGTCTAGTATTAAGTTGCAAGCAACAGACAATTGCTTTAACCAAAGTGTGTAAGGTAAACAATCCACTTGTTCCATGAACAAGAGACCGTTATTTTCTCCCTAGTGGCAACAACACATCTACATCCTTAGAGATTTTTGTCACTTCCCTTGATTAAATAGAGGCATGAACCCACTATCAAGCATAAATACCCCCTCTTGGAGTCACTTGCAACTACTTGTCCAAGATAGCTACTAACAATGGAGAGCATGCAAGATCACAAACAACATAGATATGATAGAATCAATAAGACAAAACCATTAATAAATCTGACATAGTAATCTCAATATCCATCGGATCCCCGTAAACACAATATGCATGAATACAAATAGATGAGATCTTGATCATGAACGGAGCTTACAAGATCTAGACATGAAAGCACAAAGGAGGAGATACAACCATCTAGATACTACATGGACCCGTAGTCTAAGGTGGAAATACTCACGCTTGATATCGGAGGCTGGCATGATGAAGAAGAAGGCCTCCGGGATGATCTCCCCTCCGGTAGGGTGCCGGAAAGAGCTTCAGATCCCCCTGATCTAGGGACGATGGTGGCAGCGGCTACAGACGGTTTTGTGGAATATTGCTCGGGTACTTAGGGTTTAGGCATCGGAGGCTTCTTATAGGCGAAGAGGCAAGGCTAGGAAGCGGCCAGGGGGCCCAGGCGCAGCCTAGGGTGGGCCCGTGCCTGGGTGGGGTGCGGCCGCCCTGTGGCTCCCCTCCGTCTCTCCTCTGGACTTCGTGTTCTCCTCGGTGAAATATTGACTTTGGCTTTTGTCCCGTCCAATTCCGAGAATATTTCCTTACTAGATTTTCTGGAACCAAAAATAGCAGAAAACAGGCAACTGGCATTGTGGCAACTTGTTAATAGGTTAGTACCAGAAAACATATAAAAACACCTCAAAGTGTGGACAAAGCAAAGCAAAGTAGATACTAAACAAGCATGGAACATAAAAAATTATAGATATGTTTCCAACGTATCAAGCATCCCCAAGCTTAACTCCTGCTCGTCCTCGAGTAGGTAAGTGATAAAAGAATAATTTTTTAGGTGACATGCACCATCAAAACCAAGATCAAACCATTTGTAAGCATTGAAAGCTGGGATCAAAGAACTCTAAACATGAGCATGAAAGATGGAGTTCTAACGGTAAGACAATATAACTATGCATGCAACATGAAAGGCTATAAACAAAGATCATAAATAACATGCATTGAAAAACGTTTTTGTTTCACATACAGAAAACATAGCATAGTGGTATTCAGCTTGTTCCTCATGGAGTAGAAAATAGATGAATAGGACACCTTCAAAGTTCATAAGAGTGACTAGATACAAATAGCACAAGAACAAGCAATATCAACAATATGCATCAATCAATAAGTTTTGGGACAATGCACATAGAACTAAGAATGGCAACTATGCTCTCTTAACTGGTGCCTAAAGGTAGAAGGTGGAGACTCAATATAATGGTGGAAGAAAGGTCATTCATAAAAGGAAGCAGGGATTTCAAGTTTCAAAAAGATCATACAAAAATTATGGTACTTGTTAGCTTTCAGCCCTCGTTGTCCCTATCATAAGCATCTTGAAGTAATTAAGGTTAAAGTGAACAAACTATGGAGTATATGCTTGACAAAGTATAAGTTGGCAATCTCATGTCCCTTGAATATGAGGGACGCTCCTCATGCTACTCAACTTTAGTCACCTGTAAGTTCTTGTCATAGTAAGTACATGTGTATCATAGAGAACCGCCAATGGGGTACCCCTTGCACATGGTACAGGAGCTATCCCATAACCAAAATAACAAGGCAAGCATACTTTGAGCATCTCAACGATCTTTTTATTTATTATTTGCTTGGACAAATTTATGTGTATCTATGTACTAAAACACGCATAGATAAATATATGAGCATCTCAACGTCTAGATTTATGTGTATCTATGTACTAAAACACGCATAGATAAATGTAAATCTAGAAAAATTTAATTCTTTTTTTAGGCAGAAGGAGTACGAGACTATGCTAAATTTCCAAATCATTCTATGTAATAGAATATGATCTTTGTTTCAGGTTATTTTGTCTTGGACTGTGCGCTAACGAGTCGATTTAGAGACTAGCATTGTAAAGCATCGAGACTTCATCTTTACTGGGTTAGGTCATTTCATGACGATAAGCCATATGGGCTGCTTCACGCAATGATTCTATTGGTGAATGGGATTTTCTCATCGATGAGGGTATTCGAATATTCAATCTCCTTAAGTAAGAACTAACCAAAGAGAACTACACGAATGATAATGCTACTAACTTTATTTCTTGTGGAGAATTCATTCTAAAGGACAATGTTGAGCTTAATACTCAACTTAAGATTCCAAACACGTTATGTATTTTCTCCGTTCAAAAAAGGATGTCGGAGATATGTCTAGATTTCTAATCTAAAAACGTTTTACTATATAAATAAGTACGAGTTTAGATAAATCTAAGACATCTTTTATGTATGAACAAAGTAAATTCTAAGTTCGTCAATCTATACTAGTAGGAGTATTAAAAAGATTGGGGATGTTCCTCGCTAAGAAAATCCGTCTACCTGGTTTTGACTCTTCTGCCCCTAACTGTTTGGAGAAACTATATTCCTGCCACCGCAAAGTCAACACCGTACAGTTCCTTCGCCTCTCGCTCCGCCCGCTCCCCCCGCAAAGTCAAACACGTTATGTATTTTCTCTGTTCAAAAAAGGATGCCGGAGATATGTCTAGATTTCTAATCTAAAAACATTTTACTATATAAATAAGTACGAGTTTAGATAAATCTAAGACATCTTTTATGTATGAACGAAGTAAATTCTAAGTTCGTCAATCTATACTAGTAGGAGTTTTAAAAAGATTTGGGACGTTCCTCGCTAAAAAAATCCGTCTACCCGTCTACCCGGTTTTGACTCTTCTGCCCCTTACTGTTTGGAGAAACTATATCCCTGCCACCGCAAAGTCAATACCGTATAGTTCCTTCACCTCTCGCTCCGCCCGCTCCCCCCGCACTCCACCAAGGCTGCCCCCCTCCACCGCTCCTCCGCCTCGATCTCGAGCCCCGATGCGTCAGCGGCTCCACCTCGTGACGCCATGCCTGCCGCCCCTCCCCCGTTCCTCCGCGTCTATCTCGAGCCTCGACATGTCCTCGACTGCACCTCATCATGACCTCACCGACGTGTGTGTCCTGCCGCTGATGTCTCTGCTGTTCCGGCCGCCCGCCAACTTGGCCTCTTCCCCAACGCCCCGCCGGCCGCAGCCTCCTCCTCATGCTCATGGTCATGGAGATTAAACCACAGCTCACCGTTCTCCTACAGCTATCTATGTAGAGGTTATTTCATCTCTCTTTCTCAACTTTTATGGCGGTTTAATTATTTTCACACTTGCTTCCAGTCGGTTATTCAATATCCTTTTGATTCGATTCTTGAGCACGAATAGAAGGACAACATGCGTGTGTGACTGTGTGCTCAATGGATCTGACTAATTCTTGCCCATGTCAATTAGGTATTTTTTTGGGGAGAATTAGGGGAGATTGTTTTACACGGTAAAACGGCACTGCCGACCACTGCGTGCTCTCTCGACGTGCACGTCTGACGCATGGGAGCTGATTCCCCTCAAGATCTGCGATGCCAAGGGCTGGGAAGTGGAACGGCCTGTTCCTTGTTCCTGTACAGGGTGGATTACTAATTGCTCAGCCATGTATTCGGAGATCACATACGTGATGCGCTGTTCATGGACACCTACTGAGCATTTTGGTTTGGCTGGAATACATGCATTGCGGTGTCACCTATGATGAGAAGGTATAGTGCTTACAACTGTGGTTATGCTAATAAAAAGTTATTGGAAAGCTATAACATATAATATTTGGTATGTTTAGAAATCTTGAATACGCGTGTGTTTCGATAGAATCGTGTAATAATGATTTCTACAAGTACTTATTCTAGGAAATGTTTTGTAGTTTTATAGTCATGAACAAGTTTTGGACAAACTGATTTGTGGTAGTATGTGTGCAGTGCGGTTTCTAATAATCTTTTTTTCATTTCCCGTTGTTTGTGCAGTACAAATAATTGATTTCTCCCCAATATTTTAATGTATATGTGATTCTTCATATTGCGGAGTGAGCCGATAACATGTTGAATACTGGAGGTGTGATCCAATATCGTGAATGTGGCTACCGAATACTAAATCTTGTACAAGAAGCGCAAACGCAAGAGTATAGCCACACCAATTTATTCTCTTCATACAGTCAGACATTGCTTGTTGTCCATGGACGAGGGCTGTTGCTTGCTCAGAGGTCATACTTTTTGCATCGGAGTGCTCAGAGGTCATGGGAGGTCTCCGGTGTTTCTCTTGAATTGACCTTAGCCTCACTTAAATTTCGCCATCCTCACGAGGCGCCACCTCTCCCTCATGCTGCACGAAGCATGTTCGCCACCTACTCTCCCTGCTCGTCCTGTTTCATTACTGTTGCTGTCCAGTCGAGCATATGTCACCACAGCCGCTTGACACCCCGCCTTGATGCATTGCTTTTTTCGATATGTAATCATGCTCTAATGACTGTGTCCGTGCATTGCTTCTAGATGTTGTTTGCTATACCACATTGTTATTCCATATTGTATATCTGCTATCTTTGATCAGTGCAAAAGAGATGAAGAGTGTTGGATAGAAGAATCAGAGCCCTCTCTACATATCAATGGAGGTGTGCTGTTTGTGATTTATCCAAACTAAGTATTTTCCTTCTAAGCTCGTAGATATTTGTCTTTGTAAATCCTTTTTTGTCGTGCTCGTGGTCATGGAGATTTACCATATGCGGGACATTCAAAATGGTGCACATCGGAAAATTGACAAGAATTTAAGAAAATAAGTTACTATAATTCTTAAATTTTAATTATAGATTCATGGATTGCCACGATTTGAGTTGCTATAGCATGAGCTGAAGAAGTTGAACAATGACTTACAATACTAAAGTGTGTTATACAAAGCAAGGAGATAAGAAGATCCATCCCCAAATTTGGGACCCATGGCAAACTGCTGAACGGCGTCACCACTGGCCGAGGCGAGGGGCCGTCTTCGTCGGCCAAGGGCGCAGCTGCAGAGTCGTCTTGGCTGCTGTTGCCAGATTTAGTAGGTGGAGGTCGAGTTGTTGGAGTCTCGTGGTGACCGGTGAGATGCGCCAGCTCGTGGTGACACAACATATCAGATTGTTCTTCTGATCGTCACGCTGACCTTGCCGATTGTAGGGTAAGCATTGTTACAAGCTTAACACCTTATACACATTGTAATAGAAGCCAATGAGACTTGTGTGGTAACTAATTGGAAGCCAATATATGTGTTTGGTGTTAGATTGCTGATGTTGTTCCGGAAATGAACGACAACTACCATTGCAGTTGGCTCCACTCCCTTACCTACGTTCCTACATCGAGCTATGATAGTGACAACTAAAAAGAAAAGATCAACGATCCTACTAGCCTCCCAAAGCTAGAGATAGAACATGATTCCATTGAGGTACTCCAGTTTGGATTTTTATACCTTTTGCTATATAGAATCCTAAGCTTGCCCCATTTTGCATTTCTTTGTCCAAAAAGGGCCGAACAGTAACCCTTATTGTATATGCAAAAACTTGCATCACTATATTTTGGTGTTAATCCATCCATCCTATTCCCCAAAAGACTCAAAATCAGGGGAATCCAAATGGGGTCAAGAAGAACAAAAAGTTAGAAACGTCGATGCATCTAAACTATTCTGGTGTTAATGATAGCTTCCAAAATATCTTCGTAGCTACAAGTTTTTTCTCCAGTACTACCTGATTCAGTCCCGCTGTCATACATCTTGGATAGTCTAGCGAATCGACTGGGCTACTTGCATAGTCGTGTTGATCATATCTGGAGAGTCACTGTATAAGAACGTTCCGTCTAGGAGCAGTATGTAATACATATCCAACATGCTTAAGTACAAGTGTTTTTGGATGGTCACATGATTGATATTAATTCAATAAGAATGGTTGGAAGCACATAAGTTACTCAGTGTTGAATGATTGTGCTATAAACTGATAAGCTTTATTAGTGTTATAACTTCGATATCCATGATGGAAGCAGAGAAGATTGAATGTAAGTGATGTTCTATTCTTGGTTTTTTTCAGAGGATTGTTGCATAGGGACAATTGGACTAATAGAGGATTGAAAGTCCAACAAATTTCTAATTGCCTACAGCCAAAATAAGGATTAAACCTAACATGTTTATATGGTACAAATCTTACTTTTTTGGAACCGTAGTAACATATAATGGGCACCTTGCTATATACATGTTAAAATTTTGATGCATTCTGTTTATATTTTTTCTTCAAGGATACGTCCTGGGAGACATATCTTTTTCATAGAAGGAAAAGGCCAAGAGGCCAAGTACAACACGCGGTGGCACAGACGCCACAAGCGCAGATCCCCGTCGTCACAAGGACAGCACACACACCCTATCGGACTACTCGCGGCATCTCCACCTATCTACCTACCCTAAGCAGTCACGGAACAACCCTGCTGCCCTCCACAGGTCCGCCTCCTCGGAGATCTTGCGGATGACCGCCACTGTGGACGGACTGGCCCCCTCGAAAACTATGCCATTCATGTGTTGCCATAGTGTCCAGCAGATGAGAGCTATCCCAGTCCAAAGGTCACGCTCTTTGTCTTTGCCGCCCCTCTTGCTTTGTAGCCAACCCACCAATTTGGAGTCCTGGTTCGGCATCCAGTGGGTTTTGTCCCACCAGCTCAGGAAAGTTGCCCATACCTCACGTGCAAGGACGCACCCCAAGAGTAGGTGGTCAATTGTCTCTCCACATTGGTCACAGAAGAGGCATGTTGCCGGGTGTTGAAGGCTCCGCCGACTCAGCCTGTCAGCAGTCCAGCACATGTTCCTGACGGCAAGCCAAAGCGCGAATTTGCAACTATCAGGTGCACGGGAGCGCCAGATCTGCAGAGCTCCAGCCATCGAGGTCCGCCCCTCAAAGAGGTCCTGGTAACATGAACGAGCAGTGTAACAGCCGATCGGGTCCCAGCTCCACTTGAAGACATATTGTGTTCCCTCCGTTAGAGTGATCATCTCTAGCCGGTCAGCCACCTCCAGGAGCTCCCAGATGGCTGACGCGCCAAGGTCAGGGGGCACATCGTGCAGCCATCCACCCGCCAGGCCCTCACGAACTTGGCGAGAAGAAACTACACTCGCCGGTACCACCGCGAAGAGGTTTGGTGCTAGGTCTCGGATCCGTCCACTCTGCATCCACTTGTCCATACAGAAAAAAGTGGAGGCCCCATCCCCAAGCACCGACAAGGTCGCCGCCTCGAAGAGTTGTCTCATCAGTGTCGGAACGCAGATGTTAAGGTCGTGCCAAGGTTTGTAAACCTCACCACTTCAGCCACAGCCATCTGGCCCTCAACACGGTATTCATAAGGCGCAGATTTGGGATTCCAAGTCCCCCCCGTCTCCTTGGGCATGCACACTCTGTCCCACGCCACCAGGCAGTGCCCGTCGTGCACGTCCTTTCTGCCTTTCCAGAGGAAGCCACAGATGATCTTCTCAATGGCAGTGATGGTCTCAATAGGGGACGTCGAGGGACATCATGGCGTAAATCGGAATGGCGGTCAGGGTCGTTCGTATCATCTCTAGACGCCCTCCTCTGTTGAGCATTGACGATTTCCACAATGGCAGTTTGGCGGCCACCAAGTCGACAACGGTTCAAAGTTGCGCTGCTGAGGGTTTTCGTAAGGACAGCGGAAGCACCAAATAGCGCAGGGGAAACTGCGTGATGGTGCAGTGGAGATCCCGGGCCACCAACACCCTATCTTCATCAGATCACCTAATCAGGTTGGCGGAGCACTTGTCAAGGTTGGTCCGTAGACCAGAGGCCCTACCGAAGTCCTCAATGATCCCAAAGATCACCCGGAGATCCAGCACTGACGGTCTCAGGAAGGTGACCATGTCATCCGCGTAGATCGAGGTGCGGCGCTGGAGACCAGTCGTAGCAAGCCTAGTGAGGAGTGTAACACCCTCAGATCGACCCTATGCAAGTTTCAGCGATTCCCGCCAAACCCGCATAGAAACGATTCAAAGGTGCCCACCAGGCACTTTCGTGTAGGTGGAAAACAAAGTAATACCATTACACAATAGTCCACGATGGAACCCACAGAACATATATATACAACAATGACTTACAGAGTCAAGAATACAGATATACAATACAAAGATCCAAATCATGTCTAAAACGATACAGCATCCGAGTACGGACAAGATGCAAATTGAGCTAAGAGCCCTAAAGAATAACCAATGGCGTCCATAACCCTGCCCAGGCCAAGCCACAAGGTTAACCCTGCTAACGACGTCGATCTCAAAACCTACTTAAACAAAAGGGGTGTCGACAAAGGGCAAAGGAAAAAGAGATCTATCAGTACTGAGGCCAGTACACGACGAGGCTAGAATTCAGCGCTCCTCGCCTACATAGGTATGGTGGGCTGAAGCTGCATCGCGGCATTGCACTGAACAACCTATAGAGACTCAATACAACTGGAGGCTATCAGAGAGGGATAAGAAATACCTATTCGGATCCAACTTGATGCTAACACCAAACATACCCATCCTGGTTGCGGCAACCGAGGAAGTCAACCGAGGAACTCACACAGTTGGCAATTTTATCATTCCATTAGACTAAGCTACCCGCACGATACTGTGCTCCAAGTCTCCCATAACCGCGGACACGGCTTTCAGAAAGTTTTACCCTGCAGGGGGGCACAAATAGCAACACACGCACGATCAACCTCAGAAAAAACCAAATGAAAACTAACGAGGCATCACGACAGAGCAATTGCAAGACTCATATAATATTTCAGGGGGCCACCCCACTAAGCTACCCTCAACGAAGTCGGCCGTCTCCGATACGGACCCAAGGTGTGTGGCGACGGCTGTAAATGACTGGAAACCTGAAAGTGTGACTGGGCTTTTCGATACAGCGAAAACATGGCACGGGGTTCCTAAATAGTACAGGCTCTCCACGCGCAATAGTAAATAAAGCAGTAAAACATGGCATAAGTACAGGATAGTAATAAATCCCCAAACAACTTTGTGGCCCCAAGAAATAATATATGACTCAAGCTCTGGCTAAGGGGATTCATGGTCCCACATGCGGATAGTGCGAATATTCAAAGAACAGGTATCAAGTACTTAGGGTCCTATGGGACACAAGTGGACGGTTAAAAACCAAATAACGTCTATTGCCCACCCGTGCCTCTGCATTATTTACCTACTTCAATTTTAGTTATTAATCGATAATTAAAGCTATGATCATCTCCAACATTAAACATGCGGTATTACTCCAACAACTGTGGAAGATTGACGGCGCGACGCATCACCTGCGCAAGCAACTATGACTCGCAAGGCCGACTATCTACCAAACAACAGGTAATAGGATGTGTCCATGACAATATATGGGCTGCATGAAAGTATAAAGGGGTACGAAATCTATAGCATCGCAACACAGATAGTAATAGATCAACAGGAGGAAGTAAAGACTAGAAATATAAATAGGTAGAAAGGGGGGAGTGCTCGCCTGAAAACATTGCTGAAGGTTTATCCGAAGATCGGGTCGACACTCGCATCAACTCATCGGCCTTATCCATGAAGAATCAAAGCACTAGCAGAAACACCGGATGCGATATTTAATACTACGACAAAAGATCGGGCATGATGCATGTATGATGTATGACATGGCAAAGATGCGATGCAATTAGGCCATATTAAGCGGAACCGGGGTCCCGACAATTATTAAGTTCATGTTGTTTAGATACCCCGCAATTTAAATGTTGTCTTAACAAGGCAAAATTATATCACTAGTTCGATGCACAAAATTAAATGGGACCAATATTAGACTAGATTCGCCCGCATATGGTCTCCGTTTTTAATTATGAGGTGAATCGGCATAAGGCCCCCAAACCACACTAGATATATGCGATCATGAACAATTGATGCAACAAATATATAGGTCATTTATAAAAATAGGGCTTCGAGGAAAGGGGTCACACATTGGAAGGCTCGGCGATCTTTGGTCATGGTTCTCGGGGTTCGACAAGGATCGATCTTCAAACTTCGAGGATCAAGGTCTTCAGATTCCATGAAGGAGAGCTTGTAGTTCCGGGAATCTTTGGGTCTCGACCATTGGATCCGGCAACGAGGCTTCGAGGCACTTGTTATAGGGCCTGCCTTGTATCTCCGGTGGCGACAAAGATCTTGTCGAGATGTACGGGCCGCGTGGTCTAAAGGCAGCATCACCGATTCTTTGGATTAATGGATAAGGTTGTATTAGCTGATGTAGCCAAGCTCACCGCACTGCCACATACACAAACAGTACCATTCGCCAGCATACATCACAACACCAAGGAAAACAAAGAACCAACAAGGAGTGAGCACTGTAGCAAAGGATAAAGACGACATGAGGCCGGAGAGAGGTCGAGCAGGCGTCGGGTTGAGGACGGCATGGAGGGGTCCCGCAGCTTCGGAAGGCAGGACCGAACTTGGGGAAGGAAGAGCGGCCAGTGAGGTGGCGAGAGGGTGGTCGACGGTGGTGCAGGAGGTGCGCAGGTCTTGAGACCACGACAAAGAAGGGCGACGTCGCTGCTTGGCATGTCCAGAGGGGAGCGATGGCGCGGTCGGGGAGTTCCTGGTGACGCTGGGATCGCAGACTCGGGAACAGCGGCGGCCTCGACGACAGAGGACAACCGAGACCAGGATGACACGGAGAGGCCCGGTAGCATGACGAGGAGGGGCTTGGCGGGACCGAACGTAAACGACGGCCGGAGGTAATCCCGCGGGTGAGGGCGAGGGCGGGCTCGACGCTAGAGGCGAGGAGGCGGTTTTCGCGGTGGAGACAGGCGTTGGGGGCGAGCTCAGCGAGCGGGCAGTGGCTCTGCTTGCAACCGGAGAAGGCGACAGGGGCGCGTGACGCTTGCAGCGCTTGACAAGGGGAAGCAGATGGCGCACGGGAGAAGGTAGACGGGGAGGATCATAGGGGTGCCGTCGAGGGGAGGAAAGGGATGTGGCAGCGGGATTTGCGGGATCGATGGAGGCGAGGGAGGAGCGAGGTGCGAGGGTGGGCCTGCCGAGTGGGGAGTTGGTTCGATTGGGGTGGGAGTGTGTGGTCGCTGGGGAGTGGGGCGTTCGCGGGCGTCAGTTGTCGTGGGGTAGGCTCGCAGGATGGGTGGATCGGGTCAGCGTATGAGTAGGCCTGTGTTGCTGCGTGCATGATAGGGTCGGTCTGGTGTGAGCGTTTGTGTTGGGTGGGTTCCAAGGGTAGGTGTGGTCGCGTGTTGGTGTTGTTGCGCGTGCCGGTGCGTGCCAGATTGGGTGGCGGCAGGGGTAGACGGGGTAGGGCAAGGGGATCTAGGGTTAGGGTTTTTATCTGGGTAGTAGGCTACTGCTGTTGGGGATATGCTATATGGGTATCCTTATAGCATGTCTCTTATCCGGCTAACCCGGGTGGCCCACAGTTGGTAGCGTGGCCTATGGCCTACTGGGCGGACTAGTTAGATGGATACAGAAGGGAGTCCCATGCCGGATAAAGGAAGGCTACTGATGGAGTCACCGATGTACCCGGAGCCTTGGAGTACAAGACACACAAGACTAGTAATAGACGGTGTAGGACTCTGTAACCTGTCCGGCTAAGGACTTTTTCCTGTAACCCTAGGACCTGGAGACTATATAATTCGGGCCTATGGGGGCCTTTAGGCACACCCTCATACAATCGAGCATAGATTCAGACAACCTCGCACAGCGAACCGGTCTCTGTAACTCGGCGTATTGCCCTTATAGTGATTTATAGCAGGAGTAGGATTCCGCCACCGTCGTGGGATCTAAACCTGGGTAAGCTGTGTTACCTCGTACCCGTCAACCGTCCTCCTTCCCCTACGTCTCTAAACACGCACTGTGAGGACCCCTCCATGGCGTACTCGTCGACAATACCACGACGACTGCTAGCTGGGCCTTTGGGCTTGGCCGGTGTCGACTCCCCAGGAAAAATAGTTTAGTTTTAATTAGTTTGTTTTAAAATATTTTGTAATTTTTTTAAGACAAATACAAGATCCTAACGGACCGAGAGGTTTGATTTGAAAATAAAGGAGGGCTAATTTAGAAAACAACGAAATAGTTTTAGGCAAAAATAATATGCATGATGATGCACAATGATACAAACATGTGATTTCTAATAGTGGTTTAACAGGGGTGCTACAAGGAGCCCCTGGTCTTCGGCTTTAACTATCATGAGGTGGAGGACCTCCATCATCAGGATGAAAAGCTGAGGGGAGAGCGGATCTCCTTGCCTCAGTCCACGCCTATTAGCTATCTTTGCCCCTGGGCAGCCATTCATCAGAATTCGCGTAGAGGATGTACAGAGGAGCGCACATACGCACGTGACGAGGCTTTCTCCGAAGCCCAATTTTCTGAGGACTTCAAGCAAGAAGGCCCAATCCACATTATCAAAGGCTTTTGTGATGTCCAGCTTGAGTAGCACGGCCGAAGTTTTGTTGGCGTGCAGCTTGCGGGCTGTTCCTTGGACCATCATAAATTTGACATGAAGGCAACGTCCACGCACGAATGCACTATGGTGGATCCCGACCATTTGAGGTAGGACCGGCGCGACGCGGTTTGCAATCACCTTGGCCACCCATTTGGTGATTCCATGGATGAGGCTGATTGGTCGGAAGTCCCGCACCTCTTCTACACCTGTCTTCTTTGGCAACAGCGTGACCAACGCACTATTTATTGCCCCGAATCCATGGCAGTCCAGCCTAGAGAGCGAATGAAAGGTTTCCATGACGTCAGACTTGATGATGTCCCAACACGAGACAAAGAAGCGGTTAGAGAACCCATCCGGTCCCGGGAACTTGTCCAGAGGCATGCTTTTGATGGCGGCAAGGACCTCCTCCTCAGTGAATACCCCGTCAATATGCTGGAGATCTATCGACTGCAGGTGAAAGGATACGGATGTCGCCTAGGGGGGTGAATAGGCGGTTACAACTTTTCCTAGAGTGACTCAACAAAGGCAGAATAAAACTAGTGTTTACTTTGTTAAGCACAACCTAGAACAACTAAGGTTCACCTATGTGCACCAACAACTTATGCTAAGCAATACAAGCAACAAAGTTATAGCAAGATATATATTACTTCAAGCACGAAGGCTATCACAATGTAAAGTGCATAAGTAAAGATCTCGGGTATAGAGATAACCGAGGCACGTGGGGACACCGATATTTTACCGAGTTCCTCCCAACATGGAGTACGTCTCGTTTGGAGAGGGGGTGGTATCAAACCACCAACGCCACAAAAGGCCTCCCTTATTCTCCAGTGAATCTCACCCCAACGGGATCGATCCACGCTTCCACTATTGTCAACACCCGGATTTTTAATCCCAGATGCCTGTTATGCCATACATCGCAATCTCAGGATTACCATTTTTGCAAGACATAACAGAATTGGATACCACGGTACATCATCCATTACAAACCATACATAAGGTCTTACACAAATAAGGATCTCATGATCCAGTTCTTAATACAGCTTCAAGCAGCGGAATACGTAATAATAACGGTAGCATAGGTGAAGCTCCATCTTCGGGGTCACAGGCAATGCTGACGATGGGAGATGATCCTAGTTGTCGTAACCTTCCTGGGTTCCATCCTCCAGGTACTCCTCTTCATAGTCTGGCCACGGGAATAGCCAGGGACAAAGCCATGAGTACTCTTTAAGTATTCGTAAACTAATACTAACAAGTGAAGGGGGTTTTTGTAATAGGACACTAAGCTCTAGGGTTGTTTTGTAAAAATCCAGATTTGCATCTACTAAGTTCATAAGCAAGAAAAGATAGTTGAAATTTTATAACACCTAAGTGGGAACTTGCATTTCATATCACAACCCTGTTGTGGTCAAGTCAAATTCTCAACTCATTTCACAAGTCATTTTGAAAACATCTGACGGGGGAACAATATGGCCACTCCAACTGTCCATAACCGCGGACGCGGCTATTCGAATAGTTTGACACTCTACAGAGATTGTACACTTTCACTAGAACATTCGATACATCCGTCAGGAACAAATCAATCCTAACCTTTCAATTCACCATACTCAGTATGCGGATAATCAATCCTAACCTTTCAACTACACGCCCTAGTATAAGTACCTCTCCTGTGAGTTTGGCCTCCCAACCATGAACAACTGTCATCTTGGGTACCGCACAGGTGGACAATCTTCACAAGGTAGCCTCAGCTTAGACCTTGGCCGTGAGGGAACCAATACTAAGGTATATAAGTTTCCAGTCAAGCCCTACCCAATCTTTGGGTATTGTGGTTGTACGGTAAAATTGGAATGGTATCGCATCCAGACAACCATCAGTTTTATAAAGGGCTAAGGCTCATGCCTCAACATTTTCATCACCATAAATCATCTGGTGTTCGGAAACACATGTCCAAAACATTTCAATAGAATGATCCATCATTCCAAGGTTTTTATAACCATTTTTCCACCAAGTATTCCCGTCTAAGTTGATCAGGTTTTATGCTTAGCACTAGCATCTACAAGTGGGGTAAGTACTAATGAGGGGTGGTAAACCAGTGGGGTTTAACTAAGTTCAATCTCATGCCTTAGGATGACATAAAAATTATCTAGCTTAGGCCAAATTTTATGCTCTTTATGCAACCTTCAATTATATTTCTAGTCACTTAAGTAAATTCTAAGTAAAAGCTTTGATAAAGAAATAAAGTATAAAGCTTGTAAGTAAAAACTAGGATTGGTTTATCAAGTGGTTATGATCATATATGCTTAAGGCATATAGTTAGCATGGTAACTAGCAAGTTTTGGCTTGCATCAATATCAGTATAAGCTTGCTAAATTGCAAGAGTTAGCTTGCCTTGTGCAGAGCAGTGGTTGAAGTTCTCTTCGGCTTCTTCTTCGTAGTATCCTCCTTCTTCCTCGTATCCTTGGTCGGTACTAGCGTCTATAAATACGAGGTACACAATCACCAAACAATACTTAACTAATTTCAATCCTCACACAAAAGGGTCCTATAGATGATCTAGCATCATCACTAACATTACAAGATTAAAGCTTGGTTTAATTCCTTTTATTTTTTTAGAAAAGTAATTTCTACTCATTGAAAAACTACTTAAGATTTAATATTCTCCAAACCAAACATGGGATCATGTTGACACATGTCATCACCACATATTTTAGTCCATGGGAATGTGATTTAAAGTGGTGTCACAATTTAATAAGGTTTAACATTTTATTTTAATTAAATAAAGTGACTAGAAATGCCTATATGGCATTCTTTTATTTCTTGAACATTATTTCTATAAGTAAACCCATATATTTTTATATATTCAGAAAGTTATGGTTAAATGTGATTTTTGAGAGTTGGAATCAACTCAAAATCTATCATGGTTTAAATTTGAAAAATGTTTGAATGCAGAAAAGGTTCTGCCTTGTTATTTTTACCAAGGGTGATCTACATATTCAAATGATTTAAAACCAACGGGCTTGGATTCAGCATTGCAAGACCTTTCTAACAAAATTGGTTTCATTCAATTTGATTCACTGAGTCGAGCTAGGTTGATTTTTGAAACTAGGTACATAACTGTGTTTGAAATAAAATGGAAAAGGTTATATTCAAACGACTAGGCTACGCGGGAAGCGATACTGGGCCGGCCTGCTAAGCACAGCGCTTACGCGGGCTGGTTAAGTTGCTGACCCCACGCGTCAGTGAGACAGGGGTGCGAAGCGGTACAGGGCAACGTGGACCGTTCGATCTAGTTCTAATCCAACGGCTAACGGTCATCGTCCACGTCGGGCAGCGCCGGCGAGACTGAACCCTAACGCGGCAGGTGGGGGTCGTGGGAGGCTCACCGGGGCTCAGGCGAGGGTCAGCGAGGCGGGCGAACGACGATGTCGATGACGGCGAACCTCCTGGTACCGTCAACTTCTCCTGGGCGGCTCCAATCGCTGGCCCCCTTCTTCTCCAGCAGCGGCGGGCTCCGGTGAAATTCCGGCGAAGTGCTGCTCGCCTTGCTTCGGGACTGAGGCGGGGTGGTTCTGGGTGAGAGGGGAGTGAGGTGGTGTGCTTAATTCGGCTGGGGGTGGCCTCTATTTATAGTGGCGAGAGGGAACCGACGGGCGCAAGCTGAGCACGTCGTGGTCGACGACACAGAGGGCTATCGGTGTGGGAAACGGTAGGGGGAGGTGCGGTGCTCCCTGGCGAAGCTCAACGACATGGTGGCGAGGCGTGGGGCGGTGCGGATTGGTCGGAACGCGGCGGTGCTCTGCGCGTGCCCGACGAAAGTTTTTATGGCGCACAGTGTGCGTGGTCCATGTGGCGTAACGAGCGTGTTCGGGGTTCTTTGGGACGGTGGTGATCACGCTGCACGCAAAGGGCGGCCTTGATCGTGGGCGTCTGTTGAGCGTGGCGCACGGGGCGCGCTCTCGGCATGGTTGCTGGCGAGCTTGGCATGGTCTGTGTGTGTGGTCCAGGGGTTGGCAAGGTTCGAGCGTTGGACAGGGAGTGGCGGTGAGGTGTTAGCTTGCTCCAGACATGTTGGCTAGGCTTGGTGCTTCTCCTAGCTCGCTGTCGACATGTGGGTGGCAAGGGTGCACTCGGCCTGCTCACCATTGATGACAATGGCTAGCTTACAGTAGTTCTAGAGATTAGTTTAGGTTGTTAGATGATCTACTAAGGCTAGTGGTGTCCAGAGAGGGAACAAGTTAGGCTTAAATCACTGATCCAAATAGTGTTTAGATTTTTTTTGATTTGTATCTGCAAGGTGTTTGATGAAATGGCCGCAAGAAATCAAGTTTTGAATTTTGAAAAGATTTTTGGTGGGTGTGCTAGGTTGGTGTTGGTGAGTCTGCAGATGCTTGGGTTTTGAAAGTTGAGCTTGTTTGAGTGGTTTTTGAAAAAGTGGATCTTCCCATATGATAAAGATTCAATTTTGAACTGTTCTTTAAACTATGCATTTGAATGTTTCTGGATGATCACAAAGTGGGCCTTGATACTTTGTTTGGAGTACTATCAAGGGGTGCAAAGATCCAAACAATTTTCTGTTAAGTTCTGAAAGTTTGGGATAGCCAAAATAGGCATGGGAGTTAAATTGGTCAAAATGACCATTCACTCCTTTTGTTTGTTTTGATTTATTTGTCTTTGGGAAAAGTTTGGGAATTGTTTAGATGATGTTTATTTCACCTAAGAATCATTTTACAAGCAAACAAACACATAAACAAGGCAATTCAAAAGAATTCAAAATGGGATGCATACACACATGAATGATTTCTCATTTTATTTTAGAAAAGTTTTTGTTAACCCTAAATTTGATGATTCGTATGATGATTCTAGTTTAATAATTTTGGGATGTTACAAACCTTCCCCCCTTAAACAAAATCTCGTCCCGAGATTTGAAAAAGGACGAAAAGATTACCTAGGATTTGAAGAGATCGGGAAACTCCGTCCTGATGTGATCTTCGCGCTCCCAGGTAGCTTCCTCTTCTGCGTGGTTGCTCCATTGAATCTTGAGAAACTTGATGCTTCGGGTTCGGGTAGTTATGAAGGCTTCTTCCAAAATACGGATGGGTACTTCGAGATAGGTTAGGTCATCGTTGATCTCTATGATCCGGTGATCGATATTCTTGAACACTTCGGTCTTCTCTAGAACTTCGAGACACTTGCGAAGTAATGAGATATGGAACACATTGTGCACGGCTGACATCTTTTCGGGTAGTTCCAATTGATACGACACTTCTTCTCGATGGTTCAGAATTTTGAAAGGTCTGATATATCTGGGGGCTAACTTTCCTTTGAGTTGGAAACGCTGCATTCCCTTCAATGGCGACAATTTCAGATATACAAAATCTCCTATGTTGAAGGCGAGGTCTCGACGTCTCTTGTCGGCGTAACTCTTCTGTCTGGACTGGGCTGTCTTGAGGTGCTCATGAATCTTGTGAACCTTCTCTTCTGCTTCTCGTAGGATGTCGGGTCCGAAAATCTGACTCTCTCCTACTTCCGACCAGTTCAAAGGGGTGCGACACTTCCTTCCGTACATGAATTCAAATGGGGCCATTTGCAAACTAGCTTGACAACTGTTGTTGTATGAAAATTCTGCAAACGGCAGACAGTCTTCCCACTTAGATCCATATTCTAACACACATGCTCTCAGCATATCTTCGAGTATTTGATTTACTCGCTCCGTTTGTCCGTCGATCTGAGGGTGATAAGCGGTGCTGAAATCTAGGCGGGTTCCTAAACCTTCTTGGACTTTCTTCCAGAATCTCGAGGTAAACTGAGTTCCTCGATCCGATATGATGTTCTTGGGGACTCCATGCAAACTAACTATTCTAGCGATGTACAACTCCGCTAGCTTCGAACTCTGATAGGTGGTCTTGACGGGTATGAAATGGGAGACTTTGGACAATCTGTCCACTATGACCCAGATAGAGTCATTTCCCCTACTAAAAGTAGGCAATCCGGTGATAAAGTCCATTCCAACAGAATCCCATTTCCATTCCGGAATCTGCAATGGTTGCAACAATCCAGCGGGTCTTTGATGTCCTGCCTTGACTCGCTGACATATATCACACTTGGCGATATAGCTTCCGATTTCTCTCTTCATCTTATGCCACCAAAATTGCTCCTTCAAGTCATGATACATCTTAGTTCCCCCGGGGTGGATAGAATAAAGGGTATCACGAGCTTCCTTCAAAATAACCTCTTTCAACTCGGAATCTGCTGGTACACAAAGGCGTCCTTTGTACCACAGAACTCCTTCTTCGTCTTCGGTTAATCCGGGTACTTTGCATGTACCAGTACGACGCTTGATTCCGTCGATACTAGCATTTCCTTTCTGCGCCTCTTTGATCTGACTGATCAAAGTGGGTTGAAGTTCTATGCTAGCCAAAAATCCTTCACTCACTAATTCTATTCGAAAATCTTCCATCTCTTTGTGCAAGCTTGGTTGCTCTTTCAAAATCATAGAATTCAAGCGGCACGGCAATCTGCTAAGGGCATCTGCTACCACATTGGCTTTACTAGGGTTATAGTGAATGTCCAGATCGTAATCCTTGATTAGCTCAATCCATCTTCTCTGTCTCATATTCAGCTCCTTCTGAGTGAATATATACTTCAGGCTCTTGTGATTTGAATAAATCTCACAACGGTTTCCCATCAGGTAATGGCTCCATGTCTCCAAGGCTAGAACTACGGCTGCGATTTCGAGGTCATGGGTTGGGTAATTTTGCTCATGTTGTTTCAGTTGTCGAGATAGATAAGATATAACTTTGCCTTCTTGCATTAGCACACATCCGAGACCGATCTTGGATGCATCGCAATACACGTCGAAGGGCTTCGTGATATCCGACGTGATTAAGATTGGGGCTGAAATCAATCTCCTCTTGAGTTCTTGAAAACTCGCTTCACATTTGTCGGTCCATTCAAACTTCTTGTCCTTCTTCAGCAATTGGGTCATGGGTCTGGCGATACTAGAGAATCCTTCTACGAACTTGCGGTAATATCCCGCCAATCCGAGAAATGCACAAACTTGGGTTTGAGTGGTTGGGACTTGCCAATCTTCGACATCTTTCACTTTTGCAGGGTCAACGGCAATTCCTCCGGCTGATACAATGTGACCGAGGAATCCTACCTCATGTAACCAGAATTCACATTTGCTAAACTTGGCATACAGCTGATGCTCTCTAAGGGTTCCAAGAATGGTCCTTAGGTGTAGCTCATGTTCTTCTTCCGATTTGGAATAAATCAGAATGTCGTCGATGAAAACAACGACAAACTTATCCAGGAATTCCATAAAAATCTTATTCATGAGATTCATGAAATAAGCGGGGGCGTTGGTTAATCCAAAGGACATAACAGTATACTCGTATAATCCATATCTGGTGGTAAAGGCAGTCTTGGGAATATCCTCTACACGAATATTGAGTTGATGATATCTAGTCCTAAGATCAATCTTAGAAAACACTTTGGCACCGGTCAACTGATCAAACAAATCTTCTATCTTGGGCAAGGGGTATTTGTTCTTGATGGTGACATCATTCAACTTCCGATAATCCGTACACAAACGGTTACCTCCATATTTCTTGTCCATAATCAACACAGGTGATCTCCATGGTGACGCACTTGGTTGAATCAATCCAATTTCCAGCATGGCATCCAGTTGCTTCTTCAGTTCTTCTAGTTCCGACGGGTTCATACTATATGGTCTCTGGGCTATGGGTCCTGTTCCGGGGATTAGTTCAATGATAAACTCGATATCCCTATCTGGGGGCATACCGGGCAAAAGATCTAGAAATACATCGGGGTATTCACAGACTATCCGGACTTGGTCAATGGTAGGTTGGGCTATACTCTTGTTGCACTTGAATTGACGAGGTAAGGTTTCAGATATATGCTCTACTGATATTCCAGCGGTACTGGTCATGGTTATGGCTTTCTTGGCACAGTCAATCAATCCTTTATGTTTGGACATCCAATCCATTCCTAGTACTACTTCCAAACCTTTAGTTCCGAATACTACCAGATTAGCATAAAACTCTATGCCATGGATTCGGATAGGGACTTCTTTGCAAATTTGCCTAGCTTTGGTGGTTGAACCGGGAATTTAAACAATCATAACATGCTTCAGTTTGGTTGGTTGAATCTTACTAGTGCATGCAAATTCTTCGGTGACAAATAAGTGTGATGCACCAGAATCAAACAACACTCGATCAAGTACTGAATTAACAGAAAACATACCCAGCACGACGTCTGGCGCTTCCTGAGCTTCTTCAGCATCCATGAGAAAAAGACGGCCGTTGCGATTGAGTGAATTCCCTAGGGCAAACCTTCTTCCTGGCTGAACACGACGCTGCTGCTGGGCTGGGGCATTTGCATTGGGGGATGCGGCATTCTTCTTGTTGGGGCACTCGTTGGAATAGTGACCTTTATTTCCACAGTCATAACAAGTCACTTGCGACTTGTCCTTTGCTGCAACAGGCACAACATTGCTTCCAGTCCTCGGGGCAGTGTTGGTGTTGGTGGTAGCATTGTTGTTGAACTTGGGTGGGGCACGGTTGAAATTGCTAGAGTTGCCGGGGTTGTTGTGATTTCCTCCGGGCCTAGAGTTTCCACGGTTGGGATAGGTCGGACGGTTCATCGGGGGTCTGTTGGTTCTTGGGGAAAATCCTGGAGATGGGTTAGGGCGGTACTTTGGGGTCTGATGGGTTCCTGGTTGATGCACCATGCAACGCTTGCGGTTCTCATTGGCTTGGTTGATCTTTCCTTCCATCTGGATGGCAGAGTCGACAAGGGCTTCAATATCAGCAAAGGGGATATTGACTAACACTGTCTGCATCTCATCGTGCAGACCATTCAGGAATCTTTCTTTCTTCTTGGCTTCGGTGTCGATCTCATCCAGGGCATACCTAGCTAATGACAAGAATTTGTCACGGTATTCCACTACGGTCATCCTTCCTTGCTTCAGTTATCTGAACTCGTCTCTCATCCTCTTGATCAAACCCGGTGGCACATGGGTTCTGCTGAACTTGACTTTGAATTCCTCCCAGGTCATCATCTGGCCTCCGGTCATTGCGCGGACACTGTCCCACCATGCCCTGGCATCTCCGGCTAGATAGTGGGTGGCGAACAGAACTTTCTCATTGGCTTTCACTCCTGCGACTTCTAGGTTGTTTTCCATGGTCTACAGCCAATCGTCTGCATCTAGAGGCTCTTCCGACTTAGTGAAAACAAGTGGATTGGTATTCTGGAAATTCTTGAACTTATATCCATGGTTGTCCTGATTTCCTTGGCCTTGGTTGTTGTGGGCCAGCTGAGGTATCTGTTGCAGGGTGGCTAGGTTGGCTTGACGTTCTGCTCTTTCAGCTTCGCGGTCCGAAACCAACATTTGCAGGATCTGCAACATCGGGTCCGGGGATGAACTACTTCCTCCGCGTGGCATCTGAAGATTGAGATAGATCATGAGAAAAGAGGGAAATTTCTAAGGTTTCGGGACTTTGAAAAGTTTTTAAATATTGACTCAGATTTTCTATCAACTTGCTTTTCATTCATTCATTCATTCATTCATAGCACACGATACAAACACACACCATAACAAAGGAAAACAGATGGTTTTAAGAACCATTCTGGAAACTACGATACAGTGGGACCAAATACTACTCACTACGCTAGTGCTCAAGTGCTACTACTCCTCGGAATAGGTGTAGTCGTCATCCTCATCATCCTCATCGTCATCAATGAAGGCGTAATCGTCCTTATCGGTGAAAAAATCCATAGCCTGATCCTCCAGAAAATCATCATCATCGCTGAGATAGGAGTAGGGGTCTCCACGAAGATCCTCTCCGGCATTCTCCCTTTCCTCCAACTACATGTCTCTCTCGTGGATGGTCTCCTCCAAAGACAAGATACGGTGGCGAAGACGGGCAATGATGCGCTCCTTCTTGTCGAGTTGACGGTGGTGAGACTTGCGATCCTTTGCTAGCATGGCGATGGTTTGATCCTTCGTCTTGATGATGTCGGACTTGTGGTTGGAGTAGTCACGGCAATTGTCCAATTCCTGCTAACGATCGTACATCATGAAGCTGAGGTGGTCCAATTGAGTCTTCAGCTCAGGGTGGTATGGGGCTTCCAGTGGTTGTCCATTAGCATCACGCCTTGGGAAAAACTCAAAGCAGGTTCCCTTGATCTGGTTGATACTCTGCCCACACAAATGGGCAAGACTTTCCTGCATGGCCCTGGCAAGTCCATCGAGCCAGTTGTTCTCTCTTAAGGTAAACTGAATTCCCTCAGCAGTGGGAGGTTAAATCTTTCCTCGAAGACTTGCAGCAATTAGCCACTACAGATCTTCTCCTCCTTGATCATTGAGCTGAGCCCCGAAGAACTCAAAAGTGCGACGCCCAAGTTCAAAGCTGGTCCAAATCCCTCTCAAAGATAAGGTCTACCCCATTCCCCAACTGATAAAACTTGATGTACTTCACGTCCATCTATAAGAATATAGGATGAGTAAGTTAGTAGAGTGATCAAGTGTGTCAAATTTTATGTATTTTGCAAGAGTTTTTTAGGAACCTGAATTTTCATGAAAGAATCAAAGTGATAAGAATGGGAATAAGTTTTTGTAAATATTTGCTTTCTTTGGTTTTGAAACTAAGTTTTTGGATTCAAACGTCCAGTCTAACTAGGGTCTCCTATGGTCAGGATGGCTCTGATACCAACTTGTCAACACCCGGATTTTTAATCCCAGATGCCTGTTATGCCATACATCGCAATCCCAGGATTACCATTTTTGCGAGACATAACAGAATTGGATACCACGGTACATCATCCATTACAAACCATACATAAGATCTTACACAAATAAGGATCTCATGATCCAGTTCTTAATACAACTTCAAGCAGCGGAATACGTAATAATAACGGCAACATAGGTGAAGCTCCATCTTCGGGGTCACAGGCAATGCTGACGATGGGAGATGATCCTAGTTGTCGTAACCTTCCTGCGGTCCATCATCCTGGTACTCTTCTTCATAGTGTGGCCACGGGAATAGCCAGGGACAAAGCCATGAGTACTCTTTAAGTACTCGCAAACTAATACTAACAAGTTATGGGGGGTTTTTGTAGTAGGACACTAATCTCTAGGGTTGTTTTGCAAAAAGCTAGATTTACCTCTACTAAGTTCAGAAGCAAGAAAAGATAGTTGAAATTTTATAACACCTAAGTGGGAACTTGCATTTCATATCACAACCCTGTTGTGGTCAAGTCAAATTCTCAACTCATTTCACAAGTCATTTTGAAAACATCTGACAGGGGAACAGTATGGCCACTCCAACTGTCCATAACCGTGGATGCGGCTATTCGAATAGTTTGACACTCTGCAGAGATTATACACTTTCACCACAACATTCGATACATCCGTCAGGAACAAATCCTGAATTCACCATAATCAGTATGCGGATAATCAATCCGAACCTTTCAATTACACGCCCTAGTATAAGCACCTCTCCTGTGAGTTTGGCCTCCCAACCATGACCAACTGCCATCTTGGATACTGCACAGGTGGAAAATCTTCACAAGGTAGCCTCAGCTTAGACCTTGGCCGTGAGGGAACCAATACTAAGGTATATAAGTTTCCAGTCAAGCCCTACCCAATCTTCGGGTATTGTGGTTGTACGGTAAAATTGGAATGGTATCGCATCCAGACAACCAACAGTTTTATAAAGGGCTAAGGCTCATGCCTCAACATTTTCATCACCATAAATCATCTGGTGTTCGGAAACACATGTCCAAAACATTTCAATAGAATGATCCATCATTCCAAGGTTTTCATAACCATTTTTCCACCAAGTATTCCCATCTAAGTTGATCAGGTTTTATGCTTAGCACTAGCATCTACAAGTGGGGTAAGTACTAATGAGGGGTGGTAAACCAGTGGGGTTTAACTAAGTTCAATCTCATGCCTTAGGATGACATAAAACTTATCTAGCTTAGGCCAAATTTTATGCTCTTTATGCAACCTTCAATTATCTTTCTAGTATCTACAATTCACTTAAGTAAACTCTAAGTAAAAGCTTTGATAAAGAAATAAAGTATAAAGCTTGTAAGTAAAAACTAGGATTGGTTTATCAAGTGGGTATGATCATATATGCTTAAGGCATATAGTTAGCATGGTAACCAGCAAGTATTGGCTTGCATCAATATCATTATAAGCTTGCTAAATTGCAAGTGTTAGCTTTCCTTGTGCAGAGCAGTGGTTGAAGTTCTCTTCGGCTTCTTCTTCGTAGTATCCTCCTTCTTCCTCGTATCCTTGGTCGGTACTAGCGTCTATAAATACGAGGTACACAATCACCAAACAATACTTAACTAATTTCAATCCTCACACAAAAGGGTCCTATAGTTGATCTAGCATCATCACTAACATTACAAGATTAAAGCTTGGTTTAATTCCTTTTATTTTTTTAGAAAAGTAATTTCTACTCATTGAAAAACTACTTAAGATTTAATATTCTCCAAACCAAACATGGGATTATGTTGACACATGTCATCACCACATATTTTAGTCCATGGGAATGTGATTTAAAGTGGTGTCACAATTTAATAAGGTTTAACCTTTTATTTTAATTAAATAAAGTGACTAGAAATGCCTATATGGCATTCTTTTATTTCTTGAACATTCTTTCTGTAAGTAAACCCATATATTTTTATATATTCTGAAAGGTATGGTTAAATGTGATTTTTGAGAGTTGGAATCAACTCAAAATCTATCATGGTTTAAATTTGAAAAATGTTTGAATGCAGAAAAGGTTCTGCCTTATTATTTTTACCAAGGGTGATCTACAAATTAAAATGATTTAAAACCAACGGGCTTGGATTCAGCATTGCAAGACCTTTCTAACAAAATTGGTTTCATTCAATTTGATTCACTGAGTCGAGCTGGGTTGATTTTTAAAATTAGGTACAAAACTGTGTTTGAAATAAAATGGAAAAGGTTAAATTCAAACGACTGGGCTGCGCGGGAAGCGATATTGGGCCGGCCTGCTAAGCACAACGCTTACTTGGGCTGGTTAAGTTGTTGTCCCCACACGTCAGTGAGACAGGGAGGTGCGAAGCGGTACGGGGCAACGTGGGCCGTTCGATCTAGTTCTAATCTAACGGCTAAGGGTCATCGTCCACGTCGGGTAGCGCCGGCGAGACTGAACCCTAACGCTGCAGGTGGGGGTCGTGGGAGGCTCACCGGGGCTCAGGCGAGGGTCGGTGAGGCGGGCGAACGACGAAGTCGACGACGGCGAACCTCCTGGTACCGGCAGCTTCTCCTGGGACGGCTCCAATCGCTGGCCCCCTTCTTCTCCAGCAGCGGTGGGCTCCGGTGAAATTCCAACGAAGCGCTGCTCTCCTTGCTTCGGGACTGAGGCGGGGTGGTTCTGGGTGAGAGGGGAGTGAGGTGGTGTGCTCAATTTGGCTGGGGGTGGCCTCTATTTATAGTGGCGAGAGGGAACCGACGGGCGTAAGCTGAGCTCGTCGTGGTCGACGACACAGAGGGCTATCGGCGTGGGCGACGGTAGGGGGCGGTGCGGTGCTCCCTGGCGAAGCTCAACGACATGGTGGCGAGGCATGGGGCGGTGCAGATTGGTCGGAGCGCGGCGGTGCTCTACGCGTGCCCGACGGAAGTTTTTATGGCGCACAGCGTGCGTGGTCCGCGCGGCGGCGAACGAGCGTGTCTGCGGGGTTACTGGGACGGTGGTGATCAAGCGTACATGCGGCGAGGGCGACGCGCGGTCTGTGGGCGTCTGGCGAGCTTGGCATGGTCTGTGCGTGTGGTCCACGGGTTGGCAAGGTTCGAGCGCTGGATAGGGAGTGGCGGTGAGGTGTTAGCTTGCTCCTAGACATGTTGGCTAGGCTTGGTGCTTCTCCTAGCTCGCTGTCGACATGTGGTTGGCAAGGGTGCACTCGGCCTGCTCACCATTGATGACAATGGCTAGCTTACAGTAGTGCTAGAGATTAGTTTAGGTTGTTAGATGATCTACTAAGGCTAGTGGTGTCCAGAGAGGGAACAAGTTAGGCTTAAATCACTGCTCCAAATAGTGTTTAGATTTTTTTTGATTTGTATCTGCAAGGTGTTTGATGAAATGGCCGCAAGAACTCAAGTTTTGAATTTTGAAAATATTTTTGGTGGGTGTGCTAGGTTGGTGCTGGTGAGTCTGTAGATGCTTGGGTTTTGAAAGTTGAGCTTGTTTGAGTGGTTTTTGAAAAAGTGGGATCTTCCCATATGATAAAGATTCAATTTTGAACTGTCCTTTAAACTATGCATTTGAATGTTTCTGGATGATCACAAAGTGGGCCTTGATACTTTGTTAGGAGTACTATCAAGGGGTGCAAAGATCCAAACAAGTTTCTGTTAAGTTCTGAAAGTTTGGAACAGCCAAAATAGGCATGGGAGTTAAATTGGTCAAAATGACCATTCACTCCTTTTGTTTGTTTTGATTTATTTATCTTTGGGAAAAGTTTGGGAATTGTTTAGATGATGTTTATTTCATCTAAGAATCATTTTACAAGCAAAGAAACACATAAACAAGGCAATTCAAAAGAATTCAAAATGGGATGCATACACACATGAATGCTTTCTCATTTTATTTTAGAAAAGTTTTTGTTAACCCTAAATTTTATGATTAGAGTCTGGTGATTCTAGTTTAATAATTTTGGGATGTTAAAACTATCGGTGCACTTATCGGTGGCAATCGGAACCTCTCACAAGGTTGGGGCACTTCTCCACAACTTAATTGGAGGCTCCCAACAAATGCCACAAAAGGCCACAATGCCACCAAGGCCACAAACCGTCTAGGGTTCCAAGAACCAAGAGGGACAAGCTCCAATGAGTAATTCAAACCAAATCCTTCGAGGAGAACACAAACCGATGCACCAAATGCAAATGGCAAGAACACCACAAAGGTGCTCAAATCCCTCACTCTCAAGTTCCAACAAAGCTACTAAAGCTATTGGGGGAACAAGAGAGGAGGAATCAAAGAGAGACACAAAATCCCCCAAAATCTTGATCCCCAAAGATACACTCACAAAGAGATGAATCGGTTAGGTCAAAACGTAGATCTAGATTACCTCCAACTACCCCTCAAATATATGCAAGAATCAACAGAGGGGTGAGTATAAATCAAGCTCAAAGAGTAAGGCAAATGAGGGCAAAGCTTAGACAAAAGGAGGAGAAAGAAGCAGCCCTAAAAGACAAAGGGGTGAATTTATTTAAAGAAACGGGCAAAATCTGGCCGTTGGAGCTATTTTCCGGACTGGTCCGGTACTACCGGAATTTACCGGTAATACCGCATGTGCCAGGAAAAGCGAGGCAGCAGCGCATGTGCATGGGGCTAGCAGCAGGCAGTACAAGGGATTGGGGGCATGCAAGCAAGCGAGCATGCGCTGCCCCAACAAGATGCGAAAGCAGCAGGCGCACAAGTGGCATACCATCGCGCAGAAAGCAGAAGGCAGCAGATCGCACGGCGCGGCGAAAGGTGGGGCTGGCCAACAGCGCGGCGCAGCGCGGTGGCCAGCCAACGCAGCGCGGGGCCAGCAAAGCAACGGCGCACGCAGAAATCAAGCGTCGCGGCAACGCGAGTAGCGCGGGCGGACGCGAGCGAGGCGCACGGGATTGGCGGCAGCAAGAGGTCAACACGATACCACCGCGAGCGAGCGACGCGCGTACGCGAGGAGCAAGGCAGGAGCTGGATCTGGATCTGGGAAAAATATCTGGGCCGGCCGGTAGTACCGGCCCACCCGGGCGGTACTACCGGGCCGACCGGTACCACCGGGAAAAGGTACCTAGCGAGGCAGAAAGAAAAGGGCCGCTCTCAGGGGCGGGCGGTAGTGCCGGCCCACCCGGGCGATACTACCGCTCGGCCCCAGAAACAGATTGACGGGTAAATATTCAAACGACAATAACTTTTGACTGGAAGCTCCGATTGACCCGATTCCAATTGTGTTGGATAGAGGACGACAAGGGCTTCACAATAAAAGGTGGAAATAATGGTTATCACCAAGTGAGAATGTATCAAGTAGAATAATGTGAGATACCTCACTTGGTGAGAAACCGAAAAGCCGCATAAATCAAAATCGCAACAAGATACAAACGGAAGATCCGATTTTGATGAACAAGAACTTGTTATGGAGATTAACACAAGATCTATATCCTCACATGGGTAAGACCAAATAACAACCAAATACGATGATGCAAGTATGCAAAGTTTTGAGATCTCTCCGAACGATGTGACCGAATTACTCATACGGGAGCCCCTCTTGATTGTACGGTTATCTATCCTAAACCCGGTCTCACACACACAACATGAGACCGACAAAAGGGAAACCTATCAAGATTATACCTTTGCCTTGAGCATTCCACTTGAGCTCGATGTAGACGATCTTGCCCTTCTCAAGATGGAACGCCTTTCTTGATTCTTCATCATCGATCCATGATCACCGAGGATGGCAAGCCTCAAACATGCGATCTTATATAGATGGCGCATTTTGAGCTTGCACATCACATCTTCTTCTCATTTCATCGACCTTGAAGCCAACACATGCTCCAAGCGATGCTAATGGACAAATCCTACAAGTATAACTTAATACACACATTAGTCCATAAAGATTGTCATTAATTACCAAAACCACACATGGGGTCCCACATGTTCTTTCAGCAGGCCAAGGAAGTCTAGGTCCAGGGAGAAAGGTCGACCCGCAGCCACCCCCAGTAGCTGTTTGAAGGATTCCATAGCCTCGGCCTTGCCAGCATGTTCAGAAACACGGACATTGTCCACCATAAGATGACTAATGAAGTTCTTCCGTCGGCGGTGGCTAGCATGCGTATGGAAGAAATGCGTGCAGGCATCGCCCTCTCGCAACGAGAGGATCCGTGATATCTGTCGCGCGAGGGTTCTTTCTAGGGATGCCAGCCCTAACAGCTTCTTCTTGAGAAGGCATCGCAATCCACGCTCCTGAGGGGAGAGCTGCCTGCTTTCCATGGCAATATCAAAGCGAAGGATCAACTCAGTTGCCACAAGGATCTGCAGCTTGATGCTCCCGATGAACTTGGAGCTCCAGTGGGAGAGCGCCTTAGCCACGGCCCGAAGCTTTGCATCGAGCCTCTTGAAGGGGTTGGGATCCCATTGTTGTGTCGGCCATGCTTCCTGAACCACTTCTGTGAATCCGTCAACTCTAGGCCAGAAGGATTGAAACTGAAATCTACGCCCCCGATGTAGGTCCGGGGCTAGGCTCAACAACAGATGGCAACGGTCTGAAGGCCCTGACGATAGGGACGAGAGGAAAGCATCGGGGTATAGCGCTTCCCAGTCCACCGTGGTGAAAGCCCTATCAAGTTTCTCCAGCGTGGGTTGCGCCCGCTCGTTGGACCACGTATATCTGCGACCGTTAAGGTAGAGCTCCTTCAGTTCTAGCATAGAAAGAGTCCGCTTGAACTTGGCCATCATACGACGATGCAGGACTCCTTGGCTTTTGTCCTCTGAATCGATAATGAGGTTGAAGTCGCCCGCCACCATCCACGGCCCAGCATGCAGGTCCCGAATATCTTGCATCTCCTGGAGGAAGGCGCGCTTATCGACATTGCTCTGGGGCCCATATACTCATGTAAACCACCAGCCGTGCCCCTCGCCCGTCGAGATGCAGGTTGTGATTGCATTGTTGGAGTAGTGGGGGTGAGTGACAGAGACTCTGCTGGACTGCCAGGCAAGCAGGATCCCACCCCGGGTCCCGTCCGCGGGAAGGAAGAAAAACTGATCAAAGGAGGGGCCGAGGCTTTCCCTCACCACGCGGTCGGTAGTGACCGCCATTTTGGTCTCCTGAATGCAAACGCCGCCGCCTTAGCAGATGACAACACTCTCAAGACCGCTAGCCAATGAGCCGGGGAGTTTAAACCACGCGCATTCCAAATACCAATGCCAAAGTTTGGGTCATCCATTATTACAGCCGCGAGCGGGAACAAAAAAGAGGAAAACAGATAGCACAAATCAGACTAGGCACTCCACCGGTGCGTCATCGCACAAGGGTAAGGCATCAGGCATCCACCCGAAGAGACGAAGGACCACGTCGATGTGCTGCTGGCGCATGGGTCTCGCGAACAGATCCAGGTAAGCGTCGAGAGCGTCGTCCCCAATCACCTCGCCCTCTCTGGCGATCCCCAGCCTGGTGATGAGCGTGCGCTGCTGTTGTCGAATCGGGGTACCGGGCGCGAAGCGGCCACGGATCCTTCCACTCCTCCTCACAGTCCCAAGAGTGTTGCTTCTTGTTCCTGCAGCGCTTGGCTACCGGCCTACTCAGGACCGAGTTGTTGGGTTTCTTACAGGATCCACGGAAGGTTTCTGAGCTCACCCTCCCCACCGGCGTTGCGACAGCAACCGAGACCTTGGGTCTCTGCTGCGGGGTTGGGTCAGAGTCTGCAGGAGAAAGGTCGACAGAGAAAACATCCATCACATCCACCACCAATCTGGGAGAGCTCATCTGATCAGAAAACGACCAGATGTTGGATGCCATGTCATCAGAAGAGGAGAGCAGTCCAGGCGAGGCCATCTGGAAACCTTCCTGATCCCCAGGTGCACCATTACCGCCCGTAGCTGAGCCAGAAGAGCGCTCGAGAATAGGTGCGCTGCGACAGCCACCAGATGGCCAGACCACAGCGTCCCTCGCGTGGGCCCCGCAGGTCAACGAGGAGGCCAACCCATCATGCGCAGCAATTTCAAATGGGTCGCCTGGGAACTCTCCCGTATGGGGTTGGGGAAGGTACGTGGCGGGCCCCTCCACGCGCAGCACTGGATGGTCACATCCATCCCTGATCGTTTCCTGGTCAAAAAGTGGCCCCTGACCAAAAAAGGAGTCCCCTGATCGTGATTTCTTGTCAAAAGGTGGCTCCACGATGGGGGCAAGAAACTGATTCGCCCCGCTTTCCGCAGACAGGCGCTCCTCCACACGGGCCCCCTCTTCCACATTGCTATCAACCACTTCATCATCTTCCTCATCTTCTCCTTCCACCTCTGGCCAAGGCATGACCTCTAGCGGGGAGTTAATGGAGACACGGCGGCTACCACTCCAGCCGTCACCGGAGGTTCGCCGCCGTAGAGACCCATCCATGCGCACGCCGGCAATCCTGCCAGAGTCGCCATCGCGTCTATCACCGTTGCCACGGCTGCCGCCGCCGC
The DNA here is from genome assembly GCA_030063025.1 of Avena longiglumis. Lineage (NCBI taxonomy): Eukaryota > Viridiplantae > Streptophyta > Magnoliopsida > Poales > Poaceae > Avena > Avena longiglumis. The sequence goes on from CP125973.1 coordinate 226,490,121, forward strand.
GTCCGTGCCCATCACCGCGGTTGTCGACGTGGTCCTCGTCGGAACCGTCATCCTCTCCGTCGTCTTCGGGACACGGGTCATGGCCGTCATCTGCCATACTCTCGGCGCGCACTAGCCTGATCCGGACCACGTAGCATAACATGTGCTTCTCCAGAGGGATGAGGGCGTCGCCGAGGACGACCAATCCCTCGTCCTCCTCCATCAGATCATCGGGATCTTCGATCAGTAACGCCTTCTCCTGTGGCAAACGGCTGACGTTGTTGAGCCATGCCACCACTCGAAAGCTCCCCAAGTATTCCCGGCTTGTCTTCGTGGCGCCCAACCGCTCAACCCAAGCAGCAGAGCCGAGCAGTGCCACCACCGTAGAACGGTTCCAAGCATACGCCGGTATCCCGGTGAGCTTGTTATGTGCACGGTAGCGTAGGGACTGCCTCACAGCCTGTAACTGTCGGTTCCACGGCAAGAATCGGAGGGAGAACCCTCGCCCGTCCACAACTCCGGCGGCCACCACATCATCGCGCATCCGCCTGCTGCTGCAAACCAACAAGAAATCTGCCGGCCACGACCGATGGATGGTAAAGTTGTCTTCCGCCCGAGGAACCTGAGCTATCACCACCGCACCGGCTTCGATGAGGGAGAAGCTGGCCCTCTGCCCCGAGACAAACGCCACGAGTGCCCACCGAAGCGCGCCCTCCGCCGCCGCAATCTCTGCAGAGCGTGGGATGATCACCGAATCCATGGCCGGCCGGGCCGTGTCATGTCGGGAAGACGATGACAGGTCACGGGATAGGGGGCGTCTTCCTTGGTCGGCGTCGCCGCCTCGCTGGTAGGCGGAAGAGCTACGTCTGCGGGCGTCGCCACGATCCCTGCGCCCGCCACGGCCAGCACGTCCACCGTGCTCAGCGCGCTCTCCTAGCACGCCACACTCGCCATGTTCTCCATGCCCTCCACGCGCCTCGAGCGCCAGACCGCGACCGCCGTACTCGCCACGACCATCATGCATGCCACCCCGCGCGCCGTCCACGACCTCTCTCCGGCCAACGAACCTGGACCCAACCGAGCTTGGCCAAGGAAGCGGTGAGCCCTAGTACGTGCCCAGACGGCGCCGCGCCGGGACACGATAGGCTCCGCCAGGTGCCGACGAAGGCGAACGCTGCATGGGCGGCGCCGTTGGTGTGGGAGCCGGCTGGATGTGGCTGCCCAACCGCTCATGCACACCCCTGCGATCGGTTGCCTCCAACTCTCGACCGCGCGGGCGTCGCTGCTGCTGCTCCGGCCCAAGAGCTACCTCCGGTCCACGCGCATCAGCGGCACGCCGGCGCTGTCCACCTGTGCCTAAACACGGATAGAGCTGCTGCCTCTCTCCACGCCGCTCGGGGCAGTCACGGGCATGGTGCCCTTCATGGCGGCACCGCAGACACACGGTCTCGAACGTGCAATCTTTGGAGATGTGACATCGCCGGAGACAGTTGAATCAACATCCGGCGAGGTCCGGCGGTAGGTCCTCACGGATGTCAAGCGCTGGGAGCTCCGCGCCGCCGCCACGCCTCCGCTTCGCGCGACCAGCACACTGCCAGGGGCCTTGTTCACCATCTGGAGCAGCCTGGCTCGCCATGGGAGGAGGTGTTCGCTGAAGGGGAGCCGGCCGAGGGGCAGCAGCTGACGCGGGCGCAGGGTTCGGCGCCACCACCGGGGAGGGAGAGCGGACCGCAGGCGACGGGGTGCCGCTGCGGAGTACCTCGCATTACGAGTGGGGCGAGCGCTCGTCACCCTCATCGTCGGAGTACTCCGCCCAGTGACGTGCTTGAGAGGAGGTGGGGTGGAGAGGGAGGGGGTTGGGGAAGGGACGACCATGGCAGGATGAAGGGAAGGAGCGAAGCGAGTGTCCGCCGGCGCCGGAGAGGCGGCCGGTGTGAGGCTGTGTACGCCGTCGCCGGAGTGGCAGGCGGCGATGGGCTAGGGCTTTCCTACGCTAGGGCTCTCGCTCGCTCCCTTTCCATTCTGTTTATATATGCAATAAAAAACTGAGAAGCCCGTAGCAATGCACGAGCATTAACTATAAAAATAATTTAATAGAAATTCAAATTTTGGAAGTTGGAAAGCATATTCCATACGCCGTAACCGTGCGACCGACGGAATGCAGGCCGGCATGCCCGGGCAGCCGCCCGGGCTCTAGGTGCTAATTACCTTTATGGTTTACATGATAGAGCTAGCTTAAGTAAGAAATTTTTAGGACAAATCTTGGTCAATACAGCTGCATGCAAAGCCTGCCCAGACTCAGTGATTGACCTGGCTCCGCCACTGGAATGCAACAGACCCAACTTCAGCACGAGCCATCCGACGGCAAAATGGACAAAAATAACCCAAATTCGAAAGGATTTCACGAAATGACCCATCTGGAAAACTATTTCACTGGCACTAACCCTTTTTGTAGCGCCTAACAGCAAGGCGCTACACTCTACAGTGTAGCGCCTTTCAGCTAGGCGCTATGCCCCCTGCCAGCGTGGCACCGCCTGGCCTCTCCCTGACCCTACCCCGCCGTGTGACGCCCAGGCGCTATGCCTGGGGCGACTAACGTCCAGGCGCTATGCCTGTGTGTAGCCTATCGACAGCGCTACACTTTAATGTGTAGCGCCTAGTGAAGGCGCCACACCGAGACATAGCCTCTCAGCCTCTCCCACCCTCCCCATTCACTCCCATCGACCCAAGGAAGGAGAACAGCAAGGAGGCGCCTTCTCCCCCTCAAATCTCTCACATTGGAAGCTTTATTTGGTGGATTTGTGCCTCCTCACTGCTAGAGGTACCTCCTCATTCCCCTTCATTTTGACCTTTGGAAATCTTTCATTTTGGTTGGACTTGGCTTGAAACCCTAGAAATTTGATTTGGAGAGAAATGTTTGGAAATTTGTTAGATTCATTGGCCAATGTTGGTTATAAAGATGTGTATGAAGCATTTAGTTAGGTTTAGGGTTGTTGAAATGACATTGTTTGGTTTATTGGAATGTTATGGCTAGGTTTAGGGTTAGGGTTAGGGTTAGGGTTTGCTTATGTAAGAGAGGGTGTTCTTGTTAGCTTTATGGTTTGGTAATGTGTCTAGTATAGTTTTGTTTATCTTGTCATGGTTAGTTAATGAACATATTCTCCTATGTGTTAGGGATGGCAAGAATTGTTCATGTTCATCATGTGGACAAGGATGCCTTTTTGAAAGGCAACATAGAACCGGACCCGGATGAGCTAGATATTGTGTTTGAGCGTAGTCCCACCTATGCCGAGGTCTTGGAGCAAGTGAGGATTGAATTGAAATGGATGGACCCATGTGATGTTGTTGAGTTGGAGGGAAGACATAATGTGGGTTTTGGAATGCATATCCGTTGGAAGACCATGCGTATCTTCTCCGAGGCTCGTTGGCTTGCATACAAGGAGGTGGTGGCCGAATCACTAGACAAGGCTCTTGAGCTATTTGCCACCAAGAAGGTTGATAGTTCATTGCCTTTGGACTTGAACCGCCGTGCTTCCCCATTGGATAGTAGGAGTCCTCCACCCGTGGAGCAAGAGCTATGGATTGAACCTCATTTGAGCCAAACATTGAGCCCGATTTCAAGACACCAAGACGAAGTGTTGGAAGAGGACAATGATGATTGTGAGGGTGAAGATGATGATGATGTTGAACTCCATGACAACAATGTTGGTGATTTGGAGAAATATATCACTCAACATGACATGGACCGTGAACTCCGTATTCTCGAGGCTATGCTTGGACTCGGATGATGATGGTCCTAAGAAGAAGTTGACGAGGAGGGGTTCACGGCTAGAGAGGCCGAAATCCACCATACCGTATTGGGGTGGGACCATCGGGTGCCGTTGTTTCGTGATCTTAGTCTCACGGATGAAGCCACGGTTGATGGTGGCAAAGGCATAGTGCTTGGACCAAGGACAAGTTCTTACCGGGATGGCAATGAAGTGAATAATGGCTTTTGCAAAGGATCAAGGTTTAAGACCTTGTTGGAATTTAAGCAATGGATAAAGGACTTCTCGGTGAAGCATCATCGCCTTACACGTTCGTGCACTCGGATATCAAGAAGCGTTACGGTGAAGTGCGAGGAAGGATGTCCTTGGATTGTGCGTGCTAGACCATTCAAGGGAGGTCCCGATTGGCACATATCTAGTTGCGTATCAACTCACATGTGCCGAGGCCCGAAGGTGGATGGAAAGGATGCAAAGCATGAGCACCGACAACTCACCTCCGAGTTCCTCGCTTATAGGCTTTCGAATGACATCGCGTCGTTTCCAATAATGAGCATCAAGCAGGTCATGGAGTTTGTGAAAGCCCTCTTTAACTATGAGGTGAAGTACGGGAAGGCATGGAAGGCTAAGCCGCATTCAAGATGTTGTACGGTGATTGGGAGGAATCTTATAACCGAATCCCAAGGTTGTTGGGAGCGATGGCGATGCTAACCCGCATGGTTCATGTGGTTGAACCTTTGGGGAACAAGACAAGGATTGTAAACGGAAGAACCATTCGAGTTTTTGGCCGTGCATTTTGGGCTTTCGAGCAATGTGTTCAGGCATTTGAACATTGTAGGCCGGTCATCTCCGTTGATGGCACCTTTTTGACCGGTCAATTCAAGGGCACTATCTTGATTGCAATAGCCAATGATGCCAACAACCGGTTGATTCCTTTGGCCTTTGCTTTGGTAGAGGTGGAAAACAATGATAATTGGGAGTGGTTCTTCCATCTTTTAAGAACCAAAATATTAACCCCTCATAGGGAAATATGTGTCATCTCGGACCGTCATCAAGGAATTCTTAAAGCGGTGGACCAACATATTCCCGGGCATGCTCCGTTGCACCATCGTTGGTGCATGAGACACTTTTGTTCAAACTTCTATAGGGCATGCAAGAGCAAGGATTTGGCCGATGATCTACAAGATTGTTGCCTCGCTTTCACGGAACGTCGTTTCTCAAACTTGTACAACAAATTGCTCTTCAACAAAGAGCTCGATGCGGGTGGTCGAGAGTTTCTCGATAGGAGCATAGGAGAAAGAACAAAGTGGGCACGGGCATTCGATGACGGTGGCCGGAGGTACGGTCAAATGACAAGCAACATGGCAGAGGCCTTTAACAAGTTGCTCAAAGGTGTCCGTGCATTGCCCGTCACGGCAATAGTCCGTTATACATTCGACATGATGAATGGGTATTTTCTTAAATACTCAGAGGAAACGGACCGGCAGATTGCGGGGGACTACAAGAACAAGCACAAATACAAGTACCCACCTAAGGTTGATGATTGGATGCAATTTCAGACAAATAAAGCGGATGCCCAAGTTGTCACGGAGTATGACAACGACGAGCTAATTTACCAAGTTACGGAGCCTGGAGGTACAACGGCTGATGGTGTCCAACACGGAGGCCGAGCTTTCAAGGTCTCACTCAAGACTTGTGAGTGCACATGCGAAGGCCATCATTGCTTCATCTTGCTCGCACTTGCTCTTCGGCCTCGCCGTCGACATTTGGATTACAATAATCCGCTCACGGTGAGAGAGGCTGAGTTCTCCATTGAGACTACTAAGAAGACATGGGCTCCTAGATTTCATCCATATTTGGACCAATCAAAATGGCCGGAGTACCATGGGATTCAACTATGGCCCGATCCGAAATGGAAAGTGATTAAACGTGGAAGACGCAAGACAAAACGCTTTAGGAGCGACATGGATGGATGGGGCCATGGTGGTGCTCGAGAAACGGTCAATGACCAATTCCAAGAGCCTCGTGAGAGAGCCCGGTGTGGAACATGCAATGGTGAAGGGCACAATGCAAGAAAGTGTTCTCAAAGGAAAAGAGCAAAAGGAAATGAAGCAAGCACTAGCCAACCAAGTGGTAGCCAACAAGTCCCAAGCCAACCAAGAACTAGCCAACAAGCTCCAAGCCAACCAAGAACTAGCCAACAAGCTCCAAGCCAACCAAGAACTAGCCAACAAGCTCCAAGCCAACCAAGAACTAGCCAACAAGCTCCAAGCCAACCAAGAACTAGCCAACAAGCTCCTAGCCAACCAAGAACTAGCCAACAAGCTCCTAGACAACAAGCTCCTAGACAACAAAGAGGTCGATCACTTGGGCTTAGAAGAGGAAGAGGGCGTGGCGGTTTTAACCCGTCTAGTATGTTAGGTTACTTGGTAGGACCAAATCCTTACGTTAATAGGTACGGATGGAATATTCATACTTGCACCCTTATGTTACTACCTACTATGCTTATTTCATTGAATCAATTATTGTTCACATTCATTGCATCCTTTACTAACTTGTAGCTTTTGTTCTTATAATAGGTATGGAGACTCGTCCCAACAAGGGCAATGATGGGGACGGTGTGAACTACTTGGCTATCTGGGAGAATGCTATGAAGGTGGTGGAAGAGAGGAAGAGGAAGGAGAAATAAGAAGAGAAGAAGAGGAAGGAGGAAGAAGAAGAGAAGAAGAGGAAGGCATTTGAAGAGGTAGTTCAACTTGCTCGAGACTTGGCGAAGAAGAAGGACGAAGAGGACGAGAGAAAGAAGAAAAAGGAAGAGGAAGAGAGGAAGAAGAAAAGGGAGAAGGAAGAGGAAGAGAGGAAGAGGCAAAAGGAGAAGGAAGAGGAAGAGGCAAAGGAGAAGGACGAGGAAGAGAGGAAGATGAGGGCCAATGCTAGGCCACCTTGCGCCGACCAAGAGGAAAGGCCACTAAGGCGTTTACTTACGAGGCCCATGGGAAGGAGGTTCCTATTTGTTGGTGTGGAACCGATTGCCGTTAAGGAATCCCAAGACTACTTATCCGATAGTTGGGGAAAGAAGTTCTTCATGTGTGCCAACTACAACCGCTCTCCCGAAAGTAGCCAACCCATACGACAAGCCACGGGTATGCTCAAAGCTTTTAGTTCTTCATGTGTCCCAAACTATTCCATAGCATATCCTCTAACATGCACTATTTTTGTAGTCTCCTCCGTATGTGTACTACACTTGGATAGACCTTGAGCAACCTCAATCCAACAAGGCTATCCAAGAGATCGATTTTGCCATAAGAAGAAGTCGCTTCCAAGAACGATCATGATTGGCGAGGACATGGCGAGGAAGCGCAAGGAACGTAATGACGAGATCCGCAGGAAAGAGGAGGAAGAGGAGCGCAAAGCTAAGGAGGCTCGTCTTGAGAGGGAAAGGCTTCACAAGAGGCGTGGCGTTCCATGGAGGAAGAGGAAGAGAAGAAGAGGAAGGGAAAAGGACCTATGATTTAGAACACCATGTTTGATGTTGTTTGAGATGCTTAAGGGCAAGAACTATTAGTGTGATGTCGAACTATTAGTATGTAAAGCCCCTTAAGGGCAAGAACACCATGTTTGAGATGCTTCTATTTGAGTATGTCATGAACTGCTATTCCTCGTCTTTTATTTGCCTTGTGTAATGTTTGTCATGTTAAAGTCTCAGAACAGGGAAATGTTTGGTCTGAACACAGTTTCAAGGCATAGCGCCTAGCAGAACGGCGCTACACAAGCATAGCGCTTGTCTGCTAGGCGCTATGCTAGCAGATTTCGTCTGTCCCCCAAACTCGGACTCAGACAGGCGCTACACTCGGACTTAGACTTTTTCCCCGAGCAAACTCTTGGTTTGCTCTCTGTTAGTTTGGGGGGCAGACGAAATCTGCTAGCATAGCGCCTAGCAGACAGGCGCTACACAAGCATAGCGCCGTTCTGCTAGGCGCTATGCTAGCAGATTTCGTCTGCTCCAGAATTACCAGGAGCATACACCCTGACATATGAGGCAGCTACACCCTGACATATATACATGAACATATATACTCAAATAACATATATACTCAAATAACATCAATATAATCTCAAACAACACCAACTAATTGTCATACATCAACATAGTCTCAAACAACATCAACGTAGTGCCAATACATGAACATAGTCTTAAACAACATCAACATAGTGCCATACATCAACCCATACATAGTCTCCAACCTAGTGCATCATCATCAACATTGTGCCATACATGACCTACTTCCGTCCACGCGTCCTTGGGCCTCGGCCTCCTTGGAGGTATCTTCTTTGTCACCTCCTCTTCTTGCGACTCATCTTCATCATCATCAGTAGGCCTCTCGTCCTCCTAGTCGCTCTTGACCTCCGTGGCGGCTCGTCCGGACAACATTGGCCTTTCCTTGTTACGGAAGTCATCCGGCCCAATGATTGAACTGCTTCCTTGGCTTCACCGGTATGCGGAGAATCCAGACTCCTCCTCGGCCTCATTCTCCATATGAGGCAGCTACATGTAAGATTGTATGGCTATGAGAAATGCATGGGAAACAGAAAGCACTAAATGCATGTAAGGTTGTCCCATACCTCATCTTCCGAACGAATCGCCGAAGTGGTGTCATCCTCAACATCGTCCTGAAGATGGGACGACGGATCAGTAGTCGACTTGGACCTAGAATCGGACGGGTTGTGTACTCGGGATCACGGCAACCTAGCACGTTAGATAAGCGACGCATCTTTTGGGCCAAACGTAACAAATAACAACATAAGTCAAAACAAGAACATGCCTATCTTGAGGAAGTCTCGCATCCATACCTTAAGGAAGTCTCAGATCATGCCTTCTCCCTTTTTCCCTTAGGGGCAAAAGAATCGCCTCGGCATCGCCGGCATATTTCTTTACCTCCGTTCTCTGAGTCAAGAACAAGAACATGTTAGGCAAGAAAGAGATGAGAGTGCAAGGAAAGTAATGCGAAGGCAACGATAACTTTACCGCAGTTGAGTGAGGAAGAAAGCGGGATGTCGGTCCCTCCGACTGCCGGTTGTATTGAGTGTAGGCAAGTTCATCGAACCGACTGCTCCTCCAATATTTCTTCCTCATAGGACGGGCAAATGGAGACACGGGTACTACCAAGAAACCAATGGATGTAGTTGTTAAATGCAACTGGGCAATGTGCTCTTCCACTATTCCATTCCGTTCGTCGAGCATTCTCCACACAAATGAGGAAATCCATGACGTGCCTCCTATGATGGTGATCCCAATTCTTGATCTTCCTCGCTCTTCTCGTCCAACCTGAACAACAACAAAGAACCATGTTAGTACCATACAAAGCAATTGAGCACAAGTTCTCATGCTAACTAACCGATGAAGCTCCTTGTCGGTGTCCTTCCACACGTGAGGGTTGCACTGAAACAACCCGAACTGCCTCATCACCCGTTGTGGCATATGAAACTCAACTGCCCAATTGCAAATCAATGGGCAGCACATGAGCCAGAGAGATTGTTCCTCCAAGCACTTCTGGTTAATATCAAACCCAGGAGCAATACCAAACTCGTCCCCACAACCATAAGGCTCCCACTCCACCCGTAACATATCACAAGAACATGTTTGGTATCGATTTTGACTCGTGAAGTAAATATTATGGATAGTGACGTATAGATAAACATCTACCTTCTCGGGCGAATCGCATCAAACTCGTTTCAGGTACTTGAGGTACATGGCATCAACATCGCTTGTCATCTCCGATACCACGCACCACTTGTAAGCCCAAGTCGGTGGCGTGAGGGTTTCTATTATACGATGGCCAAGGATGGTGGCCCACCTCTTTGGGACGACCAACCGTAAGCGCTCCCAACTCCATATCGAGAGAAGAACCATAGCACCACCTATTCGGCAGATTCGCCGCCTCACGGTGCATCGTCCAACCGCAAGTGAACAAAAACGAGGTCAAGATAGCATATGTGTGGACTCGACATATACAAATGAATGTAGAGTGCACATGTGATTACCGCCGGTACAAGTAGGCAAGAGCCGCGAACCCCGGTGATATTGCTATCCCGCTTTCTAGTGCCTTGAGCCACATCCACCGAGCGGTCCTACCTCATTGCCAAGAAATGAGTCCTAGAAAGGACATACCACACGTACACACGAGCATGTGTCTCGATCACCTCAACCTCGGGGTTCGCATTCACTAAAGTTAGACACGATCCACGATATGTCGCGCCTGGGACTCTATCTTTGCTCTTATCTTCAAGTTCTTCAGAGCCATGACAATAAGTAGCTCCATCGCATTGCGCCACCCATCTAATCTGTGCTCATACAGAGAGGCTCGCGATAGGAAGTCCAAAGATCATGGAAACATCCCAAGAGTAGGAGTGATCTCGCCGGTCCGGAGGTGGAAAGTGTGCCTCCGGCCTCCACCGTCGACAAGTGCGGTGATAGCAGCCGCGTTGAGGTTCGGCGTCGACCGCTCACAAGCGTGATGAAAGGGAGGAGGCCTAGCTTGATGTACTCGGTGTACCGTCAGACGCAAGATGTCATTCAAGACGCCATGAGACCGAATCTTGAGGGAGGACAAGCCTCTGCATACATACAAGATCGAACATTATGCTTTTTCCAACAAAATTGAATCAATAGAAAAATAAAAGCAAAGAAGTTCAACCATGGTTTTATTACCATATGCTTCTCCGCCATCAAGTATGCCCGGTGTTGATGATCATAGTAATCCTCAAGTAGCCACACCATCCTACATATATATTCCAAACATCAATAAAATGTGTGTGGTATGTGGCCATTGTTTCAATTTATACAATAAACTACAAAGAATATGGAAGCATATTATTCACACATCCATACAAATCCATATAAAACCATCATACACAATGCAAATCAACAACACACTTTTATTCCCCATCAAATACAACTAATTTATAACTTCCAAATAACCAAAAACATGCACAAATAGTCCATATTATGAATCCAACTACATCTAGGGTTTGAGGATAATGTGCAAGATTTATTGGATGAAAGAGAGGGGAAAGGAGGGGATTACCTTGAGGAGGGATGAGCTAATCCACGGCAATCCCTCGATCTGTTGGATTTGAGGTGGGATTTGAGAGGGAAGGAGGAACCGCCGTCCTCCTCTATCATTCTTCTCTCCTGTGGATCGAATGGGGAGGGTGGGGGCAAGGTCAGAGGCTATGTCTCGGAGTGTGGCTGCTAGGCGCCACACATTAAAGTGTAGCGCTTACAGATAGCGCTACACCGAGGCATAGCGCTGGCGTTAGTCGCCTGCATAGCGCTACACCTGCAGTGGGGCCAAGGAGGGCCGAGGTGTCACTTGGGGGGCATAATAGCTGATAGGCGCTACACTCTATGTAGAGTGTAGCGCCTTGCTGTTAGGCGCTACAAAAAGGGTTAGTCCAGTGAAATAGTTTTACGGATGGGTCATTTTCGTGAAATCCTTTCGAATTTGGATTATTTTTGTCCATTCTGCCCCATCCGACAGCTTGCAACAGATACACAAGAATCATCACGAGCCATCCGACGGACCCAACTTCGCGCCGCCTTTATAAACGGACGGATAGGATCACGCCTTGTCAGACCATCCGGAGAGAGAGAGGGAGAGAGGGGGGAGAGAGAGAGAGAGAGCTGGGACGGGCGTACCGTGACATGGCCCCCACCGCCCTCCTCCTCCTCCTCCTCGTCTCCGCCGTCACCGCCCTCCTCGCCCCCACCATCTCTGCCGCATCGTCCCAGGAGCCACCGGCGACGCCGTGCGCGGCGGCCATCGTGTCCTTCTCCCCGTGCTTGGCGCACGTTGCGGTGGTGGCGCCTCCCGCCCTCCCCGCGTCCGCGCCCACCAGCGCCTGCTGCGCGGCTTTCCTGCGAGCCATCTCCACCGGGGACGGCGAAGGAGGAGGAGGGGAAGGATGCTTCTGCCACCTGGTCCGGGACCCACTCCTTCTCGGCTTCCCAGTCGACACCGCGCGCCTCGGCGCGCTCCTCCCCACCTGCGCCTCCGCGAACGCCTCCCCTGCCACTACCGTCGAGGCCGAAACCCTCTTCGCCGACAAGTGCCGAGGTGCGAAACTGTCCTTCGTCCTCCGCTCCTCCCTATATATGTCCTTGCAGTACGTATGCTTCGATCGAATGTCGTGCACACCCTATGCGCGTATTGTGGCGTACGTTCCTGTTGATCGCCGATCAAAATAGAAATTACTTTATGATCTCCTGATTGATGTTTCCTGATTCCTTGTACAACTACAATGGTGGTGGTAGGAAGGGATTACCTGCGAGCTCTAGATCCTACTAGAGATATTACTACTCTTGCATTTCTGAACTAGTGCACCGGGAGGAACACCGTGGGATTTTTTTGTTAAGGAGAAGATACTGAGAGGCCCAGAATTACTTGATGTTCCCGAAGAGCAGGATTTTATTTTTGCAATTTTTGTCACAATTAGTCATGAAAACTGGTCACTTAAGCTGTTTGCTGGATTGCTTGTTAGATACTATGAATTCCACACATGTTTGGAGATATTTGCAGTTAGTTAAAGGCGTCGTCACTTGGTGGTTTCTCCTAATGTGTTCGCAGAAGTAAATTATAAAATGAAAAGTATACGAGTGTGTCAGTAGTATTCGCTAACTCGATTTTACCAATTGAAACAGAGCTCAAGTCACTGCCTGAGATGCATTTTGCACCTCCATCGCCACCTCCCGCACCAATACCTTCTCCAGGTAAAACCAATTTTCTGCTTGCCTATTGATTCGATGAATCAGTGTCCAATTATGCTATTCTGAAGAATAAAACAATATGCATTTTGGCAGGCATGCCATATGTTCTCTCGTTGCATGTCCAAGTCAAACCTCAGTTTGTTTTATCTTGAGGTGTTCTATCCATTTTGTGTTCTATGCCGCAGCTGTACATGTTCAAACTAAACTGTAGGAGAGAACATCTAATTTTGCGCCGCATACTCTCTACTTGTACTTGAAGCCTCTGCTCTTCTAAGTTGTAACTGTGCCTACTAATTTCAGTATGGAATCTCCTGCTGATACTGTCTGCTTTGCGTGCACTGCTTTGTTAAGTCTGTTAACCTGAATAGTCCATTCTGGTCGTTTGAACACTTGAATGTCTTTCTTGAATCATTGGCCATACTTCGTGTGCACTAATGAAACTGATGTGCTTGCCTCAGCAGCCACCACCGTTCCAGGACCAGAGTCGTCCCCAGCCCCGAAGATGGAGGAGCATTCGACATCTACGACGCCCTTGCCGCGTGATCGGTCGGGATCGGACGCCTTCTGTGCCTGCCGGGTTTTCCTTGTGGCGTTGGTCTTCACAGCAGCAGTCTTGATCGTGCTGCAGTTCTGATAGATGTTGAACATTGCCCTTTTTTTTGGAAAGCTTTTGATACATGCCTGTGCCTGCTGCGCCATCATGTTGTTGCATACGCTGAGGCTGCCACGTGATACCTGAAAACTCTTCCTGACCGGTGCAGTTTGGTCGCGTGCGTTTTCATGATCTGACAGTGCAAGTACGGTTGTACACATTCAGGTTTATAGAATGCAGCTTAGTTTCTCTGCTGATTGTTGCTCTTTAAAAAAAAATGTGTGAATCTGCATGCCGGTTTCATGTGCCCGATCAATCAGAGACAGAGAACTCACCGGAATTATATTTCATAATACATTAATGTGCAGTACACATTCAGAGTTACTCACTTGAAACGAAGAAAAACAGGAGTACATAGCATTGAAATTATGCAAAAACAAGAGTAGATACTTCCTCTCATCCATATTAGTTGATTTGGATTTGTCTAGATTCAAATATATCAGACATGATTTAGTGCTAAATATATCCAAATCTAGACAAATTTAAGTCAATTAGTATGGGTTGGAGCGAGTACTATAATCAGCGGCGGCCAACGTTGTCTGAACAACTTCAATCTGCCTTCGAGAATAATTTTTACGGGCTGCACGTAAGCAGTGACAGTACCGCTGATGCCAACATGAGGCACGCGAGGAGTTGAGATGATATCCCGCGGCACAGGCTCCGGTGGGCGCTGGACGGGTAGTACTGCGGGTACAGCTGCCCCGGCGCCCCGTACGTGTCACCCCATGGGTACCCGTAAGGCGCAGCCGGCGGTGTATAACCGTAGTACACGGGCGTTGGTTCCGGCTCCGACGGCGGAGTGTAGTACACCGGCGTCGGCTCAGGCTTTGTCGACGGCGGGTAGTACACTGGCTTCGGCTCAGGCTCCGACGGCGGTGGGTAGTACTTCGGCGTCGGAATTGGCTCAGGCTCTGGCAACGGCTCCGGCTCCGGCTCGGACGGTGGCGGGTGGCGCGCCGGTACTGTCGGCGGCAGCGGGTGCGGATCCACGTCGCAGACGCACATGAGGCACTTGCACTTGTCCTCTGTCACTTCGCCCATTGCAGGGGACACCAGCATCATTACCAAGGAAATGGGGATGATTATTGCCTGGAGAGGCAACATTTGGCTTGATTGCCCCATGTTTTTAGTGTCAAAGATTAGCAAGAAGATCTCACTAATCAGTAAGCCGTGATCCCGTATATGTATGTGAACTGGACACCCCGAGTCATAGCTAGTGCTTGTCCTAAAAATAGTTCTTGGTATGCTGGCGCAACTACTGCTAATTTCTAAGGCGTTTGTGTGTGTTGCACGCTCTGTTTCAGCGAACCACGGAACCAAGGCCCAATATTAGTGTTTAATTTACGGTTGCTGTCGTTCTAAGTTACTCCTCTCGTCCATTTCCCAAAAAAAAAAAAAAATTACTCCTCTCGTGCCGTCGGTTGGTTTCGTTCGGCCTGACAGGCCGAGACGCCCAGTGAACAATAGCAGGTTCTAGAGCAAGACACGTACTACTATAATTTTTTTAAGGAAGTGCCTAGATCTCAGACGGAGAACTTCTTATGCCTAAGTCACTGACACTCATCCTATCATTAAAATCTCAGTTATAACTGAGTTGCAACTCATGTGAAAGTCTCATGTTCCACGAATCGCGAGGTAAACCTAATGGCGAGAGAGGGTTAAAATCTCAGTTATAACTGAGTTGCAACTCATGTGAAAGTCTCATGTTCCACGAATCGCGAGGTAAACCTAATGGCGAGAGAGGGTAAACCTAATGGCGAGAGAGGTGGCTGAGAATTAAATTCTCGGACGCATGAGAACTAGCAATTCCGCTTTTCTTATTGGAAGCAAAACGTGTCATCCATCGTTGCTGTTGGAGTAAATACACCACGGTACAAAACATCACTTCAGATTATCACCAAAGACACGCAACAAGCTCAAGATCTGTACAACTGCAACACCAATTCCTAATGTCACAATGCACGATCGTACAGAATGAGGTGGTCATCCATCTATCTACACCTATCTACACCGAAGAACAAAAATCCTCTCGTGAATTTTGGAAACCTATGTGCCATCTAGTACTACTGCTTTATTCCCCTAATCACAAGAGCGCTGGCTGGGCATCCCCCCTGCAAATGACCTCCCTGAAACAAAAAATCCAGTCAGTGTCTTCACGCCGTCGATCCTTGTGATTTCTGAACCAAGTGGTAGCTACGAACACCTGGATGCACGAAATTGAATGCAGATCACCACAAGTGCCTAGCAGCCAGAGAAAGCCGTTCGGCTGAAACACGCCGAGCTGCCGAACCCCTGGGGCCGCACGCTCGAGGGTGATCGACGCTGCTGATGCTCACCGTTGGGCGCCCCGAACCGCGTCGTCGACGAAGCAGAGCTGGTGAAGAAGCTGCTTGCTGGTGGTGGTGGGGGTTGGGGCGAGGCGAAATCCTGCATCATCCCGTTGAGCATGGATTGGAGTTCCCCCAGGGAATACACGGGCTCCTGCAACAAGCGAAGCCAAAGGTTTATTAAAAGATCCATCGAGTCGCGCACTAGGCTCAGGCATGCAGAACAAGTGTCTCTCGACATTCAGATAAGTTTCATCGGGTTGTGGAGCCAGGGGCAGGGGCGGTGGCGGTGCAACACAATTTCTTCACCAAAAAAATATCATGGTTGCTCTCTAGACTCTTAACGGCTGTCATGATTGTTCTAGATTCATAACGATTTTTCTCTCCTCTTCATGGTCCAAATGACTTCATATCCACGGAACTTTTTTTTTCTTATAAAAAGATACTAACACGATTTCCTCTGTTCTATTACTGTCCGAACATACCAAACTGAGAGTCCATTCACAATACTGTACTAGTTAGTTACCTCTCGACCAACTGTGGCCATGAGCGAGAACATCTCCTGAAGGAAATCGTGGAAACCCTG
Source organism: Avena longiglumis (assembly GCA_030063025.1). Taxonomy (NCBI): domain Eukaryota; kingdom Viridiplantae; phylum Streptophyta; class Magnoliopsida; order Poales; family Poaceae; genus Avena; species Avena longiglumis. Next base: position 226,506,196 of record CP125973.1, read on the forward strand.
ACAAGTCAAAGATTCGAGTTAGATGGACGCCCATGATCGAGACAAGACACAAGCACGAATTTAGAAGAGGGAGATTGATTACCTCGACCTCCTCTTGGTCGTCGTCAAGGGGATCGTACATCCCGGCGTCGTACAGCGCCCTCCTCTTCTCGTCAGACAACACTGCAAGAAGCGAACACTTGGAACGTCAACACAGGCACCTACACCTACTGACTATGAAAGCATTTCAGAAACGAGAACAGTGCAGTAGCGTACCCTTGTATGCCTCGTGTATCTGCTGGAACCTGGTCTTGGCTTCCTCCGTGCGCACCGGATCCACATCTGCGCCATTCGCGATCTTGTCCGGGTGCCACCTCTGCGCCATGACATGAACAAAGCAGAGATCGAATTAATTCCACGATCGAGAAGATAAACGTCGTCAATCTCTGCTTCGATCTCCCGCCTGAACCGCACCCAAAAGGATAACTGACTGAATTTACTCACCATGGCGAGGCGGTGGTACGCGGCGCGTATCTCGGCGGCGGACGCGCGGGGGTGGACGCCGAGCACGGCGTAGTAGGAGGACTGGTACTGGTACCGCGACTGCATCCTCCTCTCTCCTGCCTGCTTCGATCAATGCTAGTAGTATCTTACGAGCAGCTGCACGCGATCGCCGATCTCACGCCGGGGTTTGCTACTGGTGTTTCGATGGCGACCTGATGAAAACGGGAGGAGTCGCAGAGGATGGAGCTGGCGTATATAAAGGCGCGTCGCGCGGACGTGGGGGGAGGCCGAGAAGGAAAGGAGGAGAGGATAGGCGAAGCGTTGCGAAGGGGAAGGAGGAGTTGAAGCCAGGTTGGGCTTGGGCGCTGGGCGCTGGGCGCGGGAAAGGGCAAAAAATATCTCGCGTCCTGAACGTTCTGGAGCCGCCGACCGCCGACACCTCATGCTTCCTCGCCTGCGGGCCGAGCCAAGATATTTTCGGCTGCGTCCGGTTTCTGTGGCTGCCGGAGACCGTGGGCCCACCTGCCGGCCTATGTGCAGCGTGGTTTTGAACCGGTGGGGTCGGTGTGTATCTTAGCCTTGACAACTCAAAATTTCGTGCAACCACACGGTGCTGTCGGCAGAATGGACGAAAATAACCTAAAGAAATAACAATTTCACGAAATGAACTCCTACGTAAGAAATTCATTAACCCATTTTGCAACGCACACAGCGCGCTCTTCAGCGGCGCCAAGACGCCTGGCGCCACAAGACTGGAGCCCCATGGTCCCGATAGTCTGGCGCGCCTAGCTTGTGGCCAAGATCAGCTGCAAGCGCCAAGACTTTAGGTCATGTACCATACAGCCAGCCTCCCAGACCCATCTCATTCCTCTCCCAGCTCTAACAGACGGCCAGGGCGCCTTCTCCCCTCCACCTTCTCCCTCCTAGTGTCCAAATCGGAAGCCTCTCCGTGGAGTTCGATCCCCAAGTTCCTTGAGGTATTCTTCCCTTCATCTTTGATTTGACCCATTAATTTCTTGTTTTTGGTCCATATCTTGTAAACCCTATTTTTTTGTAAGATGCATGGTAGAATGTTCTTGTATTGGCATATGTGTTGGTATTGTGTTAATGTTACCATGGGTATCTATTAAGTGTGTTGACCATGGTATTGTTGTTGTGATTATGTTAGGCATGGCAAGAATTGTTCATGTTCACCATGTAGACAAGGATGCTTTTTGAGAGGTAACATAGAACCGGACCGGACGAGCTCGATTTGGTGTTTGAGCGCTCCAACATATGCCGAGGTCTTGGAGCAATTGAGGATTGAATTGAAATGGATGGACCCAAAGGATGATATTGAGTTGGAGGAAGACATAATGTTGGCTTGGGAATGCATGTCCGTTGGAAGACCATGCGTATCTTCTCCGAGGCGTTGGCTTGCATACAAGGAGGTGGTGGCGAATCACTAGACAAGGCTCTTGAGCTATTTGCCACCAAGAAAGTTGGTAGTTCATTGTCTTTGGACTTAAACCGTATGGCATCCCCATTGCGTCTATGAGTCCTCCACCCGTAGACCAAGAGCTAAGGCGTGAACCTCCCTTGACCCAAACATTGAGCCCGATTTCAAGACACCAAGATGATGATTGTGGGGTGAAGATGAAGATGACAATGATGATGTTGAACTCCACGACAACAATATTGGAGATTTAGAGAAATATATCACACAAGATGACATGGACCATGACCTCCGTATTCTCGAGGCTATGCATCCGACTCGGATGATGATGGTCCCAAGAAGAAGTTGACGAGGAGGGTTCACGGCTAGAGAGGCGAAATCCACCATACCGTATTGGGTGGGACCATCGGGTGCCTTTGTTTCGTGATCTCGGTCTCGCGGATAAAGCCACGGTAGATGGTGGCAAAGGCATTGTGCTCGGACCAAGGACAAGTTCTACCGGATGGCAATGAAGTGAATAGTGGCTTTTGCAAAGGATCAAGGTTCGGGACCTTGTTGGAATTTAAGCAATGGATAAAGGACTTCTCGGTGAAGCATCATCGTCCTTACACGCGTGCACTCGGACATCAAGAAGCGTTACGGTGAAGTGCGAGGAAGGATGTCCTTGGATAGTGCGTGCAAGACCATTCAAGGAGGTCTGAATGGCACATATCTAGTTGCGTATCAACTCACATGTGCCGAGGCCCGGTGTTGGATGGGAAGGATGCGAAGAACGAGCACCGGCAACTCACCTCCGAGTTCCTCGCTTATAGGCTTTCCAATGACATCGCGTCGTTTCCAAGAATGACCATCAAGTAGGTCATAGAGTTTGTGAAAGCCCTCTTTCACTACGAGGTGAAGTACGGGAAGGCATGGAAGGCTAAGCAAGCCGCATTCAAGATGTTGTACGGTGATTGGGAGGAATCTTATAACCAAATCCCAAGGTTGTTGTTAGCGATGGCCAATGCTAACCCCGGCATGGTTCATGTGGTTGAACCTTATGGGAACAAGACAAGGGTTGTAAACGGGAAAACCGTGCGAGTATTTGGCCGTGCATTTTGGGGTTTTGAGCAATGTGTTCGGGCTTTTGAACATTGTAGACCGGTCATCTCTGTTGATGGCACCTTTATGACCGGACAATTCAAAGGCACTATCTTGATTGCAATAGCCAATGACGCGAACAACCGGTTGATTCCTTTGGCGTTTGCTTTGGTGGAGGCAGAAAGAAATGATAATTGGGAGTGGTTCTTCTATCTTTTGAGAACCAAGATATTAACCCCTCAAAGGGAGATATGTGTCATCTCTGACCGTCATCAAGGAATTCTCAATCTTTGTGATGATTGATATTCGGCCATGCTCCATTGCACCATCGTTGGTGCATGAGACACTTTTGTTCAAACTTCTATAGGGCATGCAAGAGAAAGGATTTGTCCGATGATCTACAGGATTGTTGCCTCGCTTTCACGGAACGTCGTTTCTCTAACTTGTACAACAAATTGCTAGTCAACAAAGAACTCAATGCCGGTGGTCGCGAGTGGCTCAATAGGAACATTGAACATATGGGAAAGTGGGCACGAGCTTTTGATGACGGTGGCCGGAGGTATGGCCAAATGACAAGCAACATGGCAGAGGCATTTAACAAGTTGCTAAAAGGTGTCCGTGCATTGCCCGTCACGGCAATAGTCCGATATACATTCGACATGATGAATGAGTATTTTCTGAAATACTCACATGAAATGGACCAACATATTGCGGGGGACAACAAGAACAATTACAAATACAAGTTCCCTCCGAAGGTTGACGATTGGATGCAATTTCAGACAAGGAAAGCGGATTCCCAAGTTGTCACGGAATATGACAATGACGAGCTAATTTACCAAGTTACGGAGCTCGGAGGTACAACGGCTGATGGTGTCCAACACGGAGGCCGAGCTTTCAAGGTCTCGCTCAAGACCTATGAGTGCACATGTGGAAGGCCATCATTGCTTCATCTTGCGTGCTCAAGACTTGCTCGTGGCCTCGCATGAACATTTGATTACAATAATCCGCTCACGGTGCGAGAGGTGAGTTCTCTATTGAGACTACTAAGAAGACATGGGCTCCTAGATTTCATCCATACCGGACCAATCACAATGGCGGAGTACCATGGAATTCAACTATGGCCCGATCCGAAATGGAAGGTTGTTGGACGTGGAAGACGCAAGACAAAGCGTTTTAGGAGCGACATGGACGGATGGGGACGTGGTGGTGGTCGGGAATCGGGCAACGACCAATTCCAAGAGCCTCGTGAGAGATCCCGGTGTGGAACATGCAATGGTGAAGGGCACAATGCAAGAAAGTGTTCTCAAAGGAAAAGAGCAAAAGGAAGTAGTAGCCAACCAAGTAGTAGCCAACAAGCTCCAAGCGAACCAAGTAGTAGCCAACAAGCTCCAAGCCAACCAAGTGGTAGCCAACAAGCTCCAAGCCAACCAAGTGGTAGCCAACAAGCTCCAAGCCAACCAAGTGGTAGCCAACAAGCTCCAAGCCAACCAAGGACTAACCAACATGCTCCAAGCCAACCAAGGACTAGCCAACCAAGTGGTAGCCAACCTAGGACTAGCCAACATGCTCCTAGACAACAAAGAGGTCGACAACTTGGGCTACGAAGAGGAAGAGGGCGTGGTGGATTTAATCCCGCTAGTATGATAGGTTACTTAGCCGGACCAAACCCGTATGCTCGTAGGTATGTTCACATTTATGCATATTTTACTATCATTCATGTTTATTGGGTTAAATGCATCCTTTACTAACTTGCCCCTTTTATTCTTATAATAGGTATGGCGACTCAAGCCAACAAGGCCAATGATGGGGAAGGCGTGAACTACTCGAAGATCTGGGCGGATGCTATGGAGGTGGTGGCGAAGAGAAAGGAGGCCGAGGAAGAGAGGAAGAGGAAGGAGGAAGAGAGGAAGAGGAAGGAAGGAGGAAGAGAAGCGGAGGAAGGCATTCAAGAGGTAGTTCAACTTGCTCGCCGAAGATAGAGGAGGAAGAGAATCGCCGCGCTAAGGAGTCTCGGGATGCCGAGAGGAAAGGCTGCAAGCGGCATGGCGTTCCATGGAGGAAGAGGAAGAGAAGAAGAGGAAGGGCAAAGGGCCTATGTTCTAGACTTTGAGTATGTAACCGGGAGTCATGGACTTGTATCTCGAGAACCTTGTTATCTCATGAACTCGTGTTATTTCATGAAGACTTTAAGGGCAAGAAACTTGTGTTGTTTCGTATGTGTCAACAATCTTGTATTTTCCCTCGAAAGAAAAACGATAAAATCTGATTGTGGCAGCATCTTCAAAGTGCGGCGTGTGGCGCCGCACATGCGCTAGAAAATAGACAGAACCTTCTGTCTACTTTCGAGCGCATGTGCGGCGCCACACTGTGGCAACCCGCAAAACCACTACTAGAAAATCGCGTTGAATTTGTGCATTGCATCGTCATCATCATGCATTGTTTGCATAAAACTATTTTTCGCAACGCCCGTTTTGCTTTCCAAACGCCTCATCTTAATTCAAACGCCAACCCCCGGATGTTCCGGATATTTTGTTTGTCTAAAACTAGTTACAAAGATATTTGAAAATAAATAAGATATTAAATTATTTTAGCGGGGCAGTCGAACGGGCCGAAGTGACCCGAACGACCACCCCAGGAAAACTAAAACGGTCCACCTAACCGCCCTTCCCAAAACCTACAGCTACCCAGAAAACTACCCAAACCATCCCTCCACCTCACTCCCTCCAACCAGTGCTCGCCACGTCAGACTATCCTAAATCCCCACCAACCGCCCGTCGCCACGTCACTCCCTCACCCTCTCTCCCCACTCCCAGCCGCCCAGCACACGCACGCGCGCACCAACAGCCCACACCGGCCAGCCTCTCAGCCCCTCTCAACTTTCCCCTCTGACCCCGGGCCCCACCCCCGCGCGGCCCCGCTGCCCAGCCCCTTCCCCCTGGTCAACCGCCGCCAGCGCCGCCTGGGACCCACCGCGGGCCCCCCCCACGCGCCCTGCCTCCCACCTCTCCCCTGTTCCTCTTCCTCGCCCGCCCCGACCCGCAGCCCGCGCCACCACGTCTCCTCCCTCCAACCCCCGACCCCGCTCCTCCCTTGCGCGCCTGCTCGCTGCCCAGCCTGCTCGCCCCAGTAGCGCGCGACGCCACCGCCAGCATCGCACCTCTCCGCCGCCTCCCCGCCTCTCCGATCGCCTCGCGTCCCCGCCGCCGGCTCCGCCTCGCCGCGACGACCGCGACTGCCAAGGCCGCCAACCCGCCTCCCTGAGCTCCGCGTCAACCGCCGCTCGAGGTCGCCGCCGCCCAGCCCTCTCCGCGCACCTCTCCGCCCGTCCGCCCCGTCGCCGCGAGCCGCGCCCGCCAGCCAGCTCACCTCCGAGCCGCTGCCTCGGCCTCCGTCCTGCACCCCAGCGCCGCTTCGAAGCCGTCTCCGCGCCGCCAGCCCGCTCTGCGACCTCGCAGCCGCCGCCTCGCCCGCGACCGCCGTTGCCCCCGCCGCTCTCCTCCTCCGCCCTCGCCGCTGCCGGACGCGACCCAGCCCGCTGCCGCTGGCGTGCTCACTGGCTCCGCCGCCCGCCTCGAGCACCAACCTCCGCCCGCCGCCCCGCCACCTCGCCCGCTGCCAGCGCGCGCCCGAGCCGTCCGCCGCCCCGAGGCGCCTCCGCAAGCCGCAGTCGCCGCCAGGCCTCCGCCATCGTAGCCGCCCCTGCCGTCCCCGCGCCCTCCGGCCCCACCTCGCCTGGCCCGCCACCGTCATCCTGTGGGCCCTGCCTGCCCGTGGCGCCGTGTGGTTTGCAGCGTGAGGCTTCCCTGTGTGCCTTAGGTTGTGCATGGTTGTCCGGTCCCGACAAGATCTCCGACGTTTGGGTACACCGAAGACGCCGATAAGAAACCAACGACAAGCGCTACCACATGGAAACAAGATCTTCATCGCCATCCGAGGGAGACCGTGCCATCGACGCGGGATCTCGCCACGGAGCCAAAGACCGCGAACGCCAAGCTCTCCGCAGGACCCGAAGCCGAACTCGACATGCCATGTTCCCTCACGGATGCCATGATCCTCGTCCCGACGCGAACCCCGGACCAAGGTCGCGACAAGTACTTCTTCCTCGCCAAGACCGCCTCGATGGCGCGGACCGACAAGAGCGTCGCAACGACAAGAACGACAAAGAACCAGATTGGTACCGATGCCCCGACGCCAGGCCAAGTACTCCTTCATGGAACGCCGAGACCCCTGAACCCGGAGACGATCCCGTACCCGAAGGCCGCGGATGCGACAAGATCCACTACCCCGGAATCCGAGAACGCTTCCGCCGAACCCCGAACCCCAGATCCGTCGAACCCTGAGACTGACCCCGAACCCCGGAACCCAAGATCGTCGAGCCCCTCTGATGTGTGACCCCTTTTCCTCGGACCCTATTTTATAACATAATAACAGCTTGATTACATATTGAATTGTCATTCTCTCATGCATATCATCGGTTTGGGGGCATTATGCCGATTCACCTAATAATTAAATATGGGGCCCATATGCGGGCAAATCTAACCTTATATTGGCCTCATTTAAACATGTGTAGCGAACCGGTTCCATCTGTTGTCTTGCTAAACCACATTTAATTTGCGGGGTAGATAGACAACTTGAACCGCCTAATTAATTGTCGGGACCCCTGGTTCCGCTTAATATGACCTAATTGCATCGCACCTTGCCATGCCATGCATCATACATGCATCATGCCTATCTTCTGCCGTTGTATTAAATATTGCATCCGGTGTTTATTCTAGTGTTTTGCTTCTTCGCGGATAAGGCCGTTGAGTTGATGTGAGCTTCGCCCCGATCTTCGGTTGACCCTTCGACAATGTTTTCAGGCGAGCATCTCCCCCTTTCTACCTATCTTATTTTGCTAGTATTTACTTCCCTCCTGTTGATCTTTGCTATCTGTGTTGCGATGCTCTAGTTTCGTACCCGTGATATCCCTTGCAGCCATATATAGCCTTGGACACATCCTATTACCTGTTGTTTGGTAGATAGTTGGACCCGCGTGTCGTAGTCGCTTGCTCCAGTGTTTTGTGTGACGTCAAGTACCACCATTGTTGGAGAATTGCCGCATGTTGACGTTGGAGATGATCATGGTTTACTTATTGTTCACTTTAATTCCTGTTTAACAACTAAAATTGAATTAAGCAGAGGCATCGGTGGGTGATAGGTAAGATTTGGTTTCCGATCCCACTTGTGTCCCGTGGGACCGAGTTCTTGACACTGTTCGAGATCGGCGCTAACCACGGTGGGAGATATGGGCCCCATTGATAATTACCTGATTTCAAAGTATTGTACTGGGGGCCACAAACTAGTTTGAGGTTTTATTTACTATCCTGTACTTATGCCATGTTTACCGCTTTATTTACGTTTGTGCGAGGAGCACACTGTACTGTTTAGGAAAGCGGAATGTTTTGTGATATCGACGGTCCCGTTTGGGGCATCTTGTCGCATATCGCCATTGACGCAAACCCCGAGTCCGTCGAGACCGCCGACTCCGTTGCGGTGTCGACTTCGGTGGGGTGGCCCCGTGCTTGCTTTGGGTGCAGGAACATCGTGACTTAGGCCCGCCGACATACCGATGGGTGTATGTTAACCGATCCGCAAAAGGGTCGAAGTGCCTGTGGATACTTTGGTGCACCCCTGCAGGGTTAAAACTTTTCGAGAAGCCGTGTCCGCGGTTATGGACGACTTGGAGCACAGTGCTTGATCATAGACAACTATAACTAAAGTTTACTGTTTTACATTGACTTGATTCCGATATGATTAGTAATCAGCTTCACTACAACGGAATGGCGAAGTAAAAGTATCAACGACTGCTGGGTTTGGGTTATCTCATGCTAATTGTATCTGACTAGTAAGTGTTGCCACTAAAACGGAATGGTTAATTAAAAGTACCCACTGCTTACTTTATCAGGACGATTATCTAAACCTGACTAGTAAAGTGCCGCAACTATAACTGAATAAGTAAAACTGCCAACTGTGTGAGTTCCTCGGTTGACTTCCTCGTTTGGTCTCGAGGGGGAACGCCAGGATGGGTTTGTTTGATGATAGTATCAGGTTGGTTCCGAATAGGGCTTTCTCACCCCTCTCTGATATCCGCCAGTTGTATCGAGTCTCTATAGGTTGTTTAGTGCATCTTTGCGCTGCCGCTCGATCCACCATACCTATGTAGGCGAGGACCGCCAATTCTAGCCTCATTGTCTTGGCCTTAGTCTTGACGCTCCTCTTTTTCCTTTGCCCTTTGTCGGCACCCTTTTGTTTAAGCAGGTTTTGAGGTCGGCCGTTAGCGTGGTTACCCTTCCGGCTTGGCACAGGCGGGTTATGGGCGCCATTGGTTATTCTTGAGGCTCTTAGCCCCATTTGCATCTTGTCCGTAGTCGGACGCCCATCGCTTTCAAGGTGATTTGGATCTTTGTACCGTATATTTGTATTCTTGACTCTTTGAGTCATTGTTGTATATATATCTGTTACATGGGTCCCATCGAGGACTTGTGTAATGTTATTACTTTGCTTTCCACCGCGAAAGTGCTGGTGGCACCTTCAATCGTTTCTATGCGAGTTTGGCGAGTTTTGCTAAAACTTGCATAGGGCCGATTCGAGTTACACACTGGCGGCGCCGCAGGCGGCGCCACGAAGTCGCCCGTTGCATGTGGCGCCTTTGGCGCGCACATGCGCCGAAAATATTTCGTATATTTTCGGCGCGTATGCGCGCGCCAGCGCCGCACATGCAACGGGTGATTCGCGCGCCGCACCGTCTTAACCGCCAATGGCGCCTATGCTTCGAAAGTAGAAGGGTTCTGTCTATTTTCTAGCGCATGTCTTGGCATGCTGGCCCAGCGCCGTAACGGTTTGAGTCGTGGCGCCGGCGCGTGCGGCCGCCAGGTGTGGCGCACATGCGCCGAAAGTAGATGAAGGTTCTCTATTTTCTAGCGCATGTCTTGCGCCCTAACAACCTGGCGCCGCACTTTGACGACCTTTCCTGGGCTGTCTTGCACCATGTGCGGCGCCAGGGGTCGTGGCGCCGCACCTTCCTGACTAGTACCTGTATGTTCCTGTTGTTCTGTTTTAGTTGGTTTTCGAGCAGGGCAGTTCGAGAAGGTTTGTTCAAGCATGTTTGTTCCAAAAGATAAGCACCATTGAAGTCATGACAAAAAATTGTTCAAGCATGTTTGTTCCAAAAGATAAGCATGTTCAAGCATGTTTGTTCCAAAAGATAAGCATCCATAAGTAGAGTTCAAGAGATCGAAGTTCACGACAACAACATCCATAGGTAGAGTTCACCACAACCATTCACGACAACAACCATAAGTAGAGTTCAAGACTACAACCATTCAAGACAAAGTGCAACATCTACTCTACTTCCCACGGGTGGTCTTGCCTCGGCCCCTTCTCGTGGGCATCTTCCTCCTCCTCGGTTCCTCTTCATCCTCCACCTCTAAGCGATATGGATTCTTGGGCTTCTTGGGCTTCTTTGTCTTGGTCGTGGAAGGGTTGGGTGTGTAAGGCTTCTTGGGTTGCCTTGGCTTGAACATGTAGTCGGACCGCTCGTGTACCTTGTAGCGAGTGTAGTTGCCCAATGTCATCTCGTCGGAGACGCTTTCCTCATCTTGCGGCTGTCAACAGAAGAAGATTGGTAAGGACAAATTCAGGAGAAATGCAAGGGAGGGTGGGGGATGCAATGGTTGTACTACCTCGGGTGTGTTCGCCTCGTCCTCGGATGTGGAGTGATGATTGCCAGAATTGTCACCTTCGGGCGTGTTGGACCGTGACGCGGTAGGTGTTGCCACCTCGGGGTCACGGCAACCTAGCAAGTTCGACAGACGCCTTAACCGTTGGCCCTGCTTCTTAACGAACTCACGAAACAGACCCTCTCCCTTCTCTCCGCGAGGGTATATGTCCAAAGCGTCCTCGCATGCATCGGCAGACTTCCTTACCTGATCGCGCTGTCATAGACAAGAAACTAGTAAGTTATCCATGCAAGGTGTGAGAAGCGCCTAGACGGAAAAAATATTATTCGGCACACTTTACCACAAAGTTGACCAAGGGAGCAAACTCGGTTTGCCGCCCTTCTCTGACCATGATGTTGTATTGTTCGGTTGAAAGCTCATCAAACACCAATGGCTTCTCCAAGATCGAATCGAAATGCCCGTGGGTATATCTCCACCAGCGTTGTCAACGAACCATGCGATGTAGTTGTTGAAAGCATCCCGATGAAGGGCCTATCCTGCTCCTTTTGCTTTCCTAGCCTCGGTCACACACCTCCTGAATTTCTCAAGGTGCTTCCTATGAAGCTTGGGCCAATCCTTCTCCTTCCTCTGCTTCTTCCCTGTCCAAGCTGCACACAACAACAACAAGTCAAAAGCGTTATTTGGCGAATGATAAGCACATCACATGGTAAAGCGTTAATATCTTACCTATGGAGCCCTATGTCCGTGTCCTTCCACTCGGTGATGCAGATACCAAATAACCCAAACTGGTCATGACACGGTGAGGCTGGTGATACTCAACAGCCCACATGCACACCATGGGCAACGACAGCCATTAGCAGAGATTCTCGAGGCAAATAGGGTTAAGCGATAGTCCTCCGGGACACCAAAGCGGTCCCTCGACTGTATGGCTCCCACGTCACCTGCATCATACCACACTCATGTCAGGGTCAAAGATTACAAGTTCAAGACATATAATTGACCGCCGTCGCTGAAATTACCTGATCCATGGTGATCGTGTCAAACTCGTTGGTGTACCTCTTGTACGCCTCCAGTGGGTCCGTTGGCGGTTCGGAGACCACATCCCACTTGTAAGCCCACGTGGGGAGAAGGTAGTTGTTGCCGTTATCAATGTAAGGATTGAATGACAACAATCTCGGCCGTCAATGGAGAAGCGTTCCCAGCTCCACGAAACAAGGAGCAAACAACCACCAATCGGCCGGAGCTCCTAAGGCAAGCGTCATCCAGCTGCAGATGAAGTGAACAACCAGTTGGTAAGAACAATTTTTTTTGAGATAGTGCAGAAATATACAACAACATTTGTAAATAACTCATTACCTGACGGTACAACCAGAATACGCCGCGAACCCCAATCAAGGTAGAGTCGAAAAAACCAGCAACTTGAGCCAATGCCACGAGCACGATCCCATCTGCTGTCGAAAGCGAGTCCTCGTGATAATGTACGGACATACACGAGTGTATGTCTTGATCGTCTCCTCATCGGCATCCTCGGGGCAAATCTTGAAATTCGATGATCCAAGTAAAAGTAGCCCCAAGCGACCCTAAGTTTTTCCCCTTCGCGTTTATAGCCTCGGGTGGATCCTTCCCTATAAGGGAGACCATCTCCTCACGCCACCCGTCGAATCCGAGGACATGCACAGGGTTTCCCTCGATTAGGAGTGCCAGATCATGCTCATGTCCTGCAAGGTGATCGTAGTCTCACGGTCCTAAGGTGAAACGTGTGCGTCTCCGCCTCCATCGGTCCACAAGAGCGGTGATCGCAGCAGGTTGAAGGCGGTGTGGACCGAGTGACCATGTGGATAAAGGGAGTCCTAGCTGCTGGATGTACGGTGTACGCGCATCATAACGCATCTTGCGGACGAGACCTCGTGGTACCTAAGTCGAAGGGTTGAAGCTCCTGCAAACATACAATGGAAAAATGTTAGATTTCCATCTAAACAAACATGGCATCTTGTTCGACTTGCATTGAAGTTTTTAGTACTCTCTTCTCCGACATCTTGTAGGCACGGTGTTGAACATCATAGTGAGCATTGTTTAGAAGGGGTTTAGAGCCATCCTACATATTCAAAACAATAGAGAGAATAAGAACAATTACAAAATGTCCATCTTATTCCAACTATAGTTGACACATATAGTTCTAGCATCTAGTTGTACCCTACTATACCTATAATTCTAACACGAACAAAATTTCCTCCTACTCTACCTATAATTCTAGGGTTTCACTATCCCAAAATAGCTAGGGTTTTACATGCATTCCTAATATTGCAATCTAGGGTTTCAAGATCCAACTTACAAGCATTCCTAAACCTAAAGATCAAGTAAACATGGCAATGGTTCATACAATCTATGGTTTCACCATCCAATCTAGGGTTAGACCAAAAATTGCAAATAAGGGAGAAAAAAGGAGAAATTTGTGGATGTAATTGAGAGGGATTAGAGAGAATACCTGGGGGAGGGGATTGGGAGCACAAATCTTGGAAGAAATTCACCAATCTGGCCTGGTTGGGGGGGGAGATTACGTGGAGAGCGCCGCCGCCGCCGCCATGTCTGTTCGAGCCTGGGAGAGGAATGAGATGGGTCTGGGAGGGCTGGCTCGCGCGCTGGTACATGACCTAAAGTGCGGCGCCAGTACGCGCCACTAAAGGCGGCGCCACGCCACAAGCGCGGGACCGGACTGGAGGCTCCACGCTGGCAGGCTTGGCCAGCTGAACTGGCGCCAGCTTCTGGGCGCCACGCTGTGTGGCGTTGCAAAATGGGTTAGTTCCGTGAATTTCTTCTGGCCAGAGTTCATTTCGTGAAATTGTTATTTCTTTAGGTTATTTTCGTCCATTCTGCCGGTGCTGTCATATGAACACCAGATTTTTCGCTTCACCAAAGTCATACGACCTGTTATCTTCGTTAAGAATATGATTACACTTGAAGCTATGTGCAACTTCTTCTGCTCCCTCTCTCCAAAAAAAAAAACTTCTTCTGCTCCCTTCGTTTTAAAATATAAGATATTTTAGATATGTGAAAAAATAAATATAGACTTATTTTACTGTATATATTCGTATCAAATTTAGTAAATCTATCTACTAAAATAAGTCTAGATATATTTACTTCACAAAGCTAAAAACTTTAGACGGAATCTATAATATCAGCTCACCTTACCATGTGCAATTCAACAACAACTATCATAAGTTCAAAGTATAGAAAATTTGGTCGGCACACACGGAACCAAAGGGCAAACTATTTGCAAACTGCTCACTATACGGCAATCTAGGTACTAGGGGTTGGACTCATGACCCTATATGTGTGCTATGCATGGAGACTGCCGAGACGGTAGGACATGCAAAGACTACCCCTTCAATATGGTGATTTGGAACAACATTCAAGAGGACGAGAACAACGCGGGAGGGACTCCTGGTCATGGCTTTCCCTCCATTTCAGATTTGTGGGATTACTACAAGAAGCCACAGTTTTTCAATAAAATCAATGAAGTCAACGTCTATATCAAGCAAAGTTATAGAATACATAGGAATATCAATTTCTAGTTCATAGAACCCATCTCCGTAGAGCACTGCGGTAGCAACAACCGCAAGCTAGATAGTATTAGAGATAGACTTACTCTTAGTACAGTTTATGAATTGTTATTTTGGTTTTTTCCTTTGTAAGGATATTTCTTCCTCTCTGTGTTTAAGAGGTTCTCTGAATACTTTGTAAGATACTATGTTATAATTTATAGTCATGTCTTGGATCCGAGATGTTTCTATTATGCCACTACGAGAGATATAATACTAGTGAAACGATGTTTCGAGTTGCATACTACACCATGTAGTGGTATGCTGGGTCACCACAATACATGCATTAATGAAAGTCAGCGCAAGCGTGAAGCGGCGCGGTCACTTTTGGCGTTAGCGAGGAAGAAAAGAGGGGGGGCACAGGCGGTTCAACGTCCGCCATCAACGAGGCAAGTCTAGGTCGCTGGCATGTGGGCCGGGGACGGACGGGCGACGTTTGCATTGTCCCGATTTGGGCCACGAATACGCCGATCTAGGGCGTGCGGACCCTCCTCCCCTCTCACCGTTGTCGCCGTCGCGAGCTTATTTTTTGAATCGTTTAAAGTTAGTGTCATTCGATTGTGGCTCGAGATGTTGGAGATATGCCCTAGAGGCAATAATAAATGTAGTTATTATTATATCTTTGTGTTTATGATAAATGTTTACATTCATGCTATAATAGTATTAACAAGGAAACATTGATACTTGTGTGATTTGTAAACTTAATTTGAAGTCCCTAGTATAGCCTCTATAGATCACTAGCTTGTTGGTTGATAAATGATTGTGGTTTCCCTATCATGAACATTGAGATGTTATCAACAACAAGATCATATCGTTAGGAGAATGATATGATGGACGTACTCCTATAGATAAGCGTAGCATAAAGATCAAGTCATTTCAATAGTTCAATTGCTATATGCTTTCTGATACATAGTAACCTAATTCCTTCGACCATGAGATCATGCATATCACCTTTACCGGATGGATGCTTTGATGACATCAAACACCACACCGTAACTGGGTGGCTATAAAGGTGGCATTGAGTGTTCGGAAAGTATTGGTTGAGACACATGGATCAAGAGTGGGATTTGTCCATCCATATGACGGATAGATATACTCTGGGCCCTCTCGGTGAAATGTCATCCAAATAGCTTGCAAGCATGTGACTGGCTCACAAGGGATCACATATCACGGGAACGAGAAAAGAGTACTTATCGGTAACAAGGTTGAACTAGGTATGCAGAGATACCGACGATCATAACCTCGGATAAGTAAACTATCGTGAGACAAAGGGAAATTGGTATCGTATGTAAGTGGTTCATTCGATCGCAAGTAATCGTAGAAACATGTAGAGCCATATGAATTTCCAGATTCCTCTATTGGTTATTGTTCGGAGAAGTGTCTCGATCATGTCCGCATAATTCACGAACCGTAGGGAGACACACTTAAGGATTCGACGTTGTTTGAGTAGTTATGGAATGATGAGAAAGAGACCGAATGTTGTTCGGAGTCTCGAATGGGATTCGGGATATCACGAGGAGATCCGGAATGGTCCGGAGAATAAGATTCATATAAGGAAAGTCCCGTTTCGGAGTTGAGGAATGATTCCGGTGTTTTCATCGAGAATGTTCTAGAATGTTCCGGAATGTCCGACACTCCGGAGGGGAAGGGTACATGGATGTGTTGTATCAAGTTGGTATGATTTCATCATGTACTAAGTGTCATCGCTGTTCCAAATAAAGGATTAAATCGAATCCTAGTTTGAAAAGTCAAATAGATAAATTGAAAAGTCAAACGGCTAAATTTGGAAAGTGGAAAAGAGGAGGAAGGGGGAAACCGAGTTGGGGAGGACCGGCGGCGCCCCCTCCAAGCCGAGTTGGGGAGGGACTCCTCTCCCTCCCCCTTGGCCGCCGGCACCTCCACCTATATAAGGAGGGGCAGGGCTCCCTCCTAGCACACACAAGTACCTCTCCTCAAACCCTAGCAGCTGCTGCCCACCATAGCCGCCACCGCCCCTAGGGTTTTTGCCCTAGCCGCCGACTTGGGGTGTCCCGGAACCCTAGACGCCGGCTCTAGCACCTCCTCCTTGGTGTATCTAAACCCTAGAACACCGAGGAGCTCTCTCATACTCCACCATACTCGCTCCGGCTTAAGGCGAAGCCCTGCGAGATCTCCCCTCTACTTCCGGTACCACGTCGTTGTCTTTAGGAATCGCGAGAGAGTGCTACAACCTCCGCTGCCTCTTTGGAACAAGGAGAGGAAGGTCTTCGTCAGTACGAACGTGTGACCGATTGTGGGAGCTGCCGAACTTGGCCGGAAGGATCGTCTACGCGATCTTGAGATCGGAAAGAGTATGACTACATCACCCACGAGAATCCGCTCTCGTTAAACACTGGAATCTTCGAGGGTAAGTTATTCCATTGACTCGTTGCTACAATCTAGTAGATAGATCTTGGCTTGTTTGTTTGTATGCGATAGAAAATTTTTGTTTTCCATGCTACGAAACCCTACAGTGGTATCAGAGCCATGTCTATATGTAGATCTGTTGCACGAGTAGAACACAATGGTCATTGTGGGCGTTGATGCTTTTATTGTCGATTGCTTTTTGTGTACTTTGCATCTTGCGGTATGTTGGGATGAAGCGGCCCGGGCTAACCTTACATGACATCTTTCATGAGACTTGCTCCACGCTTGACATGCAACTTGTATTGCATAAGTGGCTTTACGGGTGCCTGTTTCTCCTAGCATAGTAAAGATCCAATTTACAACGGGTGATCAACAATACTAGTATCAATGTTGTGGTTCTTGTTCGTAAGTTAGAACGACACTTAATGAAAGCCCCAAACCACGTAAAATATTCAAAGAAAGTAGAGACGTCTAACTTTGTTTTGCAGGGGTGTGCAGTGATGTGATATGGCCATGATTGTGATTATATTTGATGTATGCAATGATCCTTATTGTAAGTTGGCAACCGGCAGGAGCCATATGGTTGTCTTTAATTTCTGTTAAGACCCGCGTGTCTATTCAAAGTAGTTGTAATAGTTGAAGCTGGTGGACAACAACCTTGGAGAAGCGTCATTGACCTTGATGCAATACCGGTGATGATGGAGATCATGTTCGTGCTTGAAGATGGAGATCGGAAGCACAAAGAAGAAAGGCCATATCATATCACATATTTTGAATTGCATGTGATGTTAATCCTTTATGCATCTTGTATTGCTTAGTAGACGACGGTAGCATTATAAGATGATCCCTCATGCACATGAATTTCAAGTCATAAAGTGTTCACCCTTAGTTAGCACCGTTGCTAAAGCTTGTTGTTTGAAGCACCGTGATGATCGGTGTGTTAGATTCGCAAGTGTATACAACGTGAGCAAGCCAGATTTGCTCATGCGAAACTAAGGTTTGATCTTGACGAGCCTAGCATGTATGGACATGGTCTCGAACACGGATCACGAAGGTAAAGCATGAATCATATAGTAGATATGATGAACATGTCGATTGTTCGCCATTGAAACTATATCAACTCTCGTGATGATCGGTGTTGATGTGGTGGATTTGGTTCGTGTGATCACTAAAACAATGTGAGGGATATTGTTTTGAGTGGGAGTTCACCTAGATTAATTTTATTATTAATTTTAACTCAATTTGTCATAAACTTAGTCTAAACTATTGCAAATATGTTGTAGATCAATGGCAGCCCCTACCATCAATTTTAATGCGTTCCTAGAGAAAGAAAAGTTGAAAAACAATGGAAGCAACTTCGCGGATTGGTTCCGCAATTTGAGGATTGTCCTCACAGCTGGTAATTTGACCTATGTGCTGGATGCACCACTGGGTGACCCACCTGCAGCTGATGCTACCGATGAAGTAAAGAATGTTTACCTCGCTCGAAAGAATCAGTACTCCATAGTTCAGTGTGCTATCTTGTATGGTTTAGAATCGAGCTTGAAAAGGTTTGAGAATTCAGACCCATATGATATTGTCGAGGATCTCAAATTGATTTTTGAGACTCATGCGACAATTGAAAGCTATGAGGCTTCTGAAAAGTTCTTTAACTGCAAGATGGAAGAGGGCAGCTCCGTCAGTGAGCATGTGCTTAAGATGTCTGGGCACGCAAACAAACTTCAAAGCTTGGGTATAGTGATTCCTAATGCTTTGGGGATTTACCGTGTCCTCCAATCACTACCACCAAGTTACAATAACTTTGTGATGAACTACAACATGCAGAACATGAACAAGCAGTTGCCAGAACTGTTTGCTATGTTAAAATCTGCAGAAGTGGAGATCAAGAAAGAGCACCAAGTGTTGTTGGTCAATAAGACCACCAAATTCAAGAAAGGCAAGTCTAAGCGAAGGACACTTCAAGAAGGGTGGTAAGAAAGTTTCCACGCCGTGAAGAAGACCAAGGCTGGACCTAAGCTGATCTTGAGTGCTTTTCTTGCAAGGAGAAGGGCAATGGGCGGAATTGCCCAAAGTACTTGGCGGATTTGAAGAACGGCAACATCAAGAAGAAAGGTATATCGATATACATGTTATTGATGTGTATCTCACTAGTACTGTAGTAGTGCACAGGTATTTGATCTTGGTTCGGTTGCTCATATTTGTAACTCGAAACAGTCTTTGCGAATAAACGGAAGCTAGCGAAGAACGAGGTGACGATGCGCGTGGGAAACGGATCAAAGGTTGATGTGATCGCGGTCGGCACGCTACCCCTTCATCTACCATCGGGATTAGTTTTATACTTAAATAATTGTTATTTGGTGCCTGCGTTGAGCATGAACATTATATCGGATCTTGTTTATTGCGAGACGGTTACTTGTTTAAGTCCAAGAATAATGGTTGTTCGATTTATATGAGTAATATGTTTTATGCACATGCACCTTTGATAGATGGTCTATTCTTCTTGAATCTCGATAGTGGAAATACACATATTAATAACATTGAGGCTAAACGTTTGAAATCGAGCGATAACTCGACCTATATGTGGCACTGTCGTCTTGGTCACATTGGAGTGAAACGTATGAAGAAACTCCATTCCGATGGACTTCTTGAATCACTTGATAGATGCGAAGCATGTCTGATGGGTAAAATGACTAAGACTCCATTTTCTGGTATGATGGAGCGAGCTACGGACTTATTAGAAATCATACATACCAATGTGTGTGGTCCAATGAGTGTAGCATCGCGCGGTGGTTATCGTTATGTTCTTACCTTCACGGATGACTTGAGTAGATATTGGTATATCTATTTCATGAAACATAAGTACGAAACTTTCGAGAAGTTTAAGGAATTTCAAAGTGAGGTAGAGAATCAACGTAACAAGAAGATTAAATTTCTACGTTCTGATCGTGGAGGTGAATATCTAAGTTACGAGTTTGGCGAGCATTTGAAGAACTGCGGAATACTTTCGCAGTTGACACCGCCGGGAACACCACAGCGTAATGGTGTGTCCGAACATCGTAATCGAACTCTCTTAGATATGGTTCGTTATATGATGTCACTTACAGATTTACCGCTATCATTTTGGGGTTATGCATTAGAAATAGCCGCATTCACTTTAAATAGGGCACCGTCTAAATCCGTTGAAATGACACCGTACGAATTATGGTTTGGGAAGAAACCTAGATTGTCGTTCCTTAAAGTTTTGGGATGTGAAGCCTATGTAAAGAAGTTACAGCCGGACAAGCTTGAACCCAAAGCGGAAAAATGCGTCTTCATAGGATACCCGAAGGAAACTATTGGGTATACCTTCTATCACAGATCCGAAGGCAAAGTCTTCGTTGCTAAGAATGGATCCTTTCTAGAGAAGGAATTTCTCTCGAAAGAAGTGACTGGAAGGAAAGTAGAACTCGACGAGGTTGTCGAACCTTCTCTCAAAATTGCGAGTAGCGCAGCACCGGAAGAAGTTCTGTGGTGCTGCACCAATTAGAGAGGAAGCTAATGATGATGATCATGAAACTTCGATTGAAGTTGCTCTGAGCCTCGCGCAGTCAACGAGAACTCGTACCACTCCAGTTGGTATGATCCGTTATGAGTGTCATGTTGGTGGACAACACCGATGACCCTGAGACATATGAGGAAGCGATGATGAGCCCAGATTCCAATAAATGGCAAGAAGCCATGAAATCCGAGATTGGATCCATGTACGAAAACCAAGTATGGACTTTGGTGGACTTACCGGATGGCCGGAAGGCTGTCGAGAACAAATGGATCTTCAAGAAGAAAACAGATGCTGATGGTAATGTTACTGTCTATAAAGCTCGACTTGTCGCAAAAGGGTTTCGACAAATTCAAGGAGTTGACTACGATGAGACTTTCTCACCGGTAGCGAAGCTAAAGTCTGTAAGGATTATGTTAGCAATCGCTGCATATTACGATTATGAGATATGGCAGATGGATGTCAAAACAACATTCCTCAATGGAGACATTGATGAAGAGTTGTATATGATGCAACCCAAAGGTTTTGTCGATCCTAAAGATGCTAACAAGGTATGCAAACTTCAACGGTCCATATATGGATTGAAGCAAGCATCCTGAAGTTGTAATCAACGTTTTGATAAGGTGATCAAAAGTTTTGGTTTTATACAAACTTATGGAGAAGCTTGTATTTACAAGAAAGTGAGTGGGAGCTCTGTAGCATTCTTAATACTATATGTGGATGACATATTGTTGATTGGCAATGATGTAGACCTTCTTAATAGTGTCAAGGAATATTTGAATAATAGTTTTTCAATGAAGGATCTTGGCGAAGCAGCTTACATATTAGGCATAAAGATTTATAGAGATAGATCGAAACGCCAAATATCATTGTCACAGAGTACATATTTGGACAAAGTTCTAAAGAGGTTTGGAATGGAAGATAGCAAGAAAGGGTTCTTGCCCATGTTGCCCAATATGACCTTGAGTAAAACTCAAAGTCCGACATCGGCGGAAGATAGAGAAAGGATGAGTAAGACTCCCTATGCCTCAGCCATAGGATCTCTAATGTATGCCATGCTATGTACTAGTGACGAGGTTTAATCTCGTCAATGCCCATTGTTATGGACTTGGGTTTTGGAGAAGATGGGGATGCTGGAGATCGTGGCACGTTTAGCAGACAAGCAACCAGGGGACACGAGATTTACCCAGGTTCAGGCCCCCGGAGGGAAAACCCTACTCCTGCTTGTCTGCTCTTTGATTACGGCGGAACCGAAGGTTACAGGGTGCGCAGATTCGATCTGGCGTGGATGCGTGTGCGAAAGTATGAGTCGAGGTGAGTTGCGTTGCCCTAGGACGTGCCCTCCTGGCCTTTATATAGACTTAGGCAGGTCCCGGGCATAGTCCTAGTCGGTTACAAGTTCTAGGGTTTCACCCCTTTGAATTTCCTATCTCCTCTAGTCTTGTTCTCCAAGGATCCGAAGACGTCATGGGCCTTGGTCACCCGAAAATCATCATGGGCCAGCGTATGTCTGCCGTGGGCCTTCCTTGGGCTGGACTAGGTATGCTGAAGTTCATTACCGTGAGGTATAACCATGTCGAGAGCCCAGGTGATCGGTCAGATCGTAGATTCTGAGGACTCTTCAATCCTTCGGTGCAACTCATCTTTCAAGAGAATGTGTAGGGATTGTTGATCGTGTGCTGACTCACCCGACGGATCGTGGTCGATTAAGCCTTAGGGACGAAACAACACGATCTTCTTGAGTTCGGGTCCCTTAACCCGAACTGGAACATATCTTGGCGTAATTCAACTCGGCCGCGGAGGACTTACAGGAGTGGAATTCCGGTGATTTTAATTGGCGTACCAACGTCGTCGGGATTTTTCATTGTACTGCTGATGCAGTTCATACTAGCGAGCGCAATCGGTGCGTTGCGTGCCATCGACGATATCTCGGGTTTTATCTTTGCGTCGCAGATGCAAAGATCCGAACATTTATCACCTCGGAGGTGCTTGGTGGCCAAGGAGATCGTTGCTCACTCAGCGTTCTGTTGGGCGAGTTGCCAAAAGTTTTTGCGTCTGATCCGAAGATCGCGATCGAAGATTTCATAGGGTGCGCGACCAGCCTCCTATGGGAGTAGCCCCAAGTGTGCTCGAGTGAGACTCGACGGAGACTTTAGTTCAAGCATTGTTTCAATCATTAGGTCGCAGGACTCGAAAATTCGGATGCTTAAATCTATCCTCCCTATGGAGTAGCCCCGAGTCCGTAGTGGAGTTGTAGACTCGACGTGGGACTCGTGAAGTAATTTTGTCCTCATTTGTTTGTCGGTGCGGCGGCCTCGATAGGAGTAGTCCCCAAGTATTTAGTCGAATCGCAGATTCGAGTGAGTACTTTTAGCTGTGGAGCCGAAGTGGTGCTAGTATAGCTTTTGATGACGTCAGTGCTTACGATCGATGACCTCAAGCGGCTGCTACGCCAGAGATGACTTGACTGGACGAAGCGTGGGTCCCACTTGCTGACTTTGAATTAACCGGTCACGCGGGGCGTGGAGATGATTACGGCGTCTCCTCGATTTCCGCGCGTAGTGAACAGCGTGGTAACGACGGTTCGTTGTGGTGTTGACACGTGTACGGCCAGATCTACCGTTGACGTTAGGTCTTCTCGATGGACGGCCAGTGTGCGTCGTCTTCGCTGTTATAATCCTGGGTGAAATCGTGGTTTGTTTTTCACCGCACCAGTTCATCTGTTCACTGCCCTTGTTCTTGAGCAATTCTTGCTGCGCGCTGAGCTTTTCTTCCACACTTCCTTTGTCCTTCGTTGTTGCCAACGCCACCACTGCTGTAGCGTCATGGGGAAGACAAAGAAATCCTCGTCTGCGGTTGGGACCAGCGCTGCGCTGGCAAGAAGAGCACCGCTGCTGCTCGCGTCACCGATGGTGGCTGGCGGCGATCAGAGACGCGGGAGAGCGATCTCCGCAAACTGCGCGAGCGGAGCCTGATCCCGCAGGACGCGACGGCCGTGAGACTCCCCGGCAATGAGGTAATCCCCCGTCCCCCATCTGGGTACCGGGTTATGTTTCTTGCCTTCGTCTTGCGTGGGTTTTCGTACCCAGTCCATGACTTCCTTCGTGGACTGCTCTTCTTCTATGGGGTTCAGTTGCATCATCTGTCTCCCAACTCCCTTCTCCACATTGCGTGTTTTATCACGCTTTGCGAGTGTTGGCTTGGCATTGAGCCGCACTTTGGCCTCTTCCGGAAGCTTTATTCCGTGAAGAGGCAGTCTGGTTCGGATGGTGTGTATCCCATTGGGGGTTTCATCATCTCTCTCAGTCCCAATGTCCAATTCTTTTCCTTTTCCATGTCTGAATCATCCCGATCTTGGCGGAAATGGTTTTACATCCGTGACTCCGTCTTGCTGGGCAAGATTTTGGTCGTTCCTTTGACCCTCCCGGTTGATTGAGAAGAAAAGATCCTAGAAA
This sequence comes from Avena longiglumis, assembly GCA_030063025.1. NCBI lineage: Eukaryota > Viridiplantae > Streptophyta > Magnoliopsida > Poales > Poaceae > Avena > Avena longiglumis. The sequence goes on from CP125973.1 coordinate 226,529,886, forward strand.
AACCAAATCTTAGGCGGTGAGGTGGCGTAGATAGAGGCCTGTCTGCCGTCGGGTGGAGGATCTCCAACTGATTCCTGAGAAGGAGGTGAACGGTGTCGACGTCATCCGAACGTTTCTTGAGCGTCGGGTGCAGTCTCTCCAAGCGAGGGCGCATCCGATGTTTCTTTACTCTGGGCGCCGTGATCCGACAAGGGTTTCGAGTGAGAAAATCTCCGAGGCGGAACTTGATAAGGCTCTTCGCGTGCTGCTGAAGTTCAAGGCCGATGAAGAACTCCCGGGGAAGTCGCTGACTCCTCCCTTCTCTTCGACGTTGGCCGTGCCGAAGGTGTAGATTTGCGCATGTAGTGCTCCCTTTTTGTTTTGGCCATCTGTGTACTTTTTCCTTTGTTTGCTAACAAAGTTCCTTTTCCTTTTGCAGAGCTTCAAAGTGCCGGGCAAGGCACCACCATTGCCCGAAAGGTATCTGAATGCCCCGGATAATGAAGTGGTAGACTCCGTGTCCGAGCTTCCGTCAGCGCGATCCCCAGCGGAGGATGCCGACGAGTCGAGTGAGGACCATTCGCGCAAGCGACCACGGAGCTTCGGCGAGTCTTCGGATGCCTCGACTCCTCTGACTCCCAGAAATCCTCTAGGCCTTGAGCGTCATGATGATGTTCATGGGGGTTCTTCCTCTCCCCTTCCTGCCATTCCTGTGCGGGCTGTTGCTCCGCCCCCGCCAGCAAAGCGGAGGAAGGAAGAAAAGGAGGAGGAGAAGAAGGAAGAAAAGAAGGAAGAGAAGAGGGCCCGAAGGGCTTCTCCTATCTTCGACCTGAGCGCGTTGGGCTCGTAAGTTTTCTTGTTGCTGCTGTTGTCCTTTTTTCCCTTGTTATTTTTTGCACCTGTGTTGATTTGTTCGTGTGCAGGCAATCCTCCAACGGCTCTAGTGATGGAGCGCGCGAGATGATGGGGGAGTCGAACATTGCGTCGCCTCCTCCTCAGACGGTGGCGACTTCTGGTGACGCTGCACCAGTTCCTCCTATGCAGGAGAGGCTGGTGGTTGCGCCTCAGAATTTCGCAGGCGGGCCTTCGGGTTCGCCTTCGGAGCACGTAAGTTTTTCTGCTTGATGTTACGGGGGGAGCCCCCGAGTGTCTTCGAGTGCTGATGTTGTTTTTGCTTCTTTGTGTGGGGCGTAGCCCCCAAGTCCTATTCCTACTGCTATTGCCTTTTTCTGCAGCCTTTTGTCCAAGAGGGCAGACGGCTGGTGGAGGAGCGCCTGACGCTGGAGGCGAAACTGCGGCAGCTTCAAGGTATTCGTCTGCCTTGTAGAACTTTTCTTGCGTATCCTGGTCCTGTTCTTTGACACTTGCTTGTTGTAAATGCAGAGGAGCATAACAACTCTCTCCGTGAGGTCGATGCTCTGAAGAAGAGCCTTGGCCAATCGGAGCAGAAGGCCGAAGCTGCCACTGGTGCGAAAGAGCGTCTTGAGCTGGAGCTGACGAAGGCAGCCAAAGCAAAAGAGCTTCTTCAGCAGGAGGCTACAGATCGTGAAGAGCAGCTGGCCACCGTTGCGGCTACTCGTGAGAAAGGGGTGGCGGATAAGCTCATGGCTGCTGCCAAGGCTATTTCGGGTGAGTACAAGCTTTTGGACTTGTTTCTTTTTCGACCGATCTTCTTCTATGTTGCCTTTCTTCATGTTTTCTTATTTTTTGTCTCAGATGCCGCAGGCATTGAGTTCGACCGTGGTGCTCTGGAGCACGGGAGTGCTCTGTATGATGCCACTGTAGCGGTCGAAGACCGCTGCAGCACCGTCGTCAACTCCCTCGCCAAGGCGAAAGAAGTCCTTGGTCGCTTCTACCAGGAGCTCTTCCCGAAGGGTGCATCCCTTGAAGATGTGGATGCCCTGGCGGAGGCTCTGTCGGGCGAAGCACCTGCAGCGTACAAGCGCAAGCAGAAGGGCATCGGGGCGTCCGTCGGGCTGGCGATGGCCATGGCGGATGGGGCGGAGCTGGACCTGCCCCAGATCACTTCTCGGATGCCGACGGCTGCAGATGGATCCGAAGTAGCCTTCGCCGCCTACTCCGCTCGCTGCCGACGATATGGGCCCAAGCTCATTGACTTGCTGTCTGAGTACGCACTGCGGCAGTGGCGAAAACTAAGCGATCAGTTCTCGAGGCGACTTAGTGTCCTGCACCTTAGGAATAGTAGACGTAGGGTAGTTTGTAGTCTGCTTCTATTGTAAATATCTTTTGTAGTACCATCCTTGTGCCACGTAGTGGCCTTATTTTAATGAATTCCTCCGAGTTGTGCTTTTATCCTTGGCTGAATGTCTGTGTGCCTTCTTTTTTCTGCTACTATAGGTTCCTTCGGGTGCTGACCAAGTTGACACTTCATCCGAAAGGCCCTTGCGAACATCATTGGATGATTCCTCGCAGCTCGCTTTTCTTCGAGATCGCGTGCGCAGCTTAGAGAGGGATTTGCTTGGGTTCTGTGATCGACGCGTTTGAAATCCAAAGTGTAGCGGTGCAGCCAGAGAGGAGTATTTGATGGCGGAGCTGGGTCGACTGTCCGAGCAGCTGCAATGTAAGTTGATCTTTCTTTCGGGCTGTAGCTCAGTTTTTCGGGTGAGCCTGCTGGCCTTACTCTTGTTTTGTGCGGTTGTCGCAGGTGCCAATCTTGCTCCGAGGGAAGAAAAAGAGCGTATTGCTGTTCGATTCAATTGCTTGACTCAACAGGACATGGAGGCCGGCGGCTTCTTCTGGATGGACCGTGATCGCGCCATAGTTCTGGCGACAGTGCAGGATCGCGTCTACCAGGTTTCGCGGGTGCTTCGCCAGGTGCAAACATCACTTTCCTCGGTGCTGCACATCATGTTTCCGTTGGATGCCGTGCCAACGACCCTTGCAGGTCTTCTGACGAAGTTTCGAAATGCCGGCAATGTCAAGGAGCTGGTGCGACAGCAGCTTGTTGCGGGGGTGAAGGCTGCCTTGTCTCTTGTGAGGGTGCACCGCCCTGATGTAGATTTGGCTGCTCTGGCGACTGGGCCACCTCCTCGACCAGATGGTGGCGAGTGGAACATGCGTCCATATTACGCGGCTGTAAGGCAGTATGCCGAACAAATTGTAGACTTGTTTGAGCAGCGTGCTCAGGTTATTCTTCAGAATAGTTAGGACCTGAAAATAAACAGATAGATGTAAAATTTGTATATTGCGGTTGGGCGTTTCTGTGCCCTTTGTTGTAAAGGTTTGTGAGCACGCATTGCTTTGATTGAGTACGTGCCCTTTTCATTTGCCTGACGTAGTCAGCTACTCAGGTGTACACGTTTGGTCCTCAGTCGATGAAATCGTGAGGTGGGGGGAGCCCCCGTGTGCGTTTGTAGCATGTAGTAAAGTTGCAGAAAATAGTCAACCGAAGGTTGGGAGCGAGACACTTAGCTTTATTTATATCGTAATGGAGGAGGTACATGGTTCGGCTGAGTAGCCTTGGCTGAAAGCCTTATTGTAAGTAAAAAAGGGGGTAGGTTGCTACGGGTAGAATCATCGCAGGTGCGAGACGTTCCATGGGTTGGAGTATGCGACTCCAGACTCCACGTGCTTGAGGCGATAGGCGCCACCTAGGATGACCTCGGTGATGGTGTAGGGTCCTTCCCATGGTGAATCGAGTTTGTTCGGTCGCTTTTGCTTGAGTCGCAAGACGAGGTCTCCTTCGACGAAGGACCTTGGGTGCAGCCGACGGCTGTGGTAGTTGCGGAGACTTTGCTGGTACACCGCTGATCAAGCTGCTGCTATATCCTGTGCTTCGTCAAGTGTGTCGACGGCATCTTCGAGTGCAGCCGTGGACTCGGCTTCGCTGTAAGAGACGACTCGTGGAGCCTGGTGGCGTACTTCAGCTGGTAGCATGGCCTCAGCTCCGTGCACCATGAAGAACGGTGTGTAGCCGGTGGAGCTGTTTGGCGTAGTACGTAAGCTCCACAGGACAGACGGTAGCTCTTCCGTCCAGTTTCCAGCTTTGTGCTCAAGTGAGACCATGAGGCGCTTCTTGAAGCCAGCGCCGATTAGGCCGTTGGCCTTTTCCACCTGCCCGTTTGTTTGCAGGTGTGCCACTGAGGCATACGTTATATTGATCCCGAGGCCTTCGCAGAAGTCCTGGAATTCTTCGGAGATGAAGTTCGATCCGTTGTCGGTGATGATGCTGTGCGGTACGCCAAATCTGTAGACAATGGATTCGAAGAACTTGACGGCGGTGGTGCCCTTACGGTTGGTGGTAGCATGGCTTCGATCCACTTGGTGAATTTGTCGACTGCCACCAGGAGGAAGATGTGTCCTCCTTTCGAGGATTTTGGCAGTTTGCCGATCATGTCGAGGCCCCATTGGGAAAAAGGCCAGGCTATGGGTATGGGTCGAAGTTCGGACCCAGGTGCGTGCGGTTTGTCGGCGAACCGTTGGCACCCGTTGCATCTGCGGACGATGTCCTTCGCGTCGCTCATGGCCGTTGGCCAGTAGAATCCTGCTCGCAGAGCCTTGGCGACAAGGGAGCGGCTGCCTGCGTGGTGGCCACATATGCCCTCATGTATATCTTGGAGTATGGCCTTGCCGTCGTCGATGGTGACGCACCATTGTAGTACACCCGTAATGTTGTGTTTGTACAGCTCGCCGTTGATGATGGTGAAGGCTTTTGACCGACGAGATATGCGCCGAGCATCTGTCGGGCTGTAAGGCAATTCTCCGTTTATCAGGAACTGGAGGTATGGACGTGTCCAAGTTTCTTCGACTGCCATGACCTGCATCAGGTTGACCATGGAAACTTCAGTATCCAACTTTTCGGGTCCTTCCTGACCTTCGGGTAGCGTAGCCCCCGAGTGTTCTGCTTCTTCGGGTGATCCTTTGGGGAATTTCCGCTTGATGGATGGCACGCAGATCTGTTCGAGGAACACACCTGGTGGTACCTTTGCACAAGTGGAGCCGATTTTGGCGAGTCTATCGGCTTCCTCGTTGTTCTCTCTTCCAACGTGCCGAAGTTCGCAGCCGTCGAATTCTCCTTCGAGTGCATTGTATAGTGCCCGGTACGCGATCATGTTTTCGGCGTGTGCGTCGCACTCATTCATCGTCTGCTGTACGACAAGGTTGGAGTCACCGTAGATGACCAGGCGCGTTGCGCCGCATATTTTTGCCATCTTCATGCCATGGATGAGGGCTTCGTATTCGGCCTCGTTGTTGGAGGCTCTGAATTTCATCCGAAGGACGTACTTCATCTTGTCACCTTGCGGGGAGGTCAGTATGACTCCTGCCCCTGCTCCGGCTTCGCGTTTGGAGCCGTCAAAATGCATTGTCCAGGACTGCGACATGTCTGGGGTGTCAGGCAGCTGCAGCTCCATCCAGTGCACCAGGAAGTCCGGAAGGACTTGAGATTTGATTGCGTGTCGCTTCTCGTAGACGATGTCCAAGGGTGATAGTTCGATGCCCCACAGGGCCACGCGTCCTGTGGCCTCTGGATTATTCAGGATGCTGTTTAGGGGCGCCTCATTGACGACCATCACCTGATGCTCCTGGAAGTAGTGGCTCAGTCGTCGAGCCGTCATGAACACGCCGTAGGCCAGCTTCTGGTAGTGCGGGTACCGCTGTTTTGTTGGAGTGAGGACCTCGCTGAGGTAGTAAATTGGGCGTTGTACCCCGTGGGTCTTGCCTTCTTCGGGTCGTTCGACCACTAGTACTGTGCTCACCACCTGGTGTGTGGCCGCTTTGTACAGCAGCAGGGGCTCGCGTTCTTTTGGCGTGACCAAAACGGGCGAGGTGGAGAGGAGCCGCTTGAGGCTTTCGAATGCGTCGTTTGCTTCTGGTGTCCACTCGAACTTGTCTGCCTTGCGTAGCAGCTGGTAAAATGGTAGGGCCTTCTCGCCCATGCGGCCGATGAACCTGCTTAGTGCTGCTACTCGCCCTGCGAGCTGCTGAACGCCCTTGAGGTTTTTCGGATTCTCCATTGTCATGATATCTTTGATTTTATTCGGGTTCGCTTCGATCCCTCGTTGAGAGATGAAGTACCCGAGCAACTGACCCGAGGGGACGCCGAAGGTGCACTTTTCTGGATTGAGCTTGATCCTGTAGCGATCGAGGTTGTCGAACGTCTCGCGGAGATCGTCGATAAGTGTTCTTGCCGCATTGTTTTTAGGACTATGTCGTCGACATAGACTTGGACGTTGCGACCGATCTGGTCCTTGAGGCAGGCCTGCATGCATCGCTGGTACATGGCACCCGCGTTCTTTAGCCCGAAGGGCATTGTGTTGTAGCAGTATACTCCGAACGGTGTGATGAACGCCGTTTTCTCTTGATCTTCGACCTTGAGTCGAATCTGGTTATAGCCTGAGTAGGCGTCGAGGAAGGACATTTTCTCACAACCTGCAGTCGAATCGATGATTTGGTCGATCCGAGGAAGAGGGAAGTGGTCCTTAGGGCAGTGTTTATTTAGTGACATGAAGTCCACGCACATCCGCAGGATGTCCGTGTCCTTCTTCGGGACCATCACCGTATTTGCCAGCCACTCGCTTTCCTTGATTTCTCGGATGAAGTCTGCTGCGAGTAATCTGTTGATCTCCTTGCCAATAGCTTCGGCTCGTGGCTCCGACAATCTTCGGTTAGGCGCTTGGCGGCTTGGTGCAGGAAGACATTGAGTGCGTGCTCGGCGAATTCCCTGGGAACTCCTGGCATGTCCGCAGGACACCAGGCAAATATTTCCCAGCGCTCACGGAGGAATTCGACGAGCGCATCTTCCTATGCGGTGCTGAGGTCGTTGGCGATCAGCGCCGTCTTGGAGGTGTCTGTCGGATGAACCTGCACTTTCTTGGTGTTGATGGTGGAGTCGAAGGACATGTCGGGTGAGTTCTGCCTTGTGACTGGGGGTAGCCCATTGTCCGTCACCTCGCGGAGCCTTACGAGCTCGTCTTGCATGCCGAAGGACTGGGAGATTTTGTTGAAATCCCTGTCGCATTGGTCCGATCGGGTGAAGCTCCCGTGGACTGTGATGACGCCCCTTGGTCCTGGCATCTTGAGTAGTAGGTATGCGTAGTGTGGGACGGCCAGGAACCGTGTGAATGCTACACGTCCCAGGATGGCGTGGTATTGTGACGACCAGTCCACCACTTTGAATTCTAGGCGCTCCTGCCGAAAGTTGTCCGGCTTCCCGAAGATGACATCGAGCCCTATTTTGCCCAGGGGGAAGATGCCCTTCCCTGTGACAATGCCGTGGAACGTTGTGTCTGATTGTTCCAGGCTGCATTGCGGGATCCGCATAGCTGCTAGAGTGCTTGCGAACATTAGGTTGATGCCGCTGCCGCCGTCCATGAAGACGCGACTCATCTCGAAGCCTCCGATCTACGCCTCTAGCACCAGGGCAGCATGACCTGGGCGAGGGATCTGGAAAGGGTGATCCGCGCGAGTGAATGTGATGCAGGACTCCAATCCGCTGAGGTACTCAGGGATTGAAGGCGGAGTTGCCACGGCCAAGTTGATTTGTCGGGTGATTTTCTTCTGCACCCTATTTGTGGGGCGTCCCTTCTGTATCATATTGAGTGCTCCTTTTGATGGGGGGTATGGGACCCCGGCGTTGTTTTGCGCTGGTGCGACTGGTTGATTTTAGCCTCCAATAGGCGGCGGTGGAGGAGCTCCGTGTGCTATTTCACCTGGCGCAGGTGTGTTTCCGAATGCAGGGATTGGAGCTTGTTGCCTCATCTGCATCATGCCTTCGCTGAGTTTCAGGAACTCGCGGCAGTCCTTAAGCATGTGGCTGGCTTTCTTTTTGCCATCCTGTTTGTCGATGTAGGAGTGGATGGTGCATGGACCCGAAAGTTTGTCGAATGATGAGGGTCCGTTGTCGCGGTCACGGCGTTTCCACGACTGCGTTGGTCGTCCGTTGTCGCGGAAGCTTCCGCTGCGGTATCCTCCGCTGTTCCGGCTGTTGTCGTTGCGGCGGTCGGCGTAGCCGGCCGCGACCATGTCGGGGCCGTCGCGGTCTTCATAGACGCGCGATCTCCTCTTGCTGCGGCGTTCGCGTCTTCGGCCGTAGTCGTCCTCTTCATCTGATTGCGGTCGCTGGATGCAATCTTCGCCGTCTGCCCAACTGTTGGCGATTTCCATGAGGTGGTCGAGTGTCTTGGGCTTTACACGCCCAAGTTCCTCCTTGAAGTCTGGGCGCTTGACGTCGTCCCTGAAGGCGTCGATTGAGGCGGGCCTCTTGCTGGTGCCTTTGAAATTTCGGATGAAGCTGTAGGCGAGCTCCTCCCAGCTTCGGATGGATCCTGATGATAGGTTGCTAAGCGGACCAGCTGCGCTGTCACCGCATGAAGGCATTGCATGGCGGTTTCTTTGTTGCCTCCGTGAAGCTTGACGGATGATAGATGGTCACTGAGCCAGGACTTTGGATCTTGCGTGCCGTTGAACTTCGGAGTATCCGAAGGAAGCTTGAAGTGGCGTGGCATCTGTGTTCATCGGACGGATCTGCTGAAGCATCGCGCCCCGTAGAGTTCTCCTTCGTCTTCGTCCATCTCAGATTCAGACGAACATGCGCGTTTGGCGCGTGCTTTGTCGATCTTGCGATGTGTAAGCTTGTCTCTGGCGTCGTAGTTGCGTTTGTGGCGGTTGGAGCTCTTCTTCCTTCGAGGAAGATCGTGATCCTCTTCCTCTTCGGATGAGGGTGTGGGGCTCCGGTCGCGCCTGGCCGGAGCTTTCTTATTTGGCTCCGTAGGAGTTTCTTCGTGGAGCGCAGCTCCGATTAGTCCTAGTCCGGTGAGTGCGGACTTATGCATGGCCCTTTTCGGGTCTCCCTCCGGAGGTGGGTGAGCTGCGAGATACGCAGTGGCTGCCATGATCGCAGCTTGTGGCGTCTTCGGGATGATGTTGCCGTCAGCGTCCATATCCATGAACGATGTGTGGAGAGTTCGGGTCACGTCACGCAGCTACTTGGTGTGGCATCCCGCAAAACCACTACTAGAAAATCGCGTTGAATTTGTGCATTGCGTCGTCATCATCATGCATTGTTTGCCAAAACTATGTTTGCAAAACCCGTCTTTGTTTTCTAAACACCCATCTTTTTCAAACGCCAAAACCCCGGGGCTCCGGAGTATTTTGTTTTGTTGCATTCGGGTTGTAAACGGCCCAATGAAATTAAATAAAAGATTTAATTTGTTTTAGTAGGGGCAGTCGAACGGGCCGTCCCGACCCGAACGACCACCCCCAGTTTGTAAAACGGTCCGTCCTACCAGCCCCATCTAATCCTAAACGCACCTTGCACCTACCCAGTTATCTACCCTCTCTTCCCTGGCCACCTCACCCGGGCCAATAACCATGCGCCACCTCAGCACACCCTCCCCCATCCACCAATCCCACCATGCCACGTGGCCCTCTCACCCTCCCTCCTCTTTCTTCCCACCTGTCCACGCAACATCCCAGGCCCAACCGCACGCTGCCATCCCCCTGGTCCGTCCCCGCGTGGACCACCCTGGCCCACCTCTCCCAGCCTCACCCCGCGCGCAACCCCACCCACCTGTCTTCTTCCTCCCGTCGCCCCGCGTGCCGGCCCGACCCTCCTTCCCCACCCCGCTCGCCGCCACTGCCTCCGCGGCCACCAACCCCAAGCTCCGCTCCCGCCTTGCTCACCGCCTCCACTGCCGCTTCCACCGCGCGCGCGCCTCTCTCTCGCCTCCGCCGGCGCCGCGCAAGCAGCCTCCATCCCAGCGCGCCAGCGTCGCACGCTTCGCCGCCACGCCCTCACCAACCTCGCCGCCCTCGGCCTCCAACGCCTCGCCCGCCCGAAGCCATCTCCTCAGCGCCCCTCCCGGGCGCGCCGCCGCTGCGGCCCGGCCAGCGGCGCCACCTTCCCGCTGCCGTCGCCAGCCTCCAGCGCCGCCGCTCGGTCCCAGAGCTCGCGCCGGCCTCGTCTTCGCCCGCTTCCCGTCCGCCCAGACGCCAAGGTCGCCCGCGCCCCGCCAAGCCGCCGCCTCCTCTGCAGACCGGGCCTCCCTCCTCCGTCCCAGCAGCGTCCCGTCGCGCTCGGCCCGCCTCGCCAGACCGCCTCCGTCGCGCCGCTCCGCGGACCGCTCCACCCTTGGCCCGTCGGCCGCGTGTTCCTCCGCCCGCACCCGCTCGCCCGGCCCGCTCGACCGCGTGCCGTGCCCACATCCGTCGGTGTGAGATGTTGTGGCGGCCTTGATGCGTTGTGGTACCGCCTCCAAGACAAGTTCGACACCGACACGATGATCGGAGCCGCGAGAGACCCCAAGTTCCCTACATGGACAAGAAGATCGTCTACCCGAACCCAGGGTCGACAAGCTCGTCTTCACGGAACCCGAAGCGCGGCACTGGTACCCCCAAGATCTCCCACGCGGACGCATCACGGTCTCGGAGAAACCCTGGGAAACCCCGAGTTCACCTCGACAAGTTCTTCATCGAAAACCCCGATGCCAGATCCGAATAATCGCCAAGGTCGTCATCGGAACAATGAGGCCGTTGCAGTGAACCCGACAAGATCTCGCGGAACCCGAGAACTTCCCGGGCCAAGTTCGCCGACACGGATCGACAAGTACTCCCTCACGACGACGCCATGACCCGACGCCCCCGCTGCCGAGACCTTCGCGATGGCGCGGACCCAACAAGACCCTCGCAACGGCAAGACCGACCCCGTGGGACCCGGCAAGACCTTCGCGATAACGAGAACGACACCGACCGGGAAGAAGCCGATGCGCCCCGACACCGACCCAAGCTCGCCCGGCCGAGACCCGATCGACAAGATCTGCCCGATACCGAACGACCCGAGTCGAGCGCTTCCGAACCCCGAACCCCAGATCCGTCGAACCCTGGACCCCGAGACCGAACCCCGGAACCCCAAGATCGTCGAGCCCCCTCTGATGTGTGAACCCCTCCCCGAAAACCCTATTTCATAATATGATAACAACTTGTCGCATCTTAAACATTCATCTTGCATGCATCTTATCATGTGGTTTGGGGGCCTTATGCCGATTCACCGAATAAATAAATATGGGGCCCCTATGCGGGCAAAGCTAGTCTCATATTGGCCTCATTTAAACATGTATAGCGAACCGGTATCTTATCTTGCCTTGTTGAAACAACATTTAAATTGCGGGGTAGCTAAACAACTTGAACCATCTAATATTGTCGGGACCCCGGTTCCGCTTAATATGACCTAATTGCATTGCACCTTTTGCCATGCCATCCATCATGCATGCATCATGCCGATCTTCTGCCGTGTATTAAATATTGCATCCGGTGTTTCTTCTAGTGTTTTGCTTCTTCGCGGATAAGGCCGTTGAGTTGATGTGAGCTTCGCCCCGATCTCCGGTTGAACCCTTCGACATGTTTTCAGGCGAGCATCTCCCCCTTTCTACCTATCTTACTTTTATAGTATTTACTTCCCTCCTGTTGATCTTTGCTATCTGTGTTGCGATGCTCTAGTTTCGTACCCGTGATATCCCTTGCAGCCATATATAGCCCTGGACACATCCTATTACCTGTTGTTTGGTAGATAGTGGGCCCGCGTTTCGTAGTCGCTTGCTCAAGTGTTTATGTGTCGACCAGTACCACGATTGTTGGAGGAGCTGCCGCATGTTGACGTTGAAGATGATCATGTCTTTAAATATTGTTTCACTTTAATTTCTGTTTAACAACTAAAATTGAATTAAGCAGAGGCATCGGTGGGTGATAGGTAAGTTTTGGTTTCCGACCGCCCACTTGTGTCCCGTAGGACCCGAGTTCTTGACACCTGTTCCGAGATCGAGCGCGCTAACCACAGGTGGGGAGATATGGGCCCCCATTGATAATTACCTGATTTCAAAGTATTGTGTACTGGGGCCACAAGTAGTTTGGGGCTTTATTACTATCCTGTACTTATGCCATGCTTTATCGCTTTATTTACGACATTGCGAGGTAACGCATTCGCATCGCTTGAAGCGGAATGTTTTCGCGGTGTCGACATCCGATTGGGGACCCGCCGTGCTCACAGCCATTGTCGCAAACCCCGAGTCCGTCTCGAGACCGGCCGACTTCTATGGTGTACTTAGTGGGTGGCCCCGGTGCTTGCTTTGTGCAGGAACGTCGTGACCTAGGCCCCGCCGACATACCGATGGGTGTATGTTAACTGATCTGGCAAAAAGGGTCGAAGTGCCTGTGGATACTTTGGTGCACCCCTGCAGGGTTAAATCTTTTCGAGAAGCCGTGTCCGCGGTTATGGACGACTTGGAGCACAGTGTCTGATCATAGACAACTATAACTAAAGTTTACTGTTTTAAATTGACTTGTTTCCGATATGATTAGTAATCAGCTTCACTACAACAGAATGGCTAAGTAAAAGTATCAACAATTGCTGGGTTTTGGGGTTATCTCATGATAATTGTATCTGACTAGTAAGTACTGCCACCTTAACGGAATGGTTAACTAAAAGTGCCCACTGCTTACTTTATCAGGACGATTATCTAAACCTGACTAGTAATTGCTGCAACGATAACTGAATAAGTAAAGCGCCAACGTATGCGTTCCTCGGTTGACTTCCTCGTTTGGCCTCGAGGGGAAACGCCAGACGGGTTTGTTTGGTGATAGCTTCGTTGGATCCGGATAGGTCATTCTCACCTCCTCCGATAACCGGTTGTATCGAGTCTCTATAGGTTGTTTAGTGCATCTTTGCCGCCGCCACCACCATACCTATGTAGGCGAGGACCGGAATTCTAGCCTCGCTGTCATCGCCTCAAGATCGACGCTCCTTCTTTTTCCTTTGCCCTTTGTCGGCACCCCTTTGTTTAAGCAGGTTTTGAGATCGACGCCGTTAGCGTGGTTACCCTTCCGCTTGGCACAGGCGGTTATGGACGCCATTGGTTATTCTTCAGGGCTCTTAGCCCCATTTGCATCTTGTCCGTAGTCGGACGCTCGATCATTTTCAAGGTGATTTGGATCTTTGTACCGTATATTTGTATTCTTGACTCTTTGAGTCGCTGTTGTATATATATCTGTTCTGTGGGTCCCATCGAGGACTGTTGTGTAATGTTATTACTTTGTTATTCCACCCGCACGAAAGTGCCTGGTGGGCACCTTCGAATCGTTTCTATGCGGGTTTGGCGAGTTTCGCTAAAACTTGCATAGGGCCGATTCTGAGGGTGTTACAGAGTGGTATCAGAGCGCAGCAGTTGCGATACCCCACAAGTCCAGCCTGTAGGATAACCTAGCTAACGGCCGAAGTAGAGTGTCAAAACTATTTCTGAAAATCGGTTGGATAGTTCTAATTAGGTCTGATTTTACTCCTTACCTCTGCTGTTCCCCTCTTACCCCTACGTGTTTTAAATCTGCCCCATCTCTTTCTTCGAGTCCAGGAATTCTCGTGGTTGGGTTTCCGTCGTGCCTTTAGGTTTTCGCTTCCTCCTTTGGTAACGGTGTTCTACCATCCGGTGTTCAAGCTGCCAGATGAATCCGTCTACGGTGTTACCATCCTGTATTCCTTGTCTGTTCCTTCCGGTGTTTTCCGACGCGACGACATCCTCTATGCCAGATCCGATGCAGGGTCTGCATCACTCCTTTGTTTCCGAACCTCGCTTGTCGAGATCTTCAGTCTGAATCCGAGGGTTGGTTGCATAATCTGTCTATTCGTGTACATAGTAATGCTTTGAGTGCGGGATGGAGTCGCGACCATACCACTACTCTTATCATTCGCTTATGTACATTGAATGGTGGATCGATGCAATTTACTCCTTCCATGGAAGTTAGAGGTGGCCTTACCTTTAACTTCGTCCGTTGTTTTCCGGAGTGCTCTCTCGATGAACAGGGACAACGACCTCTTGTTAGTGGTGTCGCGAGGATCTACACGAAGCGAGAAGACGCAGGACGCCGACCTTCCTTCCGGTACCATGAGGCGGATCTCGAGGGCGAGATCCCTTGTTAGTGGTGTCGAATTGTGGCATCCCGCAAAACCACTTCTAGAAAATCGCGTTGAATTTGTGCATTGCGTCGTCATCATCATGCATTGTTTGCCAAAACTATGTTTGCAAAACCCGTCTTTGTTTTCTAAACACCCATCTTTTTCAAACGCCAAAACCCCGGGGCTCCGGAGTATTTTGTTTTGTTGCATTCGGGTTGTAAACGGCCCAATGAAATTAAATAAAAGATTTAATTTGTTTTAGTAGGGGCAGTCGAACGGGCCGTCCCGACCCGAACGACCACCCCCAGTTTGTAAAACGGTCCGTCCTACCAGCCCCATCTAATCCTAAACGCACCCACTGTCCTACCCAGTTATCTACCCTCTCTTCCCTGGCCACCTCACCCGGGCCAATAACCATGCGCCACCTCAGCACACCCTCCCCCATCCACCAATCCCACCATGCCACGTGGCCCTCTCACCCTCCCTCCTCTTTCTTCCCACCTGTCCACGCAACATCCCAGGCCCAACCGCACGCTGCCATCCCCCTGGTCCTTCCCCGCGTGGACCACCTCTCCCACCTCAGCCTCACCCCTTGCAACCCCACCCACTGTCTTCTTCCTCCTGTCTCCCACGCCGGCCCGACCCTCCTTCCCCACCTCACCCCACCTCCGCCTCATGCCGGCTGCCACCAACCCCCAAGCTCCGCCGCCTCAGCCGCCAACCGCTTCCACTCGCCACGCCTCCCTCTCGCCTCCGCGCCAGCAGCAGCCTCCATCCCGCCACGCGCCAGGCGGCACGCCTTCGCCACGCCACCAACCTCGCCGCCCTCGGCCTCCCGCCTCCGCCCGCCTGGCCATCTCCTCAGCGCGCCTCCCCGGGCGCCGCCTGCCGGAGATCGACCCCAGGCGCCACCTTCCGCCATGCTGCCTCGCCAGCCAGGCTGCCGGCCCCGCGCCGCCTCTTCGCCGCCGCGCCCGCGCCAGACGCCAAGGTCGCCCGCCCGCCAAGCCGCCTCCTCTGCAGACCGGGCCTCCTCCTCCGTCCCAGCAGCTGCGTCCCGATCCGCCCGCCCCGCTCGACCGCCTCCTCGCAGACGCCTCCGCGGACCCGCTCCACCAGCGCTGACAAGCGTGTTCCTCCGCCCGCACTTCGCCGCCCGGCCCGCCTCGACCGCGTGCCGTGCCCTCAGATCCGTCGGTGTGAGATGTTGTGGCGGCCTTGATGCGTTGTGGGTACCGCCCTCCAAGACAAGTTCGACACCGACACGACGATCGGAGCCGCGAGAGACCCCAAGTTCCCTACATGGACAAGAAGATCGTCTACCCGAACCCAGGGTCGACAAGCTCGTCTTCACGGAACCCGAAGCGCGGCACTGGTACCCCCAAGATCTCCCACGCGGACGCATCACGGTCTCGGAGAAACCCTGGGAAACCCCGAGTTCACCTCGACAAGTTCTTCATCGAAAACCCCGATGCCAGATCCGAATAATCGCCAAGGTCATCGGAACAATGAGGCGTGCAGTGAACCCGACAAGATCTACCGCGGAACCCCGAGAACTTCCCGAACGCCAAGTTCGCCGACACGGATGCAAGTACTCCTCACAGACGCCATGACCCGACGCCCCGCTGCCGAGACCTTGGCGATGGCGGACCAACAAGACCCTCGCAACGGCAAGACCGACCCCGTGGGACCCGGCAAGACCTTCGCGATAACGAGAACGACACCGACCGGGAAGAAGCCGATGCGCCCCGACACCGACCCAAGCTCTGCCCCCCCGGACGTCGAGACCCCGATGCGACAAGATCTGCCCGATACCGAGAACGACCCCGGAGTCCGAGAACGCTTCCGCCGAACCCCCCCCGAACCCCAGATCCGTCGAACCCTGGACCCCGAGACCGAACCCCGGAACCCCAAGATCGTCGAGCCCCCTCTGATGTGTGAACCCCTCCCCGAAAACCCTATTTCATAATATGATAACAACTTGTCGCATCTTAAACATTCATCTTGCATGCATCTTATCATGTGGTTTGGGGGCCTTATGCCGATTCACCGAATAAATAAATATGGGGCCCCTATGCGGGCAAAGCTAGTCTCATATTGGCCTCATTTAAACATGTATAGCGAACCGGTATCTTATCTTGCCTTGTTGAAACAACATTTAAATTGCGGGGTAGCTAAACAACTTGAACCATCTAATATTGTCGGGACCCCGGTTCCGCTTAATATGACCTAATTGCATTGCACCTTTTGCCATGCCATCCATCATGCATGCATCATGCCGATCTTCTGCCGTGTATTAAATATTGCATCCGGTGTTTCTTCTAGTGTTTTGCTTCATGGATAAGGCCGTTGAGTTGATGTGAGCTTCACCGATCTCCGTTGAACCTTCGACATGTTTTCAAAGCATCTCCCCTTTCTACCTATCTTACTTTTATAGTATTTACTTCCCTCCTGTTGATCTTTGCTATCTGTGTTGCGATGCTCTAGTTTCGTACCCGTGATATCCCTTGCAGCCAGATATAGCCCTGGACACATCCTATTACCTGTTTTTTGGGAGATAGTGGGTGGGCCCGTAGTCGCTTGCTCAAGTGTTTATGTGTCGACCAGTACCACGATTGTTGGAGGAGCTGCCGCATGTTGACGTTGAAGATGATCATGTCTTTAAATATTGTTTCACTTTAATTTCTGTTTAACAACTAAAATTGAATTAAGCAGAGGCATCGGTGGGTGATAGGTAAGTTTTGGTTTCCGACCGCCCACTTGTGTCCCGTAGGACCCGAGTTCTTGACACCTGTTCCGAGATCGAGCGCGCTAACCACAGGTGGGGAGATATGGGCCCCCCATTGATAATTACCTGATTTCAAAGTATTGTAATGGGGGCCACAAGTAGTTTGGGGCTTTATTACTATCCTGTACTTATGCCATGCTTATCGCTTTATTTACGATTGTGCGGTAACGCACTCGCATCGCTTTTGAAGCGGAATGTTTTCGCGGTGTCGATCCCGATTGGGGACCTGCTGTCGTTCACAGCCATTGTCGCAAACCCTGAGTCCGTCTCGGAGACCGGCCGACTTCGTTGCGGGTGTACTTAGTGGGGTGGCCCCCCAGTGCTTGCTTTGGGTCTGGGAACGTCGTGACCTAGGCCCCGCCGACATACCGATGGGTGTATGTTAACTGATCTGGCAAAAAGGGTCCAAGTACCTGTGGATACTTTGGTGCACCCCTGCAGGGTTAAATCTTTTCGAGAAGCCGTGTCCGCGGTTATGGACGACTTGGAGCACAGTGTCTGATCATAGACAACTATAACTAAAGTTTACTGTTTTAAATTGACTTGTTTCCGATATGATTAGTAATCAGCTTCACTACAACAGGATGGCTAAGTAAAAGTATCAACAATTGCTGGGTTTTGGGGTTATCTCATGATAATTGTATCTGACTAGTAAGTACTGCCACCTTGACGGAATGGTTAACTAAAAGTGCCCACTGCTTACTTTATCAGGACGATTATCTAAACCTGACTAGTAATTGCTGCAACGATAACTGAATAAGTAAAACTGCCAACTGTGTGCGTTCCTCGGTTGACTTCCTCGTTTGGCCTCGAGGGGGAAACGCCAGGACGGGTTTGTTTGGTGATAGCTTCAGGTTGGATCCGGATAGGTCATTCTCACCCTCCTCTGATAACCGCCAGTTGTATCGAGTCTCTATAGGTTGTTTAGTGCATCTTTGCCGCTGCCGATCCACCATACCTATGTAGGCGAGGACCGCCGAATTCTAGCCTCGCCGTGTCTTGGCCTCGATCGACGCTCCTTCTTTTTCCTTTGCCCTTTGTCGGCACCCCTTTTGTTTAAGGTTTTGAGATCGACGCCGTTAGTGGTTACCCTTCCGCTTGGCTCAGGGTTATGGACGCCATTGGTTATTCTTCAGGGCTCTTAGCCCCATTTGCATCTTGTCCGTAGTCGGGCGCTCGATCATTTTCAAGGTGAATTGGATCTTTGTACCGTATATTTGTATTCTTGACTCTTTGAGTCGCTGTTGTATATATATATCTGTTCTGTGGGTCCCATCGAGGACTGTTGTGTAATGTTATTACTTTGTTATTCCACCCGCACGAAAGTGCCTGGTGGGCACCTTCGAATCGTTTCTATGCGGGTTTGGTGAGTTTCGCTAAAACTTGCATAGGGCCGATTCTGAGGGTGTTACACTTGGGGTCCATGTTTTCCACCCGAGAGCGGTGCTTGTTTCCCTGATTTTTGTTTGTGCTAGAGACGGGTTCCATGGCGGAGAGCGCAGCTCGTCGCGCGCTGGACTCAGAGGCTGCTTGCTTGCGTTTGTCGAGCGTCTTCTGCATCTCGACTTGTTTCTTGTGCTCCTCGATGAGGAGGTAGTGGTATGCCCTCAGCAGATCACGTGGGGAGTCCAGAGGTAGGACTATTTCGCCTGCGACGGCGCGGCGTGCTTCGACCCATCCTTCTTTGCTAAGTTGGATGAGGTGGCCTCTGTTTTCCCTGTTTTCGCCGTTTCCGTCCTGCGGGTTGGGGTTGGGTGGCGGGTTAGGCGTTTCCTCGTCGGTTTGGATGACCGCGGCACACAGATAGCGCCTGCAGATTGGTTGGCTGTTGCTGCAGCTTTCGGATGCGGAACCGTAGGTCCCTTCATCCGAAGGTGGATCGCCTGAGATCGAGTTGCATTGCTGCTGTAGAACTCATCTGTTGATGGTGACGCGTAGCACGGGGTGGAGCCCACGCGGGCCTGATTGACGGCACGGGCACCCGCCCGGGAGGCGGAGGGTGCCGGTTGTCCCACCGGAAGCTCCGAACAAAATTTCGAGTCCGTCGCCACGGCTCGAAATCCTTCATGGTGGCGGTGGGCGGTGAAGTCAAAAGCGCAAGAGGAGGTGACTCTCCGTCGCGGAGTTGTAGATCGATCGGGTCGGAACCGTCCACGACCGCATTAATCAGCAGCCCCAATTCCAGACGGTGCCAATTGACGAGGTTTAATCTCGTCAATGCCCATTGTTATGGACTTGGTTTTGGAGAAGATGGGGATGCTGGAGATCGTGGCACGGTTAATGCACAAGCAACCAGGGACACGAGATTTACCCAGGTTCAGGCCCCCGGAGGGAAAACCCTACTCCTGCTTGTCTGCTCTTTGATTACGGCGGAACCGAAGGTTACAGGGTGCGCAGATTCGATCTGGCGTGGATGCGTGTGCGAAAGTATGAGTCGAGGTGAGTTGTGTTGCCCTAGGACGTGCCTCCTGGCCTTTATATAGACTTAGTAAGGTCCCGGACATAGTCCTAGTCGGTTACAAGTTCTAGGGTTTCACCCCTTTGAATTTCCTATCTCCTCTAGTCTTGTTCTCCAAGGATCCGAAGACGTCATGGGCCTTGGTCACCCGAAAATCATCATGGGCCAGCGTATGTCTGCCGTGGGCCTTCCTTGGGCTGGACTAGGTATGCTGAAGTTACGTACCCGTAGGGTATAACCATGTCAACTAGACCCGACATTGCATATGCTGTTAGTTTAACAAGCAGATATGAAAGTGATCCAGGAGTGGATCATTGGACAGCGATCAAAAACATCCTTAAGTACTTGAGAAGAACTAAGGATATGGTTCTTTCTTATGGAGGTGATGAACAACTCGTTGTTAATGGTTACACCGATGCTAGTTGGAACACCGATCCGGATGATTCTAAATCACAATCTGGATACGTATTTATTTTGAATGGTGTAGCAGTTAGCTGGAGGAGTGCAAAGCAAAGCGTTGTGGCGAGATCTTCAACTGAATCGGAATACATGGTCTGCCGGAGGCTTCACAAGAAGCGATATGGATGAAAGAGTTCATTACAGAGCTGGGTGTGGTTCCTAGTGCGTTGGACCCAATGTCTATCTACTGTGATAACATGGGCGCCATAGCCAATGCGCAAGAACCAAGGTCACACAAGAAGCTGAAGCACATCAAGCTACGTTTTCACGCTATTCGAGAACATATCCAAGATGGGGATATAAAGATTTGCAAGTACACACAGATCTGAATGTGGCGGATCCGTTGACTAAACCTCTCCTAAGGGCAAAACATGACCAGCACCAAACTGCCATGGGTGTTCGGTATATTACCATGTAATCTAGATTAGATGACTCTAGTGCAAGTGGGAGGCTGTTGGAGATATGCCCTAGAGGCAATAATAAATGTAGTTATTATTATATATTTGTGTTTATGATAAATGTTTACATTCATGCTATAATAGTATTAACAAGGAAACATTGATACTTGTGTGATTTGTAAACTTAATTTGAAGTCCCTAGTATAGCCTCTATACATCACTAGCTTGTTGGTTGATAAATGATTGTGGTTTCCCTATCATGAACATTGAGATGTTATCAACAACAAGATCATATCGTTAGGAGAATGATATGATGGACATACTCCTATAGATAAGCGTAGCATAAAGATCAAGTCATTTCAATAGTTCAATTGCTATATGCTTTCTGATACATAGTAACCTAATTCCTTTGACCATGAGATCATGCATATCACCTTTACCGGATGGATGCTTTGATGACATCAAACACCACACCGTAACTGGGTGGCTATAAAGGTGGCATTGAGTGTTCGGAAAGTATTGGTTGAGACACATGGATCAAGAGTGGGATTTGTCCATCCATATGACGGATAGATATAGTCTGGGCCCTCTCGGTGAAATGTCATCCAAATAGCTTGCAAGAATGTGACTGGCTCACAAGGGATCACATATCACGGGAATGAGAAAAGAGTACTTATCGGTAACAAGGTTGAACTAGGTATGCAGAGATACCGACGATCATAACCTCGGATAAGTAAACTATCGTGAGACAAAGGGAAATTGGTATCGTATGTAAGTGGTTCATTCGATCGCAAAGTAATCGTAGAAATATGTGGGAGCCATATGAATTTCCAGATTCCTCTATTGGTTATTGTTCGGAGAAGTGTCTCGATCATGTCCGCATAATTCACGAACCGTAGGGAGACACACTTAAGGATTCGACGTTGTTTGAGTAGTTATGGAATGATGAGAAAGAGACCGAATGTTGTTCGGAGTCTCGAATGGGATTCGGGATATCACGAGGAGATCCGGAATGGTCCGGAGAATAAGATTCATATAAGGAAAGTCCCGTTCCGGAGTTGAGGAATGATTCCGGTGTTTTCATCGGGAATATTCTAGAATGTTCCGGAATGTCCGGCACTCCGGAGGGGAAGGGTACATGGATGTGTTGTATCAAGTTGGTATGATTGCATCATGTACTAAGTGTCATCGCTGTTCCAAATAAAGGATTAAATCGAATCCTAGTTTGAAAAGTCAAATAGCTAAATTGAAAAGTCAAATGGCTAAATTTGGAAAGTGGAAAAGAGGAGGAAGGGGGAAATCGAGTTGGGGAGAAGTTCCCTCCTCCAACCGGCGGCGCCCCTCCAAGCCGAGTTGGGGAGGGACTCCTCTCCCTCCCCCTTGGCCGCCGGCCCCTCCACCTATATAAGGAGGGGCAGGGCTCCCTCCTAGCACACACAAGTACCTCTCCTCAAACCCTAGCAGCTGCTGCCCACCATAGCCGCCACGCCTAGGGTTTTGCCCTCACCGACTTGGGGTGTCCCGAACCCTAGCCGGCTCTAGCACCTCCTCCTTGGTGTGTCTAAACCCTAAAACACCGAGGAGCTCTCTCATACTCCACCATACTCGCTCCGCTTAAGGCGAAGCTCATGAGATCTCCTCTACTCGGTACCACGCCATTGTCTTGCCGGAATCGCGAGGAGAGTGCTACAACCTCCGCCTGCTGGAACAAGGGAGAGGAAGGTCTTCGTCGAGTACCGAACGTGTGACCGATCGGAGCGCCGAACACGTCACGGAAGGATCGCTCACGCGATCTTGAGATCGGAAAGAGTACGACTACATCACCCACGAGAATCCGCTCTCGTTAAACACTTTGGAATCTTCGAGGGTAAGTTATTCCATCGACTCGTTGCTACAATCTATTAGATAGATCTTAGCTTGTTTGTTTGTATGCGATAGAAAATTTTTGTTTTCCATGCTACGAAACCCTACACGAGACTCTTATGTCATTATGTGTATATTTCTAGTGGAGATTTGTTGTATATGGACATCGGTGCTCTTTTTGTTTTGATTTTCTAAAAAGATAGCACTTTTGAGTTTTATAAAAATAAAAAAATCTTGGAATTGCATGCACATCGTCAATATATTTGGAAAAATTTCAATAAAAAGGTAGTTTCATTTTAATCAACGGCAAAAAAAATCTCTAACAGTAAATACGTACGTTTTGTCAGAATTTTTTTTGTGTAGCTCAAAGTAAAACATAATTTGCGTAGTGCAAGCAAGCATGCATGCATGCATATAGCCTATGTAGCTAACATGCATGTGTACAATGCAATGCAGCCATGCATCCGTCATATCATGTGCAGTATTTGAGTATCTAATTCACTTAACCTGCATATAAGAACAAATCTGGTCAGAATCCTACTAGTCTTATACAACTTATTGCACGCCACACCATGCATGTTGAGATAAGCTAACCGACAAGTCTATAACAATTTGTTCTTGCTCTTGTATCACTGCTATTGGGAGCTGATGTGCTGGCGGAAGTCAGCTTTATTATAAATAGTTAACCACTCATCATCACAAGGTGCACTCTTAAGCAAACTTGGCACATATCTCGAGACTATGGACCGGACGACATTCACAAGGGAGCAGCTATCCCCCTTGGCAGCAGACTATTAACCAATTTTAAAATTTCCATCGTAGATTCTAGATGTGAGTATCTAGTTATATATTTATTTCAGAATTTTAGGGACCTAAAAGTTTAAGTATTAAGAAAACAGAAACATTGATCACCATGTGCCAAAAACAGTTTCCGTATATTTCCAAATATACCTTGTCTGCTTTAAAATATAAGATGTTTTAGCTTTGTGAATAAAATGTATCTAGACTTTTTTAGTACTCCTTTCGACCCATATTAGTTGACTCAAATTTGTATAGATTTGGATGAATCTAGACACTATTTAGAATATAGGTTCGTCCAAATTTTGATAAATCCAAGTCAAGTAATATAGGTCGGAGGGAGTAGTAGATTTATGCTAAATTTAAGTGAACCTATACATTAAAAGAAGTATAGATACATTTCATTTATACAGCTAAAACATTTTATATTTTAAAACGAACAAAGTAGTGAATGATGGTTTTTTTTTTAACTTGAATGATGGTTTTTTGATACATGAGCCACCGAGCACCTGTTGCCCACAATTGGTGAATAAAAATGAGAACACATATTTGAACACGTGTAGACTGCAACTCGTCTACCGGATGCAACGGTGGAGCGAAGAGGACAAACCGAGCTTCGTCGTCTTTTACTACTCCCTCCGTCCCATAATAGATGTCTTAAATTTGTTAAAATTTAAATAAATCTAGACACTATTTAGTATATAGGTTTATTCAAATTTCAAAAAATCCGAGCATCTATTTTAGAACGAAGAAGGGAGTACTTCTGGTTCGACTGATAGCGTGACATGGCAGATGCTTAAGGTCGTGCCATATTTAGCTACCGGAAACGTACCATATTTGGATATTGGCTCAACGTGCCGAGTTTGGGTTGGGTCGGACGGCCGTTGTTGGTAAACTATGCTACGTAAAAAAATACAGACTATAGGACAGTACAATACACGTGTTAGCCATACGTATTTCCGGTTGGTTGACGACGTCACTTTCATCTTTTCAGCTCCTTTATTTCTTGATGAGATGGAGACGACAGACAGCGAGCGAATCACGATTTTTTTATAAATATAACCCCTTACGAATCTGCATCGCCAAAAATACCTGTTGTCAACAACATTTGTCATAAATACCCTGACGCGAGGTGGGAAAAGCGCCACGTGGTACCTCCCGCCAGGAATTGTGACGGCACAAATATTCCGCCCTAATGACTGGCGGAAAGTGCATCCCGCCTGTGGAGTGGCGGGAGGAGCTGGGGCTCACGTCGGAGCCCAGCGTCGGTTTTTGTTGGCTCAATCGGTATTTAATTTATGTTTAGTTGTCTCGATTAATTAGCATCTGATGACCCTCTTTCTCCTTGTTGACCAGTTCGGTTTCATCTATCCCTTTAATTGCCCGTCCCGTGTGAAATGTTTAGTATTTGGCCAATGCATGCGACGCGAGGATTGACTGGACTCTTAACTTGCCATGCAATTAGTTGGCCGTTTTCTTCCCGCATTAAACGTATGGTATTATAGGAGTTATCACGAATAAATAATAGGATGATTGGCTCCAAAGTGGGGCCCCAGCTCCTCCCGCCACCTGCAAAGGCGGGATACTCTTTCCGCCAGTCAACATGACGGAATATTGTGCCGCCACGGTTCCTGGCGGGAGGTAACACGTGGCGCCTTTTTCACCTCCCGCCAGGGTATTTTTGACAAATACTATTGACAGCGGCTATTTTTGTGCTATGCGGATTTGCAGGTGAGCATATTTGTAAAAAAATCGCGAATCACTTTACACGAAACATCCGGGTTCTTCTTAGTTTACCATGGCTGCTGAATGGCCGTGAAGTAGTACACGTACGGGCAAGGAAGAAAAATATCTATCCCATACGGAGCACAAAGAATCTCCTAGGATGTGTATAGTACTAGATAAAAAGCCGAACTTCCCCTCGCCCTCGCCGCACTTCGTTTTGGCCAAGTGTTGTAGCATTGCACACATTTTGGTCTACAAACAGACTAAAGTATTAACATCTACCATGCCAGCCCTCAGAGTATTAAAGAATTTTATTCATAGGTGCCAAAATAATAATACAAAATTATAACCTTAATTATTACATAGTCAAATAAATATATATTGTACTTGAAGCACACTTAATATCAAAATCTGAGCTTTCTATAATTCTTTATTAGGAACTGAGGATTGAAATTCAAAACAGATTGTAGTTTGCAAGTAAGATAGTAAAATTCCTCCAAGCTAATTAATGTGGCATGCTATCATCAGCAAGAAAAGTAAATATACTGTTGGTTGTCGAGATTGTGGGAGAACGATGCGTACCCGTTGGGGTGCACCGATACGTGTTAATATAGGTAGGGAAAAACCCCCTACGTGGCGTTACACAAATAGGGATAAGTCCGGTTGGAGTACTACTCCATACCAATTGTAACAAGAATAATACAACTCCAACACCCCCCCCTTAATCTAAAGCTTGGAAAGATTTAGATTACGCTTGAACTCATCGAGCTTCTTAGAGCAGAGCGTCTTTGTGAAACCATTTGCAATCTGATCCTTGCTGGAGATAAATTTGACCTCAAGTTGTTTACTAGCAACTCGTTCCCGAACAAAATGGAAATCAATCTCAATGTGCTTGGTACGAGCATGAAACACAGGATTAGCAGAAAGGAAGGTAGCACCAAGATTGTCACACCATAAGCAAGGTTTTTCAAGAATAGAGATACCCAACTCTCGAATTAACGCCTCAAGCCAAATCAATTCGGCAGTAGCATTAGCAAGTGCTTTGTACTCAGCCTCGGTGCTAGAGCGTGACATAGTGGGCTGTTTCCTAGCACTCCATGATATGAGATTAGGACCAAAGAAAATAGCAAAGCCACCTGTAGAGCATCTGTCATCAAAATCACCTGTCCAATCTGCATCTGAAAATGCACTAAGAAGTGTGGAATTGGACTTACTAAACGTTAGTCTAACTGTACATGTACCATGAATATACCTCAATATCCGTTTAACTGCTGTCCAATGAGTTGTTGTAGGTGCATGGAGGAACTGACATACCTTGCTAACAGAGAAACATATGTCTGGTCGTGTCAAAGTCAAATACTGAAGAGCACCTACAATGCTCTTGTATCTGGTACTATCCTCGGGACCAAGCAGAGTACCATCATGCAGTGATAAGGTACCATTGACAGACAAGGGTGTAGGACATGATGAACAATCTTGCATACCAACACGCTTTAGAATATCAGTAGCATACTTCTCTTGATTTAACAGTAAACCATTAGACTGTCTGTGAACCTCAAGACCCAGAAAATAATGAAGATCGCCAAGATCTTTGAGCGCAAACTCATGGCTGAGATTCTTAAGAAGTGTTGTGATTGCATCATTAGAGGAACTGGTGACAATAATATCATCAACATATATAAGGAGAAAGATCTTAATACCACCATGATCAAACAGAAAAAGAGAGGTGTCTGCCTTGGACGGTATGAATCCAAGTGAATGAAGCTTAGTACTCAACCGAGAATACCAAGCCCGAGGTGCCTGCTTCAGTCCATAAAGAGCTTTGTCAAGTTTACAAACATAATTTGGGTTAGCGGAAGACTCAAAACCAGAGGGCTGTTTCATGTAAACCTCCTCTTCCAGAACACCATGTAAGAACGCATTCTTGACATCTAGCTGCCGTAGACTCCAACCTTGTGAAACAGATATTGACAGAACAATTCTAATAGTAGCAATTTTAACAACTGGACTGAAAGTATCCTCATAATGTATGCCATACCGTTGTTTGAATCCTTTTGCAACAAGGCGATCTTTATACCTGTCAATTGTACCATCAGCATTTTTCTTGATACGATAGACCCACTTGCAGTCAATGACATTCCTTTTAGAGCTTGGAGGAACAATATGCCACGTGTTATTAGTGATAAGAGCATCATACTCATCTTGCATAGCGTGTCTCCAATTTGCATCAGAGAGAGCCTCATGAAGGTTTGCTGGTTCTCCTGTAGATGTTAACAAAGCCCATCGAACAGTACGATCAGTACGAATTTTGGGGTTTTTAATACCTTTTTGCAGGCGAGTGCGCGGTCCAGCAGCAGGCAAAGCTGCAGCAGCATCTGGTACAGAAGATCCCTGAGGTGTATGAGACAAAAGATCACCGGTCGCTGTCACTGTCCTGGGATGCACTGTGGCGCTGACGCGAGTCGCTGTCGCGGTCCTGGCTTGAGGCGGGAGTGCAGGGCGAGGCCGACCGGTCGCTGTCGTGGTCCTGGCTTGAGGCGGGAGTGCAGGACGAGGCCGACCGGTCGCTGTCGAGCGGGGACTGCTCCGCGTCAGAGGGAGGGCGGGACAAGGACGTGCGCGTGCGCGGACGGGCGTCGCGTCCGAGGGAGAATCCTCCCGCGTGGGCGCGCGAACGGCGGACGACAGCGACATTGCAGAGTCTGCTGGCTCCCGATCCAAGGCGCTGTCCCCAGAATCAACCTGAGAATCAGTGTTTTCTTG
The DNA here is from genome assembly GCA_030063025.1 of Avena longiglumis. NCBI lineage: Eukaryota > Viridiplantae > Streptophyta > Magnoliopsida > Poales > Poaceae > Avena > Avena longiglumis. Next base: position 226,557,017 of record CP125973.1, read on the forward strand.
TCCTGTAGCAGCTTGTTCTTCTAGCTCTATATTGCATGTGTTTGAGGCTGTGATTTGCTCAGAATTTGATCTAGTTTCTTCAGCAAGATTGTTGGTAGGGACCTGGGAAGAAACAACAACAGGAACAATCGGCAAATAATGTTCATTAGTGTGCATACCCCTATTTGTATCAACCGGTGGTGGAGTTTCTGGAGACAAAAGAAGAATTTCCTCGCGAAGACGACAACCAGCATTTGGGTGTAGGGAGGCAAAGGGAAAAACATTCTCATAAAAAACAACATCGCGAGAGATGTAAACACGACCAGTCGGAACATCAAGGCACTTGACCCCTTTGTGTAATGGGCTATAACCAAGAAACACACATCTCTTAGAACGAAAAGAAAGTTTATGCTTATTGTATGGGCGTAGATTTGGCCAACATGCACAGCCAAAAACACGTAGAGAATCATAGTCAGGTTTGGTGTGAAGAAGTCGTTCTGTTGGAGTTTCAAAGTTGATAACTTTGGAGGGAGTGAGATTAATGAGAAAAGTGGCGGTTAGGAAGGCATGATCCCAAAATTTTAATGGCATAGAAGCGTTGGCAAGTAAGGCAAGACCAACTTCAACAATGTGATGATGTTTTCGTTCAGCAGAACCATTTTGTTGCTGAGCATGAGGACATGAAACATGATGAGTGATGCCCACCTTTTGGAAGAAACCATTAAGTTTTTCATATTCACCACCCCAATCAGTTTGCATAGTAATAATTTTCCTATCAAACTTGCGCTCAACAAATTGTTGAAAATTTAGAAACACTTGATAAACATCAGAACGCTTCTTGAGAAGATAAATCCATGTAAATTTACTAAAATCATCGATGAAGCTTACATAGTATGCATGTTTGCCTAAAGACAAGGGAGCAGGACCCCAAACATTAGAAAACACCTGTTCCAAAGGGACAGTGGAAACACTAGTGGAAACATGATAGGGGAGCTGGTGACTCTTAGCCTGTTGGCACGGATAACATATGTAAGAGTTTATTTCTGGGGTATAAGGGAGATTGTTTCTTCTAAGAATTTGCTGAACAATAAACGACGAAGGATGACCTAGACGACGATGCCATGTAGAGGAGGAAGGCTTGACGGTGACCAAAGCATGCTTGGAGGGACCCGTTGACACATGGACAAGAGGATAGAGACCACCCCGACATGGACCTCTATACATTATTTTGCTGCGTGGCCTGGTCCTTGATCAAGAAAAAGAATGGATGAATTTCAATAAAGGCATTATTGTCTAAGGTAAGCTTATGAACAGAAACTAGATTCATGGAAGAGCTAGGAACATGTAATATATTACGAAGTTGAAGAGAATGATTAGGGGTGTGCAAAACTGAATGACCAATATTAGCGATTTCCATACCTTGTCCACTAGCGTTGTGGATTTGATCATGGCCTGGATATGCATCATGGACCTGGAGCTTGGTTAGCTGTCCTGCAACATGGTTTGTCGCCCCCATGTCAATGACCCAATTTGTGTCAACACCATAAGCACCTTTGGGATCATTGGGTGGATCATCATCATCATCATCATCATCATCATCATCACCATAACGCCACCAGCAGTCATTGGCAGGATGACCCTCCTTTTTGCAGATCTGACAATAGACACCGGGCTGCCAAGGAGAGGCAACTCTTCCTTTATTTTTGCCGCGCCCCTCCTTAGGGCGACGATCCGGGCGACCTTGGTCAGGGCGCGCGCACGGCTGTGGTGGGGGAGGAGGGGGGCGATATGGTTGAGGAGGATGGTAGGGTTGTGGTGGATAGGTATAGGGTGGCGGCGCATAGGTGGGAGGGTAGTAGTGTGGGTGAGGTGTTGTGGTGTATGGGGGATGGGTGTAGGACGGTGGTTGGTAGGGATTTGGTGGCGAGGGGTTGTAGGGTTGTGGTGGGGGGTTATATGGTGGTGGCGGTGGATGATAGTTGGTCGGAGAAGGTAGGAGGGGTGGTTTGGGTGGTGCGCCTCCATAGGGAGCAGGAGGGCGACGAGAAGCAACATTGACGGAGGAGGTGAAAGTACCATTGTTTTGACCAGTTGCAGCGAGCATATTTTCACGATACTCATAGGATAAAAGTTGAGAGCACATGTCAGGGAGGGTTGTAGCAGGATTGGCATTAATGGAGGCAACAAGGGGATTAAAAGTACCATCGAGACCATTAAGGATGTAATCCTTGAGCTCATCATCATCAATCGGTTTTCCTGCAGAAGCAAGCTCTGAGGCAAACCCCTTCATCTTTGTCAGGAACTGAGTAGCAGTTATGTCGAGCTTTTTGGTGTTGGTGAGGGCTCCACGGAGAGTAGAGATCCTTGTTTTGGATTGGGTGGTGTAGAGGCTGGTGAGGGTACTCCATACATCCTTGGCATGAACAAGCCCAAAAACATTGGGAAGCATCTCATCAGAGAGGGAATTCACCAGGTAGCTCATAACCTGTTGATCCTTGATGACCCAAGCATCATAGTCGGGGTTGGGGATGGAGATCTTCTTTTGATTTGCATCTTCAGCTTCAATCTGCGGAGGGGGCGCCACATCAGAGCCATCAAGGATGCCCATGACACGGGCACCACGAAGAGTAGGCAGAGCCTGGGTCTGCCATAGGAGGAAATTTTCTCGAGTCAATTCGGTGGCAGGGGGCGCCCCAAGGGAGGCCGACGACGAGAGTGTCGAGGAAGACATGTTCCTGGCGAGCTAGGGTTTTGGGGAGGGTGGGATTTGTGTGGTTGTTTTGGATGAAATTTGTGGGGAATAGGTAGAGGGGGCCTTGATCTATGGAGAGGAGATGTTCTTGGGAAATTTTGGAGGGGAGAAGGAGGGCCAACGGGAAGGAGAAACCCAGGCGGTCGGCGGCGGCTAGAAGGGAAGAGGCAATGCTCGTGATACCATGTTGGTTGTCGAGATTGTGGGAGAACGATGCGTACCCGTTGGGGTGCACCGGTACGTGTTAATATAGGTAGGGAAAACCCCCTACGTGGTGTTACACAAATAGGGATAAGTCCGGTTGGAGTACTACTCCATACCAATTGTAACAAGAGTAATACAACTCCAACATATACAACACGTGATCCGGTATTATTAGCATGCAAAACAGTTCAGCTCTCTCGGAATTAGCAATGCTTCGTGTGATAGACAACGTTCTAAGTTTCACCTACAACTGATGCGTGGCTAAGAGAATATAATACACAAAATGTTGATGGTGATGACTTCAGCTTCATGATTCCATGCCCTCATAGAACTGTAGGGCTAGAGCTCGCAGCGGTAGGAGCACCGGCACCCTCAACGCCTTCCCCTTCTTCAGTGCGGGCGGCACTGACACCCTCTCCATGTTGAGGTGCCAAACGGTAGGAGGGAGACATCATGGTGGTCGATGCCGTCCCCCTCCCGCCAGCCTAAAGTAGTAGCGGTCGCGCTGGCGCTCACCGTAATGGTGATCATTGTCGTGTGCCGTAGGACCAACAAAATCATGCGGCCTCAGCGGTGACACGCCGCGGAGGAAGGAAGCATCGGCGGTGGAGTGGGCGACTGTCGCCCTCGTCGCCTGCACGACCCAAAGCCGCTGGCCTCACCATCGTTCTTTGTCTTCTTGTACGAAGGCATCTTCATCGTTGGTGGCAGCGGCAGGGGAGCTTTTCTTGGCAATTGGCTGTGGTGGAGAGTGCGGCCGCCGACGGGCGCATGGCTAGCTTAAGTAGCCCTGGACATCAGTGCACGCGTAGGTTCTCGTGCCTTCGCCATAAATATCGGCGAGGAAACTCAGGCGACGTCTCGCCAGTCAGCAACGACATTGATGGCCATGGCTGCTACCACCAATCAGTCTGCCACGAGCACATCTGAGTCGATGGCATACGTCGCATACGTCTAGGTCACTGCCTTGCAAGCCCACTGACATCGAGTGTGGACACGCGATCGGTCTGCCCACGTCCGCGTCCGATGCATCAGCCATCCAAATTTGGTGGGTGGATGTGTAGCGCCGGATGCATCGGTCTAGATAGGTCACACCGCTGGAGGGTGTGCGGCCGACTCATGCGATCAGACCAGTTCGGGTGCGGTTGGACCATTTGGGTCATTGCCGGTGGAGATGCCCTTATGCCACACGCTACACAAGATCAATATAAAGCATGGCTATTGATGAGATGGGCTTAAATTATCTTATCTGTCCCTAGACCAAAATATTAATCAAAAAACAATAAGAAGAAATACTAAGTTAGTTGGCTTAAGTTTGACACCATGTAAACCACCTTCGTATCAGAAGCTAAACATGAGCCAAACTTGCACGCTGCAAAACAATGGAATGACATTATGTATGGCTTCAATAATCTGAGCCAAAACGCCAATGCATTGTTAATTATTGGTGATGCTCATCAATAAAAAAAAGTGAAGGTGGAAAAAATCTTTGCATGTATTATCTATCGCTCAGAGGCTATTGACATGTGGAAACTTTTTCGTCTAACCATGTAAGGAATTCTTAAATTGCAATTAACAATCCGGGTTTAGAATTACACTGAATACTCATCTGGAGAAGATGCATCTTACAAATATTCATCAGACAACCATAAGAGGTCGAAGATAAAGAGCCAACATGTAGTTCACAAATATGTATGAAATATTGAAATATTGTTCATGTGGTGCACAGAGATAGCAAGTTAATTACCTAACCACTTATACCATACTCGATCCTTCATAAGATTTATAACTTCAAATTTTTCTCTTGACATATACCTCAATCTCTGAATCATAGAACTGAAAGGAGCCTTTCTCAAAAGGCCAGCTTCAGTTTCTCCATCTAGCTGTGAGTAAGGGCCTCAACTTCATAGACACGGTACAATAGTTTTGAATAACTTGCCTGAGATTTGCACTGGTATGATCAAGCTAGCAAAAGGAAAATTAAGCAAACTATCAGAACGCAAACTGAGCATATTATCATAATATTGATGACTCTGTAGCTTCAAGAGAAACCAATTTTGTGACATTAATCGTAATCCACCGATTGATAGAGAATTTTTAAACTCATAATAAACCATTATTATTGTGAACTTCCATTCTTTTGAAAAGTTGTAATTATGAGTATTTTTTGAACTTTGAAATACGTGAAGTGCAAATAAACCACATGTCACTTGTTGTCAATAGATATACTATATATTGTTCATCTGCTACCTATCTAGTTTGGGGTAGATCAAACTCAATGTTGGGATGAAAAATTACCTGCAAACCCTTGAGATAAAGATATGCGATCTGTGTGCACAACAGGAGTTAGACAGCAATCATGATACAGAAAATTGCAGGTTATACTGATGTTATCCCAGTTGTATATATAAGCAGATTCCAGCTTCCTGGCAACATAAGATGTCTTTGGACCCTTGGAATCGCGAAACCATGATACTTCAGCTTGGTGACTGAACCCTGCATAAATTTGCTCACATGAGAAGCATTTCCATCCATGGTAACAACAATAGTACCACTGGCTTATATAACTTATAACTATATAATGTCAGCCCCACTCTGTTCTTTCAGATCTTCAAGACAGAACGATAAAAGGGAGATAAAATATGAATTTCCTGAAGTGAAAAAACCACCTGCTAGAACACTAACTTCGCAACTGAATCTTGTTGCACCTGCTGCAAAGGCTCTTCAGCGAATTGGTGTGCATGTGCCACCCCAATTTAGCCTTGTGGAGCAATTTACCATAACCAACAGCAAAGGTCCAGAAACATACATGGTGTTGCTTGTTAACGAACCACGGATTGCCAGGTGCAACTACCTTTGACAGGAAAATTTAACACGCGCAAAACTCCTATCATAAGAGTGGCTAATGGAATCTGCAAGCAAGCCGAGATTAGAGATAAAACTGACAGGCTTGCAACTTATTTTGAATCACTGAGTTTCGTAGATAGTTATGTTTCGATTCATGTTAACACAGAATATCAGGCCAATGGTATGCATAGCCATTATCCGTCGCTGCATAATACCAGATGAACCAATGTGGTTAATAATCAGCTCAAAAAAACATGGATAGAGGATTTTTTTTGGGGATAGCCTTATTCTTAAATGCATACACATATAAGGCAGTAGGAAACTGATCTTCCTTCATATTTTATAGTAATTCCTCAACTAAGGTTGGTCGTTCTTGGCCTAACCTACAAATACCATCAGAATCAAATGCAATAGCATGCACACCCAACACCTCAGCTTATGTTCCATTGTAGGAAAAAAGGTGCATACATACTGTACCTTCTAGCTTTGCGAACATCCATGCTACGAAATTAGTCACCTGACTTGACCATTTTCTTCTAGGCCCTGCAATGGCTGGAACAGCAAATCAGATTACTGTCAAAGTGAACAGATCTTTAGTTCGCAGGACAACATTTTTTTCTTTTCATTTTTGAGAGTCCCATGCGTCCGTCAGGCTTGTCGATGGATAGGTTTGACAATATACCTTTGAAGATGGTCGTGCATAGGGCTGTTAACGAGTCGAACTCGAGCGAACATTGTTAGGCTCGGCTCGAGCTCGGTAGAAGCTCGAGCCGAGATCGAGCGAGCCTAGGTTGACCTTTGAACCTACATCTAAACTCGAGTTCGGCTCGACCAAAACTCGAGTAGGCTTGAGATCGGTTTATTGAAGTTCGGTAAAAAAATTTAGTACATCCAAAGATATACATGCAACTACATAGCAAGAAAATAGTAAAGCTTGAAAACCGATAGCAAAAATGGCCCGGAGTATCACATAATAGTAGTATCACATGATAGTAATATAGTGCCAACATGCCAGCACAATTATTTTAACAGTCTTACATCAGATGGAATAATAATAGCAGTCTCAATTTTGCGGCTGTAAAAAAATCACGAGCTTTATCGAACCGTTTGAGTTCAGCTCGTCTAAGCTCGCGAGCTCGAAAACATGCTCGAGCTTGGTTTGTTAGAGAGCCGAATCAAGCTCGAGCCGAGTTGTTAACACGCCGAACTCGCACAGTTTGTCAAGTCCGAACTTTTTTGACAGCCCTAGTCATGCAACTCGTCAAGGCCCCAAATCCCTGTTGCAGTAACATACAAAAGCACATCGTGCAGTAAGTAAAATACATACACCGATAGAACTTCATTGTATTAGCTAGTAAGATAGTTTTGTAAAGAAGATAAATATAACATTTTATGAGTCTCATCTTGTTCTAGCGGGGGGAAAAGATACCCAGTATGTAATGCAGCTTGTAAACCCAATGTTCCATTCCGTTCAAACTTTGTAATGCGGTACAAATAATTTGTTTTAAGATCAAATACATTTCACTGGATCTGTTATGATACTCCCTCCGTACCAGGGCTCAAGACGTCTAAAAAAATCAGATTTTTCCCACGGCTTACGGCGCCAGATCGTACTAGATCGTTACCTTCCTATTTTACCCCTACTTTCACGTAGCCCACCTTCCTCCTCGACTCCTGGGAGAAATAACTCCCGTCTCGCACGCCTCGACGCCTCGGGCCTCCGCATGCCTCGCACAGCCGCCGCGCCTCGAACGGCCGCCGCCTCCAATCGGCTATAGATGGATCCTCTCCTACGCGTCTCCTCTCCTCCCAGTATTCGGTTCTGCCATTGTTTCCTCTCCCCTGTTCTGCGAATCTTCCATGGCAACAAGGGCGGCGGCGGTGATGGTTCTGGCGGCCGCGGCGATGCTGTCCGGTGCAGCCTCCGCCATGGACGTGGGGGGCAGCGTGTGGGCCGACGACATGGTGCGTAGCAGCGTCGGGGGCGACGGTATGGCGGGCAGCGGCGTCGGGGGAAGCAGCGTCGAGGGCGAAGGTATGGCGGGCAGCAGCATCGGGGGCGACGGTTGGCTGGGCAGCAGCGAGGGGGGCAATGGTACGATGGGCAGCAGAGTCGTGGGAGCTGGAATCCTACCAATTCGTGAGCGGGCAGCAGCGTCGGGGGCCATGGACGTGGGGGGCGACGGTCTGATGGGCAGCAGCGTCGGGGGCGATGGAACCATAGCTAGGAGTCCGAGCGATGGACGTCTGCTTCTCCCGGTGATGCAGGACCAATTCCACGCACTCGACGTCGGCGAGTACAACGCCGTGTGTGACTCCGACAGCTCGTTCATGGAGCAGCATCGACTAAACATGCAGGTGGTTTTTTCTTGAGCCATACATGCATGAACTATTTCTTTATCGTTGTGTATGTGCTCATTTGATCAAAGAAGTGCAAAACATGATCAAATTGTTTGTGTATGTGTACTGGTACTGTTTATCATGACCATTTTTTATGCAGTGGGTTTTTGAGTTGCAAAACACTTTTGATGCATGGATCGATAACATGGATAACAACCTTTGACTTGAAGATGAAGCTGGCATGATAAATGATGGCGTGGACATTGTTGCCGTGGCGGTGGACGAAGTGGAAGAAGTTGCCGTTGTGATGGAAGAAGTTTTCGCGGATGGACAAGAGGCGCATCGATTTGATGTTTTAACAGCGGTGAGGAAGTCATATTTGACATTATGTTTGACATTCACCATCCAAACTTTTATCGTGACGATAACGGTGTGTATCGTTACCGTGCGGATTAGAGAAACTTAGGATATGTCGGTTCATGATCTTGTCAATGTCGTGAGGATTGGAGTAATGTGGTATCATGATGATTTGTGGTACTAGAACTTTGACATTACCGTGAGAATTGGAGTAATGTGGTATCATGATGATTATGTTATACTTCCGGCAAGTGTCCATGATCTTGTAGTAAAAACATTTGGATTATGGAACGTTTGGAGTATTATTTCATGTCAATATTTATGCTCATGTTAGAATTGGAACCATTAGGTTGATTCATAAAAATATAAATCCATTACAACAAAGTTCACATGTTCTTGACCATTACATGCACTCTCTACATGACAAACTCCCTAGCCGCGTTTACAATTGCAGGCTCAACATGAAGTACATCAGGTAGTATCCCTAATCTCTCTAGAAACCCTTTCCTCATGTGTGGGATCTTGTACCGGTGCTTCCCCATAAGCTTCATGACCTCCACCATGCACGTTTGATGTGTCAAGAACACACGGTTGCTCCTCTCCGGCGGGTACTCGTTCCATGCTTGTTGTACCTTCACAAGAGTGTCAATATTAGTAAAAAAACTTAATGAAATGCTGCAAATAAAACCATACAAGAATATTCCTACCTTAATGAGAATGCCAAGAATAGAAGTTGGTGATTTTTTTTGAAACAATGATTGTAGAGCGGCGAATAAACCCAAGTCAAGAATATTTGTATCTGGTGAGTTGAGAGGTTGACAAACTAGGGTAATGTTCCAACCACCTGCAGCAGCTGCCTCTAAAAAATCAGGGTCATGAGGCAACACATGAGTCTTCGCGTTGTCTTGTTGAATGAATATTGGGCTCCAACGATCCTCCAATGGCCACTTCTCCTTGATAGCAGACAACACTTTTTCGAGAAGGTACTCACGACTAACATCCCTTGTAACATTTCTCGGTTTAGTTTCCATTGTTCCCCTAAGACGGTTGCGACTACCACGTTCTGCCGGCTTCTCGGTCACAAAAGGGAACATACCGATTTTACCATCGAAAGTACAATTGCCATCCGCATCATACCTTGGTCTTGCTACAGCACAAAGAAACATTATCTTGTCAATGTAATGCTTGCTTTGACAAGATCGGTAAGGTTCTTCTTCATTGAGTGCTAAATAATAATTTTGAGAACCCTTGGTTTTGTAAAACCATTTTTCATCTATGTGCACGGTGTTGTACATGACTTGGAACTTAGGATCCATGCTATCCGGGTCTAGCGTACCGAGTGCATAACGAACCCCTTGCTTTCTTGTTGTCATCCGTAATGCGAGGCTTGATGGCGTTTGAGTGCCTCTTAAATTCCTTCTCCTTAAACCTCCTGTGCACAGTGGACTTCCACATGTTCAATTCAAAAGCTAGATCCTTCAAAGTTGTTCTCCTTGATGGTGGCACTTGCATGATGGCTTCGGGATCAATCTCAATTCTTTTACCCCAACAGTTCAATGGCTTCTTGTTACAAATATTCTGAATTCCGGGTTTACCATCTTCCCATTCACGTTGCACAACTCGCAACGGTACCATAAACTCGGCCGCAACTGCCTTGGTTACACCCCTATTCAGAACACGCGGCCCCGTTTTACGCAGAATGGCTGCATATATTTTCCTTTTATCCTCATCACTATAAACCCTACGGACGTTCACCAACCGTCCTAATGGCACAACTGCAACAAAAAATACTCAAAAATTAGCATAAGTACCATTATTTGGTATTCCAAGTTTGCAAAAGAAACACTATGTGTTCAAACAGTACCATAAGTTGCAAATTCTAAATTTTTCTAGTGTTCAAACAGTAGCATAAGTTGCAAATTCTAATTTTTTCTTGTGTACAAACAGTAGCATAAGTTGCAAATTCTAAAATTTTCTAGTGTTCAAACAGTAGCAAGCATAAGTTGCAAATTCTAAATTTTTCTAGTGTTCAAACGGTACCATAAGTTGCAAATTCTAATTTTTTCTAGTGTTCAAACAGTAGCATAAGTTGCAAATTCTAATTTTTTCTAGTGTACAAATAGTAGCATAAGTTGTAAATTCTAAAATTTTCTAGTGTACAAACAGTAACAAGCATAAATTGCAAATTCTAAAATTTTCTAGTGTACAAACAGTAGCAAGCATAAGTTGCAAATTGCATGTGACAGTAGCAAGATCAAATTGCATGTGAATAGTAGCATGAGTACAGTACCATTTGCATGTGAATAGTATCGTCTGCATGCGAAATCACTGAGTACGTACCAGCATGCGCATCGTCCTCCTGATCCTGATTAGGCTCTTCATCGCCTCCAGCTCCATTACCAACACCGGCGCCTCCACGGCCTGCAGCTGTTCCTCCTCCGCGACCACCGCACTGGCAGATGGCCCACGTCCATGTCCTCCGCGCGCTGCAGCTCCGCGACCTCCACGACCACCGCGCGCTGCAGCTCCACGTCCAGCAGCCGCAGCTCCTCTAAACGGCGGACAGGTACCGCGGCCACGGCCGGATAGACCAAGACGGCCTCGTCCGCCGATGGACGGGCTCGTGGACATGAAGACGCCGTCGAAGAGAGGGTGATGGACGAGCTCAGGCTCGTCGTCGACTCGGCCACGACCACCTCCGTCGCCGCCTCCCGTGAACTCCAGGTCACGGCCATCTCCATCACCAATGGCATCTCCCCTGAACTGCAGGTTGCGGCGAGCTCCGTCTCCGCTCGGGTTTTCCGCGTGTTGAGGGCTACGGCCAGCTCCGGCTGTGCTCGACTCGCCCACAAACTGCGGGCGACGGCCACGCCCACCACTGCTCGAGTCGCCCGCGTTCCATCTACGGGCTGATCGGAGTCCGGTGAGGCCGAGAGTTCCTGTTCCTCGGCCGTTGCCCTCCGCCGACGAATCCATGTCCATCATGTGCCGTTCGTGTTCGTCATACTCCCGAGAGTAGATACCCTCATCTGCAAAGAAGAAAACCCATAAGAACCGCAGAAAACCCATGAAAAATACAGGGAGAAGCAGAAGAAATTTACCTTCGTCGCTGTCCGCCTCAAAGAAGAAATCGCCAGAAAGTTCCCGAGCTTCGCCGTCGAAGTCGTCAAGGTCATCCCAATCGATTGGCTGGTTCAAATCGACGCCCTCCATGCCAAAGAACACAGGGAGAAGCAGAAGAAGAACCAGCTGATCGACAAGGTGAAGAAGTGGGCGTCCATGTCGCCAAGATCTTATAGGGGCTCGGTTTTTTGGAGAGAGGGACATGTGCTCTTTCCATGGAGCCAAGATCCGAGCCTCTAATCTTGATCTCCACCGAAGAATTTTGGAGCGATCCGTGGCACAACGTACTCCCCAATGAATGATCATCTGGTGTCCCTCTGATTGGGCAAAAAATCTTGCTAAGGATCGCCATCTCCATTGATAGGCGTGGTCGCTGGGAGAGAAGAGAGAGGGCGAGGAGAAAGGCAGCGATCGCGGGCTGCGAGCGAGAAACGAGGAGGCGTGCGATGACAAATTAATGCGCGTGCATGCAGGGGCAAGACGGGAAGAACTCCTCTTTTTCTCTCCACGGAACTCTTGCCTAAATAACTGTGCAAATTTTTAGATGCCTTAAGCCCTGGTACGGAGGGAGTATAATTTAAAATTTTGGTAACTAAAGTTGACTGGCTTTTTTGGCCAAATTTAGACAGATTTGCGATATCTATTTTGAGATGGAGGAAGTATATTTTTGTGACACTCCTGACTTTAACTGAAAACGAAACCACCTTACCATGCTCCAAAATTCAATTCACACTTTTTCTTGTTCGAAAGTACATATCCTCGTAGGATTAGAAAGAAAGATATTCAGACATGAAGCATTTTAATCATAATGTAAAGAAGAGAGTTCCAACACAGCAAGGGACACACCATACGTCAAAATCATCAATACAACCTGAGTTCTTTTAGATTCACAGGGAATCCAATTTGAGTTTGTAGGCTCAGCAGTCAGCACCAAAGAACTTGCATCGACAATTCTTTTATAGGCATCACTATCTAGATGCACACCGCAACTGGGTTTGTACAGAAAATAAAAAATTGGATGATGCCAGGCCGGCAGCGCTTTCCAATTGATTTCTGAAGCGAGCAAACCACTCTTCAATTTTGAGATAAAATAACAGAGTTGAAATAGAGGGGCACACCTATAAGTAGCGTAGTAGCGCTGCTAAGCAGCTTTACTCCACTTGTCGATGACCACGGAAACCGGTGGGCGTAGTTCTCTAGACACTGACCAGTATTTTGTAAGTTGCTCCTCACTTAGAGAGGTTAAACAAAGTTACCAAAACGAAATCAACAAAGAATCTAAGAGAAGCAGAAAAAGCATGGAGTAAGACCTGCTCGACCTTGCCCATGGAGAGCTGGAGCGTCTGCGTTGATCCAGCCGAGGATCTCCCCCTCACGGGTCGTCGTCTTCTCCGTCGCTGGCGAGGTCCCATTCGATTGGGAGCTCGTTGAGGGAATCCATGGCCTCCATGGTAGCGTTGCCGAAGCAGTAGATCCGTAGGGGGCAGTAGGGTACCGAGGCGCGACCTCAGAGCATGTTTAACAGGCCGTTAAATTTCTGCCCTGTAAAACTCGAGTACATGGCCCTGTACTCGATTTTGCTCTGAAATTCCTTACTGATTTCATCGTCCGTCTAGCAGACCCGTATCCGAGCCCCGTATATTTAAAATTTAAAATTCGCGCGAGATAAAAGCAGATTGTTCATAGATAGGCTTCGATTCATCATAGATACATGCAAAATTGCGCGATCTAGCGGTAGATCGCGACTTGTTAAGTTAACCCTAATCTAAAACTGCACAAATGAACCTCGCCGGAGACCTCCTTGTCGGCGAGGTTGTCGCTGCCGCGGCGGCAGTACGCCTAGTCATCGTCGATGACAATGACGGCGGCGGCAGCCTCTGCCTTCTTCATCTCCTCGACGGCGGCGATGGCGAGCGCCTCCTCCTCCTTATCCGCGGCCGCCCTGTCGGCGGCCTCCTGCTTGGAGGCCTCGACCGCCTGCAGGAAGAGGGGATCCTCCCCCTCCTCCGCCTCCTCCGCCGCTGCCTCCGTGGCCGCCGTCCCCGCCGCGGCGCTTGAGCCCCCCTCCTCCCAGTTGGGAGCGTGCCTGGAGCGCCACGCCGCGAGATTGGCGCAGTCCATCTCCCATTGTGCCCGGCACTTCTCGAATTTGTCGCCGGTCATCGGCGGCAGCGGCGGGTCGATGTTGAAGTAGCAGCCGCCGGACGCGAAGTCGACGAGCGACCGCGGCATCGTCCCCGGCCACCCGACCCATTTCCAGACGGCGCGGCGGCTGCCGGCCCAGGATAGCTTGCAGTAGAGGACCCACGCTTCCTCGAGCGTGAGCTCCTCGCGGCGGCGCTTGGCTGGGGAGGAGGAGCCTGTGGCTTGGCGGCGGCATCTCATGGCGGCGGCGGCGGCGTGGATTCGTGAACGGAGCGGCTGGAATTGCTCGCCAGAGTTGGGCGGCGCGCGGCGGAGCTAGGGTTGCGAGTGAGGGGTTGGACCCTCACCCTGTACTTATACGGGGCCGGGTGGGTGATTTGCCCCGCCCCGTATCCGAGCGATACGGGCCGGCCTGTTTACGGGGCGTGCTAGGCGGGCCAAAACACCGGCACCCCGTATCTCGCCAGAAATTTACGGGGTGCCGGCTGTTTACGGGGCCTGTTAGACTTGCTCTCACAGTAGGCGAGCGGAAAAGAGGATGGTGAAGGCCCAGATGGGTATGGTGTTGCGCTGGTCGAGATTACGGGGCTGCAGCGTTGAGGAATCGCCGCCGCACACGCGCAGTTAGGGCTCCCTCTAGAGGCTCCGTGTGGAGGCGGTGTTGGATGCCGCGCCAAGGAGGGCTGAGGGTGGGGGCGGCGCAGGATTCCTCGCGAGCAGCAGCGCTAGACGCCGCGCGAGCGAGGGCCGTGGGAGGCGGTGGCGCGAGCAAGGGCCGGGAGGCGAGGGCACGAGCCAGGCTACGGCGGCATGAATTTGCGATGAGAGGAGGAGAGGCGGTCTAGGTCGTGGACTCGGTGGAAGCGAGGGCTGCAAGAGGCGAAGCAGCTGCGGAAGCGACGCCTCCGCATGCCCACTAGAATCATGCTTTCGTCCCGCTGATAGTGTTTACATCTTGGTCGTCTGAGAATTAGTTATGTTTAAGTCGCTGATGTTATCTTAATATTTGTGCTAATTCTCAGTTGCAACCTAGTTGCAACTTATAAGATTTATACTAATTCTTAGTTACAATCTAGTTGCAATTCATTAAATTCTCGGTTACATCTGAGTTGTAACTTATGTGTAGCACGAATCACGAGGTATCAAACGGTGAAAGAGGCGACTGAGATTTAAGAAGTTCCCAGGCGCCTGAGAACTAGCAAATCCGTATAAATAAAGCACGTAGGTGAGACCGCTACTTGGCCAGACAGCACAATGTCCAAATGATAGCCTAACACTGCTGGGGCAAACAGCACAAGTAAAAGCCCAAGAGAAAATACAGAAGAAATAAAAAGAAAGAAATACACGACAGCGCTAGATCGACAACCGGCGAAGAACCACGACCGCAGCGGCCCCGAAGTCGTCCCACCCTGATCCTATCCCAACGGATTATCGTGTACCAAGCAAAACCTTCAAGAAGGAGGTCGACGATGACGACGCTGCTGCCCAGACTACTCCTACGATTTATCCCGGTACACGAGAGGGAGTGGGGGGGGGGGGGGGACATCTGACGCCCTTTAAGAAGGAAGGCGGCACCCGTAGATGTCACCGCGACGGAGCCAACCAAGCCGACAAGAATTTCTCCCGACCCCTAGAGAACCACACCTCGTCCAATCCTAGCACTCCACCAAGCATGCCGCCCGCCAGCATGCGCCCAACCGGTCTTGCGGTCTTCATCGGCGTCTCACCATGGCAAACACCGCGAGGATGGCTGTATCGAGAACACCCGCGTAAGACAAGGGACATCGGCTCCGTTGCCATGTGGGAGGGTCCGACCTCCACCACCCTAGCAGTAGCAGATCGGACACAAATGCGGAAGAAAACCAGGCTAACTAGGCCTGGCTGGAACCGGATCGGTTTCGTGAAGCTCCCACTGCCGCGCTGTAGCAGACATAGTGACATCGCCGTTCCCCTGTCCCGAAGAGAACCCCAGACCAACCAAGGCAACAGCCTGAGAGCGAGCTAAAAGCTCGTCTCTACCACCACCGCCACCAACCAGTGCCCCCTCACCCCGCCGCCATTCAGAGCACCGCCGACCGAAACACCCCACCACGACAGTACCTCCCGGAGCCGCCTCCGCCGAGGCACCACTCTCATACGCCACCTTCCGGGGCCGCCGCCTCGGCATCCCAAACTCGAGCTCAAGTCCCGACCACACGGACGGGCTGCCGGAATGATTGAGGAGGGGAGACACAATAGACCGTAGCCACCCGGGCGCACATCATCCCAGTAGGGGGACCTCCCCCATCCACCCTGAGGTGGCCACAGACCGGGTGTAGCAGTAGGGCCGATCAACCTAGATCTGGCCCGGATCAGCCCGTAGGCCTCGCAGGCCCAGACTCGGTCCAGATCGGGCCCAGACCATCCCTGCCGCCGCACTTCAGTGAACTGGGCGATGCGCCGGCCAACACAGCTGGTACCTACCCGGCCCACACACATTGCCGACCGACCCTGGCCAAGCTCCGCCGCCAAGGCCCAAGCCGCGCCGCCGCCAACTCGCATCCCCGCGCCGGATAGCACCAACGCGGGAAGCTCCATCGCTGCAGCACGCCGAGGAGAGGGAATACGCTGGCGCCGAGGAAGCCGCCACCGCCGCCCAACCGTCCCCAAACGAGCACCACGCCATCGAGGAAAACCGCTGCCGCCTATAGCTCCTGCCAGATCCAGGCTATGTCGGGGAAGGGGGGCCCGCCGCCACCGGCACCGCAGGGGCTTTGCCCTGCGGTGGCCGCCGATGACGGCAGGGAGAAGGGGGATATTTAGGGACGCGTGGCGGCGTATCCTCGGAGTTCATCTTGCAAACCTGGATATGGGATCATATAATCAACATCAACAGTACAAAGTAAAAAGGGAATCATATAAGGCATCAATATAAAACAATATTAGGTTATAAATGCACAATTAAATTTAGAGGAAGTTTGGGCAAACCAGCTGCCAAAAATCAAGAAATATGATGTTTATATTACAATCATTTAGTACGACTCAGATATGTATGCTAACGGATGTACATACATATCTTTAAAAGAGATATGCCCTAGAGAAAAATAATAAATGTGTTTATTATCATATCTATGTAAGTTTGTAATAATTTCATATTATGCTATAAATTGTATCAAGCGAAAATATTGATACTAGTTTGTTGGGGAACCGATGATCAAGATTTCCTAATCACGGATTATTTATGCCAGTTGACAATAAAATCATATCATTAGTGAATGATGTGATGGAAATTACTCATATGTATTGCAATGCGATCAAGTCACGAAGTTTATTGTTGCAATTGTTAGAAGCGTAGTAGCTTTCTCCTTTGACAATGAGATCATGTTTAATCACTATCACCCGAGACTGCTTAGACTGCATCAACCGTCACACCGTAACAAGATGATCATAAATATGTATGTTGGGTATTCTAGAGGGATATGTTGAGGCGTATGCATCAAGATTGGGATCTGTTCTTCCATGTGACGGGAAGCTGGCCCACTCGGTGAGATTACATCCATAATATTGCAACATGTGATTAGGTCACGGGGATGGAATATCACGGAAACGAATAAAGTTGCACTTGTCAGTAATGATATTGAACAAGGTATAATTATACCAATGATTAGATCTTAGACGAGTCAAGTATCGAAGTAAAAAAGGGAATTGAACTCAACTTCTATGGTTTAAACGATAGTGAAACCGTAGAATGCACATGGGTCATTATGGGCATCTCGGTCCCGCTGATGATCATTGATCTGAGAGGTTTCTCAATCATGTATGTGATGTTTCCCAACTGTAGGATAACACGCTTAAAATTCGATGACGCTTAGAGATCATTTTGGATTTATCGTAATCACGAGAAGAAAGATGATAATACCTGAAGCATTCCGTGAAAGAACCAAAATCGTTCTGTAAGGGTCCGAAGCAGTTTGAAGTGAACTGTATGGTGTTTCGGGGCAAAGGAAATTTAATAATATGTATATTATATTAATTATTGGAATTAATATTAAATATATATATATATATTTAAAAATTAATTTAAAGGGCAACCCACCTTAATGGGCCAATCCCTAGAGCGAAAGTCCCAATAGGGCGATCCGCCCAAAGGAAGGGCAAGGGAGCCGTCGCTGCCATGGGAATATGGCGCGGGGTGGGGCCCACCCTGGACGCCGGCCAACTTTGTCTTGGCACGCGGGTGGGCCCACATGGCCGCTGGCCGGCCACCTCCTTGCACCTCCTCCTTTTGTTTTGTCCCATCCCAGGACTTGACTAGTTGGGGGTGTCCTCTTTTCCCCTATATAAGGAGGGTCCTATGGAAGGGAAAAGACACACCAATAGCCTCTAAGGAAATTTTGTTAGGGATTTCTCTCTCTCTCGTTGCTTTGGCGTGGTTCCTAGAAGAACTGTATATGTAAGAGACGACGCAACTATGACACGCTATTGTTCTGCAGGGGTTCTAGTCAGAAGATCTACTTTCGCATTCTCGACTGGATCAGAGAACCGAAGGTCGTTGTCACGCACCAGATGTGTGCGAGATGTAGCACCCCGGGGAAAACCACTACTAAAAAATCGCTCGTTGTTGTGCATCTTCATGACTACATGCATATTTTTTTCCTAAAACTATTTTGGTAAAATCCTTAGTTTGTTTTCTAAAATTAATATCCTCTCTCTTTATTCAAATTAAAACTCGGTCAATCCGGATCTCTATTTGTCTAACCAATATTTGGAAAAGTATATTTCTAACTAAAAAAATAAATAAAACTATGTTTGAACTGGGGAAAGCAGTCCAACCGGTCAGACCCAAAGACCCAACCGGCCAAACCACCTACTACACCAGTGCACCCCAAAACCCTAACCCTATCCCAGTCCCCGCCGCCAGACCTACCTAGACACACCCGCGTGCATGTACATGCTACACAACATGGTGCACACAACCTCATACTCTAGACGCACACCACCCCTTTCCCCTGGACCAACACGACACACACACCTACCTACCAGACCCACATCAACACAACACACATGCATACACTACACACACGCGTGCCGTGCACCACCCACCAACCCCGCGACCAGTCCCACCCCACGTACATCTCGCTCGCATCTTGCTCCTTGCTGCGATGTGCTGCCCCGAATCCCATCCCGATCGAAACCCAGACCCACCCCCGTCTCTCCGCTCACGCTCGACCGCGTCCTTTTCTCGATCGTTTCCCCAAACCTCATGCATGAGCCTCCCCCATCGAAAGTCCCCGCTGCCACCTGTAGAGCCCACCAACTCCCCGCGTCATGTTCCCCTTAGAGCGCCGCTGTCTAGGCCTCGCCTGGCACCGCCGCCTAGCTCTCTCTCCCGTTCAGAGCTCCTCCTAGTAGCGATGCTCTCCACCTAGCCCCGGATCCCCCCGCTCCTGCATCTTGCCGCCATGTCTGAAGGGAATATGCCCTAGAGGAAAATAATAAAAGGTTTATTATTGTCATATCCCAATAAGCTCCTAATAGTTTCATATTGTGCTATAACTGTATCAAGTGGAAACATTGATATAGGTATGATATGAAACGTAAAGTCCCTAGTATCCTATATTACTAGTTCGTTGGGTAACATGATGATCAAGGTTTCCTGATCATGAAGTGATAGCGCTGGTTGACAACGAGGTCATATCATTGGTGAATGATGTGACGAACATTCCTCAAAGATTGTGACACGATCAAGTCACAAAGTTCATCGTTGCAATAGTCAGAAACGAAATCTCCTTTTCCTTAGACCATGAGAGCATATCAAATCATTGTCTTCCGAGGTTACTTTGATGGCACTTAACGTCACTCAGTGAAATGGTGATCATAACGGTGTCGTTGGGTATCCAGAGAAACACGTTGAAGAGATCACGTCAAGAGCGGGATTTGCTCACCTATTGACGGGTAAGATACAGTTAGGCCGACTTGGTGAGATTACATCCATATATGTTGCAACATGTGACTAGGTCACAGGGATGTAATATCGCGGTAACAAGTAAACAATACTTGTCGGTAACGAGATTTTAACAAGGTATGGAGATACCTTAACAATCAGATCTCGGACAAGTAGTATCGAAGTAACAAAGGGAAATGGACTTGACATTTTCGGTTCAAACGACATCATCAATCTGGAATGCACAGGGATCATTATGGACATCACGGTACCGATGTTGATCATTGACGCAAGAGAGTCTAGGTCGTGTCGGCAGCGTTTTCGAGCCGTGAGGGGATACACTTAAGGGTGCGACGAGCTTGAGGTTTTTTCATAAGTTGGAATCATAGTAGAGAAAGAGAAAGCCGGATTTTTTCCATAGAGAGAAATTCTAAGTCGTTTGGAGAAAGGAAGGAAACCGAAAAATGTTTCGGTGAGAAGACTGCAATTGTTCCGAGATATTTCAAAGCTGTTCGGAGGATATAGAAGGGGAACCGAAAGGTGTTTCGGGTCGAATCGGATTTGGTAATATGTATTTACATATTAATTAATGTAATTAATATTAAAATCTAATTTGAATGGTTATTCCACTAATGGGCCAACCTCCCTAGGGAAAAAGGGCCCATGAGGGAAACCATAAGGGAAAATGGCCTCACGCCTAGGGCTGCCTCCTTCCTGGCCGGCGGCTATGGCTAGGATTTGGAGCGCCCTAGGTCTGCCCCCTTGGGTCGCCGCCTGGTGGCCCTCTATCCCCTTTGGAGGACACACCAATACACAAATCCTATGAGTTGGGAACTCCTCCTCCTCTCCTATCTCTCTCTCTCTCTAGTTGTATCCATGTGTTGGCACGGCCCAGGGCTGTTCACGCAAGAGACGACACATCTGCAGCACGCCATTGAGTTGCGAGGATTCTGAAGCCGGAGATCTACTTCCGCAATCTTGGCGTGATCGGGGAGACGAAGGTTATCGTCATACATTGTATGTGTACGAAGCCACGAGGTGCAACACTTGGGGCACTATGATTTCGTAAGCCGGACTATTGCACGGTGTTGGAGCTAGTGGTGACCAGCGAGGAGCTTCGCGACCTTGATGTCGTCTATAAGCAAGACTACATCAACCACGTTCCCCTTGTAACGTTAACCGCTTTTGGACTACAAGGGTATGTATCCGAAATCTCTCAGCCATTACTACATTACTAGTAGATAGATCTTGGGCATCAGGGCGATCCTTCTTAGTAAATTTTTGATTTTTTGCTCGGAACCCCAATAGTGGTATCAGACCCGATATATGCGTAGTAGTGTTGTACGACCAGTATGCACAAGATGTTGTGCGGGCATTGATGCTATAGTTGTTACCCTCCCACGTATACTTGTTTATATCGTGGGATTTTTTATGAAGTGCCCCGGATCGACCTTACGCGTAAGCTTATGCGAGATTGGTTCCACGCTCAACATATGGCTTGATCCGTATAAGTGGCTAGCGGGTGTCTGACTCTCTTACAATAGTTGATATAGCATTTACAATGGAGGGCCCCGAAAGGGGTGTAGTAGAGACACCTGTATGGATCCATGCTATGGTTAGAAAGTTCGTAGATTAGAAACGGTTATATTACGAAAGCTCTAACAACCACGTAAAACTTTCAATAGATAAATTAGAGGCATTGATACATCGTAAACGTATCTATAATTTTTTATGCTCCATACTTGCTTTGTACCAACTATCTTATGTTTTGTCTACACTTTAAGGCATTTTTATACATTTTATGGAACTAACCTATTAACAAGATGCCACAGTGCCAATTCCTGTTTTCTGTTGTTTTTGGTTTCAGAAAAGCTAGTAAAGAAATATTCTCGGAATTGGACGAAACAAAAGCCGAACTTCCTATTTTCAGAGGCGAAGACGGAGTCTAGAAGAGGGAGTCCCACCCTAGGGCGGCCACACCTAACCCATGTGCGGCCAGGGGCGCCGCCCTATGGTGTGCCCCCCTGGACCTCAACCGACCTTGCCCCTTTGCCTATATGAACCCCCGAGGAGAAAACCCTAAGTACCCGATCATAAATCCACGAAAAAGTCCATAGCTGCCGCCACCATCGTCCCTAGATCGGGAGGGATCTGAAGCTCTTCCTGGCACCCTGCCGGAGAGAGGAGATCATCCCGAAAGCCTTTTTCATCACCATGCCAGCCTCCGGAGTGATGCGTGATTAGTTCATCCTTGGATTATGGGTCCATAGCAGTAGCTAGATGGTTGTTTCTCCTCTTTTGTGCTATCATGTTTAGATCTTGTGAGCTGCCTATCATGATCAAGATCATCTATTTGTAATCCTACATGTTGTGTTTGTTGGGATCCAATGGATATTGAGTAGTACGTCAAGATTGATTATTGATTTTATCATGTCTATGTTATTTGTGATCTTGCATGCTCTCCGTTGCTAGTAGTTACTCTGGCCAAGTATTTGCTTGTGACTCCAAGAGCGAGTATTTATGCTCGATAGTAGGTTCATGCCTCTAATAATCTAGGGGAGTGACAGAAACCTCTAAGGTTGTAGATGTGCTATTGCTACTAGGGAGAAAGCAAAAATCCTTTGTCCAAGGGCAATTGTATTGTTTACTTTACACACTTTGCTAATGCAATTTTCTATTGCTTGCAACTTAATACCCGAGGGTTGTTTGGATGATATCCCGGAGGTGGATTATTAGTCATAGATGAAGTTGGATTACAGTATATGTATTATGTTTTAATGCCCAAACGAATCTCATAAGGATCATCATGCCATGTACATGCATTGTTATGCATTCTCTATCTGTCAATTGCCCAACTGTAATTTGTTCACCCAACATGTTATTTATCTTATGGAAAAACACCTCTAGTGAACTGTGGACCCTGGTCCATTCCTTCCCACTGATATTCAATCTACTATCTACTGTTTACTTTCTTCAATTACTATAAGCAATTACTTTCTTCCACACTATACGTTTAATCCTTTGTTTTCAGCAAACCGGTGAGCTTGACAACCTCACTGTAAGTTGGGGAATAGTATTTTGGTTGTGTTGTGCAGGTTCCACGTTCCTAGAAACACCTTGGGAGTTGTTTCTTTTCTCCTACTGGTTCCATAACCTTGGTTTCACAACTGAGGGAAAACTTGCTGTTGTGCTCATCATACCTTGCTCTTGGGGTTTCCCAATAGGCTCTACAATAACCGATCCACATCAAGATTTTTTGGCGCCGTTGCCGGGGAGATACAGGATAGCTTCAATCTCTTCGTCCCCATCAAAAAGATTTTCTAGGAGAAAGAAGATTTCTGCAAGGGGTGTCTCTCACTATCAATCTCTTAAGTTGTTTTTATTTTGCTTTGTTTCTTTAGTTTAGTTTTGTTTGTTTATTTTTATCAAAAACACAAAAAAATTAGTTCTTTCTTTAGTTGTTACCTTGTTCTTAGCTCTTTATGTTGATCCCTAAGTTCACCCTAAAATAACTTTCAATAGGTAGTGGCTCTATAATTGGGAAAGATAATATTAAAGAATTCTTTAATCATGTTAGTAAGCATAAGGATATTAAGGATAGATCCTTAGCAGAACATGCTCCAAATTATGAAACTGCTGCAGCTTATTTAGTTCACATGTTGGAGGCTAGGTTTTTTAACCTTAACCCCATAATGCAGATAATGTTTCTTAAACTTAATGATATTGAGGACACTAAAAAGAGAGATTTTATCTTGGAAACTTTGCTTAAAGAATTTAATGATGTTGCTATAGAGGCTAGAAAGGTCTTTGATCGTTTTAATATGCTAGGCTCATGTGTAGATGTTATTGGTATATTAGAGATTTGGACAAAACCAAACCCAAAAATAGGGAGGAAATTAAAATATTAATACCTTTTAAACTTGCAGGAGTGCATGAAGCCTTGGAAAAGAATTTTGATTGGATTGTTCCTGAAAACCCGTTTGATGAAAATAGTGAACCCAAGAGTATTGAGAGAGGATCCTCTAGAACTTACTTGGATAAGATACCTTGCCTTGTTGAAGATATTTCTGGCATTGATCGTGATGCTTCTTTATTTGAAAATACTTGATTCTTGCTTTCTGTGCCTAGCTGAAAGGCGTTAAAGAAAAGCACTCTTGGGAGATAGCCTAATTTTTATTTTAGTAAGTTTTTCTTTTGTTGAGTTTTGGAAGTTATTTCCTATGTAATAACCTCTCCTTATCCTTTTTGTTTGGTTTTTGTGCCAAGAATAGCCTCTAATGAGAGGAAAATAATATTTGGGAAAGTTGTTGTCCCGAAACAGATTTATGTGCTTCACTGTAAATAATCGTGAAAAATCCCAGAACGTCGGATTGACCTGTAATTTTTTGTATGCATGCCCCTAATATTTACCGAACTTTCGTTAGTTTTGCACTTTTCGATTTGAGCAACAAAAGATTTTCTAAAAAAATCTGTATTTACCTACTAGTCTATTTTGACAGATTTCTGTCATTATTTGCATTTGCCTCTTAATCAGTTTATTTTTTAGTTATCTTTGATCAATTGAGCTTTAAAAGGAGTTGCTACAATAGCCTATGTTTTAATGGATGATTTACTTGAGTTGAAACTGAACCCAAAGGCTTATTATCTTGAATACACTAATGTTGCTAATAAAGATTGTGTGAAGTTTTGTATGAAGGAAATTTTCAAGTGTAGGGAGAGAATGATGTGATGAGATGAAGTATGGAAAAAGATCAAGCTTGGGGATGCCACCCGTGTCACCCCAAGAAATATTCAAGAGGTATAAGCGTCAAAGCTTGGGGATGCCCAAGGCACCCCCTTCTTCATCAACAAAAATCTCAGGTTTTCTTTCATGATACTATATTATTTGCTTCATGCACTATGCGTTGTTCTTGGAGCGTCTTTGTTTTTGTTTTTAGTTTTCTTTTGTTTTGTTTTATGGAATAAATTGGTTGGACCCCAACTATTTTGCAGAAGTCACACCTAGTTCTTCATTGTCTAGAACACTTTAGTTTTCACTCCTATTGTTCTGTGAGTATTCTCTTTTGCTAGCACTGCGTTTAGCTTTAGTTTTCTTATTCCTTTTTCTTAGAACTTTTTAGTTCTTCTTTGTAGTTAGGTGAGACAAGCTCTCTGATCTTTATTGATTATTATCTCTGTGAGTTGTTTCAAATAAGTCGATTGGTGTTGGAAACGAGTAGAGATTTTCATGCTTATAGTGGTATAAAAGGAAGCTTGTTTTCACTGTGGCTTAGACTTTATCATGTCATGTTGAATGTTTCTTTGACCATATGCTTAGTAATTATTGTTGTAGCATGACTTGTTTCAAACAATTGAGATTGCTTAATGTGCCATGAAAGAATCATGCGTTGTTTTAGCATATAAAAGCATAATATTATGGTATTCTCCTTTGATGCTTTATTTGGGTTGACTTGGCACATGCTTACACCATGTTAAGACTATAAAACAGTTACCTTAGCCTCTATGATCATTTAGTTTTTGACTTGTGATATCACTTGATGCTTTGATTAACAATGTTTTGTCCCTTTGCATGATTATGTCCATTATTGTTCTCTTACTTGGTCGCTTCCAGTCTTTTGCTAGCCTGCACCTGTACTGAGTATGAGCTATACTCGTGCATCCAACTCCCAAAAACCAAGTTATTCCAAAGAGTCCACTATAAATTCCTATGCATAGTGTGTTACACCATTCCAAGTATATTCATGTTTTTATCTATCTTCCAAATTAAAATTTTGTTATGTGAAAATTAGTGATTAAAGCTCTCACGAACTTGATGGTACACTTATTTTCTTGCACTTAATAAACTTGAACCATTGTGCCCATCTATGTTGCTTATATGCTTGCAAAATATAATTTGGGAGTTAGCAGAACCATGCTGTCATAGGGAACGCTTTCAACATTGTACATATCTATTCAATCGATATCATGTTCTTGTAGGGTTCGTAGCATAGAAAACAAAAAAATCCCTACGATGGGAACAACTATGTACCAAGATCTATCTACTAGATACAAGCAACGGGCGGATATACATTCGTAGAGAACATACCCTTGAAGACCGACAAAGCTTAACGAGGTTGCACTCGTGGATCATGTAGACGAACGCTTGCCGATCTCAAGATCGAGAGGAAGTCCTAGCGCCACAAATCAGAGGCGCATCCGTGCTCGCACACACGTCCGAGCCACCGAGCAACCTCCGCCTCCTCGCTCCAGCGATGCAGCAGAAGCAACAACTCTTTCTTGCAGAAAAGCCACCAGGAACATGTATCTCGCTAGTCCGAGACCATGGGGGATAAACTAGAGGGGGAGAGAGATCCTTCACGAGGAGGTGTGAGTGAGAGAGAGAGGGAGAGGGGCTCCTTTTATAGGAGGAGGAGGAAACCCTAAGGGGGTGGCCAGCACATGGGGCTGCCCCTTGCCCTCCCTCCATTCATGTGGGTGGAAGCTCCACTCACAAAAATGGCCCTTCACTTCTCCACTCAAAATCCCACTCAAAATTCCCATTAAATTTCCACCAAATTTAATGCAATCTCTCTTTAAATAAAACTCCTTTTATTTATTCAGAATTTTGTCAATTACCATAATGGACAAACATTCACATATAAACCCTTGCTAGTATTTCATTTCACATGCAGAAACACTTTCAGCAATTTCACCCAAAAACAGTTTTAGTGTCTAGTGAAATAAATTCCTGCGCTTTGTTAATCTTTGCAGCATGAAAATATTTGTTCCAAATGGTGTCGATGTCTCTTAAGTTTGTGCGGTGACCCAGCATACCACTGCATGTGTAGTACACTATAGTCATTGACATGACATCCACAGAACACCGTTCTATAAATATCACATCCCTTAGAGTGGTACAACAGAAACATTGTGGGTCCATATTACAAACATTCACATATTATTATTATTACAATACCAGAAGTTCAAGACTTTAAAAGGATTCAACTTACAAACCAAAATATAAAGTGTTTCGGCGGAATTTAAAAGTAGCAACTTCAACTAGGAGTTGAGCTCAGCAGCTTATTCTATAGAGTTCATGCTGCTCGGCTCCGTTGGTTACTACTAACTAGGATACTTAGTTGTACTCGTTATCATCAACACCATAGCGGATTTCGTAATCCACTCCTTCAACACCTCCTGACAGGTCATGCTCTTCGTAGAACACATCTTCTTGACATTGAGCTGCATACATTGACACGTCTTCGGGATCCTCAGAGTCTAAGCAAGGGATCAAAGGAAAGTATGAGTAACAGCGTTACCCAACAAGTTCATTATATGCAAGGTGGGAAGTTTGATGCTCTAACTACCACCTCGGATTATAAATCCTTGGCACTATGCAGTTTTTGTAAATCTTTCTTCAAAGATTGATTTTATTATGAAAATCTATGACCATCATCCTTCACAGGTTGACCAGAACTTTCATGGAGTTCCTTTCCAGCCGCGTTCGTAGCTCCTTTCCGGAACAGGGAGTAACAAGTTACAATTCTTACACTCTACAGAGGTGCGTTACTTTACCCATGAGAGATCAACTCCTTGTTGCACAACCGGGCGTACTTTCCCATCCACAATTCCATGATGTGGGGCCCAGTAGTTGGTCCAAGCCAATCACTGCCCCCTTCGCGACCTCGCATGCCACCTTGGTGTACACCATTCTCACATATTGAATTACGACAATTGTTTTTACAAACTGTTAGATGCCAGAACTATCGTGGGACGATGAGGGTTCCTACCCATATGCTGCATATCCTCTACGAATTACCAATTAATATGCACGCTACGAGGATAACAACCACGACCTGCACATCCGGCTTCATGCAAGAGGAAGAAGATACAGATGACTTCTCTGTCCCATTCCAAATCTCATGGCTAACGCGTAATATACGACGCTAGAATCACTGATGTCAGGGGTTATTAAGTCCCTAATTGATCATAATTATTGCAAATAGAACCCTAAGTTCTATTGCTCCATTATATCATCACTTAGGATGTGTTATCGCCATATTTTGGCCAAAGAAGGAGATGGGCCATGATCAAGATGGGCTTGGTAGATACGTATATTCAACGTGTTGTTGAATCGGCCTTGTGCGTGGATTTGGGCTAAATTGCCCGTGTATCTTGTATCATAGTAGGTTCCGTTTCAGTTTAGGTAGAGATAGAGTTGTAGAGTTATTCCAAAGATAGAAAGTCTCCGGACTATAAATATGTACCTAAGGTTATCGAGAAAAAGAGGACAATCACGTTCACAACAAACACAATCTCGGCGCATCGCCACCCCTTGTTTCTAGGGTTTCTTTCGGTAGATATGTTGCCTAGATCGCATCTTGCGATCTAGGCAGTATTTTTACTTATGCGTTATTTGGTGTTACTCGTACTGAAGCCTTGTTGATGGCGAGTAACACTACTATCATAGATTTTGTTGAGGCTAGCATCGATGCTCTTCGCTATAATTGTTTAAGTTATGCCTCTAGTTACCTCGCTACCTTTGCACCGTTTCCCAAGTGCAAGGGTAGCATCTTGCTTGATCTTTATTTAGCTGATTCGATCTGTTATGGTTATGCCTTGTTCACCAAGGTTTAGTTTGATATCTACGTAGTCGGCCTTGCAAACGGGTTGAACGATCCAAAGAGTACGAAGGACGTGGTTTACTAGTTCTAGAGAAGTTGTTCGATAATTGACTTTACGCCGGTTGTTAGGCCTCCTCTAGGGTTAGTTTTCGTCATCTTTTGTATCTACCAGCTCAATTACGTAGGACGCCCGATTACGTGGTGAAAAGCGTTAAACCGTCAGAGATCGATTTAACTTGTAATGATAAAGCAAAACCCCATGTTATCGTAAATCTAATGCGTAACCATGGGATAATCGGCTCTAGGAGCCGATTCACGAGAAACCCAGGAGCCGGTCACGGCTCGAATTTTACGTATACTTCTTTACCATGCAGGAAATCAATCGGAGCAATCCTTCACCTTCCTGACCAGGTATAGGTCAGGTGGCACGCCCTCGAACCAAGCCAGGACGTGTGCCGGAGTTTTGCGGGCCGTTGCCCGAGGGACCAGGGCCCACCAGCAGTTCTGGGAGCCTCCCGGCTCTTCGTGTTGCCCGTCGCTGCTCGCCGGTGGGTTTTGGCAGGCAACACATTCTGGCACGGCCGGTGGGACCTTCAACAACGTCTACATCAACATCTGACGCTGCGATGGAGGACAGACCAGTCACGTACGACGAGCTGCCTGAGGAGCACAAGGCGAAGTATGATGACGTCAAAGCTCTCTTCGAAGCCGATCTCATCGGCTCTTTTGAGAGGACTCGTAAGCATGGCATCAGGTGGAAAGGGTTCTCACCCGAGGGTGCTCTTGATGAGGTGGATCTGTCTGTTCCTTCAGAGGAGCGCACCAGAGCTCTGCGACAGGAAGTCAATTACATGGTGGCTCATTCTCTTCACCGCCATTCTGAGAGCCTGGTGAACGCTTTCGAACGGATTGCAGTTCGCGTAGTTCAGGAGATCATGAAACATCAGTACTCTCCATCGGGGCCTACTCTGGGGAATCACCAGGGAGAAAGACCGCTCCAGACCAGGCCGCTGCCATTCACACTTGCAGCTCCGGAGCCACCAGGGGCAGCGGCGTACGTCGTCTACAAGGTCGGAGGCGACCCAGGCGATTGCCAGTTCCTGTTTGAACCACCTAAAGAAATCCCACATGGATATGTGTGCACTTACGTGCCGGACTGCAACAGCTTGACGCGCACGAACCAGATTGCAACCGCAGGGATTGCTTTGGGCAGGAGTTTCGGAGCAAAGCTTGGCGGGAAGGTGTTCGAGCAGGAATCTCTCGGGATGGACGCCAAACAAAACAGGCGTGGCTAGCCAAGTATGCCACTGGAACGAGTCATGAGAATCTAGCCCCTGCAGCCCAAACAACGGAACAAATCCGTACCATCTTGAGAGACCAGTTCGGCTTCGTGCCGAAGAGAAGAACAATCGGCTATTCAAAGCCATATCCCAACGAGTTTGACCTGATCCCGCTGCCACCCAAGTATCGGCTCCCTGAGTTCTCAAGGTTTAGCGGGTCAGAAGGGTCGAGCTCAATCGAGCACGTGAGCCGATACCTGGCACAGTTAGGCATGATTTCAGCATCGGATCAGTTGCGCGTAAGGTTCTTTGCGCAATCTCTTACAGGACCAGCTTTTGGGTGGTACACCTCGCTGCCACCTGATTCGATTCAGACCTGGAAGCAACTGGAAGAGCAGTTCCACATCCAATATCATTCAGAGGCCACCGAGGTGGCATTGCGGACTGCACAAAAGTGCGGCGAGAAATGTAGCCGAGTACATCCGGTAACCGGGACCGTCAAGAACCGATGTTACTCAGCTCGTTTAACTGAGAAAGAAGCAGTCGAGCTAGCAGTGTTGGGTCTCTCAGCACCCATCAAGGATCTGGCTTTCCAAGTAGAGTACAACTCGTTGGCGCACATGGCCCAGAAGCTGACGATGTATGAACAGCGCCACCCTGAGTTGTACCAGGACAAGTTCAAACGTCCGATAGGCCTGGTCGATACAGAAGAAGATGATCCTACACAAGACCAGGAGGTGGCCGTAGCTGAATGGGCTCGGGGGGCAGATCCTGTATCCTGCAAATGGGTGAAACAGCAAGGGCCTGCAAAAGGGTTCGACTTCGATGTGAGCAAAAGCCGAGCAGATATTCGATTCTTCTTGAAGGAGAAGCGGTGAGGTTACCCGAAGGCCACAAAATCCCTACGGCTCAGGAAATGAACGGAAGACCATACTGCAAGTGGCATCACTCGTTCACCCACACCACCAATGATTGCAAAGAGCAACGTCGCCAGATCCAAACGGCGATAGAACAAGGCCGTCTGATCCTTGGGCAGTTCGCCATGAAAGTGGACACGAACCCATTCCCCGGCGTCAACATGGTAGAACTCAGTCACTCCGCGAGGCGTCAGCTGGATTTCTCGTTCGGTGTTAATATGGCAGGGTCTGGGTACCACCATGACACGTACAAGGAGGAAGGTGGTCGCTCTCGGGGCAAAGAAAGAGAGGAGGCTGGTCCACGCGACCGGCCCAAATGCCACAATGACAGCGGTATTTAACAGAGGAACATGTGAGAGTGCGATATCGAAGCCACATTCCACATCTCCTTAACAAGTATGAGCGTCGCCAAGATGACCAACGTCGCGTAGCGATGGAGACGATGAAGGATATGAGCACCTCGCTAGGGACCGTCAAAAGAAAAGGAAGGCGCAGACAAACATTGGGATTGTCCTTTCTTCAAGTATTGGGATGCGGAATGAGCCGATTGCCTACAATCGACAAGCCCGGAATGTGGACAGCAGAGGGAGGACACGGGCCGATTTAGGTGTTCAAGCGTCTAGGGCCTCTCCACCTCGAGGCCGTTCATAGGAGTCCGCTCGAGCAAAAGACCTCGAGAAGCCAAGGGATGACAAAGAAGAAGACAGATATCACCGTCCAAGGTGGTGTCCCGACGGACTAAGACACACCCAAAAACGTAGAGTGCAGCGGCTGTGTAACTTGGAGGAAGCCGAAGCGCAGTATCTCCACGCTTTAAAGAAAGCACGGCCCGATCTGGCCGTTAAAGTTAGGCAGACCTTGGAAACGGAAGACCGCCCGAAAAGGAAAGAGTGGCGCCCCAAACCGGTAAAAGCCGATGCAAAGACATCGGGCACAAACATGGTGTTCATACTTCGTCAATTCTCGCCCGGAACCAACGAGCTACCGGGCACGGTTGATCGCCGCCACGGCCGGTTATCTTTGAGAAGCCACGTGAGAAGGGTTACAAACATCTGAAAGCCACATACCTACGAGGTTACATCAATGGGCAACCTGTCGACAAGATGTTGGTGGACACCGGCGGCGATCAATATAATGCCATACTCCATGCTACGGCGTTTGGGGACGCTCCACTGCAGATCGATCAAAACCAACGTCACGTTAGCGACTTCAACGGCAGACTTGAAGCAAGGCGTCTTGAACGTGGATCGGCGTGGGCGAAAAACCATCCCCACGTCATTCTTCGTCGTGGACAGCAAAAGCACCTGTTGTCTTGCTAGGAAGAGATTGGATTCACGCTAATTGCTGCATTCCGTCCACGATGCACGAAGCCTAATACAATGGGATGGATATGAAGTGGAGGTCATTCATGCGTATGATTCTATCGAGATCTCCATAGCTGGCATGAACGTCTGGAAGCGAAGACCAAGAGCCGATCTCGAATCAGTCTAGGCGGTGGCGCATTGAAGCTACAAAAAGCGGGGTGAGGCTGGTCTTATCCACCGGCGACAGAGTAGCAAAGTCCACGATCATACGTGGTACGGCCGATCCCTGCGATCGGCCACAAAAAATAAAAAGCAGCAATCATACGACAAGCAGATCATGTAGTCGTAGCAGAGAGATGCCCTGCCATCGTAAAACAATAAGGTGTAAACCGTCCTTGACTAATGCAATCAAAAAGGGGCGATTCTGCAATCGCCCAAATTATTTTTGTTATCCTCACCGACTGTTTGCCCTGTGTTTAGCATCGATTTGACAGGTGACGGAAAGCTAGGGTATGGGTTTACGTCCGCTGATGAACTATAAGAAATCGACATTGGTCCTGGGGATAAGCCACGACCAACATTTATCAGCAATAAGTTAGATCCGAGTCTGCGGGGCCCGATGATAGCCCTGTTGAAACAATATCCAGACTGCTTCGGGACTACAGAGATGCAGGTTAGACAGAGCATCATTGAGCATCGACTCCGCTTAAAAAGGATTTCGCCATTTCAGCGAAGCACGACAAATGAAGGCGAAATTCGAAGAAGTCAAGAAAGAGGTCGAGAAAATGTTGATGACCAAGTTAATCAGCCATGCGGTATCTTTGAGTGGATTTCTAGTATCGCACTGTAGAGAAAAAGGATGGCCGTTGGCGTGTTGCCATAGATTTTCGGGATCTCAGAGCTACCCCAAAGGATGAGTATCCGATGCGTGGCGAATCGTTAATCAACGCAACAGCTGGTCATAAGATCTTGAGCTTCATGGATGGCAATGCCGGTTACAACCAAATTTTCATGGCTCCAGAAGACATACACAAGACTGCATTCAGAGTCCCAGGTTCGGTGGGGTTGTTTGAGTATGTAGTCATGACATTTAGACTGAAGAATGCCGGCGCCACGTACCAACGAGCCAAGAATTACATTTTCCATGATCTGATCGGCAAGCTGGTGGAAATTTACATCGATGACGTGGTGGTCAAGTCTGCTTCAGTGCGAGGACAATTGGACGATCTGCAACACGTCCTGGACCGAACAAGGAAATTCGGGCTACGGATGAATCCAAAGAAGTGTGCCTTCGGGGTGACGGCCGGTCAGTTCTTGGGTTTTTTGGTCCATGAACGCGGAATTGAGATCGGCCTGAAAAGTCAGGAGGCAGTGCGAACAATGAAGCCACCAACCACAAAGAAAGAACTGCAGTCTCTCATCGGCAAGATCAACTTCGTCAGAAGATTCATCTCCAATCTGTCAGGAAGAATAGAGCCGTTCATGGGACTAGTGAAAATTAAATCTGACGAGGAATTCCGCTGGGGGGTAGAACAACAACGAGCCTTCGACGAGATCAAAGAATATTTGACGAAGCCGCCAGTGTTGGTTCCGCCCCAGCCGGACAGGCCGTTCTACATCTACTTGTCAGTAGCTGACACGTCCATCGCCTCGGTGGTGGTGCATGTTTACGATGGGCTGGAGCGAGTCGTATTTTACATAAGCAGAAGGATGCTGGACGCAGAGACAAGGTATCCTGATATCGATAAGTTGTGCCTCTGCCTGTTTTTCACCTGCACCAAGCTGCGCCACGTTTTGCTATCAGCGGAGATTGTCATCATATGCAAATCAGACGTCATAAAGCACATGCTGTCGGCTCCTATGTTGAAAGGCCGACTGGGCAAATGGATGTTTGCATTATCGGAGTTTGACATCCGGTATCAACCCGCCAAGCGATTAAAGGGACAGGCGTTGGCGACCTTATCGCTGAAAGGATCAACACTAATATAGCAGCACTGTCTATACGAGCGTGGGCTATGTTTTTCGACGGATCGGTTTGTGACGATGGGTGTGGCATCGGCATGTTACTCGTGTCGCCCCGGGGGGCAACATTTTCCTTCTCCATCAGTTATCGCCTTGCACCAACAACGTCGGCGAGTACGAGGCGTCGCAAGGGAATGGAGTTGCTCATCGAAGAGCTGGAAGCGATTGGAAGTTTTGGAGACTCCAAGTTGGTGATTTCCCAACTCACGGAGGAATACAAGTGTGAGCGAGTCCCTCTTCCCATTATGGCTGCCGTGAGTCGATGGCACGATTCGGTATATAAACTTCACGGATCCCGCGGTCGCATAATACCGAGGCGAATGATCTTGCACAATGGCTTGAGCTACAAGGATGTAGCGAGGAGCCGATGTTCGTGCAGTTCGGAAGCAGACGATCGAGAGCCGATATCTTCAATTACTTGAAGGATTCGGCTCGGGGCACCTAAACGGATAAGATACAAGGCCATGAAGTATGTGCTTATTGGGGATGACATGTTTCTGAGGACTGGAAGGGTTATTGCTCAAATGCTGAGGACAGCCGAGGCCAATCGGCTCCTACACGAGGTACGAAGGCTGTGGAACTCACCAATCAGCTCACAAGTTGAAATGGTTGATCAGGCGATCAGGGTTTTATTGGCCCACCATGCTTGAGGACTGTTTCAAGTACTACAAAGGGTGTCAAGCATGTCAGAAATTTGGGAAAATTCAGATGGTACCCGCGTCAGCAATGAACCCCATCATCAAGCCTTGGCCATTCCGAGGTTGGGGCATGGATATGATCGGAAAAATCAATCCGCCATCAAGCAAAGGCCACATGTGGATTTTGGCCATCACTGATTATTTCACTAAATGGGTGGAGGCTGTCCCGATGAAATCAGTAAACTCAAAGGATGTTATCAACTTTGTGAAAGAACATGTCATCCATAGATTCGGGATTCCCCAAACTATCACGACCGATGGAGGTTCGGTCTTCATTTCTCACGAGTTTAGAAAGTTCTGTGAGGACACGGGGATTAAGCTGATCAGATCATCTCCATACTATGCTCAGGCAAATGGGCAAGCGGAAGCATCCAACCAGAGCCTCATCAAGCTGATCAAGAGAAAAGTCGATGATCACCCTAGGCGTTGGCACGAGGTTTTGTCAGAGGCGTTATGGGCTTATCGCATGTCATGCCATGGAGCGATAAAAACCTCGCCATACCATCTAGTATATGGACAAGAAGTCAGTATTACAGGAAATTACGGTGGATCGAGACGATCACTTTTCGTGACAATCTAACAAGCGAAGAATATGCAACCCCGATGAGTGACGGTGTTGAGGATTTAAGCGAGCTCAGTTGTGGTCGCTTGAGAAAATCAAAGAGAACAAGGCCAAGGTAGCTCGTGCATATAACAAGAAAGTGAGGCCAAAGGAGTTCCACGTTGGTGATCTGGTATGGGAAGCCGTGTTGCCATTAGGGACGAAGGATGCAACATATGGTAAATGGTCTCCAAATTGGCACGGGCCGTACAGGGTCGATCAAGTTTTAAGAGGAAACGCATACATGCTTGAGGAGCTGGACGGCGTAAAATTCCCAGTGGCGGTCAACGGTCAACATCTCAAGAAATATTTCCCAAGCATGTGGGATGATGGACAGTAAAATATGGGGGCCGATACATGAAATCGGCCAAGTAAAAAGCACGTGAGACAACGGATAGTGAAATGTGGGGGCCGATACATGAAATCGGCCAAATAAAGAGGAAAATATATAGCCGATGCACAATCATCGACTCTAGAGGCTCGCACATGTTACAAACAGGTGCCAGTTTACACATACGAGCTACTGAAGAAATGCTTCGAAGGCGTGGAGGGCGTCAGCACGGACACGATCCACCTCGGCGATCTCGGCTTCGTCATCTTCATCCTTGCCCGTCACTAGCTGCTTGTTCAAGGCACGTATTTCTGCCAGATCGGTCTTCAGTTGGGCTTTGAGGCTTTCCGCCTCGTCTTGGGAACGGGCGATGGATTCTTCCTTGATGCGAATGAGCTGTTTAGTCGCCCGGACCCTCTCTTCAAGATCTTCCAGCTCCCTTTTCAAGGATGCGAGCTCGGCGGTACTGACAGAGGTGTCAGTTTTGGCATCCAGAGACGCCTTTTTCTCGTTGAGCTGTTGGCATCTGTCTGCAATATTGGCCTTCAGTGGAAGTTGGGCGTGGCGCAGACTGATCCTCTCACGAGCTAACTTCACCCTTGACCCGTAGAAAGACAGGGTTACGACTGGCCAAAGCTTCACCTGCAATGCTACTGGGAGCTGGTCTTTGATTTCAGCCAGAACGCTCTTCACCTCCTCAGAACCCTCGATCAACTCTTCGATTGGGGAAGACAGCAGGGCTTTAAGACGCAGGAATTGAGGTGGAACAACCCTGGCTCGTGGTTCATCATCAGCAACAGAGGGAGTTGGTTCGATGGATTCAGGGTCGAACGTCAGCAAACCTGAAATATCACAACCCTGGCAGCCCGAAAAGGCGTCAGTATGCATTCAAACATGTAAGGATGAGCTGAAAGAAGCTAACGTACCTCTCCTAAGATCGGAGGGATAGCAGATGAGGAGACGATCGGCTTGGCCGGAGTGGTAGCCGTTTCATCTGCACCTTCGGGGATTGCTAGGTCCGGTTTGGCTAGAGGCATCGGCACTGCCCCAGCTTTCCCACTAGAAACGTCAGTCGTCTGCATGGAAGGTGTTTAGCCGATATAAATAATTGTTAATCGGCAGATAAAGGAAGTAAGTGGTAAGAGCGTGAAGGGTGATGATTTTCGAAACCTCCTGGCTCGACGAAGAAGCCTGCAGTCCTTTGCGAGCTCTCTTGGAACCCACGGCTGGCCCCGCCTCGACTGGTGCTCGGGGGGCAGTAGGTTCAGGATAAGACCTTTTCCTGGAAGCCGATGGTGATGAATCTGGCTGGCTCGGTGTGATGGTCCTCTCAGAATCTGTTGGGTCCAGTTCTCCTCGATTGGTCTGAGTGTTCTCGCTGGAGGTGTCTTCGACGGAAGCCTGTAAAAAGGAGAACTAGTGAGCACAAGCATGTCTGCAAGGATGGAAGAATTAGAAGGATCGACCAAGGCATAGAGCACCCTACATGCGAGCTTTCTAGAGAAGGGCTCTGGCGCCTCAAGGTCTTCCGACAGCTACCTTCCTCGCCGTCGTTCTTGTTTTAGTTGGAACTCGAGGGGCAGCTGACTTAGAGGTTGCTGGGTTCTTGGAAGCCGATTGTGGTGATATCGGCTGTTTCTGCATTATGACCTTTTTCAGAGGTGGCGAGTTTTTGCAGAAAAGAACCACAGGAGCTGGCGGAAAGAACTCGAAGGGGGAGCCATCACTGTGCGTAGGTTCAGGGCCATCTTGTTGCTGCAAAGAGAAAGAATGGATTAATAAAAGGATCAATTGCAAGCTGCATCAAGAAAATTTGCAAGTAGTGGTACCTGTTCCACGGGGATGTCATAGTCAGCATCGAGCTGTTTCAGCAACGGTCCCAGAGCTCTCCTGAAGGCGTGAGTCTTCCACATTGACCACCAGTCTTCAAAGCCATCGGTTGATGAGACAAAGGTGAGGTCGTTGGGAATTGGGATGGTCAGAGCATCGAAGAAGGAATAACACCTTTGGCTGGTGAGAGGATCAGGCAGGTCGGCTCTACTCTCTGTGAGGTGGTGAAGAAAGAAATGGGGAGGTACTTGTCCAAGGCCAAATTGGCGGGCTACTACGACTGGCTGGTAGAATTCGTACCCAGGTTTGATTATTCTGTTGGACGTACTCATGCCAACTGGAAGGAAACAGGGTCGAATCACGGTGGAAAGTGCTGAAAATCTTTGTGTCATCGGCAAAATTGTCTAGCCTGAAGGAGAGTGGATTTTCGAAATGTTCAGATTCTTCCATGTAAGGGAAGAAGGTAGGATTTTCCAGGCCTTGAAAGAAAGTGCTGAACCACTTGGATGCTTCCTGAGGGGATAGTTTGCTGCCTGGCAGCCTATACAAAGCTTGGCCATAACTAGTGCATCGGATCTGCTTCCCTTTGACATCTGGGAAGGTGCAACTCGCCAAAAGGGGGAAGTTTGGGATGTGGTTTTGGAAATACAGCTGAGCCCATAGCTGAATAAACCACCAAGGACCACCTGTTTTGACTGCTATGCCTAAGAACAGCGATGACATCAACGGAGATATCGATAGACCTCTCCAAGGAACAGGATGCGATGCCAAGTTGAGTGCCTTTGGCCTAGGGAGGTTAAGTATGGTTGGAGCAAGGGAAGGGCCACGATAATATGAAATGTTCTAGCCGGAAGTTGAGGAAGGCTGTGTGTTCCTTCTCGGCCCTTTATTTTCATGTGGCGTTGGAGGCACCCGGCACCCGTTTGTGCGATCTGTTTTAGAAGAAGCAGCTTTGTAGGGGACTTTGGTCAGTTTAAAGCGGAGGGCTGGGTGATGTAACATCCGGCCAGTGATCATCACCACGCCTAACGTGGTTGGTGACATAGGGCCATGACCGAACATAAAGCGATTCAGAGCGCACTGTAAGTAGCCGATGGTTTTCAGAAGGTTCTCATGTTTCTCAAGAGCAGACAATGATAAGTGCAAGGCATCGGCTATTCCTGTGGTTTCCCATTGGGATTGGTAAGCTCTAGCTACTCTGCTGAACCAAGAGACCCAATGTTCAAGGGGATTAGGCCAGGCTCGCAGGCAGTCGGCCCAAGAGTTCAGATCTAGGTCTTGGCTTACGAAGGGGATTCTGTTTGCTTCGCAAGAAATTAGATGGGCAGGACTAGAATCTGTACGAGGGCCAAGACAGAGGGGATTTGGGAGAGAAGGATGCGGCAGCAGAATGTCTGAAACCTAGAAAGTTTAATGGTGGAATAAAGGCATTAATTCAGGTGTTCGCCATTAAATTCTAGCATCGCGTTCAGACTGCGAGGAGTAGGCGTACCTTGCATCGGAGACCTCTGGATTGGTGTTGGACGATTCCGCCATCAAGTTTGCCGGCAGAGATGGATCTATGCAGTTGGGGATCGAGGGTTCTTGTCACTGTGAGCTCAATCTAGTCGGTGGGTAATTGGAGATCTAGGTCGCCCTTTTTGAAGAGGGTCGCAGGTTACCGTTTGAGACTGAAAAGTAGCCGCTTAGGTTTGCCTAAATATGCGACCAAGTTTTGACCTTGTCAGCGTTTTTGGGAAAGCCGATGTGCATCGGCTCTTTGAGCTTTGACTTGGTTGACGGAATGAGTGCAGTGTGGTGAAAGCCGATACAGCGTTATCGGCTTCTGGAGCATTGGCCTATTTTGGCTATCGGCAAAATTGGGGCGAAAAAAGCAATCTTCGAGAAACAGATTTTCATTCATTCATTCAAAAGCTGATTGCTTACAAAAGGCTGATTGATTACAAAAGGGAAATCTACTACTACTGCTACTACTAATTCCTAATCTAGAGGCCGAGGTCATCGCCGCCGTCTTGTTCTGTCCTCGTTACGCTGCTGCCGTCTTGGCTCATTTTCTTCTTTGAAGAAGCCAGCGGGGGCCTCCTCGTCCTCGTCGTCGTCTTCGGTATCCTCGCTGGACCCGGCGCGGAAGTACTTCACCGGCTGGTACTCCTCGGAGGAAGTGTCCTCCTCTTCTTCCTCCTCGTCGGAGGAGTCGACGCCGTCCTAGGACATGGCGTCGTCGGTCTTATGCGCCTCCGATTCTCCATCGGCAAGGAATGCAAGTCCTCCTCGCCATCGATCAAGGCGTCGTCCTCCGACCAAGCGGAAATCCCAATCCCTCTCGTCCCACCATTGTGGGGCGAGTGTTATCTGCGCCCGTCGGCTCTGCGTCGGCTCTCGAGCTCATTGAGTTGGAGGCTTGGGAGGACAGGCCGATGAAGCGAGGAGGCCATGGCGGAGAAAGAGGGTTTTTTCAACGGAGGAAGAAGGGTTTTTGGCTTGGAGGAAGATGGGGATCTGCGAATCGCCGGATGAATTTAAATAAGGGGAATAGTGGGAGGCGGTTCAATGCCATAGCGGTTTCCCAGAATGTGCTACCAAAATCGTCAAATCATGCACTGCGAAGGAGTTGAGAAGACAGGGCATCATGATGAGGAGGTGGCGTGATGATTCTACTCTGCAACGCGTAACCCGATGTGAAGAAAAAACATCAGCAGAGTGGTTTCGGAATTATTATTGCCAAAACCAGGGGGACATGTGTTATCGCCATATTTTGGCCAAAGAAGGAGATGGGCCGTGATCAAGATGGGCTTGGTAGATACGTATATTCAACGTGTTTTTGAATCGGCCTTGTGCGTGGATTTGGGCTAAATTGCCCGTGTATCTTGTATCATAGTAGGTTCCGTTTCAGTTTAGGTAGAGATAGAGTTGTAGAGTTATTCCAAAGATAGAAAGTCTCCGGACTATAAATATGTACCTAAGGTTATCGAGAAAAAGAGGACAATCACGTTCACAACAAACACAATCTCGGCGCATCGCCACCCCTTGTTTCTAGGGTTTATTTCGGGTAAGTGTCATGCTGCCTAGATCGCATCTTGCGATCTAGGCAGTATTTTTACTTATGCGTTATTTGGTGTTACTCGTACTGAAGCCTTGTTGATGGCGAGTAACACTACTATCATAGATTTTGTTGAGGCTAGCATCAGTGCTCTTCGCTATAATTGTTTAAGTTATGCTGCCTCTAGTTACCTCGCTACCTTTGCACCGTTTCCCAAGTGCAAGGGTAGCATCTTGCTTGATCTTTATTTAGATGATTCGATCTGTTATGGTTATGCCTTGTTCACCAAGGTTTAGTTTGATATCTACGTAGTCAGGCCTTGCAAACGGGTTGAACGATCCAAATGCGTAAGGGCGTGGTTTACTAGTTCTAGAGAAGTTGTTCCGTAATTGACTTTACGTCGGTTGTTAGGCCTCCTCTAGGGTTAGTTTTCTATCATCTTTTGTATCTACAGCTCAATTACGTGTAGGACGTTCGATTCGTGGTGAAAACATTAAACTGTCGTAGATCGAGTTAACTTGTATTGATGAAGCAAAACCCCATGTTATCGTAGATTTAATGCAGAACCATGGGATAATCGGCTCCAGGAGCCGATTCACAGGGAGACCTGGGAGCCGGTCACGGCTCGAATTTTACGTATACTTGTTTACCATGTAGGAAACCAATCGGAGCAATCCATCACCTTCCTGACCAGGTATAGGTCAGGTGGCTGTGCCGGAGTTTTGTGGGCCGTTGCCCGAGGGACCAGGGCCCACCAGCAGTTCTGGGAGCCTCCCGGCTCTTCGTGTTGCCCGTCGCTGCTCGCCGGTGGGTTTTGGCAGGCAACAGGATGATATCTATGATTTCTTCATTTGTGAAAATATTATTTTCTTTCTTTGGAGTATATATGATAACACACAATTTGCAAATACTTTGATAAAGACTCTTCAAAGGATATAAGCAAGTGATGAACTTGCCTTGTGATGGCAAGGTAGTGAAGTCTGATGCTTGCACTGGACCTTGAGCTTCTATGTCTACAAAAACATCATTATTGCCCGGTAAGGACAATATTTAATGAAGCAAAATGATTATTCAAAGTAATGTAATGCATCATTTAGCTTTATATGTATTCTCCCCCATTTATTTAAATTATAAAAATTCTTTTTTAATAGTAAAGAATTTATAAATATTAATTTTTTTAATATTTATTGAATATTGTATTCTTTTATTTTATTTTAATTTATTTGTATTTTATTTAATTAATAGTTCCTTTAAGAATTATCATTAAATACCAAAAATTGATATTAAATATTTGTTTAGTATTTTTCTAAAATACTATAATATTAATATATAATGAAAGTGATTTTTATTTATTTTTATAATCTTTCAAGAATTTTGTAAAATTCCATAAGGAATATATATATTACAAAATTCTTAATAAAATTTATATATCTAAAATTTTATCTCTTAATTTATAGTTTGGATTATTGTGAATCCAAAAATGCTTTATTTATAATTTTTGGACTTTTATTTTATTTTCTAGAATTTATTTAACTTCAGGGGCATTTTGGTCTTTTTCCAATTATTGAAACGGGCTCTAAAAGATTTGGGATGATTGTTTGGGTTTATTGGGCCCTTGTGGCCCAATAGGGAAAAGTCAAAACAATATCCCGAAGGGGTATTGGCCCAACCCAGCCCAACACTCTCTGTCTCTCTCTTGAGCTCACCTCTCTCCTTCTCCTCCCCCGACCCTGTGGTCAGTGGTGTCATCGCCGGCGATTCATGCTGTCGTGGACCTCCCTGGATACCGTCGTGGTGCAAGATGAGGTTGTCGGCCCCGCTCTTCCCTCCTGTCTAATTGGATTTGGACCTGGAGCCCTCCTGTGACCAGATCGATGTCGTCCCGAACCCTAGGGTTTGGGGTTGGCGTTGGTGCTGACACCGCCGCTGCTGTCGCGTGCCGTGGGGATGCTCCTCGCCCCCAGGCGTGGCTATGGTCGCCGCCGTGGCGTTGTGTGGGTTGCAGCGCCCCCTTGGGGGTGCTCCCCGTGCCTCTGTGGTCGTCGGCCCCCTATGCTTCCTCTTCTAATCTACATTGAGGACCTTCGGTAAGTTGTTCCTCTCCCTCTCGTGCTAAGCCATCCCATGCTAGATGTTGGTAGTGGCCTCTCCTGGTTAGTATTCTTTCCTGATTGAGATGGTTTGTTCTGCCTAGGGTTCATACCCTGCTGTGGATTAGATAACTGATGAATTGGGATCAAGTTTTGATGGTCCCTAAGCATGCTAAATGATTGTTAGCTATGGATTGCTTCTTATGATTAGCTGTGGTGATGCTAGTGGTTTACCAGATGGTTCTTTGGATTAATTTTTATATGATTCAGATGGTAAAATTGCTCTAGAAGCAATACTTGGGAAATCTAGTGGTTTTAATAGCTCACCACTTTCATTACTTGGTTAATGACAGTGAGTGTTGTGTGATGAAGTCATTGTATTAGTACTGTTGGCTTAAGAATTCATATATATAGATTGAGATCAAAATGATCTCCTACAGTGAAGATATGTATATGATCTTCCTGAGTATGATTCCTGTGATGTCAAGAAAATGATTTTTATAGTTAGATATGGTGTAACTGTGAAGATTGGATGCTTAAACTGCTTAGTTTAGAATTATTCTTGTGACACCATCCTTGTATGGCACACAAGATTAGATTCTATTACTTGATTTGGTCTTATTCAAGCTTTAACATTAGCTTGGCATTATAGATAAGTGGAATTCTCTTTCCTTGCATCCCTAGAACCCATGATGTGGGTCTGAGGTTTAGGGATTGTGCCTTTGTCCTGTTGTTTCTCATGGATTGATTCTGGTAGTGATACCATCTAATGTTTCTTGAATCAAAGTTGGGAAAATTTGATTGTAGGCTTGATACCTTATATAGATCCATAAGATTAAATTCTAAGGTGCTACTCTAATTGAAGAGATGTGCCTAGAAGTTTAAATCTTGGCTATATACATTCTTGAATTGAAATATAGCTTGATAGCTTAGATCAATGATGTTGTCCTGAGATCTTAGTTGGATCCTTATACTTTTTGATGGCTTTTAATGTTTAAAAACTTCAGTGATGGATTCACCCCACTTGAGTGCTTTCTGAGACTTTGAGTAAGAGACAGATCATGTATGCTTGTCTAATCTTAGACAGATAGATCATGTGATGGTCTATTTTACTCACCACACTTATTTGATGTTGGGGTTGCCAGTGGTTGATCTTGTGGTAGCTTGATCTGGTGCTCTCCTGGTATTTCCAGCTCCTGGCTTGTCCTTGATCTAGCCCTTCACCTCCTGGTCCTGGTGGCTTGATCTTGGTCTTGCTATCCACCTAATCCACCCCCTCCTTATGTCACCATTTTGGTGATGTGATCTAAGGTTTTGGTTGGTGTGATCTTGCTAAGCTTGATTTGGTTTAGCTGGGCTGCCGTTCTTGGTGTGTATGATCAAG
The DNA here is from genome assembly GCA_030063025.1 of Avena longiglumis. Taxonomy (NCBI): domain Eukaryota; kingdom Viridiplantae; phylum Streptophyta; class Magnoliopsida; order Poales; family Poaceae; genus Avena; species Avena longiglumis. The sequence goes on from CP125973.1 coordinate 226,600,787, forward strand.
AAAGTGATGTGGGGTTAGCTTCCCACAACTGTGTTGATGGTTTTGATTGATTGTGCTATCGTTGTGGTGCTGACAGCACACACCATGCAGTTTGGTGTGTGTGCTTCTTGGGTGTCTGCTGCACAGCTTGTGGATATGCTCTGGTTGTGAAGTTATCTTTATATGGTTACTCTTACTTGGCTGGTGAAACTTGCCCCTTCTTGTTGTTTGGAGTTATTTGACTTCTAGCTTAATTTATGAAAGATTCAGTTCTTTCATATTGGTGAAACTTGCCCCTTAAATACTCAACGATGAGAAAATGAACAGTGCACTTCAGTGTCAAATCTGAGAGTAAAATAATTCTAATCCTAACTTTCTTTCTTTTTTAAGTTTCTGTTTATTTTGCAGGTACCAGAGTTGAGGATCAAGACTTTAGTTTAGGTTTTTCTTTTTTCTTTATAGAATATTCACTTGTAATATCTTTATTCTTTTGTAATTTTTATTTTTATCCTTTTGTAATAAAGATTGTATTATTATTCAATAAATAATAATTATTATTTTATTTCTTTACTATTGTAAAGTTTGTTGCTTATGTATATAAGTTACATTTGTGTAACTTATTTATTGAATGAAGTTTTGGAATATTCATTTTATTGATTATCTTCTTTTATTTAAAGTTTGAGTTATTATTAGTTAACTCTAAATTAAATCAAATACTCAAACATCATTCAAAATCCTTTTGAATTATAATTCAAACACTTAAGTTTTAAATTCAAATTTCATTTCCCAAAACACTCTAATCCACAAAGATCATATCAAAGTCTATAACAATCATCCTTCAAGACTATACCTAATATCAAAGCATGAAAGAAACTTTAATCACTTTAGGTTTTTATTTGGCGAAAAATTTACCCACATTTTCACAGATGAATGCATGCACTATCACAAATTCCTAAATCTACCCTTCGTTGGTTCCTAAATGTTGGGATGTTATAGTGTGTCACCCTACGGTTCGCGAATAATGAGGACATGATTGTGAGACCCTGGCGCATGGCTCAATATGATTGATAGGAAACCCATACCAACAAGTTGCAACTTCTTTTCCGGAAGCTCATTCGAAAAAAACTCTAAGGTTAAGCGTGCTTGGCCTAGAGCAATTCTAGGATGGGTGACCAACCGAAGGGAAGTGTAGCAAGGTGCACGGTGAGGACAAAGTCTTGAAAAGACTAGTGTTGGTCTGTGGGGTTAGTCTAGAGATCCTATTGAGTTGCCAGAAGTGACAGTCGTCGGTCTGGAGTGACCGGGGGTGTTACAAAGTGGTATCAGAGCCGAACCTCGCGGTTACATGGGTGTGTGTGGGTCAGTGGTGGACATGTGTAGCATGGCGCGTGTGGCCCGGAGTGGACACGGCATGGCAATGTGCCGGCACTGGACGCACAAAAGTGTGCCAAGAGGGGACGTTCCTGGCTTGCGGTTGATCAACGAGGACATCGATCTTCTAAGGGTGGGTGTATGTGAGACCCTGGCGCATGGCTCAATAGGATTGATAGGAAACCCATACCAACAAGTTGCAACTTCTTTTCCAGAAGCTCATTCTAAAAGAACTCTAAGGTTAAGCGTGCTTGGCCTAGAGCAATTTTAGGATGGGTGACCGACCGGGAAGTGGGTAACCGGGTGCGCATGAGTGAGTACAAAGTGCGCAGAAAAGACTAGTGTTGGTCTGTGGGGTTAGTCTAGAGATCCTATTGAGCTGCCAGAAGTGACAGTAGTCGGTCCAGAGTGACCGGGGGTGTTACAATGATCGATACCCCTCTCGGATCAATAATCAGAAGCAGGACCTGGAGATCCATAATGACTCCCACACATTCAACGATGACTTTCCGGTGATCGTGAGAACCTTTTATGCTATAATCTTAATCCCTTTGTCTCGCGATATATTACATGTCCGAGATTCGATCATCGGTACCTCCATACCTAGTTTGATCTCGTTACTGACATGTACTCTTTTCTCATTCCCGTGATATAACATTCTAGTGATCAAATCACTTGCTTGCAAGCTAACCAATGTGATATCATTGAGAGGGCCCAGAGTATATATATCCGTCATTGGGATGAACAAATTCCACTCTTGATCCATGGGCCTCAACATAACACTTTAGTAGCACCGAACCCATCTTTATAATAACCCTGTTACGGTGTGACGTTTGATGTTATCAAGATACTCTTCCAGTGTTAGTGATTGACATGATCTCATGGTCTAAGGATTAGAATTACTTCCTATGATGTTATAGCAATATAAAATCAATGAATTTGATCGGAATGCTATATTTCGGATGAATGTTCATCACATCATTCCAATAATGTTGTGACCTTGTTATTAACAACATCCAATGTCCATGATCAGGAAACCTTGATCATCTTGTTAATCAACGAGCTAGTTAATAAGAGAGGCATAAATAGAAACTTTCTGTTTGTTTATTAAACACACATGTATTAACATTTTCGTATTAATACTATAGAGGCCTGAACCCAATAAGGTACAAGTCCCTGTGTTTACAGTGCTAGTCCCTGGATCGAATAGCTAGAACCCATAGTTTAAGATGTAATATCAAGAAACAAAGGTCATATTACAATTCATAACCAGGAATAAATTAGTTCATTACAACTTACATAGCTCATATGGCTATCTTATTACAGAGCAATAGATATAACTATATAGCATGGAGTCCTGTCGTCGGATTGTCAACAAGTACGCCATAGGGGGTCCTAGTGGCGTTGGAAGGATGGGGTGTGAGACGTCGGATGTTCCAAGAGCGGTGAGCACAATTTTACCTAGGTTCAGATCCGATTGCGGTGATCAGATGCTACTCCTGCTAGCAACCCAGTAATATATCGACATAAGCCGGATGTTACAATGGATTACAATAGAGGTTCGCCTGTTCGAGTTAATTGTTGTGGTTGTTGTGTTATTGCCCTAAAGGTCCCATAGGGCCGGTTTATATAGTCACCGGGGCCTAGGGTTACAGGGAGAGACCTATCCGGCTACGTTACAGAGTCGGTAATTATGTACAACTTGGACTACAAGTAATACTACAGGCCTAAGTCGGTAAATCTTCTGGGCCTTGTCGTAGCCGGAACTAGATCCTCCTCTTTCTCTGACTGGGCCGCCCGTGAAGCAAAGCTCAAACCCGTTAGTGGGCCACCGTGGTCAGCGAGTCCTGTGGGTATACCCGGAAAGTATATCCCCAACAGTAGCCCCCGGAAGTCTCCAAGATCCGAAGTCGGATAAATCGTCTAGCTTGATGGTTTCTTCGTCTTGAGAATCTTGAAGGGTTCCCGAAAACTTCTTTCATTGATGTAGGATTCCGAGTCAGTTGAGTCGGATATATTCTGCTCTAACCTTAATCTTTTCCCTGCTTGATTTGAAACATAAGCCGGATTTCACAGCGGCGTGCTGACTGACAACTTTACATGCGATGTCCCATCATTGACAGGATTTCCATTAGCATGACCGTTGGTGGGTCCGTTCCTTACGGAACAGAACGCCGTTTCAATGCCTGCACGAAAATCGAGGGGGCGGAAGAGTCGTGAGGAAGCTAACTTCCCCTCTCCTATACGCGTGGCGATAATTGCGCGTCTTACCGCACGAATCTTGACACAGAAGTAAATAAGAGGAGAGAAAACCCTTCTTCTCAGATTCACTTCTCCGTCGATTCATTCATTGCTTCCTCGTACTCCTCGAGCTTTCCGCACCAGTTCCAATCTGCACACCGTTGAGAAAAAAATCTCTCCTTCCCCCACCAACCCTTCTTCCTCCAAGAACCATGGCATCTGCCTCGTCCTCAGGAGCGGCGGTGGCAAGTTCGTCGGAGGTGGATGATAAGAAGATGCGGGGTCTTTGGATCCCCAGCGCCATGGATACTGCGGAGCTCCAAGTCATGGAGGATGAGGGGTTCATTGTTGCCGGCGCATGGCGGAGCGCTGCTGGACACGCCATCCCCGCGCCGAAAGACGGTGAGAGGGTGCTGTTCAGCACTCACGTCGACCGCGGCCTCAGCCTGCCACCATCGGACTTCTCCGTTGAGGTCCTCAACCATTATGGTGTGAAAATCCATAATCTTCCTCCCAACTCTCTGCTTAAGCTTAGTGCTCACGCAGCTCTGTGCGAGGGGTTTCTTGGCATTAGACCAAGTCTCACCCTTTTCCAGTACTACTATGGTACTCAGAAGAATTCCATCAGTGCCGGTGTGCCTTATATATCTAGCACTCTTAGCTTAGTCCTTAGGAGGAATCGGATCTATCCTAGGATTAAGGCTAGTGAGTCTGTCAAACGCTGGGCCGGAACTTTCTTCTACCATAAGGATATTCCGGCTCCAGGAAAGGCGGGAGGTCTTCCGGCGTTCGCCAATGGTGCCGCTCCCCACCAAGATTCATGGGACGCAAAGGTGCCAGAGCTGTCGGATGTTTTGATTCTCGCCAAGAGGCGGATCAAATTTTTGATGAAGCATGAGGGGCTTCGTGGATCCGACTTGATCCACTGCTGGCTGGAGCGCCAGATTCAGCCTCTCCAGCACCACAGAGACCGCCTCATGCACCAAATCACCGGTGACAAGAAGGACAGCATGAAGGTCAGCCCTAACCGGCTTCCGCTGAAGGAATACAGGACCCTCATGCAATATTTGGTCAAGGAAAGAGTGGAACGAAAAGTTCCGGAAGTTTCCATGAAGATGTATACATCCAGTCGTCCTCTGACTCCGGTAAATATTTCGACTCTGCTTTCGCATTTCGTCATTTTCTCTGGTTCTTTCTCTGACTCTATTTTCATTGATGCTTTTCCGATTCTGTCAGCTCGAGAAACTCTCTGAGTCCCAGCTAGCTCCACCAGAGGGCTATACCTTAGACGACCCGGAGGCGACGGAGGATGATGAGGTGCAAGAAGTTGCCGCCTCCGCTTCCAAGAAGCGTAAGGCGAAGGAAGTTGTCGCTGCTGGTAGCCAAGTGCTGCCAGTAGTTAAAAAGTAAGCACCTCACCTTTCTTTTTTAGTACTCTTGTACCTTTGTTATCTTTCCAGAGCACACCTAATTTTTAGGATTTTCGTGTTCTAGAGTTAAATCATCGTTGAAGAGCAAGATAAAGCCGGACATCAAGCCGGGCAAGCAGATGCGTCAGCAGAAGCTTGTTATCTCCCCTGTTGTGCCGCTGTCGACCCCATCCACTACTCTGTCAGCGCAGGGAGATTCTGCATCCCCTGACGCTGGCAAGATTTCGAAAGCCCTGGTCACCGTTGATGACCAGGCAACTGACAAGGGTGAACCCGTAAAGGGTAATGATCCCATGGTAATGACCACAGACACGGTGGCTAAGGTGGTCGACTCAGCCGTCCCTGGCCCCAAAAGGAAAGAAAAGGAAGAGATTCTCAGACTGGCTCAAACCAGTCTTGAGAAGCAAACCTTGACTCCAGAGGTAGCGAGCCAAGAGGAGGAAGATGTCAAGCTGGTTAGCCTCCTGGACCAAATTTTGGTCCGGGACGCTAAATCGCATCTGGAGAGCTTCCAGCGACGGATGTTCCGTCCCTCACCCTTACCGATAAGGTGTTTCACAACACCAAGCTCAGATTTGAAAATTTGCACCTGGAACACATTGTAAATTTCCGATTCTTATTTGCATTTATTATCATATCCTCTAGCCCCCAAGCATAAAGTCGGATAAACATTTATGCATCTGGGTTGATGCTTTTAGGTTGCAAAAGAATGATTTAGTGTAGCCCCCAAGGCTCGTGCTGTAATTTTATCTAGTTAAATTTGCAACCCGAGTCTTAGTAGCCGTCTGATGGTATTCCATCTCTAAACTTACAGAAAATTGCATCTTCCAACCAGAAATTGCTCAAGACTATTTCCAATAAGCGCAAAGAAATCAAAGCTTTGCACTTTGATAATTCAAAGTTGAAAGTTGAAAAAGATGAAGCAGAAGGTAAACTTTTCTGGATTCCTCTTTGTCAATTAAATGTTTTGTCATAGTCGAATTTGCTTTATCTGACTGATATTTTTGTCTTTGCAGAATTGTTATGCCAATCCAGCAAGATGGTGGAGTAGCCCGAAAACTTCAAGGTCTTGCAAGCAGAGAATGCTGAACTCTAGGAAAAGCTTGAGACGCTAACTGTGGAATCAGAGAAATCTGTAGCCGTTGTCTTGGAGTCAAGCAACCACGAGACCGTGAGGCTCGAGAAGCTCCTAGCCCTCCAAGATAAGGAACTTGCTGATCTTAGGAAGGATTTTTATATTAAGAAGGATCTTGCCCAGGCCTCTGTAAGTGAAATAGACAGCCTCCGCAAGGAGCATGCTGAATGGAATCACTCCGTGCTTGGTAAGATTTCTGAATCTTTTCTTTGTGTTGTTCATTTTTCGACTTTCGTCTTAGCCGGAATTTAACTTTTTGGTTCTTTCTCAGCCCCCCTGAATCTTTCCGACTCTTCCACTTCTGAACCTCGCCTCGGGCGCATTAAGCTCGTCGGAAATGTCTTGTTTGACTTCTGCCAAACTCTAGAAGAGGCTGGCGAAGCCGTCAAGCTTTCCGACTTGCAAACAATGTCAGTGCATGAGGTGAGGGACAGTGTTAAGGAGATTCTGAAGTTGATCGAAGGCTGGAAGATCTCCTACGCTCGGACTGCTATGCAAACAGCTCTGACCATGGTGATGAGCCACCATAGCGAGATGGAAATCTGGCACGTCACTAAGGGCATTGCCGAGGATGATGATGAGGGTAACCCGCAAGATATCAAGGCCATCCAAGAATCTTGTGCAGGTTACGCTTGTCAGGTGGTGGAGATGACCAACTATACGACGCCATTCTTTGAATTCGTCATCGCGCCTCCTTTGCCTCAAGAGCCAGAAATCAGCAACGCTTCCGAGTCTGAGATCGAGGGCGACATTGTTGTCGATTCCAGTGTTCCACCTACTTCATCACCACCGCCTGCAGCATAAACAAATTTCTATGCATTATCTTAAACTTATGGCAATGTAATGATGGCTACAATTTTTATTTTGTGCTGGTATGTAAAAACTGATGCTTTTACTATCTTAGCACTTTTGTTTATATATTTTTATGCTTTGTGCTTGAAAGTTTCTCAAGCACTCTCTTTATATATATATGCCTATACTTATCGGTTTATCTGGCTCTTTGCCTCGTCCCTTTCATGGGTCGGCCAACCTTTAGCACGGAAACTTTGCCGAGCAATGGAGTGCAATTGCTAAACCAGTTTAAACTCGGAAACAAAGCCGGCTTCCAGTACCAACAACTCATTACTCGAAAAATACCCGCGTCTAAGCAATCAGATAAAGAATCAAAGTATAGAAAATAATTTAAAATTTGTACCCTAAGGTAACATTTTTAGATTGTTTCAAAAATCGTGACCAGAACGAAATGAACATAAAGTACTTTCAAGCATTCTGGAATTTTCGAAAAAAATACATGCTCTTTTGGAAATAAGATGGCAAAAACGTCTGAAAAATAATAATATGAGGAAACCAATACTTTATTTCGCTCTGAACATGTACATATATGATTACAAGGAAATATAACTAAGAATATAAGGGACGTAGCTGTGCAATATTCCATGGACGGTCTACTTTATCTGGGTCTGTGCTGCCACCAGCTCTCTTCCTTTTCCGAGTGTTAGGTCTTTCCTTGACTGGTCTCTTGTCGGTTAAATAATATGACCCATTATGCAGAACTATGCTAACCATAAAAGGTCCTTCCCAAATTGGGAAAAGTTTGTGCTTTCTCTTTTGCATAAGTCGGAGAACTAAATCACCTTTTCTGAAAGAACGGTTTTCCACTCTCTGACTATGATACTTGCGTAACTTCTGCTGATAGGTTGTAGATATCTGCTTAGCAACGATGCGTACTTCTTCGATTATATCGAGATCATATTTCCGAGAAACTTCTGCATCTTATTCGATATACGCTTTGACTTGTGGAGCCTGATGAATCAGATCACATGGAAGAACTTCTTCTGCACCGTAGACCAAGAAGAAAGGAGTATAGCCGGTTGACCTGTTAGGGGTTGTACGTAAGCTTCATATCACAGATGGTAATTTTTTCGCCCAAGCCCCCGCGGCCCGACGAAGAGGTGCCTCGAGGCGAGGTTGGATTCCTTGTAGAATAAGGCTATTAGTTCTTTCGACCTGTCCATTGGCTTGTGGATGTGCGACTGGTGCAATATCAAGTCGGATCCCTTGCTCTTCGCAGAATTTGGCAAGTTCACCCATGAAAAAGTTGCTCCCATTGTTAGTAATTATACTGTGTGGATATCCGAATCTGGTGATTATGTCCTCGACGAATCTTCTGGCTGTGGCTCCATCACAACTTGTTATGGGTTTAGCCTCAATCCATTTTGTAAATTTATCCACCATAACTAGTAGGTGAGTAAATCCACATTTTGCCGTGTGAAACGGCCCTACCATATCAAGCCCCCAGACCATGAACGGCCATGTAATAGGGATTGTTCGCAGATGTTCAGCCGGAACGTGTGCCTGATGAGTGTACTTTTGGCAGCCCCTGCACGTTTTGACAAGTTTGTCGGCATCTGCCTTAACTGTAAGTCAAAAGAATTCGTGTCGAATTTTTTTGCCACTAAGGATCTGGCTGCAGTGTGGTGATCACACTCGCCTTCATGGATTTCTGTTAAGATTTCCACTCCTTCTTCTAAAGAAATACATCTCTGAAACATGCCAGAAACACTCCGCTTATAGAGCTCACCATTTATTATAGTGTATGCTTTTGCTCGTCGGACAATCTTCCGGCTCAAGACTTCGTCTTCGGGAAGTTTTCCGTCTATCAGGAATCCAGATAGTGTTTTGTCCAGCTGGGAATTACATCCAGAACTGCTATTAAAGGTGAGTCAGATTTCGTCGGATAGTCCTCATCAACTCCGACTATGGAGGGGACCCTTAAATGCTCTAAAAAAGCTCCATCCGGTACTTGTTTCCGCAGAGAGCCTATCCTTGATAGAGCATCTGCTTCCTCATTTTTTGCTCGACAGATGTGTTGAACCTCAAAACCCTCGAACGATTTGGATAGTTCATCCATGAAAGCCTTGTATGCTGCCATGTGTTTGTTTGCATTGCAGATATCAGATACTTGCTGAGCAACTAAATCCGAATCTCCATAACACATGAGTCTTGATATGCTAATGTTTTTTGGCCATGCGTATTCCATGTAGCAGTGCTTCGTACTCAGCAATATTATTGGTTGTCGTGAAGTATATTTGCAACACATAGAATAGCTTATCCCCTTGGGGTGATTTGAGCACCACGCCAGCCCCCGAGCCTCCCCGTGCTTTTGATCTGTCAAAGTGAAGGGTCCAAAATTCCGAGTCTGGAGGGCCTGAGTTTTCTGCCGTTTCTGTCCAATCAACGACAAAGTCGGCGAGAATTTGGGACTTGATTGCTGTAGTTGGTTTGTACTCAATGTCGAAAGCTACAAGCTCTATTCCCCATTTTGCGACACGTCCTGTGGCATCGCGATTGTTGATTATATCTCGCAGAGGAGCTTTGCTCACTACTGTGATCTTGTGCTCTTGAAAATAGTAACATAGCTTTCTGAATGCGAAGAACACTCCATAAGATAACTTTTGATGATGTGGATACCGTTGCTTTGATTCTGTCAGGACCTCACTTAGATAATAGGTTGGCCGTTGCACCTTATGCTCGTGGCCTTCTTCCTCGCGCTCAACTACCGTCACCACGCTTATGACCTTGTTGGTCGCTGCAATGTAGAGTAACATAGGTTCCTGAGGTTTTGGCGCTGCGAGAACTGGTGGATTTGGAAGCAAATCTTTCAAACTTTGCAGGGAAGTTTCGGCTTCTGGGGTCTAGACAAATTTATCGGTTTTCTTCAAGAGTTTGTATAAAGGTGCGGCTCTTTGACCGAGCCGACTGACGAACCGACTCACTGCTGCAATGCAACCAGTGAGGCATTATACGTCCTTCAGGCGAGTGAGCCTGGTAATGTCTAGAATAGCCTTGATTTTTTCACGATTCACCTCTATGCCTCGCTCGGAGACGATGAAACCTAACAATTTTCTGGCTGGAATTCCAAAGAAACACTTCTTCGGATTTAGCATCATATTGAATTTTCGTAGACTAGCAAACTTTTCATCAAAGTCGGAAATCAAAGTTTCCTTCCTTTTGGACATATCTGCTATGGTATCTACGTATACGTAGATGTTGCGTCCGATTTGGTCGTTAAGACAATGTTGCATGGTACATTGATATGTTGCTCCTGCATTCTTTAATCCAAATGGCATAGTTTTGTAGCAGAAGGTTCCAAAAGGAGTGACGAAAGACGTCTTAATTTGATCCGAATTTTTCATCGGTATTTGGTGATATCCGGAATATGCATCGAGAAAACCGAGAAATTCTGACCCTGCCGTTGAGTGGATAACTTGATCGATTCTTGGCAAAGGAAACGAATCTTTTGGGCATGCCTTGATCAAAGCGGTATAATCAACACACATCCTTAAATCAATGGTGTCCTTTTTAGGGACGAGCATAGGATTTGCCACCCAATTTGTATGGATAACCTCTGTTATGAAATCCGCTAGCTCTAAGCGGGCTAATTCCTTGGCTATTTCTTTGCGCTTTTCATCACCAAACCGTCGTAAGGACTGTTTGACGGGTTTAGCGTCTGGATACACATTAAGAGAGTGCTCGACAAGTTCCCTAGGTACTCCGATCATGTCAGATGGCTGCCATGCAAAGATGTCACTATTAGCTTTGAGGAACTCGACGAGTGCGCTTTCCTATGCGTGGCCTAAGCCTACCCCTATGTTTGTCGTCTTGGAGGGATCATCTTCCTTCAGCGACGTCTTCTTCGTCTCTTCCGACGACTTGAACTGCAAACTTGGCTTTAGCACCTCGTTCTTTATAGCGGGCATCTTGGACGGATTGATGGTCTTCTTGATCTCCTGGTACTCCTGGGCATGCAGCACGGCTTTGGCGAAGGCAGGAGATCCTTTGTCGCACTCTCGCGCCTTCCTTGGATTTCTTTGTACAGTGATTATCCCCTTTGGACCTGGAAGTTTAATCATGTTGTAGATGTAACAGGGATGGGACATGAACGCCTAGTAAGCCGGACATCCGAAGATGGCGTGGTAAGCACTTTTGAATGGTACCACCTCGAAAGAGAGTGGCTCGGTCCGGTAATTATCTCAGGTTCCGAATGTCACGTCTAGAGTAATCTCACCCTGAGAATTTTCCTGTCTTCCTGGTATAATGCCATGGAAAGTTACACTGCTGTAACTGAACTGGCTTTCGTGTAGCTTCATGCGGTGGAGCGTCTCGATGTAGAGGATGTTGATACTGCTCCCACCATCCATGAGTGTTCTTGAGAACTCATAGCCATCAATAAGAGGATTGACAACCAGAGGGTACTTTCCCCGACGATGTGTTTTCCTCGGGTAATCTGAACGATCAAAGGTGATGGTTACCTCTGACCAATCCAGGAATTGGGGGATAACCGAAATTGTGGCATTGAGCCCACTAAGAACCGCCTTTTTGTCCTTAGCTGGTTGGGATCCAAGAAAACAGACGTATGCGTCTTTTTAGTCAGAAAAGTCTTCTTTCCATCCGATTTGGGCTCTACAGCGGCTTCCGTTTTTTCCATGTCGGAATCTTCCTTGGGCTCCTTTCCTTTCTTGGAATTTTTCTTTCCTTTTCGTCGCTTAGCTCTATAGCCAGCGGATTCGTCTTTCTTGATGTCGTCATCAAAATGACACTCGACATTTGTATGGGTAGATCCTACGTTACTATACAAGTGGTGGACACAGGGATTATTGGCAATGTCAGCCCAGGTGTAGGTTCTTCCGGGTTTTTGGTCTCCTCTGCCCTGGATTCAGGAAGTTCCTCGGCCTCTGCCACGGCCGCCTCCGCGCCCTCCTCGTCCTCCAGATCCGAACGTTGCGTTGACAGCTGCGTTGTCCGGACCTGGCTTTTTGTCCGAGGTGTTTTTGCGCTTCTAAGTTTGCTTTGGCTGTTTGGCCGCATTGGGATTGGACAGAATATTTAGCAGCCCTTCTGAATCATCATCGGCGTCAGCATACTTGCTTGCCGTCTCTATCATTTCTCCCAAATCTGTGAGGTGGTCACGCTTCAGCCTATGACATAAAAGTCCGATTGGAAATCCTGCAATAAAATCTTCTATCGTAGTTTGCTCGTTTACTCCTTCGCAGGAGTTCTCTGTATCGATCCATCGTCCGAGGTAATCCCGGCATATTTCTTCGGGTCTTTGGGTGCAACACTGCAGGTGTTCGACTATGCAAGGCCTCCTGTATGTTCCCTCGAAGTTTGAAAAGAACGCACTTTACATACCATACCAGTTATGAATTGAATTTTCTGGCAGTTTATTGAGCCATGATTGAGCCGTCTTCCGCAGCATCAGTGGGAGATATCGGACTGCAACTAGGCTGTTTCCTCCTTTGGCGATGCAGCAAGCCTAGAAAAAATCCTGGAGCCAAGTATCTGGCCTAGCTGCGCCGTCATAGGGATGAATATGTTTGGCGATGCCAAAGTCAACCAGAAATTTTGTCCGACGTATATGTGGACCAAAACACTTGGGTCCCATGTACACATCCTCTTCCTCGTACCGCCACGCTTCTATGTTGCGATGGCGAGCGTCGTTTGGCGAGAGATATCTGCTCCTTGGAGGCTCGCGGCTTCTGCGTGGTGGAGTTGGATTTTTGCTTTTTCTATCACCATTGCCGCCTTCGCCCCTGCGGCTTCCGTGGCTATGATGTGATCCTTCATGGTCACTACTGGGAGGCAATGGTGGCCCTGGTGGGTTATTTCCGGCTGGGTTTCTTGGTGGTGGCGGTGGAGCCTCATTATGATGACTCTGATGCCTGTTTCTTCGGGCGCCGTCCTACTAGATTCAGGACGATCCGGATCATATCTTCGTCCGACGTTGCAAGCCGGACGACTCGGTGGTGGTATCCTTAGACGATCTTGCTCTTCTCGCTGGCGGCGTGTTTCTGGGTCTTCTCTATAGCGATTGTTTTGCCGACGATGGTCCTGATGAGGAACCATTTCCCTGATGGAGTCTTCGGCCGCATCCGGAATAACTCTTGCCCAGTCACGTGCCGGCCGGTGAGATTGGCTGTTGGAGCCGTCCTGGAATTTTCTTCTTCTCCACGGGGACGATAACGCTGAGCTGTATCCCTGCAAAGCCTTACATCGATGCTTTGGTTAGCGCCAGTGTGGCAAAACTCGGATTTTTAGGCTAGCTTGCCACTGAATGACGCGGACGTCTTCTGCTGCTTTAATCCTTTGTCCAGCAACGCGAAAAACTACTGGACCTGCTGCGGAGACGGATTGCTCGCGAGGATGGCTCGAGCTGCAGCAGCGTTTTCCACCGGCGTGCTGTAGACTCGAATCTTCTCTCCATCTTTTCCTTCGAATAGATCTTTGTGGATATCCGGATTCTTGTTTGCAAGAAATGGACCTCCCCTTGTTTTGTTTGGATATCGCTTGAAATCTAACTGATATATGGCAGGATCACCGTCTAACTGTTGTCTCATCTCGACGAGGCGTGCGACCTCTTCAAGCAGAAATAGGCGATGCTTTTCCAGGTCCTCAGCCCTTTTCTCCAGCGCCTCCGGCGTAATATCCGAAACCATTGGTATTGTAATTGTGAGAGAATCTCCGTATATTTCGTGTGCACCCTTAGTGACAACGTGTCCATCCACAGGAGGATCGATCGGGGCGGGATTAATCGGATTTCTGTCCTGATTCTCCATCTCGATCTCTTCGTCAATGTTTTCTTCATTATTTTCCTCAACATCCGGCTCTTCCGGAGTCGGATTCTTGTTCTTGTTCCTCTTCTTTGACCGCCCAATAGCCTTAACGTGCGTACCAGTGGCAAAGTCGGCTTTTGGTCTAGTACCGGGGGATAAACTTCCGTCGGTACTTTCTGTCATGGTTGGCTTGTAGACCTCGGAGGAATCTCCGGTGTCCATGTCATCCTGCGAGGTGTAGCTTTCATCCATGCTATCATATGGACTAGGAGGAGTTTTCGGCTCACCTGGCGTTTGTCTAGAGACGTGATATTGCTCATACTCCTCTATCTCTTTGTCGAAGTCTCGAAGTTCTTGCGACATGATTGACTCCGCTGGGGAGCCAGGTAAGTCGGCGTTTTCTTTGATTGCGTCTAGGACCGAGTCGCTACCAGATCCAACATCGACAAAGTCGGATCCAATGCTTATGTGGTGTACGAAGTAGTGCTTCTTCTTGTTCATGTTCTTGAGGTATTTGTATAACTTGGTTTCCGCTTCGACGTCAGCAAAGCTGGATCCGTAGAAGATGTACTCCTCGTCTGTGTATCCGATCTTGCTGGAGAGATCGGATCTGACTGCTTCGTCCACCTCTTCTTCCACTACGGAGTGGGTTGGGTGGGTTTAGTTTTCTCCAAGACCCCGAACTCTTCCGCCTTTGCGGACAAAGTAGATCCAGATTTTTCTTCCACCATCATGATCACCTCTAGGGTGGGTTGGGCGGGATCTGCGAAACCGAGATAAATATCGATCTCGCCGATTGACATGATTATGTAGGTCGTCATGGGTTTTGAAGCCAGAATCCAAGTCTCATCTAGGAGGATGAGAGGGACATCACTAGCATAGACCACGCGACCCATGGCGATTGTTTCCCCGATTCCTGCATGCGCAGACTCCACCTGGAACGATGCTCCAAAGGTCACCTGCCCCACGGTGGGTGCCAACTGTCATCGGATTGTTGACAAGTACGCCATAGGGGGTCCTAGTGGCGTTGGAAGGATGGGGTGTGAGACGTCGGATGTTCCAGGAGCAGTGAGCACAAGTTTACCCAGGTTCAGATCCGACTGCGGTGATCGGATCCTACTCCTCCTAGCAACCCAGTAATATATTGGCGTAAGCCGGATGTTACAATGAATTACAAGAGAGGTTTGCCTGTGCGAGTTGATTGTTGTGTTATTTCCCTAAAGTCTCCCATAGGGCCGGTTTATATAGTCACCGGGGCCTAGGGTTACAGGGAGAGACCTATCCGGCTACGTTACAGAGTCGGTAACTACGTACAGCTTGGACTAAAAGTAATACTATAGGCCTAAGTCGGTAACTCTTCTGGGCCTTGTCGTAGCCGGAACTGGCTCCTCCTCTTTATCTGACTGGGCCGCTGGTGAAGAAAAGCTCTAACCCGTTAATGGGCCACCCTGGTCAGTGAGTCCTGTGGGTATACCCGGGAAGTATATCCCCAACAAGTCCTTCATCTTCATATGCCACAGGCAAACGTGTTGGTTGTAGACTTGTAATCCCTACTCAACACACTTCACTAACATCAAGCAAACCTGCAACATGATAAGTTATAGCCACAAGGATCAATACATTTGAATTGTATTGGCAAGTGATATCATATTGATATGGAGAACCTAACATCTAGATGAATATATGGATAAGTGGAGTTTTGGCTGGCCTTTGCATAAAATAAGTTTTCCCTATCATATGTGTCGTGGTATTGCACTCTACTGGGGGTAGCTTACGTAGAGGGAGCAAGGCAACGTAGGAGAATCTGGGAGCGAGATTGGCACACGATGTACCCAGGTTCACGTTCCCTCGGTGGAGGATCGCTACGTCTTGTTATCAATCCAGTATATGATCATATATTGGTTTACAAGGGAGCCGCCGTAGGCGGAGGGATAGACTAGATCTAGTCTAATGTGCGAGAGCCTACCCCGTGGGTGTGCCCCTGGTGGCTTTATATATGCCAGTTAGGGTTTACAAGTATTTGGTGGGATTTGTATTGAAGTCGCCGTCTTGGGCTTCCAGTCGGCGCCACTCATCTGGGTCTAGCATGCGCCAGTTGCCGTATTGGGCGAGTCGACCCGCTCAGGGCTAGGTTTCAGTCGGCTCGATCCAGCTGGCGACTCCGCTTCGTGGGTATAACCCGATTGGTATTCCCCCATCAGCAGTCCCCGAGTGCGTTGTCGATTCGACGCGGGCTTGAGGCAGGGCGCGGAGAGTCTTGACGATGGGTCATGGCGAATCTGCGACGAGCTTTTGAACAAAGAAAAGAACCGTGAAGTGGGAGGCGGTCGGCGTGAGCCAGTCGGTGATGGCCCGCTGGCGAAAGACGCAGGGTGTCGGTGAGGCTGCCAGTTGCGGCGAGTCCCTAAACGTGGAGCGTGCCGAGTTAGCGAACGCGGCAAGTGGCGAGGTCGAGCGACCGGTGAGTGCCGAGTCCCCGAGCGCGGCAAGTGGCAAGGTCGAGCGACCGGTGAGCGCCGAGTCCCCGAGCGCGGCGAGCGCCGAGGTCGAGCGACCGACGAGCTCCGAGTTCCGAGCGCGGCGAGCGCCGAGGTCGAGCGACCAGCGAGCGCCGAGTTCCCGAGCGCGGCGAGTTGCGAGGTCGGCGACCGCGACGCCGAGTTCGAGCGCGGAGTGGTGAGGTCGGCGACCGGCGAGCACCGAGCCCCCGAACGCGGCGAGTGGTGAGGTCGAGCGACCGGCGAGCGCCGTGCCCCCGAGCGCGGCGAGCGGCGAGTTCGAGCGGCCGGCGAGCGCCAAGTCCGCGAGCGCGTCAAGTGGCGAGAAAGATACCGTTTTGCTGATAAGGAGGAAAAAGTACGACTGCAATAAGGTGTATTTATGAAATATATTGAACTTTTGTAAGACGTGCAAATTGTAGATGTTGGAGAAAATGCACTTTTGTTATGTGGATCGAATGGGAAGTATGTAAGGCTTATGCGTGTCTTTTCATGAGTAGGCAGACTTCCAGCATCAAACGATTTCCGGGTAACAGGGACGTGATGCCCGACTGTTGAACCCGGAGACAAGGTCGGCCTTTTGGTATTAGGCTCACTACTTCGACGAACGCTAATAAACACCAGACAAAACTGAAACCGATCCCAAGTATGATTTTGGTCCCTAAAAAGGGGCATATGCGACTGCATGGTCGACTTTGGAGAATGAATGAAGATGCATATATGTTTTGGACTCATAGCATGTACGAGTGTAAAGAAACTTAACTTTTAGCAATGGCAAGTCCGTGACGACGAGTCCGCGCTAGACGAATCCGTGATGGACGAGTCGACGAGGGAAGTCCGCGATGGCGAGTGCGCGTGTCGCAGAGCACTGCTTGCGGGCGAACCGATGAGGCTGTCAAGTACCGCTGTGCAACACCGTCGGAGGGGGCACCACCACCTCCAAGCAGACGGATGTGCGTAACCTCGAGGTCGACTCGATCGGGTTCCCCGAATTTATTCCTTGCACAGGTTCACGAATGAAAATAACAATGATTAGCATTGATAATTTAGTCCGGCATTATCGTAAATTAGGAGAGAAAATTTAAACACGCACGCGCATGCGGTCAGGAGTTTGAGTTTGATACGATGCTGCAATTATGAAATAGATTGGAACTATTAGCTTGTACTAGATTGAACACTAGTACGTACCTGAATTGGCATGCATGAATCTATCGGAAACACAATCTTACTTTTTATTTTTTTGTCTCCAACAGATCTCGATGCAGTCAAGTAGTAATATCTGCCCTGGGACTTCGATCCGCGGTAGCCGCTGCTTGCGTACGATCTAGGCCTAGCCAAACCGTAATTATTACGTGCGTGGCTTCAGGAATTGATTGATCCGACGAATCTTGGCCAGACTGCTCTTTTCCTTGGGACTCGGCATTGGTCGGTGTCTGCCCCTAGACATGACTGTGGCGGCTCTTTTTTTCTTGAGTTGCGATGGATTCAATCGCGCATAATATATGTACAGAAGATAAACACGCAACGATTACACTAAAACTGAATAGGCAATTCTGCAAAGTAATCAATGACATAGAACGAAGGGATTGACTTAGCTGCTATTCATATCCGATCGGACATGTACGGATGACCGAGCTTTATCAGCATGAGGTCGCGTCGAACGGCGATCGGCTGGAAACGCCTCGATCAATCTGGTCGGTGTTAATGGTAAGTGAACCCCGCCTGGATTAACACCCTCCAAGCGTCTCTTGCCCCACGGTGGGCGCCAACTATCGTGGGTATGACCACGGCAGATGCTGCAATCGGCAGCGAGTAGTAGAACGAAGGGCAAGAGCGGCCAGCCATCTGTGATGCGAGATGAGAGCGGAGACACAGGGCCCCCTGGAGGGTAAAGACCTACTCCTGCTAAATTGTATTATGGAGAGAGTACAAGGGCGAGCTCGATGACTAGGCGGCAAGTCGCTGGGTGTCTGATGGAACGTGTCCTCTATACGTATCCTAGGGAGGTTTATATAGGCTCACCTCGCTAAGGTTTACAGATCTACAACCGAATTATTTAAGGATCCGGAGGGTTCTTGACCTAATCCGACTAGGCCTAGCTACGCTTCTGGGCCTCCAGCTTCCAGTTGCTTGGGTCCTCGCTAAGTCTCGATCCAGTCGCCGTCCTGCGGGCCCACTCGCTGGCAGTTTGGGCCAATAGGAAACGTCCTGCTGGGTATACCCCGATAGGCATATCCCCATAACTCTGTAAAATATTTTTTCTATTTTTCAAAACACTTCATCAAACTTGGCACACTAGATACACACTAGGTGCTTCCCTTGTTCATCCAATAAGTTTTAACTTAGAGAAATTATAATGATGAGATTCTTGATTCTGCTTCATTGTCTTGATGCTCGAAAATTGTCCATAACCAGGGACACGGCTAAGTACTTAGTTTTACCCTCTCGAGAGGTGGTGCACTTTCCTCACAAGACTCGACATGCATCAAGACGAGACTTTTCAGAAACAATCCCTCAGATCACCACAAATGCGTTCCATCGTATCATCACTACCACCTTGTGTCTGTCCGTCTAAGTTCTTGCAACTTAGTTGGTCAAGACAGAGCCCATATGCCATGTGACTGCACTGGAAGCTTTCACGACAAGAATGTCTCAAATATCTTTGTTCCTGGGTGGTAGGGCTGTCAAAAAAGTTCGTGCTTGACAAACTGTGCGAGTTCGGCGCGTTAACAGCTCGACTTGAGCTTGATTCGTCTCTCTAACAAAACAAGATCGAGCCTATTTTCGAGCTCGCGAGCTTAGTCGAGCCAAACTCAAATAGTTTGATAAAGCTCGTGATTTTTGTACAGGCGCAAAATTGAGACTACTATTATTATTCCATCTGTTGTAAGACCGCTAAAATAATTATGCAGGCATGTTGGCACTGTATTACTATTATATGAAACTCCAAGCCATTTCTTCTATTCCGTTTTAAAGCTTTACTATTTTCTTGCTATGTAGCTGCATGTCGATGTACTAAAATTTTCTTACCGAGCTTCAACGAACCGAGCTCAAGCCTACTCGAGCTTTGGTCGAGCCAAACTCGAGCTTAGATATAGGCTCGAAGGTCAACCTAGGCTTGCTCGAGCTCGGCTCGAGCTTCTACCGAGCTCGAGCCGAGTCTAACAATGTTCGCTCGAGTTCGGCTCGTTGACAGGCCTACTGGGTGGTCATCCACAAGTGAGATACACCAGGGTAAACCATAGAAATGGGCCGTGGGTAACCACTCAACAAAAAATCATCCATACAAGCCCCATTTCCACCCAGGTGTTTCATTAACATCGGTTGGTTTCATTAGTCCAAAACAATATTTGTATGTTCATAAGACATCATATTATGATTCCCACCCACAATTCTATATAGCTAGACTAAGCATTCTAAACTTACCATGTCTCCTATCTTTTAGGAAATACTACCAAGGTAGATACTATGGGATTTGCATAGCATAGAAATATACCAAATAGTCCTATCATGCATACTACAAAAATATCACTAATGAAATATTGAAAAGATAGGACTTTTTATGACCAAAGTATCACTTGCCTTTTTATTAGAAAATCTAGGTACTCTCCTTGATCTGGAAAATGTCACACTCCTCAAGGTTCAATACAGAACAATCAAGCAAAGCACATTCTTAAAACTACTACACAAAATAACAAATCAAAACAAGAAAATAAAGAAATGCATGCAAGCATGCAAAAGGTTATTTTATTGAAAAAATTGTTCCTAAAAAGGTTCTAAACATCAGAAACACCTACTGGTCTTTTTATAAAAGTGGAATTTCAATTGGAACCAAGTTAGTGTATTTTGGTTATTTAAATCATTTTTGTTTTACTAGAAAAGCTTTATTCAAAGGGATAATTCCTAGGGTCAACAAAATATATTTTTAATTTCAAATGTTAGTGTTTATGGTCAGAGGGTTCAAAATAAAACCATTTGCAAAAGGATTCATTCAAAAATAATTTTTAGAACAATTTTTATACTCAAAATAGCCCTAAACAAGTCTCTGCCTAAAACTAAAATTTTACATAAACAAGTGTACAAACTAAGGCCATAATAATGCATTTCATATTTTTATGAATCCATAGACACCAAATTTTTTATTTTCTGATTTGTAGAACAAAAGTTATGAATTTTACAAGTTCAATCATATAATAGATCAAATCTAGATTTTAAATCTAAAACACAGACACGTGGCCTGTTCCTATTGGTTGGTACCGCTTTGGCAGGATCAACATTGTGAGCCGTTAGATCTAAGTGGAATCGCACGGCTCAGATGGATTGATACCGTTTCGGGAAGTGGTCTAATCTAGGCCCTAGGATACGCATCTGATGGACCTAAGCGCTTTGGCCAAGGTACCGGCGGCGCTGCTGGCGATGCGCGGCGGCGATGCGCCTGGTGGTGGCGTACCGACGGTTCAGAGGGGTAAGAGGGAGGGAGCCGAACGTTATCGAGGTCGTGGGATTGAGGCGAGCTCAGGGGTGGTCGTAGTAGAGGAAGGGGCGCACAGATTCAGTCGCAATTCATCGCCGGATTTCGTTCGCCGTCGGTGGCTTGCAGACGGAGACGTTGCTAAGTGTCTGAGGAACAAGCAAGCAAAAGAAAGGCATCAGTGAGTGCGCCTGAGGGTAGCGGTCACAACAGTGCGAGGCGGAGGGCAAGGAGTGGTCGGGGCTCACCGGAAATTTCTCGCCGGAGTTGTGCTCGTCGTCGGTTGCTCACAAACGAATACAAAGCCGAGCCTACATGGCATTATAAATCAAATGGAGGGAGTCAGTAGATGCGCCTGAGGACGACAAACACCATAGAGAAAATCAGAGGGCGAAGGGCGGCCAGATTTCGCTGGAATCATCGTTGGAGCTTGTCGGGGCTGCGGCGGCGCGAGGTCAAATGCGAGCGGCGCGGGGGCTCTCTGGTTGCACTGTTTGAGGGGAAACAGAGAGGAGGGAGTGGGGGTTAAGAGGACGGGATCGGGGAAGTAAATCAAGCCACAAATCAATGGGATTTAAGTGAATTCAGTCAGGGAAACGACAGAGAGAGGGGGCGTGTTCAACGTGCGAGGTTGACGACGGGTTGATGTGAAAGTGGGGCCCGGTGGTCAGTGAGGGCGCGGAAAGAAAAACCTGCGGGGAGAGAGGGGAGTGGCCCGGGTGGGCTGGTTGGGCTGGGTTGCTGGGCCTAGTTGGGTTTGGCTGCTGGTAAGTTTTTTTCTTCTTATTTCATTTTCCTTTTTCTGTTTCTATTTTTTGTTTTTAAACAATTCATTTGATTCAAACCTTAATTTGAATTCAAATCTTCTCCCATCTTTTCAGTAGGTTTTATACCAATTATTAGTGTATTATTTAGTACAATTCAAATATTTTTATCAATTAATATTCATTTAAAATTAAGTGATGCATATTGGTATTTATTTAAATAAATTTGAATATGGTTCACTAAGCCCATATAATTTTATTTAAATAAACTTTTATATTTTTAGATTATCAAATAAACTTTTATTGCATTTACTTATGGATTTTAGCCCTGGTTTAAATTGTCTTTGCAATAATTTTTATTTATTTAATTCTTTCTTTGTCTTATAAAATTCACATCTTTTTATTTATAGCTCCCAAAATAGTGATTCCAATTTGTATAATTCTATTTAATAATTATTTATCTTTTTATATCCTTTAGAATTTTTTGTCCACAATTTAAGTATTGATTTTATCTATGAGCTTTTATTAGCTTTGGAATACTTTCTTTTATCTTATAAAAATCATAAGTTTTTATCCATGGCTCCAAATTGAGTGAAATCAATTCCCATGGTTTTATAATATTTTTGTTTACCATTATTAATTATTTAGGAATGTTGTTGCTAAATTTTTATATGGAACAAGCCATAGTCTTGGAGTGATCTTGATGATGATTTCTTTTATTAGGGTTTAGGGTTTAGGTTTATCTTTCCAAATGTTCAAAATCAAGATACATTCCATGCGTGAATACATTTGATCTGTTTGAAAATTTGTTTGTTACTTTCTCATTAAAATTTTGATCAAATAAGGTTTGGGTGTTTCCATTTAGAAGCAAAAAGTTTCTTTTCCCTCTAAATTTCATCATTTATTTCTTTTGTTTGTTTATTTTTCATATTTCAAAATTTGCAAAATTTTGGGACGTGACATACTACCACCCTTAAAAGGAATCTCGTCCCGAGATTCGGGAAGGCTACAAACAACAAGTTGGTTTCAGGACAACTAGGGTACTACCACCCTTAAAAGGATTTTAACTAGATTGCATCTTGGCTTACTTGGTGTCTTGATGTAATTTCTCTGGACAGTGATGCGTGTTGACGCCTCGTTTGGAAACCCCAAGCGCAAGGTATGATGCAGCACAGCAGCAAGGTTTCGCTCAGTAAGAAGCTGAGGTTATCGAACCAGTATGAGCAAGCAACGTGGAAACCTGCACAACACAAACTCAAGACTTTGCCCCAACTAACAGTGATGTTGTCAATCTCACCGGTTGCTATAACAAATGATTAACTGTATGGTGTGGAAGGTGATGATGTTTTGCAGCAAGTAAACAGTAACAGTGGAAGATGTATCAATAGTAAAGATTGGACCGGGGTCCATAGTTCACTAGAGGTGTTCTCCTTAGATAAAAAAACATGGCATGCTGGGTAAACAAATTACAGCAGGGCAATTTACAGGACTGGGCAAGGCATAATAATGCAATACTAAACATAAAGATCCTATGAGATTAGATTGGTCACTACAACAAGATACATAGACCGCCAACCAATTGCATCTATGAATAGAAGTCCACCTTTGGGTTATCATCCGAACCCCCTCCAGTATTAAGTTGCAAGCAACAGACAACTGATTTAAGCAAAGTGTGTAAGGTAAACAATCCACTTGTTCCATGAACTAGAGACCGTTGTTTTCTCCCTAGTGGCAACAGAACATCTATAACCTTAGAGATTTCTGTCACTTCCCTTGATTAAATAGAGGCATGAACCCACCATCGAGCATAAATAGCCCCTCTTGGAGTCACTAGCAACTACTTGGCCAATATAGCTACTAACAACGGAGAGCATGCAAGATCACAAACAACATACATGATAGAATCAATAAGACAAAAACATTAATCAATCTGACATATTAATCTCAATATCCATCGGATCCCTGCAAACACAACATGCATGATTACAAATAGATGATATCTTGATCATGAATGGAGCTCACAAGATCTAGACATGAAAGCACAAGGAGTAGATACAACCATCTAGCTACTACATGGACCCGTAGTCCAAGGTGGAACTACTCACGCTTCATACCGGAGGCTGGCATGATGAAGAAGAAGGCCTCTAGGATGATCTCCCCTTCGGCAGGGTGCCGGGAAGAGCTTCCGATCTCCCTGATCTAGGGATGATGGTGGTGGCGGCTACAGATGGTTTCGTGGAATATTGATCGGGTCTTTAGGGTTTAGGCATCGGGGGCTTCTTATAGGCGAAGAGGCGAGGCTAGGAGGTGGCCAGGGAGACCACACCCTGCCTAGGCACGGGCCCACCCTAGGCCGTGCTGGGGGGGGGGGGTGGGTGCAGCGGCCCTGTGGAACCCCTCCGTCTGTCCTCTGGAATCCATGTTCTCGTTGGTGAAATATTGACTTTGTCTTTTGTCCCGTCCAATTCCGAGAATATTTCCTTACTAGCTTTTCTGGAACCAAAAACAGCAGAAAACAGGCAACTGGCACTGTGGCAACTTGTTAATAGGTTAGTACCGGAAAACATATGAAAAGCACCTCAAAGTGTGGAAAAAGCAAAGCAAAGTAGATACTAAACAAGCATGGAACATCAAAAATTATAGATACGTTTCCAACGTATCAAGCATCCCCAAGCTTAACTTCTGCTCATCCTCAAGTAGGTAAGTGATAAAATAATAATTTTTGAGGTGACATGAACCATCAAAACCAAGATCAAACCATTTGCTAGCATTGAAAGCTGGGATCAAAGAACTCTAAACATGTGCATGAAAGATGGAGTTCTAACAATAAGACAAAGTAACTATGCATGCAACATGAAAGGTTACAAACAAAGATGATGAATAACATGCATTGAAAAACATTTGTTTGTTTCACATACAAAAAGCATAGCATAGTGGCATTCAGCTTGTCCCTCATGGAGTAGCAAATAGATGCATAGGACACCTTCAAAGTTCAAAAGAGTGACTAGATACAAGTAGCACAAGAACAAGCAATATCAACAATATGCATCAATCAATAAGTTTTGGGACACTGCACATAGAACTAAGAATGGAAACTATACTCTCTTAACTGGTGCCTAAAGGTAGAAGGTGGATACTCAATATAATAGTGGAAGAAAGGCCCTTCATAAAGGGAAGCAAGGATTTCAAGTTTAAAAAAGAGCTTCCAAAATTTTTGGAACTTCTTAGCTTTCAGCCCAAATTTCCCCTATCATAAGAATCTTGAAGTGATTAAGGTTAAAGTGAACAAACTATGGAGTATATGCTTGACAAAGTATAAGTTGGCAATCTCATGTCCCTTGAATACGAGGGACACACCTCATGCTACTCAACTTTAGTCACCTGTAAGTTCTTGTCATAGTAAGTACATGTGTATCATAGAGAACCACCAACAGGGTACCCCTTGCACATGGTACATGAGCTATCCCATAACCAAAATGACAATGCAAGCAGCCAATGAGCATCTCAGCGATATTTTTATTTGCTATTTGCATAGGTTTTTATTGAGGATGCTTCACAGATTGCTCATTATGGCGATGCTGCAAGTTTCCACCATGATTAGGCATGGATTAGGCTAGCGGCCCACGCGTTTCTTGTTGGGAATATGCCCTAGAGGCAATCATGTATGATGATATTTCCCATTGTATTCATAAAGTTATTAAGTAGTCCTTGTATAAACATCTGATGTGTATCATTGAATATGTGATTCAGTTGTGGAACTATGCATTCATGTTGTTTGTACTAAATATCCTTGGTCATTGAGGTTGTGCTGGACACACAACTTAGACCAATGTGAAAGTTGGCTTGATGACTCGGTTCCACTTGTCATGGGCATGGAGATGCTATTCAACTTACAGACTAGGCTAAAGAGTTTAGCGAGTCGGATTGACCCATATTGAGGTACAACGAACTAAGTTGTCATTTGTACATCTCAATCAATGTAATCCTTAGACCTGAGGTTGTTGCATAGTCCGAGTTGAGGATCACCGACTTAGGTTCATCAACGCTGATCCGTAATCGGGCGCTTATAAAGGCAGGTTCGGGATCGAGAATCAAGCTGCGTGATGTGAATAACCAAGATGGGATTTTGCCCCTCCACTCGGAGAGATATTCTCTGGGCCCTCTCGTGAGATATGATTCGGAAAGCATGGCCATGCACGACTCGGTTAAGTGTTAACCGAGGCGATCGACTAAGAGTTAGTCGGGTGAATCACTTATCTCGGATCGAGAAGAGAGTCGGACTATTTAAGGGATGATATATATTCGCCTATAGTCTGACAAGGTATATCGTGAGGCAAAAGGGACTCGGACGTAAGTCGCATTGGAAAGGCAAGTCATCATGACTCTTTGGTACTTGGGAGTCGGCACGTTCTGCTAGGAGCTGCTACCGTCTGATCGATTGAGAGTCGAACTCCAATCGTGTCCAAGTAGACATGAGCCTGCGAGGTCACACACTTAAGAGCGGGAACAAGTTCGGATTGGATCTGAACCTGTAATCTGGTTGGGTTGGACCTAAACCGGATTAGGACTGAGTTAGTGAGTTGGACTCACGGTGACTAGTGTTATATGGGCTTTAGTGAATGGGTCGCGCGAGCAGAGCCCACGTTCACTCCCTATATATAGTGGAGCACCTTAACCCAGAAAGGTTAATCGTTGTTCGGTTAGGTTATTCTATGTGTTGGAAACCCTAGCTCCACAGCAGTCCAGCCGTCGTTACGAATCTAGCAGTTCGCCGCCGGCGCTCCTCCTTGTACGTGTGGATACCAGCAGAGGTGCTGTGCGATCAGCACCAGGACGATCGGATCGGTACGTGCTAGCGGTACCGCCGGCTTCGCCCTGTCGTAGCGCCTTAGATGTCGTTGCGAGTTTCACAACGCCGGTAGATATTGTATCTATGCATAACTTGTTTTTTGCAGGAAGTTGTGAATGGTATGGTTCATGTGCATGTGATGTATGTGTGTAATCCATACGTGATATGCGAATCACGGTTTTTGTCAGCCGGGGCCTAGGTGCTGTCTTTTTATTGTATAACGACCTGCGTGTCGGATTCTCTATGTAATTTACTTTACTAAGCTAGTGTAGCTGTTTGAGAACCCGGAAGGCATGCAAGGCGTTGTACATGTCGGCAACATGGAGTAAGACGGCAAGTGACAAGAGTTGGCACGAGTCGGATTACAGGCTTTGTGGAGATGGAGATCGCCATGAAGAGAGCCATACCATTTCACATTATAATTGCTTTATTTTGTGTTATTGTTATGTCTCAGTTTTACCTCTATTAGATAGTCGGTAAAATTTAATCCCTCAAAGAAGGTCTAGTCGGTTTTCCCAGTGTTTGCACCATCACAAGTCGGACATTTTTGGTAGTGGGCTCATAAAATTGAGGTGCTGCCAATTCTTTCCGACTAGGTGTGTTCAGTCGGACTCTTCTTCGAGAAACACTTGGTAAGCTAGACGGGTCTATCACTGTGTTGTGGGACTCGGGAAAGGTCGGATGGGAGCCGGGCATGTGATGCCACCCGTCAACAGAGTCGCATGAGATGCGATTGACAAGGAGTTGTCTACCTAGATCACTTGGCGGCTAGCGGTGATGCTAAAGCTCACTAGCCGACTTGCTTATTTAGGATCCTGAATCACTAAGTAACCATCGGAGGGTGTTGGTTCTAGTGGGAGCATAAAATATTAAAATGTTTAATATGCTTGCTCTTTTATGAATACATGTCTTAAGTGTTTTGCATATTTTCCATTGTAGATCATGGCACCAAGTAGCAGTCACTCTCATTATCCGGTTTTGCGTTGAGAACCATTCTTGAGAAAGATAAACTGACGACACTAATTTTACCAACTGTATCGAAACCGAGAATTGTTCTCAAACAAGAAAAGAAGGACCATGTCCTAGACAATCCACTTCAGATGAGCCGAATGAGAATGCGACATCGTCAGCCACCAATGCCTACCGTCGGGCTAAGGATGAGTCCACGGATATTAGTCTTATGCTTGCTCACATGGAACCGGACTTGCAAAAGCGATTCGAGCGTGTTGAGGCCTACGATATGATCGAAAGCCTCAAAAGTATGTTCGTGCTCAGCGTAAGATTGAGAGGTATCAAGTCTCTCGTGCTTTGAGTTGCAAGCTTAAGGATGGTGATCCACGAGCCCGCATGTGATCAAAATGGTTGGTTACGTGCGGTCTCGGAAAGGCTTGGCTACCCCATAAGCGAAGAGTTCGCTGGATATAATTCTGAACTCTTCCTAGTGCATATGGGCAGTTCATTTGAACTACCACATGCATGGTATGGATAAGAAGCTCACGAATTGCATGGGATGCTGCTCAAGCAGAGGCGGATCTCAAGAAGGGCACCAGTCAAGTGTTGATGGTGCGAATAAGGCTAAGTTCAAGAAGAGTTCTTGGACTAAGAAGAAGGCTAAGTCGAGGAGGCAGGCTCAGACCCCGTCCCAAGCTTCCTCGGGACTAAGCCATCTCCTTCACCGGATCCACTTGCTTCTACCGCAAGGGATGGCCTTTGGAAGAGGAATTGCAGCAAGTACTTGGCCGACAAAGCCAAGAGTGGAGGTATGACTTCCACTCAGGTACACTTGTTTGCAATGTTATAGACATATATCTTGATGCACCTAATAGTTCTTGGGTATATGATACGGATCGATTATTCACATCTCGCAACTCGTTGCAGGGACTGGTAAGAACTAGGAGCGTAGCAAGCGGCGAGGTTGATATTCGAGTCGACAACAAAGCAAGAGTTGCTGCGTTGGAAGTCGGCACGATGCAACTTCATTTACCTTCCGGATTCATTATGGAACTAAATAATTGTTATTATGTTCCATTGCTCAGTCGAAACATTATTTCTGCTTCATGTTTGATGAGGCAAGGCTATGAGTCGAATATCAAGAATAATGGTTATTCTTTGTATTTGAATGATATGTTTCACGGCTTTGCACCCGTTCAGAACGGGTTATTTATTTTGAATCTTGATGGTGAGTCGGTTTATAACATAAATGTTAAAAGGTTGAAACCAAATGATCTGAATATGACTTACTTTTGCACCGTCGGCTTGGTCATATAAGTTGGAAGCATGAAGAAGCTCCATGATGATGGACTCCTAACTTCGCTCGACTTGGAGTCGCTCGAGACATGCGAATCTTGCCTACTCGCAAAATGACCAAGACACCTTTTGCAAAGAGTTGCGAAAGGGCGTCCGACTTGTTGGGACTAGTACATAGTGATGTATGTGGACCAATGAGCACGACGACCGGGGTGGTTATGAGTACTTCATTACCTTCACCGATGATTTGAGTAGGTATGGATATATCTACTTAATGAAACATAAGTCGGAAGCCTTTGAAAAGTTCAAAGAATTCCGAATGAAGCACGTAATCAACTCGGCAAGAAAATAAAGTTTCTTCATTGACCGAGGAGGCGAGTACATGAGCCATGAGTTTGATGACCATCTGAAAAGTTGTGGAATAGTTCCTCAACTTACTCCGCCAGAACGCCACAAAGGAATGGTGTTTGGAAAGGCGGAATCGGACCTTGTTGGACATGGTACGATCAATGATGAGTCGACAGATCTGCCTTTATCATTTTGGGGTTATTGTCTAGAAAGCATGGCGTTCACACTAAACAAAGTACCATCAAAATCGGTAGAAGACACCGCATGAGATGTGGACAGCAATAAGCCGAGTTTGTCTTTTCTTAAGATTTGGGGTTGTGAAGCTTTGTCAAGCGACTTGATCGGACAAGCTTACGGCCAAGTCGGATAAATGTATTTTGTGGGTATCCGAGGAAACCTTGGGTTACTACTTCTACAACCGAGAAGAGGGCAAAGTGTTTGTCGCTCGGGCGGTGTCTTCCTTGAGAAAGAGTTTCTCGGGGAGTAAGTGGGAGCGGTGCAACTCAAGAAATTCGAGAGGAATCGGCTAATAGCGAATCGGCAAAAACCTTGGAGGTTGAGCCGATCGGCGAGCCGATGAGCCGATAGCACCTGTACTACGAAGATCGGCAAGATTACGAAGTGTTCGTGATGTGTTCTTGTTAGATGCTGATGAGCCGCAAATTATTCGGGCGATGGTGGGATCGATTCGAGTCATGGCTTGGAGCCATGAGATCCGAGATAAAGTCCATGGATGAAAATCAAGTTTGGAACTTGGTTGATCTGCGACGGTGCAAGACCCGTCGAGTGCAAATGGGTCTTTAAGAAGAAAACTGATATGGATGGAAATGTTTCAATCTATAAAGCACGCCTTGTCGCGAAGGGGTTCCGGCAAGTTCAAGGAGTTGATTACGACGAGACTTTCGCCGTAGCGATGCTTAAATCAGTTCGGATCATGTTAGCTATAGCGGCCTATTTCGACTATGAGATATGGCAGATGGATGTCAAAACGGCTTTCCTTAACGGAAATTTAACCGAGGACGTGTATATGATACAGCCCGAGGGTTTTGTCGATCCAGCTAATGCTGACAAGGTATGCAAACTTCTGAAGTCCATTTATGGGTTGAAGCAAGCATCTCGGAGTTGGAATATTCGCTTTGATGAGGTAGTCAAATCGTTTGGCTTCATCAAGAGTGATCATGATTCTTGTTTATACAAGAAGTTTAGTGGGAACAAAGTAAATTTTCTAATCTTATATGTGGATGACATATTACTGATTGGAAATGATGTCCAGATGTTGCAAGAAACCAAGGAATCATTGGAAAGGAGTTTCTCAATGAAAGACTTGGGTGAGGCAACATACATCCTCGGAATCCGGATCTATAGAGATAGATCAAGGAGGCTCATTGGATTGAGTCAAAGTACTTATTTGGACAAAGTGTTGAAAAGTTCAACATGGAATCGCCTAAGAAGGGGTTCTTACCGATGTCCCATGGTGTAAAACTTAGCAAGACTCGGTGTCCTTCGACAACCGATGAGCCAAGTAGGATGAGTGCGATTCCATATGCTTCATAGTTGGATCCATCATGTACGCCATGATTTGTACTAGGGATGTTTCCTATGCTCTAAGTGTTGTGTGGCGGATACCAGGCTGATCTGAGAGATCCATCGATATGGCTAAAAATATCCTAAAGTACTTGAGAAGGACTAAGGATATGTTCTTGGTTTATGGTGGTGAAGATGAACTTAGTGTAAAGGGTTACATAGATGCAAGTTATCTCACCGACTCTGATGATTCTCGTTCGCAATCCGGATACGTGTTTATTATAAACGGAGGTGCTGTGAGCTGGAAAAGTTCCAAGCAAGAGGCGTATTCTGCGTCACAATGTAGGTTGAGTATATTGTTGCCTCGGAGGCAAAGAAGGAAGCTGCTTGGATGAGGAATTTCCTCATGGATCTTGGTGTGGTTCAGGGCTCGTCAATCCGTTGGACGGTATTGTGACAACAATGGTGCTATTGCACAAGCCAAGGAACCTAGACAACACCGTAAGAACAAGCACATACTCATGCGGTACCATCCGATTCGCCATTCGTGGATCGTGGTGATATCAAGTTATGCAAGGTACACACGGATGCAAATATTGCGGATCCGTTGACAAAACCGTTACCCAGCGAAGCATGAGGCGCACTGAGAGCCATGGGCATTAGATGCTTAGACATGTGATGTCGGATGATTGACTCTAGTGCAAGTGGGACTGTTGGGAATATGCCCTAGAGGCAATCATGTATGATGATATTTCCCATTGTATTCATAAAGTTATTAAGTAGTCCTTGTATAAACATCGATGTGTATCATTGAATATGTGATTCAGTTGTGGAACTATGCATTCATGTTGTTTGTACTAAATATCCTTGGTCATTGAGGTTGTCTGGACACACAACTTAGACCAATGTGAAAGTTGGCTTGATGACTCGGTTCCACTTGTCATGGGCATGGAGATGCTATTCCAACTTACAGACTAGGCTAAAGAGTTTAGCGAGTCGGATTGACCCATATTGAGGTACAACGAACTAAGTTGTCATTTGTACATCTCAATCAATGTAATCCTTAGACCTGAGGTTGTTGCATAGTCCGAGTTGAGGATCACCGACTTAGGTTCATCAACGCTGATCCGTGGCGCTTATAAAGCGTGGTTCGGGTCGATCGAGAATCAAGCTGCGTGATGTGAATAACCAAGATGGGATTTTGCCCTCCACTCGGAGAGATATTCTCCGGCCCTCTCGTGAGATATGATTCGAAAGCATGGCCATGCGACTCGGTTAAGTGTTAACCGAGGCGATCGGCTAAGAGTTAGTCGGTGAATCACTTATCTCGGATCGAGAAGAGAGTTGGACTATTTAAGGGATGACATATATTCGCCTATAGTCTGACAAGGTATATCGTGAGGCAAAAGGGACTCAGACGTAAGTCGCATTGAAAAGGCAAGTCGTCATGACTCTTTGGTACTTGGGAATCGGTACGTTCTGCTAGGAGCCGATGCCGATTGATCGATTGTGAGTTGGACTCTAATCGTGTCCAAGTAACCATGAGCCTGCGGGGTCACACACTTAAGAGCGGGAGCAGGTTCGGATTGGATCCGAATCATATAATCTGGTTGGGTTGGACCTAAACCAGATTAGGACTGAGTTAGTGAGTTGGACTCACGGTGACTAGTTTTATATGGGCTTTAGTGAATGGGTCGCGCGAGCGGAGCCCACGTTCACTCCCTATATATAGTGGAGCACAATAACCCAGAAAGGTTAATCGTTGTTCGGTTAGGTTATTCCATGTGTTGGAAACCCTAGCTCCACAGCAGTCCAGCCGCCGTAACGAACCTAGCAGTTCGCCGTCGGTGCTCCTCCTTGTACGTGTGGATACCAGCAGAGGTGCTGTGCGATCAGCACCAGGACGATCAGATCGTGAGGACTGCACTACATCAACTGACGCGCTTCATCAGTAATCCGCAACCGCGCGTCTAGTGGTAAACCTCGTGGCCTTCTACCTCAGCTAGATCTTGGGATCACCACGTTAGAGGAAAATTTTATTTTATCTCCGCGTGGCCCAACATTTCTCTAACACAAAATACATAACTCCATGGACTCACAATGTAACACCCTCGCCTGATAAGGCTGAGTTCATGTGTATAGTGCCAATCCCTGGATCGGTTCACTGGCACACACAGTACAAATGATACCAAATATAACTGTGCATCATAAATACAACGAATATGATCCAGAATTTACATTATTTATTCAAGTACACAATGAAAACGAATACAAGGTAGATCTCCATCCTCCAAATGTGCCACAAAGTAACAATTGTTGAGTGGAGTCTCGACCTATGAACGATCACTCGGATACGATATAACCTGCAACATGAAACGTTGCAGCCACGAATGGTCAATACATTGAATGTATGGTAAGTAGGTTAAAGTGGTTAACAACAGATCTATCAACTACATGCTTATTTGGCCAAGTGGAGTTCGTGCTTATTTGCATAAAGCAATACAACTTTTCCCTACTTTCAAAATACTTTTCTTTCTTCAAAACAATCTTCTAAGGACATACCAAAGATAAACCCATGTAGATACAAGACAGTTCAGCTTTCAGATGCTCCTAAACCCATGTTCATCCATCAAGTTTTAGTAATTAAGAAATAAGGATGAGTGAAATATCATAGCATCGATCGTGTCGCTCAAATTGTCCATAACCGGGACACGGCTAATCGATTAGTTTATACACCCTGCGGTTAGTACACTTACCCATGTGACTTGGCCCAGCTCGTACCACCACTCTCATATTGGGTGATGATAGGGAGAAGTCCAAGAAGGAACCGTTCGAAGTAGCTCCCCAATCCGACGCCAGCACGGGTCCAACCTACAATATCTACATCTCTGGATACGCTGGTTCGAGTTACCACAACCTCATCGAAGTTCAACCAACCGCCCATTTCATTATTGGCACATGGTTGCACACGAAAGCTTCCAAACAAAGAAACCAATCCTTTCTCAAGGTGTCCGGCGGCATTCCCAAAATCCACACTCGATGACCCAATCAATGCCATTCCGCCTGTGGTTCATTAAAACATGTTGGTTTGTCATTTAGCAAAACATAATCTTTTCAAAACATATAAATTTCCATGATGTGATTCCTTCCTCGCCTAGATAGCATAGCTAAGCAATCTACGATGGCTCATAAACAAGGAATACTAGGAATAGTATGGGTCATAGCATAGCATATACACATCAATTCCTACATATGCAATTCTACAAAAACATCTACAATGCATAGGAAAAAGAGGACATTTATGACCAAGATAGCACCACTTGCCTTTGTTGTAGATGTAGTCGATTAGATAATCCTCACAATCCTCATATATATAATGGTTGCACTCGTCATAACCACAATACTTGCAATCATAGTAGTTGCAATCGCACGTTGCACTCCTCGCAATCTAGCGTTTGAAGCAAACACAACAAACACCATTCAAAACATTGCAAACATACAACAAAGCAATATTACAAGAAAACAATGATGAACAAATGCATGCATGATGATTTAATGAGTCACAATGGTTGCATTTAGTGTTCTGAACATAGTTAGATTACATGATGCATGTGGAAAGTCATTTAATGCACTAAAGCTTTTATTACTAAAGTTGTATCGATTTAATATGGTGTATACCACTTTAATTGAACTAAATATGTTTATGTCATATTAAATTGTGAACTAGATGCTACTGGATAGGTAATGCAATTTAGAGACAGTGGCAATTTGAATCACCTAAAAAGGAGTTATAGAAATTTTCTTATGATTAAAACACTATTTCAATGGGTTTAAATATTTCTGTATGAATTTCTGTTTTAACAGTACCAAATAATTTGTCATGCAATTTCTCTGTATAGCTATTGTCAATACAAAACCATAGCACTTGGATTCACCCTAATCGGAGTTATAGATCTTTTGTATGATTTAAATAGTGTTTAATGGTTTTAAATGATTCATATAGTTTCTGTTGTCTAAAAATCAAACTAAAATTATATCTGTAATCTCCACGGAATTGTAATTTCAGGAACATATTATTTGTAATTTTCTGAATAGTATTTATTTTCTTATGAATTTATTACTCTAAATAAGCCATTAAACCATTTAAATATTCACGGCAAAACCTTACAGTAAAAGGCTGAACTAATTGCATATTGAGGATCTACATGGAACCAGCTTTCCAACGGTATATCATTTATATTTTTGTGACAAGCAATTAATTTTAATGAATTTAATGATTTATAAAGCCATTAAAACTAATTAAATTGCGACGGGTTAAATATTCGTCAAAGGCTAGATCCAACCAGATATTGTTAATGTACATTACAGTAGCTTCAATTTGATATATTGTTCATATTTTTCAGAGTTACAGATAATTTCTTATGAATTTATTAACCTAAAAGACCATTAAAACTAATTAAATTACTGCAGTAACCACGTACAGTAAAAGTTGGATCTAATCTGATAAGATGATTCTACGTGAAATTATCTTCAATTTGATATATTATACGCAATTTTTGGACATGGTATGAATTTCTAATGAATTTTACAAGTTAGATCTATAATATGCAAATTTAAATTCGAACAGAATATTCCAGGAATATTCCGATCGACAGGTTGACTTTGCATGCTGACTGGGACTAGATGTTGACCTTACGTTGACGTGGCATTGATGAGGAAGATGACCGGGATGACGACATGGCACGCATTGGTTTGATTGAATCTCGACCGTCTGGATAGGATCCGGTGGCTAGAAGAAGAGATCAATTCGATTTTGGCTCGAATAGAAAAAAATAGATCTGTGTTAGAGAGACAACCGTAGGTCAAATCGAAAAACTCAGAACATGAAAGTTGTGGGGAATCATTATTCCTACCTTCTCACCAAAGGAATTTGGATTTGAAGAAACGAGCGAGTACATCTTGGATTTACACCGTAAGATCTGAAATATTGAGACGAAATTCTCCGGCTGTGGTGGATGAAAAGAGGTGAGGTTTGTCGGGATTGAAAGATTTCGACGATCCTACAACTTTCGTGTTTTGACCGAAAGCAAACGACGATTTAAGTCTAGATGGGTTAAAAAGCGAAACAAGATTCTAAATAGGTAGATTCGGGATTTCGAGGAGAGAAACTCGACAGCTATGCCTCCACGAGATTATATGGAGGTTTGAGATGGTTTAGAGATAGGCCTTGGAGTAGAGAACAAGTAGAAACAAACGGAAGTCGATTTGGAGTTGTAGATAAAAAGTTACAAGAGTTTGAGAGATATATCTAACAAAACAGATTTTGCACGTTTTTAAAGCAGCTCGACCGTCCCACAGCGCGTGGCCTGCTGGCTGGTTTCGGTCCGGTCGGACCGAGTGGGCGCCTGCTCAGTTTTTTTTTTTTAATATATATTTGTTTTCCTCATATCTTTTGCATACGAACTCCAAATGACATGATTCTTGTTTCTAAATTTTTCTAAAATCGAATAGATCATTATAGGATCAAAATTTTAATCTTTTTACTAGTTTGGAAGTAGTGGGTTTATAAATTCTTTTATATTTCATTTTATTTATATCTTTATGTATTTGTATTTGCTACATAACTTTTTCATACTAGCTCCAAATGAGCTCAATTTTGTTTCTAAAATTTTGTAATATTAATTGGATCTTTTTAGGCTATAATTTAGCAATAATCATTGTCTTAGCAATAGTGGGTTTTATAAAGTCAATTTAATTTCCTTTTGGAACATTTGGGCGAATCAACTATAGGATTTATATACCAGGATTTGGATTCAGTTTATGAGAACTTTGCATGGATGAAATGCTTATGAATGCTTCATGATTTTCATTTTGAAATCTTGCACACCAATTCTACAATCCATAATCAATCCATGCCCTTTTGCCTATATGGCTACTTAGGTCTTAACAAAAGAATATAAGATTTTGAATTCATGGTTGAGAGGAATTTCTATTCAAAAAGTTTCTTCTCTTTGAGAATTTTCAACAAAGTCAAACAATCAATCAATCTTATTTATTTATTTCACATTCCAAAATTAGGAGAATTTTGGGATGTGACAGACTACCACCCTTAAAAGAAATCTCGTCCCGAGATTTGGGAAGGCTAGAAAGAAAGAAAGGTTTGGGATCCATTAGGATGCTACCACCCTTAAAATAAAATTGACTAGGTCATTTCTCGAGGATTCACTTAGCTCAGTTTGGTTCTCCTTTAGACTTCTAGTGGCACAATGTCTCTTTGCACATTCTAACCTTCATGATTGGTAGATTTCCAAGCAAACACTACTTGAACTAGTAGAACTCTCATGGTGGTTAATTAGGGGACATTTACTTCACGGTGCCCATAATTCACGGTTGGGATTCATCCTTACCGTACATCCTATGCTTAGCAATGGATGCTTTTAGAAGGGTGTAACAATATACCATTCTAGGGTTTAGGCTCAACGTCGACTCTCTGCTAAGATTGAAAAGGGCACTCAAGATTCGCAAAGCCAGCAGTACAAGAGCGAATAATAAGAGTAGTAGGAATGGTGATCAATCCATCCTGCACCCAAATCATTACCCTGTATGAGGATAGGTGAATCACGTTTTTCTATCACTCGGGCATTCTCACTTGCCTTGTAGAATGTTTCCATGGGCACGAACTAATGCTCTATGTATACTCCCACGTATTCAATCAACAAAGCTACTACTAAAACTAAGCTATCGATACTTCAACTTTCAGGTTGGGTAATCTACTACATGACATCATTTCAACGCTTCATACTTCCACATTTTTTTTCCAATAGGTGAAGCATTCTCCTTCCTAAATGCATTGTGTTGTCAGACCCTCCACTTAACACATCATTATATCTCCAAGGGTTCAAGATAGGAAAGAATAGATTCTATAGGAAAGAAATGACTAAGAAAATAATCCTACCCATAACTATATGAAGCATTCAATGTCACAAACAAGCAAACAATCATAGGTGATTAACTCACAATCAAACAATTGTATAATAACCTTACAGGGGTCTAAATATAGCAGTATATAACCATAAAATAGTTTGAAATCATTGGGAACAATACTAGAGTAAAACATAGCAACATATAAGCACTAAACTAAATCTGTCAAAACAGTATAGCAGGTTTCACGAATTTTTCTGACTAACTTAAACTCTCCAGGAATTTTAGCCAATTTTTGTGCATGTACTACAGGTAATTACGCTCCAGATCCTATTTTTTTAGATTTTTCTGAGTTACCAATAAAATATGAAAAATCGCGCGGTACTACAGGTCCGGCAGAAAACTGCAGCAGTTATTCCACGATTTTCAATCAATTCACACCATTAAACTAATTGAAAAACCTCAACACAATTTCAGAAACATTAGAGTTCATAACTAACTGATCCTAAACAAAGCATCACACAAAATAGCTCAATATGACCAAGCAAACAACCTATATTGTCATACCACATAAGTTGATAAGAACAATATGCTAACACGATAGCGATGATCTCCTAAAGAGATAAAATATGGTGGTCCAGACCTACCCAAACTTGGTGAGATGTTCATTTATGTCATACCATTTGTTCTTTTACTTAGCTAACTCTCATATAGATATCATAAGAATGGACAACTATAAATTTTGAACAAGAAGAGGTTATAGAAAAGATAGACAAGGAATATAAGAACATCTAATACGTAGAAAATATGATAGTTCTCCTAATAAAGGTCTTTTATTGCTAATCCATTTCTAAGGTCACGATCCTACAGCCAACACACAGCTCTGATACCATCTTGTAACACCCTCGCCTGATAAGGCTGAGTTCATGTGTATAGTGCCAATCCCTGGATCGGTTCACTGGCACACCAGTCACCAATGATACCAAATATAACTGTGCATCATAAATACAACGAATATGATCCAGAATTTACATTATTTATTCAAGTACACAGCGGAAAACGAATACAAGGTAGATCTCCATCCTCCAAATGTGCCACAGGCGAACAATTGTTGAGTGGAGTCTCGCGACCTATGAACGATCACTCAGATACGATATAACCTGCAACATGAAACGTTGCAGCCATTTAATGGTCAATACATTGAATGTATGGCAAGTAGGCTAAAGTGGTTAACAACAGATCTATCAACTACATGCTTATTTGGCCAAGTGGAGTTCAGGCTTATTTGCATAAAGCAATACAACTTTTCCCTACTTTCAAAATACTTTTCTTTCTTCAAAAACAATCTTCTAAGGACATACCAAAGATAAACCCATGTAGATACAAGACAGTTCCTTTCAGATGCTCCTAAACCCATGTTCATCCATCAAGTTTTAGTAATTAAGAAATAAGGATGAGTGAGAAATATCATAGCATCGATCAGGTCGCTCAAATTGTCCATAACCGGGACACGGCTAATCGATTAGTTTATACACCTGCAGGGTTAGTACACTTACCCATGTGACTTGGCCAGCCCACTGCACCACCACTCTCATATTGGGTGATGATAGGGAGAAGTCCAAGAAGGAACCGTCGAAGTAGCTCCCCAATCCCGACGCGCACGGGTCCAACCTACAATATCTACATCTCTGGATACGCGGGTTCGAGTTACCACAACCTACTGAGTTCAACCAACCGCCCATTTCATTATTGGCACATGGTTGCACACGAAAGCTTCCAAACAAAGAAACCAATCCTTTCTCAGTGTCCTGGGCGGCATTCCCCACCAAAATCCACACTCGATGACCCAATCAATGCCATTCCGCCCAGGTGGTTCATTAAAACATGTTGGTTTGTCATTTAGCAAAACATAATCTTTTCAAAACATATAAATTTCCATGATGTGATTCCTTCCTCGCCTAGATAGCATAGCTAAGCAATCTACCAATCGATGGCTCATAAACAAGGAATACTAGGGAATAGTATGGGTCATAGCATAGCATATACACATCAATTCCTACATATGCAATTCTACAAAACATCTACAATGCATAGGAAAACAGAGGACATTTATGACCAAGATAGCACCACTTGCCTTTGTTGTAGATGTAGTCGATTAGATAATCCTCACAATCCTCATATATATAATGGTTGCACTCCATAACCACAATACTTGCAATCATAGTAGTTGCAATCGCACGTTGCACTCCTCGCAATCTAGCGTTTGAAGCAAACACAACAAACACCATTCAAAACATTGCAAACATACAACAAAGGCAACATTACAAGAAAACAATGATGAACAAATGCATGCATGATGATTTAATGAGTCACAATGGTTGCATTTAGTGTTCTGAACATAGTTAGATTACATGATGCATGTGGAAAGGCATTTAATGCACTAAAGCTTTTATTACTAAAGTTGTATCGATTTAATATGGTGTATACCACTTTAATTGAACTAAATATGTTTATGTCATATTAAATTGTGAACTAGATGTTACTGGATAGGTAATGCAATTTAGAGACAGGGGCAAGTTGAATCACCTAAAAAGGAGTTATAGAAATTTTCTTATGATTAAAACACTATTTCAATGGGTTTAAATATTTCTGTATGAATTTCTGTTTTAACAGTACCAAATAATTTGTCATGCAATTTCTGTATAGCTATTGTCAATACAAAACCATAGCACTTGGATTCACCCTAATCCGAGTTATAGATCTTTTGTATGATTTAAATAGTGTTTAATGGTTTTAAATGATTCATATAGTTTCTGTTGTCTAAAAATCAAACTAAAATTATATCTGTAATCTCCACGGAATTGTAATTTCAGGAACATATTATTTGTAATTTTCTGAATAGTATTTATTTTCTTATGAATTTATTACTCTAAATAAGCCATTAAACCATTTAAATATTCACGGCAAAACCTTACAGTAAAAGGCTGAACTAATTGCATATTGAGGATCTACATGGAACCAGCTTTCCAACGGTATATCATTTATATTTTGTGACAAGCAATTAATTTTAATGAATTTAATGATTTATAAAGCCATTAAAACTAATTAAATTGCGACGGGTTAAATATTCGTCAAAGGCTAGATCCAACCAGATATTGTTAATGTACATTACAGAAGCTTCAATTTCATATATTGTTCATATTTTTCAGAGTTACAGATAATTTCTTATGAATTTATTAACCTAAAAGACCACTAAAACTAATTAAATTACTGCAGTAACCACGTACAGTAAAAGTTGGATCTAATCTGATAAGATGATTCTACGTGAAATTATCTTCAATTTGATATATTATACGCAATTTTTGGACATGGTATGAATTTCTAATGAATTTTACAAGTTAGATCTATAATATGCAAATTTAATTGAACGGAATATTCCAGGAATATTCCACGACCGACAGGTTGACTTTGCATGCTGACTGGGACTAGATGTTGACCTTACGTTGACGTGGCATTGATGAGGAAGATGACCGGGATGACGACATGGCACGCATCGGTTTGATTGAATCTTGACCGTCTGGATAGGATCCGGTGGCTAGAAGAAGAGATCAATTCGATTTTGGCTCGTAATAGAAAAAAAATAGATCTGTGTTAGAGAGACAACCGTAGGTCAAATCGAAAAACTCAGAACATGAAAGTTGTGGGGAATCATTATTCCTACCTTCTCACCAAAGGAATTTGGATTTGAAGAAACGAGCGAGTACATCTTGGATTTACACCGTAAGATCTGAAATATTGAGACGAAATTCTCCGGCTGTGGTGGATGAAAAGAGGTGAGGTTTGTCGGGATTGAAAGATTTCGACGATCCTACAACTTTCGTGTTTTGACCGAAGAAAGCAAACGACGAAGTCTAGATGGGTTAAAAAGCGAAACAAGATTCGGAAATAGG
Source organism: Avena longiglumis (assembly GCA_030063025.1). Taxonomy (NCBI): domain Eukaryota; kingdom Viridiplantae; phylum Streptophyta; class Magnoliopsida; order Poales; family Poaceae; genus Avena; species Avena longiglumis. The sequence goes on from CP125973.1 coordinate 226,642,128, forward strand.
TAGATTCGGGATTTCGAGGAGAGAAACTCGTACAGCTATGCCTCCACGAGATTATATGGAGGTTTGAGATGGTTTAGAGATAGGCCTTGGAGTAGAGAACAAGTAGAAACAAACGGAAGTCGATTTGGAGTTGTAGATAAAAAGTTACAAGAGTTTGAGTAGAGATATATCTAACAAAACAGATTTTGCACGTTTTTCGGAGCAGCTCGACCGTCCCACAGCGCGTGGCCTGCTGGCTGGCTCGGTCCGGTCGGACCGAGTGGGCCAGCCCGTTCAGTTTTTTTTTTTTTTTATATATACTTGTTTTCCTCATATCTTTTGCATACGAACTCCAAATGACATGATTCTTGTTTCTAAATTTTTCTAAAATCGAATAGATCATTATAGGATCAAAATTTTAATCTTTTTACTAGTTTGGAAGTAGTGGGTTTATAAATTCTTTTATATTTTATTTTATTTATATCTTTATGTATTTGTATTTGCTACATAACTTTTTCATACTAGCTCCAAATGAGCTCAATTTTGTTTCTAAAATTTTGTAATATTAATTGGATCTTTTTAGGCTATAATTTAGCAATAATCGTTGTCTTAGCAATAGTGGGTTTTATAAAGTCAATTTAATTTCCTTTTGGAACATTTGGGCGAATCAACTATAGGATTTATATACCAGGATTTGGATTCAGTTTATGAGAACTTTGCATGGATGAAATGCTTATGAATGCTTCATGATTTTCATTTTGAAATATTGCACACCAATTCTACAATCCATAATCAATCCATGCCCTTTTGCCTATATGGCTACTTAGGTCTTAACAAAAGAATATAAGATTTTGAATTCATGGTTGAGAGGAATTTCTATTCAAAAAGTTTCTTCTCTTTGAGAATTTTCAACAAAGTCAAACAATCAATCAATCTTATTTATTTATTTCACATTCCAAAAATTAGGAGAATTTTGGGATGTGACACACAAGCTCCCTTTTTATTTCACACCGGCGACATCCATAGACAAAAGAGCATGATATCAACTGTGTACAAAGTACAAGTGCAATGTTGAAAACGTTACCCATAAAACATGGTTCTGCTAATTCCAATGTATAAGTGCAAGCATATACAATATAGATGACATAATGGTTCAAGTTTATTAGAGGAAAGGAATATAAAGTGTGCCATCAAGTTCTTGAGAGCTTTATTCACTAAGTTTTCACATAACAAAATACTTTTTAATTGGAAGATAGCTGAAAACAAGAATATACTTGGGTGTAGCACACCATGCATAGGAATTTATAGTGGACACTTTGGAATAACTTGGTTTCTTGGGAGTTGGAAGCATGAGTATAGCTTACTCATACAAGTGGAGGCTAGTAAAATACTGGGGGCAACCAACTAAGAGAGCAATAATAGCCATAATCATGCAGAGCGACAAAACATTACTAATCAAAGCATAGAGTGGTACTACAAGTCAAGGACTAAATGATCATATAGGATATGGTGAATTGTTCATAGTCATAACATGGTGTGAGCATGCGTCAAGTCAACCCAAACAAAGAATCAAAGGAGAATACCACAGTACTATGCTTTTGCATGCTAAAACAACGCATGATTCCTTCAAGGCACACTAAGAAATGCCAATTTTTTGGAACAAGTCATGATACAACAATAATCACTAAGAATAAGGTCAAAACAACACCTAGCATGACATGCTAAAGTCTAAGTCACAGTCAATGCAAGCTCCTCTTGCATTTTCAAGCAATAACTTTCTACTCCTTTCCAACACCAATCAACTTATTTGAAACAACACAGCGAGAACAGGGGTCCAAACTACTCTACTCAAGAAAACTAAGCAAACTAAGCAGAGCAAACGAAAACTAAGACGCTCCAAGAACAACACAACAGTGCATGAAACAATAAAAACAAAGTGTCTAGAAAGACCTGAGCTTTTTATTGAAGCTTTGACGCTTGTACCTCTTGGATATTTGTTGGGGTGACACCGGAGTTACATCCCCAACATTGAGCGTTTTTCCATTCTTCATCTCATTACATCATTCTCTCTCTACACCTGAAATTTTTCCTTCATACAAAACTTCACACAATCTTCATTAGCAACATTAGTGTATTCAAAAGATAATAGACCCTTGAGTTTAGCTTTAGAATAGCAAAACTTTCACTAAAAATACAGCTACTGTAGCAACTCCTTCAAAAAGCTCAATTTCCCAAAACGAACCCAAAAAGGAATCAATAAGAAGCAAATGCAAATAATGGCAGAAATCTGTCAAAACAGACCAGCAGGTAGAAACCGATTTTTTCAAAGACCTTATGTTTCTCAAATAAAAAAGGTATGAACTAAATAAAGTTATCTAACATACTGGGGGATTTTTTCATAAATTTTTAGCTCAATACGACTTACAAAGACTGCTCACGAATTTTTATGGTGGAGGACAGAAATATGTTTCGGGACAGCAACTCCCAAATCTTACTTCCCTCTCATTAGAGGTCATTCTTGGCACAAAAAACAAACAAAAAGGATAAGGAGAGGTCATTACTGAAGTAATAACTTCCAAGACTCAAGGAAACTCTTGGGTTATCTCCCAACAAGTACTTTTCTTTAACGCCTTTAAGTTAGGCACAAGAAGCAAGAAATCAAGTATTTTCAAATGAAGAAGCATTAACATCAAACCTTGCTTTCAAAGGAGGAGCAAAAAGCAAATTCTCTCTCCTCATAGGGAAGTTTTCAATACCTTTCTTGAATGGAAATTGATATTTAATGGTGCCTTCTTTCATATCAATGATGGCACCAACAGTTCTAAGAAAAGGTCTTCCCAAAGTAATAGGACAAGAAGCATTCTATTCAACATCCAAAACATATAAATCAATAGGGATATAAGCATTGTTAACCATAATGAGAACATCATTAACACTCCCCATGAGTTTCTTCTTAGCATTATCATTAAGTGGGACATCCAAATAACAATCTTCCAAAGGTGGAAAATCGAGCATTTCATAAATCTTCCTAGGCATAATAGAGACACTAGAACCAAGATCACACGAAGCTTTGAGATAAAAGTCTTTCACTTGCATATTAATAATGGGTTCCCAACTATCTTCTACTTTCCTAGGAATAGAAGCTTTGTGTTTTAACTTCTCTTCCTTAATCTTAACAAGAGCATTAATATATTTGGTGAAAGCAACATGCATATCACTAGCATCAGGACTTCTAGCAAGTTTTTGCAGGAACAAAATCACTTCAAAAATATTGCAACCATCAAGATCAAAATAAAACTTAGAATCACTATTAGTAGACTCATTAGGCTTAGGCATTGTTGGAGGAGGAATAGGGACTTCTTGTGGTTTAGTGGTATCCATTCTAGTGGTGATGGTGCACACACTATTGTTTCTATCAATTTCAGCTTCCCTTTCCCACTTAGCATGAAATTGGGCTAACAATCTAACATTTTCATCAATAGTAACTTGTATGGCATGAGTAGCAGCAAAGGTACTTTCCATGGTTTCAGGTTTAGCAGCCATTTTATTAATCAAGGAGGACTGTGCTTCAGACAAAGAGGAAATATTTTTGTCAACATTTAAAAGCTTTTCCTCCACAGTCTTGTTGAAAGTGGTTTGTTTACTAATAAAGTATTTGAGCATGACTTCAAGTTCAGAGGGGGCACTTCTAGCATTGTTGTAGGAGTTTCCATAGGTATTGCCATTATTCGGAGGATAAGGCCTATAATTGTTGTTACTACCAAAATTATTCCTATAGGCATTGTTGTTGAAATTATTGTTTCTAATGAAGTTCACATCAACTTGCTCTTCTTGAGAAACCAAAGAGGCTAAGGGAACATTATTTTGATCTAAAGGAGCTTTCCCATTAACAAGCATAACCATAATAACATCAATCTTATCACTCAAAGAAGAGGTTTCTTCAATAGAATTTACCTTCTTACCATGTGGAGCTCTCTCAGTGTGCCATTTAGAGTAATTAACCATCATATTATCAAGGAGTTTTGTTGCAGAACCCAAGGTGATGGTCATAAAGGTACCTCCAACAGTTGAATCCAACAGGTTTCTTGAAGAGAAGTTCAAACCTGCATAAAAAGTCTGGATAATTATCCAAGTAGTGAGTCCATGAGTGGGACAATTCTTATCCAAAGATTTCATTCTTTCCCAATCTTGAGCAACATGTTCATTATCAAGTTGTTTAAATTTCATAATATCACTTCTCATAGATATAATCGTAGCAGGAGGGTAGTACTTTCCAATAAAAGCATCTTTGCACTTAATCCAAGAATCAATACTATTTCTAGGCAAGGATAGAAACCATTCTTTAGCTTTTACTCTCAAGGAGAAAGGAAACAGCTTGAGCTTAATAATATCTACATCTACATCCTTATACTTCTGCATCTCACAAAGTTCAACAAAGCTATTGAGATGGGCAGCAACATCATCAGAACTAGCACCAGAAAATTTCTCTCTCATCACAAGATTCAACAAAGCAGGATTAATTTCATAAAAGGTAGCATCAGGAGCAGGTGGAGCAATAGGAGTGCTAAGGAAATCATTGTTGTTTGTGCTAGTGAAGTCACACAACTTGGTGTTCTCAGCAGAGTTCATTTTGGCAAAAGTGGAGCAAGCCAAAAACAGTACCAGCAGCTAGAGCAGGAACTATTTTTTTGTGTTTTTGATAAGAGAAAGCAAACCAAACTAAACTAATTTTTTTGGAGTTTTTGATAAAAAGAGGAAAACAAAACAAAGCAAAAGAAACTAAGCAAACTAAAAACAAAGTAAAGATAAATGTTGAGGAGGACTCCCCTTGTGAAGAAGTCCTTAGCCTCCCCGGCAACGGCGCTAGAAAAGTCTTGATGCGTGTTGACGCCTCGTTGGCAAACCCCAAGCGCAAGGTATGATGCAGCACAGCGGCAAGTTTTCCCTCAGTAAGAAACCGATGTTATCGAACTAGTAGGAGGAAGGAAACGTCTCAAAAGGTGTTGCAAGCAACGTGGAAACCTGCGCAACACAAACTCAAGACTTTTCCCTAACTAACAGTGAGGTTGTCAATCTCACCAGTTGATGTAACAAAGGATTAACTGTATGGTGTGGAAGGTGATGATGGTTTGTAGCAAGTAAACAGTGACAGTGGAAGATGTATCAATGGTAAAGATTGGACCGGGGTCCATAGTTCACTAGAGGTGTTCTCCTTAGATAAACAAACATGGCATGCTGGGTAAACAAATTACAGCAGGGCAATTGACAGGACTGGGCAAGGCATAACAATGCAATACTAGACATAAAGATCCTACGAGATTCGATTGGGCAATACAACAAGATACATAGACCGCCATCCAACTGCATCTATGACTAGAAGTCAACCTTTGGGTTATCATCCGAATCCCCTCTAGTATTAAGTTGCAAGCAATAGACAACTGCTTTAAGCAAAGTGTGTAAGGTAAACAATCCACTTGTTCCATGAACAAGGGACCATATTTTTCTCCCTAGTGGCAACAACACATCTACAACCTTAGAGATTTCTGTCACTTCCCTTGATTAAATAGAGGCATGAACCCACTATCGAGCATAAATACCTCCTCTTGGAGTCACTAGCAATTACTTGGCCAAGATAGCTACTAACAACGGAGAGCATGCAAGATGACAAACAACACATACATGATAGAATCAGTAAGACAAAACCATTAATCAATCTGACATAGTAATCTCAATATCCATCGGATTCCCGCAAACACAACATGCATGATTACAAATAGATGAGATCTTGATCATGAACGGAGCTCACAAGATCTATACATGAAAGCACAAGGAGGAGATACAACCATCTAGCTACTACATGGACCCGCAGTCTAAGGTGGAACTACTCACGCTTCATACCGGAGGCTGGCATGATGAAGAAGAAGGCCTCCAGGATGATCTCCCCTCCAGCAGGGTGCCGGGAAGAGCTTCAGACCTGATCTAGGGACGATGGTGGCGGCTACATACGATTTCGTGTAATATTGATTGGGTCCTTAGGGTTTAGGCATCGGGGGCTTCGTATAGGCGAAGAGGCGAGGCTAGGAGGTGGCCAAGGGGCCCACACCCTTCCCAGGCGTGGGCCCACCCTAGGCCACACCTTGGGGGGGGGGGGTGGTGCAGCCGCCCTGTGGCGCCCCTCCGTCTCTCCTCTGGACTCTGTGTTCTCCTCAGTGAAATATTGACTTTGCCTTTTGTCCCGTCCAATTCTGAGAATATTTCCTTACTAGCTTTTCTGGAACCAAAAACAACAGAAAATAGGCAAATGGCACTATGACAAATTGTTAATAGGTTAGTACCAGAAAACATATTAAAAGCACCTCAAAGTGTGGACAAAGCAAAGCAAAGTAGATACTAAACAAGCATGGAACATCAAAAATTATAGATACGTTTCCGACGTATCAAACAATTGTTTGCATAGTGTCCCTTATTACCACATTTGAAACATGTGACAAGGTTAAGGTCCTTTCCAAGTTTGCTTGTCTTGTTCTTCTCCTTTTCTGGACAATTTGATGAATAATGGCCTAGCTCTTTGCATTTGTGGCACATCACTTGGATAATATCACTTATTATCCTTGGTATCACTATCTCTTTTTTGTTTCCTTGGCTCTTCTTCTTTTTGATTATCTCTAAGGCTAGGAGGTCTCTTAGTTCATGTTCTTCATATTTCACCACAAATATAGGAAAATTTCCTCGGTTCTTAGAACGGTTCCTAGGATAACGTCCACGTTTCCTCTTTTTCTCACCAAAGTTGGTTACATTGTATGGAGGTGCATACTGAGATTTGACTTTGTCTTCATCATCCTTGGTAGAAGTTGTACCTTCATGGGTGTTTCCAAAGACTTGATGTTTCATTTGTTGAACTATAGGATAGATGGGACATTGGACAAGGACATGATCAGTTCCTTCACATAGGAAACAAGTAACTTGAGTTTTGGGTCATTGTATAGCTGGATGGTTCTCATCACAATTTGGGCACTGGTCAATATTCTCTTTATAAGTATGTCCTATGTCTCCATAGATTTTGCAAGCTTGTGTTCTTTCCACAATATCATCCTTGAAATCATTGTTGTCACAATTCATTTGGGAAGGGGTGCTTCTCATGTTGATCATCTGATTGGTCATCCTTTGCAAAAATTGGGATTAGGATCCCAAGAACTTTAGCATGGCTGGGTCTAACTCAATGTTGTTGTGGTTGTTGGCTAAAAACTAGGTTATCACTTGATTCAACTTAGTTGGGTTGCTAACAGTTGTTCTGTCATGTGCATCTCTAGGTTGTTGTTGTCACCATCCTTGATGTTGGAGTTGTGGTCTCTTAGAGAAGTCATCTGCTTGGGTTGGGTTGGGATTAGAATATATAAAAGATTTCTAGAGAAACAATTCTACTCATACACAACAATTCACACAAAGAAATATACAAGCAATATCAATCATGCATTCCACTCAAGCAACAAGTTTCAAGCATATCTTAGGCAAACAAAAATATTATTGCCATACCACATAGGTTGATATGATCAATAAATGATCAACAAATTGATTTTAAACAAAACACTAGTATGGTGGTCCAACTATAGGGTATCACTTGAGATCATTCAATCATTCTCCTTAGTTATTACATCAGGAACAAGATCATGGTATCCTTGGAAGAGATTATTGCATCTTGATCATAAAGTTCAAAGGTGATAATGGTTCCTCCTAAGTTGTGTTTCCTTAGTCTCCAAGTCTTGAGTATTATTCTTATCTCACTTGAAGTCCTTAGTGATGTCCAAGTTGAAGTCCTTGGTGAAACTGAAGCCGAAGTCCTTTGAGTTGTTTAAGCTGAAGTCATTTGTGATGTTGAAGTCCTTGCTCATGTTGAAGTCTTTGTCCATCAAGTTGGAAAAGGGAGAGATATAGAAACAAAAAAAATTCTAAGGAAATAGTTTACAAAATTGTTTGTAAATAAGTTAGAACAAATACAACTCCTATTTCTAAGGGGTTTTGTCCAATCCTAGGGTTACAAACCTACAGTCAACATAGTGCTCTGATACCATCTGTAGAGGCCTGAACCCAATAAGGTACAAGTCCCTGTGTTTATAGTGCTAGTCCCTGGATCGAATAGCTAGCACCCACAATTTAAGATGTAATATCAAGAAACAAAGGTCATATTACAATTCATAACCAGGAATAAAATAGTTCATTACAACTTACATAGCTCATATGGCTATCTTATTACAGAGCAGCAGATATAACTATATAGCATGGAGTCCTTCATCTTCATATGCCACAGGCAAACATGTTGGTTGTAGACTTGTAATCCCTACTCAACAAACTTCACTAACATCAAGCAAACCTGCAACATGATAAGTTATAGCCACAAAGGTCAATACATTTGAATTGTATTGGCAAGTGATATCATATTGATATGGAGAACCTAACATCTACATGAATATATGGCTAAGTGGAGTTTTGGCTGGCCTTTGCATAAAATAAGTTTCCCCTATCCTTTGTAAAATAGTTTTTCTCTTTTTCAAAACACTTCATCAAACATGGCACATTAGATACACACCAGGTGCTTCCCTTGTTCACCCAACAAGTTTTAACTTAGAGAAATTAGAATGATGAGATTCTTGATTCCGCTTCATTGTCTTGATGCTCAAAAATTGTCCATAACCGGGGACACGGCTAAGTACTTAGTTTTACCCTCTCGAGAGGTGGCACACTTTCCCCACAAGACTCGACATGCATCGAGACGAGACTTTTTAGAAACAATCCCTCAGATCACCACATACGCGTCCCATCCTATCATCACTACCACCTTCTGACTATCCGTCTAAGTTGTTGCAACTTAGTTGGTCAAGGCAGAGCCAGATGCCATGTGGCTGCACTGGAAGCTTTCACGACAAGAATGTCTCAAATCTCTTTGTTCGTGGGTGGCCATCCACAAGTGAGATACACCAGGGTAAACCATAGAAATGGGCCGTGGGTAACCAGTCAACAAAAATTCATCCATACAAGCCCCATTTCCACCCAGGTGTTTCATTAACATCGGTTGGTTTCATTAGTCCAAAACAATATTTGTATGTTCATAAGACATCATATCATGATTCCCACCCACAATTCTATATAGCTAGACTAAGCATTTAAACTTACCATGTCTCCTATCTTTTAGGAAATACTACCAAGGTAGATACTATGGGATTTACATAGCATAGAAATATACCAAATAGTCCTATCATGCATACTGCAAAAATATCACTAATGAAATATTGAAAACATAGGACTTTTTATGACCAAAGTATCACTTGCCTTTTTATTAGAAAATCTAGGTACTCGCCTTGATCTGGAAAATGTCACACTCCTCAAGGTTCAATACATCACAATCAAGCAAAGCACATTCTTAAAACTACTACACAAAATAACAAATCAAAACAAGAAAACAAAGAAATGCATGCAAGCATGCAAAAGGTTATTTTATTGAAAAAATTGTTCCTAAAAAGGTTCTAAACATCACAAACACCTACTGGTCTTTTTATAAAAGTGGAATTTCAATTGGAACCAAGTTAGTGTATTTTGGTTATTTAAATCATTTTTGTTTTACTAGAAAAGCTTTATTCAAAGGGATAATTCCTAGGGTCAACAAAATATATTTTTAATTTCAAATGTTAGTGTTTATGGTCAGAGGGTTCAAAATAAAACCATTTGCAAAATGATTCATTCAAAAATAATTTTTAGAACAATTTTTATACTCAAAATAGCCCTAAACAAGTCTCTGCCTAAAACTAAAATTTTACAGAAACAAGTGTACAAACTAAGTCCACAGTAATGTGTTTCATATTTTTCTGAATCCATAGACACGAAATTTGTAATTTTCCGATTTGTAGAACAACAGTTATGAATTTTACTAGTTTAATCATCTAATAGATCAAATCTAGATTTTAAATCTAAAACACAAACATGTGGCCTGTTCCTATTGGTTGGTACCACTTCGGCAGGATTATCATTGTGAGCCGTTAGATCTAAGTGGAATCACATGGCTCATATGGATTGATACCATTTTGGTAAGTGGTCTAATCTAGGCCCTAGGATACGCATTTGATGGACATGAGCACTTTGGCCAAGGTACCGGCGGCGCTGCTGGCGACTCACGGCGGTGATGCGCCTGGTGGCGGCGTACCTGTGGTTCAGAGGGGTAAGGGGGAGGGAGCCAAATGTTACCGAGTTCGTGGGATTGAGGCGAGCTCAGGGGTGGTCGTAGTAGAGGAAGGGGCGCACGGATTCAGTCGCAATTCATCGCAGGAGTTCGTCCGCCGTCGGTGGCTTGCAGACGGATATGTTGTTGAGCATCTGAGGAACAAGCAAGCAAAAGAAAGGCATCGGTGAGTGCTGATATGCCCAATTTGCATCACCTTTCTATATCGTAATCTACTTCTATTTATTGATATTTGTCTTATTATGAGGTATTACTTATGGCTTTTCCACTGTTTTTGCATGTTGGATAATTTCTTGGAGGATGGACTGCCGGAGTCTGGATTATGATGGAAAAGATGGCATTTTGATGCAATTTTGCGAAGATCAGAAAAATACCAGAAAAATATGGGAAATATTGTTTTTCCAGAAGATTGAGGAAGCCAGAAGAAGGAGCGAAGAAGGGCCGCAGGAGGCCCACACCCCCTAGGCGCGGGCCCACCCTGGGCCGCGCCTAGGGCAGGTGTGGACCACCTGCCCGGATCCCGACTCCGCCCCTTCGCATATATCTTCCCTATGGAACCCTAAGGCTAAGGGAGCGACCACAGATAGATTTCCGCCACCTCTGGGGGGCGAAAAACACCAAGAGAGAAAGATCTCTCTGGCAGACAGATTTCTGCCAGGGGAATTCCTTCCCGGAGAGGTAAGATCGTCGCCATCAACACTGTCATCATGCTAGGCTTCATCGGGATCATCATCATCATCCACACCATCATCTCCACCAGCACCATCATCACCACTCCGTCCTGCTGTAACAATTGTGTTGGATATTGCTTTAGTTCTTAGGGGAAACTTTCCCGGTGTTAATTACTATTGTGGTTGATGCTTGTGAGTGGAACCATTGGATTATTGTTTATGTTCAGATTGTTATACATTATCATATCATCTTTGATCTTGATCCATATGATATCTTGTGAGTAGTTCGTTTAGTTCTTGAGGACATGGGAGAATTCATGTTGTTATTAGTGGATTTGTGTTGAGTTATTATTCAATTGTTTAGTATTTAAGTTGTGGTGCTATTCTTCTATTGGTGTTATGTGAACGTCGACTACATGATACTTCACCATTTATGGCCCTAGGAGAATGCATTGTGTATTTGGCTACTAATTGTGGGGTTGCTGGAGTGACAGAAACCTGAACCCCCGTTAGGACACCTTTGCACAAGGGAGTGTAGGATCTCAGAGTTTAATGTTGTGGTTAGATTTATATCTTAATTACTTTCCTGTAGTTACAGATGTTTGTATGGGGTTTAATCACAAGTATGTATTAGTCCAAGTAAGGTCGGTACATTAGCATAGGTTCACCGACACAACACTTACAACACCAAAGAAGAGTCTCAGCTATATGAAGCGAAAGCACTTGACAGAATTCCCATGTCTCCTCGAGAATGTTTGGTCCTTATAAGTATTTTCACCGGCTTGTTCTTTGCTAAGAAAGTATTGGGCCAATTGCTGCATTTGTTTTTTGTTACTTGCACTTTGTTTTGTGGCCTTATCAGAAAACCCGTAAAAATCCGTTTGCTAAGTATTTGCAGAGAGTTCCTGCTCCAAACCACTGTTCAGCACCTTCTGCTCCTCGTTGGGATCGACACTCCTATTTATCTAAAGTACTATGATACACCCCCTATACTTGTGGGTCATCAAGACTATTTTCTATGAGCCGTTGTGTTAGACCCCTCCTTTATAAGGATAGGATCCCTGTGATTGCAATGCTAGTCCCTGGATCAATGCTAGCATCCACAGTTTAAGATGAAGTACACAGATACAAAGGTCGTTTATTACATTCATTCCAGAGATAAACATAGTCTTTTACAACTCAGGGCCATAGGCCTAATACAAGAGTTTTTAGGAATAAGTAAATAAACACAAGTCTTCATCTTCATGTGCCACAGGCAAGCATGTTGAGTGTAGACTCATGACTCCTACTCATCATCGGAGTAACCTGCAACATCACAAGTTACAGCCACAGAGGGTCAATACTTTGGAATAGTATTGGCAAGTGATACCTTAGTATATTTTAAGTGGTCTATAGTTCTATATGCATTAGGCTAGTGTAGCTTGGCTTGCTTTGCTCAAAATTAAGTTTTACTTATTAGTTGAAATTGCTAAGTTTTCTTTGTCAAATCATTCCCAAGGAATCCATCAATAGATATTGAGGTCCTTCACCCTTGTTCACCCACAAGTTTTTAATTTAGAAGTTGGAGTGATGAGATTCTTGTGGCTTCCTTGTCTTGATGCTCAAGTGTCCATTTCCTTGGACAAGGCTAAGTACTTAGGTTTTCCATCTGCAGAGGTTGTGCACTTTCCCCACTGCACTTGGTTTCCCAAGACAGACCTTTCGAAGCCTTTCCTTAGTCAAATGGACGTTCCAACCTATCATCCCATCTACCACCAACTGTCCAAATGACTAAGTTCTAGCAACCTATGTGATCATGGCGAGCCCATATTGCCAAGTGGTTGCACTGTAAGCTTTCTCAACATTTGGCCTTCAAATCCTTTGTGCCTGGGTGGCATACCACAAGTGAGATACACAACCCAAGTCCATGGCCTTGTGTAACCACTCAACATAACCCAATCAATCCATTCCACCCAGGAGGTTTATTTGACTTAGTTGTTTTATTAAGAAAATATAAGTCTCTTGACTTAGAATATTTTTATCATAAACCATATAGATGTTCACCCCCCCTTGTTTGCTAAGTAGCTAGGCTAAGCAGAATATGATAACTTAACTTAGGAAAGTTTTTCCCTAGCAATTCTACTATTTCACTCTACTTAGGATTTCCCATCTTAGCACTAGGCAAAAATATCATGCAATAATTTAGCCAAAATATCTAATGCTAGTACAAAACTTAGGATAGGAATATTCATGAAAATATCACTTGCCTTGGTAGCGTGGGGAGTAGCACTCTTCACAATCACAATCACAATCAAAATCTACACAAGAAATCAAACACACAATTACACACATTTAACATAATCAAAATTATATGAATGCATGCATGCAAAAATCTACCATGTGTTAAATTTTGAAAAATTCTACCAAGTGTGTGCTCATGACTACTGAAGTATAACAGGTCACAAGTTTGACCACTAAACTTTATTTGTCCATAACAAAATTTTATAAAGACATTTTTATATCTAAAATAGCCCTAAACTTGTTCCACAAATAAAACATTTTTAACTGTTACTATATGCTAAACCAAAGGTATATTCTGATAGGCCTTGTCTTGCTGAATTCAACGATATAAAGTTTGCAAAAATCCAACGTGGCATTCAAAAGTTATAAGCATTTGAAGTTTGAATCTAAATCTGGTTTTAATTTCTGTTTTTAAACTAAACCTAGCCACGCGTCATGTTTTCATTCGCCCGTACCGCTTCGCACCGGATCGTCTCTCCGTGCTGGATCTAACTAACGATGCGGCTCAGATCTGTCCTTACCCCGTTAAGTGATCTGCTTTCTACGTGGGATCAAGATCCGACGGCTACAATCTATCAACCGAAATGGGCGGCGGCGTTTGACCGGCGGCGTGTCTCTCTGTGGTGCCGGCGCTGGGCGTTCTAGGATGCAAGGATGCGCTTACCAGATCCGTGAAGGCGTCTTTGGCTCGGCGTGGTACTGCTCGCGAAGGGCGCTCGGAGATGGGCTCGACCTCGTCGGAGTTTTCGGCGTCAGGCGAGGGTTGTCGGAGTTGCTGCCGACGTTCTGCGTCGCCTGAGCACGAATCAATGGGTTTAGAGGATGCGCAGGACAACTACGAACATGCTCGGGTGAATAAGAAGGCAGGGGGCGCTCGAAACTTACTGGAATTGCTCGCCGGAGTTCGCGAAAATGTCAGCTACGGTCAGTTGTCGTCGTTGGCGTGGTTCCTCGTCGCGCTAGGCCAAAATAAGGACACTGTCAGATGCGCACGATGACGAGGATGCTATGCGTGTCCACCAGAGGGCAAGGGGTGGTGGTTACCTACGGAGAGGGGTCGCCGGAGTTCGCGAAGAAGAAGGTGGCGGCCAGTCGTCGATGTTGCCAACGCTAGGGATCATGCGAAGACAAACGGCGAGTGTCAGAAGATGCGTATGAGTTCACTGAGTAAGATAGGGTGAATGGGAGACAGAGGGGAACTCGAAGCTCACCGGAATTGATCGCCGGAGAGGGCTCTGTCAGCGGCGACTCGCGGAGGTTTGGGAGCAGCCTGGGGGCGTGAGTGTGCGATTGACTGGGGGAAAATGGCCGTGGGGTGATGGGGATCTTATAGCCTGAGAGTCGACAAGAAACGCCTGCGTTAAATGGCCCAATTAAGCTGCGCCATCACCGGCCATCACTGCTCCTGCGACGTGGTCGCGAGCGGAAGTTTGGGGAAGACGATGCCAGCGCAGATAGGGCCCGCTCGTCAGCGTAACGTGCTAAGTGAATGTGGGGTCCGTCTGTCAGCGGCTCAGTGCGTGCGTCCGCGCGTGAGAGGAGGGAAAGAAATGCCCGGGTGGGCTTGCTGGGCTGGATTGGTTGCTGGGCCAGATCCTGGCCGCATGGCCTTTTCCATTTCTTTGCCCTTTTCTTTTTCTGTTTCCTATTTTCTGAATTGATTTTGATATGAATTCAAATCCTTTTGAAAACAGTTTGACTTGGTAATTTTTGTGGGGTTTTGTAGATTCATAACAGTCACAAAACTAGGTGGTTATATTACCAAGCTTGGTCCACCTTAGTTTTAATAACAAAATAGGAGTTGTCCCTGTTTGCAAACATTTGAAATGAGTTTTAGAATTTATTCCTAAATTGGAAATCTTTGGGGTTTGAATTTTCTCCTATTCTTTTCATTAATGAAGGCAAGCATTGAAGTATTTCAAACATTCAATTATTAACAGGATGATGTTAAATTGGAACAATATGCCCACATGAATTCATAACTCATATCCCACTCCTAAATGATTTTTGTGAAAAACCCTAAATGCATGAATGATGCAAAGTGGTATGAATGAGTTTAAATTTATGATTTTTGGGATGTTACACGTTGCCAGGGAGTGAAGCACTATTGAAGAGTGGAACTAGTAAAGGAAACTTCTACTGTGAGTATTTTTTTTGTTACTGCTTGTTACTTTGTTTCCAATATGGATAACCCACTTGGTTTTCTGTTAGGGAAAACTACTACCACTGCTAGGGTAGTAGATGAACCACCACCAGTTGAGATAGATCCTTTTAAGATACCTACAAGTATTGTTGATCGTGTTATGGATAATTATTATTTAGGGGATGGAATTGTCCATCCTGGTGATCACTTGCTTTTTATCCATGAATTATGCGGGTTGTTTAAGTGTGCAGGTATCACAACTGAACAGGTGAAGAAGAATTTACTCTCCATATCCTTGAAAGGGAGAGCTGAAAAATGGTATAAGCTGCTGAAGAATGGACAATCCATGGAATGGGAGGAAATGGCATCTCTCTTTTATTCTAAATTTTATCCTCCTAGTGAAATTCATAAGGATAGAAATCTGATATATAACTTTTGGCCTCGTGATGGAGAGAGTACAACTCAAGTTTGGGGAAGATTGAAGTTACTAATGCTTAAATGTCCTATTCATGCACTCCCTAACAATATTATTATCAATAACTTTTATGCTAGGCTTTCTCTTCATGATAAAGATTTACTAGATGCTTCTTGTGCTGGATCATTCACAATTATGAAGGAAGAAGCTAAATGGGATCTACTAGACCGTATTCAAGAGAACACTGAAGCTTGGGAGAATGACAAAGGAAGAAAGTCAGGTATAAACTATGATTATGAATGCATTAAATCTTTTATGGGAACTGATGACTTCCGTGATATTAGTAATGAGTTTGGTCTTGACCCTCAAGTCCTTGCAAAATGTTTTAATGCCTTTTCCTATTATATTGAAATTCCCAAGAAAGAGTGGGACAGGTACCATGCTCCTTATAAACACATTGTCACCCATGTTCCTGCTAGCATAGAGGTTTGTACTATTGATCCTGTTTTGCCTGAACCTTATGTGGAGAAAATCCCTTTTCCTGCTAAGGTAAGGGAACATTCCATCATAGCTAATGTGGTTAGCAAAAGTGCAAAGAAAACTGTGGGGTCCGATGAGCTTATTGATATTGAGCCTGTGGTAGCTATTGTGAAAGATCTTGTCACTAGAAATATAGAGGATCAGCATATTATTTTCTGTGAAGACGCCACTAATATTTTTTCTCATCCTAAGAAAGTTAGAAAAGCTAGTGTCCCTGTGCTTTCTATTAGAATTGGTAGCCATAGCTATTATGGTTTATGTGATATTGGTGCTAGTTCTAGTGCTATTCCTTATGAGCTTTACAGGGAAATTATGCATGAAATTGGTCCTTGTGAGCTTGAGGACATTGATGTGGTTATTCACCTTGCCAATAGAGAGCAAGTTTGCCCCATTGGCATTATAAGAGATGTGTAGGTCCTTTTTGGTAAGATTAAATATCTTGCTAATTTTCTAGTACTTTGTAAAGAAGCTAGTAAAACCTATCCTATTATATTTGGTAGACCCTTCCTGAATACTTGTGGGGCTATTATAGATTTTAGGAAGGAAAAAGTTTTGACTAAGTTTGATGGAGAGTCTTATGAGTTTAATTTTTCCAAAAATTTGCCAAAACTCCTTATGAAAATGAAATGCCTAATCATGATTTCAGGGTTGAACAACTTTCTGCTATTTCTCTTGCTCCTAACAATGCCTTGCAGCAGTTCATGGAAGATCATGAAAGTGATGTCTTCATGAAGGAAATAAATGATATTTATGAGGTTTTCCTTCGTCAGCCTGAGTTACTTAAGCATAATCTACCAGTGGAAGATTTGGGTACCACACTACCACCTAAAGAGGACCCTGTTTTTGAATTAAAACCTTTGCCTGATGATCTTAAATATGCTTATCTTGACAATAAGAAAGTGTATCCTGTTATTATTAGTTCTAAACTTTCAGGAAAGGAAGAATAAAGGTTATTGGAAGTATTGAAGAAACACCGAGGATTTATGGGTTATACTCTTGATGTTTTAAAAGGAATTTCTCCTACTATATATCAACATGCTATTAATATAGAGCCTGATGCAAAACCAGTTGTTGAGCACCAACGCCGTCTAAATACTAAGATGAAGGATTTGGTAAGAAATGAGGTATTAAAACTCCTTGATGCTGGAATTATTTATCCTATTGCTGATAGTCAATGGGTTAGCCCTGTTCATTGTGTTCCCAAGAAAGGGGAATACCTGTTGTGCCTAATGAAGATAATGAGCTTATACCCCAAAGAGTAGTGGTTGGGTATAGATTGTGCATTGATTTTAGAAAGATTAATAAATTTACTAAGAAAGATCATTATCCTTTGCCCTTTATTGATCAAATGCTTGAAAGGTTGTCAAAAAAGACTCACTTTTGCTTTCTTGATGGTTATTCTAGGTTTTCTCAAATTGCTATGAAAGCACAAGACCAAGAGAAAACTACTTCCACTTGTCCTTATGGTACTTATGCTTATAGGCGCATGCCTTTTGGTTTATGTAATTCTCCTGCTACCTTTCAGAGATGTATGTCTGCTATCTTTCATGGTTTTTGTGAAGAAATTGTGGAGGTTTTAATGGACATTTTTTCTGTCTATGGAACTTCTTTTGATAACTGTTTGCACAACCTTGATAAAGTTTTGCAGAGATGTGAAGAAACCAACCTTGTTCTTAATTGGGAGAAATGCCATTTCATGGTTAATGAAGGGATTGTTCTTGGACACAAGATATCTGAAAGAGGCATTGAAGTTGACAGAGCCAAAATTGAAGCAATTGAGAAGATGCCTTGTCCTAGAGATATCAAAGGTATTCGTAGTATCCTTGGTTATGCTGGTTTCTATAGGAGGTTTATTAAATATTTCTCCAAAATTTCAAAGCCCCTTACTAATATTCTTCAAAAAGATGTACCTTTTGTTTTTGATGATGATTGTAAGGAAGATTTTGAAACTTTGAAGAAATCTTTGACAACTGCTCCTATTGTTCAACCACCTGATTGGAGTTTACCTTTTGAAATTATGTGTGATGCTAGTGATTTTGCTGTGGGTGCTGTCCTTGGACAACATGTTGATAAGAAGTTGAATGTTATTCATTATGCTAGCAAGACTCTAGATGCTGCTCAAAAGAATTATGCTACTACTGAAAAAGAGTTCTTAGCTGTAATCTTTGCTTGTGATAAGTTTAGACCTTATATTGTTGATTCAAAGGTTACTATTCATACTGATCATGCTCCTATCAAGTACCTTATGACAAAGAAGGACGCCAAACCTAGACTTATCAGGTGGGTTTTACTTTTACAAGAGTTTGATCTGCATATTGTAGATAGGAAAGGTGCTAAAAATCCTGTTGCTGATAATTTATCTCGTTTGGAAAACATTTCTTTTGACCCATTGCCTATTAATGATAGTTTTCGAAATGAGAAGTTGGCTGCGATAAGGGTAAGTCCGCATGAGAGTCCTTGGTATGCTGATTATGCTAACTTTATTGTTTCCAAGTATTTGCCTCCAACCTTTACAGCTAAGCAGAGAAGGAAATTCTTTTATGATCTAAGGCATTAATTTTGAGATGACCCACACTTATATAAAGAAGGAGTAGAGGGCATTATGCGAAGATGTTTTCCAGAATTTGAACAACAAGAGATATTGAGAAAATGTCATGGCAGTGCTTATGGAGGACATCATGCATGGGATAGGACTGCACAGAAGGTTTTACAATCTGGATTTTATTGGCCTACCCTTTTCAAATATGCAAGGAAGTTTCTCTTATCATGTGATGAATGTCAACGAGTTGGTAACATTTATAGACGCAATGAAATGCCTATGAATTATTCTCTTGTTATTGAACCTTTTGATTGTTGGGGATTTGACTTTATGGGACCTTTTCCCCCTTCAAAAGGGTACACTCATATTCTTGTTGCTGTCGACTATGTTACAAAGTGGGTAGAAGCCATACCTACAAATAGTGTTGATGGTAAGACCTCTTTGAAAATGCTTAAGGATGTCATTTTTCCTAGGTTCGGTGTGCCTAGATATCTCATGACTGATGGAGGCTCTCATTTTATTCATGGGGGTTTTTGAAAAACTCTCGCTAAGTATGATGTAAACCATAGAATTGCTTTAGCTTATCACCCCCAAACTAGTGGGCAAGTAGAACTTTCCAATAGGGAAATTAAATATATCTTGCAGAAGACTATCAATAGATCTAGAAAAAATTGGGCTAAAAAGTTGAATGACACTTTGTGGGCTTATAGAACTGCTTATAAAAATCCTATGGGGATGTCTCCTTACAAAATGGTCTATGGGAAAGCTTGTCACTTTCCTTTAGATTAGAACACAAAGATTATTGGGCAGTGAAAGAGTTGAATAGAGATTTTATACTTGCAGGTGAGAAAAGACTGCTCGACTTAAGTAATCTAGATGAGTGGAGATGTGAAGCTTATGAAAATGCTAGGATTTTAAAGGAAAAAGTAAAAATATGGCATGATAGGAGAATTCTCAAAAGGGAGTTCCATGTTGGTGAGAAAGTTCTTTTGTATAGGTCTCGTCTTAGATTTTTGCAGGGAAACTACTCTTAAAATGAGAAGGACCTTTTGTTATCAAGGAAGTATACCGTTCATGTGCCATCAAAATTTCTTCTCTAAAGGATGACACAACACAGGTGGTGAATGGTCAAAGACTAAAACATTATATTTCTAGAGATTCTTATAATGAAGATGTGGATGTTATTCAAATGGTGACTCTAGAAGAATTTATCAGAAGCCTAACACCAGAAACTGCAGAGTTCGTCTTTGAATAGGTAAAAGTGGTGAAAATAGAAGGTTCGTGAAACCCCAATCTTTTTGTATTTTTGATGTTTTTAATACATAAGGGAAGCTACGAGACGGAACTGAAGAGGAAACAGAGTCCGGGATGGACAAACCCACCCCAGGCACGGGCCCAGCTTGGCCGCGCCTGGAGGGGGTGTGCCACCCCCGAACTTCGTCTCTGCCTTGTTTCCGTGTCATAACCTTCCTTATGCATTGAAACTTTGTAATATATAACCCCCGGATTCCCCGAGGTTCTTGCATCGAGTTCTCGTCGTGTTTTTTGTTTCAATCTGTTTCTGTCAGGCAAATTTCTCAATTTTGGAGCTACAATGTCTTCCTCTGGATCACCCATGGAGGATTCCTCTATGGATGTCCTCAACCCATACATGTATGAGCTAAAGATCCATCCCAAGGAGCTGATTCTCAAAGATGGGAAGGTACAAATGAAAGAAGTTCAAGGCCCCAAGCGAGAAGGAAGTCTGGAAGACAGGATGGAAGCATTGGAGCAGGAGGTTTTCAGGTACAAGAAGATGGCGGAACGCGAAGTGGATGTTATTCACAATATAATTTCAGAACTCATCGCCAAGCATGAGGAAGAGGTGGCTGAGCTCCGAGAAGAAATATTCTCACTCTGTCAGACCACCAACCAATTAGAAGCACAACTCTACGACATTCAAAATCAAAACTGTGAGTATGAGGCTAGATTTGATCGCATAAGCTCTGCTGCTAGTTTCAGGATTGCAGATACAAGGACATCCTTTTTGGATGGGGAACCTTTGCCTTGGAAGATTTATGATGACAAGAGAACACCACCACCACCGAAGGAGTAATTCGTCATTAGGTTTTGGCATCCCCTTGGCTTGTTCTAAGCTTGGGGGAGTGCCGCGGTATCACCACCTTTATCTTTTATCTTTTACCTTTTTAGTGGATTCATATATTTGGTAGAGAGGTTATCTTATATTTTGGTTTGCATGTGGAAGTATCACTCCTTTAGTTGATTATCTATGTATCCCTTGGTGTGAGTGTCTTTATTGGAATATTAATGAGAAGTCTCTTCTTTTACTTTTTGCACTTCTTATTTTAGTTTGCAATCTCTATTATATGATGAATCTTGTTGATTAGTATTGGCATCACTTTTGGAGCATCAAGTGGATCTAAATTGGTTTTGGCAAACCGAGTTCTGGTCAGTAGCAACACTTTTTGAAGTTTGAAAGAAAAAGAGAAAAAAATCTTACAGGTATTTTGTATCATTTGTTTTCTTTCTTGCTGGCTCATAAGCTTTGTATTCTTTATTTAAGATCTTTTGTGTCTTCAAGGAAGATTGCATGTTTGGCTTTATTACTTGTATGTTTGCTTGTTTCTTTCAACTCTCTTGCTTGATACCCAGCCTTGCTAGCCAAAAGCCTATTTTGAGAAGGCATACTTCTCATGTTTCCAAATCCCTTTGAACCAAAACCTTTGCCACTTGTGTCCACCATATCTACCTAGTAGCAATTTTGCTATTCCAAGCAAATTCTCAAGCTTCATCTACCTTCCGAATAAAAAGTATTTTGTTATGTGAAAACTAGTTAGTAAATCTCTCACGAACTTGATGGCACACCTTATTTCTTTGCCCCTAATAGACTTGAACCATTGTGCCATCGAAGTTGTATATGCTTGCATCTATACGTTGGAATTAGCAGAACCGTGCTGTCACGGGGAACGTTTTCTACATTGCACCTGTACTTTGTACTCAGTTGATATCATGCTCTTTTGTCTATGGATGTCAACAGTGTGAAATAAAGAGGAAACTTGTAAGTCCATGGAGTCTGTATTTTGTGTTATAGAAATGCCTGGGCCGCTAGCCTAAGCCATGCCTAATCATGGTGAAAACTTGCAGCATCACCATAGCGAGCTATCTATGAAGCATCCTCAATAAAAAGATATGCACATAGTAAATAAAAAGATTGCTGAGATGCTCACCGTCTGCTTGCCTTGTCATTTTGGTTATGGGATAGCTCCTGTACCATGTGCAAGGGGTACCCAGTTGGAGGTTCTATATGATACACATGTACTTACTATGACAAGAACTTACCGGTGACCAAAGTTGAGTAGCATGAGGAGTGGCCCTCATATTAAAGGGACATGAGATTGCCAACTTATATTTTGTCAAGCATATTGTCACATCCCAAAATTTTCCAAATTTTGAAATGTGAAAAATAAATAAACAAAAGAAATGATTGTTGAAAATTTAGGGTGAAAAGAAACTTTTTGTTTCTAAATGGAAACATCAAAACCTTCCTAAATAAAATTTGAATAAAAAGGAATCCAACAATTTTCAATCAAGTGGAATGCATTCATCAATGAATGTATCTTGAAATTTAAACACTTGGAAAAAATTAAACCAAAACCCAAAACCCTAATGGAATAATTCATTTCCAAGATCTCTCTAAGACTATGGATTTTATCCATATAAAAATTTGTCAACAAAACATTTATAAATGATCAAAAATGATAAACCAAAAATATTATAAACCATAGAAAGTGGTTTCATTTAATTTGGAGCCATAGATAAAAACTTATGAGTTTAATATGGCAAAAGGAATTATTTTTAAAGCTAATAAAGCACCTATCTAAAATCCATACCAAATTGTGATCAAAATAATCCTAAAGAGATATAAAAGGATAAACAAATATTAAATAAAAATATACAAATTGGAATCACCAATTTTGCATCTATAAATAAAAAGATATGGATTTTATAAGATAAATAAATAAATAAGGAATATTTAAAAGCCAAATTAAATCTTGGCAAAATCCGTAAACAAATGTAATAAAGATAATTCAAATAAAATAAAGGGACAAAGAATAATGAAATAAAACTATATGGGATTAAACCCTATTCTAATTATATTTAATAAAGACAAAATCCCTAATGAAAATGATTAATTAAACCATGAGAAAATAATAAATTGGAATTTGCCCAAGTAGAATATAAAATTTATTTAATTAACTTAAATGGAATAAAAGAATCATTTAAATAAAATTTATATGGAATTAAAACCATATTTGATTTTATTTGAATAAAGACAAATGCCCAATTTAAATGATTAATAAATCATATTAAAAATACTTCAAATAATTCAAAGTGAATTATTTAACACCCTATTGAATAAATAAAACCTACTGAAAAAGGTTTGATGAAAAATTAGAATTCAAATAAGAGTTTGAAATTATAATTAAAATCTTATTTGAATAAGGCAAGTGCCCATTATAAATAAACAATAACCCATAATTGAATAAAAGAATTATTCCAAAAATGGACTTTAAAATACATGTTTAAATAGTATAGAAACATACTGAATATTTGGAAAAGATTTGAAAAAGAAATCTGAATTCAAATGGTAGTTTGAAATTCAAAATAGAAAAAGAAAAAAAAAGCAGAAAGAAAAAAAATAAAAATAAACCCCAGCCCAGAACCAGGCCGAGTCCAGCCCAGCAACGCAGCCCGCTTCCTCCTCCTCCCCGAAACGTTTTTCTACTCAGACCCACACCCACTCAGTCTCACTGACTTGGATACCCCACCGTTTTCCCCTCTCTCTCACTGGAGACACGACCCCACTTGCTAGTCGTCGCCTTCACCCGCGTGACTGCTTCTTTCCCAAACTTCGCCGTTTCCTGCCGATTAATCCTCGAGTAAATTCGTGTAAATGCAGCATTGATTCCGCCCAGTAACCACGCCCTCTTAATCGCCCCGTCCCCCTCTCCATTTTCCCCCATTCTCCCGCACACAATCGCCCCTAGGCTGCCTTGTATCGCGCTTGCGCCACCACTGCCTCCCACGAGCTCATCGTCTAATTATGGCGAGCCCAGCTACCCCTTTGCCCCCTCGACCACATGAGCTTGATCCCCAGCCTCAGGCACACCTGCAGTGTCTCCCACTCACCCGCGCAAGCCCCAGAAGCTCGGCAACGACATCGACAGTACACCACCACTGTCTGCTTCGATTCCGACGACGTCTCCCCATAAGCCACGTCCTCCCCTCTCCCTCTTGTTGATACGCGCGTGATCACCGACCTCGTACGCATCTAATGCAAGCTTTCTTTTGTCTTAGCGCGGTCCGTAGCGTCGCCAACGTCACCAGCCCGAGCACATCGTCGCGAGTAGGAACTTCGGCGAGAAAGCCCCGTCGGCCTCATGCGCCCCTTGGCCAACAGAGACAACGTCGAGCATCAGCAAGATCCTGCGATCACTGTGAGATATTTTTCCCCCTCTCTTTCTTCCTGTATCACCAGCAACGTCACCGTCTAAGCGTGCCGCCACCAGCCACCATCGTCGCGCCGCCCATCTTTGGCCACTTCAATTTGAACCGTTAGATCCTGATCGTGTGGCTAGGATAGATGACTTAACCCAAAGGGGTATGATCGTTTATGTGTCGCACGATTATGTTTAGATCCAACAGTCTGCATAATGCGATCCTCACGAAATGGTATCAGCCAATAGAATTAAGACGCGTGGCCTAGCTATTGTTTTAAAAACAGAAATAAATCTATTAGATGTTTGATTTTGTAAAATTCATAACTTTAAATCTACACATCCAAATTTTGCAAACTTTATATCAATGGAATCAGCAAAAATAATACTTTCAAACCATGCCCTTTGTTTAGTGAATTGCTTCTGTAAAATTGGTTGTTTTTGCAGAAACATGTGTAGGCATATTTTGTGTATAAAATTTATTCTAAAAATGTTTTTAGGGTAAAATATTTTGTAAATGGATTGTTTTGAACCTACTGACCATAGAAACCAACTTTTGGATTTAAAAATATATTTTGTGACACTAAGGAATTATACCTTTGAATTAAAGCATTTCTAGTTAAATAAAAATGTTGAATATGTTTTAAAAATGCTTTTTGAGTAAAACCTTTTGAAAATGGTTTGAATTAAACTCTCTGACCCTAAACACCAAGTTTTAGGATTTAAAAATATATTTGGTGAACCCTAGAAAATTATTACTTTGTAAAAAGGCATTTCCAACAAAATAAAATGTTGCTTTGATTTAAAAATGGATTTTGGATGAAACCCTTTGCAAATGGAATTGTTTTAAAACATTATAACAATAAAAATTAATATTGGTGTTTAAAAACATTTTGGCTAACACTAGAAATTATTTTTTGAATAAAGTCAATTCTAGCAAAACAAAAGGGTTTTAAAGTGGCCATTTTCACTAACTTGTTATCAAATGGTTTTGCCACTTTGATAAATGACCAATAGGTGTGTTAAAATGTTTATAACCTATTAGAAACTACTTTTCCAAATAAAACAATCTTTGGCATGCTTCCATGCATTGCTTTGTTTTTATTATTTTATGTGTTGAACTGTTTGAATGCTAGATTGAATTTGTGCCTTGATTGAATTGTAGTGAAATTTGAAGAGTGTGACTATTGTAAGATCAAGGAGTGAACTTATATTCTCTACCAAAAAGGCAAGTGGTTCTTCATACTTTTGTCCTATTATTTTCACTATGCATTAGTGATGTTTTGAGTAGGACTTGCATGGAATTTTACTAAGTATGCTATGCCTTGGGAAATCCTAGTAGTTGATGCCTTAGTAGAATTTTTCCTAAGTTAAGATTTCTACTAGTATCATGCTTAGCCTAGCTAGCAGCAAACAAGGGTGGATTATATTCATACTATGGAAATTTTGCTAAGTCTTTTGACTTATGTTTTGGCCTAATAAAACTACTAAGTGAATGAACCACCTAGGTGGAATGGTAATTGCTTGGATGGATTTTTGTTGAGTGGTTACACATGTCCAGTATATTGGAGAAAAACTTGTGTATCACAAGTCCAATATATTGGAGAAAAACTTGGTATCAAACTTGTGGAATGCCACCCAGGAACAAAGAGATTTGAGATGTCAAATGTTGAGAAGCTTCTAGTGCAGCCACTTGGCAATATGGGATCTGCCTGGATCATATAGGTTGCAATAACTTAGCCAGATGGACAGTTGGTGGTAGGGGGTGATAGGTTTGGAGTGCGTCCATTTTGGTCTAAGGGAAGGCTTCTGAAAGATCTTGTCTCGATGCATGTCGAGTCTTGTGGGGAAAGTGCACCACCTCTCGAGAGAGTAAAATCTAAGTACTTAGCCGTGTCCCCGACAATGGACAATTTGAGCATCAAGACATGGAAGCTATCAAGAATCTCCTCATCCCAATTTTCTAAGTAAAAATCTTGTGGTTGAACAAGGGTTAAAGGATCTTCAATCAATGATTGGTAGATGCCTTGGGTGATTTTGACAAACAAAAACTTAGTGTTTTCAACTTATAAGGAAAACCTTATTTTGAGCAAAGCAAGCCTAAGATCCACCTAGCCAAATGCATATAGATGATAAATACCACTATTCTACCATAGTATCACTTGCCAGTATAATGAAAATGTATTGACCCTTGTGGCTATAACTTATTATGTTGCAGGTTTGTTTGGTGTTAGTGAAGTGTGTTGATTAGGCTTACAAGTCTACAACCAACATGATTGCCTGTGGCACTTTGAAGATGAAGGACTCCATGCTATATAGTTATTTCTGCTGCATTGTAATGAGATAGCCAAATGATCTATGTAAGATGTAATGAATTCTTTTATTCCTGGTTATAAAGTTGTATTATGACCTTTGTTTCTTGATATTACATCTTAACTGTGGATGCTAGCTATTGATCCAGGGACTAGCATTGGAAACACATGGATCTCTACCTTATTAAAGGTTGGGACCTCTACACATATACTCCATCTTTGTGCACTTTAACCTTAATCATCTCAAGATGCCTATGATAAGGGCAATGAGGGCTCAAAGCTAGTAAGTACCATAATATTTTGGAAGCTCTTTATGACTTGTAATCCCTGCTACCCTCTATGAAGGGACCTTTCTCCTATTTCCAAGTTAAGTCAGTAGACCTACTTCCTCTCTATCTCCGGCAAGCATTTGAGTTGTTGTGTTTCAAGCATTCATATGGTGATTTATTCAATCATGTTCTTTATCTTCCTTGTTTGCACAAACTCTTATCTATTGAGTATTACTTTGAAAGCCTTCACTTGTGAAAAACCTTTTTGAGCAAAGAGTGCTCCTGTTGTAAAACTTCTACAAAAAGCTTTTTGTGAAACTGTTTGCCAGGTGTTCTCTGACCAAGAACAAGTTTGCCAATTCCAATTATGATTTATCTTTATGCATCTCTATTGTGACTGCTGTACTTGGTTGCAAGCTAAGTTATATAATGGTGAGTTGCTTTCTTCTATGAGTTATGTAATGGTAAGTGTGATGCTTCTTGTTCGTATTCTTTTATCGACACTTCACTCCATAAACCTGTGGACATGTTTACTGAGCTCAGTTTTTGCTTGGGGACAAGCGAAGATCTAAGCTTGGGGGAGTTGATACGCCTAGTTTGCATCACCTTTCTATATCGTAATCTACCTCTATTCATTGATATTTGTCTTATTATGAGGTATTACTTATGGATTTTCCACTGTTTTTGCATGCTGGATGATTCTTGGAGGATGGACTACTGGAGTTTGGATTCTGATGGAAAAGAGGGTGTTTTGATGCAATTTCGTGAAGATCAGAAAAATACCAGAAATATATGGGAAAATATTATTTTTTCCAGAAGATTTAGGAAGACAGAAGGAGCGAAGAAGGGCTGTAGGGGGCCCACCCCCTAGGCGCGGGCCCACCCCCTAGGCGCGGACCCACCCTGGGCCGCGCCTAGGGCAGGTGTGGCCCACCTTCCCGGCTCCCGACTCCGCCCCTTTGCCTATATCTTCCCTATGGAACCCTAAGGCTAAGGGAGTGGCTACAAATAGATTTCCGCCGCCTCTGGGGGAGGAAAACACCGAGAGAGAAAGATCTCTCCGGCAGACAGATTTCTGCCGGGGAATTCCTTGCCGGAGAGGGAAGATCATCGCCATCAAAACCGTCATCAAGCAAGGATTCATTGGGATCATCATCCACACCATCGTCTCCACCAGCACCATCATTACCACTCCGTCCTGCTGTAACAATTGTGTTGGATATTGCTTTAGTTCTTAGGGGAAACTTTCCCGGTGTTAATTACTATTGTGGTTGATGCTTGTGAGTGGAACCATTGGATTATTGTTTATGTTCAGATTGTTATACATTATCATATCATCTTTGATCTTGATCCATATGATATCTTGTGAGTAGTTCGTTTAGTTCTTGAGGACATGGGAGAATTCATGTTGTTATTAGTGGATTTGTGTTGAGTTATTATTCAATTGTTTAGTATTTAAGTTGTGGTGCTATTCTTCTATTGGTGTTATGTGAACGTCGACTACATGATACTTCACCATTTATGGCCCTAGGAGAATGCATTGTGTATTTGGCTACTAATTGTGGGGTTGCCGGAGTGACATAAACCTGAACCCCCGTTAGGACACCTTTGCACAAGGGAGTGTAGGATCTCAGAGTTTAAGGCTGTGGTTAGATTTATATCTTAATTACTTTCATGTAGTTACGGATGTTTGCAGGGCGTTTAATCACAAGTATGTATTAGTCCAAGTAAGGTCGGTACATTAGCACAGGTTCACCCACACAACACTTACAACACCAATGAAGAGTACTCAGCTATATGAAGCGAAAGCACTTGACAGAATTCCCATGTGTCCTCGAGAACGTTTGGTCCTTATAAGTATTTTCACCGGCTTGCCCTTTGATAAGAAAGGATTGGGCCACTTGCTGCGTTTGTTCTTTGTTACTTGCACTTTGTTTTGTTGCCTTATCAGAAAACCCCTAAAAATCTGTTTGCTAAGTGAAAGAACATTTCTTATCCCTAGAGATTTTGGTGTTTATTACAACAAACATAACGAACTAATTATTTGCCAAGTATTCTACAGGTTGCATGCCTAGAATTCCCCGACTAATTTCTCATAAAAAGGACTTTCCTGCTCCTCCATATTTGCCTCAGTGATGTCCCGTAGTACTGGATAATTCATCCGGTACTACCGCTCAAGTCCGGTAGCACCGGGTTTCACTTCCGGGCCTGGCAGTGTGATGGGTTAATGGCCAAAGGCCTCAGTAATGAGCGGTATCAAAAAAACAGTAGTACCGCATTTTGGTACCGCTCATGACTGAAGCAATTGGCAAGGTCGCCAAACTCCTTAGAACTGAGCGGTATCAAAAAGCGGTAGTACGGCATTTTGATACCGGTCAAGACTGAAGCGATTGGCAAGCTTGCCAATCTCCTCAGAACTGACCGGTACTAAAATGCGGTGGTACCGCATTTTAATACTTGTCACTTCTGAGGAGATTGGCCAGTTGACTCGCACTGATGTTTCCCTGGTATCAAAATGAGGCACTGCCGCAATTGTCCGGTAGTACCGCTCTGTAGGGCCGGTACTACCGCCGTGCGGTAGCACCACACTTTGATACCGGTGGAAACTGTTGGGCTATGCAACTCAAGTTGTATCTCCGATACCTGTCCGGTAGTACTGTGTGGCATCCCGCAAAACCACTACTAGAAAATCGCGTTGAATTTGTGCATTGCATCGTCATCATCATATGTTGTTTGTCAAAAACTATTTTTCGCAAAGCACGATTTGTTTTCCAAACGCCCCATCTTAATTCAAATGCAAAGCCCGGTCTCCGGATTATTTTTGTTTGAATGCTATCGGTTTGCAAACGGTGTTAACAAGACAAATAAACATTATATTATTTTTTGCGGGGCAGTCGAACGGGCCGGATAGACCCGAACGACCACCCCATTTTTAAAAACGGTCCACCTAACCGCCCTTCTAAATCCTACAGCTACCTAAAACTTTACCCACACCCCCCCTTCCACCTCACCCCAACCAATAGCCCCTCGCCACCTCATCTCCCCTCTCTCCCTCACCCAATCCCCAACTGCCACCTAATACCACCAGCCACACCCCTCTCTCTATCTCCCCACTCTCACACCCCACCCAAACCGACACACGCACACACACGCGGCGCCTCTCCCATCCGCCCGGGCCCCACCCCGCACCCACACGCCCCCACGCGGCCCCAGCTCGCCCCTCCCTCGTCTTCCTCCCGCAGCGCCCGTGTCCCCGCCGCTCTCCCTCAGCTCCGTCCACCTCTCTCCCTTCTCCATCCGCCCGCTCTCTCTCCAGCGTGCTTTGCCCCCGCCGCTGACGACCATGAGCCGCAGCTCCTCCGCGCCGCCCGTTCCGCCGCCCGCCAGACCCGCGTCGCCTCGCTCAACCCCACCGCCACGGCGCCCCGCCTTCCTCCAGCGCTTCGCTTCGCCGGCACGCCTCTAACACAGCCGCCCGGGCCCGAGCCAGACCGCCGTCTCGCGCAGCCTCCGCCTCGGCCTCCTCTCCCGCATGTTCCGCCTCTCCGTCCTCCCTGCTCACCCGAGCCGCCCGTAGACCGACCCGCGCCTTCCCGACCTCGAGCTCAAGGCTGCACTGCGGCCCGAGCCGCCCTCTGCTCCTCCCGTCTGCGGCGCCGGTCGTCCCAGCTCGCCCACCGCGGCCGCCTGCGCCCCCAGCTTCCTCCGGTGCCGCCTAAGAGCTCGCCCCGAGAGGAGCCTCGCCGGGCCGCCCTCGTCGTTCTTCGGCCCGCTCCCACCTCGAACCGCTCCCCAACCGCGCGGCCGTCCTCGATGCAGCACAAGCGCAGCCGCCAGGATCCCCTTCGCCGTCGCCAAGTTCCAACCCCACCACGAACAGCCGCGCCCGGGCTCCGTCCCCGTCCATGTTCTTGCCGGCCGTTGTTGTCTGATGGTGGTGTGCATGGAGACGACATGAGAACGACACCCCGTGCCGGTTTCAAGTCCACACCGACAAGTGAAGCTGAAACGCCAAGATCTTCTCGCCAACCAGACCATCGCCAAGAGCTGCTTGCCCTGCATGATCGACCGGGGACATTCAGGGTCATCTCCAAGACCGTTCACGGATCCGAAGACCCCAAGTTCTACTACAAGGACACGAAGATCTCGTTCTGGGATTCGATGACCCGAAGACCGATCCCGGCGCGCCCGAACCCCGTCAAGACCCCGAACCCTCTCGGATCCGAGGACCGAAGACGGCCGGAATGCCAAGACCGACCCGGTACACGGTCCCGACAAGACCCTCGCAATGGCAAGACCGACCCCGTGGGACCCGACAAGACCTACGCGACGATAAGAACGGCACCGACCCGGAAGAATCCGATGCGCCCTGACGCCGGACCAAGTCCTGCTTCCCGGACGCGACAAGAACTACCCCCGGTAGCTGAGAACGATCCCGGAGTCCGAACCTCGTTTCCGTCGAACCTTGGACCCCGAGACCGACCCCGAACCCCGGAACCCAAGATCGCCGAGAACCCTAATGTGTGACCCTTTTCCTCGATACCCTATTTTTATAAATCATAACAACTTGTTGCAATTGAATTGTCATACTCGCATGCATATTTGTGGTTTGGGGGCCTTATGCCGATTCACCTCATAATTAAATATGGGGCCCATATGCGGGCAAATCTAGTCTCATATTGGCCTCATTTAAATTGATGTAGCGAACCGGTGCTATCTTTTACCATGCTAAAATGACATTTAATTTGTGGGGTAGCTAAACAACATGCACCACCTAATTAATTGTCGGGACCCCGGTTCCGCTTAATATGACCTAATTGCATTGCACCTTTTCCATGTCATACATCATACATGCATCATGCCCGATCTTTTGCCGTAGCATTAAATACTGCATCCGGTGTTTATTCTAGTGTTTTCCTTCTTCGCGGATAAGGCCGTTGAGTTGATGTGAGCTTCGCCCCGATCTTCGGTTGAACCCTTCGACAATGTTTTCAGGCGAGCATCTCCCCCTTTCTACCTATCTTACTTTTATAGTATTTATTCCCTCCTGTTGATCTATTGCTATCTGTGTTGCGATGCTTTAGTTTCCGTACCCGTGATCTACCGTGCAGGCCTATATTGCCTTGGATACATCCTATTACCTGTTGTTTGGTAGATAGTTGGACTTGCGCGTCGTAGTCGCTCGCTCAAGTGTTGTTACGTGTTGTCAAATGCCACAGTTGTTGGAGTAATGCCGCATGCTTGATGTTGGAGATGATCGTGGTTTTACTTATCGTTCACTTTAATTCCTGTTTAACAACTAAAATTGAAGTAAGCAGAGGCATCGGTGGGTGATAGAAAATATTTGGTTTCCGAACGCCCACTTGTGTCCCGTAGGACCCCGAGTACTTGATACCTGTTCCTTGATTTATCGCGCTATCCACATCCGGGAGGTATATGGGACCCCCCTGAGCCAGAGCTTGATTCAGTCTTATTTCTTGGGGCCACAAACTAGTTTGAGGTTTTATTTACGATCCTGTACTTATGCCATGCTACTTATGTATTTACGATTGTGCGAGGAGAACACTGTACTGTTTAGGATCGGGACACGATTCCGCGGTGTCAACAAGCCCAGCCACACTTTCGGGTTCCCAGTCGTTCACAGCCGTCTACCCAAACCTTGAGTCCGTCTCGGAGTCACCGTTCGCTAGGATCTACTTAAGGGTGGCCCCAAATATTTCTGAATCCTGTGATTGTTCAACGTGAAAGCCTCGTTGGGTTTTGATTTGGTTTTCCGAGGTTGATCGAGCGTGTGTTGCTATTGGTGCACCGGGTAAAACTTTCTCAAAGCCGTCCGCGGATATGGACGACTTGGAGCACGATATCTCGATCATAGACAAGCATAACTAAAGTTTATTGCTATAAATTTGACTTTATAATGACTAGTAATCAGCTTCACTATAATGGAATGGCTAATTAATACTGCCCACAACTGCTTGTTTGGCGTGTAAACTGCGACCATTGTACTGACTAGTAAGTATTGCAACTACAACGGAATGGCTGAATAAAAGTACCAACAAGCTGGGTTTTGGGGTTATATCATGCCATCTCATGTCGATTAGTAATTGCTGCAACTATAACGGAATGGTTAACTAAAATGACCCCGCTTATTTTATCGTGATGATTATCTAAACCTGACTAGTAATTGTCGCAACTATAATTGAATAAATAAAAGCGCCAACTGTGTGAGTTCCTCGGTTGACTTCCTCGTTTGGTCTCGAGGAAACACCAGATGGGTTTGTTTGGTGTTAGTTTCGTGTTGGATCCGGATAGGTCATTCTTACCCTCTCTCGATAACCGCCAGTT
Organism: Avena longiglumis; assembly: GCA_030063025.1. Classification (NCBI taxonomy): domain Eukaryota; kingdom Viridiplantae; phylum Streptophyta; class Magnoliopsida; order Poales; family Poaceae; genus Avena; species Avena longiglumis. The sequence goes on from CP125973.1 coordinate 226,675,347, forward strand.
GTATCGAGTCTCTATAGGTTGTTTAGTGCATGTGCCGCCGCTTGATCCACCATACCTATGTAGGCGAGGACCGCCAATTCTAGCCTCGCTGCATCGGCCTCGATCGACGCTCCTCTTTTTCCTTTGCCCTTTGTCGGCACCCCTTTTGTTAAGCAGGTTTTGAGATCGACGCCGTTAGCAGGGTTACCCTTCCGGCTTGGCCTTGGCAGGGTTATGGACGCCATTGGTTATTCTTCAGGGCTCTTAGCCCCATTTGCTTCTTGTCCGTAGTCGGACGCTCTACCGTTTTCAAGGTGATTTGGATCTTGTATATTATATCTGTATTCTTGACTCTTTGATTAGCTGTTGTATATATCTGTTCTGTGGGTCCCATCGAGGACTGTTGTGTAATGTTATTACTTCGTTTTCCACCCGCACGAAAGTGCCTGGTGGGCACCTTTGAATCGTTTCTATGCGGGTTTGGTGGATTTCGCTAAAACTTGCATAGGTTCGATTCTGAGGGTGTTACAGAGTTGTATCAGAGCTCAGCAGTTGCGATACCCCACAAGTCCAGCCTGTAGGATAACCTAGCTAACGGCCGCTGTAGAGTGTCAAAACTATTTTTGCAAAAACGGTTGGATAGTTCTGGTTAGGTCTTATTTTACTCCTTACCCCTCTGCTATTCATCTCTTACCTATACGTGTTTTGAATCCGCTCTCTTCTCTCTCTTCGAGTCCAGGAATTCTCGTGGTTGGGTTTCCGTCGTACCTTCAGGGTTTCGCTTCCTCCTTTGGTAATGGTGATGCTACGTCCGGTGTTCATGCTGCCCGAGGAATCCCTCGTCTGTGGTACCATTCTTTGTTCCTTGTTTGTGCCTTCCGGTGTTTCCCGACGCGACGACATCATCTGCGCCAGATCCGATGCAGAGTCTGCATCCCTCCTTTGTTTCCGAACCTCGATTGTCGAGATCTTCAGTCTGATTCCGAGAATGGTTGCACGCTTTTCTACTGATTGTGCGGAGTAATAGTTTGGGTGCGTGATGGATTGGCCCCCATGCCGACTACCCCTTCTATTCGCTTTCGTACATTGAAGTGGACGAGAATGCATCGGTTCCCTCTTTCCATCGAAGCTAGAGGTGGCTATATTTGTGGATACCTCTACCTTCGTCCTTTTGTTCCCGGAGTGTTCTCTCGACGATCACGGACAACGACCTCTTGTTAGTGGTGTCGCAAGGATCTACACAAAGCGAGAAGGCGGAGAACGCCGACCTTCCTTCCGGTACCATGAGGCGGATCTCGAGGGAGAGATCCATTGTTAGTGGTGTCGAATTGTGGCATCCCGCAAAACCACTACTAGAAAATCGCGTTGAATTTGTGCATTGCATCGTCATCATCATATGTTGTTTGTCAAAAACTATTTTTCGCAAAGCCCGATTTGTTTTCCAAACGCCCCATCTTAATTCAAATGCAAAGCCCGGTCTCCGGATTATTTTTGTTTGAATGCTATCAGTTTGCAAACGGTGTTAACAAGATAAATAAACATTATATTATTTTTTGCGGGGCAGTCGAACGGGCCGGATAGACCCGAACGACCACCCCATTTTTAAAAACGGTCCACCTAACCGCCCTTCTAAATCCTACAGCTACCTAAAACTTTACCCACACCCCCCCTTCCACCTCACCCCAACCAATAGCCCCTCGCCACCTCATCTCCCCTCTCTCCCTCACCCAATCCCCAACTGCCACCTAATACCACCAGCCACACCCCTCTCTCTATCTCCCAACTCTCACACCCCACCCAAACCGACACACGCACACACACGCGGCGCCTCTCCCATCCGCCCGGGCCCCACCCCGCACCCGCACGCCCCCGCGCGGCCCCAGCTCGCCCCTCCCTCGTCTTCCTCCCGCAGCGCCCGTGTCCCCGCCGCTCTCCCTCAGCTCCGTCCGCCTCTCTCCCTTCTCCATCCGCCCCGCCCGGCTCTCCTCTCCGCGTGCTCGCCCCACCGCCCGCCCGGCGACCATGAGCCGCAGCTCCTCCGCCCGCCCGTTCCGTGCCTCGCCGCCCAGCCCGCGTCGCCCTCCTCAACCCGCCATCGGCGCCCGCCCGCCTTCCTCCTTCTCGCTGGCGCGGGCACGCCTCAACATGCTGCCGCCCGAGCCAGACCGCGCCGTCCTCGCCTCAGCCTCTCCGCCTCCTCTCCCGCCCGCGGTTCGCATCTCCTTCCTCCGCTGCTCAGGCCGAGCCCTAGACCGACCGCCCGCGCCTGCCCGGCCTCGAGCCAGCGTCGCTGCACCGCGACGGCCCGAGCCGCCCTCGCTCCTTCCGTCTCCGGCCGGCTCGTCCCCGCTGCCACCGCCCGGCAGCCCGCCTCGGCCCCGCTTCCTCCGGTGCCGCCTCCGAGCTCGCCCCGAGCGGAGCCTCGCCGGGCCGCCCTCGTCGTTCTCCGGCCCGCTCCCACCTCGAACCGCTCCCCAACCGCGCGGCCGTCCTCGATCAAGACAAAGCAGCCGCCAGATCCCTTCGCCGCCAAGTTCCAACCCGCCATGAACAGCGCCGGGCTCGTCCCGTCATGTGCTTGCCGGCCGTTGTTGTCTGATGGTGGTGTGCATGGAGACGACATGAGAATGACACCCCGTGCCGGTTTCAAGTCCACACCGACAAGTGAAGCTGAAACGCCAAGATCTTCTCGCCAACCAGACCATCACCAAGACCTGCTTGCCCTGCAAGATCGACCGGGGACATTCAGGGTCATCTCCAAGACCGTTCACGGATCCGAAGACCCCAAGTTCTACTACAAGGACATGAAGATCTCGTTCTGGGATTCGATGACCCGAAGACCGAACCCGGCGCGCCCGAACCCCGTCAAGACTCCGAACCCTCTCGGATCCGAGGACCGAAGACGGCCGGAACGCCAAGACCAACCCGGTACACGGTCCCGACAAGACCCTCGCAATGGCAAGACCGACCCCGTGGGACCCGACAAGACCTACGCGACGATAAGAACGGCACCGACCCGGAAGAATCCGATGCGCCCTGACGCCGGACCAAGTCCTGCTTCCCGGACGCGACAAGAACTACCCCCAGTAGCTGAGAACGATCCCGGAGTCCGAACCTCGTTTACGTTGAACCTTGGACCCCGAGACCGACCCCGAACCCCGGAACCCAAGATCGTCGAGAACCCTAATGTGTGACCCTTTTCCTCGATACCCTATTTTTATAAATCATAACAACTTGTTGCAATTGAATTGTCATACTCGCATGCATATCTGTGGTTTGGGGGCCTTATGCCGATTCACCTCATAATTAAATATGGGGCCCATATGCGGGCAAATCTAGTCTCATATTGGCCTCATTTAAATTGATGTAGCGAACCGGTGCTATCTTTTACCATGCTAAAATGACATTTAATTTGTGGGGTAGCTAAACAACATGCACCACCTAATTAATTGTCGGGACCCCGGTTCCGCTTAATATGACCTAATTGCATCGCACCTTTGCCATGTCATACATCATACATGCATCATGCCCGATCTTTTGCCGTAGCATTAAATACTGCATCCGGTGTTTATTCTAGTGTTTTGCTTCTTCGCGGATAAGGCCATTGAGTTGATGTGAGCTTCGCCCCGATCTTCGGTTGAACCCTTCGACAATGTTTTCAGGCAAGCATCTCCCCCTTTCTACCTATCTTACTTTTATAGTATTTATTCCCTCCTGTTGATCTATTGCTATCTGTGTTGCGATGCTTTAGTTTCCGTACCCGTGATCTACCGTGCAGCCCTATATTGCCTTGGACACATCCTATTACCTGTTGTTTGGTAGATAGTTGGACTTGCGCGTCGTAGTCGCTCGCTCAAGTGCTGTTACGTGTTGTCAAATGCCACAATTGTTGGAGTAATGCCGCATGCTTGATGTTGGAGATGATCGTGGTTTTACTTATCGTTCACTTTAATTCCTGTTTAACAACTAAAATTGAAGTAAGCAGAGGCATCGGTGGGTGATAGAAAATATTTGGTTTCGACGCCCACTTGTGTCCGTAGGACCCAGTACTTGATACTGTTCCTTGATTTATCGCGCTATCCACATCCGGAGGTATATGGGACCCCCCAGCCGAGCTTGATTCATCTTATTTCTTGGGGCCACAAACTAGTTTCGGTTTTATTTACGATCCTGTACTTATGCCATGCTACTTATGTATTTACGATTGTGCGAGGAGCACATCTGTCTTGTTAGGATCGGGACACGATTCGCGGTGTCGACAAGCCCAGCCACACTTTCGGTTCCGATCGTTCCTGACGTCTACCCAAACCTTGAGTCCGTCTCGAGTCACCGCTTCGTTAGGGATCTACTTAAGGGTGGCCCCTGAAATATTTCTGAATCTTGTGATTGTTCAGTCGTGAAAGCCTCGTTGGGTTTTGATTTGGTTTTTCCGAGGTTGATCGAGCGTGTGTTGCTATTGGTGCACCCCGGCCGGGTAAAACTTTCTGAAAGCCGTGTCCGCGGATATGGACGACTTGGAGCACAGTATCTCGATCATAGACAAGCATAACTAAAGTTTATTGCTATAAATTTGACTTTATAATGACTAGTAATCAGCTTCACTATAATGGAATGGCTAATTAATACTGCCCACAACTGCTTGTTTGGCGTGTCGCTTGCGACCATTGTACCTGACTAGTAAGTATTGCAACTACAACGGAATGGCTGAATAAAAGTACCAACAACTGCTGGGTTTTGGGGTTATATCATGCCATCTGTATCTGATTAGTAATTGCTGCAACTATAACGGAATGGTTAACTAAAATGACCCACTGCTTATTTTATCAGGATGATTATCTAAACCTGACTAGTAATTGTCGCAACTATAATTGAATAAATAAAACTGCCAACTGTGTGAGTTCCTCGGTTGACTTCCTCGTTTGGTCTCGAGGGGGAAACACCAGGATGGGTTTGTTTGGTGTTAGTTTCAGGTTGGATCCGGATAGGTCATTCTTACCCTCTCGATAACCGCCATTGTATCGAGTCTCTATAGTTTGTTTAGTGCATCTTTCGCCGCCTTGATCCACCATACCTATGTAGGCGAGGACCGCAATTCTAGCCTCGCCGTGTCTTGGCCTCGATCGACGCTCCTCTTTTCCTTTGCCCTTTGTCGGCACCTTTTGTTAAGCAGGTTTTGAGATCGGCCGTTAGCGTGGTTACCCTTCCGGCTTGGCAGGGGTTATGGACGCCATTGGTTATTCTTCGTGGCTCTTATCCCCATTTGCTTCTTGTCCGTAGTCGGACGCTCTACCGCTTTCAAGGTGATTTGGATCTTGTATATTATATTCGTATTCTTGACTCTTTGAGTCATTTGTATATATCTGTTCTGTGGGTCCCATCAAGGACTGTTGTGTAATGTTATTACTTCGTTTTCCACCCGCACGAAAGTTCCTGGTGGGCACCTTTGAATCGTTTCTATGCGGGTTTGGCGGATTTCGCTAAAACTTGCATAGGTTCGATTCTGAGGGTGTTACATACTGGTTGTTTCTTGTACTACCACTTGGAAAACACGGTACTACCACTGCATTAAATGCTGCAACGGTCAGATTGGAGCTAGTGCTATAAATATCCCTTCACCTACCTTGGGACAAGGTGCTCATTTGCATTAAAGTCAAGAACACCATTGGAGACACCAAATCCACAAGATCTCCTCAATCCACCACCTGAAGTCCTTGATATTTGGGGAATCGAAGGAGGAGGCCTTGATCTACTACTTCACCAAAAGAGATCTTCATTTCCCCCTCATTCAATTGAGGGCCCCTTTGCTCTAGTGTTTTCTTGGAAACCCTAGTTCTAGATTTGGTTCTTACAAGCTTGTCTTGACAGCTTGCTTGTATTTGGGAGCCTCCAATTAAGTTGTGGATGTGTGCCCCAAACTTGTAAAGGTGCCGGCTTCCACCTTGAAGGTTGCCGATATAGTGGAAGGTGGATCGATCCCGTTGGGGTGAGATTCATCGGAGAACAAGGGAGGCCTCTTGTGGCGTTGGTGGTTTGAAACCACCCCCTCTCCAAACATAGACTTACTTCCCCTCAAAAGGAAGGAACTACGGGAAACAAATCCTTGTGTCTCCGCGTCCAGCACTTTGGTTACTTCTATCCTTTACCGCACTTTACTTACTTGTTCTTACTTAGTATTGTGTTAGCTAGTGTATATTTTTCACATAGGTAAATTCACCTTAGTTGCATTATCTAGAGAATTTACCTTATTATCAAACCTTAATTTGAAAAAGAAGAAAATTTGAAGTAGCACCTATTCACCCCCCTCTAGGTGCCCATATGATCCTTTCAATTGGTATCAGAGCCTCGGCTCTTTATTTGGGCTTTACCGCCTAAGAGAAGATGGGTAGCCGCGAAGGGGATGGTGATGGTGATCCTACCACGGTGACCATGGAAGATCTCAAAAACTTGGAAACAATATTGAGCTATTCCTTTGTCAACGAAGTCAAGAAGATGCTTGAGCAACTTCTTAAAGACAAAGATGGATCATCATCCCCCTCTCCTCAAGAGGATCCTCCATCCGTTTTACCTAAAGGGAATACTCCGGTATCCCCCGAGGATATGATGGTAAGGGGTAAACAAGATAAAACTAATTCCTCCACACAAAATGATGGAGGGAAGGGTGAGCACCGTGATTCATGGTACTCTCCCAACCCTCCAATCCCTCACCCTCATGTATACAATAGAGGTGACCCACCTAAGCTTGAAGAATCTGCTACTTTTGCTCAATGGCAATCACTAATGAGAACTCATATGCGCAACTCTTGCATTGAACTATGGAACATCATCGAGCATGGACTCTTTATTGGGGATCCAAACAACTTGACAAGAAGAGAGGTTGTCAACAGTCAACTCAATGCCACTGCCTTGCATATGATTCAACAAGGATTAGGTACAAAGGATTATCCACACATTGAGCACTTCAGCATTGCAAAGGAATCTTGGGATGCCCTCACTATATTGTTCGTTGGAAATGAGAGTATGAGGAGGAACCGGTATGATGCTCTAAGCAATGAAGCCAAAGGCTTCTACATTAAGGAAGGTGAAGATCACGAAGACATGTACCGAAGGCTCAAGACCATCGCCACCGCTTTTAGAAATGTAGGTGTCTCACATGTGGATGATGCGTGGATAAAAAGGAAATATCTGAGTGCACTCATGCCCTTTGAGCCCACCGACTTGAAGAGCCTACAAGGAAGACACAACTACCATCTCATGACCTCAAATGAAGTTATGCAAGAGATGGTCGCCTTCAAAGTTGCCGCCAAGAATGCCAAATATTCCCGTGCTCGTGCCCTTGGTATGAGCAACGTTGTCAATGTTGCTTTGAAGGCCAAAGTTGTGGACCATGGGGATGAAGATGATAGTGATGAAGGCCTCTCCATGGACCACCCCGATGAAGTCAAGATTGCTCATAGTAAATATATGGCTTTCTATGCAAAGAACTTTTGGAAGAACCCCGCCAAGGCCAAGATGGAAATGCAACGAAGAAGCAACCCAAATGGGAAAAGAGAAAATACTACTAGATTGAGAACTTGCTTCAATTGTGGTGACCGCTATCACTTTGTGGCAACTTGCCCCTATGAGAAGAGAGAATATCATGGGGGTAAGCTTGTGTTGAAGAAGACTCTCAAAGCACCTTACAAGAAACCCTTCATCAAGAAGAATCCCATCAACAAGAAGTCGGGAGAAATTGTCTTGATCACTCATGAAGAATACTCCTCCGACAATGAAGATGATGAAGATGAGGAAGAGGAAACTTCTAATGGTGGCGGCTCTAGCCACTACTTCTACTCCAATATTCTCTCTCTTCTATTCTCCAAATGAGAATTCTCCCATCAAGAACGTCACTTGCCTTATGGCAAGAGGAACGGAGGTATCCTCATCATCTCACTCCACTCCCTTAGCTAATGATGAAACTGATGATGAGATGTCTCTTGATGTTAAAAAGGAATTAATTACTTTTGATGAGTTTATGACTAAAATATAAGGGGATGCTAAGATACATTTTGGTAACACCCTAGATCAACTTTCCCAGACACAAGATCTCCTAGATGTAAGATGTAAACTTGGGCATGAACACATGATTGAGCTAGAGGATTTAAACAATGCTCTAGAAGAAGAACAAGAGACTAGGTTGTCACTTGAATTAAAACATGAAGGGCTTGACGAGGCCAATGACATTATTGTTAACAAACTCATCAAAGAGCGTGATCATGCTATTGCTAAATACAAAAGGACTAAAAAGGACAAGATTGAGTTTGGTATGGTTCATGAAAAACTTGCCGAGGACTTTAGTTTTCTTAACAAGGCTCACAAGGCTTTGGAAAGTGAACTCTTGTCACTCACAAAGTCCCATGAAATGCTTCAAACTCAATTGACCAAAATTCCTTCACCTAGTAACTTCATTCCATCTAGTAGTACAACTATTCTTGAAGAAAATGCTAGGTTGAAGGGGGAGCTAGCCAAGGCCACATTTCCACAAGGCAACAATTCCATTGATGATCTTTTGAGTAAGAAAAGGCCTTGTGGTGAAAAAGGGGGCATTGGTTTTGTCTCCAAAACCAAGAAGAAGAACAATAAGAAGAAGAAGGCCAAGCCCGCACAAGAGACCAACAAGACCATTGTGGATAGTAAGACCACAAGTGGTAAAACTATGTCTCATGATGACTTTGCGGGAAGTGCTAACCCTCACTATGTTCTAATGCGTGATTTTTATGGTGATGTGTATGCACAATATGTTGGGCCATATGATGGTTATATTGCTTGGTCTATTTGGGTTCCCAAGACCCTTGTTGCTAACAAAAGAGGACCCATTGAAAAATGGGTACCTAAAAATTAGCTTGATCTTTTGTAGACTTATGCTTCCGGAGGGTCAAAGTGGGTGCTTGATAGTGGTTGCACAAGTCATATGACCGGAAGCTCGTCTATTGTCCAGGACTTAAAGCCAAATGATGATCAAATCACCGTAACATATGACGACAAATCAAAGTCTAAGGTAATGGGTTTCGGCAAGGTAGTGATTGCTCACGACATTACACTCGTGAACGTCATGCTTGTTGAGACCCTTGGATACAATTTACTTTCAGTCCATGCTCTTGGAAAGATGGGCTTTGCCGTCTTTATTGATGTTGATATAGTGGTCCTCTTGTGGAGCAGGTCTCTCAAGGTCGCTTTTGTTGGGTACGTCGAACATGACTTGTATGTGGTGGACTTTGCGGGGCAAGCCACTACAAGTCCGATGTGCTTATTCGGAAAGGCCAATGTGGGTTGGTTATGGCATCGCTGACTAGCCCATGTCAGCATGAGAACTTTGCAAAGTCTCCACAAGGAGGGCCATATTGTTGGACTAAAAGAAAACGTTTCCTTTGCCAAAGATCGTGTTTGCAGGGCATGTGTTCTAGGGAAGATGCATGATTCTCCTCACAAGCCTAAGAACCACATCAAGTCTACCAAGATCTTGGAGCTCCTCCATGTGGACCTTTTCGGTCCTCCATCTCATGCAAGTCTTGGTGGTAAGAAAGATTGTTTGGTGATCGTTGATGACTTTTCAAGATATTCGTGGGTATATTTCTTCAAGTTGAAGAGTGAGACCCAAAATACCTTCATAGACTTCATCAACATGGTCCAACGTCAATACAGTCTTCCCGTGTTGATTATAAGGAGTGACAATGGCACCGAGTTCAAGAACTACACCTTGAATGATTTCCTTAGTGATGAGGGGATAAAACATCAATATTCCCCTACATACACCCCTCAACAAAATGGTGTGGCCGAAAGGAAGAACCGGACTCTTATTGAGATGGCTAGGACCATGTTGGCGGAGTTTAAATCTCCATACAACTTTTGGGACGAAGACATCTCCACCGCTTGTCATGCTTCAAACCGGCTCTACCTCCGCAAAGAAATCAACAAGACTCCATATGAAATACTTACCGGTAACAAGCCCAACATATCTTACTTCTGGGTGTTCGTTTGTAAGTGTTTGTATCTCATAAAAGGTGTTCGTTTGTCCAAATTCGAGTCTAAAGCATTAGAGGGTATTTTTGTTGGCTATGGTCTCGAATATCACACCTATAGAATCTATGATAAGCTCTCCGGAGCCGTCATAGAATCTTGTAGTGTGACCTTTGAAGAATATGATGGTCCCCAAGGGGGGCGTGTTGATTCTTGTGATGCAGATGATGAAATGCCTCATGATGCCATAGGAAGAATGGGTGTGGGATATATATGCCCCGTTGAGGAACCCCTTATGGCGGATCGAGAAGAACTATGATCCACTCAAATGGAGCCCTCATCCTCACAACATCAACAATATCCATCCACCAAGGAGGGAAATGACTCAAGCCAAAGACAAGATATGGACCATCAACATGATTATCATATTGACAACTCTAGTCAAGGGGAGATTGATACATTCTCCAGGATGTCAAGTGGTGCCAAGGCAATTACTCAAGGAAGATCCATACAAAATGCTTTGAGACAAGCTCAAATTGATGCTAGAAGGGCACTTGATCAAGACCAAGATCAATCTTTGCTTCTCAATGAAGAGAATGATTCCGATGATGATCAAGGTCAAGTTGATGGTCAAGCCGAGGATCAAAATGATGAAGAGGGTCCCCCAAGAAACAACATGGAGATCCACGCTCGTCGCGAAGCTAGAAAGGAAAGAATGTTGGAATTAAGAGACCACACTCTACAAAATGTAGTTGGTGACCTAAGGAAAGGCATTTCCACAAGAGCACAATTGAAGAGGTTCAGTGAACATCAAGCACACATCTCCATGATTGAACCTAAGAAAGTGTGGGAAGCTCTTGAAGATTCGGATTGGTTATAAGCTATGCATAAAGAGCTCAACAACTTTGAGAGAAACAAAGTATGGAAGTTAGTTGAGAATCCAAAAGATTGCCGCAATGTTATTGGAACAAAGTGGATATTCAAGAACAAGCAAGATGAGCATGGAATTATAGTAAGGAACAAGGATAGATTGGTTGCACAAGGGTATTCTCAAATTGAAGGCATTGATTATGGAGAGACTTATGCACTCGTGGCTCGCCTTGAGTCCATCTGTATCCTTCTTGCTTATGCGGCACATCATAACTTCAAGTTGCAACAAATGTATGTAGAGAGTGCATTTCTTTATGGTCCATTAAATGATTTGGTATATGTTAAACAACCCCCGGGATTTGAGGACCCCATCTTCCCAAACCATGTCTACAAACTTGATAAGGCTCTCTATGGGCTCAAGCAAGCCCCACACACGTGGTATGAGCACCTTAGAGAGTTATTGTTTGACCGTGGATTTGAGGTTGGGAAAATCGATCCCACTCTTTTTACTAAGAGAGTCAATGGGGAGCTTTTTGTATGCCAAATATATGTTGATGATATTATCTTTGGTTCATCTAACAAAGCTTTTAATGATGAATTCTCAAAGCTTATGACTAGTAGGTTCCGAATGTCTTTGATGGGGGAGTTGAGAGTATTTCTTGGTTTTGATATCAAGCAAGTTAGAGGAGGGACATTCTTCAATCAAGCCAAGTACACTCAAGATATGCTCAAGAGATTCAAAATTCAATATTTAAATGGAGCTCCTACTCCCATGGCTACAAAGACTCATCTAGAACAAAATCCAAATGGTAAAGATGTGGATCAAAAGGTATACCGGTATATGATTGATTCTTTGCTTTACCGTTGTGCATCTAGACCCGATATTGTGTTGAGTGTAGGTGTATGTGCAAGATATCAAGCGACTCCTAAAGAAAGCCATTTGATGGAGGTCAAGAAAATCTTTTGATATTTAGTTCATACCCCATTTTATGGTCTTTGGTATCCTCGAGGCTCAACATTTTCTCTTTGTGGATACACGGATTCGGATTGGGCGAGTGATAAGGATGATAGAAAATCAACATCCGGGCTTTCCAATTCCTTGGTAGGTCTTTGGTATGTTGGTCTTCTAAGAAGCAAAATTGTATATCTCTCCACCGCCGAAGCCGTGTATGTGGCAGCTGCTAGTGCTTGCACCCAATTTCTATGGATGAGGAAAACTTTAAAGGAATACAGTGTCCATTGTGACAAAGTGCCTCTTCTATGCGACAATGAAAGTGCCATCAAGATTTCCTACAACCCGGTGGATCACACAAGGACAAAGCATATTGAGATTCGCCATCACTTCATTAGAGATCATGTTGCTCGAGGTGATATTGATATATCTTATGTGTCAACCAAAGATCAACTTGTCGATATCTTCACGAAGCCACTTGATGAATCAAGGTTTTTCTATTTGAGGAATGAACTAAATATCATAGATTCAAGGAGCTTGACTTGATTATCTGTAACATCCCTAAAATCATGTTTACAAAGATTTCATATCATTCATGCATGCATACCATTTAGGGATCATTTTCCAACTCATTTCAAGAAAACAGAAGCACTTAGTGCTATTATTTTATGTGAGAAAACACTAATCAAATGCCACTCTCAAATGAGAGTATAATTGTTTTAAACCAAGCTTTGTTTGCTCTCATGTTGTTTTGGTTGAATGATAGAGTTTTTACAAAAATTTATAAAACAAATATGGTTCTAAAACCATCTTCTAAACTTATTTAAATCAAATACTATGGCACTGTTTATTTTAATTATTCAAAGGGACAAAGCAAGTACAGAGAGACAACATGGTTTTATGCCCAAATGTATGAAGGTTACACTTTACAAAAATCCAGAAAAGGTTTGGTTTTCAAATGCTTTTGAATTGTTTGAAAATGAATCCTGAAATTCATTCTGGAAAAAGAAAAAGGAATTGAAAACCCAATTGGGCCCGGGGCCACATTCCAGCCCGACAAACGAATCAGCCCACCCGGGTTCCCCCTTTCTCCTCTATTTCTCACCGCGCTCGCGCACACCCCCTCGCTGACAACTTGGCCCCGCATCCACGTCACTCCGTAGTCCCCAAATCTCGCATGCGACCGACGCCACCGCGGCCGTTTCCTCCCGAGCAAATGCCGCGCGTTAATCTCGCCCCCGCTCCAGCTACTTAAACCCCTCCCCCTCGCGGCCATTTCCCCCAACAGAGCTATCCAGAAGCGCCATCAGGCTGCCAGTATTTGCCCTCACACCGCCGCGGTACCGACAAACTCCGGCGTGCGATTCCGGTGAGCTCTCGTCACCCCTTGCTGTCTAATCTTGCCAGCATGATTGTAGCAACCTTGCACATCTTCTAACCCCATTGGTGCATGCTAGGACTATCTGGAGCCTCGCCAACGACGACGACCGCAAGTGCCCGACGCAGCCGCAAACTCCGACGAGTTCTCCTGGTTTGTACCGACCGCTCCTCTCTATCTCACTCATACTCACATGCTCGCCTCGTCTGCACGCATCTAACGCCACCTCTCTTGTGCCTTAGCATGAGCCGTAGCGTCACCATTGTCTCCATCCGCACACGCCCGACGACAGCAACGACTCCGGCGAGCAATACCTGTCAACCGCGAGCACCCCTTCGCCAACCAAGCCCACCTTGAGTATCAGCAGCGCACGGCGAACTCGGTAAGCCACCTCACCCTCTCCCGCACGACCTAGATCGTCGGCAACGAATCTGACAGAGCCGCCGCCGCTAGCACCGCCCGTCTGTGGTCGTTTGATCCGTGGCCGTAGGATCTAGATCCAACATGTAGTAATAGATCTGTAGCGAAGAGGTAAACAGCAGATCTGACCGTGCGATTTAAATTAGATCTAGCGGTCCATGTTAGTCGATCCGCACGAATCGGTATCAACCAATCAGAACACGCTGCCTGTCTGTAGGTTTGATTTAAAACCAGAATTTAGATCTATTAGATGTTTAAACTTGTAAAATTCATAAATTTTAATTCCCACGTCCAAATTTGACAAATTTTATATCATTGGAATCAGGAGAGAAAATCCTTTCCATTTATGCAATGTGTTTAATGTTTTGCCTCTGTTAAAATGATTGTTTTTACAGAAACATTTGTAGGCATAATTTGTGTATAGTAATTATTTGAAAAATGTTTTGTTGTTCAAATAAAGTTTAATTGGCAAGTTTTGAACTTGTTTAAGATTCAGTACTGTGTACTTGTCTTGTTTGGTGTAGAAAATCATCACATGGCATTTTGCATGCATTCATATATTTTTGCTTGTTTATATTTGTATGTGATTTGGTGCCATTATTTTATGTGTAGATTTTGGTGCAAATAGTGATTGTGATTGTGAAGATTGTTGCTACTCCCCAAACTACCAAGGCAAGTGGTGCTTCATGATTTTATTCCTATGTTTTTCAACTATGAACTAGAAATATTTTGCTAGACTTGCATGAATATTTTGATCTATATGCTATGCTTGGGAAATCTTAGTTGTAGAATTTCTAAGTCAAGATACTTATCAATGCCATGCTTAGCCTAGCTAGTAGCAACCAAGGGTGGTTATATATTCATGCTACGAAAAGTATTTCTAAGTCTTTGGACTTGTGTTTTTGCTTAATAAAACAACTAAGTAAATGAAACCCCTGGGTGGAATGGAAAGAATGGTTTGTGTTGAGTGGTTACACAAGGCCCATGTCTATGGTTTACCTTGTGTATCTCACTTGTGGAAAGCCACCCAGGAACAAAGGGATTTGAGATGCCATATGTTAAGAAGCTTCTAGTGTAGCCACATGGCAATATGGGCTCTGCCTGGATCACATAGGTTGCAATAACTTAGCCATTTGGACAATTGGTGGTAATGGGTTGATAGGTTGGAACGCGTCCATTTGGTCTAAGGGAAGGCTTCTGAAAGGTCCTGTCTTGGTGAAAATCAAGTCTTGTGGGGAAAGTGCACAACCTCTGCAGATGGAAGAATCTAAGTACTTAGCCATGTCCCTGGTATTGGACAACTTGAGCATCAAGACATGGAAGCTATCAAGAATCTCCTCATCCCAATTTCTAAGTTAAAACTTGTGGTTGAACAAGGGTGAAGGTTCACCAATTTCTATTGGTGGTTCCTTGGGAAGGTTTTGTCAAAGAAAAACTTAGTGTTTTCAACTGATAGGTAAAACCTATTTTGAGCAAAGCAAGCCTAAGCTACACTTAGCCAAAATGCATATAGTATCTAGACTTCTAATATTCTACTAAGGTATCACTTGCCAATACTATTCCAATGTATTGACCCACTGTGGCTGTAACTTGTGATGTTGCAGGTTACTCTGATGATGATTAGGGGTTATGAGTCTACACTCAACATGTTTGCCTGTGGCACATGAAGATGAAGACTTATTTATCTTATTATATATTGAACTCTTGTATTAGGCCTGTGGCCATGGAGTTTGTAAAAGACTATGTTTGTCTCTGGAATGATATGTAATAATGACCTTTGTTTCTGTGTACTTCATCTTAAACTGTGGATGCTAGCATTGATCCAGGGACTAGCATTGCAATCACAGGGATCCTTACCTTTATAAAGGGAGGGATCTTTGCTTCAAGTTATGAAATTCTTTCTTCTTCAAACTCATCACTCCGGATGAGGTTGACACTAATGCTAAGAGGAAGGAGAAGTTCCTCGAAGGATGGAACGATGAACTGAACCTGCAGCTATCTGTGGCCTATGTTCCCACTTATCAGTCTCTTTGTGACAAGGCTGCTATTTTGGAGAGCAAGATGAAACAGGTTGAAAGCGGGAAGAGGAAGCACTCTGACAAGCATAGCTCGGGATCGTCTCACAAGCGTTCCCATTATGTTGATAGTGGGAATTCTGGATCCCACAAGCATGGGAAGTACAACAAGCACCACAAACACAACCGTGATCATGACAACAAGCACCACGGTAGTCATGACAATGACAAGTACAAGAATCACAAGAGTGGATATAAGAGCCACCACAATGGAAATGGAAGTGGTAGTGGAAGCCAGCCTGTCAAGAAGGATCTTAGTCAGGTTGAATGTTTCAAGTGCAAGAAGATGGGGCATTATGCAAATGAATGCCTAGAAAAGAAAGTTGAAGGACCCAACAAGCCCAACCCTTTCCAAAAGAGAGATCTATGAGGAACCTGATGCTGTTGCTGGTAAGTTCAAACTCAATTCTGTTCCAGCATTTGTTCTCTTTGATACTGGTGCATCTCATTCATTCATATCAAGAGCATTTGTTGAAATAAATGAACTACCGGTAGAAACTATTGGGTGTCCTATAAAAGTAAGTTCTCCTGGCGGAGAAATGATAGTGAACTCAGGATGTCATGATCTAGTAATAGAGTTTGGGAAGTATAAGTTTCCCGTTAATCTGATAATCCTAAACTCCCAAGGATTGGATGTCATTTTGGGAATGGACTGGATGACTAAGCACAAGGGAGTGCTAGTTTGTGCTAACCATACTGTCTCGCTCACAACTCCAGAAAACAAAAGGATTAGATTCAAGACCAACTTTGAATTAAAAGGGAGTAATCTAAATTCTCTTAAGGGGGTTAGCATAGACAGTGTGCCAATTGTGAGTGAATATCCGGATGTGTTTTCGGAAGAATTGCCGGGAATGCCACCAGATAGATATGTGGAGTTTCTTATTGATTTGCTACCAGGATCTGGACCAATAGCAAAATGACCGTACAAGATGTCAGTTGATGAGTTTAAAGAACTCAAGAAACAACTTGGAGAACAGTTGCAGAATGGATTTATTCAACCAAGTTCTTCATCTTGGGGAGCACCAGTGTTGTTCGTAGAAAAGAAGGATAGAAGTAAAAGGTTATGCATAGATTACCGTTCACTCAATTAAGTGACTATCAAGAACAAATACCCTTTGCCTAGAATTAATGACTTGTTTGATCAGCGAGAAGGAGCCTGTGTGTTCTCAAAGATTGATCTCTGATCAGGATATTTTCAGCTTAAGATAAGAGAACAAGACATACCTAAGACAACTTTCACCACTAGGTATGGATTGTATGAGTACACCGTGATGCCTTTTGGTTTGACAAATGCCCCAGATTATTTCATGAACATGATGAACAAGGTGTTCATGGAGTTCCTCGACAAGTTTGTTGTCGTATTCATTGATGACATTTTGATCTACTCCAAGAGCAAAGAAGAACATGAAGGACATTTGTGTTTGATACTTGAGAAGCTTAGAGAGCATAAGATGTATGCAAAATTCAGCAAGTGTGAGTTTTGGTTGAATGAAGTTGGATTTCTTGGACACGTTGTGTCAGGAGATGGTGTAGCAGTTAATCCTGCTAAAGTTTCAGCTGTAACTGAATGGGAATCTCCTAAGTCAGTGAAAGAGGTTCGTAGTTTCCTTGGCTTGGCAAGATACTACAGAAGGTTCATTGAGAATTTTTCCAAGATAGCTAAGCCAATGACGGAGTTACTAAAGAAAGACAAGAAATTTGCTTGGTCTGAAGGATGTGAACTTAGTTTCCAAGAATTGAAGAAGAGACTAGTGACAGCACCAGTCTTATGTCTGCCATATTTGGAGAAGGATTTCCAAGTGTATTGTGATGCATCTCATCATGGATTAGGTGCAGTACTTATGCAAAAAGGGAAAGTTGTGGCTTATTCCTCGAGACAACTCAAAACTCATGAGGTAAATTACCCTACTCATGATTTAGAGTTAGCTTCTGTTGTCCATGCACTCAAAACATGGAGACACTATCTTTTGGGAAAGCGATGTGAAGTGTTCAGAGATCACAAAAGTTTGAAGTATATCTTCACCCAGAAAGAAATTAACATGAGACAAAGAAGATGGCTAGAACTCATCAAGGACTATGACTTGAGTTTGCAATACCACCCTGGTAAAGCAAATGTTGTAGCGGATGCTCTAAGCCGTAAGGTTTTTGTGAATGGCCTTACTAATGGAGAATTGCCAGATGATCCGTGTGCCCAATTTAGAGATCTCAGATTGGAAATTGTGCCTGAAGTACATCTCATGTCATTGGATGTTCAACCCACTTTGTTGGACAAAATTAAAGAAGCCTAAAATACAGATAAGGAAATTGAAGAGATTAAGGAAAAGATTGGCAAAGGAAAAGCCAAAGGATTCCATGAAGAAGAACAAGGTACTTTATGGTATGGAAAACGTATCTGTGTTCCACAAGATCCGGAGCTTCGGAAACTGATTTTACAAGAAGCACACAACACACCATATTCCATTCATCCGGGTAACACCAAAATGTACATGGATATGAAAGAAAGATTTTGGTGGAATAATCTCAAGAAGGACATCGCCGAACATATTGCTTTGTGTGATGTATGTAGTAGAGTGAAAGCGGAACATAAGAAACCGGCAGGATTGCTACAACCACTACCTATTCCTGATTGGAAGTGGGACAAGATTGGCATGGATTTCATCACCGGATTGCCAAGGACCAGGTCAGGATATGACTCTATTTGGGTAGTAGTGGATCGCCTAACTAAAGTGGCTCATTTTATACCCGTGAAGACAACTTATACAAGTGCTAAGTTAGCCAAGATCTATATGAGTAGGATTGTATGTCTACATGGAGTACCCAAGAGTATTGTGTCTGATAGGGGAACTCAATTCACTTCTATTTTTGGAGGCAACTACATGAGTCATTGGGAACGAGGTTGGAATTCAGCACTGCTTTTCATCCTCAGACTGATGGACAAACAGAAAGGACCAACCAGATTCTTGAAGATATGTTGAGGGCATATGCCCTAGACTATGGAGCCAGTTGGGATGAAAGTCTGCCTTATGCTGAATTCTCTTATAATAATAGCTATCAAGCCAGTATTGAGATGGCACCATTTGAGTTTCTCTATGGGAGGAAGTGTACCACCCCATTGGTATGGAATGGTGTGGGAGAAAGAAGTTTGTTCGGACCATAACTAATCAAAGAGGCTGAAGAGAAAGTCAAGCTTGTTAAGGACAGATTGAAGATAGCACAGTCCCAACAAAAGAGCTACGCAGATCCTAAGCGTAGAGAAGTCACCTATGAGGTGGGAGATAGAGCTTATCTTTGTCACATCCCAAGATTTTCCAAATCTTGTAATGTGAAAATAAATGAATAAAACAAAACTTTGTTTAATTTTTCAGAGCCAGAAGAAACTTTTTGAATTCAATTGGAACTTCAAACCCATTTTGAAATAAATAAAATCCTAAAGGGATTTAAAAAGATAAACATTTTAAATAAAGGAAAATAAAAATGTTTTGGAAGTACCATTATTGATCTTTTAGAATAAAAGATTTTGTTTTTAAAGGAAAAGATGGGTTTATAGATAAAAGAACATTTTATAAAACCCAAATTAAACCTTGGCCAAACCTTGGTATTAAACATTTTACTTTGAATAAAAATAAACAAAGGTTTATTTAAATAAATTAATAAGGTTTAATATTTAACTTCATTTAAATAAAAGGTTTACCAATTTAGATTGAAACATCAAAAACTTATTAAAGTATTTAAAATAAGTTTTCTAAATATTTGATATTCACAAATAAAATCTACTAAAGTGTTTTGGCTTTATTTTAGATTCAAAATAAATATCTCAGTAAAACAAATCCTATTTTGATTTAAAATGGAAGTCTATTATATTTAATTAATAATGGGCCCTAAAATAAAATGTTATTTTAAACAAGTTTCCAAGTATTCCTTACTTTCAAATAAAACCTACTGAACTGGTTTTGAAAATATTTGGGTTTTAAATGAAGATTTTATTAATCAAAACAAACCCTATTTTATTAAATAACAAAAAGATCCATTTTATTTAACTAAAGGATGGATCCTAAAAAGAATAAAAATTATTATTTGATTTTGGAATGTGGTTTATGTTACTGAACAGAACCAAATTCATAGTTGCAAGGTTTGTTGATTGTTTGTATTGATTTGAGTATGATTTGTTTGTTTGAAATTTCAAAACAGAAATCAGAAATAGAAAAAGAAAAGGTTACAGAATAAAAAAATGAATTTGAGCCAGACCCAACCCAGCAGCCCACTAAGGCCTAGCAAACCAGCCTAGTTTCCCTCCCCGGAGAAAAACGAATCGCACTCAGTATCTGACCCGCAGAGAGAATGACCGGTGGACCCTCTCCTCCCGCTCATTCCTCGCTGACAGTAGGTACCCACACCGCCAGCACATCTTCTTCCTCCTCGCGCTAACGACGCCCTGCCATTGCTGCCCATTTAAGCCGGCGTTGAATACGCATTGATTCCGCGACCGTTACTCGCCGTGACTGCGTGCACTTAAGCGCCTCTCCTCCCTCTATCATTTCCCTCAAGCTTCTTCCTCTCTCTGCCCCGAGGCTGCCCCAATTTGACTCGAACACCGCCTCTGCTCCGACGACCCTCCTTGCCGATTCCGGCAATTCAACACCGCCCCGAGCCTCCCTGAGCACACTAGCAGACTCCCCACTCACAGACAATCCTCCCCGTGCCTTTCGTTCGACCGCGGGCGTCCCTAAACTTCGCCTTCGTCAAGCTTCAAGCACCGCCGTAACTGGTTCTTCTCCGACGAGCCCCACAGATAGATTCCGACCGCCCCGCGCCCTCTCGTTCACGCACACAGCTCTGCCTTGATCTTACGCTCCTAACCGTACCCTCATTTTGCTTCGGGGTGAACCACAGAGTTGACTTCGACCACGACCACGCGCAACCGACGCCAGCAGGAACTCCGGCGAGCAATTGCCGCAGTACCCGAGCCCCCCTTGTCAAGCCAACAGCATGTTGAGCGTCACCACAGCCCTGCGATTCTGGTGAGCACTTTTCCTCCCCTTTTTGCTTCCTGTAGCCGCCGTAGCGCCACCGTCTGGCCGTGCGCCACCGCTAGCCGCCATCGGCGCCGCTCACTTTTGGTCCAGCGAGTCAGTACCATAGGATCTAGTTTGAACGAGCGAGATTAGATCACTTAAACTCGAAAAGGTACGCAGTCAGCGCCGTGCGATGCCACTTGATCTAACGGCCTGCAGCCCGCAATCCACCCGAACCGGTACCGTCCAGTTAAAACACGCCGCGTGTCACCGATTTCGTTTAAAAACAAATTTGAAAACAGAATTATTTGCAAACTTCAAACCCTTGTAACTTTCAAACCACATGTCCAAAAATTGCAAATTTTATGTCGTTGGATTCAGGAGAACAAGACCTAATCAACCCTGCCCTTAGTTTAGAAAATAGTATATGTTATCCTGTTTGAAATTGCAGA
This sequence comes from Avena longiglumis, assembly GCA_030063025.1. Lineage (NCBI taxonomy): Eukaryota > Viridiplantae > Streptophyta > Magnoliopsida > Poales > Poaceae > Avena > Avena longiglumis. The sequence goes on from CP125973.1 coordinate 226,696,478, forward strand.
AACTTTTGTATGCTTGTTTAGAATATAAAAATTGTTTAAAAATGATTTTGAGGTTAAAACCTTTGCAAAAGGTTTGTTGTGACCTTACTGACCCTAGGAACCAACCCATGGTTTTGAAAATGAAATTGGAAAAATTTAGAATGGATTAATTGAATTATTCTACTCTAGCTAAATAAAGATAATGGTTTTATTATGAAAAAGGATTTTGGAATAAAAACCTTGGGAAAATATTTTGATTCAAAGCTACTGAACCAAAACACCAAGACTTGAGAGTTAGAAACTTTTGGTGAGAAACTTAAAGATTTTTGATTTGATAAAACCATTTTCCACCATATAAAATATTGAATGGAATTTTAAAATAGTTTTTGGGCAAAACCCTCTAACTAATGACTTTGCCCTTTTGGTAAATGACCAATTTGGACCTTACAAAGTTTAGAAACCTAGTGGAGACCATCCTTGCAATAGAACCATCCTTTGCATACTTATGCATGACTTAGTTTCCTTTTTGTCTTGTGTGTGTGATTTTGTTTGAGTAATGGTGGTTTGGAATGTCAGTTGATTTGGTGTTTGCTTGATTGACTTGTAGTGAAATTAGCAAAGTGTGAGACTAGCAAGATCAAGGAGTGAACCCTCATTCCCTACCAAAAAGGCAAGTTACACTATCATACAAATGCCCTACTATTTTCATTATACTTAGTGGATTATGAAAATATGCATGAAAACAATTTTTGTACTTATGCTATGCTAAATCCTAATAGGATTCCCTATACACTCCTTAGTGAAAATATTGTAAGTTGTACATGCTTAGCCATGCTATATTTTGAAAAGAGATACATGTTGAGATTTTACAAAGGTTGAGAAAAGGACTTGTGTTTTACATAATAAAACAAGGACTCAATGAACCACCTAGGTGGTGGATACTTCAATTTTTGGAGAAGGTGGCAACAAAAGGGTCCATGTTTGTGGGAATCACTTTGTGTTGTGCTCCAAAAGAAAACCACCTAGGAAACTTAGAGATTGAACATGTTTCTCTAATTGTGGCTTTCGTGTGCAACCACATGCTATTATGGCTCTGGCTTAGTCAACTACATTAGGAAGACCCATACATTGTCTTTAGTTACCGGACATGGGGATCTGGAATGCTTCATGGGGGCTGAAGACAAGCTAGCAATGATGTATGGGAGGACCTTTTGGAAAGACTTCGTCACACTCTCAGTCTGCCGGTACTCCATCTTGATGAGCACTAATCCAGTAGGCCACTGGTGGCAACAAGATGGGATTGTGTCATGTGGGTAAAGTGTACTCCTTCTGCAGAAGTTAATAAAATCTAAGTACTTAGCCGTGTCCCCGGTTATGGACAATACTGAGCAACTAAAGTTTGAACTATGGGAGATCTTAGTGCTATTATTTTAAGAAACAGAAGCACTTAGTGCTATTATTTTATGTGAGCAAACACTAATCAAATGCCACTCTCAAATGAGAGTATAATTGTTTTAAACCAAGCTTTGTTTGCCCTCATGTTGTTTTGGTTGAATGATAGAGTTTGGACAAAAATTTATAAAACAAATATGGTTCTAAAACCATCTTCTAAACTTATTTAAATCAAATACTATGGCACTGTTTATTTTAATTATTCAAAGGGACCAAGCAAGTACAGAGAGACAGCATGGTTTTATGCCCAAAAGTATGAAGGTTACACTTTACAAAAATCCAGAAAAGGTTTGGTTTTCAAATGCTTTTGAATTGTTTGAAAATGAATCCTGAAATTCATTCTGGAAAAAGAAAAAGGATTTGTAAACCCAATTGGGCCTGGCGCCACCATTCCAGCCCAGCAAACGAACCAGCCCACATGGGTTCCCCCTTTCTCCTCTGTTTCTCACCGCCAGCACCCCTCGTGATAATCGGGCCCAGAGCCACGCCACTCCGTCGTCCCCAAATCTACGCTGCGATCGCCGCCTTGTGCTTCTCCCGAGCAAATGCTCTTCAATCCCATTGATGCCGCACGTTAATCTCGCCCCCTTTCTAGCTACTTAAACCCCTCCCCCTCGCGGCCATTTCCCCCAACAGAGCTAGCCAGAAGCGCCACTAGGCTGCCAGTATTTGCCCTCACACCGCCATGTACGGCAAACTCGACGCGACACGGTGAGATCTCTCGTCGCCTTCTTTGTCTAATCTTGCCAGCATGATCGAAGCAACCTTGCGCATCCTCTGACCCCATTGGTGCATGCTAGGACTATCTGGAGCCTCACCAACGACGACGACCGCAAGTGCCCGACGCAGCCGCAAACTCCGACGAGCTCTCCTGGTTTGTACCGACCGCGCCTCTCTCTCTCACTCATACTCTTGCTCGCCTCGTCTGCACACGTCTAACGCCACCTCTCTTGTGCCTTAGCGTGAGCCGTAGTGTCGCCACCGTCTCCAGCCACACACGCCCGATGACAGCAACGACTCCGGCGAGCAATACCTGTCAACCGCGAGCGCCCCTTCGCCAACCAAGCCCACCTTGAGTATCAACAGCGCACCTAGATCGTCAGCAATGACTCCGACAGAGCCGCCGCCGCCACTCGCCGCCGCTAGCGCCGCCCGTCTGTGGTCGTTTAATCCGTGGCCATAGGATCTAGATCCAACGTGTAGTAATAGATCTATAGCGAAGAGGTAAGGAGCAGATCTGACTGTGCGATTTAAATTAGATCTAGCGGTCCACGTTAGTCGATCCGCACGAATCGGTATCAACCAATCAAAACACGCCGCATATCTGTAGGTTTGATTTAAAACCAGAATTTAGATCTATTAGATGTTTAAACTTGTAAAATTCATAACTTTTGATTCCCACGTCCAAATTTGACAAATTTTGTATCATTGGAATCAGGAGAGAAAATACTTTCCATTTATGCAATGTGTTTAATGTTTTGCTTCTGTTAAAATGATTGTTTTTACAGAAACATTTGTAGGCATAATTTGTGTATAGTAATTATTTGAAAAATGTTTTGTTGTTCAAATAAAGTTTAATTGGCAAGTTTTGAACTTGTTTAATATTCAGTACTGTGCACTTGTCTTGTTTGGTGTAGAAAATCATCACATGGCATTTTGCATGCATTCATATATTTTTGCTTGTTTATATTTGTATGTGATTTGGTGCCATTATTTTATGTGTAGATTTTGGTGCAAATAGTGATTGTGATTGTGAAGATTGTTGCTACTCCCCAAACTACCAAGGCAAGTGGTGCTTCATGATTTTATTCATATGTTTTTCAACTATGCACTAGAAATATTTTGCTAGACTTGCATGAATATTTTGATCTATATGCTATGCTTGGGAAATCCTAGTTGTTGTAGAATTGCTCGAAATTTCTAAGTCAAGATACTTATCAATGTCATGCTTAGCCTAGCTAGTAGCAACCAAGGGTGGTTATATATTCATGCTATGAAAAATATTTCTAAGTCTTTGGACTTGTGTTTTTGCTTAATAAAACAACTAAGTAAATGAAACCCCTGGGTGGAATGGAAAGAATGGTTTGTGTTGAGTGGTTACACAAGGCCCATGTATATGGTTTACCTTGTGTATCTCACTTGTGGAAAGCCACCCAGGAAAAAAGGGATTTGAGATGCCATATGTTAAGAAGCTTCTAGTGCAGCCACATGGCAATATGGGCTCTGCCTAGATCACATAGGTTGCAATAACTTAGCCATTTGGACAGTTGGTGGTAGTGGGTTGATAGGTTGGAATGCGTCCATTTGGTCTAAGGGAAGGCTTCTGAAAGGTCCTGTCTTGGTGAAAATCAAGTCTTGTGGGGAAAGTGCACAACCTCTGCAGATGGAAGAATCTAAGTACTTAGCCATGTCCCTGGTATTGGACAACTTGAGCATCAAGACATGGAAGCTATAAAGAATCTCCTCATCCCAATTTCTAAGTTAAAACTTGTGGTTGAACAAGGGTGAAGGTTCACCAATTTCTATTGGTGGTTCCTTGGGAAAGTTTTGTCAAAGAAAAACTTAGTGTTTTCAACTGATAGGTAAAACCTATTTTGAGCAAAGCAAGCCTAAGCTACACTTAGCCAAAATGCATATAGTATCTAGACTTCTAATATTCTACTAAGGTATCACTTGCCAATACTATTCCAATGTATTGACCCACTGTGGCTATAACTTGTGATGTTGCAGGTTACTATGATGATGATTAGGGGTTATGAGTCTACACTCAACATGTTTGCTTGTGGCACATGAAGATGAAGACTTATTTATCTTATTATATATTGAATTCTTGTATTAGGCATGTGGCCATGGAGTTTGTAAAAGACTATGTTTGTCTCTGGAAAGATATGTAATAATGACCTTTGTTTCTGTGTACTTCATCTTAAACTGTGGATGCTAGCATTGATCCAGGGACTAGCATTGCAATCACAGGGATCCTTACCTTTATAAAGGGAGGGATTGTGGATGGGAAGATTGTGGTTCCTCAGAAGTGGATGAGAAGATTGTCGTTCCTCAGAAGTGGATTGAGATGAACCATGTGAACAAGAACTTGAACTACTTTGGTGAAGCACTTGAGATTTGCACAAACATTGGTTTGCTTCCCATTATGCAGTTCAAGTGTGACTATGACCCCTTGCTCATTGCGTAGTTCTATGTCATCGTTCACTTCGCCAAGAACCAGACTCGGACTATCACCTGGATGACAGAGGGAGTTGTTAAGAACACAACATTGCCTGAGTTTGGGGCAATCCTTGGATATGAGGACCATGGGAGAGATACTCCGGTTGGCTTCCGCTGTCACAACAACGAGCGTCCCATGAAGAAGGATGTTCTTGTTCCACTTTACATCCGTGGGCGTGGTATTGCTGGAAAGATCAAGGGGTTTCTCCCAATGTATCATATCTTGCATCATATTTTTCGTGAGACCATAGCTCCCCATGCTGGCAATGTTGATGAGATGCATGGTTTCCTGGTGGACCTCATGATCACCACTCACCGCCAACGTGATTCAGGACAACCAATTGATGTGATGGACGTGATTTGGAACGAGATGGTTAATGCTACTTACATCGGTGGGTTCCTCCTTTTGCCCCGTACATCATGGCACTTTTTCTTCGCAAGTGCCCATCTCTTGCTCAGAACATTTCCTCTCAACGTCTTATTACTCACCGGCACAAGAATCTATTGATCAAGACCAATATTAAACCATGCAACCCGGATGGTCAACTTGTTGATGAGGATGGGAACCCACTTGAGGATGGGTCCGGTGATGATGATGATTCCCAAGATACTGATTTTGTGGCCTCACGCCGCAAGACTGCCCAACCATCATGGGCCAAGAGGATTGAGGCTAAGCTCAAGAAGGTCTTATGCTTCCAGGTTGATAATCAGAAGCGTATGTATGAGGCCCATGTCTATGCCAAGAAATCCTGTGCACGTCAGAAAGAAGTAATGCAAGCTCAAGGTTTGATCACCTCCGAGGGATCCGAGGACAACATCACTCTTGAAGAGCAATGGATCTCCAAGCACAGCCACTGGGACGATGATGCCTCTTCCACTTTCCATGCTCCGCCTCCTTACGGGGATGACTCTGATGATGACTACCAGTGATCTCCGGGACGTTAGAGTTTCTCTTGTCCGTTTTTGGTGTCTTGATTCCAAAGGGGGAGAAGAGTCACATTAGGCATGCGGGATTTGCATGGGAAAGTCACAAGCTCGCTCTTGCCTTTGATTTTTAATCGCTTGTGAACTTTATTTGCTACTTGCCTCTTATTATGCGTGAAATTAATGAACTAACTATTTGTGCTATGTATGCGACGACTATGTGTGGTTATCTTATGGATCCATCATTTGTGTGGTATGGTTATTATCATTTGGATCCATCTTATGTGGTGTGTGATGATATTACCTATTCCTTATCATTGTGTTTCTCATCACACACTTGTGTGCAAAGGTATGTGCACTATGTGTGACTATGCACTCCCATGTATCTTGTAAAATAGTATGGGGCTTGTCTCTACTTATCTAGGGGATCCCCATCTCTATTTTACAAAATCTTCTTTGTCATCACAATTATATCATGCAAAATGTGTATGTTGTCATCTAACACAAAAAAGGAGGAGATTGAAAGAACATTTCTTATCCCTAGAGATTTTGGTGTTTATTACAACACACATAACGGACTAATTATTTTCCAAGTATTCTACAGGTTGCATGCCTAGAATTCCCTGACTAATTTCTCATAAAAAGTACTTGCCTGCTGCTCCATATTTTGCCTCAGTGATGCCTGGTAGTATCGGATAATTCATCCGGTACTACCGCTCAAGTCCGGTAGCACCAGGTTTCAATTCTGGCCCTAGCAGTGTGATGGGTTACTGGCCAAAGACCTCAGTACTGAGCGGTATCAAAAAGCGGTAGTACCGCATTTTGGTACTGCTCATGACTGAAGCAATTGGCAACGTCTCCAAACTCCTCAGAACTGAGCGGTATCAAAAAGCGGTAATATCGCATTTTGATACCGGTCAAGACTGGAGCGATTGGCAAGCTTGCCAATCTCCTTAGAACTTTAGTACCTGTCACTTCTGAGGAGATTGGCCAGTTGACTCACACTGATGTTTCCCGGTATCAAAATGCGGCACTGCCGCAATTTTCCGGTAGTACCGCTCTGTAGGGCCGGTACTACCGCCGTGCGGTAGCACCACACTTTGATACCGGTGGAAACTGTTGGGCTATGCAACACAAGTTGCATCTCCGGTACCTGTCTATCCATATAGACATTTAAAATCTTATCAAGGTATGTACTTTGCGATAACCCTATTAGGTGCCTAGATCTATCCATATAGATAATTATGCCTAATATGTATGACGCTTCACCTAGGTCCTTCATTGAAAATTTGATGTTTAGATAACTTTTAACACTGTTTAAAAGATCTATATCATTTCCGATCAATAATATGTCATCCACATATAATATTAGAAATGCCACATTTCTCCCACTCACTTTCTTGTAAATACAAGACTCTCCATAAGTTTGGATAAATCCAAACTCTTTGATCAACTCATCAAAGCGGAGATTCCAACTCGGGATGCTTGCTTTAGTCCATAGATGGATCGTTGAACCTTGCATACCTTGTTAGCATTCTTAGGATCGACAAAACCCTTTGGTTGTACCATATAAAATTCTTCTTCAATGTTGCCATTGAGGAATGCAGTTTTGACATCCATCTGCCATATCTCATAGTCAAAATATGCAGCAATTGCTAACATAATCCTAACTGACTTTAGAATCGCTACGGGAGAGAATGTATCATCGTAGTCAACTCCTTGAATTTTTTAAAACCCTTTTGCGACAAGTCGAGCTTTATAGACGATTATATTACCATCAGCATCAATTTTCCTTTTGAAAATCCATTTATTCTCCACGGCCTTTCGGTCGTGAGGTAAGTCCACCAAGGTCCAAACCTAGTTTTCATACATGGATTCCATCTCGGATTTCATGGCTTCTAACCATTTGTTGGAATTCGGGCTCATCATCGCTTCTTCATACGTCGCAGGGTCATCAATTTCATCGACCATGAAATTCATAACATGATTTCCGTACAGCTTGGGAGTTACATGCGTCTTCCTAGACCCGCGAGGTTCGGTAGTATTCTCTTTCGGAGCTTCACGATCGTTATCATTAGTTCCCTATTCGTTTGGTGAAGTCAACTTCGGAACGGCTTCCGGCACTATGCTACTCGCCATATTATGAAGGAAAGGTTCTACAACGTCTTCGAGTTCTACCTTCCGACTACAGACACCTTTCGCGAGAAACTCTTTCTCTAGAAAGGATCCATTCTTGGCAACGAAAACCTTGCCCTCGGATCTGTGATAGAAGGAATACCCAATAGTTTCCTTAGGGTGTCCTATGAAGACGCATTTTGCGCTTTCGGTTCGAGTTTATCCAGTTGAAGTTTCTTCACATAAACATCGCATCCCCAAACTTTAAGAAATGACAGCTTAGGTTTGTTTCCAAACCACAATTCATACGGTGTCTTTTCAACGGATTTAGATGGTTCCCGATTTAAAGTGAATGTAGCAGTTTCTAGTGCATAACCCCAAAATGACAGTGGCAAGTCCGTTAGACACATCATAGATCGAACCATATCTTGTAAAGTATGATTACGACGTTCCGACACACCGTTTCGCTATGGTGTTCTGGCAGGTGTGATTTGTGATACTATTCCACACTCTTTCATATGTGTGCTAAACTTGTAACTTAGATACTCACCTCCACAGTCGGACCGTAGAAGTTTGATCTTTTTATTACGATGATTTTCCACTTCATTCTGAAATTTCTTGAATTTCTCAAAGGTTTCAGACTTGTGTTTCATTAAGTAGATATAACCGTATCTACTCAAATCATCTATGAAAGTAACAAAATAACGATATCCACCTCGCGCCGACACACTCATTGGACCACACACATCAGAGTGTATGATTTCCAATAAATCTCTCGCCCGTTCCATTGAATCGCAAAATGGCGTTCTAGTCATCTTGCCCATAAGGCATGGCTCACATGTATCAAATGATTCGAAATGAAGTGATTCCAAAAGTCCAAACGAATGGAGCTTCTTCATGCGTTTAACGCCAATATGACCTAGATGGTAGTGCCACATATATGCGATTATATCATCATCAAGTTTAATCCTTTTAGCATCAACATTATGAATATGTGTAACACTATTATCGAGATCCAACAGAAATAAACCATTCATCGTCGATGCATGAACATAAAAGATATCATTGATATAAATCGAACAACCATTGTTTTCGGATTTAAATGAATAACCACTGGGCATCAAACATGATCCGGATACAATATTCATGCTCAATGCTGGCACCAGATAACAATTATTCAAGTTTATAACTAATCCCGATGGTAAGTGGAGAGGCAGCGTTCCGATGATGATCACATCAACGCTTGATCTGTTGACGACACGCATCTTGACCTCACCCCTTGCTAGCGGTTGCTTGTTCCACAACCCCTGATTCGAGTTACAAATATTAGCAATTGAACTGGTATCAAATACCGAGGTGCTACTGCGAGTACTAGTCAAGTACACATCAATAACATGTATATCATACATACCTTTATTTGCCTTGCCAGCCTTCTTGTTTGCCAAATACTTGGGGCAGTTGCACTTCCAGTGGCCAGTCCCTTTGCAATAATAGCACTCGGTATCAGACTTAGGGCCAACTCGGGATTTCTTTTCAGGTAGAGCAACCGGTTTGCCGCCCTTCTTTCCCTTCTGTTTACCTTTACTGTCTTTCTTGAAACTGGTGGTCTTATTGATCATCAACACTTGATGTTCCTTCTTGATTTCCACCTCTGCAGTCTTAAGAATTGATAGAATATCTGGAGAGACTTCTTCATGCCCTGCATATTATAGTTCATCACGAAGCTCTTGTAGCTAGGTGGTAGAGACTGGAGAACACGATGTATGCCTAAGTCAATGGGAATCTATATTCCCAGGGACACAAGCTTATCGGCGTACCCCAACATCTTGAGTATGTGCTCACTAACGGGGTTGTTCTCTTCCATCATGCAGCTAAAGAACTTTTCTGAAGCATTATAACTCTCTACAGCAGCATAGGTGTCGAAAATCATTTTCAACTCTCCCATTGTATCAAAGGCATTGCCGTTTTCGAAACGCTTTCGAAGTTCTGGCTCTAGCCCATGCAATATGCTGCAATGAACTAAGTTGTGGTCCTCCTGACGAGTCTGATAGGCATTCTTTTCCTCGTCAGAGGCATCAATGAACGGTGGGGGGCCTAGCGGCGCTTCTAGCACATATTTTTTTTGTGCAGCAGAGAGGATAATCCTCAAATTCATGGCCCAGTCGGTAAAGTTTCTACCGTTCCTTGCAAGTTTCTCTTTCTCCATGAACACATTGAAATTAAAAGCAGGTGGTGCCATCTACAACAGAATTTGTAAAGTTTAGACTAAGTTTATGATATATCACGTTCAACTAATCCAAACTAAGAATGAACTCCCACTCAAAAATGACATCCCTCGTGCCTTTTTGATGATTACATGAACCAAATCGACTACACCAAGTCCGATCATCACATGAGTCGGTGTAGCTTCAAAGGCGAGCATCCATATGGGCATCATATCTTTCATATGACTCATGCTTAACCCTTCGGTCCGTGTTCCGCGGCCATTTCTACACATGCTAGGCTCGCCAAGTAAGAACCTTAGTATTCGCGTGTGTAAACTATCTTACACCCGAAATATGATCGTGGATCCAAGAACAACCGATCATCACGTGATGTCTTGGAGAGGCGAAACATAATCGGTGCATACTTAAGGGAGAACACATTTTTATCTTGATATCTAAATGAGGGATCATCTTATTATGCTAATAAAATGCCAAACAAGCAATATAAGATGCAACAAACATCACATGTGAAAAAGTGAAATGATATAGTTCTTGCACTTGATCTCCATCACGTGCATCGTGGTATGATCTTCATCATTCCTTTATGTGCAAGGCCAAGGTCTATGGAACTTACACGTTATGTGTGTTGTAAGAGTATCGACTTATACTTTTACTTACAACATCACCATATCATGACACTAGCCCAGCAACAATCTAAACTAGACGCTTCTAATTTATCCATTGCAAGTTTTATGTGGTTAGGGCTTTCGTAGATAGAACCGTTCTTACCTACGAACATGAACCACAACGAGCATAACCAAATTATTGACAACTCATTGCAAATTATATATTTACTATAGTATGAGAGATAGACACCCGCTAGACACTTATGAAAAACTAGTTGCATGTCAAGCGTGGAACAGGTCTCATGTGCGAGGACATGTAAAGTTTGTCCGGGTCACTTCATCCCACTATGCCACCAATATCCAAAGTACAACTAAGAAGCAATAACATGATCATCATCGCCCACATATACATATGTGTACTACCCGTGCAAAGCATCTACGCATAGATCCGGCTCTGATACCACTGTAGGGTTCGCAGCATAGAAAACAAACTTTTTCCTACGATGGGAACAATTATGTACCAAGATCTATATACTAGATAAAAGCAATGGGCGGATATACATCCATAGAGAACATACCCTTGAAGACCGACAAAGCTTAACGAGGTTGTACTCGTGGATGATGTAGACGAACGCTTGCCGATCTCAAGATCGAGAGGAAGACCGAGCGCCGCAAATCAACGGCGCATTCATGCTCGCACACACGTCCGAGCCACCGAGAAACCTCCGCCTCCTTACTCCAACGATGCAGTGGAATCAACAACTCTTTCTTGCCGAAAATCCACCGAGAACATGTATCTCGCTAGTCCGAGACCATGGGGTATAAACTAGAGGGGAGAGAGATCCTTCACGAGGAGGTGTGAGTGAGAGAGAGGGACAGGGGATCCTTTAGGAGGAGGGGGGAACTCCAAGGGGGTGGACGACGCATGGGATTCCCCCTTGCCCTGCCGCCATTCATGTGGGTGGAAGCTCCACTCACAAAAATGGCCCTTCACTTCTCCACTCAAAATCCCACTCAAAATTCCCATTATATTTCCACCAAATTTAATGCAATCTCTCTTTAAAGAAAAATCCTTTTATTTATTCAGAATTTTTTCAATTACCATAATGGACAACATTCATATATAACCCCTTGCTAGTATTTCATTTCACATGCAGAAACACTTTCAGCAATTTCACCCGAAAACAATTTCAGTGTCTAGTGAAATAAATTCATACGCTTTGTTAATCTTTTTAGCATGAAACTATTTGTTCCAAATGGTGTTGGTGTCTCTTAAGTGTGTCACCCTACGGTTCGCGAATAATGCGGAAATGATCGAGACCCCTCTCGAATCAATAATCAGAAGCAGGACCTGTAGATCCATACTGACTCCCACATAATCAACGATGACTTTCTTGTGATCGTGAGAACCTTTTACGCTAGAATCCTAATCCCTTTGTCTCGTGATATATTACATGTCTGAGATTCGATCATCGGTATCTCCATACCTAGTTTGATCTCGTTACTGACATCTACTCTTTTCTCGTTCCCGTGATATAACATTCTAGTGATCAAATCACTTGCTTGCAAGCTAACCAATGTGATATCACCGAGTGGGCCCAGAGTATATCTATCCGTCATTGGTATGAACAAATTCCACTCTTGATCCATGGGCCTCAACATAACACTTTAGAAGCACTGAACCCATCTTTATAATCACCCTTTTACGGTGTGACGTTTGATGTTATCAAGATAGTCTTCCAGTGTTAGTGATTGACATGATCTCATGGTCCAAGGATTAGGATTACTTCGTATGATGTTATAGCAATATAAACTCAATGACTTTGATAGTAATGCTATACTTTGGATGAATGTTCATCACATCATTCCAATAATGTTGTGACCTTGTTGTTAACAACATCCAATGTCCATGATCAGGAATCCTTGATCATCTTGTTAATCAACGAGCTAGTTTATAAGAGAGGCATAACTAGGAACTTTCTATTTGTTTATTAAACACACATGTATTAACGTTTCTGTATTAATACAATTATAGCATGCAAGATAAACATCTATCATATACTTGGAATATACATAATAACCACTTTATTATTGCCTCTCAGGGCATATTCCCTTCAGTTCTTTTGTTCGTGGATGCCGACAGTGTGAAATAAAAGGGGAGCTTGTAAGTCCATGGAGTTTGTATATGTGTTAGAGAAACACCTGGGCGGCTAGCCTAAGCGATGCCTAATCATGGTGGAAACTTGCAGCATAACCATAATGAGCATTCTATGAAGCATCTTCTGGAAAAAGAAAAAAACACCATGCTCATGGTAAATAAAAATATCGCTGAGATGCTCATTGTCTATTGCCTTGTGATTTTGATATGGGATAGCTCCTATGCCGTGGGTCAAGGGGTACCCCGTTGGCAGTTCTCTATGATACATATATACTTACAATGACAAGAACTTGCTTGTGACTAAAGTTGAGTAGCATGAGGAACGATACTCGTACTCAAGGGGCATGAGATTTTCAACTTGTGATTTGTCAAGCATATAACTCATATTTGTCTCACTTTAATCTTAATCACTTCAAGATGCTTATGATAGGGGCAATGAGAGCTCAAAGCTAGTAAGTACCATAATTTTTGGAAGCTCTTTATGAAACTTGAAATCCCTACTTCCCTCTGCGAAAGGCCTTTCTTTTTACCTTTTTGTTGAGTCTCCATCTTCTATCTTTATGCACCAATTAAGAGAGCATAGTTGTCATTCTTAGTTCAATGCGCATTGTCACAGAACTTGTTGATTGATTCATAATTATGGTATTGCTTGTCCTTAAATTATTTGTATATAGTCACCCTTATGAACTTTGAAGGTGTCCTATGCATTTATGTTTTGCTATTCCATGAAGGATAAGCTGAATACCACTCTTGCTATGTTTTCTATATGTGAAACAAACAAACATCTTTCAAAGAATTATTCATGATCTTTTGTTTGTGTTGTCTTTCATGTTGCAACATAGTTGCTTTGTCTTATTGTTAGAAATATATCTTTCATGCTTATGTTAGAGTACTTTGATACCAGCTATCAATGCTTTATAATACCTTGATAGAATATTGTGATGGTGCATGTCACCTAAAAAATTATTCCTTTTATCACTTACCTACTCGAGGACGAGCAGGAGTTAAGCTTGGGGATGCTTGATACGTCGTAAACGTATCTATAATTTTGATGCTCAGTGCTTGTTTTCTACCAACTATCTTATGTTTTGTCTACACTTTAAGCCATTTTATACATTTTCTAGAACTAACCTATTAACAATATGCCACAGTGCAGTTCCTGTTTTCTGTTGTTTTTGGTTTCAGAAAAGCTAGTAAAGACCGAACTTCCTATTTTTCAGAGGCGAAGACGGAGTCCAGAGGCAAGAGGGAGGCGCACCCTAGGGCGGCCATACCTGGCCCATGCGCGGACTAAGGGAGGGAGGGGGGATATGGTGTGGCCCCCTGAACCGACCTTGAACCTTCGCCTATATAAATCACGAGGATAAAACCCTAAGTACCCGATCAAAAATCCATGAAAAAGTCCGTAGCCACCGCCACCATCGTCCCTAGATCGGGAGGGATCTGAAGCTCTTCCCGGCACCCTGCTGGAGAGGGGAGATCATCTCGGAGGCCTTCTTCATCACCATGCCAGCCTCCTGAGTGATGCATCAGTAGTTCATCCTTGGACTATGGGTCCATAGCAGTAGCTAGATGGTTGTTTCTCCTCTTTTGTGCTATCATGTTTAGATCTTGTGAGCTTCCTATCATGATCAAGATCACCTATTTGTAATCCTACATGTTGTGTTTGTTGCGATCCGATGGATATTGAGTATTACGTCAAGATTGATTATTGATTCTATCATGTCTATGTTATTTTTTATCTTGCATGCTCTCCGTTGCTAGTAGTTACTCTGGCCAAGTATTTGCTTGTGACTCCAAGAGGGAGTATTTATGCTCGATAGTAGGCCCATGCCTCTAGTAATCTGGGGGAGGTACAGAAACCTCGAAGGTTGTAGATGTGCTTTTGCTACTAGGGAGAAAACAACAATCCTTTGTCCAAGGGCAATTGTATTGTTTACTTTACACACTTTGCTTAATGCAATTATCTGTTGCTTGCAACTTAATACCCGAGGGTTGTTCAGATTGATATCCCGGAGGTGGATTATTAGTCATAGATGCAATTGGATTACGGTCTGTGTATTATGTTGTAATGCCCAAATGAATCTCATAGTGATCATCATGCCATGTACATGCATTGCTATGCATTCTCTATCTGTCAATTGCCCAAATATAATTTGTTCACCCAACATGTTATTTATCTTATGGAGAAACACCTCTAGTGAATTGTGGACCCCGGTCCATTCCTTCCCACTGATATTCAATCTACTATCTACTGTTTACTTTATGCAATTAATACATGCAATTACTTTCTTCCACACTATACGTTTAATCCTTTGTTTTCAGCAAACTGGTGAGCTTGACAACCTCACTGTAAGTTGGGGCAAAGTATTTTTGTTGTGTTGTGCAGGTTCCACGTTGCTAGCAACACCTTGGGAGCTGTGTCCTTTCTCCTACTGGTTCGATAACCTTGGTTTCACAACTGGGGGAAAACTTGCTGTTGTGCTCATCATACCTTGCTCTTGGGGTTTCCCAATAGGCTCTGTAGTAACGAAGCCACATCAAGATTTTCTGGCGCCGTTGCCGGGGAGATACAGGATAGCTTCAATCTCTTCCTCCCGTCAAAAAGCTTTTCTGGGATAAAGAAGATTTCTGCAAGGGGAGTCTCTCACTACCAATCTCTTTACTTAGTTTTTGTTTTGTTTGTTTCTTTTTATCAAAAATACAAAAAATTAGTTATTTATTTAGTTGTTACCTTGTTCTTAGCTCATTATGTTGATCCCTAAGTTCACCCTGAAAGACTTTTCAATAGGTAGTGACTCTATAATTGGGAAAGCTAATATTAAAGAATTATTTAATCATGTTAGTAAGCATAAGGATATTAAGGATAGATCCTTAGTAGAACATGCTCCAAATTATGAAACTACTGCAGATTATTTAGTTCACATGTTGGAGGCTAGGTTTGTTAACCTTAACCCCATGATGCAGATAATGTTTCTTAAACTTAATGATATTGAGGACACTGAAAAGAGAGATTTTATCCTGGAAACTTTGCATAAAGAATTTAATGATGTTGCTATAGAGGCTAGAAAGGTCTTTGATCGTTTTGATATGCTAGGCTCATGTGTAGATGTTATTGGTACACTAGAAAATCTGGACAAAACCAAATCCAAAAATAGGGAGGAAATTAAAATATCAATACCTTTTAAACTTGTAGGAGTGCATGAAGCCTTGGAAAAGAATTTTGATTGGATTGTTCCCGAAAACCCGTTTGATGAAAATAGTGAACCCAAGCGTATTGAGAGAGGATCCTATAGAACTTACTTGGATAAGATACCTTGACTTGTTGAAGATATTTCTGGTATTGATCTTGACGCTTCTTCATTTGAAAATACTTGATTCTTGCTTTCTGTGCCTAGCTGAAAGGCGTTAAAGAAAAGCACTCTTGGGAGATAACCCAATTTTTATTTCAGTAAGTTTTCTTTTGTTGAGTCTTGGAAGTTATTGCCTTTGTAATAACCTCTCCTTATCCCTTTTGTTTGGTCTTTGTGCCAAGAATAGCCTCTAATGAGAGGGAAATAAGATTTGGGGAATTGCTGTCCCAAAAAAGATTTATGTGGTTCACTGTAAAAAATCGTGAATTATCCTAGGACATCGGATTGACCTGTAATTTTTTGTGTGCATGCCCCTAGTATTTACCAAACTTTTTTTAGTTTTGCACTTTTCGATTTCAGCAATAGAATATTTTCTAAAAAAATGGTCTTTACCTGCTAGTCTGTTTTGACAAATTCCTGCCATTATTTGCATTTGCCTCTTAATCGGTTTCTTTTTGAGTTCTCTTTGATAAATTGAACTTTAAAAGGAGTTGCTAAAATAGCCTATGTTTTAATGGATTATTTAATCAAGTTGAAACTGAACCCAAAGTCTTATTATCTTGAGTACACTAATGTTGCTAATTAAGATTGTATGAAGTTTTGTATGAAAGAAATTTTCAAGTGTAGGGAGAGAATGATGTGATGAGATGAAGTATGGAAAAAAGCTCAAGCTTGGGGATGCCACCCATGTCACCCCAAGAAATATTCAAGAGGTACAAGAGTCAAAGCTTGGGGATGCCCAAGGCATCCCCTTCTTCATCAATAAAAATCTCAGGTTTTCTTTCATGATACTATATTATTTGCTTCATGCACTATGCGTTGTTCTTGGAGCGTCTTTGTTTTTGTTTTTAGTTTTATTTTTCTTTGTTTGCTGCAATAAATTGGTTGGACCCCAACATACCTATTTTGGAGAAGTCACACCTAGTTCTTCATTGTCTAGAACACTTTAGTTTCACTCATATTGTTCTCTGAGTGTTCTCTTTTGCTAGAACTGCGCTTAGCTTTAGTTTTATTTTCCTTTTTCTTAGAACTTTTTAGTTATTCTTTGTAGTTAGGTGAGACAATCTCTTTGATTATTATAACTTTCTATTTTTCAAAGGCGAAGATGGAGTCCAGAGGCCAGAGGGAGGCGCACCCTAGGGCGGCCACACCTGGCCCAAGCGCAGCCAGGGGGTGGGCGCCGCCCTATGGTGTGCCCCTGCACCTCAACCGACCTTGCCCCTTCGCCTATATACCCCCCCCCCCCCCCCCGAGGAGAAAACCCTAAGTACCAGATCAAAAATCCACGAAAAAGTCCGTAGCCGCCGCCACCATCGTCCCTAGATCGGGAGGGATCTGAAGCTCTTCTTGGCACCCTTCCGGAGAGGGGAGATCATCCCGCAGGCCTTCTTCATCACCATGCCAGCCTCCAGATTGATGCATGAGTAGTTAATTCTTGGACTATGGGTCCATAGCAGTAGCTAGATGGTTGTTTCTCCTCTTTTGTGCTATCATGTTTAGATCTTGTGAGCTGCCTATCATGATCAAAATCATCTATTTGTAATCCCACATGTTGTGTTTGTTGGGATCCAATGGATATGAGTACTACGTCAAGATTGATTATTGATTCTATCATGTCTATGTTATTTGTGATCTTGCATGCTCTCCGCTGCTAGTAGTTACTCTGGCCAAGTATTTGCTCGTGACTGCAAGATGGAGTATTTATGCCCGATAGTAGGCCTATGCCTCTAGTAATCTGGGGAGTGACAGAAACCTCTAAGGTTGTACATGTGCTGTTGCTACTAGGGAGAAAACAACAATCCTTTGTCCAAGGGAAATTGTATTGTTTACTTTACACACTTTGTTGATGCAATTATTTGTTGCTTGCAACCTAATACCCGAGGGTTGTTCGGATGCAGTTGTACGGTCCATGTATTATGTTGTAATGCCCAAACGAATCTCATAGTGATCATCATGCCATGTACATCTGTCAATGGCCCATCTGTAATTTTTTCATCTGTAATTTGTTCACCCAACATGTTATTTATCTTATGGAGAAACACCTCTAGTGAACTATGGACCCCGGTCCATTCCTTCCACTGATATTCAATCTACTATATATTGTTTAATTTCTGCAATTACTACAAGCAATTACTTTCGTCCACACTATATGTTTAATCCTTTGTTTTCAGCAAACCGGTGAACTTGACAACCTCACTGTAAGTTGGGGCAAAGTATTTTGGTTGTGTTGTGAAGGTTCCATGTTGCTAGCAACACCTTGGGAGCTATTTCCTTTATCCTACTGGTTCGATAACCTTGGTTTCACAACTGAGGGAAAACTTGCTGCTGTGCTCATCATACCTTGTTCTTGTGGTTTCCCAACAGGATCTACAGTAACCGAGCCACATCAGGCGTCTAACTTTATATTTTGCAGGAGGGGCATGTGATTTGATATGGTCATGGTCGTTACGAAGGTAAAATAGTTTACTTTTATGTTACAAAGTTGTAGTAATAGTCATTGTTCCGATGGATAACCTTCTGGTGGAATTGTGGACTTGGCGTCAAAACCGGAGGCATGATGGAGATCATGCCAGTGGAACGATTGAGATCATGCCGGAGCGCTCGATGGAGATCAAGGCACAAGGAGGACCATATCATATCACAATATACATATGATGTTGATACCTTCTTTGCATCTTATTATGTGCTAGTATTAAATACTCAACGGTAGCATAGATAAGATGATCCCTATTAAAACCAATGTTGAATTGGCAAGCCTAGAATGTGTAGACATGGCCTCTAAATGCCAATGATAGTGTTCCCCTTGTGTGTGCACCACCAAGAAAGTTCTTCGATATGAGGTATGCCATGTTAATCGGGTGCCAGACATACCTACGTTCGCTTATAGTGGGCGCAATGGTTGCACTACAATATACACAAGTTTGATTTGGCGAGCCTAGCATGTGCATACATGGCCTCAGAACATAGAGATCAAAATATTGAGCATGAGTCACATGGATGATGTGATTGGCATTGGAGAATGTCACCTTTGAATCTATGTTGCCGACTGCGTCAATCGGGGGTTGCATAGTGAATTGGGATCATGTGATCGGTAAAATCGTCTAGGGGATGGCTATTTTAGTGGGAGCTCAATTATGAATTGAACACATTATTATGAACTAAGTCTAGATGTATGTTTGCAAATATCTTAGTAGATCATGGCCTGTCTCATTGAGGTCCTTTGCGACCATGAGAAATTTCTTTCTTGAAATGGAACTTAGCAAAAGGATCAAACTTCATACATTAATACCCACACCCAAGGGGTATCTCCGTAATAAGCTGATCTTATCTTCTTGATACAATAACAATTAGGAGATAATATGATGACTCCACAAAGTTTGTGTTTTCTCCATAAATCATCTAAAAGGGGTCATTATCCATTCGATGGAGATTTGGACTACTATTTTGCATTCTACAAAATAAGGCACATAAGGTATGAGCCGTTGGATGAGTTTTCTTCCATGGTAGATGAAACAGAATATTTGTAGAATCACTTAGCAATCTTGCATTAGAGTTGAGAACTCTTAGAAGGGCTTGATTGTAATGGAGGTCATGGATGAAGAGGGTATATGTTAGATATACAAAGTTATTAATGTGATTCTTGCAAAACTCGTTGCAGTTTACGAAGTATTTGATACTTGTCCTGTTTTTGTGAAAACAGGATGGTCTTCTTGAGAATTGCTCGAATTGAGGAAAGGTGGCTTGATGATGGCAAGCAAACTAGTTGATGGCCGACATCACTCCTTCCCTCAAATTTTATTATTTGGATTAGTGGACTTGAATGAAATTTGTAATCCCTATTTGTGTGTCTTGCTTTTGACAAGACGATCATTCATATGAATAAGTTACAATCCAGTTGCACTATTCTGATGAGTAATACCTTTATGGTCACATTATGATTATAAATAAGTTATTCTCATCACTATGTTAATGATAATAAGTTAAGCATTTTTAAATGATTAAAATTCTAAAAGATGTCCAAAGTTTAATAATGACATGGCACTATTGTTTAAGTCAACATGGTAATTGCATGTTTTTCACTTAGATGAAAATCGGGGTCTTGGATATTTCATCTAGAGACTTTGCAAGACAATGCCTCCTTTGATGAAATAACTAAAACTCCACATTCCGGTAAAACTGTGATATGCGAAGAATTGTTGAATCTTATACATAGTGATGTATCACATTTTCAAAAAATAGTGGACATCATTATTTCATTATGGACTTAAGTGAATAGGTGTATTTACTTAATGAAGCAGAAGTTTTGAAACAATTTGAATTGTTCAAATGATGTCAAAACAAAGTGGGATACAGAATTAATAGGACTACAAAGTCTCTTTGATTTAATCAATATGACTAAAGTATTTAAGTCAAAGTTTGGCATAAAAAGGACTTGTGAAAGTTGTTCCACAAATTATGATAATTGGACAAAATCAAGGTGTTGAAATGTCTAGATGTCATAATAATTTTGTATTAGATACATATGGTCTAATATTATCTCTTATCAGGGTTATAGTTATCATTTAGAGTTAAAGATAGAAATAAGAAAACACTCATTTGAAATACAAAGGAACATCTAAAGATTCGTGGAAACAACACCATAAGATTTATGATATGTTCGAGTTTCTAGAGGTCTCGATGATTCGAAATCATGGCGAATAAACAAGTCTTTGTAGAGTATTCTTAGGAAACTATCAATATAGGTTCCAGAGAGGGCAAACCTGCTGTTGTCCTCAAGATATGTGTCTTAATGAAGATATAGGTGGAAGAAAGTAAAAGTCCAAAACAAGGTATTTGACCTTACCTCCCGATTGTTGAGTGGCGCAGTGAAATTAGTTTCATGAAACCAAACTCTACAAATAGAGGATAAACTAATGATTATGATCATAAAGCTTCGACGAATACTTTAATAAAAGAAAGTAGGATTCAAGAATATATTCTGCAAGTTACCAGAATTATACATTGATTCACTTGTCATGTTATTTGAACAAGACATACCTACGAAATACAAAGAAGCGTGATGGACTTAAATGTGATAAATGACTAGGAGTCATGAAATCCTGTATTAAGTTACATTCAAGATTGAAAAGTAATGTGTTACTTGATCTTTTTAAGTAAAGAGGTTTACTTAATATTTCTAAATGACTCAAATACATGAGAAAGAAATGAATGGAATACATAAAGCTCAATTTGTCACAAAGCAAGTTTGGACAAATTCAAGGAGTTGATTACGTAAGTAGCGATGCTTGAATCTATTGGATTTACACCAGAAATATATAGATATTGGAAACTCGCAGCTAGAATTTTCAATTTGATAATGATCAAAGAATTTTGGAATGTCCAAGATTATTGAGAGGATTTTCATTTGAGTGGGAGCATATTGGCTTAACATTAATATGTAAGAGACATATTTAGAGTGGAGGCTTAATGGCTTGGCTAAGACTCATTAT
The DNA here is from genome assembly GCA_030063025.1 of Avena longiglumis. Lineage (NCBI taxonomy): Eukaryota > Viridiplantae > Streptophyta > Magnoliopsida > Poales > Poaceae > Avena > Avena longiglumis. The sequence continues at coordinate 226,718,000 of CP125973.1, forward strand.
GTAGGAGACATATTTTGAGTGGGAGCCAAGTGAAATCCCTGGATCTCATATGGATGCCATTTTGAGTGGGATCTAGTCCCTGGATCTCATATATGGATGCCATATTTGAATGGGAGCGTGTTATCATTCTGAAATATGTGGATGACATATATGAATGATGTAATTGGTATTAATAATATTTAAGCTAGTAAATATGGATGAAGTTGAAGAAGTTATTAAATAACGGAATCTATCAAGATAGATTGGTAAGTTTAATAAACATTATTGTTGAATGCTTCCTGGACTTGATTCTGAAGATGTTTAGAGTGTCCTCGGTAAGATTTTGAAGTAGTTCGGAATGGAACAAGATAAGAAAGAGGTTCTTACTTGTATGAAGCATTGAGCTAGTCTCAGTGTTACAACTATGGTTAAAATAAATAAAGAGATGCATTGCATCTCCTATGCCTCAGTCATAGGTTCTTCCATGGAACCATATTGTATACTCGACATAATATGACCCAAAAGGATCTGGTTGAAAGAACATGTCTTGAAGTGATTCCAGAGTTAATCACTAAACCAGAGTTAAAGTTCGTTCTTGAATGGCAAGACACGAAATAAGGAACATAGTTGCATGTTATGCACTAATATCTACATAAATATAAAAGTATATTTTGTCTAAAGAAGTTCGAATTCTCTAAGTGTGTTTCTAGAGTTTACATGACAACGGTGAAGGTTAAATTGACTCAACGACTGTCATTGTAAACAATAGAAACAAAGTCTCACACGCCAAAACGAATACTTCAACCCATTATGAGATAATGGAGGGAATGTCAAAATTAGGGAGACATTAATGATTCGCAAAAGACACACTGATCTGGTAAAACAGAACAGGGACATGACATTTCTCATGAGCAGCATGATCAATAAACGCATATGGGGATATGGTTTATGATTAGTAAATGCAAGCTATATTATTTTTACTCTAGTGCAACTAGAAGACTGAAGGGAATATGCCCTAGAGGAAAATAATAAAAGGTTTATTATTGTCATATCCCAATAAGTTCGTAATAGTTTTATATTGTGCTATAACTATATCAAGTGGAAATATTGATATATGTGTCGTGGTATTGCCGACGAGTATGCCATGGAGGTGTCTGCACAGTGCGTGTTTAGAGACGTGGGGGAAGGTGGACGGTTGACGCGTACAAGGTAACACAGCTTACCCAGGTTCAGATCCCACAACGATGGCGGAATTCTACTCCTGCTATAAATCACTATAATGGCAATACGCCGAGTTACAGAGATAGGTTCGCTGTGCGAGGTTATGTGTAGTTGTGCCCTAAAGGCCCCCATAGGCCCGAATTATATAGTCGCCAGGTCCTAGGGTTACAGGGAAAATTCCTAGCCGGACAGGTTACAGAGTCCTACACCGTCTATTACTAGTCTTGTGTGTCTTGTACTCCAAGGCTCTGGGTACGCTGGTGACTCCACCGTAGCCTTCCTTTATCCGGCATGGGCCTCCCTTCTGGATCCATCTAACTGGGCCGCCCAGCAGTCCATAGGCCATGCTACCAATTGTGGGCCACCTGGGTTATCCGGATAGGAGACATGCTATGAGGATACCCATATAGCATATCCCCAACAGTAGCCCCCGGAGAACTCCGCGATCTTGCGCCGTCTTGCCTCTTCACGTTGAACGCTCCGTCTAAATGGATGTCGGCAAATCGTTAAGCAATATCTTGTAGTCCTCCCAAAGAACCCTGCAAGGTTTTCTCCTCCCTCAATTTACAAGTCGGAGAAATGCTGAATCTTCCATCGTACTCTTCCATAGCCGGACTCGATCCGTTCATGCCGGAATCTTCTGATGTGATGGTTCGTCTGCCTATGACATCTAGGGCGACGTAGACATAGGTCAGCAACGCCTCGTAACTCACACATGCGGAGAACACAATGATGTCCACTTTTCCCGTGCGGGCGATACGAACCGTTGGCGGTGATAGTTGGGACGTGGCGAAATTTCCGCGCACGTCCGCGCACACGTCGTCTACGTGGCAACCATCCGATCAAGCTGCATGAATCTCGATGCTAGAGATCATAAATAGTAACTGCGGTGGAAAATTTACTTTTCACCTCATTCTCTCCTCGCATCATCTTCTTCCTCCAGCGAGCTCCCCCTCGAGCTCTCCGTGCAACGTGCGAAAAACCCTAACTCTCCATCTTGCCAGTCACCTCCAAACACACCCAATGGCTAGCAGCAGCTCCACCCCTTCGATGGCGGCGTCGGGCGAAGCCGCGGCGAAGCCGGCGAGCTCCATCGTCGTGCCCCCAGAGGGCCTGGTTATCCCCATGTCCGCGGTGGTCGAGTCCACCGGCGGCGACCATAATCCAGCGGCGTTGGAGCTGCTGGAGGAGGAAAGCGACTCCCACAAAGACGACTGGCGCGGTTCGGATATCACGGACCGCGACATCAAGGAGTTGACCGTCGAAGGCTACCTCCCTGCGAGGGAGGGGCTTGCCTGGCGGGCGACGCCGGCCGGCAAGGTCACACCTTCTCCCCAAGCCGGAGAAAAGGTGTACCTCAAAGCATAGTTGGTATGCGGCGTCTCCCTGCCCATCTCTAACTTCTTCCTCGTTGTCCTCAATCATTACCGAGTACAGCCCCAAAACCTCTCTCCCAACAGTATCCTAGCTCTTAGCAATTACGCGGCGCTTTGCGAGGGTTACCTAGGGATTAGGCCTAGGCTAGATCTCTTTGTCTATTTCTTCATGGTCAAGCGCGAAGCCGGGGCCAGCAAGGATGAGCTTAGAAATTGTGGCACCATTAGCTTCAAGATCCGACCTGGCCAGCGGTTCCCCGTCATCGTCGGCCACGAGTCCTACAAGAACTGACAGTGTACTTACTTCTACGGTCCAGATATTCCTATGGCTAACCGAGAAGTAACGTACCCAGACTTCGTCGATAGAGCCGCCGCCGAAGCCCCGACATGGAGATCCTAGTCCTCCCTTCCCTCCGACATTGACGCTTCCCGCACAATAAGGTGGATAGAGTGGTTTGTAGAGATGCGTTTGACTGGGTTGGACCTAGCCATGTGCTGGTTCATCAGGCGGATCCAGCCTCTGCAGCACCGCTCGAAGCTGATGCACGAGTATTCCAATGATAAAAGGGATAGCCTCCGCATCTCCGTGGACAACTTCTCGAGTGACTTCGTCAAGCTTCGCCTCAAGGACATCGTCAAGGTGAAGTACAAGAAGAGTGGCTGCACCATCACCTACGACATGTTCGTAGAGAGCAAGTGCCCAAAGATAACTGTTTATTTTCCGTGTATGACATAGACTCTAGTTCTTCTGTCTTAACCTTTTCCATCTCATCTAACACGGTGACCTCTCACTTAATAGCTTAGCGATCTAGAGGAGGATAGCATGGCTGTCCAAATCTATGATCCAAAGATGAAGGAAGTCACGGTCGTGTCCGACGACGATATTTCGTTGTCGCGAAAGCGGAAGAGCTCCACCTCTGACGCTGGCGACAGAGGTAAGAAGAAGAAGACGGAGAGTGGAGCCTCCAAGAAGACTACCACCGCCCTGGAGGCGGAGAAAAGAAAGGTTACTGGGATCCCTTTTGCCAAAGCACCCCCACTTGTGTAAGCTTCTTTCTCTCCGACATTGTCCATTTGTCTGTCTTATTTTTTTACTTATGCATTTCGCACATTTCAGGAAGAAAGCCACGACCAGCTTGAAGAAGTCTTCGAAAACTTCGGGGGCTTCTAGAACCATCAAGGATATGCTGCATCATGACGCATCTCCCGCCATCGCCCCTGCCACTCCCACCGTCAAGCCTTCCTCCGCTCCGACAAATTCTCAAGCCAAGGATGCAGCTGGCCCTTCCGCCATGGAAGTGGACTCAGGTTCCTCTACCGAGCTGGTTGTTGCCGGCGAACAGGCGACGCGGGAGAGTACCGCACACCAAACGGCTGAAGCTCCGGCTAAGGATGCCATGGATAGCGGTATGGCGGTGGTGGAAGGTGGTACCTCTGTCGAAGGCGGCGTCCTCGCCCCCCCAGAAAACCATAGAGTCCCCGAAGATAGTCTATCCGGCCCTTACGCCAGGTAGCACTGCTCTGGTTCCTGGTGCAGCACCGACATCTCCAACGTGCGGTCTCGAGGAGCTCCTCCAACAAGCAGAGATCTTGCAAGGAAATAGTGTATCCTTTGGCAAGCTGCTGGCCGAGAGCGCTACCAACCTCAAGATCATTGCACTTGTAAGTTTTATTTGCCTTTTTCATTTCATATGAGTATCCCACTATAGCCACCGAGGATTTAGACGGAAAACCATAGGTCTTTGCATCTGAATGCTCTAAGAGTGACTAAGCTAGAAAACTTGTTACTGTAGCCCCCAAGCATGTAGTTTGAATGAGTTATTCCGACTAGATGCTTCAAGAGTAGCATACGCAATGTTTATAATTTTTGATACTGTATCCCCCAAGCTTCTAGTTGTAACTGAATTAGTTCCGACTAGATGCTTAAAGAGAAACTAAGCATACTTCCGAGTTAAAACTTTATACTGTAGCCTCCAAGCTTCTAATCGAAAACTGAATCAATTCCGACTAGATGTTTAAAGAAAGACTAAGCATATTGCTAAGTTAAAAACTCTCGCTGTAGCCCCCGAGCGTCTAGGTGGAAATTTTCCGGCTAGATGCTCCAAGTAGACCAAACAACGATTAACTTTCTTCTTTTAACAGAAGGAGAATGCTTAGAGGGGCATGGCCAACGACAAGTACCAGAAGATGCGCGCGGACTTGCAAGCTGAAAAGGGTAAAAATGCCTTCTTGAAGGAACAGATCACCAAGAGCAAGCGTCTGTTTTCCTTTGTTTGTCACATTCCGACTTGGTTTTGCGCCCACATTCTCCAACTTGCAGAAACCATTGCCAAAGCTAAGGATATTGTCGAGCAATCCAAGAACATTCAGCAGCTGGATAGCGAGAACAAGATCCTCAAGTAGGAGAGGAAGGACATGCTGAAGATGCATGAGGAATCAATGAAAGCCTTGTAGGACTCCGCCACCGAGGAAATGAACCGCTTGAAGGAGGAGATCACTGTCTTGAAAGAGCAGAAGATAGATGCCGATGAGCAAAACCAACGCCATCATGAAGCGTACAAGCTCCTCCAAAAATAACGGGACTCCATGGCGGATACCCTCTGGAAAGCTGAGGCTAGCATCTTCAGTAAGTGATTCTCCGTCTTGGATTTCTATAAGCTGGTGTAGCATCCCAATTGTCTAACAATTGCAATGCTACTAGCCTAGTCTATATAAATTCTACTTCCTATATATAATTGTTGCATCATAATTATATCATGCTCATGTCATCATGCCACCTTGCATTTGAGCATCATATAAAACCCTTGTTGTGTTGGTTCTTCTCTCATACGCATTGTAAATTGTAATTGCCTCTTGATATTATAGTTGGTTCTTGATATATTGTTTTAAATACCCAAGTTGAGTTGGGGGCATATCTTTTATTCCACTCTACCACCCTTTTCTTTCACCACCTTATAATTCCACCATCCCTTTATCCATGAGCTTTTATTTTTTATTTTCTTTTGGTATTTAATCTAGCTCATGGGAGATAAGATGGATCTACTTCCACAAATTCTTTTTCTTGGCTTTATTCCACTTTTGGGAGTGCATAAGAATAATGCCATGTTAATATTATTGTTTTCACAAGAATAAACATGGCATTAATTATTTTGCATGGGCCATGCAAGAACCACCACATTTAAGTCTTTTGGATTTTATTTGAATTCTTGAGTGGATCATCTCCCATCTCATCTCTCTCCCTCTCTTTTGGCTTGATCTAGTTTGGTCTTGCTAAAATCCACCACCACACTTCTATCTCTCTCTTCCACTCCTTTTGTTGACCTTGTTTGCGTTTGCTAAACCCTACACCTCTTCCACCTATTCTTGTTGATCTAAGCTTGGTGCATGCAAGTATCTAAACCCTAATCCCTCTCCCTAACCTCTCCTCTCTTTTGACACCTCTTGTTTTGGTCTTGTTTCAAATCCTAATTACCACATCACCCTCCTCTCTATCCACAAACCTAACCCTAATCACCTAACCCACTACCACCATCTACCATACCACCCCCTCTAGCCTAAACCGAGCCACCCCCACCCCAAACCAAACCCTAACCCGAGCCACTACTCCTACCCCAACCCTAGCTCCATGCCACCCCTCTCTCTCTCTCCTCTCTCTCTTTCTCTCTGCCAGCAGCCCCACCCGAGCCTACCCTCCTTGGGCGCTCCCTGGTCCCACCTGTAGCCTCTCCACGACCTACCTGCCCTGCCCTGCCGAGCAAGCACGTGAGGAGGAGAGGAAAAAGGTGGCACCGAGCCACCCTCCTCTTCCCCCACGGCACCCCTGCCTCCCCCAGATCTCCCCAGGCCGCTCCCCTTTCTCCCTGCCTTCCTCTACGACCACCTACCCCATCGCCGGCCACCGTCGGCCTCCACCTCCCCTACTCTTACCAGCCGGTGGCATGGCGATCAAGGGTGTCGAGGAAGATCACGTGGCTCCCCTGCTTCACCTCGTACGCGCCAGCGAGGAGGAGGAGGACCCGAGGCTCGCCAGGACCGAGACGCCACCGCAAACCCTAGCCGCCAGTTCGCCTGCGTCCTCGCCGCTCCGTCGCCCTCCTGCACGATCCGACCCCACCAACCAACCCACGGTGAGCGCCCTGACCTCCCTGACATGGTCCACCTTGTTGTACCGCCCTTGCCTCGCTGGACCTTTCGTCGAACGATCTCTGCGAGGCCTCAGTGCGCCGCCGCTCGCTGCTGTCTGCTCGCCCTCGCGCCGCATAGGGCCATATCTAGACCACACCTACCTCCCTAACGACTACCCCTCCCTACCGCAGTGGCCGCCGCCTCCGCGCGCGCACGCCAGGTCTTGGGTTCGATTCCCAGCGCCGCGCCTGCGTCGGTCGCGCACCGATCGGTCGATCGCGGAGAAGATCCAAAGTACGGGCGCCCTTTTTGCAGATCCCCCCTCGGTTTTTCTCTACTCAACCCGCGCTCCTAGAGGTCCCACCTACCAGCCTCCTCCTCCTTTTTGCAAAAACCTCCCTGCTGTTTCGAACACCCAACCCGCGCTCCCTCTCTGTGCCGCGTGGCAAGCCCCCTCTCGCCCACTGGCGTGTGGGTCAGCGGAGCCTCGGACCCCACCTGTCATCCACTGTGGCTGGGCGTGCTCGCGGTGACAGACGGTTTCTCACAATGCGTCATCGGTCGTGAGATGGCCCACCTGTCATTGTCTGTGGCTAGGATTGCCTGAGTGTAAAACGTTTTCCGGTTTTCTGTTTTAATTTAAACTTTTCAAATTGTTTTAAATTCAAATTTAAATCTGCTTTCAAATATCTTTTGAAATATAAATCCAAATAATACAAATAATATATGTTTTGAAATCAGAAAAATGTGAGGAATTCAAATATGCCCTTCAAAATATATTTTGAACACATAAAATTTTGAGTTGATTAACATTACAATAAAATGCCCTTTTTCTTAACTAATTAATAACTTTTATTTTATAACTCCGAATTTGACAAATGATATGTCTAAATCGATCAGCTCGACGAGACCTTTCTGTTTATGCATTCCATGTTCTGAATTGCAGCATGCATCATATAAATATAAAGTATACAGCAACTTATTTGAGTATAAAATATGATTAAAACTCCATAAAATGATTTATTCTTGTATTCCACACCTCACCCATGCCATGCTACATTGTTTCCATGCAAATTGTGCATCATTCATCATGGCATGATTGTTTGCTTGTCGCATTATATTCATATGCTTGTGCACTTTATTTATGTTGGCCCTTGTTTGTTTGGTTCTTCTTCGAATAGACGCTGAGCAGGGGATATATCAAGAAACCCAGGAGCACTACCCAGATCCTTCTCTCGCTTCAACTGAGCTGCCAGGCAAGCACTACCACATGCTTGCATACATATAGTACCTATTGCCTCTACCTTATTCTTGCATCATTGAGTCACGATCGCATTAAACTGAATCCCAAGCACTACATAGCCTTTACTTTTAAACCCCACCGAAGCTTCTTCCTCCATCCCATGAGCCATTACTACAGGAGTTGTTTGAGCCATGCGGGTCGTAGAACAGCATGTGTAGGGTATGTGAGTGTCTGATGGATAACGAGGTACCTAAACAACTTAACCTGAGTAGTATGGGATAACTAATGAAAGTGGCACCGGTGAGCAATATCTGCTATTTGGTTTTTCATGCTCACTTGTGTCCCATAGGACCCCGAGTACTTGATTCCTGTTCCTTGAATATTCGCGCTATCCACATCCGGGAGGCTTATGGGACCCCCACAGCCGAGCTTGATTCATTCTTATTTCTTGGGGCCACAAGTAGTTTGGGGCTTTATTACTATCTGTACTTATGCCATGCTTCTTTGCTTTATTTACGATTGTGCGAGGAGCACCTGTACTGTTTAGGTCCGTGACACGTTTTCGCTGTATCGACAAGCCCAGTCACACTTTCGGGTTCCCAGTCGTTTACAGCCGTCCACACAAACCTTGAGTCCGTCTCGGAGCCGGCCAGTTTCGTTGCGGGTAGCTTAATGGGGTGGCCCCCTGAAATATTTTTGAATCCTGTGATCGCTTTGTCGTGAATGCCTCGTTGGGTTTTGATTTGGTTTTTCCGAGGTTGATCGAGTGTGTGTTGCTATTTGTGCACCCCTGCAGGGTAAAACTTTCTGAAAGCCGTGTCCGCGGTTATGGACGACTTGGAGCACAGTTTCTCGATCATAGACAAGTATAACTAAAGTACCGCTTTTAATTTGACTAAGTAACTGACTAGTAAATAGTGCAACACTCATGGAATGGATAATAAAACTGCCAACGGATGGGGGGGTGTTCGTCCGCCTCCTCGTTGGTAAGCGAGGAGGAGGATGGATCTGTTAATATTACTGTTATAACTGTTGTTATTAATTCACGGACATCCGTCTATCTTTGGTTAGGCGGATGGTTAGCGAGTATCTATAGAACTGCGAGGTATTATCTTTTGCTGCAATTGCGTCACCCAGGTTGTGTCCCCTTTAGAGGCATAAAGACTTGCTGAGTACCCCTAGGGTCTCACACGATAAATTATTTGATTCAGATGAACAGGTACACTCACAAGATGGATACTGGGTGGAGGAGACGGACGATGTGGGCAACGATCATTTGGTGTAGAGATTCCGGGAATGGGGATCCGTGAGATCTGTGGGCTGGATGTGTTTATTATGGGGCATCTTATGCCGATTTGCTTCTTATCCGTACTCGGATCTTGTTTGCCGCTTCTGCCTGATACTCTGATGTTTGATGTATGAGGAGATATCCTAAACTATTATATCTATCTAGGACATTTGGATCTTGCCGTATGGCGTTGCAATATTTCTATTTCTTTTAGATGGAATGGCTCTATGGACTGTTGTATGGTGGCTTGCATACATACTCATTTGTGTATGTAGTTGATCCCTTCGCCTAACGATTACGCCGCCCGTTCTTGTCCCGATGTTTGGAAATGGTTAGGACGGCCGAAAGGTCTACCTGTGAGTGGCATTTGGGCCCCACCGTACTATTTTAACCATTTCCGCTCATCCAGGCTTGTAACTAGGAGCGTAATTCACCGAGGTAGTTACAATTGGTATCAGAGCCATCCCGCCCTTCAGGGTCTCAGCCAAATGGTCGTTGTCAGTCTAGCAAATATTTTTGGTAGCTATGTATACTAGGGAAAAACAAAACGCGAGAGTAGGACTGCTTCCATTTTTCTTCTTAACCACCCACCCTTTTCTGGTAAGGAAGTGTAACGTTTTCTATCCTCTTCTTAAATTCAAACTAGGATTCACGTGTTCTGGGTTTCCGTAGTACCATAGGTTGAGTGTGTGTGTGTGTAATTCCTTGTCTATCTGTTGCATCCAACATGTTATCTTTATCTGCCTTTTGGTTATCAACTGTTGGTACATTCCATACCGACAGGCTTTTGCAAACCGGCGCGATCTATCTGACTCCTTGTTAACCGGTGCCATCTTCTTAAGGGTGTCCTTCCTTCTAGCAACTCCACATTCTAGGAGACCATCAGTTGCTAATCGCTACCTGATAAGTGTTTTTGCGCATCTATTGGTATTTTAATGCCGAAAAATGCGGAAAAAATTTCTTTGATACATCTGTGCTTCCACACTCCTTTTCAGTCGTGTGTGAAACATTATCTATCTCCCTTTTATCAGCATGTCCATGCTAACTCATTCTTTTGTCACCGGCGCTTAATCCTAGAGTTTCATTTCATCTCCAATTCTCTTGGGCTAATTACATAACATGTGTCGATCCGATGCTGGTGATGGTAATTTGGTTCTCGGCATAGATATATGACACTTATCTTGAGTGGAATATGGAAAATGCAATCACCACTATCCTCCAAATGGTGACGGTTATCTCCTGTGATTTTGAGTACACCGCGATCATATCTATGCATATTCAAGCATCTTTGGCAATCCAGAGTTTCTCCAAGCACTACGGCGGTCTATCATCTGTCCATCATGCTGCACATCCTTTTGAACCCCATATCTGCACAATTCTCCTGGATACGAGGGAATTGCATCTTTTCGTCTCTGATAGCTTTTCTTAAGGTATGAGCTATCATCGGTTCTTATCCAAGATCTCTTTATCTTTGTAACCGGTGATCCGATCGACAATGTGAACCAGTTGACATCTCTTTTTCTTCCGAAGGACCAATTAACCTATTCTGTCAGCGCATCTTCTTCAACAGGAATCCTTACTCGTAACGTTGATCTTTCAAGAGCGTTGAGCTCAGAAAGTGTTTCGAGCATTTGTTCGTTCTCCCGCCTCTTGAACTTGGTATTCTGGGAATATCTTGTTAATCCATGGTGGTATATGTTGATAATATGCTTGCCTATTCGATATCTATGGAAGGACATGGAAGATCATCTGTGTCTCTTTCTCTCGAGCTTTGTGAGCACTTCCTGTGTGCAAAGTCTCAAAGTGAGAATTCTGACTTTTTGAAGTCACATATCTCGACCACGTCCTTCTTCTAAATACATTACTTCAACTCTGGAATCAGCAAGTCCATTGTTAATTCCATCCTCCATCTTCAACCAATCCGGAGTTGTTCCTTGTTGGCAAGTTATCATCGTCGTTCCGCTGAAGATTTCCTCAAGGCTGCTAAATCTCTCTCAATCATTTCAAGAAGAACATGGAGTTCTTTCACCTCAATCTCGTTAAGTAATCTCTCGAAACCCTCTCGCTCTATCGTCTATGCTCAATCCACCGGAGGCCATGAAGACCTTCTAGATCTTGTATTCCTTCTGTTCAAGTGGTGCTATCTTTTTCTATATCTATGAAATTTTGCAGTTGTCTCCTTGATCTTCCTTTATATCTTTCCGGTGGCTTGGTACTTCCGACATGACGACAAAATCATCATCTTTATCTATCTATGAATTCGGCGATCGTTTGCATCTATCCTTGTTTTCTAACGGAGTTCTATGAGTTTTTACCAACACCTTCAGTCTGTTTCGGTAGTTGGGTTGCATGATTTTCTTATTCATCTGCGGAGTAATGCTTTGAGTGCGGGATGGAGTAGCTACCATACCACTACTCTTATCATTCGCTCTTGTACATTGAATTGGTGAATTAATGTGATTTCACTCATTCCACGGAAGTTAGAAGTGGCCTTTATCCCTTGATACTTTTACTTCCGTCCTTGTTTTTCCGGAGTGCTCTTTCGAAGAAAGTAATCAATAATCTCTTGTTGGTGATCTCACCCTTTCTACTCGGAGCAAAATCCTCAATTATCTGGTGGAAACAAACGCAAACCTTTTTCTATCCTCGTCTTTCTACCGATGCTCGATATCCCCAAACAAGATTAAAGGAAACTATCTCTCTTTGTTTCATAAATTCTTTTTCTGTGGTAAAGCCAATTATGGTTGATGCCATCAGCCGCAAATCTATTGCGTTAGCCTCAAGGCTAAAGAAAGCAATAAGTATATCTACAATAAACTCCAGATCCTGCATATTCTTTGCTTCTCGGGATTCCACCATGATCTGCCTTCACATCCATCTCTGGAAGTTATATCCGCGCACCTAAATTGCGTGATCCTTGGTTCTTACCGGCGCAACAAGAATCTAATCCGACGATGTCTAACTAAATCTTTCTGTTGTTATCAAGGGACTCTATTATTTGAAGGCAATATTGTTTCCGAACTTCTTTTCTCAAATCCGAGAGAAGATACGATGCTATTGTAATAGCGGTTCAAAACCTCTCCAATCCAGCTCTTTTTCTTCCGGCGAGACAAAGATTCATCCTCTCTAGTATCAGTAAATCTTTAATCTTAACGGTGTGTCTTTATTTATCCATGATACATCATCTTTTATCATGTTTCTTGAGAAAACCGAAGCTATGCTCATCCTATCCTTCTTGTCTCACGACAATCCTTCAACTCTTCTAACCGTTGTTTCTCAAGCAAAACGCAAGACTCGCAACAAGTCTAGCAATTTTGCAAGGTGTAGTGGACGCACCATTCTGTTGTTCATCAACTTGGGAACGTGAGGGTCACCTTCGTTCGAACACCCGCCTCTCCTTGTGTTGTTTTCTTTTTCCTAGGAATCTCGGGGCGAGATTCTTGTTTAGTGGGGGAGAGTTGTAGCATCCCAATTGTCTAACAATTGCAATGCTACTAGCCTAGTCTATATAAATGCTACTTCCTATATATAATTGTTGCATCATAATTATATCATGCTCATGTCATCATGCCACCTTGCATTTGAGCATCATATAAAACCCTTGTTGTGTTGGTTCTTCTCTCATACGCATTGTAAATTGTAATTGCCTCTTGATATTATATTTGGTTCTTGATATATTGTTTTAAATGCCCAAGTTGAGTTGGGGGAATATCTTTTATTCCACTCTACCACCCTTTTCTTTCACCACCTTATAATTCCACCATCCCTTTATCCATGAGCTTTTATTTTTTATTTTCTTTTGGTATTTAATCTAGCTCATGGGAGATAGGATGGATCTACTTCCACAAATTCTTTTGCTTGGCTTTATTCCACTTTTGGGAGTGCATAAGAATAATGCCATGTTAATATTATTGTTTTCACAAGAATAAACATGGCATTAATTATTTTGCATGGGCCATGCAAGAACCACCACATTTAAGTCTTTTGGATTTTATTTGAATTCTGGAGTGGATCATCTCCCATCTCATCTCTCTCCCTCTCTTTTGGCTTGATCTAGTTTGGTCTTGCTAAAATCCACCACCACACTTGTATCTCTCTCTTCCACTCCTTTTGTTGACCTTGTTTGCGTTTGCTAAACCCTACACCTCTTCCACCTATTCTTGTTGATCTAAGCTTGGTGCATGCAAGTATCTAAACCCTAATCCCTCTCCCTAACCTCTCCTCTCTTTTGACACCTCTTGTTTTGGTCTTGTTTCAAATCCTAATTACCACATCACCCTCCTCTCTATCCACAAACCTAACCCTAATCACCTAACCCACTACCACCATCTACCATACCACCCCCTCTAGCCTAAACCGAGCCACCCCCACCCCAAACCAAACCCTAACCCGAGCCACTACTCCTACCCCAACCCTAGCTCCATGCCACCTCTCTCTCTCCTCTCTCTCTTTCTCTCTGCCAGCAGCCCCACCCGAGCCTACCCTCCTTGGGCGCTCCCTGGTCCCACCTGCAGCCTCTCCACGACCTACCTGCCCTGCCCTACCGAGCAAGCACGTGAGGAGGAGAGGAAAAAGGTGGCACCGAGCCACCCTCCTCTACCCCCTTCCTCAGCTGATCGCCTCCCCCTCCCTCCTTTTTCCTCTTTCCCCACGGCACCCCTGCCTCTCCCAGATCTCCCCAGGCCGCTCCCCTTTCTCCCTGCCTTCCTCTACGACCACCTACCCCATCGCCGGCCACCGTCGGCCTCCACCTCCCCTACTCTTACCAGCCGGTGGCGTGGAGATCAAGGGTGTCGAGGAAGATCACGCGGCTCCCCTGCTTCACCTCGTACGCGCCAGCGAGGAGGAGGAGGACCCCAGGCTCGCCAGGACCGAGACGCCACCGCAAACCCTAGCCGCCAGTTCGCCTGCGTCCTCGCTGCTCCGTCGCCCTCCTGCACGATCCGACCCCACCAACCAACCCACGGTGAGCGCCCTGACCTCCCTGACATGGTCCACCTCGCCGTACCGCCCTTGCCTCGCCGAACCTTTCGTTGAACGATCTCTGCGCGGCCTTAGTGCGCCGCCGCTCGCTGCTGTCTGCTCGCCCTCGCGCCGCATAGCGCCATATCTAGACCACGCCTACCTCCCTAACGACTACCCCTCCCTACCGCAGTGGCCGCCGCCTCCGCGCGCGCACGCCAGGTCTTGGGTTCGATTCCCCGTGCCGCGCCTGCGTCGGTCGCGCACCGATCGGTCGATCGCGGAGAAGATCCACAGTACGAGCGCCCTTTTTGCAGATCCCCCCTCGGTTTTTCTCTGCTCAACCCGCGCTCCTAGAGGTCCCACCTACCAGCCTCCTCCTCCTTTTTGCAAAAACCTCCCCGCTGTTTCGAACACCCAACCCGCGCTCCCTCTCTGTGCCGCATGGCAAGCCCCCTCTCGCCCACTGGCGTGTGGGTCAGCGGAGCCTCGGACCCCACCTGTTATCCACTGTGGCTGGTTGTGCTCGCGGTGACAGACGGTTTTCTGCGCGCTGCGTCGTCCAGTCAGCAGATGGCCCACCTGTCATTGTCTGTGGCTAGGATTGCCTGAGTGTAAAACGTTTTCCAGTTTTCTGTTTTAATTTAAACTTTTCAAATTGTTTTAAATTCAAATTTAAATCTGCTTTCAAATATCTTTTGAAATATAAATCCAAATAATACAAATAATATATCTTTTGAAATCAAAAAATGTGAGGAATTCAAATATGCCCTTCAAAATATATTTTGAACACATAAAATTTCGAGTTGATTAACATTACAATAAAATGCCCTTTTTCTTAATTAATTAATAACTTTTGTTTTATAACTCCGAATTTGACAAATGATATGTCTAAATCGATTAGCTCGACGAGACCTTTCTGTTTATGCATTCCATGTTTTGAATTGTAGCATGCATCATATAAATATAAAGTATACAACAACTTATTTGAGTAGAAAATATGATTAAAACTCCATAAAATGATTTATTCTTGTATTCCACACCTCACCCATGCCATGCTACATTGTTGCCATGCAAATTGTGCATCATTCATCATGGCATGATTGTTTGCTTGTCGCATTATATTCATATGCTTGTGCACTTTATTTATGTTGGCCCTTGTTTGTTTGGTTCTTCTTCGAATAGGCAGCGAGGATATATCAAGAAACCCAGAGCACTACCGGATCCTTCTCTCGCTTCAATCGAGCTGCCAGGCAAGCACTACCACATGCTTGCATACATATAGTACCTATTGCCTCTATCTTATTCTTGCATCATTGAGTCGCGATCGCATTAAACTGAATCCCAAGCACTGCATAGCCTTTACTTTTAAACCCCACCGAAGCTTGTTCCTCCATCCCATGAGCCATTACTACAGGAGTTGTTTGAGCCATGCGGGTCGTAGAACAGCATGTGTAGGCTATGTGAGTGTCTGATGGATAACGAGGTACCTAAACAACTTAACCTGAGTAGTATGGGATAACTAATGAAAGTGGCACCGGTGAGCAATATCTGCTATTTGGTTTTTCATGCTCACTTGTGTCCCGTAGGACCCCGAGTACTTGATTCCTGTTCCTTGAATATTCACGCTATCCACATCCGGGAGGCTTATGGGACCCCCCTGAGCTAGAGCTTGATTCATTCTTATTTCTTGGGGCCACAAGTAGTTTGGGGCTTTATTACTATCCTGTACTTATGCCATGATTTACTGCTTTATTTACGATTGTGCGAGGAGCACCTGTACTGTTTAGGTCCGTGACACGTTTTCGCTGTATCGACAAGCCCAGTCACACTTTCGGGTTCCCAGTCGTTTACAGCCGTCCACACAAACCTTGAGTCCGTCTCGGAGCCGGCCAATTTCGTTGCAGGTAGCTTAATGGGGTGGCCCCCTGAAATATTTTTGAATCCTGTGATCGCTTTATCGTGAATGCCTCGTTGGGTTTTGATTTGGTTTTTCCGAGGTTGATCGAGTGTGTGTTGCTATTTGTGCACCCCTGCAGGGTAAAACTTTCTGAAAGCCGTGTCCGCGGTTATGGATGACTTGGAGCACAGTTTCTCGATCATAGACAAGTATAACTAAAGTACCGCTTTTAATTTGACTAAGTAACTGACTAGTAAATAGTGCAACACTCATGGAATGGATAATAAAACTGCCAACGGATGGGGGGGTGTTCGTCCGCCTCCTCGTTGGTAAGCGAGGAGGATGGATCTGTTAATATTACTGTTATAACTGTTGTTATTAATTCACGGACATCCGTCTATCTTTGGTTAGGCGGATGGTTAGCGAGTATCTATAGAACTGCGAGGTATTATCTTTTGCTGCAATTGTGTCACCCAAGTTGTGTCCCCTTTAGAGGCATAAAGACTTGCTGAGTACCCCTAGGGTCTCACACGATAAATTATTTGATTCAGATGAACAGGTACACTCACAAGATGGATACTGGGTGGAGGAGACGGACGATGTGGGAAACGATCATTCGGTGTAGAGATTTCGGGAACGGGGATCCGTGAGATATATGGGCGGGATGTGTTTATTATGGGGCATCTTATGCCGATTTGCTTCTTATCCGTACTCGGATCTTGTTTGCCGCTTCCGCCTGATGCTCTGATGTTTGATGTATGAGGAGATATCCTAAACTATTATATCTATCTAGGACATTTGGATTTTGCCGTATGGCGTTGCAATATTTCTATTTCTTTTAGATGGAATGGCTCTGAGGACTGTTGTATGGTGGCTTGCATACATACTCATTTGTGTATGTAGTTGATCCCTTCGCCTGCCGATTACGCCGCCCGTTCTTGTCCTGATGTTTGGAAATGGTTAGGACGGCCGAAAGGTCTACCTGTGAGTGGCATTTGGGCCCCACCGTACTATTTTAACCATTTCCTCTCGTCCAGGCTTGTAACTAGGAGCGTAATTCACCGAGGTAGTTACAGCTGGATACTTTGAATTTTTGAACTCATGTGCTCCTTTGTCGGAATTTGCATCTCCTATGGGTTTAAACCAGTCGCCTCCTCCAACAAAGGAATGCATGGTTCTTGTCGGCAACTTCATCAACACCGCCATCGCACATGCCAAAGAGATTGCCAAGCCCCTCCAGATCAACATCAAGGCATCGGACTCTGTGACGAAGTTCTTGGAGATCCTGTGCCGAGCCCCCGAGCGTATTACAAGCTAGAAAGCTTCATGTGCACGGGCCGATGCAAGGATGGCGCTGTCCATGGTGAAGGCACACTACGAGAATACCGACATCGACACGTAACCTCTGGCATCCCCCAAGTAGATGATGAAGGACAAAAGATAAACCATGAGGCTATCTTGTCGTCACTTGCGGGTTATGACACCAGAGTCGCCGAGTTGGTCGACGTTAACGTCTTAGTGCCAACGAACACCATTGATGGCGGCGACCAAAGCTCCTCTGAGTCCCTCAACACTGCCGACTTCGAGGGTGACTCTCCTGCTACTTGTGATGTTGCTTCCAAGTTGCCCGCGCCAGAGGAATAAAAACAATTTGTAATATTTGTTTCCTCTATAACATGTTATGCAGAAAAAACTATGTGTTAACTTAAGGCGGAAAACAATGATGTATGTCCCGCTACTTAAGAACTATTTCCAGCATGTATATATTTTTTAAGCAAGTGATGGCTTATCCATTACTTTGGTTCTTATGCTTGACTGTTCGTGAGTCTGAAGACTCGTTGTCGGAACCATGCGCTTAGGTGATGATGCCCAATGGCACCGTCAATGACCTAAGCACAAAATCGCCGACAATAAGTGACAAAAGTCACTATTCTAGAATCCACATAAAAACAACAAAGAACGTGTAGACCAGAAAACTTAAGCTAACACCCGTAGGCGGAATTTTCACAAGTGCAATCACAAAACTTGTGCATAAAGGTTTTATATGATCCAAAAATGAACACTAAACGAGGTAAAAGACTCAGAAATATGAGTGAACCAGAGAGCTTTATTTCATTGATCATATAAGAGGTACACAATAGATAAAAAATGCTAAGTGTAGAAAGGACATAGCTGTGCTATGTTTCATGGACGATCAAGCTCCGAGTAGTCATCATACGGGTCACATCGCTTACGCTTATGATCCTCGTTGGGTCTATCCTTCAGCTCACGATTGTCAACAAGGTAGTAAGACCCATTGAGTAGCGCCTTGCTTATGATGAACGGTCCTTCCCATGGCGGGGATAATTTGTGTGACTTCTTCTGCTTAAGTCAGAGCACCAAATTCCCCTCTTTAAACGAGCGATGCCGAATGCGGCGACTATGGTAGCTGCGTAGCTTCTGCTGGTAGATGGCGGATCTTTGGCATGCCAAAACTCGCTCCTCCTCGAGAAGGTCCACATCCAGGCGTCTAGATTCTTCAGCGTCATCTTCGTCGTAGGCGGCATCTCTTGGTGCATCGTGAAGTATGTCAGAAGGTAGGATGTCTTCTGTTCCATATACCATGAAATAAGGGGTGTAGCCGGTGGATCTATTGGGTGTAGTTCGTAAACTTCACAGCACAAATGATAATTCTTCCGCCCAGGCTCCAGCTGCTCTATGTAGCGGTGCCTCAAGACGTGGCTTTATTCCCTGTAGAATTAATCCATTGGCTCGCTCAACCTGAGCATTGGATTGTGGATGTGCCATAGATGCAAGGTCAAATCAGATGCCCTTCTCCCAACAATAAGCCTCCACTTCTCCGAGTGACAAGTTGCTGCCGTTGTCGGTGATAATGCTATGTGGGAGACCAAATCTCACCACTAGATCCCGGAAAAACCTGAGGGAAGTTTCCCCATCAAGCTTTCTAATGGGTTTAGCTTATATCCATTTAGTGAATTTATCAACTGCTACTAGCAGATGTGTAAACCCACATGGTGCCGTTTGTAATGGTCCCACCATGTCTAGCCCCTAGACTGCAAACGACCAAGTTATTGGTATTGTTCACAATTCTTTAGCAGGAACATGTGGTTGTCGGGCATAATACTGGCATCCCATGCATGTCTCAACTAGCTTGTCGGCGTCCGCCTTCGTGGTCAGCCAGTAGAATCCTTGCCGGAAGGCTTTCTCGACCAACGATCCACGAGCGGCGTGATGCCATCCGAGATGGATTTCGCATAGGATTTCAATACCTTCTAGCTAGGAAACACACTTAAGGTATACACCAGTAGTGCTCCTTTTGTAGAGTTGTCCATTGGTTATGGTATAGCCCTTCGCTCGATATAATATTTACCGTATTTTGACCTCGTCGTCGGGCAAGGTTCCATGTTCGAGATATTCCATGAACGGTTTTGTCCAAGCCAGAGGGACCTTTGCCACCATGTGGACCAAAGAGTCAACTCTATCCGGGTTGTCGATGTTGGCTCCCTTCACGGATGGTGTCCGTAGATGCTCTAGGAAAACTCCTAGAGGAATTTGCTTGCATCCTGATCCAAGCTTTGATAGTAGATCAGCCGACAATAAGTGACAAAAGTCACTATTCTAGAATCCACATAAAAACAACAAAGAACGTGTAGACCAGAAAACTTAAGCTAACGCCCGTAGGCGGAATTTTCACAAGTGCAATCGCAAAACTTGTGAATAAAGGTTTTATATGATCCAAAAATGAAAACTAAACGAGGTAAAAGACTCAGAAATATGAGTGAACCAGAGAGCTTTATTTCATTGATCATATAAGAGGTACATGATAGATAAAAAATGCTAAGTGTAGAAAGGACATAGTTGTGCTATGTTCCATGGACGATCAAGCTCCGAGTAGTCATCATCCGGGTCACATCGCTTACGCTTATGATCCTCGTTGGGTCTATCCTTCAGCTCACGATTGTCAACAAGGTAGTAAGACCCATTGAGTAGCGCCTTGCTTATGATGAACGGTCCTTCCCATGGCGGGGATAATTTGTGTGACTTCTTCTGCTTAAGTCAGAGCACCAAATTCCCCTCTTTAAACGAGCGATGTCGAACGCGGAGACTATGGTAGCTGCGTAGCTTCTGCTGGTAGATGGCGGATCTTTGGCATGCCAAAACTCGCTCCTCCTCGAGAAGGTCCACATCCAGGCGTCTAGATTCTTCAGCGTCATCTTCGTCGTAGGCGGCGACTCTTGGTGCATCGTGAAGTATGTCAGAAGGTAGGATGTCTTATGTTCCATATACCATGAAATAAGGGGTGTAGCCGGTGGATCTATTGGGTGTAGTTCGTAAACTTCACAGCACAAATGATAATTCTTCCGCCCAGGCTCTAGCTGCTCTATGTAGCGGTGCCTCAAGACATGTCTTTATTCCCTGTAGAATTAATCCATTGGCTCGCTCAACCTGACCATTGGATTGTGGATGTGCCATAGATGCAAGGTCAAATCGGATGCCCTTCTCCCAACAATAAGCCTCCACTTCTCCGAGTGACAAGTTGCTGCCGTTGTCGGTGATAATGCTATGTGGGAGACCAAATCTCACCACTAGATCCCGGAAAAACCTGAGGGAAGTTGCCCCATCAAGCTTTCTAATGGGTTTAGCTTATATCCATTTAGTGAATTTATCAACTGCTACTAGCAGATGTGTAAACCCACATGGTGACGTTTGTAATGGTCCCACCATGTCTAGCCCCCAGACTGCAAACGACCAAGTTATTGGTATTGTTCACAATTCTTTAGCAGGAACATGTGGTTTTCGGGCATAATACTGGCATCCCATGCATGTCTCAACTAGCTTGTCGGCGTCTGCCTTCGTGGTCAGCCAGTAGAATCCTTGCCGGAAGGCTTTCTCGACCAACGATCCACGAGCGGCGTGATGCCATCCGAGATGGATTTCGCATAGGATTTCAATACCTTCTAGCTGGGAAACACACTTAAGGTATACACCAGTAGTGCTCCTTTTGTAGAGCTGTCCATTGGTTATGGTATAGCCCTTCGCTCTATATAATATTTGCCGTATTTTGACCTCGTCGTCGGGCAAGGTTCCATGTTCGAGATATTCCATGAACGGTTTTGTCCAAGCCAGAGGGACCTTTGCCACCATGTGGACCAAAGAGTCAACTCTATCCGGGTTGTCGATGTCGGCTCCCTTCATGGATGGTGTCCGTAGATGCTCTAGGAAAACTCCTAGAGGAATTTGCTTGCGTCCTGATCCAAGCTTTGATAGTAGATCAACCGCCTCATTTTGCTCCCTAGGTACATACTTGACTTCGTAGCCCAAGAAGCACTTGGATATCTCGTCCACTTAGTCTCGATATGCTGCCATCATAGGGTTCCGCGCATTCTAGGTGCCAGCCACCTGCTGGGCAACCAAGTCGGAATCTCCACAGCAAACTATGCGCTTGATGCCAATATCCTTGGCGACGCGTAATCCGTGAATGAGTGCTTCATACTCCACCATGTTGGTCGTAGACTCGAAGTGGATCTGCAGAACGTAGTGTAGCTTATCCCTAGTTGGTGACTGTAGCAGTACACCAGGCCCCGAGCCGTTGAGCATCTTTGATCTGTCAAAGTGCATCACCCAGTACTCTGGTTCTGGCAACAGAGTAACATCTGGCATCTCCGTCCAATCTGTGATAAAATCCACCAAGGCTTGTGACTTGATAGCGTCGCATCTCTTGTAGGTGATATCAAAGGCGGCAAGTTCAATGCCCCACTTCGCGATCCTTCCCGTAGCATCGCTGTCGTTGATAATATCGAACAGTAGAGTCTTGCTCACCACTGTGATTGGGTGCTCCTGAAAGTAATGCCCCGGCTTCCGAGAAGCAAGGAATACTCCATAAGCCAGCTTCTGGTAGTGCGGGTAACGCTGCTTGGACTCCGTCAAGACCTCGCTTACATAGTAAACTAGTCGTTGAACTCCGTGCTCATAGCCTTGTTCCTTCCGCTCTACCATGACGACGATGCTGTTTACCCGGTTGGTTGACGCCATGTAAAGTAACATGGGCTCTCCAGTCTCGAGAGCTGCAAGGATGGGCGCTAAGGAAAGAATATCCTTGAGCTGCTTCAATGCTACATCTGCTTTGTCCGTCCACGTGAATTTGTCCGCCTTCTTCAGCAACTTGTACAGCAGCAGGGCCTTCTCTCCAAGTCGGATGACGAACCGACTAACTGCTGCAACACAACCTGTTAGTCATTGAATGTCCTTTAGGCATGTCGGATGGTTTATGTTTAATATGGCCTTGATTTTCTTCGGGTTGACCTCGATTCCACGCTGGGAAACGATGAAGCCCAACAATTTGCCGGCTAAGACCCCGAAGACGCACTTCTTAGGGTTAAGCATCATGTTGTATTTCTGGATATTATCAAAGGTTTCTTTTAAGTCAGAGATTAATTCATTTGAATTTTTAGACATCACCGCTATATCGTCCACATAGGCGTGAACATTCCAACCAATTTAATCCTGTAGGCAGCGTTGCATTGTCCGCTGGTACATAGAACCTACGTTTTTTTAGCCCAAAGGGCATCATAACATAGCAAAACGTGTCGTAGGGTGTAGTGAACGAAGTGGCCAATTGGTCCGACTTCCTCATTTTGATCTGGTGGTATTCTGAGTATGCATCAAGAAAACACAAAAGTTCTGAGCCGAGTCAATGACTTGGTCAATGCGAGGCAAAGCAAACGGATCTTTGGGACACACTTTGTTAGGGCCGGTGTAATCAACGCACATTCTTAATTCTTTGGTTCCCTTTTTGGTGAGAAGTACAGGATTGCCCACCCATTGGGTGTGAAGGACTTCTCAGATAAAACTAGCCTTAAGTAACCTAGCTATCTCTTTGCCAATGGCGCGTCTCTTCTCATCTCCAAAGCGTCATAGAGGTTGCTTCACTGGTTTGCATTTTGGATCAATGTTTAAGCTGTGCTCGGCGAGTTCCCTAGGTACACCTTTCATGTCGGAAGGTTGTCGAGCAAATATGTCCCTATTCTCATGGAGGAACTCGACGAGCGCGCTTTCCTATTTGGGATCCAGGTTCGTCCCAATGGTGGTGGTCTTGGAGGCATCGCCTACCACAAGTTCCACCGGCTTGGTCTCGATGGCGGCCTTGAATGCTGGAGCAGAGTCGGAGATCTGTTTCTTTGACGCATGCATCTCTGAGTCATCGACCTTGCTCTGGATCTCCTTGAATTCTTCGCTGTAGAGGACAGCTTCCGCGTAGGCCGTTTCATTAATCTCGCAGTCCCTAGCCTTAGTAAAGCTTCCGGATATAGTGATGACACCGTTTTCTCCGGGTATCTTGAGTTTGTTGTAGACGAAGCATGGCTTGGCCATGAAGGTGTGGAATATGTCGCGGCCGAATATGACGTGGTACACGCTCTTGAAGGGGACCACCTCAAAGGTCATGCGCTCTTGGCAGTAATTATTAACATCGCCAAAGGCAACCTGAAGTGTGATGCACCCAAGGGATCGATCCTCCCGACCAGGAATTACGCCATGGAAGATGGTGTTGGTCCGCCTTAGGTTTGCCTCCGTCAAGTTCATCTTCTGCAGTGTATCCAGGTACATGATGTTGACGCTGCTTCCACTATCCACCATACACTTGGTGAACTCAACGCCGTCAATCAAGGGGTTGATGACCATGGCGTATTGGTTCTCCGTAAGGATGAGGTCTAGGTGATCCTTCCTGTCCCAAGTAATTGGAACCTCCGACCAGCGCAGGTACTGGGGAACTGGGGGTAGGGTCGCCATCAGGATCCTCATAGAGGTCTTCTGTTGTCGGGCAGAGGGGGTGCTAAGGAAAGTGTGGTAAACTGGCGCCTTCTTCACGAAGGGGTTCTTGCCTTTGTCGTCGCCCTTTGCAGCGTTCTTGGGGTCAACATCCTCGTCCATGTCACTTGAATCCTTGGACTCCTCCTCCTTCTTCTTCCCCTTGCCCTTGCCTCGCGGTCTGTTCTTCCGACTTTGCTTGTAGCCGGACTCCGGGTCCTCCTTGAGGTCGTTGACGAACTTGCAGTGTCGATTGGTGTGAGTGGCTTTTCCGTTGACATTGAGGTGTACGAGGCACGGTATATCACGGTACTCCTCGTAAGTTTGGGAAACACGGAGCGCTGCCGAGGTAGTTTCAATTCCTCGCTGCTGCCCACGACCAGCTCCCCGCCCTCGGCCACGTTGTCCGCCATCACCTCGTCCTGCAAAGGTCATGGCAACCATGTTAGGAGTTTGCTTTTCTTCTAGAGCGGTTTTCCGCTTTGTTCTACTGTTCCTCCGATCTTGAGTTGGAACGGCCGTTGCCGGCAAGGAGCCGCGAGCATCATCATCGGCAGCTACGAACTCACTAGCCAACTGAATCATCTGGTTCAAGTCAAGCTGGTGATTGTCCTGCAAGCGCTTTAGCTTATGTCGGAGCAACGTGCCCCTTTCCAACCCATCGATGAAGGCGGCCATGGCGGTCTGGGCGTGCACTCCTGCGCAGGAATTTTTCATATCCAGCCAGCGGGAGAGGTAGGCACGAGATGTCTCGTCTTTCTCTTGCATGCACCGTTGTAGATCGCCAACAGTGCAGGAACTTTTGTATGTACCCTCGAAGTTCTTGGTGAATGATTCTTGCATGTCCAACCAATTGCAGATGGATTTCTCCGGCAAGTCATCAATCCATTGACGGGCCATGCCTGCCAACATCAAAGGGAGGTACTTTACGGCAACGTTGGGGTTACCTCCGGCAATCTCCACCGTGTTGCGGTTATCCTGCAACCATGTGGCTGGCTTGGCGGTGCCGTCATAGGGCTTGTTGGTCTTGTCGGTCCGAAAACCTTTGGGGTAAGTTGCGGACCGTATCACAGGTCAAAATCAACGTGGTCCCAGGTATGGTCCTTCCCGGGCCTCGTGGATCTTATCAATCCGCGAACGTGCATCGTATGGCTCCGGGTTTCTTTTCTTCTTGTCAACAAGGGATGGGATGCATGAACGACGCGAGCCTCCTCCACCATGGTGACTGCTGGGTGGCGACGCCTCACGCTTGTCGCGATTGCTTGTCGGACGCGGAGGGTCGTGCTGTGACCTGCTCTTGCATCCCTGGTTGCGCTCTCCGTCATGACGGGTCTGCTCTGCGTTGTCGCGGATGATGATGCCGCCCTGCCTTGGCGGGGGCATATCCGTATGTTGGTGAGCCTTGGGTTCTTCGCGATGTCGGGGGGAGCGGGGCGGTGGCGATGGGCGACGAGGTTGGGCTTTTTCTCCATGGTAGGAGGATATGGGGATAGCATCCTTCCTGTTGCGTGCATCCCTCCGTCTTCGTTCTGATGAACCCGTCTAGGACCCAACATCAAGAGGAGATCTGTCCCTTGGTGGCTTGTGCTGGATAGACCGGCAAGACGCTGGGTCAGACTCAAGCCTATGAGAGGTGGCCTTTTCCTGTTGTTTCACCGCCTTGGCCACTAGGTCATAGACCTGTTCCACCGCCTCAGGCGATCGATCCTTCTCTAGAAGGGTCTTGGCGACAACGAGGTTGAGGAGGGGAGTGGGCATCACCTGCCTGCCTTCATTGTCAATGTATGGCTTGGCCTGTGCCGGCTTCGAGGGAGCCCATCCTAGGTTTCTCCGTACACCAGGATCGTTTATGACGCGAGGCGGGGCTTTCTTGGCCTTCTGCTGCTGCAGCAGAGTCTTGTATTCGGACTCCATTTCTCTAGCTTTCTCTATGGACTTCTGTGCGTTGACCAGATTTCGATCTAGCTTAGCGCCTTGCTCCGCGATGGCCTGCGCTTCCTCCAGCAGCTGCTGGCGCTTCTCGTCAAGATGGGTCACGTTTCGGATATGAGCTACAGTCAGTGGCTCGACGAGGAGATTGCCGTACATCACTCTGTCAGCTGGAGTAACTTGGGCAGCAATAGACGTAGATTCCAGAGGCGGCAAGTTTGCGGTGTTGTTGTTGCTCGGACCGGTGCCGAGTTCCTGCGGCTATTGCACTGGGTTAGGAGGGGCCATGACCTTTGCGCGATCATCGTCAGCAGCAATAAGTGGCCCTTTCCCCTTTTCCAGCGCTGTAGGCGGAGCTCGTCCGGGTTTATCTTCATCCATCGCCGTCCCATTGGTGACGAACACCTCTCGAGACGCGATGGCGTTATTGGCCTGCTCGTCGCGCGTATACTCCTCTGGACTAAAATCTATCTCTTCCGAATCTGCACTGAAGTCGGCGTAGAGCGCGTCAATCACAGAGTCGTAGGGTGCCAGGATGTAACATCCCAACATTTAGGAACTAACGAAGGGTAGATTTAGGAATTTTAAATGTTGCATGCATTCATCCGTGAAAATGTGGGTAAATTTTTTGCCAAATAAAAACCTAAAGTGATCAAGGTTTCTTTCATACTTTGAGATTAGGTTTAGTCTTAAGGGATGATTGCTATAGACTTTGATATGATCTTTGTGGACTTATGTGTTATGGGAAATGAATTTGAATTTAAAACATTGAGTGTTTGAATTATAATTCAAAAGGATTTTTTGGATAATGTTTGAATCTTGATTTAATTAAGAGATAACCAATAATAAATTAAACTTTATATAAAAGAGCAATTAAGAATATGAATATTCATTTCATATTTACATTCAATAATAAGTTACAAAATGTAACTTAGGAAAATCATTCACAATTTTTACAATAGTAAATAAATAAAGAATAATATTTCTTTATTGATAATAGTACACTCTTTATTAAAAAATAATAAAATAAGGATTACAAAAGAATATTACAAGTGACTATTATATAAAGAAAAATAAAAAGCCTAAACTAAAATCTTCATCTTCAAATCTGTACCTACAAAATAAACAGAAACTTAATAGAAAAAGGAAAGTTAGGATTAGCATTGTTTTACTCTCAGACTTGTCAGTGAAGTGCACTGATCAAGGTTCATCATTGATTAAACTTATAAATAGGGGCAAGTTTCACCAATATGAAAGAATGTATCTTTCATAATTATAAGACATAAGTCAAATAACAGCAAGGAAGGACAAGTTTCACCACCCAAGTAAAAGTAACCAGATAAGAGTAACTTTCAAAATTCTGAACATATCCACACCTGCACAGCAAGCACACAGGCAGCACACACACCAAACTGCATGGTGTGTGCTGTCAACACCACAACAGCAGCACATCCAAACAAAACTGTCAACACAGCCGTGGGGGAAACCAATCCCCACACCAGTTCATCACTTTTACACACCAGCACAGCAGCCAGCAGCTAAACCAAGCCAAGCTAGATCAAACCAACCAAAGACAAAATCATATCACCAGGATGGTGACATAAGGAGGGTGAAGAACAGGTGGATAGCAAGACCAAGGTCAAGCCATCAGGATCAAGAGATGATGGACTAGATCAAGAACAAGCCAGGAGCTGGGAATACCAGGTGAGCACCAGATCAAGCTGTCACAAGATTAACCACTAGCAACCACAACATCAAGTGACAATGGTGAGTAAAAATATCATCAAATGATCTATCTGTCTAAGATTAGACAAGGATACATGATATGATTCTTATTCAAACTCTCAGAAGACACCCAAGTGGGGTGAATCCATCACTGAGGTCTCAAACTCTAAAAGGAACCAGAAAAGTATAAAAATCCAACTAGACCTCAGGGCAACATCATTGATCTAACTATCAAGCTATATTTCAATTCAAGAATGAATATAGCTAAGATTTAACTTCTAGGCACATCTCTAAGATAAGAGTAGCACCTTAGAATTTAATCTCAAGGATCTATACAAATGATCAAGCCTACCATCATTTATTCCAAACTTTGATTCAAGAAACAGTAATTGGTACCACTACCAGAACCATCCATATGAATCAATTAAATAAAGCTTAAATCCCTAAGCCTCAGACCAACATCATTGGTCTTAGGGATTTAAGAAAGGAAAATTCCTCCTTATTTGTAAAGCCAAATTCATCTTAAGCTTAAACCAACCCAAACAATGGAATAGAATCTAATCTTGTGTGCCATACAAAGATGGTGTCACAAGAATAGTTCTACATGAATCAAGATAAGCATTCAATCTTCACAGATTCAATCAAGCAACTTCAAATCATTTTCCTGTCATCATAGGAATCATATTTAAGAAATTCCTATGTATATATTCACTGTTTGAAACCATTTGATCTCAAACTACAGATAAATTCTTAAGCCAACAAATGTTAATATAGTGACTTCATCACACAACACTCACTGTCATTAACCAAGTAATGACAGTGGTGTGTTGATTAAACCACTAGATTTCCAAGTTTTGTTTCTAAGAGCAACTGCACCATCTGATCATATCAAATTTAATCCATAGGATCATCTGATAAGCCACTAGCACCACCATAGTTCATCTTAAACAGCAAGCCACATCTAAACAATCAATTAGCATGCTAAAGGATCATCAAAACTTGATCCCAATTCATCAGTATCTAATCAACAGCAGGGTATGAACCCTAAATAGAACCAAGAACCCTAAGCAGGACCAGACAATCACCAGAGAGGCCACCACCAACATTGAGTATAGGAGGTCCTCACACCGAGATCACGAGAGGAGAGGAAGCACTCACCAAATCTCCTCGCTCAAGATTAGAAGAGGAAGCAGAAGGGCCGACGACCATGGCGACACGGGGAGCACCCCCAGGGGGGCGCTGCGACCCATACAGCTCCATGGTAGCGACCATACTCACGCCCAGGGGCAAGGTGAATCACCACAAAGCTCGACAGCAATGGCGGCACCAGGATCAACGCCAATCCCAAACCCCAGGGTTTGGGACGACATCGATCTGTCGCAGGAGAGCTCCATGTCCAAATCTAGTTGGACATGAGAGAAGAGCAGAGTTGACAACCTCTTCCTACACCACGACGGATGCCATGGCGGTCCACGACGGCGGGAATCGCTGGCGGCGACGTCACTGACCACGGGGTCGAGGAAGGGAAGGAAAGGGGTGAGCTCGAGAGAGGAGACAATAAATGAGTGGGCTGGGTGGGCTGAAAACCCTTCGGGTGATAGTTTTTACCCTATCCTATTGGGCCACAAGGGCCCAATAATCTCAAATGGCCAGCCCAAGTCGTTTAGAATCTGTTTTGATAAATAGGAAAAGACCAAAATTCCCCTGAATTTAATAAAATTATAGAAAATAAAATAAAAGTCCAAAAATTATAAATAAAATATTTTTGGATTCACAAAAACCCAAACTGTCCAAATAAATTAAGAAATAAAATTTTAAACATATAAATCTTATTAAGAATTTTGTAATTTATATATTCCTTATGGAATTTTACTAAATTTTTGAAAGATGGTAGAAATAAATAAAAATCACTTCCAATATATATTGTTATTGTAGTATTTTTGAAAAATACTAAATAAATATTTAATAACAATTTTTGATATTTATTAAATCAATAAAAGTAAAATAAAAGGGAAATAAAAAATATAATATATATTATAAATATTAAAAAGTAATATTTATAAATCCTTTATTATTAAAAAGAATTTTTATAATAATGGGAGAATGCATATCAAGTTAAATGATGCATTACATTACTTTGCATAATCATTTTGCTTCTTTAAATATTGTCCTTACCGCGCAATAATGATGTTTTTGTACACATAGAAGCTCAAGGTCTAGTGCAACCATCAGACTTCACTACCTTGCCATCACAAGGCAAGTTTATCATTTTCTCATGTCCTTTGAAGAGTCTTTATCAAAGTATTTGCAAACTGTGTGTTATCATCTATACTATAGAAAAACAAAACACTATTTTCTCAAGATACTAACTCTTAGATATCATCTTAAGTGATGATATGATGGAGCAAGAGAATTTAGAGTTCTACTTGCACTAATGATGAACAATTAGGAATTAATAACCCATGACATCAGTGATTCTAGCGTCGTATATTACGCGTTAACCATGAGATTTGGAATGGGACAGAGAAGTCAGCTGTATC
Source organism: Avena longiglumis (assembly GCA_030063025.1). NCBI lineage: Eukaryota > Viridiplantae > Streptophyta > Magnoliopsida > Poales > Poaceae > Avena > Avena longiglumis. Next base: position 226,748,094 of record CP125973.1, read on the forward strand.
ATTTTCCTCTTGTATGGAGGCAAGACGACCTTAACGTGACGTTGTGATTCCTTGTGCGGATCCAACATATGGGTGGGCACCCTTACGCCCCACACTTTTGGTGTCTAGATTATCTATGAATGGTGTTTAGGGAGATAGTCCATGTAAATGGTACTAATCCGGGCATCACTAGGTCATAGAGTCTTGAGAACTCATCGGGGTTTTAGCACTTGCGGGGCTTAAGGTGAAATAGCCCGAAGGATCGTGCAGACATATGAGGTTGCGGAGAGGGCAGTGATTGTCTTGGACCAACTACTGGGCCCCACATCATGGAATTGTGGATGGGAAAGTACTCCCGGTTGTGCAACAAGGAGTTGATCTCTCATGGGAAAAGTAACGCACCTCTGTAGAGTGTAAGAACTGTAACTTGTTAGTCCCTGTTTCGGGAAGGAGCTACGAACGCGGCAGGAAAGGAAATCCATGAAAGTTGTGGTCAACCTGTGAAGACTAGTGGTCATAGATTTTCATAATAAAATCAATCTTTAAAGAAAGAATTACGAAAATTGCATAGTGCCAAAGACTGATAGTCCGAGGTGGTAGATAGTGCATCAAACTTCCTACCTTGCATATAATGAATTTGCTGAGTAACGTTGTTACTCATCCTTTCCTTTGAATCCTTGCTTAGACTCTAAGAATACCGAAGATACTCCAATGTATGCATCCGAGAGTCAAGAGGAGGTATTCTATGAAGAGCCCAACTTGTATGGCGCCGCAGAAGGGGAGGACTACGACATCGTCTATGGAGGAGAGTTCCAGGAGTCCGAATAATCACTATAGTTCTAGTAACCACTTGAGCCGAGCATCATGAACAATATATAGAAATAAGTTGTTGAGCTCAATTTGGAGTTTAAGTTTTAAATTTGAAACTTCCGCTAAAACACTTATATTTTGGTTTGTAAGTTGAATGTTTTGGAAGTCTTGAACTTCCGGTATTGTAATAATAATAATAATGTGTCTATGTTTGTAATTTGGACCCGCAATGTTCCTGTTGTACCACTCTGAGGGACGTGATATTTACGGAACGGTGTTCTGTGAATGTCATGCCAACGACTATAGTGTACTACACATGCAGTGGTATGCTGGGTCACCGCAGTTGGTATCAGAGCAAATTCCTTTGACCTTAGGTTAGAAACCTAGTAAAGGGTATTACCTGTAGGAGTGTAGCAACGATGAAGAATTCTCTAAAAAAATAATAATATAATGGGTATTCAAATGATAATATTCCGTTATATGTTTTAGTGCGATAATTCTTTGTTATGATGCAATACATTATTGATTACTAATCAAAACTATTTTTCTGATATACAGAGCTATGGCACCAAAGTTTCCAAAACAGACTTTGGTAAGGAAAGAGGAGACTCTTGATGATTATCAAGGATCATTCACAGACCAACTCCGTCAACTTTTAAGGACCTTTAGTTGTCCAAATAGAATTCCAGTGAATACTATAACTTACCTTGATGTCCGGATGTTATCCAAGTATCGTGTGAGTATCCAACTTCCAGAGGAGCTTGGATTATATCACGATTTACCTATAGGTGAAGGTAGGAGTCACTTAGCAGCATATCATGTTACTGTTGTGGAGGCAATAGCTAATATCCGGGAGCATAAAGCCAAGGAGTTAGAAGGTAGCACATTTTCCATGATACCTCATGATTCTATAGACTCGGAGCCTATACCAGATCATCTTACTTTGGTTAAGAAGCATCCTAAGTTAGCTTCCAAGTTTATGGATAGCTACCGAACACTCGTTGTGTCTTTTTACAAGACACATCAAGTGATTGTTGAAGATAAAAATGACATGTTAGAGGATCTAATTGATCCTGAAAGGAGGAAGCAGTTAGCATTCCAGTTGGAGAAGGAAGCAGGTAGTAGTGAAACACCTATCTTTAAGGATATACCTATTGATCCTAAATCTTTTATACCATATCCTTATTCACCAAGACCTAAACCTATACATGATCCTACTATGGATATGAGGTATGCAGTACCACAGGGCTCAGAGGATGATTCTGACTCAGAACTTCCTAACGAGAATTCTGATGGTTGGAGAAGGGGATCATATGAAGGATCTCATGAACACCAGATGTCTACAGATGGTTCTGACAGAAATGTTGGACAATCTAGCTGGATGGGTGTAAGAATTAACCCTAGTAATAGTAGTAGAAATGCCATGTCAATAGATAATCAGGATGAAGAAGAAGATCCTGAGGAGAGAGTGTTTGAATCATCAACATCTTCTCAAAACCCAGGGAATATACATTATCTAGTGTTTAACTATCTTGCCCAAAGGAGCACCTGGGAATCAGCAGGATCTATGTATCCTATTGAAAACTCAAGGAATGAAGCTCAGGAGATGAAAGCGGGAGATAATGTTAAATATGTTTATGAAGACTTTTCAGCTGAGCTGGAAGGAGTCAATGCGCTCAGGTTGAGTAATGACTCAAGTCCTGATACTTCAGATACTGAGTATGTTCCGTCTGGAAGGCCATTTGTTTCACAAACTGTGCGACGAACGACATGTCATCACGGTTGGACATCAGACATGTATGATGAGCGTAGTTACTACTAGAAGTAGGCAACTATTTAGAGGTGTCAAATATCGTGTATTGTACCCCAAGAAATAAGACAGTTAGATAAATAAGATAGTGTTGTGATTATACCTATATGGTATATGTTGTAATGATTTTGTATTATTATGATATTATGTATAATATGTGAAATGCATATTTGGATTTTCTTGGATTTTCATTGTGTGACTGGTTCTATGCGTAAAGTCGAGCTCAGAACACATGTGCATGATTTAATTATGAGTATTCACTTTATGTTGCAGGACTAGAGGGTCATGGATACAGGTGTAGAGCTCGAAACTGAGCAGCAGCGGATGGAACGAGAGGCCAAGGAGAAGGCCGATGTAGATGCAGCTAATCAGGGAGCATTACCACCACCACCACCAATGAGGTTGTTAATGGAGCAGAATTTTATGCAGTATATGCAAATGATGCAAGAGAACCAGAACAAGTTTATGGAGGAGTTGCTAGGATAGGAAAATCAAAGGGCACCTAAGGGTGGAGGATTGAGTCTATCTGATTTCCATAATGCAAGGCCATTACCTTTTGCATCAGCACCTGAACCAATGGATGCAGAAGATTGGCTAGCAGATATAGAAAGAAAGCTAAAGACTGTAGGTTGCAATGATGAGGAGAAAATGAGGTATGCAAATCATCTTCTGACTGGACCTGTAGTATCTTGGTGGGAAAATCAGTTGGCCATGCAGCAACCAGGAAGGGAGTATACCTGGGAAGAGTTTAAACAAATATTTCGTGAATATCATGTTCCGGAGAGTGTTATGGAACTAAAGTGAAGAGAATTTGAAGAGTTGCAGCGGGGATATACTAGTGTTATGAAGTATATCCGGGAGTTTAGTCAACTATCTTGTTATGCTGAGGAAGAGGTTAACACGGAGGAAAAGAGGAAGAAACGTTTTCTGCGTGGATTAAATCCATTTGTGAGGATGCAGTTGAGGTTGGCTAATAAGAAAACTTATCAGCAGTTGTTAGATGCAGCTATTACCTTTGAAGATGACTACAAGAATGTCCAAGAGGATAGAAGGAAGAGAGCTAAGAAGGAAACCAAGAGGATACAAGCGAGCAAGCCCAAGACTAATCTGGAATTCAAACCAAGGAATAGGCCCTACAACAACAATCCCAATCGAAGTGAAAATCCAAATGCAAAGAATATTATGTGCCACAATTGCAAACTCCCAGGGCATATAAGCAGGAATTGCCCGAAACTAGTAATTGTATGTCATGCTTGTGGTCAGAGAGGTCACATCAAACCCAATTGTCCAAGAAAACCATAAGGTGGTTGGCTGGCTCGAGATGGAAGGCGAGTCAGTGGAGGTATTGGACAGCCTAATAAAGGAGGAAATAATGGAAAGAACAACAATGGTAAGAGGAACAGACCTACCGGGAAGCTGAACTGTGCAACTCTCGAGGAGGTGGATAATTCTGAGCATCCAGTGATAGGTATGCTCAATATCCTTACCAATCCCGGCAAAGTTCTATTTTATACTGGTGCCACTACTTCATTCATTACTGAAGAATTCTGCGATAAGTTCGGGATTAGAAGGGCAACGTTAGAAAACACTATGACCATAGTTACGGTAGGGGGAAATGTGATTATATGCCACATCAAACAAGATCAAGTTATTTCGATCTGTGGTTGTACATATTTCGCAGACCTTTATGTGATTCCTTTGAAGGGAATTGCAATAGTGTTGGGGATGAATTGGATGATGGAACACGGAGCACAGATAAATTGTGAGGAGAAAACTGTCTCAATCAAAACTCTGAGTGGAGCAAGGATAGTTTACCAAGCAGATAAGCACAGTCATATCATGGTGGATTTGCAGTTGAACTCGATGAAAGAGGTCAAATTGGAAGATATTCCTATAGTAAATGAATTTCAAGATGTTTTTCCAGCAGAGCTACCGGGAATGCCACTAGACCGGGAGATATAATTCACTATTGACCTAATTCCTGGTACATCACCAATAGCTCAAGCACCATATAAGATGGGACCCAAAGAGTTAAAAGAACACAAAGAGCAAATTGATGAGTTAGCTAGAAAGGGATTTATTCAGGAAAGTGTATCTCCATGGGGAACCCCAGTAATCTTTGTGGATAAGAGAGATGGTGGAAGAAGGATGTGTGGAGATTATAGAAATCTGAACAACGTTACTATCAAGAATAAGTATCCTTTACCAAGGATCCAAGATTTGTTTGATCAGGTGAAGGGAGCTGGAGTATTTTCAAAGATCGACCTAAGATATGGATACCATCAAATCAAAATCAAGCCTGAGGATGTTCCAAAGACAGCATTTGTCTCAAGATATGGACACCATGAGTATCTGGTAGTACCATTTGGTTTAACCAATGCACCTGCAATATTTATGAACTTGATGAACAAAATCTTCATGCCATATCTGGATAAGTTCATCATAGTTTTTATTGATGATATTATGATATATTCCAAGGATAAGGAAGAGCATGCTGATCATTTGAGAATAGCATTGCAGACACTAAGAGAACATAAACTTTATGCTAAGTTTAGTAAGTGTGAATTTTGTCTAAATGAGGTAGAATTCCTCGGCCATGTGATCAGTAAATATGGAATTGCTATAAATCCATCTAAGGTTCAGTCGGTACTAGAATGGACAGCACCGACCAATGTGAAGCAAATTCGAGGTTTCTTAGGAATGGTTGGTTATTACCGGAGATTCATTGAAGGTTTCTCCAAAATAGCTGGACCAATGACCACATTGCTAAGAAAGATTACACCATTAAATTGGGATGAGAAGTGTGAAGCAAGTTTTAAAGAGTTGAAAACCAGATTAACCACAGCTCCAATCTTAGCAGTCCCTGAAACAGGGAAAGACTTTACAGTATACTGTGATGCATCTAAATAAGGTTTAGGTTGTGTATTAATGCAAGATAGGAAAGTGATTGCTTATGGTTCAAGACAACTGAAACCACATGAAGTCAACTATCCAACTCATGATTTAGAATTAGCAGCAGTAGTTTTTGCGTTGAAACGATGGAGGAGAATTTTCTTTATGGAGCCAGATGTGAGTTATACACTGACCATAAAAGTCTCAAATATTTATTCACTCAAAAATAGTTGAATATGAGACAGAAGCGTTGGTTGGAACTAATCAAAGATTATGATTTAACAATCAACTATACTCTAGGGAAAGCAAATGTTGTAGCTGATGCTTTAAGCAGAAAGAGTGCAGTTATTTAACCTAGTAATCGGGAGCTACCAAAAGAGTTACTAATGGACTTGGAAAGATTAGAGCTTCAATTCATCAGAACAGAGGTTCTTGGAGGATTAGCTACTATGCAGGTAGTTGCAGAGCAGGAAAGTGATCTTAAGCAAGAAATTTTTAGACATCAAGCAGAAGATCCTTTTATTGTTGAGGAAATTCGGAGGATATCTCAAGGTCAAAAATCCATTTTTTGCCTTGGAGATTATGAGTCTTTATAGTTTCAAGACCGTCTTTATGTTCCAGATGTGACTGAGATTAGAAATGTCATACTCAGAGAAGCACACGAAACACCTTATTCTATACATCCAGGAAGTACTAAGATGTATATGGATTTGAAAGAACTATTCTGGTGGAATAACATGAAAAGGGATATTGCTAAATATGTATCAGAATGCCATACTTTCCAAAGGGTGAAGGATGAACATCAAAGTTCAGCGGGACCATTACAAACTTTGGAAATTCCCGAATGGAAATGGGAAGAAATAGGTATGGACTTCATCACAGGATTGCCCATGACACCTAAACGGAAGGATATGATATGGGTAATTATGGACAGACTCACTAAGAGTGCACATTTTATTCCAGTAAATCAGAAAGATAATGCCGAGAAGTTAGTAGAATTTTACGTCAAAGAGATAGTAAGTAAGCATGGAGTACCCAAAAAGATTGTAACTGATAGGGGATCAGTGTTTACTTCAGCATTTTGGAAGCAATTTCATGAAACACTTGGTTCAAAGTTAGATTTCAGCACAACCTATCATCCTGAGACAGGAGGTCAAACTGAAAGAACAAATAAAATACTAGAAGACATGTTAAGAGCTTGTGCATTAGATTTTGGAGGTACATGGGAAGATCATCTACCATTGGCAGAATTTTCCTACAATAATAGCTATCAGAGTAGTCTGAAGGCAGCTCCATACCAAGTTCTATATGGAAGGAAGTGTACATCACCAATATGTTGGTATGAGCCTGGAAGCAGCAAAGAATTTGCACCAAACTATATCAAGGAAAGACAAGATATCATTGATAAGATCAGGGATAGACCGAAGATAGCCCAGAGTAGGCAGAAAAGTTATGATGATCAAAGTCGAAGATCGTGGCATCCAAAAGTGGGAGACATGGTATACTTGAAAGTAAGTCCAATGAAAGGGGTGAAAAGGTTCGGAGTTAAAGGAAAATTGAGTCCGAGATACATCATACCATTCAAGATATTGAGTCAGAACAGAACTATAGCTTATGCTTTAGAGTTACCGTCAAGATTGGCTCAAGTGCACAATGTTTTCCATGTGTCACAACTTCGTAAATGTTTGAAAGTTCTAGATGATGCAATCACACATCAGGAGATAGAACTACAAGCAGATTTGACCTATGTTGAAAAGCCCTGTAAAATCTTGGAAGAAAACTGGAAAAGGTTAAGGAATAGAGCAATCAAATATTGCAAAGTACAGTGGGAACATCACCCTGAAAGGGAATCCACGTGGGAGAAAGAAGAGGATTTAAGAAAAGCCTATCCAGAACTATTCAGGTACATGTCCACAAACTTCGGGACGGAGTTTAATTTAAGGGGGGAAGTATGTAACATCCCAGCATTTAGGAACTAACGAAGGGTAGATTTAGGAATTTGAAATGTTGCATGCATTCATCCGTGAAAATGTGGGTAAATTTTTGGCCAAATAAAAACCTAAAGTGATCAAGGTTTCTTTCATACTTTGAGATTAGGTTTAGTCTTGAGGGATGATTGCTATATACTTTGATATGATCTTTGTTGACTTACGTGTTATGGGAAATTAATTTGAATTTAAAACATTGAGTGTTTGAATTATAATTCAAAAGGATTTTTTGAATAATGTTTGAATCTTGATTTAATTAAGAGATAACCAATAATAAATTTGACTTTATATAAAAAGAGCAATTAAGAATATGAATATTCATTTCATATTTACATTCAATAATAAGTTACAAAATGTAACTTAGGAAAATCATTCACAATTTTTACAATAGTAAATAAATAAAGAATAATATTTATTTATTGATAATAGTACAATATTTATTAAAAAATAATCAAATAAATATTACCAAAGGATAGAACTAAAATTACAAAAGAATATTACAAGTGACTATTCTATCAAGAAAAAAAAGCCTAAACTAAAATCTTCATCTTCAAATCTGTACCTGCAAAATAAACAGAAACTTAATAGAAAAAGGAAAGTTAGGATTAGCATTGTTTTACTCTCAAACTTGTCAGTGAAGTGCACTGATCAAGGTTCATCATTGATTAAACTTATAAATAGGGGCAAGTTTCACCAATATGAAAGAATGTATCTTTCATAATTTTAAGCCATAAGTCAAATAACAGCAAGGAAGGACAAGTTTCACCATCCAAGTAAAAGTAACCAGATAAGAGTAACTTTCAAATTTCTGAACATATCCACACCTGCACAGCAAGCACACAGGCAGCACACACACCAAATTGCATGGTGTGTGCTGTCAACACCACAGCAGCAGCACATCCAAACAAAACTGTCAACACAGCCGTGGGGGAAACCAATCCCCACACCAGTTCATCACTTTTACACACCAGCACAATAGCCAACAACTAAACCAAGCCAAGCTAGATCAAACCAACCAAAGCCAGGATCATATCACCAGGATGGTGACAAAAGGAGGGGGAAGATTAGGTGGATAGCAAGACCAAGGTCAAGCCATTAGGATCAGGAGATGATGGACTAGATCAAGAACAAGCCAGGAGCTGGGAATACCAGGGGAGCACCAGATCAAGCTGTCACAAGATCAACCACTAGCAACCACAACATCAAGTGAAAATGGTGAGTAAAAAGATCATCAAATGATCTATCTGTCTAAGATTAGACTAGCATACATGATATGATTCTTATTCAAACTCTCAGAAGACACCCAAGTGGGGTGAATCCATCACTTAGGTTTCAAACTCCAAAAGGAACCAGAAAAGTATAAAAATCCAACTAGACCTCAGGGCAACATCATTGATCTAACTATCAAGCTATATTTCAATTCAAGAATGAATATAGCTAAGATTTAACTTCTAGGCACATCTCTAAGATAAGAGTAGCACCTTAGAATTTAATCTTAAGGATCTATACAAATGATCAAGCATACCATCATTTCTTCCAAACTTTGATTGAAGAAACAGTAATTGGTACCACTAACAGAACCATCCATATGAATCAATTAAATAAAGCTTAAATCCCTAAGCCTCAGACCAACATCATTGGTCTTAGGGATTTAAGAAAGGAAAATTCCTCCTTATCTTTAAAGCCAAATTCATCTTAAGATTAAACCAACCCAAACAATGGAATAGAATCTAATCTTGTGTTCCATACAAAGATGGTGTCACAAGAACAGTTCTACATGAATCAAGATAAGCATTCAATCTTCACATATTCAATCAATCAACTACAAATCATTTTCCTGTCATCACAGGAATCATAATTAAGAAATTCCTATGTATATCTTCACTGTTTGAAACCATTTGATCTCAAACTATAGATAAATTCTTAAGCCAACAAGTGTTAATATAGTGACTTCATCACACAACACTCACTGTCATTAACCAAGTAATGACAGTGGTGTGTTGATTAAACCACTAGATTTCCAAGTTTTGTTTCTAAGAGAAACTGTACCATCTGATCATATCAAATTTAATCCATAGGATCATCTGATAAGCCACTAGCACCACCACAGTTCATCTTAAACAGCAAGCCACATCTAAATAATCAATTAGCATGCTAAAGGATCATCAAAACTTGATCCCAATTCATCAGTATCTAATCAACAGCAGGGTATGAACCCTAAATAGAACCAAGAACCCTAATCAGGACCAGACAATCACCAGAGAGGCCACCACCAACATTGATGATAGGAGGGCCTCACGCCGAGAGCACGAGAGGAGAGGAAGCACTCACCAACACTACTTGGAAAAGGGCCATTCGTGGCGCACCTGAAAAGGGCATCCGTGACACACTAGCAGTGCGCCATTATCCTCGCGCTACGACTATCTCTTACCCATAGCGCATTGCCTGGTGTGCTACGGATATATGGGGATAGGCATAGCGCACTACTAGGTGCGGCACGGGTAGGGATACAGAGTGCGCTACGGATGTGTTTTTCAATAATCAAAAAAATGCAAAAACACCCTCATTTTGAATTGCAAAAGCAATCGGGTCCCTGCGCCGCCGTCGTGTCTCCTCGCCGGGGAATGCTCGTGGCCACGACCTACCATCGCAGGGAGGTGCGGGAGGCCGTGGTTATGGTAGTCCTTGCCGACATCGAGGCAGTAGATGGTTGGAGAAGGGAAGGTACGAAGAGAGGGAGGAAGAGAAGAAGAGAGGGAGGAAGGGAGGTAGGTGAGGAGAAGGAGGCCGTCGTCGCTGTGAGGAGGAGGAGGCCGCTGTCGCCGGTCATCGCTGCGAGAAGGAGGAGGCCGTCGTTGCTCGTCGTCGCTGCGAGGAGGAGGAGAAGGCCGTTGTCGTGCCGCTGTCACTTGAAGGAGAGGAAGAGGCCGAAGCAAGGACGCCGGAGCAAGGTGGCCAGAGATAGGTGAAGGGGAAGGAGGGGAAGGAGGAGGAGGAGAAGGAAAAGGGAGAAGGAGAAGGAAAAGGGAGAAGGAAAAGGGGGAGGGAAAGTTGAGGGGTAGGTGGGCGGGGTGGTGATTCAAATTTGAATTCTGCCCAAGCTTATCTGTGGCGCACTAGGTGGTGGTGCGCTACGGGTAAGTTGCCCTTTTTTTCTGCAGGAAAAAACAGTCTTTTGACCATAACTTTTTACTCTTTTTGAATTTTGAAAATCTAAAAAATCTCTAAACGACCTGATGCGAAATCTCGTTCTTGTCATTTTGGTATATTATTTGATTTTTTTCGATATCGTATGCAAAAGTTACGGCCATTTTACCGTGCCATGACCTTTTTTTGCAAATAAAGTCGAAATTATTGTTTATTAATTTTCCTACAAACTATACCACATTACCTACCTAAATATGAAAGGATTATATTTTTGGAAGTGTTTATCATTTTCTTTTACTTTTTTGCAAAACCTAAAAAGGCGATCCACGGAGGGGGGGGGGTGGAATTGGTGCAGGCCACTTAGCCGTAGGGCACTAGGGCAGAGTGCCCTACGGCTAAGTTGACCCAGCTGCTGCAGCACACATGACCGTAGAGAACTAGGTCAAGATGCGCTACGGCTAAGTGAAACATCCGTAGCGCACCTTAACCTAGTGCGCTACGGGTATGTGTGTTCCGGCCACCTGTGCCCTGGCCCACACATAGCCGTGGCGCACCACCCCCATGTGCGCCACGCTTATGGCAGTTAGCTGTAGGGTACTTGTGGGCAGTGTGCCACGCCTATTTTACCCGTGGGGCACCACTAGCAAGTGCGCCACAAAAGTGTGGAATACCTATAGCCGTTTTCGTAGTAGTGCAAAGGTCCTCGTTGAAGATTAGAAGAGGAAGCAGAAGGGCCGACGACCATGGCGGCACGGGGAGCACCCCCAGGAGGGAGCTGCGACCCATACAGCGACACGGCGGCGACCATACTCACGCCCAGGGGAGAGGTGAATCACCACAGAGCGCGACAACAAAGGCGGCGCCAGGATCAACGCCAATCCCAAACCCCAGGGTTCGGGACGACATCGATCTGTCCCAGGAGAGCTCCATGTCCAAATCCAGTTGGACAGGAGAGAAGAGCAGAGTCGACAACCTCTTCCTGCACCACGACGACAGCCATGGCGGTCCACGACGGCGGGAATCGCCGGCGGCGACGTCACTGACCACGGGGTCGGGGAAGGGAAGGATAGGGGTGAGCTCGAGAGAGGAGACATCAAATGAGTGGGCTGGGTGGGCCGAAAACCCTTCGAGTGATAGTTTTGACCGTATCCTATTGGGCCACAAGGGCCCAATAAGCTCAAATGGCTAGCCCAAGTCGTTTAGAATCTGTTTTAATAAATAGGAAAAGACCAAAATGCCCCTGAAATTAATAAAATTCTAGAAAATAGAAAGTCCAAAAATTATAAATAAAATATTTTTGGATTCACAAAAACCCAAACTGTCCAAATAAATTAAGAAATAAAATTTTAAACATATAAATCTTATTAAGAATTTTGTAATTTATATATTCCTTATGGAATTTTACAAAATTATTGAAAGATGATAAAAGTCAAATAAAAGGGAAATAAAATAAAAAATACAATATATATTATAAATATTAAAAAGTAATATTTATAAATTATTTATTATTAAAAAGAATTTTTATAATAATGGGAGAATGCATATCAAGTTAAATGATGCATTACATTACTTTGGATAATCATTTTGCTTCTTTAAATATTGTCCTTACCGGGCAATAATGATGTTTTTGTAGACATAGAAGCTCAAGGTCCAGTGCAAGCATCAGACTTCACTACCTTGCCATCACAAGGCAAGTTCATCACTTGCTCATGTCCTTTGAAGAGTCTTTATCAAAGTATTTGCAAATTGTGTGTTATCATCTATACTATAGAAAAAGAAAACACTATTTTCTCAAGATACTAACTCTTAGATATCATCCTAAGTGATGATATGATGGAGAAATAGAACTTAGAGTTCTACTTGCACTAATGATGAACAATTAGTAATTAATAACCCATGACATCAGTGATTCTAGCGCCGTATATTACGCGTTAACCATGAGATTTGGAATGGGACGGAGAAGTCAGCTGTGTCATTTTCCTCTTGTATGGAGGCAAGACGACCTTAACGTGACGTTGTGATTCCTTGTGCAAATCCAACATATGGGTGGGCACCCTTAAGCCTCACACTTTTGGTGTCTATATTATCTATGAATGGTGTTTAGGGAGATAGTCCATGTAAATGGTACTAATCCGGACATCACTGGGTCATAGAGTCTTCGGGAACTCATCAGGGTTTTAGCCTGCCCGACAGGGGGCTTAACAAAGGTGAGCTAGCCCGAAGGATCATGCAGACATATGAGGTCGCGGAGAGGGCAGTGATTGGCTTGGACCAACTACTGGGCCCCACATCATGTTATTGTGGACGGGAAAGTACGCCTGGTTTTGCAACAAGGAGTTGATCTCTCATGGGAAAAGTAACGCACCTCTGCAGAGCATAAGAACTGTAACGTGTTACTCCCTGTTCCGGGAAGGAGCTACGAGCATGGCAGGAAAGGAACTCCATGAAAGTTCTGGTCAACCTGTGAAGACTGGTGGTCATAGATTTTCATAATAAAATCAATCTTTAAAGAAAGAATTACGAAATTTCATAGTGCCAAAGACTGATAGTCCGAGGTGGTAGATAGTGCATCAAACTTCCTACCTTGCATATAATGAATTTGCTAAGTAAAGCTATTACTCATCCTTTACTTTGAATCCTTGCTTAGACTCTGAAAATCTCGAAGATACTCCAATGTATGCATCCGAGAGTCAAGAGGAGGTCTTCTATGAAGAGCCCAACTTGTATGGAGCCGCAGAAGGGGAGGACTACGACATCGTCTACGGAGGAGAGTTCTAGGAGTCTGAATAATTACTATTGTTCTAGTAACCACTTGAGTCGAGCATCATGAACATTATATAGAAATAATTTGCTGAGCTCAATTTGGAGTTTAAGTTTTAAATTTGAAACTTCCGCTGAAACACTTATATTTTGGTTTGTAAGTTGATTCTTTTGGAAGTCTTGAACTTCCGGTATTGTAATAATAATAATAATAATAATGTGTGTATGTTTGTAATTTGGACCCGCAATGTTTCTGTTGTACCACTCCGAGGGACGTGATATTTACGGAACGGTATTCTATGAATGTCATGCCAACGACTATAGTGTACTACACATGCAGTGGTATGGTAGGTCACCGCACAGGATTTCCTCCATGAAAGAGGGTGGAGGTGCAACAGCAGCGACGATGACTGGAGGTGGTGGTGCAGCTGCGGCGACGGCGGCCGGAGGCGGTGGTGGGGGTGGCTGAATTGGAGGGGCTCCGTCAATGAGTGCAAGCGTTGTCTGAGCTATTGCTTTGGCCTCCGCGTAGTTGTTGACGGTGTTCACCATGCCTTCGAAGGTAAGATGCCTTGAAGCCTGCTGCCGTCTTAGAGAATGTCGGAGAAGCGTGCCATGGTCTAGTCCTTCCACAAAGTGATACATAGCATCATCATTGGGGTAGTGGGCCAGATTGGCTCGTATACGGAGCCACCTGGCAAGGTAATTGCGGGGGTTTTCGCCCTCTCTCTGAATGCAACGCGCCAGATCGAAGATGGTAACCATGTCGATGAATTTGGATCTCTGCTGTCCAGACGCACGAACGAAGCCGGCGGACTTGCAGTAATCTTCCACCTTTATATCCTGCACAGGGGCGGTTTGGGTGGGCCTTGAATTTTTCCGATCTTTGCCGGCAAACTCCAAAGAGAGATCCGACATCGATCCTTCCACGAACGTATCCTTCCCATAGGCGGTCCGTGCGGGCCTTGATGCTCCTCCGACTCCCAGGGAACTAGTGTCCGAGTCGGTTTCGCCGATGAAGATGTGGATGTCTTCGATAGGAACGATCGAGCACCGCGTTGGGTTCGTCTTCGCCGGGATCCAGAACTCGTCTGGAGGGACGATCGGAACGTTGCCGGAGAAAAGAACACGACTGATGGCTACGGTTTCGCCGATTCCTGCGAAGATCTTGGTCCTCGCCTGCTGAAGAGCCTGAAGCGTCTCTTGCCCCACGGTGGGCGCCAACTGTCGTAGTATTGCCGATGAGTACGCCATGGAGGGGTCCTCATAGTGCATGTTTAGAGACGTGGGGGAAGGAGGACGGTTGACGGGTATGAGGTAACACATCTTACCCAGGTTCAGATCCCACAACGGTGGCGGAATCCTACTCCTGCTATAAATCACTATAATGGCAATACGCCGAGTTACAGAGATAGGTTCGTTGTGCGAGGTTATGTGTAGTTGTGCCCTAAAGGCCCCCATAGGCCCGACTTATATAGTCGCCAGGTCCTAGGGTTACAAGGAAAAGTCCTAGTCGGACAGGTTACAGAGTCCTACACCGTCTATTACTAGTCTTGTGTGTCTTGTACTCCAAGGCTCCGGGTACGCTGGTGACTCCACCGTAGCCTTCCTTTATCTGGCATGGGCCTCCCTTCTATATCCATCTAACTTGGCCGCCTAGTAGGCCATATGACATGCTACCAACTGTGGGCCACCCGGGTTATCCGGATAGGAGACATGCTATGAGGATACCCTTATAGCATATCCCCAACAATATGTGTGATATGAAACGTAAAGTCCCTAGTATCCTCTATTAGTACTTCGTTGGGTAACATGATGATCAAGGTTTCCTAACCATGAAGTGATAGCGCTGTTTGACAATGAGGTCATATCATTGGTGAATGATGTGATGGACATTCCTCAAATATTGCGACATGATCAAGTCACAAAGTTCATCATTGCAATAGTCAAAAATGAAGTCTCCTTCTCCTTAGACCGTGAGACCATATCAAATCACTATCTCCCGAGGTTGCTTTGATGGTACTTAACGTCACTAAGTGAAATGGTGATCATAACGGTGTCATTGGGTATCCGGAGGAACAAATTGAAGAGATTACGTCAAGAGCGGGATTTTTTCACCCAGTGGAAGGTAAGATACAATTATGCCGACTTGGTGAGTTTACATCCATATATGTTGCAACATGTGACTAGGTCACAGGGATGTAATATCGTGGTAACAAGTAAACAGTACTTGTCGGTAATGAGATTGAACAAGGTATGCAGATACCTTAACGATCGTATCTCGGACAAGTAGTATCAAAGTAACAAATGAAAATGAACTCGACGTTTATGGTTCAAACGACATCGTCAATATGGAATGCACGAGGATCATTATGGGCATCATGGTCCGATGTTGATCATTGACGCAAGAGAGTTTAGGTCATGTCTGTAGCGTTCCCGAGCCATGAGGGGATACACTTAAGGGTGCGGCAATCTTGAGGTTTTCTGTAAGTTGGAATCATAGTAGAGAAAGAGAAAGTCTGAATTGTTCCGTGGAGATAAATCCAAAGTTGTTCGAAGAAAGGAAGGAAATCGAAAAATGTTCTGGTGAGAGGGCTAGAATTGTTCCAAGATGTTCCAAAGCTATTCGGGTCGAATCAGATTTGGTAATATGTATTTACATATTAATTAATGTAATTAATATTAAATATAATATTAAAATCTAATTTGAAGGGTTATTCCACTAATGGGCCAATTCCCTAGGGAAAAAGGGTCCATGATGGAAACCGGAAGGGAGATGGGCCTGGCGCCTAGGGCTGCCCCTCCCTGGATGGCGGCTAGGTTTAGGGTTTGGGGCACCCTAGGGCTGCCCCCCTTGGCCGCCTCCTCTCTCCCCCCTTGGGCCGCTGCCTGGTTGCCTTGTGGGAGGGGCAAGGCTGCCCCCTCCCCCCTATATAAGGATCCCCCTCTCCCCTCACTACTAGGAAAACGGCTATAGGTAATCAGCACATCCGTGGCTCACATGGTTGAAGTGCCCCACGGCTAAAACAGGCGTGGCTCACCTGTGGGCAGTGCCCTACTAATAACTAGAACATCCGTGGCGCACATGACCCTAGTGCGCCACAGATATGTGTGGGCCAGGGCCCTGTTGGCCACACGCCAAACTTCTGTAGCGCACTACAACCATGTGCGCCACGGTTGTTAGGGTCATCTGTGGCGCACGTGTGCATGGTGCGCTACGACTGAGCGCATGCCCACCTCTGCTGCAAGCCACAAACTTACATGGCGCACTCCGCCTAGTGCGCCACAGGACTAGAGCATCGTGGCGCACTCCCTAGTGCGCCACAGTTTACTCCCCGTGGCGCCTGGGGCCGTGTGCGCCACGGATGTGTCGATTTTTAGGACAGCACTTTATGTGCACATGTGTGACCACATCCACCACCCCACACTTCACTTTCCCTTCTTCTTCCTCCTTAGATCTAGTCGGGATCTTCTCCTTCCCACCTCAATTTCTCCATACATTCACCATTTTTAGCATGTAAAACTTGCTTTGGATGTTACATAAGTAATAGAGGAGGTCTCCGGTCTCATCTATCCGTCTCCGGTCGACGCGCGCACCTCTCCTTTCCATCTTTCTCGCGATCGGTCTCTCATCTCGGTAAGTTGTCCATGTAAGGATGTGTTCATGTGTATATGGATGATGCATGTGCTCATATGTATGTAGATGATCGATGCTCATGATGTGTGTATGTGTGGAGAGGATCGATGGTCATATGTGTGTGTATATGGAGAGTATCGATGATGCTCATGCATGTGTGTATGGAGAGGATAATGATATGTTCATGTGTGTATGGATCGGTCTCTCTCTCTCTTGTGTTTGTATGTGAACAAGTTGCCATTTGTTTTGCCAAAATGTTGATTCATTTCCATTTTGGCAAGACTTTGCATTCATAAAGGTCCTAATTTTAGGATAGGTCATGCGTAAATTTTCTATCGACCATTGCATGCATGCATTCATTATGTGGTTCTAATAGACTTCAAAATTGTACCGTGTACATCGTGCAGGCAAAAATGGTCCGCATAATGAGCGAAGGCATTGTGGCTAGATTTTTGAAATGTGCGACGGCCGACATGATACGAAATAACAAGACAGATATAAGATGTCAGTGCGTAAGATGCAAACTCAATCGGGTGATCGACCAGATTCCGGGAATCTGCGCACTGCTCGCCATGGTTTCATGGATGGATACACTCGTTGGATAAGCGGTGGCGTAGATGATGGAGACGGTGATCATCATCACGGAGAATGGGAGATGATGAAGAGGCTCCTGGAGAGGGTGAAGGTACGGAAGCAGACCGGGATGATGATGATCTAGATGCCGGAGGAGCATACGACGATGGAACAACGTCAGGCTGGGTGCGGGACCCTTACGTGCAAGAGCTGCTTCTCAAGCGCATTTAGTAACGCCAGGGCTGCCGCTAGAGAGAAAGCTTGCGCAACTTGAGAAAGGCGGTTACTCCATTGTATGAAGGATGCAGGCCCGATGATACCGGTTGAATGTAACGCTCAAGGCTATGGAGATGAAGGCAAAGCACAAATTGAGCGACGCAAGCTTCACGATATGATGGCATTCGCACGATCGTCTCCGGAGGGAACACATGTCCAACTAGTATCGAGGATGCCAAGAAAATCGTCATCCTCTCGATCTACCGCACGTTAGATATCACGTATGCATCAACGATTTCATCATTTATCGGGCGAGGACGCGGAGAAAACCACATGTCGGTGCGGCGTGAGTCGATACAAGAAAGGGAAGAAAGCACCTCGAAAAGTGGTATGGTACTTTCCTATCACCCTCGTCTGCGGCGCTATTTCGCGGACCCTAAGGAAGCGAAGCTCATGCCATGGCATGCGGAAAGGAAGAAGCAGAGATGATGATGACCCCAAAGGATGAGCTCGACGCACCCTTGGATGCTAGCGGTGGAAAGCATTGGACCTCGAATTCCAATTCGGTGGAGATTCGAGGAACATCGGCTTGTGCGAGCACCGATGGACTCAATCCGTTCGGTAGCGAGCAGCACGCACAACTTGGCCTGTGTTTGTATGGATGTACAACCTCCCTCCATGGTTGTGCATGAAGAAGAAGTACATACAAATGAGTATGCTAATTCAAGGGCGAAACAACCTGGTACCGACATCAATCATATCTCGGGCTGTTGAAAGAGGAGCTAGCCACGTTATGGGAATCGAGCCAATACTTACGGCCGTCGCACAAGATTATTTCACTATGAGAGCGCGTTGGTCACTACGGTGCAAGACTATCCGAGTTGCGGGTATATCTCGGGCAGGTTATCCAAGGATTCCACGCATGCGTTAGGTGCATGGATAACACAAGCTATCTCCAACTAGAGAAAGATCCAGGTCATCGAAAACCGTGTTCATGGCGCACGGAGGTGGCTCGGCAAGAATGATCCATGGAGAAAAGCGTGGAGACCTGTTCGATGGCAAATCGAGACCCGAGGAATCCCGGGCGTAGGAAGCGAAGAAGTGGAAGAGTTCTGAAAAAGCTGGAAAGATTGTCCTAAGCACGGAAAGAAGCGAAGAGGCAGCAACAAGACAAGCCGATGAAGGTATGGAAAACAAGGTCATTTTAAGGAGTTGCCATCTTGGAAGTTTCTTCGCACGCCTCATAGCCTCGACATCATGCATATCACGAAAACGTGTGTGAGAGTCGGTCGCCACCATAATCAACATGCCGATAGGACGAAAGATGGTCGAAAGCAAGGCACGACCTGATATGCTTGGGTATCCGGAAGGAGCTTCACGGAGGACGCCTCCTCGATGATCGTGAAGATGACGATGATCATGAGTCGGAGACGACACAAGGTCGTCGGAAGGGTAAAAGTTCAAGAAGAACGAATATTACTGCCCTCCTTCTTGCTTCACTCTAAGCCGGGATGAGATCAAACAGTTTTCAAGTGCCTTCTAGGAGTCAAATTTCCTTACGGCTACGCTGGGCAAGATAAGCAGATACCTAGGCGAAGGCGAGGTTCGATGGCATGAAGTCTCACGTGCCGTGCTAATGACGCAGTACTTCCGGTCGCACTAAGAGGGATAATGGACGAAGCACGTCCGGAAAGCGTTATTTGGCTTATGCAAGTTTTTCGACGTCATCTCTAGGAAGTCGATTGGCTTGAATCAGCTCGGAAGGCTACTGAGGAGGAGATCGTGGTGATACTATGTGAGCTTGAGGTCTACTTCCCCCGCATTCTTCGACATTATGGTGCATCTGCTGGTCCATGTCGTGGAGGACATCGTACAACTCGGGCCGATGTTTCTCCAGCATGATGGCGTTGAAAGGATGAACGGACACATCAAAGGATACGTTCGCAGGTCCCGTCCGGATGGAAGCATAGCCAAGGGCTTTCGGCGAAGAGTGCATCTCTTTCGCACGAATTATCTAGACATCGAGAACCATCGGTCTTCCGTCAATGACACCTTGGCAAGCTCGACGGATCTGGTCACCGAGAGGGTCGTCGCATCACGAACTTGATTTTCGACGCCAGACTTTGATCGAGCAAACCTCGTCGCTACAAAGCATTTAGAACTGGTCGATCCTTGAGTGCAGCACAAAAGGTTAATCGAGAAGAAGTACGATGGCCGGGGCATACAGAGGACGCAGGAGAAATAATCAAAGAGCACAACTCAGATTTCACGCGTTGGTTTAGGCGGGCGCTCCTTGATAATCCCAGCTGCATTCTTCGACACGGAAAAGATCATATTCACCTTGTCGCAGGGACCGATGCAAAACCTGGTGACCTATCGGTGTATGATATCAACGGCTACATTCTACACGGAGGAAAAGGACAACAAGTGTGATTATCGAACTCGAGCGTAACGTCGAATTCTACACCGATGACAACGTGAAGGAAAGATTCTGGAAGAATCGAGGAGATCGGGAGCTCGACTCATGGAGAAAAGGTGCCGATGTTCCGTGTCGATGGGCAAAGAACGTCGAAAGAAGAGAAGACCGTATTTCACAACCATGGTTATACCCGGCAGCCAAATCCAAGGCCACGGCAAACGTGGCCGAAAAATGAACCGTGGGTCGGCTACCAAAGTGGACCAATGTTTTTCATTACCGACCCGACAAAGCATAGCCGTGTTGTCGTGAGGAGAGGAAAAGGAACATCATCGGAATGGATGGAGTCGCCAATGAGCAAGACTTCGACCGATGCGATCAAAGATTGAAGATGACGACTACGATGCGACAACATACATCACAAGAAGAAAAAGGACAACCCTACCCAAAAAAGGTAGCCCGTTCGAAAGAAGAAACATTAAAGTGCCGGGGCTAAATTATTCAACCGCGACAAAGAAGGGAAAAAAGATTGTAAAACGCTAGCTCAAAAAATATTGTAAACGCGTGGTGGAAAAAGATTGTAATATTCATGGACAAATTATTATGAAATTTAGTTATACTTTAAATCATATTTTTGGGCATTTTTGGAATATTATTACTTTTGGGCATTTTTGGAATATTTAAAAGTATTTTAATATCAAAATAAAACTTCTATGGCATATACCACCACTTTTGGGCATTTTTGGAATATTTAAAAGTATTTTAAAAACAAAAAAAATTTGTATGGCATGTATCACCACTTTTGGAACATTTTAAAGTATTTTTTGGAATATTTTAAAGTATTTTTAAAGTAAAAATAAAAAAGTGGAGCACCAGGATTCGAACCTGGGTGCTCATCGTTTAGACTAGAGCTAAGGGCAGAACCAGTGGGGTAAGACAGTACTAGTGTTAACTAGTGGGACGACCAAGTACTTATCTGATAGTCCAACCCACACACGCGTAGCGCACCCTGGCTAAGTGCGCGTGAGCCAGCCCTCCCATCGTCGCCCTCACATCAGACACATCGTCCATCCCCATCCCCATCCCCGCATCGAGGCGCCGCCGCCGCCACGCCAGGAGGAGGCCGCCGCCGCCACGCCAGGAGGAGGAGGCCGCCACGCAACGCCAGGAGGAGGAGGCCGCCACCACGCTAGGAGGAGGAGGCTGCCGCCACGCCAGGAGGAGGCCGCCACGCCACGCCAAGAGGAGGAGGAGGCCGCCACGCCACGCCAGGAGGAGGAGGCCTCCACGCTAGGAGGAGGAGGAGGCCGCCTTGCCCGCGCCAGGAGGAGGAGGTTCCTGCAGAGTCGTCCGCCAGCCCTCGTCGTCGTCATCTCCCCCTCTCTCCTCGAGCAATCTCAGAGGTGAGCTCTGCCCCTCCCCTCTATCCTTCTCCCCCTCTCTCTCCTCAGAGGGTTAGGGTTAGACAAAATGTCTTTGAAATGGACTGGATAGGGTTAGGCTTGAAATGGACTGGATAAATGAGTTTGCATCTGGTTAGGGTTAGGCTTGAAATGGACTGGATACTTTGGTGTTTGCATCTGGTTAGGGTTAGGCTTGAAATGGACTGGATAAATGAGTTGAGCATGTTGGCACTTTCATATTAAGAACTCCAATATTCTGTCTCCATGTGAGCATCAATCAATCCAATAAACAACATCACATGTCATCTTGGAATATGGCATCCTTGCCATGTATGCGAGCCGAGGTCTCCCTTGTATAAATAAAGTTTGATGTCAAATGAGTTGTTAATCGATCTTGATGGCTCCATTTGTTCAAGTGATGGCTCCATTTGTTCAAGTGATGGCTCCATTGTTAATCTTATGCAGCCACCGCTTCGAACAATGATAGAGACATGTTATGGTGTTGATGTTGAGCTGGTACTTGCTTTTGCAAGCCCCTTATTTTGTTCAAGTGTCCTGCTCCAGCAGCCTAACATCTCCTAAACAAACACTGAACAAACACCTGCTCACTTTAGCATCCGAAAGTTCTCGTTAATTTGGTTCTCGATAATATAAACTTTAGCATCTGTTCTCGATAATTTGGACCTAATTTTATCTAGGATTCTAGTAATGTTCATATCTAGCTGTGCTCGATTGCAGAAATAAATTGATAGTTAAACCAACTAGTGCTCGATAATATAAACTTCTCCTATGTGCATCCATTGTTTCAGCTTTTATTTGACTAAGATAGCTTTTGTACATTTTTTACTTAATAGAATGGCCTGCAGTATTTTCTTATTAATAAAATTAGAATGGACTGGATGCTATCATATACTTGTTGTCATATTTGTTGTCATACTTGCTGTCATATACGTGCTGTCATACTTGTTGTCAATGACAGTTGATATAATCTGTGGTGATATAATTGTAGCACTTGAAATTGTGCTTGTGCTTGTATATGAAGAACTTTATTATGTGTGTATGCAGGTTCTTGTATGAAATGAGTCCCGATTTTTGCTGGAATGTTGATTAACTTCCGTTTCGGCAGAAATTGGGCACTCCTAGTTTAAGAAAATTAGCAAAGGTCATGCCGGATTTTTCCGTGCATTTAACCAATTATTTATTTTTTATTAGTGCAAAGATGTGTGACAACGACAAGGCTGGATGTTCTAAGCGTATCAGCGCTGAAGGAGAACTCAGACCTCCGAATAAACAATTGACATTCTGTGAGGCGGCCCAGCGGCTAGAAAACGATGAAGAATACCATCCTTCGGAGAGCGAGGATGATGAGATGGAAGACGCGGAGGAAGAAGCCGAATGAACGGCGGACGATGAAACCACTGATGGCGGCGAGGGCACAGGGAGTGGTAGCAACCCTCCTAAGAAGAAGACGAAGGACCGGCGCCCGAACACGGTCGGCACGGTCAGGGAGGAAATTACCGAAGTGAGCCCAACAGGGGTTCCTTTGGAGCCTGCCCTTGTCGTCAAAGGGTACGGTGGGCAAGTGGCGGCGATCACCCGGACAACCATCTCGATCAACACCGAGAATCTCCGGCATAAAGATAATGGCCACTTGCGCACTCCTCTTCGAGAAGCTGCACGATACAAGTTTCCGCTAAGTATCGAACACAAATTATCATGGGAACAAAGTAAACAAATCGCCCTCACAAAGATGAGCACCGCCAGCCAGCTAGAGAACCGGATAAAGAAGAAGATCTATAAAGAAGGCAAAATTCTCGAGGAGATCCGGAAGATTGACCCGGATCACCAAAGATCAGTTCGGAGTTCAAGGAGAGGTGTGAATCGAAGAGCCCTGGCCAATAGTAATCGGGAAAAGCGCCAGCGATGAATATAGGTCATCACCATCTCGGATCTGGTGGATACTGAGCATGAGGCCAAATGGAATAAGGAGGACGAAGAGTATAGATCCAAGGGATAGAAAACCCTTTGCTAAATTCGAACCCGGCAGGTTCGAAACTTCATCAGGGCCCGTTACCATGTGGACCCAAAAACCAAACAACTCACTGCGGATCCTGCGGTGAAGGAATTCGAGGAAATT
The DNA here is from genome assembly GCA_030063025.1 of Avena longiglumis. Taxonomy (NCBI): domain Eukaryota; kingdom Viridiplantae; phylum Streptophyta; class Magnoliopsida; order Poales; family Poaceae; genus Avena; species Avena longiglumis. Next base: position 226,771,862 of record CP125973.1, read on the forward strand.
GTGGTAAGTATAATCTAATTACCGGTGATCAACACGATTGCAATCTAATCGATGATCTAAATGATTCATTACTTCTTCTACTGAGGAGGAAATTGTTGCTAGTCATGGATCCGTGGTTCCTCATCCTGTGGTCGGCGGCCACCCGGTGGGATAACCCTTTTAACAGGGCGATGAACCGGGCCAAGAAAATAGAGCCGGTTACGAAGAAGCCGTCGTCGGCTGGCCGTCTGGCCGCCTCGGGGTAAGATTGGGTGGATCATTTTGGTCCACCGAGAGACATGTGGCGCCGTCGGGAAGGAGGAGGAAAAGCAGAGGTTCAAGAACTTAAGGCACAAGTGGCGCGGATCCGCAGATCGTCCAAGACAACCGGCAATCACCCTTACGTCCTTCCGCCTACCTTGGTGGAGTCAATAGCGAACGGAGTGCGGGTGGTCGAGTAGGGCCGTGCCGATTCAAGCATGGTCGTGAGCCACTCGAACAACGGCGCCGACGAATCAGGCGAACTACGTGTTCGTGACTCCGCCCGCTAGCACCGGCGCCGCAAGTGTTGGTGACTCCCCGCCATCACCGCGCCGAGTACATGTTGGTGCCCACGCCATCGTCGCGGCACGGAGCTCAAGCACCCGTCGGTAGGGAGAATACACCGCGGCCAGCACCGCGCCATCAAGCAGCCTTCCGTCTCTTGCACGCACGTCATGCGGTGCGTCGACATTAGCCGATCTCGACGCCATCACGGTAAACAAATTGCTTTAATTACCGCCTTTCATGCCATCTATATATTACTCTTGTGGCATCTCGCTCGACGACGCCGTACATGTTTTCGCAGACGGATGTTCCTTGCACTCTCTTATGCTACGTGAACAACGAGTGAGGGATGTTGCCAAGGGTACCATCGTTCAACCCTTGCAGCGCCACGTTCCACTCAAAGCCGATGCGGATAGCGTGCAGGGGTTAAAATTAGTCGGGTGCTAAGGGGCTGCGACGACCTGGAACCTCCCATTCAACCCCCAGGAGCGGATGAAGAAGAGTCGTCTGTCCTCAGAAGTTGCTTCGGCTTGTTCATGCTATGGACAAAGAGCATGATCCGTTTGGGGGCGGGGGCCATCACGCCACGGAACAAGACACTTTGTCGTGCCAGCGACAAGCGGTGGCAAGGCCCCCTTACCGCCCTCGCCGTCACCTCCACGCGGTGGGTCGTGCCCGCTCTTCAAAAGGCAAAAAGGGCAGGAAAAGAAAATTTAGCAGCTCGAGCCAGCCGGTGGCGTCAACAACTGCGAATCCGATCAGGTTTCGGGACGGGCCACCAAGACCCGAGGGTATTATGTGGAGGATTCATGTGGCGGGTGAGCCCATGCTACCTAAGAATTTGCGGAAGCTTCGCCGATTCGAACTGCAGAGTGTGCATGACGTCTTGACGATAGAGAGACGCCTTCTATCGGAGAAAGATCCTCGCTCGCACGGTATTCGTGGTTAAGGTGCCACCAGGCTTGGGCTTCGACATTGCCCCATGGATCTGTTCTTCCTGCGGTTCGAGGACATCTTCAATATGTTCCACCTATACCGCTGCACTATACCATGGTCCGCCTCTTTCTCTCTCGACCGCCACGCAGATCATTAGAGAGAACACCGGGCATCGCTATAGTGGACCCCTACTACATGCGTGATTGCCGCTTGGGTTCCCCATGAACGACGTATCGTGGCCTCGTGCCTAAAAAGAATCCTCGTGGCGAACAAGACAAAGGAATACATTCTCGTGCCTTACTTTCCGAGTAAGTCGTTATTCATCGCCACCGTCGATTGGCTTTATTAGATCATCATCATTCTTTTTCAACACATTCCATTTGAATTTTTTGCGAGAGATGAACACTGCACGCTCATCTCCTTATCGCCAAGCATTCCCACGCCACGTATTTCGACTCGGGAGTCTAGAAAAGAAGAAAACTACGACAAGATCAAGGAAGTTACGAATGATGCTCTCACGGCTTTGCCTCGACGGAAGGCACCAGCTTCGTGCGTAAGAAGGTCAAGTTCGGCGCACGTCTTCAACCACGTATGTGAGTTCCCTGCGTGAAGCGGCCGGAAAAGCGAAGAAGGAAGCCTACTACGCACTCCATCACATGAGGCGTTCCTACTTGACCAGAATTCTGTTGCGGATCATCTCAAGCGTGGGCGAAGCAAAGGCCAAGATCAATGATTCGGATATTAGACAAGAGATGTATCGCATCCAGCAGCGATTTGGGGCAATCATCTTCGTGATGTCATGACTTGAGGGATCTTCTACGGAGGAAATATCCCAAATAACCGTGACATAGAAGATCGCCTAGAGATGCAGGGTGACTATAGGAAGTTCATGACGAGGCAGGGCGTCCTCCCGTTCCCTAAGCCGAGCCAGAAGGCTTGATGTTGGCCTAGTTGTAGTTGCAAACTATAGATGACCTTTGTGTGTGTGGACGACAAGTGTACTTATCTTATTAGGTTTATGAATCACCGCTTACTTATTTTGCTTATTATTATTATATATCAATCAATGCTTGGTTTTTTTGCTTACTCTTTGGTTTTTTTGCTTACTCTTTGGTTCTCGGACGACAAGTGTGAGTTATTTTTGTCTTTTTCGAGAATATGCCGATGATTGAAATGTCGTGGCACAATATATATGTGAATGTGCTATGACGGGATTGTCAGCCTTGTGATATGCACAAGTCCAGGAATTGTGCATCCTACTTGGTGACCGTCAATCATAAGCAATTCCTGTGTCCAACGACCTAGCTAGTTATATATGAGGCATGATTTTCGAGTTATTTTTGTCTTTTTCGAGAATATGCCGATGATTGAAATGTCGTGGCACAATATATATATGTGAATGTGCTATGACGGGATTGTGAGCCTTGTGATATGCACAAGTCCAGGAATTGTGCATCCTACTTGGCTCATAGTCCCGTCATAAGCAATTCCTGTGTCCAACGACCTAGCTAGTTATATATGAGGCATGCTTTTCGAGTTATTTTTGTCTTTTTCGAGAATATGCCGATGATTGAAATGTCGTGGCACAATATATATGTGAATGTGCTATGACGGGATTGTGAGCCTTGTGATATGCACAAGTCCAGGAATTGTGCATCCTACTTGGCTCACAGTCCCGTCATAAGCAATTCCTGTGTCCAACGACCTAGCTAGTTATATATGAGGCATGCTTTTCGAGTTATTTTTGTCTTTTTCGAGAATATGCCGATGATTGAAATGTCGTGGCACAATATATATGTGAATGTGCTATGGCGGGATTGTGAGCCTTGTGGTATGCAAGTCCGGGGTGTGCATCCTACTTGGCTCACAGTCCGTCATAAGCAATTCCTGTGTCCAACGACCTAGCTATTTATATATGAGGCATGCTTTTGAGTTATTTTTGTCTTTTCGAGAATATGCCGATGATTGAAATGTCGTGGCACAATATATATGTGAATGTGCTATGACGGGATTGTTAGCCTTGTGATATGCACAAGTCCGGGAATTGTGCATCCTACTTAACAGGTCCGTCATAAGCAATTCCTGTGTCCAACGACCTAGCTAGTTATATATGAGGCATGCTTTTCGAGTTATTTTTGTCTTTTCGAGAATATGCCGATGATTGAAATGTCGTGGCACAATATATATGTGAATGTGCTATGACGGGATTGTTAGCCTTGTGATATGCACAAGTCCGTGAATTGCATCCTACTTGGCTAGCAGTCCGTCATAAGCAATCTGTCCAACGACCTAGCTAGTTATATATGAGGCATGCTTTTGAGTTATTTTTGTCTTTTTCGAGAATATGCCGATGATTGAAATGTGGCACAATATATATGTGAATGTGCTATGACGGGATTGTTAGCCTTGTGATATGCACAAGTTCGAAATTGTGCATCCTACTTGGCTAAGTCCCGTCATAAGCAATCTGTGTCCAACGACCTAGCTAGTTATATATGAGGCATGCTTTTTGAGTTTGCTCTTTTTGATTTAAGAGTACTTTCTATAAGTGTATCTTCATATGACTTTAATTATACATGTTTTTCAATCACCGGTTAGTTATTATTGTCAACTTGTAGATGACGTGGTACGTCAGGTACAAGGGCGGGTTCCTGAGTCTCGATGATTGGGAATACCACGAGACAGTGCACCGTTTCAGCGGCAATAGCTACAAAGGGTACAACACTATGGCGGAGGCGGAAGATAGATACACGCTATCTAGCGGGAGTTAGGACAAGGAACCGGATGAAGACCTACACCTTCGTCATGGCGGTGATCATGCTTATCTTCTTTGGTTATTTATCCGCGTTTGTGTCTAGCTAGCTAGTTTAGATGTCTAGGTGAGCTTAGAGCTCTAACTTGTTCGATCGACACATGTATTCGCATGTCACCAACTACTACTTTGTAACATGATCAAAACAATGTAACTTGGACTATGTATTCATGTATGAGACTTATCTATATGTATTTGTTTCAATCTTGTTTTTCATATCGGTATTTATATATATAATTGTATATCTTGTATCTGTGTGTGTATATCTCTGTAATATTGTATATAATCTGTATTGCATATAATCTGGCTTGGAAATTAAAAAACAAAAATACATCATGGCGCACATGTTCTACCTTCTGTGGCGCACTACACCTAAAGCGCACCATGGATGTTTAGTGGCGCACTGGGTAGTGCGCCACAGAAGATCCAAGGGGTAGCGCACCATGCCAAACTTCTGTGGCGCACTAGGTGGTGCACTACGCCTATCTCTACACAACCGTGGCGCACTAGGCAGTGCGCCACGGCTGAGAGATAGCCGTAGCGCAAGGCCCGTGGCGCACTACTGGTGCGCCACGGATGGGCCTTTCAGGTGCGCCACAAACGACCATTTTCCTAGTAGTGCCTTTGGAGGACACACAAATACACATATCCCATGAATTGGGAACTCCTCCTCCTCTCCAATCTCTCTCTAGTTGTATCCATGCGTTGACATGACCCAGGGATGTTCAAGCAAGAGACGATGCATCTGCAGCACTCTGTTGTGTTGCGGGGATTCTGAAGACGGAGATTGATAGCTATGAGATTCTACACATTTTTATGGCTTGTATCAATGGTTTTCGTTTGGATTTGATGGTTTTCTAGCTTTACCTAACGCTAATACTTTGGTAGAAAAGAAAACTTTGTTTTTAATGTGTGTTTCAGGTTCTGAATGTAAATAGAGGGATTTAACAACAAAAACACAATATTTAGACGAAAACAAGCAAGACCCTTTTTGGAAGCAATCGAGGGGAATTCACTACAAGTTTAATAACCAACTATACGGGCCGCTGCCGTATAGTTGCCGCAGTATAGTTGCCATCTCCTTCGTCTTATTAAAAGGGACAACTTTTGTGAAGAGCCTAAAGTCGAAATAAAATACATGAGCCGCCATACCATCAGAAGGGAGAAAGAAGGGATCCAGAGAAAAAGGGGAAGACGCTCTTCATATTGCTCCACGATCTTCGATCTCCTAGCCACCACACCTCCATAGCCATTACTTGTACTTGAGAGAGAGAGAGAGAGAGAGAGAGAGAGAGAGAGAGATCTCCACTTTGCAAGATTAGGTTTTGAGATTGTTCTTCCTATCTTTGAATCGTGTTGGATTTATTTCTATTTCTTATTGTGGATCTCCACAGTAATATCGAGAAGAACTCCCTTAATTTAATTATATCAATGATTCTTTCTTCTCTCATGTGTGAGTAAGTTCCCTTCGGCGTGGGAGATGTAAGGGATTGGTGATATTCCATGTGCCTACATAATTTCCATCAAGTTTGCGGTTAATTCTAATTAATGTATTATGTGTGCTTGACTATCTGTGGGATGCTTAATGCATGTTGTCCAATTAAGGGCCCAGACAACTTGATGCTTTTGTTCTACATAGATAGAATATTGTTTGCTAGTAGACCGGCGACCCCTGAGTGACACGGGGATATCAATGGGAAACTAGTTTGAGTCTAGGATAACGGGGAAACACCAATCTTATTGCATTAGTCCGATCCAAGGAGCTTAATTTCTAAGCAACCTGGAGGATCTTAATCGTCTAGCGACTGACCATGGTTGTGGTTAACATGCTAGTAGAATTATTGAAGTTGGGTTGAAATCTACCGAGAGGAGTTCTGGCTAATTATGGGTTGCTCTCCTACACACATACTTATAAGATTATAATTGTTACACTTATTACTCATTCACCCGGCACATTCTCTATCACCATGAACTGAAACTCCCCGCGCCTACTTCGTTATATGCGGAAAACAACAAACAAATTGTTCTTTAATTTTTATGCTTTTTATTCCAAAGTTTACATTTTAGTTTTATTTAAGTACTTCCATTTAAACCCAAATTCCATTCTAATTATCAACACTTGCAGTCAATTCATTCGAAGACCGGTGACAACTTCGGGTGTGACAGAGAATTCACCAATAAACATTTACCTTTGGGTTTCCTGTGGGATCGATATCTGAACTTTGAAACTAGCTACAAACGATCTGTGCACTAGCAGTCATCAAGCTATTTTCTAGCGCCGTTGCCGGGGAGCTAAGCGCTAAGTGTTTTGTATCTTGACATTTTAGGTGTTACCATTACAAGATGTTCTCCTTAGGAGACAAATAGTCTACACGCTCTGGTAGGGCTTATCTACCAGATTATTTTGAACGCGTGCCTACTCAAAGGCGCGAGGAAATTATTGATTTTTTTTAGGTCAAACAGAGTTGAAGTTGACAACCTAAGTGACTTCATGGAAATAATGTCCATTCATCAGACAACACCCAAGAAACCTCAGAAGACTCTTAGAGAATATAGTGCTCCAAACTCTGCATTTCTTAAACAACCAATAGAATTTGCTAATCTTGGAGTTAGGGAATATTGATTTGACGATGAAATTATTAAAATTTGCAGGAAAAAGATTTCAATGGAAGGGAAGATGAGGACCTAGGAAGGAATCTTAGAGAGTTGGACGATGTGATAACATCACTTGGACCAAAAGGTTTGCCAAGAGAATTCTCTCGTCTGAAATTATTTCGTTGGCTGGCCTCTCAAAGGTAAAGCTCTAGACTGGTTATATTCTCTCCCTCGACATTATATTAAATGTTGGGAAAATTGCATCGTCAAATTCATAAACAGGTTTAATCCTTATGCAAAGGTAACAAAAATTAGAAAGAATATAGGCAATTTCATTCAGAACGTGGGAGAAAACTATCCACAAGCTTGGGGAAGACTTTTTGGAATAATCAATAGTATCCCTAATCATGGATATTCCGAGTCAACTGTTTGCCACTTATTTTACCACGGTCTTAACACCCAATGTAGAGAATTGCTAGATTCATCAGTAGGAGGATCGATAAATACTTTAACTATTAAAGCATGTTTGGAATTAATGGCTACTAGGGCTAAGAATGATTCCTTATATAATCCTGATTTTGGCACTAAGCCAGAAAAGGGAATACTTCGTATAAATCCTGATCTTATGCCTGAAGTGCGTAAAGCCATGAAAGAAAAAGGTATACCTTTATAGCTTGTTAAGGAAAACAAAGTAGATTTATTACAAGTTTTGACTGAAGAAGATGAAACTAGAAAAGTATTTCAAGAATTGAAACATCGACAAACAAAGTCTTATAATAACTTGCATAAGCAATTTCAAAGACATAAAATATGTTGGCCGAACTTACAGAAAATTATGAGGAAATTGGCCAAGAAATAAAATTGTTTAACCAGTACTTCAGTATGATTGAAACCCAATGTGAACAAATAGCGTCTTGTTATCAATTTTTTCTTCGTGATGATATAAATATTTCTGTTTCTACCAATGTTGTTACAAGAAGAGGTGCAGTTGTTAAAGGACCATTAGGACCATCAGAATATATGAAGCTAAAAAAGATTGAAAAGAAAAAGGCTTACTTAAAGTAACTCAGGAAGATGATACATTGGTGGATCCTCAAGATGAGACTGCTCAAGACACACAAGATCAAACCTTGGAGGAGAACAACGATGCATAGGATGACAATTATAATTATGATGTAGAAACTATTGATCCAGAAGAAGAAAAAGACACAAGCAAAGAAGATGAAGTTGTTGCGATAGATAATAAAAAAATGATAAGAAACAACCCAAGAAAGCGACTAAAGAGTCTGATCCTCCACAAAGGTAAAAGACAAAGCTAAGAAACTTCCATTTCCAGATTGCAAAAAGAAAGAACCAGATCTAGTAGTTTATGATTCTTTCGCAAGGGCACTTAAAAACTTTTTCTAGAAATTCCATTTGCAAATGCAATAAAAGTGCCTGACTATTGTAAATTTCTTCATGACATTCTTAATAGAAAGAAAGAGAGAACTGGAACAATCGCCATGGTGACTAGTTATCCTGCTAATGGGAGATTATTTTCTAAGTCAGGAGATTCTGGTATACCAACTATTTCATGTTCAATAGGCAAAACTGATATTCATAATGCTTTATGTGATTTAGGTCCATGAGTTAGTGTAATTCCATAATCCCTCTATAAAAATCTAGGATTAGGGGAATACTCCCCCACTTCCATCACTTTACAGATGGCTGACAAATCCACTAAACAACCTGTTGGTATGATTGAGGATGTTCTACTTAGAATAGATGAGCATGTTATTCCCACTGATTTTATTATTCTTGAATTGCCAGAGGATGAAAGATTATCTATAATACTTGGAAGACCTTTTCTTAGTACTACAGGAGCATTAATTGATTGTGCTGCATGTAAAATAATCTTCAACGTTTATGATGCTAAAATAATCTGGTATTTTCCAAAGAAACTAGAAGTAGGAGAGAGGTATTTTCCACCAGCAAAATGAGTTCATGTGGTAAGTGCCTTTGATAAAGGGCAATCGAAGGTAAGAATTCGAGAACAAAAAATAGGTTGAAATATTCAACCATTCTCAATAAAATGCTTAATGGGAGTCAACCCATTCTATCACAGAAATAAATTAAAATTAAATAATAAAGTTGTTAATCGCATTCGTACAACTTTTCACAGACATTTTTGCGGAAGCGCGCCCGTAAAGATGCAGCTGTCAAAAAGTAGCAGAAATACCGACTAAACAAAGCATAGATTTAGAGTAGAAAACAAAGTTGAATTTTTACCTGTAGAAACTAGCTCAATATTATTGTCCAAATAAAAAATGCATCTCTAAATTTTTTGGTGAAAAAGCAGGCTACAGAAGGTTTAACGACCAACTATACGTCCGGAATAAAAATTCCCGTCGTATAGTTGCGACTGTAAAGTTATCGAAAAAATTCTCAAAAGTTGGGGTTTGGATACAGAAAGGTTAACGACCAACTATACGGCGGGACTATCTTGTTTGGCCGTATAGTTGTGACCGTATAGTTGTGACCGTATAGCTGTGATCTGGCGAAGGGAAACCCTAACCCTCGTCGCCGCCACAACTATACTACGGGAGCTACCCGGCCCGGCCGTGTAGTTCCCGTCGTATAGTTTGGCCTGACCACTTAAACGGGTCGGGGCAGGGCAAGATTCTTCCTCCCCTCATTATTTCTCTCAACTCTCTCTCCAAAACTCTCAAAACCTCTCAAGAACTCTCAATTCTTTGCCGATTTCGTTCGTTTGAGTGGGGGAATCGATAGATCGGTATATTTCTCTCCCTATCCATGCTTTATTTTCAGAATTAGATGGTTAAAATCTTCTCATTGAATTAGTGGATGAACTCAAGCTTGATTGATTTTCTCTTTTAATTTCTCATGTTAGGATTGAATTCCTCCACGTAGAATCCCTCATATATTATGCAGAAACTATAAGCCTAAGGTTTTATGTTGAAATTTCTCAGTTCATAAAGATAAACAAGATCGGTAGCCTTTTTATCAAGAGCAAGCGCCAACGTGGTGAGGGCTCAGGGATCTGGGCTGAGCTCGACAACAAGTATGCCATGTTTTCAGCAAGGAAGGTGCTTCCCACACGATGGGCCGTCAATGGCTTCCTGAACTCAACCGGGTTGAAGGAGGACTTCGACTACCTGTGTGATAATGCAGGGCTCGCCAGCCTCGCCAACGCCAGGCACCTCACCTATGAAGGGCTTATCCATGAGTTCCTCGCCTCCTTCTATGACGACTACAGGGATAAAGGTAACGCATGCATGATAAATTTCATCGTTAACCAACTGCCATATCAAATTACCTATCAACAATTCTGCAATGATTATGGATTCCCTCCAGAGGGGGAACCAACTGTTACAAACCTATATACCACCTCGAGTGCAAATGCTTGGGAGGTTGTTTTTGTTCATGGTGGTAGGTACTTCTACCAGAAGAAAATGTCCATCATTTAGAACCCAACCACCCGTTACTTGATATTCGTATCGGTGGGATGGTAACCCACCTAGTCCAAGCACTTGAAATTGCAATTCCTATTGCACAACCTATTGATGGCTCCATACCTATGGATGATATGCTACTGCTTGTGGCTTCCTCGGTGTTTACCGAGTTAACAGGAGGCTCCGAGCCTATCAATTTGGTTATCTTAATGATGTGCAGGAGGGTCAGATGCCATTGCCTTGCCCGCAAGCCTTCAAGGTTTAGGGAAGGGACAACTGGATCCTCACCAAAGATCAAGTGACTAAAATTATGCAAGAGCTCTATCCTGACTCCGATGAAGAGGAAGAAGGAGTGCAGCAGGATGAGAAACAGCAGCAGGAGTACAATCCTGCTTGGGAGGGACAGCAGCAGCAGGAGGAGGAGCAGCCTTGGGATCAATGGCCCAATCAGCCATAGCAGCAACATGGGTTTAACAATGTCCCCTATCAGGATTTTTTCAGCTCAACCAGCGCGTTGGGGAGATCGACCATATTCTTCATGGAGTTAGTGATGATGTGAATGCTTTAACTCACACCTTTGGTAACTTCATGAACTACTTCCCTGACTACTACCAGCAGCACCACCAGCCACCGCCAAGCGAAGGCAACAACTGAGCACGACAACAACCTAATCTTGGGGGAGGTTTTTAAAACGTCCAAACTTGCATTCATATTTTTATTTCTTCTTTTGATTTATTTTATTTTCCAAGAATAGCATGTTTACTTTCAGTTTGCATTATTAAAAACCCAAAACACAAAAAAATAGTGTAAATTTCATTTGCAATTTATTTTCTTTGTTTTTCTTGGAGGTTGATCAATTTCAGGTGACTTGGCAATAGGGAAATATAGAAAGGATTCGACTCAAGTACGAGAATGAATCAAGTAAGAGGAGGTTTCACATTCCTTTCATCACCTCTCTTGCAATCTTAAAATGATCCTATAATTATTTATTTGCTTGCACTTGAGTCACTCACCACCTAGCTTGTTATCCTATAAATCATATTCCCTTGCTAGTGTCTACTTTTAGCTTTGAAACATTGAGCAATGAACTTGGTTAAATATTTCCAACATTTTTACAACAAGAAAAAGCATCCTAGAGATGACTTGAGTCCATGTTAATACCAAAGGATTTGATTTGAGAAACTACTCAACCCCATTGAGCTTAATTTAAATAGACTCGATAGCACCCTTGAATGAAATTGTCTGATAAAATGGATACTTTGAAGTAGTAGAGATTATGCCACTATTTCTAATAATTATAGTAGTATATTGCTTTACGCGTGTCACTATAAATACTGTCGTAATCCGTGGGGAACTATTAACTCCGTTGGCCAACGAATGATCGAAATATGGGAAACCACTTGATTTTGGCTATTGAGTTATATAAACTTTTATAGCTGCAATGTTATGACGTGTAAATTTTTTAGTCTTCTCATGGTTTCATGTTCCAAGTGAAGTTGTAGTGCTCCTATGACCCACTATTGCTCAACAGCTATCTATTGTCATGGTCACTAGTGCGCAACACATCCCCAATTAACATGCTAAAAACAGTGGCATGATTTCTCTATGAAAAGAGTTGAAGTTTTTGAAAAACAAGGAAAGGAAAAAGATGCTTTGAGAGTCTTGAAATTTTGACATGGGAATAGATGAGTTGTTCTTAAATTAAATGTTCTTGGTGAAAACTTGAGTACTCTTAACTTATTAAAGGTACAAGAGCAAAAAGTTTTCATCTCTCAATAAGAGAGAGACCAAAAAGATTTGTTTCACTTCCCTAGCTAAACTCTCGACACTCGCTCGTGCATATGATTTATTTGCTAGCAAGATATGCGTGGTTAGGAAGTGAACTCAGTACAATCTTGTGAATATTTGTATGATCATGTTTAAGATTGCAGAAAATGTGAAGAAAACAATTTGACACCAATTCAAGCTTGTAAGTTCTTTTATTTCCGGTTCGAATCTCCGCTATACTTTCTTATTTCCTTGTCACTCGAGGAAGAGGAACATCCAAGCTTGGGGGATTTGATAGCTGTGAGATTCTACATATTTTTTAGGGCTTCTATTAATGGTTTTCGTTTGGATTTGATGGTTTTCTAGCTTTAACTAACGCTAATACTTCGGTAGCAAAGAAAACTTGGTTTTTAATGTGTGTTTCAGGTTCTGAATGTCAATAGAGGGATTTAACAGCAAAAACACAATATTCAGACGAAAACAGACCCTTTTTTGGAAGCAATCGAGGGGAATTCACTGCAAGTTTAACGACCAACTATACGGGTCGCCGACGTATAGTTTCCATCTCCTTCATGTTATTAAAAGGGACAACTTTCATGAAAAGACCAAGGTCGAAAACAGAACACACGATCCTCCATACCATCCAGAAGGGAGAAAGAAGGGATCCGGAGAAGAAGGGGAAGACGTTCTTCATCTCGCTCCACGATCTTCGATCTCCTAGCCGTCACACCTCCATAGCCATTACTTGTACTTGAGAGAGTGAGAGATCTCCACTTTGCAATATTAGGGTTTGAGATTGTTCTTCCTATCTTGAATTGTGTTGGATTTATTTCTATTTCTTATTATGATTCTCCACGGTGAACTCCCTTTATTTAATTATATCGATGATGCTTTCTTCTCTCATGTGTGAGTAAGTTCCCTTGGGCGTGGGAGCTGTAGGGGATTGTTGAGATGTGATATGCCTACATAATTACCATCAACTTTGCGGTTAATTCTAATTACTATATTATGTGTTCTTGAATATCCGTGGGATGCTTAATGCATGTTGTCCAATTAAGGGCCCAGACAATTTGATGCTTTGTTCTACATAGATAGAATCTTGTTTGCTAGCAGACAAGTGACCCCCGAGTGACACGGGGATATCAATGGGAAACTAGTTTGACTCTAGGATAACTTGGAACCACCGAGCTTATTGCATTAGTCCAATCCAAGGATCTTAATTGCTAAGCAACCTGAACGATTTTAATTGTCTAGCGACTGACCATGGTTGTGGTAAATAGGCTAATAGGATTATTGAAGTTGGGATGAACTCTACCAAGAGGAGTTTTGTCTAATTATGGGTTGCTCTCCTACACACAAACTTATAATATTATAATTGTTACACTTATTACTCATTCACCCGGCACATTCACTATCACCATGAACTGAAACTGCCAACGCCTACTTCGTCATCCCCAGAAAACAACAAACAAATCGTTCATTACTTTTTATGCTTTTTATTTCTGAAGTTTACATTTTAGTTTTATTTAAGTACTTCCATTTACACCCAAATTCACTTCTTATTTTCAACACTTGTAGTCAATTCATTCGAAGACCTGTGACAACTTCGTGTGCGACAGAGACTTCACCAATAAACATTTACCTTTGGGCTCCCTGTGGGATCGATATATGAACTTCGAAACTAGCTAAAAACGATCGGTGCACTTGCAGTAATCAAGCTATTTTCTGGCACTGTTGCCGGGGAGCTAAGCACTAAGTGTTTTTTCTCTTGATATTTCAGGTGTTACCATTACAAGATGTTCTCCTTAGGAGACAAAGGGTCTACACGCTCTAGTAGGGCTTATCTACCAGATTATTTTGAACACGTGCCTACTCTGGTGTTTGTGCTGTGGTTGCCAACTCTGTAGGTACCCAATCCTCGTGCTTCATCTCAGCAACGAGTATTTGCCCTGTTTTCCTAGACTCATGCACATATGGTGCTGTGTAGTGCTCTGAAGATGGTGGTGTGTAGGTGTTGATGTTGTGGCTATGGATATGACAATAAGGAACATAACCTCTAATCCTGTACCGACAAGATTTTCGAATTGGCACCGAACATCTCCGTCACGGATCCAATGACCTGATGTTTGTCCGTTACCCGAAGACTGAAAACGGTGGCACTCGCCGGACCATCAACAAGACCTCCGACACGAATGTCGAGCTCTCCTTCCCAGAACCGGAGATCTCGGACCCAAAGATCGTCCACATGGAACATTGCAACCTCCTTCGTGGATCCGGAGCCCTAAACCTAGATTCGAAGACCTCTCCCGTCGAACCCGAACCCCCTTCAAGCCCCCAATATCTTTGACCCCTAATGTGGGACCCCTATCCACCCTAATTTTTATAAATGCATATAACGTGTTCCTTAATTAAAGTGTACATGCTTGCATACATCTTGTCATGTGGTTTGGGGCATTATGTCGATTCACTTCATAATGAAATATGGAGACCATATGGGGGCTATTCTAGGTTTACATTGGCTCCATTTAAATTTGTATAGTAAACTGATGACATATTTTTCCTTGTTAATACAGCATTTAAATTGCGGGGTATCTAAACAACATGAACCTATTAATTAATTGTCGTGACCTCGGTTTCGCTTAATATTGTCTAATTGCATTGCACCTTTGCCATGTCATGCATCATGCCCGACCTTCTACAGTAGTATTAAATAGTGCATCTGGTGTTTCTTGAAGGGTTTCGCGACATAGTAAATCAAAATTTTCTACGGATGCGAACAGAGGGAAAGCCAAGATCTAATCTAGGAGATGAAAACAACGAGAGATATTGGATTAGATCTTCATACCCTTGAATATTCAAGATGAACGCTCAGCGTTCGAACGTGGGTGATGTAGTCGTACTCGCTTCTCCTCCTCGCGATCCGATCCGATCTAGCACCACAAGTGGCGGTGCCTCCGTGAGATTCACACGTGCAGCACCTCGACGTCTCCTCCTTCCTTGGTCCAGCAAGTATGGTGGAGAGATGGGTTGGATCTACAACGCGACGGCGTGGTGTAATTGGTGTAGAATTTCTACATCAGGGCTTCGCCTACAAGCAGCCGGGAGGGAGAGAGGAGGGAAGCAGGGTGGCTAGGGTTGGAGGGGAAGGTGTAGGGGGTTGGTGCGCCCCCAGCCCTCTATATATAAAGGGGTGGGCGCAGCCCTAGCCCCTCCCCCAAGCCAAGGCCGGCGGCCCCAAGGAGGAAGAGTGGGGGGCAAGGAAACCCCCCCTTCTAGAAGCTCTATCTAGAGTTTAAACCTCTCTTGGCCGGCTGGGCCCTATGGGGCCTTGTGCCCCTGGCCCAATGCAGCCAGGGCAATCCCTCATAGGCCCATGCCCCCTCCCGGAAGGTGGGGCCACGTTGGTCCCCTTATGGAAGGTTCTAGAAGCTTCCGGTACAATACCGATTAACCCGGAACAATTCCGAACTCCAAAAAATGCACTGCCTTATATGAATCATATTCTCCGGACCACTCCGGAACCTCTCGTGATGTCCCAGATCCCATCCGAGACTTCGAACAAAAACTCATAAACCAATTATCCAATCTATCCTAGCGTCAAGACACGTTAAGTGTGTGACCCTGCGGGTTCGAGAATATGCAGACATGATCTTCTATCAATAATCAACAGCGGGGTCTGGAAACCCATATTGACTCCCACACATTCATCGATGATCATATCAGATGAACCACGATGCCAGGACTCAATCAATCCCATATATATATTCCCTTCGTCTCGCGATATTTTACTTGCCCGAGATTTGATCGTCGTTGCATCATACCTAGTTCAATCTCGTTCACAGAAAGTACTTTACTCATTCCGTAATCCGATATCACTTTGTGATTAACTCCTTAACCACATGCTTGCAAGCGGTGTTGATATCGATTACCGAGTGGGCCCGAAGTATATCTCTCCGACTTGGGAAGGACAAATCCCATCTCGATACATACAACCCAACAGATACTTTCTGATCACCTGAGAGACACCTTTATGATCACCCTCTCATAGGATGACGTTTGATGACCTCAAAGCTTTCTTCCGATACCAGGGAGTTGTATTATCTCATGGTCTAAGGAATACAATATTTGACATAAGAAAAGCTTCGCAAAGACGAACACGATGACACAATCTAATTGCTTCGCTTAGTTTGGGTCTGTCCATCACATCATTCTCCCAATGATATGATCTCAATATTAATTGATAACTCATGTCCATGGTTAGGAAACCTTAACCATCATTAATCAATGAGCTAGTCCATAGAGGCATACTAGGGACACGGTGTTGTTCACAAACCACACAAGTATTAAAGTTTCCGCTTAATACAATTCTAGCATGGAATATAAACATTATCATGAACAAGAATTATAATAATAACAACTTTATTATTGCCTCTAGGGCATAATTCCAACAGTCTCCCACTTGCACTAGAGTCAATAATTTAGTTTACATTTGGCAACAATCTCACACCCATGGCACTGAGGTGTCGATCATGTTTTAAACGTGGAAGAGGTTTAGTCAATGGATCTGCGACATTCAAATCTGTATGTACTTTGCTAATCTTGAGATCTCCATCTGCTATATAATCTCGGATTATATGAAACTTGCGGTTGATATGCTTGGTCTTTGGATGATATCTTGGTTCCTTAGCGAGTGCTATGGCACCAGTGTTGTCACACAATATCTCCAGTGGGTCCAATGCACTTGGAACCACGCCAAGCTCAGTGATGAAGTTCCTGATCCAAACTCCTTCACTTGACGCTTCTGCAGCAGCCATGTATTCCGCTTCTACTGTAGATCCCGCGATCAAGCTTTTCTTGCAGCTTCTCCAGCTCACAGCTCCTCCATTCAAAATATAAATGTATCACAATAGATTTAGAATCATCCTTGTCGATTGTCGAAACTAGCGTCGATGTAACCTTTTACGACAGCTGTTCATCACCCCATAGACTAAGAACATTTCTTTAGTTCTATTTAGGTACTTTAGGATGTTCTTCACGGTCCGATGTTCCTCTGGATCACTTTGATATCTGCTCGTCAAACTAAGAGCATTGGACACATCCGGTCTAGTACACAGCATGGCATACATGATAGAACCTATGGCCGAGGCATAAGGCACTTTTCTCATAGCTTCCCTATCATTTACCGTAGCTGGACACTGAGCCTTTCTCAATATCTTACCTGACAACATAGGCACTGAACCTTTCTTTTCCTTATCCATTCTGAACCTTTTCAGAACTTTGTCTAGGTATGTACTCTGGCTTAAAGCTATCAGGCGTCTTTGTCTATCTCTATAGATTTTGATGCCCAATATATAAGCAGCTTCACCTAGGTCTTTCATTGAAAAACACTTGTTCAAATAACTCTTCACATCGTTAAGCATGTTTATGTCATTTCCAATAATCAATGTCATCCACATATAGTACCAGAAACGTCACCGAGCTCCCACTCACTTTCTTGTAGATGCAAGCTTCGTATCAATTTGGAACAAATCCAAAGCTCTTGATCACTTGATCAAAACGAAGGTTCCAACTTCGAGATGCTTGCTTCAGTCCATAAATGGAACGCTGAAGTTTGCATACTTTATCAGCATCCTTAGGATCGACAAAACCTTCGGGTTGCATCATATACAACTCTTCATCAATGTTTCCATTGAGGAACGCAGTCTTGACATCCATCTGCCATATTTCATAATCATGAAACGCAGCAATTGCTAATAAATCCGAACGGACTTAAACATCGCTACGGGAGAGAAAGTCTCATCGTAGTCAACACCTTGAACTTGTCGAAAACCTTTCGCGACAAGCCGTGCTTTATAGACGGTAACATTACCATCCGCGTCCGTTTTCTTCTTGAAGATCCATTTGCACTCAACGGCCTTTCGGTCGCTAGGAGGGTCCACCAAAGTCCATACTTGGTTTTCGCTCATGGATCCCAATTCGGATTTCATGGCTTCTAGCCATTTCTCAGAGTCTGGGCTCATCATCGCTTCCTCATAGTTCGTAGGTTCACTGTCTTCTACTAGCAAGACAGTCAAGACAGGGTTGCCGTACCACTCAGGAGGGGCACGCGACCTTGTCAACCTACGACGTTCATTAGCAGCATCGTTTGAAGCTTCATGATCCTTGTCATTAGCTTCCTCTATCGTTGGTGCAGGCGGCACTGGAACAATTTTCAGGTGCTGCGCTACTCTCCAATTCAAGAGAAGGTTCAATAACCTCGTCTAGCTCTACTTTCCTCCCACTCACTTATTTCGAGAGAAACTCCTTCTCAAGAAAGGAACCGTTCTTTGCGACAAACACTTTGCCTTCAGTTTTGTGATAGAAGGTATACCCAATAGTTTCCTTAGGGTATCCTATGAAGACGCATTTCTCCGCTTTGGGTTCGAGCTTGTCCGACATCAACTTCTTGACGTAAGCTTCGCATCCCCAAACTTTAAGAAACGACAACTTAGGTTTAGCACCAAACCATAGTTCATACGGTGTCGTCTCAACGGATTTAGATGGTGCCCTATTTAAAGTGAATGCAGCGGTTTCTAATGCATAACCCCAAAATGATAACGGCAAATCAGTAAGAGACATCATCGATCGGACCATATCTAATAGGGTTCGATTCCGCTCGCACACACCATTGCGTTGTGGTGTTCCGGGTGGCGTGAGTTGTGAAACGATTCCACTTGCTTTAAGATGCGTGAGAAAATCATAACTCAAATATTCACCTCCACGATCGGATCGTAGAAACTTAATCTTTCTGTTACGATGGTTCTCCACTTCATTCTGAAATTCTTTGAACTTTTCAAATGTTTCAGATTTATGTTTCATTAAATAGATATACCCATATCTACTTAAGTCATCGGTAAAAGTGAGAAAATAGCGATATCCACCGCGCGTCGAAACACTCATCGGTCCGCATACATCGGTATGTATGATTTCCAACAAGTCCATTGCTCGCTCCATCATACCGGAGAACGGGGTTTTGATCATCTTGCCCATGAGGCATGGTTCGCATGTGTCAAATGATTCAAAATCAAGAGACTCCAAAAGTCCATCAGAATGGAGTTTCTTCATGCGCTTTACACCAATATGACCTGAGCAGCGATTGCCACAAATAAGTAGTATTATCACTATCTACTTTGCATCTCTTAGCCTCAATGTTATGGATGTGTGTTTCATCCCTTTCGAGATTTAGAAGAAATAAACCATTCACAATAGGTGCATGACCATAAAAGATGTTAATCATATAAATAGCACAACCATTATTCTCCGATTTAAATGAATAACCGTCTTGCAATAAACAAGATCCGAAATAATGTTCATGCTCAACGCAGCACATAATAACACTTATTAAGGTTTAAAACTAATCACGAAGGTAAAAATAAGGAGAGCGTGACGGCCATCACATCAACTCTTGATCCGTTGCCAGCAGCGCCGTCACCTCATCCCTCACAAGCCGCCGTCTATTCCGTAGCTCCTGTTTCGAGTTACAAATATTAGCAACTGAACCGGTATCAAATACCCAGGCACTACAACGAGGGCTAGTAAGGAAAACATCAATAACATGTATATCAAATATACCTTTGATGGTGCCAGCCTTATTGTCCGCTAAGTACTTCGGATAGTTGCGCTTCCAGTGACCCTTGTCCTTGCAATAGAAGAACTCAGTGTTCGGCTTAGGACCAGACCTGAGCTTCTTCTCAGCAGGGGCAACGCGCTTGCCGCCGCCTTTCTTGAAGGGCTTCTTTGCACCCTTACCTTTCTTGAAGGTGGGCTTGTTGACCATCAACACATGATTATCCTTTTTGATGTCCACTTCCGCGGCCTTCAGCTTTGCGAAGAGCTCGGTGATAATATCAGTGGAACCAATCTGATTATGAGTCACTACAAAACTTTTTTAGCTGGGAGGGAGTGATTGTAGAACCCTGTCAATCTTTAGCTCCTCTGGAATCGTGCATTCTAGTTGCTCAAGGCGTTGAGTGTAGCCCGTCATCTTAATGGCGTGCTCACTAACGGAACTCCCTTCCTCCATCTTGCAGTTAAAGAACTTCTCAGAGATCTCATATCTCTCAGAACGGGCATGAGTCTGAAACATGGTTTTCAGCTCTTCGAGAATCTCAAAGGGCCCAGGATAGTCTTCAAAACGATTTTGAAGTTCCGGTTCCATAGCAAACAACATGGTGCTCTTAATCACACCATAATCATCTTTGCGCGACTGATAGACAGCTTTCTCATCAGCCGGCGCAGTTGCAGCAAGGGGGTCACCTAACGCTTTCCCAAGGACATAGTCCTTTTGACCGCCAGAGAGAATGATTCTTAGATTGCGAAACCAATTGGTGAAGTTAGACCCATTGTTTCTAAGCTTTTCCTTCTCAGCAAAAACGTTGAAGTTGAAGTTGGACTTGGCCATGTGATCTACAGTATTTGCAAGTACAATTTAGACTATGTTCATGATAAATAGTTCAACTTTTAATCAAATTACTAGATGAACTCCCACTAAATTCAACATCCCTCAAGTTGTTTACTGAACACGATCCAAATTCACCACACCTAATCCGATCATCACGAGAAGAGATGTGGCTTCAATGGTGGACAACGAAGTGTCGATCATATCATTCATATGAGTCATGCTTAACCTTTCGGTTCATGTGTTCCGAGGCCATGTCTGTACATGCTAGGCTCGTCAAGTTAGACCCAAGTATTTCCGCGTGTGCAAAACTGGCTTGCACCCGTTGTATGTGAGCGTAGAGTCTATAGCACCCGATCATCACGTGATGCTTGGACACGACAAACTTTCGCAACGGTGCATACTTGGGGAGAACACAGTTTTTATCTTGATCTTTAATTGAGGAATCATCTTATAATGCTACCGTCGCGATCTAAGCATAATAAGATACATAAAAGGATAAACATCACATGCATATAACTTTATGTGACATGGTATAGCCAATCTTCGCGCAATGATCTCCATCTTGTGCGTTCCGGCATGATCTCCATCACTCCACCATGATTGCCTCCACCACGAATAGCAACTACAACTATTGCTAACTACTTAGCGATAAAGTGAAACTATTACATGGCGCATAAGAAGTTGACACGCAGGTCATACACAATTATAAAGACAACCATATGGCTCCTACTGGTTGTGTACTCATCGACATGCAAGTCGTGAAACATTACAAAACATGATCATCGCATACATTATACACATCACATCTTGGGCCATACCATATCACAGAAAACACTCCCTGCAAAAACAAGTTAGACGCCTCTACTTTGTTGTTGCATGTTTTACGTGGCGTATGGGAGTAGATGCTAAGAACGATTCTTACCTACGGAAAGCCACAACGGTGATATTATGGTTGCCAAACTCCAGTGTTAATCCCATGACACCTATAGTGAGAGAAACTGACATCCACCAGCCGCATGTGTGGAACAAGCCACACGTCAAGTGCGGAGCCGGTCTCGCGAACGACGTCGCGTAAGGTTGGCCTGGACCGCTTCAATCTCACTATCCCACGTCATAAGAAGAACACAAACAAGAGGCTTGCAACAGAAAACATCAACGCCCGCAACAACCATGTTGCGTTCTACTCGTGAAACACATCTACGCATAGATCTAGCTCTGATACCACTGAAGGGTTTCGCGGCATAGTAAATCAAAATTTTCTACGGATGCGAACAGAGGGAAGCCAAGATCTAATCTAGGAGATGCAAACAACGAGAGATATTGGATTAGATCTTCATACCCTTGAAGATTCAAGCAGTGAGCGTTAAATGCGAGCGTGGGTGATGTAGTCGTACTCGCTTCTCCTCCTCGCGATCCGATCCGATCTAGCACCACAAGTGGCGGTGCCTCCGTGAGATGCACACGTGCAGCACCTCGACGTCTCCTCCTTCCTTGGTCCAGCAAGTATGGTGGAGAGATGGGTTGGATCTACAATGCGACAACGCGGTGTAATTGGTGTAGAATTTCTGCAGCACGGCTTCGCCTACAAGCAGTCGGGAGGGAGAGAGGAGGGCAGCAGTGCGGCTAGGGTTGGAGGGGAAGGTGTACGGGGTTGGTGCGCCCCCAGCCCTCTATATATAGAGGGGTGGGCGCAGCCCTAGCCCCTCCCCCAAGCCAAGGCCGGCGTCCCCAAGGAGGCAGAGTGGGGGGCAAGGAAACCCCCCCTTCTAGAAGCTCTATCTAGAGTTTAAACCTCTCTTGGCCGGCTGGGCCCTATGGGGCCTTGTGCCCCTGGCCCAATGCGGCCAGGGCACTCCCTCATAGGCCCATGCCCCCTCCCGGAAGGTGGGGCCACGTTGGTCCCCTTCCGAAAGGTTCTAGAAGCTTCCGGTACAATACCGATTAACCCGGAACAATTCCGAACTCCAAAAACTGCACTGCCTTATATGAATCATATTCTCCGGACCACTCCGGAACCTCTCGTGATGTCCCGGATCCCATCCGAGACTCCGAACAAAAACTTATAAACCAATTATCCAATCTATCCTAGCGTCGAGACACGTTAAGTGTGTGACCCTACGGGTTCGAGAATATGCAAACATGATCTTCTATCAATAATCAACAGCGGGGTCTGGAAACCCATATTGACTCCCACACATTCATCGATGATCATATCGGATGAACCACGATGCCAGGATTCAATCAATCCCATATATATATTCCCTTCGTCTCGCGATATTTTACTTGCCCGAGATTTGATCGTCGGTACCGTCATACCTAGTTCAATCTCGTTCACAGCAAGTACTTTACTCGTTCCGTAATCCGATATCACTTTGTGATTAACTCCTTAACCACATGCTTGCAAGCGGTGTTGATATCAATTACCAAGTGGGCCCGAAGTATATCTCTCCGACTTGGGAGGGACAAATCCCATCTCGATACATACAACCCAACAGATACTTTCCGATCACCTGAGAGACACCTTTATGATCACCCTCTCATAGGATGACGTTTGATGACCTCAAAGCTTTCTTTCGATACCAGGGAGTTGTATTATCTCATGGTCTAAGGAATACAATATTTGACATAAGAAAAGCTTCGCAAAGACGAACACGATGACACGATCTAATTGCTTCGCTTAGTTTGGGTCTGTCCATCACATCATTCTCCCAATGATATGATCTCATTATTAATTGACAACTCATGTCCATGGTTAGGAAACCTTAACCATCATTAATCAATGAGCTAGTCCATAGAGGCATACTAGGGACACAGTGTTGTTCACAAACCACACAAGTATTAAAGTTTCCGCTTAATACAATTCTAGCATGGAATATAAACATTATCATGAACAAGAATTATAATAATAACATCTTTATTATTGCCTCTAGGGCATAATTCCAACATTTCTTTTAGTGCATTGCTTATTCACGGATTAGGACGATGAGTTGATGCGAGTGTCGACCCGATCTTCAGATAAAACTTCGGCAATGTTTCCTAGGCAAGCATTCTCCCACTTTCTACATACTTTCGCATTTATAGTCTTTACTTCCTCATATTGATCTATTGCTACCTGTGGTGAGCTTTAGTATTTCTAACATGGATATACCCTACGGGTGCCTCACATTGGTATACCCGGTTCAGCCCAGGAAAGGCCCGCATGAAGACTCGCTGCCCAAGGAGACTTCCGGTGGCCCAAGCCTAGTAGAAGTTTGACTCCTTGGAGAACACAACCAAGCTATAGATAGAATATTCAAGGGTGAAACCCTACCTTGTAACTGACTCGACCTACCCCCAGGACCTGGCCTATCTATATAAGGGCCAGGAGGGAACGGCGAGGAAGACCTAGACAACTCATACACACAACTCACGCTAGATTCCATATGCGCACCTCCTGTAACCTTTGGTTCCACCGTAATCAAGAACAGACAAGCATGAATAGGGTTTTACCTCTGGGGGCCTGAACCTGGGTAAACCTCGTGTCCCCTTGCTGCATGTCTGTTAACAGTCTCGATCTCCAGCATCCCATCTTCTCCAAAACCCAAGTCCATAACAATGGGCATTGACGAGTCGAACCCTCGTCAATTTGTGCCGTTTGTGGGAACTGGGGACACTGATCGTGCGGTCGTGACGGTTCCATCTAGAGCGATCTTCAATTCCTTGGCAACAGAGAATGACCTTCTCTTCGGTGCTTTCGACTTCACGCCCACTCACCGGCCACCCGCAAAGATTTCGAGTCCGTAGGCGACGGATTTGATATGCTGTTCGGGAGCTTCTTGTTCCAGGTGGTCAGTCCGGCACCCTTCGCCTCCTAGAGCGGGTGCCACCTCCATCAGTCAGGCCCGCTTCATGGGTGCCACCAACCTACGTCTTGCGCACAACATCGCTAACAAGCGATTCGGATGACAGCAGGAGCTGTAACTCTGATCTTTGCGATCCCCCCACTGATGAAAGAACCTACGTTTCCGGATCTGCAAGCTGTGGGAGCAACTACCTCCCCCATCACTACGTGTGCGCGGCCATACACAACGGAAACGTCGACGACGAAACCGAGCTAACACCGAACCCCCTCCCAACCCTCAAGCCGAAAACGGAGGAAACGGGGCACCCCCGCCAGATCCCAACGGGAATAGGGCACCTCAAAGCACTGGGGGCATAAATTGTGTTGGCAACGAGATCCACCTATCCAACGAGGATTGGGAGAGGATGCGCGACGCCGTGCGAGGCACTCACCCTCTACCTATCGACACCGCTCGTGACACGCTGATGGGCTATCACTAGCTCCTCATCGAGGAGCATAATCGACAGATCAAGCAGCAAAGTGGGCGCGATCAGCGCAGGCAAGAGGCTGACAAGTCAAGCATGCGACGAGCTGTGCTCTCCGCTGGAGGCTCTACCTCTAAGGGCCACGACAGTCGCAAGTATCGATCTAGGTGGGAGCGCATGGATCCTGCGGCACGAAGCGAGGCCACCAAGGCAATCGACATTTCCTTCATGACAATGGACTCGCAGGGCAACAACATGCCCAAGATGCCACATGCCGCGGTCATGGCGGCCACCACCTACCTCGCATCCAACCCGCCACTGACAGGAGACCCAAGGAACGCAATCCATAAATCTGCGCTTGCGGGAATTGGACTCGTCGGAGTTGCACTCCATGATGAAACACCCGCAGAATCGAAGAAAAAGGGCGCAGTAAAGTTCACTCGAAGCCACACACACCCTCATATGAGGAGGAAGAACATGACCCTCCATGATGCCGCCGCAGCCCACGACGCAGGAGCAGCAATTACGACGCTTGTAGCGAACTCGCACAACGCAAGATCGACAAGTCAAGCGCAAAGCACGCATGCTCCACTAAGTCCGAAGACGAGGACGGGGAGCTACGCGGCGCTAGGTGCTTCAGCAGGTCCATATGGAAATCGCGGAGGCCGAAGAGCTTCAAGCTCCCTTCGGACAACCTGAAATTCGACGGCACGCAGGAGCCATAGATCTGGCTCGACGACCACCTGTTGTCATTAAAGCTCCATGGCGAGAGTAAAAACACAGCCATGTCGTGCCTTCAGCTGCAGCTGACAGGCTTAGCCAGGGCCTGGCTCAACAGTCTCCCCTCTGGATCCATCCGCAGCTGGGAAGATTTGGTGTATAGCTTCATACGCAACTTCAAGGGCACCAGCAAGAGACCAGCTTCAATCTAGGAGCTACGTGCATGCTGCCAGCGGTCTAACAAGTCTATCCGCTCATACATACTGTGCTATTCCATCATCAAAAACTTAGCCACAAACATCTCGGAGGAGAGGGAAATCGACGCCTTTAACGATGGCGTCAGGCGCCATGAATTCAAGAAAGAGCTCGAATGCATCAAGCCCAGGACCATCGAACACCTGATGGACATCGCAAAATTGTTGGGCCAATGGCGAAGATGTCATCAACTGAGCACGTTCGGATGACAAAGATGACATCGTCCTTAAGCATGATTGCCGCAGAAAGAGAAGACCACGCATCTACGACGACCGCGAGGAGGTCGACATGGTTGTGGATGGCTACGCTGATCGCCTCGACAATGTCAACCACAACAGCGGGTATCGTGGTGGAAGCTACCGCAACAGAGGAAGACCCACCCAAACATGGCAGCGCTGCAACCGCGATGATGAGCCATCAGCATTCGAAAAGTTGTTGGGTCCCTGCACCATCCACTTTTACATTGACAAACATGATGGTAAGAGGAAGGCTAGCCATATGCTCAAGGATTGCAGGGAGTTCCAAAAACTCCACGAGGGCTTCACTTAGATGCATCGTCAAGCGGTGAACCTAGGATTCGCCCCCGCTCAAGGAGCCGTCACACACAGAGCTCCACCACCACCTGGAGGACCTGCGCAGCATGCGGTCGCACTGACCGAGAATAACGGGGAAGATGCATACCCACCACCGTTGGTGTGTATGATGATACAGAAGGGGCACCCAACCAATAGGGTGCAGAAGAAGATCACCCGCTAGGTCAACTTGGCCATCACCTCTCCGGCAGCCATACCTGAGTACCTCAGAGGCTCAGAGTCATGCATCACATTCGACTGCTCGGATCACCCGCGAAACTCGCCCAAGTCAATCTGACCTGGTGCTCAAGGCCCAGATTGGAGGATTTGATATGAGCCGCATCTTCATGGACGGCGGCAACGGCATCAACCTGATGTTCGCCAGCACAATCCCAGCTATGCAGATCCCGCTATGCAGCCTAGAGGAGTCGGACATGATGTTCCACGGCATCGTCCTAGCGAAGGGCATATATACCCCATGGGTAAAATATGGCTCGACGTCATCTTTGGCAAGCCAAATAACTTCAGGAATGTGCGGCTGGAGTTCTAAGTGGTGGATTGGCCCTCACAGTTCCATGCCATCCTCGGGCTTGTGGAATTCGTAAGATTCCTAGCAGTGCCACACTATGCGTACCTTTTACTGAAGATGCCAGGACCCAACAGTGTCATCATCGTCCCAGGAAGCTTCACCAGGTCAGACAGCTATGATAGGGACTTCAACATAATCTCCCAATCGTTCGGCATGCAGGAGGAGCTCGCAAGGCTAAAGGAGGTCACAGACAATGGGTTGCCCCTAGTCACCAGGCAAACCGCACCTGATATGTCGTTCGACTCCACAGTCAACACTAAAAAGGTGCAGGTCCACCCGACAGATGCCTCCAAGACGGCGTTGATTGCCAACGACCTGATTCCTGCATAGGAAAATGCGCTCGTCGAATTCCTCTGTGAGTGCTGGGAAATCTTCACCTTGTGTCATGCGGACATGCCAGGAGTTCCCAGGGAATTCGCCGAGCATGAACTCAATGTGTCTCCGGATGTAAAGCTAGTTAAGCAGTCGATGCGTGGACTGCCGAGCCAAGAGCCGAAGCCATTGGTACCAAAGTCAATAGACTCCTCGATGCCAACTTCATAAGGGAGATAAAGGAAAGCACCTGTGTAGATAACCCCGTGCTGGTCCCCAAAAAGGACACAGACATCCTGCGGATGTGTGTGGACTTCACGTCGCTCAATAAGCACTATCCTAAGGACCACTTCCCCCTACCACGGATTGACCAAATCATCGATTCAACTACAGGTTGCGAGAAACTCTCCTACCTCGATGCCTACTCAGATTACCACCAAATTCGAATGAAGGTGGAAGATAAGGATAAAACGATGTTCATCACGCCATTCGGGGTGTTCTGCTACAACACCATGTCTTTCGAGCTAAAGAACGCGGGCACCACATATCAACGATGCATGCAGACATGCTTGAAGAGCCAGATCGGTCGCAATGTGCAAGTCTATGTCGACGACATGGTAATCAAGACCAAGGAGTCTAGAACACTCATCGACGATCTCCGTGAGACGTTCGACAACCTTGATTTCTACAAGATCAAGTTGAACCTGGACAAGTGTTCCTTTGGTGTCCCATCCAACCAATTACTTGGGTACTTCATATCTCAGCGTGGCATCGAGGCTAACCTGAACAAAATAAGGGCTATACTAGCCATGGATAAGCCCAAGAACGTCGAAGGAGTCCAGCAACTGGCTGGGCGAATCGCGGCGCTCAGCAGGTTCATCAGCCGCATGGGTGAGAAGGCCCTTCCTTTCTATCAGCTGCTGCGCAAGGCCGAAAAATTCGAGTGGACGGCCGAGGCCGACGAAGCATTCGAAGGCCTCAAGGACCTGCTCTCCGCATCTCCTGTACTGGTAACGCCAAAGGAGAGGCAGCCTTTGCTGCTACACATTGCAGCCACGCACTAGGTGGTCAGCACTGCCCTCATGGTCGAGCGACCCGAAGACGACAAAACCGATGGGGTACAACACCCACTCTACTACCTCAGCGAGGTACTGACCCAACGAAGCAAAGGTATCCCCACTACCAGAAGCTCTCCTACGGCGTATTCATGACGTCGCGTCGATTAAGCCACTACTTCCAAGAGAATCAAATCATAGTCGTCAACGACGCGCCACTGTCGAACATCTTGAACAACCCCGAAGCTACTGGGCGAGTAGCCCTGTGGGGCATCGAGCTGTCACCTCGGGAGATCGTCTACGAGCGTTGCACCGCCATCAAGTCTCAGGTGCTCCCAGACATCTTCATCCACTGGATGGAGCTCCAGCTACCGGATACTCTGGACATGTCCCAGTCCTGGATAATGCACTTCTATGGTTCCAAGCAAGAGGCTGGAGTAGGATCCGGAGTGATACTGACATCCCCTCAAGGGGATAAGATGAAATACATCCTTCGGATAAAGTTCTGCGCATCCAATAATGAGGCTGAGTACGAGGAACTCCTACATGGCATGCGTCCAAAGTGTGCAGCGCCACACGCCTTGTAATCTACGTTGACTCCAACCTCGTCATCAAGTAGACGATGAACGAGTGCGATGCTCATAGCGCCAACATGATCGCATATCGTACGCTCTACAACTCACTCGAAGGGGACTTTGATGGCTACGAACTCCGGCACATTGGCAGGGAAAGCAGTGAAGAGGATGAAAAACTCGCCAACATTGGATCCACTTGCGCCCTAGTGCCAGTAGGTATGTTCCTCGAACAAATCTGTGTTCCCTCCATCAAGCGAAAATTCCCGAAGGACAAAGCCGAAGCCACAGGACACTCGGGGGCTGCACCACCCGAGAAAGCCAATGAACCCGAAGAGCTCGACACAGAGGTCTAACTAGTGAGCCTCATGCAGGTCATGGCGATCGAGCAGACGTGGAACAAACCGTACCTCCGCTACCTGATAAGCAAATAGCTGCCTGAGGAACCGACTGATGACCGGCGCATAGCTCGTCGATCAAAGGCCTTCACTATCATAAATGGCGAGCTGTACAAGCACGGAACGGGTGTGCTCCAGCGATGTGTCACTAATAGTAACGGGAAAAGAATCCTCCTCGACATCCATGAAGGTATATGCAGCCACCACGCAGGCAGCCGCGCCCTCGTCGCCAAAGCTCTACGAGCTGGCTTTTATTGTCCAACTGCGATGCGTGACGCCAAGGACATCGTATAGAGATGCAACGCCTACCAAAGGTATGCCAACAAGACGCACGCACCAGGCTTAGAGTTGCAGTCCATACCATTGGCCTGGCCCTTCGCCCAGTGGGGACTCGACATTGTTGGAGATATGCCCTAGAGGCAATAATAAATATACTTATTATTATATCTTTGTGTTTATGATAAAAGTTTACATTCATGCTAATAATAGTATTAACAAGGAAACATTAATACTTGTGTGATTTGTAAACCTAATTTGAAGTCCCTAGTAAAGCCTCTTCATAATACTAGCTTGTTGGTTAATAATGATTGTGGTTTCCCTATCATGAACATTGAGATGTTATTAACAACAAGATCATATCGTTAGGAGAATGATATGATGGACATACTCCTATAGATAAGCGTAGCATAAAGATTAAGTCATTTTAATAGTTCAATTGCTATAATGTTTCTGATACATAGTAACCTAATTCCTTCGACCATGAGATCATGCATATCACCATCACTGGAAGGATGCTTTGATGACATCAAACACCACACCATAATTGGGTGGCTATAAAGGTGGCATTGAGTGTTCGGAAAGTATTGATTGAGACACATGGATCAAGAGTGGGATTTGTCCATCCATATGACGGATAGATATACTCTGGGCCCTCTCGTTGGAATGTCATCCAATTGGCTTGCAAGCATGTGACTGGCTCACAAGGGATCACATGTCACAGGAATGAGAAAAGAGTACTTATCAGTAACGAGGTTGAACTAGGTATGCAGAGATACCGACGATCAAAACCTCAGATAAGTAAACTATCATGAGACAAAGGGAAATTGGTATCGTATGTAAGTGGTTCATTCGATCGCAAAGTAATCGTATAAATATGTGGGAGCCATATGAATTTCCAGATTCCTCTATTGGTTATTGTTCGGAGAAGTGTCTCGATCATGTCCGCATAATTCACGAACCATAGGGAGACACACTTAAGGATTCGACGTTGTTGAGTAGTTATGGAATGATGAGTAAGAGACCGAATGTTGTTCGGAGTCTCGGATGGGATCCAGGATATCACGAGGAGACCCGGAATGGTCCGGAGAATAAGATTCATATAAGGAAAGTCATGTTTTGGGGTTGGAGAATGTTTTCGGTTTTTTCATCGGGAATGTTCTAGAAGGTTCCGGAATGTCCGGCACTCCAGAGGGGAAGGGTACATGAATGTGTCATAACAAGTTGGAATGATTGCATCATGTACTAGGTGTCATCGCTGAGCGAAATAAAGGGATAAATCAAATCCTAGTTTGAAAAGTCAAACGCCAATTTGAAAAGTCAAACGGCTATTTTGCTTGGTGGAGGGAGAGTAGGAAACCTACTTGGGGAGGAGTTCCTCTCCCTCCACCCGCCGGCCTTGGAAGCCGAGTTGGGGAGGGACTCCCCTCCCCTTGGCCGCCGCCCTCCACCTATATAAGGAGGGGCAGGGCTGCCCCTCCAGACACACAACTTGCACCCCGCAAACCCTAGCTCCAAGCCGCCAGCGCCGCCACCACCTGCTGATGCCGCCGCCTAGGCCTAAACCCTAGCCGCCGAGTTGGGGCACCCTCTTTCCCTAGCCGCCGGCCTAGCCTCTTCTCCTTGGTGCGTCTAAACCCTAGATCACCGAGGGTTCTCTCATAGTCCACCATACTCGCTCCAGCTTAAGGCGAAGCCCTGCGAGATCTCCCCTATACTTCCGGTACCACGCCGTCGTGCTGCCGGAATCGCGAGGAGAGTGCTACAACCTCCGCTGCCTGCTGGAACAAGGGAGAGGAAGGTCTTTGTCGAGTACCGAATGTGTGACCGACTACGGAAGCCCTGCCGGAACGCAACGCCGGAAGGATCGTCTACGCGATCTTGAGATCGGGAAGAGTACGACTACATCACCCACGAGAATCCGCTCTCGTTAAACACTTTGGAATCTTCGAGGGTGAGTTATTCTATCGACTCGTTGCTACAATCTAGTAGATATATCTTGGCTTGTTTGTTTGTATGCGGTAGAAAATTTTTGTTTTCCATGCTACGAACCCCTACAGTGGTATCAGAACCGTGTCTATATGTAAATCTGTTGCACGAGTAGAACACAATGTTCATTGTGGGCGGTGGTGCTTTCATTATCAATTGCTTCTTGTGTACTTTGCATCTTGCGGTTTGATGGGATGAAGCGGCCCGGGCTAACCTTACATGACATCGTTCATGAGACTTGCTCCACGCTCAACATGCAACTTGTATTGCATAAGTGGCTTTGCAGGTGTCTGTCTCTCCCATTATAGTATAGATCCAATTTACAACGGGAACTTGATAGTTCAAACATCAACGTTGTGGTTCTTGTTCGTAAGTTAGTTCGACACTTATTGAAAGCCCCAAAACGCGTAAAACATGCAAATAAATTAGAGGCATCTAACTTTGTTTTGCAGGGGTGTGCTGTGATGTGATATGGCCATGATTGTGATTATATTTGATGTATGCAATGTTCCTTATTGTAAGTTGGCAACCAGCAGGATCCATATGGTTGTCTTTAATTTATGTTAAGACCCGTGTGTCTATTCAAATTAGTTGTAATAGTTGAAGCCGATGGAGGACAACCATGGAGCAGCGTCATTGACCTTGATGCAATGCCGCTGATGATGGAGATCATGTTCGTGCTTGAAGATGGAGATCGGAAGCACAAAGAAGAAAGGCCATATCATATCACATATTATGAATTGCATGTGATGTTAATCCTTTATGCATCTTGTATTGCTTAGTTATCGATGGTAGCATTATAAGATGATCCCTCATGCACATGAATTTCAAGTTCTATAGTGTTCATCCTTAGTGAGCACCGTTGCTAAAGCTTTTTGTTTCGAAGCACCACGTGATGATCGGGTGTGTTAGATTCTGCAAGTGTATACAACGTGAGCAAGCCAGATTTGCTCATGCGGAAGCTAAGGTTTGATCTTGACGAGCCTAGCATGTACAGACATGGTCTCGGAACACGGATCACCGAAAGGTAAAGCATGAATCATATAGTAGATGTGATGAACATGTCGATTGTTCGCCATTGAAGCTACATCAACTCTCATGATGATCGGTGTTGATGTGGTGGATTTGGTTCGTGTGATCACTAAAATAATGTGAGGGATATTGTTTTGAGTGGGAGTTCACCTAGATTAATTTAACTATTAATTAGAACTCAATTTGTCATAAACTTAGTCTAAACTATTGCAAATATGTTGTAGATCAATGGCAGCCCCTACCATCCATTTTAATGCGTTCCTAGAGAAAGAAAAGTTGAAAAACAATGGAAGCAACTTTGCGGATTGGTTCCGCAATTTGAGGATTGTCCTCAATGTTGGTAATTTGACCTATGTGCTGGATGCACCGCTGGGTGACCCGCCTGCAGCTGATGCTACCGATGAAGTAAAGAATGTTTACCTCGCTCGGAAGACTCAGTACTCCATGGTTCAGTGTGCTATCTTGTATGGTTTAGAATCGGAGCTTCAGAAAAGTTTTGAGAATTCAGACCCACATGATATTGTCCGTGAACTCCAATTGATTTTTGAGACTCACGCGGCAGTTGAGAGCTATGAGGCTTCTAAAAAGTTCTTTAACTGCAAGATGGAAGAGGGCAGCTCCGTTAGTGAGCATGTGCTTAAGATGTCTGGGCACGCAAACAAACTTCAAAGCTTGCGTATAGTGATTCCTAATGCTTTGGGGATTTACTGTGTCCTCCAATCACTACCACCAAGTTACAAGAACTTTGTGATGAACTACAATATGCAAAGCATGAACAAGCAGTTGCCAGAACTCTTCTCCATGTTAAAATCTACATAAGTGGAGATCAAGAAAGAGCACCAAGTGTTGATGGTCAATAATACCACCAAATTCAAGAAAGGCAAGTCTAAGCAAAAGGTACACTTCAAGAAGGGTGGTGAGAAAGTTACCGCACTGACGAAGAAGACCAAGGCTGGACCTAAGCCTGATACAGAGTGCTTTTACTGCAAGGGAGAAGGTCACTGGAAGCGGAATTTCCCAAAGTACTTGGCGGATTTGAAGAACGGCAACATCAAGAAGAAAGGTATATCCGATATACATGTTATTGATGTGTATCTCACTATTACTCGTAGTAGTGCCTGGGTATTTGATACTGGTTCGGTTGCTCATATTTGTAACTCGAAACAGGTGCTGCAGAATAAACGGAAGCTAGCGAAGAACGAGGTGACGATGCGCGTGGGAAATGGATCAAAGGTTGATGTGATCGCGGTCGGCACGCTACCTCTTCATCTACCATTGGGATTAGTTTTATACTTAAATAATTGTTATTTGGTGCCTGCGTTAAGCATGAACATTATATCGGGATCTTGTTTATTGCGAGACGGTTACTTGTTTAAGTCCGAGAATAATGGTTGTTCGATTTATATGAGTAATATGTTTTATGCACATGCACCTTTGATAGATGGTCTATTCTTATTGAATCTCGATAGTGGAAATACACATATTAATAACATTGAAGCTAAACGTTTGAAATCGAGCGATAACTCGACCTATATGTGGCACTGTCGTCTTGGTCACATTGGAGTGAAGTGTATGAAGAAACTCCATTCCGATGGACTTCTTGAATCACTTGATTTCGAATCACTTGAAAGATGCGAAGCATGTCTGATGGGTAAAATGACTAAGACTCCATTTTCTGGTATGATGGAGCGAGCTACGGACTTATTGGAAATCATACATACCGATGTGTGTGGTCCAATGAGTGTAGCATCGCGCGGTGGTTATCGTTATGTTCTTACCTTCACGGATGACTTGAGTAGATATGGGTATATCTATTTCATGAAACATAAGTCCGAAACTTTCGAGAAGTTTAAGGAATTTCAAAGTGAGGTTGAGAATCAACACAACAAGAAGATTAAATTTCTACGTTCTGATCGTGGAGGTGAATATCTAAGTTACGAGTTTGGCAAGCATTTGAAGAAATGCGGAATACTTTCACAATTGACACCGCCGAGAACACCACAGCGTAAAGGTGTGTCCGAACGTCGTAATCGAACTCTCTTAGATATGGTTCGTTCTATGATGTCACTTACAGATTTACCGCTATCATTTTGGGGTTATGCATTAGAAACAGCCGCATTCACTTTAAATAGGGCACCATCTAAATCCGTTGAAACGACATCGTATGAATTATGGTTTGGGAAGAAACCTAAATTGTCGTTCCTTAAAGTTTGGGGTTGCGAAGCCTATGTAAAGAAGTTACAGCTGGACAAGCTTGAACCCAAAGAGGAAAAATGCGTCTTCATAGGATACCCAAAGGAAACTATTGGGTATACCTTCTATCATAGATCCGAAGGCAAAATCTTCGTTGCCAAGAATGGATCCTTTCTAGAGAAGGAATTTATCTCGAAAGAAGTGACTGGAAGGAAAGTAGAACTCGACGAGGTTGTCGAACCTTCTCTCGAACTTGAAAGTAGCGCAGCACCGGAAGAAGTTCCTGTGGTGCCTGCACCAATAAGAGAGGAAGCTAATGATGATGATCATGAAACTTTGGTTGTAGTTGCTACAGAGCCTCGCAGGTCAATGAGAACTCGTACCGCTCCTGATTGGTATGATCCCGTTATGAATGTCATGTTGGTGGACAACACCGATGACCCTGCGACATATGAGGAAGCGATGATGAGCCCAGATTCCAATAAATGGCAAGAAGCCATGAAATCCGAGATTGGATCCATGTACGAAAACCAAGTATGGACTTTGGTGGACTTACGGATGGCGGAAGGGTCGAGAACAAATGGATTTTCAAGAAGAAAGCAGATCTTGATGGTAATGTTATCGTCTATAAAGCTTGACTTGTCGCAAAAGGGTTTCGACAAATTCAAGGAGTTGACTACGATGAGACTTTCTCACCAGTAGCGAAGCTAAAGTCTGTGAGGATTATGTTAGCAATCGCTGCATATTATGATTATGAGATATGGCAGATGGATGTCAAAACAGCGTTCCTCAATGGAGACATTGATGAAGAGTTGTATATGATGCAACCCAAAGGTTTTATCGATCCTAAGGATGCTAACAAGGTATGCAAACTTCAACGGTCCATTTATGGATTGAAGCAAGCATCCCGAAGTTGGAATCAACATTTTGATAAGGTGATCAAAAGTTTTGGTTTTATACAAACTTATGGAGAAGCTTGTATTTACAAGAAAGTGAGTGGGAGCTATGTAGCATTCTTAATACTATATGTAGATGACATATTGTTGATTGGTAATGATTTTGACCTTCTTAATAGTGTCAAGGAATATTTGAATAATAGTTTTTCAATGAAAGATCTTGGCGAAGCAGCTTACATATTAGGCATAAAGATTTATAGAGATAGATCGAGACGCCTAATATCATTGTCACAAAGTACATATTTGGACAAAGTTCTAAAGAGGTTTGGAATGGAAGATAACAAGAAAGGGTTCTTGCCCATGTTGCCCAATACAACCTTGAGTAAAACTCAAAGTCCGACAACGGCAGAAGATAGAGAGAGGATGAGTGAGACTCCCTATGCCTCAGCCATAGGATCTCTAATGTATGCCATGCTATGTACTAGACCCGACATTGCATATGATGTTAGTTTGACTAGCAGATATCAAAGTGATCCAGGAGTGGATCATTGGACAGTGGTCAAAAACATCCTTAAGTACTTGAGAAGAACTAAGGATATGGTTCTTTCTTATGGAGGTGATGAACAGCTCGTTGTTAATGGTTACACCGATGCTAGTTGGAACACCAATCCGGATGATTCTAAATCTCAATCTGGATACGTATTTACTTTGAATGGTGCAGCAGTTAGCTGGAGGAGTGCAAAGCAAAGCGTTGTGGCGAGATCTTCAACTGAATCGGAATACATGGCTACTTTGGAGGCTTCGCAAGAAGCGATATGGATGAAAGAGTTCATTACAGAGCTTGGTGTGGTTCCAAGTGCGCTGGACCCAATGTCTATCTACTGTGATAACATGGGCGCCAGAGCCAGTGCACAGGAACTAAGGTCACACAAGAAGATGAAGCACATCAAGCTACGTTTCCATGCTATTCGAGAACATGTCCAAGATGGTGACATAAAGATTTGCAAAGTACACACAGATCTGAATGTGGCGGATCCGTTGACTAAACCTCTCCCGAGGGCAAAACATGACCAACACCAAACTGCCATGGGTGTTCGGTATATTACCATGTAATCTAGATTAGTTGACTCTAGTGCAAGTGGGAGACTATTGGAGATATGCCCTAGAGGCAATAATAAATATAGTTATTATTATATCTTTGTGTTTATGATAAATGTTTACATTCATGCTAATAATAGTATTAACAAGGAAACATTAATACTTGTGTGATTTGTAAACCTAATTTGAAGTCCCTAGTAAAGCCTCTTCATAATACTAGCTTGTTGGTTAAATAATGATTGTGGTTTCCCTATCATGAACATTGAGATGTTATTAACAACAAGATCATATCGTTAGGAGAATGATATGATGGACATACTCCTATAGATAAGCGTAGCATAAAGATCAAGTCATTTTAATAGTTCAATTGCTATATGCTTTTTGATACATAGTAACCTAATTCCTTCGACCATGAGATCATGCATATCACCGTCACCGGAAGGATGCTTTGATGACATCAAACACCACACCGTAACTGGGTGGCTATAAAGGTGGCATTGAGTGTTCGGAAAGTATTGGTTGAGACACATGGATCAAGAGTGGGATTTGTCCATCCATATGACGGATAGATATACTCTAGGCCCTCTCGGTGGAACGTCATCCAATTGGCTTGCAAGCATGTGACTGGCTCACAAGGATCACATGTCACAGGAATGAGAAAAGAGTACTTATCAGTAACGAGGTTGAACTAGGTATGCAGAGATACCGATGATCAAAACCTCAGATAAGTAAACTATCGTGAGACAAAGGGAAATTCGTATCGTATGTAAGTGGTTCATTCGATTGCAAAGTAATCATAGAAATATGTGGGAGCCATATGAATTTCTAGATTCCTCT
The DNA here is from genome assembly GCA_030063025.1 of Avena longiglumis. Taxonomy (NCBI): domain Eukaryota; kingdom Viridiplantae; phylum Streptophyta; class Magnoliopsida; order Poales; family Poaceae; genus Avena; species Avena longiglumis. The sequence goes on from CP125973.1 coordinate 226,809,488, forward strand.
TTTGGTTATTGTTCGGAGAAGTGTCTCGATCATGTCCGCATAATTCACGAACCGTAGGGGAACACACTTAAGGATTCAACGTTGTTGAGTAGTTATGGAATGATGAGTAAGAGACCGAATGTTGTTCAGAGTCTCGGATGGGATCCGGGATATCACGAGGAGACCCGGAATGGTCCGGAGAATAAGATTCATATAAGGAAAGTCCTGTTTCGGGGTTGGAGAATGTTTCCGGTGTTTTCATCGGGAATGTTCTAGAAGGTTCCGGAATGTCCGACACTCCGGAAGGGAAGGGTACATGAATGTGTCATAACAAGTTCGAATGATTGCATCATGTACTAGGTTTCATCACTGAGCGAAGTAAAGGGATAAATCAAATCCTAGTTTGAAAAGTCAAACGCCAATTTGAAAAGTCAAACGGCTATTTTGCTTGGTGGAGGGAGAGTAGGAAAACTACTTGGGGAGGAGTTCCTCTCCCTCCACCCGCCGGCCTTGGAAGCCGAGTTGGGGAGGGACTCCCCTCCCCTTGGCCGCCGCCCTCCACCTATATAAGGAGGGGCAGGGCTGCCCCTCCAGACATACAACTTGCACCCTGCAAACCCTAGCTCCAAGCCGCCGGCGCCGCCACCACCTGCTGCTGCTGCCGCCGCCTAGCGCTAAACCCTAGCCGCCAAGTTGGGGCACCCTCTTGCCCTAGCCTCCGGCCTAGCCTCTTCTCCTTGGTGCGTCTAAACCCTAGATCACCGAGGGCTCTCTCATAGTCCACCATACTCGCTCCGACTTAAGGCGAAGCCCTGCGAGATCTCCCCTCTACTTCTGGTACCACGCCGTCGTGCTGCCGGAATCGCGAGGAGAGTGCTACAACCTCCACTACCTACTGGAACAAGGAGAGGAAGGTCTTCATCGAGTAATCGAGCGATGTGACCGACATGCGGGCGCTGCGAGCCTTAGCGGAAGGATCGTCTACGCGATCTTGAGATCGGGAAGAGTACGACTACATCACCCACGAGAATCCGCTCTCGTTAAACACTTTGGAATCTTCGAGGGTGAGTTATTCTATCGATTCGTTGCTACAATCTAGTAGATAGATCTTGGCTTGTTTGTTTGTATGCGGTAGAAATTTTTTGTTTTCCATGCTACGAACCCCTACAGACATGATCGAGAAGTTTCCAAAGTCCTCGCCAAGAGGGAACGTCTTCCTCCTGGTGGCAATCGACAAATTCTCAAAGTGGATCGATGACATGCCCGTCACTAACCAGTCTAGCGCCGCTGCCGTCAAGTTCTTTGAGTCCATTGTCTACAGGTTCGAAGTGCCCATCATCATCACCGACAACGGCTCGAACTTCACCTCAAAGGAGTTCCGAGGCTTCTGCGAAAACCTCAGGATCAACCCCACGTACGCCTGTGTGGCGCATCCGTAGACCAACGGGCAGGTCGAAAAGGCTAACGGCCTCATCGGCAATGGCATCAAGAAACTACCGTTGTGCCCACTCAAAAGGCTTGCAGGAGCCTAGGAAGATGAGATACCCTCCGTTCTCTTGAGCTTACGCACAATGCCAAATAGCTCAACTGGATACACGCCCTTCTTCATGGTGCACATAGCCGAATCGATGTTACCTGTTGAGGTATGCTACAAGGCCCCGTGGGTCGTTGCCTACAGTGAGGCAGAATCATCGGCCACACTCGAAGACGCCGTTGACACACTGGACGAAGCTCGCGACATCGCCACGGCCCGTTCAGCAACAAAGTCTCCGCAACTACCATAGCCGTCGGCTACGTCCAAGGTCCTTCATCAAAGGAGACCTCGTTCTGCGACTCAAGGAGGAAGGGCACCTAAAACTCGAATCACCCTGGGAAGGACCTTACGTAGTCACTGAAGTAATCCCAGGCGGCTCTTACCGCCTAAAGGAGGTCAAGTCTGGATTCGAATACTCGAACCCCTGGAACGTCGCAAAACTGCGACACTTCTACCCCTAGTTGTCTTTTACTTTCAATAAGGCTATTTAGCTAGGCTACTCTACCGAACACTGTATCCTCTACATTACGATGAATAAAAGCTAAGTCTCTTGACCCAAAATTTCTCTCTTACATTTACATCGCTAAAATATGCTCGGGGGCTGCGCCTCACCCTACGACTTCGTAGACTGACAAACAACGCATAAACCCTGAGTAGCTGACCATGTTAGGCTAATGAAAAGTACATGCACAGCCTATAACCAAACAATGCACTCCGTGCCAATACATATAACTTTACAAGGGCGTTAAAAGCCCACTCGACAATATACAGACTTTACATTGTTTCGTTTTCTACTTACAGGAATCAACCATGTTGGAGTAGGACGTTCGTCCACTCCTCGAACACATCTACGATTTCCTTAGCATACTGCGCCACGGCCGCATAATGCGGGCGCATGTCCCAGGCCATACCATCCGGAGGAGGGGGCGGCCCAGCTGCTATCTTTGCAAGGTTGACATCACGACGATGCAGCCGCACAAGTGATATGGCTGCCTTCACACCTGCCACCAGTTGATGACGCACCAGCTTCTTAACGGCGCTCGTGTCACGAAATCTTCCAAGCAAGCCCAAGAAGCTGGAGGGAGCCGAATCCAAAGGGAACATCATGGCGTAGATCGCCGCAAGTGACAGCCTAGAGCGCTTTAGCACCCGAAGCACTTAATGGACGCGGTCTTGCACTGTCACAAGAACAATCTCTCGGTCGCGGTCCATCCAGAAGAAGCCACCGGCCTCCAACTCCTATTGCGTCAAGCAATTGATTCGAATCGCAACGCGTTTTTTCTCTTCCTTTGGAAGAAGATTCACAACTGCACGAAGAGGCAGCAGGTGAGAAGACATTAAAACATGGCGCAGCCGAAAATACAAATGCTCTTGGTGACTTACGCTGGAGTTGCTCGCCAACCTGCCGAAATTCCACAATGAGAAATTATTCCCTAGCAATGGCCTGTTCGGCCTTGGATTTCCAAACGTTCGCATTACCGCGGATCATGAGAACGTCCTTCTCCAGGCTTCGGATGCAATTGCACAGAAGCGGCAATTGCGACGTCTCACTCGGCGGCGGACGGGCACCAAATAAAGGAGGAGGCATTACCATCGGATCAACACTCGAAGGACCCTAAGGGTGTACAATGAGCAGAGTTAAGAATCAAGGCATTTGACAGCAGTCAAAAGGGACACATATATTTACATAAATATGCCACTACATGGCAGAGTAGTAATTGTTTAGCTCGAAGCATTACATGTGCAAAAGGCAAAAACAAACTATGCAAAGCAAACTACAAGGCATATGACCTAAGCAGCTGCATCAGGAGCAGCTTCTACCCCGAGGCTTTCGCCTTGGCCGCCCCTGCTCTAGCGCATATGTGGCCAGAAGATCGATAAGCTTTAGGCCAAAATGCTTGCACTTCGAGGCGAAGGGAGCAAACACTACCTCGGAGCCATCTTCTGCTGTCAGCATCTTGGAGGTGATTTGCGGAAGATCCAGCTGCATGCCAGACGCCACCACCATCGCCAGCCCCATAGCAGCGCTCGCCCCCTTCTGCGTCCTCTTGTAGCTCGCAGGAGCATCACCCGCCAAGGCTTCTGCGAGGGAGTCGATGTCGTCAATGGCGACGCCCTTCGGATTGATCTCCTTGTAGAAGCGGGCGAGGACCTCCTTGGCCTTTCCCATCGATACCATAGCAGAGTTGTAGTGATCTTTGATTGCCGCAACGGCATCCGCAATGGGATCCCTATGCTCCAAGAAGCTGTGAAACGCAATGCCAGTAGCATCTGAAATACATGGCAAAAATTTTTTGGATGAGACAAAAGGAATCACACCCGAAGAAGAGAAAACTCAAGAAGAGAAGCATGGTGACTTACCGGTATCGCTTTGGCAGCAGCCATAAGCTTCTCCGCCATATCCTTCTCCCGAGACGTTGTGGCAGCCACAAGCTGCTGCTCACGGTCCTAGGCCTCTTTCTGTTGGCGTTGAAGGGCCTCTTCAGCATCCTTCGCGTTGGTCTGCACCTGGACGATACTCTTTTGGAGTGTATTCAGCTTGCGGAGGACATCATTGTTCTCATCTGCAACATTCACCAAAGGGAAATTCAGCACAAACACTACTTAGTGGAAATCGCAATCGAAGATAAGAAATCTACGCACCTTGGAGTTGCTTGAGGTCGCCCTCCAAGGAAAGATATTGTTGGCCCAGGCAGTTGACATCGCGGATAAAGGTCTACCGAAAAGAAGCAACAAGACAAGTAAATAAGAGGGCTCGGGGGCTTGCACATAAGACAAAATAAATTACTTACATGGTCACCCGAAGACTTTGAGGATTTTACTTGCATCATCTGAGCAACAATTGCTCGAGCCCTGGCCTCAAGGAGCTCGAATTGTCGTCTTCGAAGTCGGCCACCATCTTCGGGAACGTAGACGCAACCTTCGACTCCCCATGCATCTCTTCGAGTTCCTCCTCTAAAGATTCTTCCGAAGAGTTCCTCCTAACACATTCGAAGAACAAAGTGGACAACAAGCTAATACTTAGCATACCAAAAAACAACAAGAGGGGATCAGAAACTCACGAGGGAATGTCGGATAAGTCAAAGACTGGAGCCTCTTTCTGCTCCTCCTTCTTCTTCTTCTTGGCCCACGGCTGAGGAGCCACTGATCGAACATGCACGACAGGAATGGGGGACTCTACACCCTCGTCGCCAGCATGACGCTCAAGGAAGGCATGCCTCCTCGGCTTTGGCGATGTCGCCCCATCCAAACTTTCGCTTCGGGACCTCTTTCAAGATAACCCTTCGCTCTGCTCGGGGGCTTCGGTGGTAGGCAATTAAGAAGGGGGAAGCTCAGAATCAGACTCTACGTCCCCATCGTCTGGTGCAGCCTCGAACTTCTTAGGCAGAGGCGGCATCATGCCCGCTACCTTGAAGTTATGTGAGTTAAAGGCAAAATCAGAGTTCAGTCAAACAAAAATAGCAAGCAAGAAGCATTCGAAATGGAATTACATGCAACTACAGTTTTCACTTGAGATACCTCCTTCTTGGCATAAAAAGGGGGAAGTCCCTGACTTGCCCGTCATATCCTCTTCAGCCTTATGCTTCAGCAAAGGTTGAAGTGCTCGGTCGAGGGTTAGTTGAGGACATCTCCTCTGACAAAACTTTCGTTAGGTCATTGGGGCTAGAGTACAGAAACTTTGGATGAGCCCTCGCTTGGAGCGGCTGCACTTGATGCTTGAGGAAGGTGCGAATAATATCAACACCATTAACCTCCTTGCCTGGAATCATCTGGAGCGCCTCCACTCGCTGATAAAGCTTCTCTACCTCTTTGGATTCACCCTCCATGATGTCGTTTGACCATGAACGCTTTCAGATGATATTCTTGGTGGATTCAAAGCGGGCAAGCCCGTAATGTTGGTCGTCCAGCTTGACGTTGCGAATGTAGAACCATTTGGTCCGCCACTGCTAGATGGACTCGCAGATATAGAAGGAGAAAAACTGGACAGTGGGGCGGATGGAAATCCCGCACGCACCTAGTGGATAGACGCCACCAGTGCCAGATTACCTCTTTAGAGAATAAATTATCCTAAAGAGGCCAAAGTGAGGCTTCATACTGAGCCAGCACTCGCAAAGCGTGATAAAACACACGATGTGGAGAAGAGAGTTGGGCGACAATTGGTGGATTTGTGTCCCATAGATAAAAAGAAGCCCACGAAGAAATTCGTGGGCAGGAAAGAAAGGCCACAAACAACGAAATCATAAAACATGACTCGAAACCCTTCGGGTGGGCGCAGGATTACCTCCTGGTCAGGAAGGATAGCGTTGTCCTTGTTCTTGGAGATCAGACCAGACTCATGCAGCTTGTGCAAGTCCGCATCCCTCATCTGGGATCACGGCCATCCACCATCGGTGTTGCGGCTAGGAGCGGCGACCTTCTCGGCGGCGCCAGTAGTGCTCGAGCCCGCTGCAGTGGAGGAACTCTTCTTGGCCTTTCCCATCTTGGCGGCGCGACAAGCGCGGCGATGAGAGAGGAGGAAATAATAATAAAAAATGTGGGGAATGTCCAGCGTGCAACACGAGCTCTGGAAATGGCAGCAGGAAGAAGATGATGGCAAAGGATGAATGAGAAGATTACTCTGGTTTCACCACGGTATAAAAGGACGATGAAGATGAAGAGGAGCCGTTGATACAAGAGCCGTAACGCGTTCCCTTCATCTCACCGTACACGTGTCAATAGCCGCCCGAACCATCAAGAACAATCTGTCACTACGCATGGGAATCGAGGAGGCACCATAATTTTCGCCAAAGTTACCTGTGACTAGTCAAATCCATGTCAGGAGGTGGGACCCACATGTCGTGGTATTGCCGACGGATGCGCCATGGAGGGGTCCTCACAGAGCGTGTTTAGAGATGCGGGGTAAGGCGGAAGGTTGGAGGGTACGAGGTGACATAGCTTACCCAGGTTCAGATCCCATGACTGTGGCTGAATCCTACTCTTTCTATAAATCCCTATAATGGCAATACGCCGGATTACAGGGATCGGATCGCTGTGTGCTATATGAGTTAAGTTATGCCCTAAAGGCTCCTATAGGTCCGGCTTATATAGACGCCAGATCCTAGGTTTACAGGGAAAGTCCTAGACGGACAGGTAACAAAGTCCTACACGGTATACAACTAGTCTAACGTGTCTTGCACTCCAATGGCTCCACCGTAGACTTCCTTCATCCGGCATGAGCCTCCCTTCTAGATCCATCTAACTGGGCCGCCCAGCAGACAATAGGCCTTGCTACCAACTGTGAGCCACCCGGGTTATCCGGATTAGAGACATGCAATGGTGATACCCATTTAGCATATCCCCAACAGTAGCCGTCTGAGAACTCCGAGATCTTGCGCCGTCTTGCCTCTTCAAGTTTAATAACCCGTCTAGATGAATGTTGGAAAATCGTCAAGCAATATCTTGTAGTCCTCCTAAGAACCCTGCGATGCTCTCTGTCTTCGATACGTAAGTTAGAGAATCACTGAGCTTTCCCTCGTACTCTCCTCATAGCCGGACAAGATCTGTCCATGCCAAAATCTTCAGATGGGACTGTTCATCTTCCTTTGCTAGTAGGGTATCGTAGACCATAGGTCAGCGATGCCTCGTAACTCACACATGTAGAGAACGTAATCATAGTCGTTTTTCCCGCGTGAAGGATACAAAACGTTGGTGGCTGGGTTGGGAATATGGCGAAATTTCTGCGCACGCTCACACACACGCTGTCCACGCATAAACTGATGGATCAACTTGCACGAATATTGACGCCGAGTACTATATATTATAACTGTGGTGACATTTATCTTTTCACCTCATTCTTCCTCGCGTCATCGTCTTCCTCCAGCCAAATCTCTCCTTGAGCTCCTCGCACACACATAGAAAACCCTAACCTTTTTCCAATCTCCAATCACCTTCCATCCATCCCAATGGTGAGTAGAAGCAGCGCTCCATTGATGGCAGCATCTGGTGAGGCTACAACCAAGCCATGTAGCTCTGTTCACGTACCACCGGAGGGCGTGGTGGTGCTTTGCAGTGTGGTGGTCGAATCCACTGGCAGCGACCAAATTCTAGTGGGGTTGGAGCCATTGGAGGAGGAAACAGACTCGCAAAAAGGAGAATGGCGAGGTTCGGACATCTCTGAGAGCGATATAAAGGAGATGCTCGCTGAAGGGTACCTCCCTGCAATGGAGGTCCTGGTCTGGCAGACGGCGCCGACCGGCGAGGTCGTCCCTTCTCCCCAAGACGGAGAAAAGGAATACCTTAAGGCTCAGTTAGTGCTCTGCGTCTCTCTGCAATCTCCGACTTCTTCATAGAAGTCCTTAGCCACTTCCGGGTTCAACCTTAGAATCTTTCCCTGAACAGCATCCTTGCGCTCAGCAACTATGCGGCGTTGTGCAAGGGTTACCTAGGAATTAGGCCTAGGTTAGATCTGTTCATTTACTTCTTCACCGTGAAAAGGGAAGCCGGAGTGAGCAAGGAGGATCTTAGAAACTACAGAACAATTAGCATCAAGATTCGGCCTGGCCGACGGTTCCCCGACATCTTAGGACACGAGTCTTGCAAAAACTAGCAGAGGACGTATTTCTATTGCCCAGATATCCCTCTGGCTGGCTGAGAAACATCATACCCGGACTTTGTCAACGGGGCCGCCTCTAAAGCCCCGACATGGAGATCACAAGCCCTCCTCCCTTCCTACGACGAAGCCTCTCGCGCCATAAGGCGGATCGAATGGTTCGTAGAGACAGGTCTGACCAGCTTGGACCTAGCCATGTGCTGGTTCATCAAGCAAATCCAGGCTCTACAGCACCGCGCAAAGCTTATGCATCAGTATACCAAGGATAGGAAAGATACCCTCCGGATCTCCGAAGAAAAATTCTCCAGTGACTCCGTCAAGCGTCGCCTCAAAGACATAGTCAAGGTGAAGGATTTGAAGTGTTGACTTCACCATCACCTACAACATGTTGGAGGGCGACAAGTGCCCAGAGGTACTCGTTTATTTTCCGTGTATGACATATGCCCCAGATCTTCCACTTTGCATACACCCTTGCATCTAACACTTAGAATTCACTTAACAACTAGGGATTTTGGACGAAGGCAGCATGGCTTCCCAAGTATACGACCCTAAGATGAAGGACGTCCGTTGTGTATGACAGCGAGGTCCCATTGGCGAAAAAGCGGAAGAGCTCCACCTCTGACACTGCCAACGAAGGCAAGAAAAATAAGATGGAGGGTGGAGCCTCCAAGAGATCCACCACCTCCCTGAAGGCGGAGAAAAGAAGAAAGACTGGTATCTCGTTGAACAAGGCACCAACCATTGTGTAAGCTTCTTATCATCCGATATCGTCTTTTTCTCATATCATTCTTGTACTTCTTTTGCATGTTTTAGGAAGAAATCTAGTGTTAGTTAGATGACCTCCAAAACATTGGGGGCTTCTAAAAACATCAAAGAAATGTTTGTCTAGGCATCTCCCGCCATCGCTCCTCCTACTCCCAACGTCCTGCCTTCTGCCGCACCCGCTGGATCTCCAACAAAGGTAACATCTGAACCTTCCACCATGGAAGTGGACCCAATTCCGTATCAGGAGGTCCTAGATGCTACCGCGGAGCTCCACGTTGCTGGCGAACAAGCGACACAGGAGAGTACGTCTTCCAAAGTGGCTGAAGCTCCAGCTAAGGATGCCACTGGTAGCGGTAAGGCAATGATGGAAGGCGGAACTTCTGTCGAAGGCGGATCCATTGCACCCAAGACGCCCACTGAGCTTCCCAAGATTATCTATCCGGTGCTCACACCGAGTAGCTCAAATCTGGCTCTTGGTGCTACGCCGACTTCTCCTATGTGCGGCCTTGAGGAGCTACTCAAACAGGCGAAGATTGTCCATGTAAACACACTTGCCTTTAGCAATATATTTTCTAAGAGTGCCAGCAACCTCAAGATCATCGCACTTGTAAGTTTTGCATGCCTTTTGCATTTCGTATGTAGTATCCCATTGTAACCCCTGAGGATTTAGACGGAAAACCATAGGTCTTTGGGTCTGAATGCTCTAAGAGTGACTAAGCTAGAAACTTTGCATTGTATCCCCGAAGTATTTAGTTTGAATGAATTATTCTGACTAGATACTTTTAGAGTAGCATATGTAGTGTTTTGTAGATTTCAATACTGTATCCCCCAAGTCTCTAGTTGAAACAGAATTATTTTCGACTAGATGCTTAAATAAAGACTAAGCATAGTTTTGAGTTTAAAACTCGTACTGTATCCCCCAAGCCTCTAGGCGAATATTTATCTGGCTAGATGCTCCAAGTAGACTAAGTAACTTTGCTCTTTTTTTGCAGAATGAATCGGAGGACTACCTCTAATTAAAAATTACACAAGATGCATGCAGACCTTGAAGCTGAAAAGGGTAAAACCGCCTTCTTGAAGGGACTGATCGCTAAGGGCAAGAGTGTGTTTTCTTTTCAGTTTCATGCTCAACTTGTTCTTGTGTCGTTAACTTCCGACAACTCATTGTGCTCTGTCATTTCTTCGATTTGAAGATGCTATCACCAAGGCCAAGGACATTGTTGAGCAATCCAAGAACATACAAGAGATGGATAGAGAAAACAAGATCCTAAAGCAGGAGAGGGCGGACTCCCTAAAGATGCATTAGCTGCCGTGCAAGAATCTGCAAACATGGAGATCAACCGCCTTAAGGAGGAAATTGCAACCCTCAAGGAGCAGAACAAAGTTGCCGATGAGAAAAATACTCGGAACCTTGAGGCTTAAAAGACCCTCCAGAAGGAACGGGACTCCATGGCAGAAAATTTAAAGCAAGCTGAGGATAGAATCTTGGGTAAGCATTATCCTTCTTGTACTTCTGGAAACCAGGTACTTTGGTATTATTGTGTTGAACTCATGTACTCAAACATTTTGGTCGGAAACTAAGCTCCTATTGGTTTGACCAATAACCCTCCTCCGCCAAAGGAATGCATGGTTCTTGTCGGTAACTTCATCAGCACCACCATCACCCAGGCCAAAGAAAGCACCAAACCCTTGGACATCAACATTAAGACAGTTGATTTCGTAATGAAGTACTCGGAGATCCTGCGCTGAGCCCCTGAGCATATCGTAAGCTGGAAGGCTTCATGTACCTGGGTTGGCGCAAGGATGGATCTAGCCATGGTTAAGGCTCACTATGACAATGCCGAAATCGCCACGGTGACCTCTGGATTGCCGGACATAGACGAAGATGGAAAAAAGATCAATCACGATGCTATCTGGGCTTCGCTTGATGACTATGATACTACGGTCGCCTATTTGGTTGATGCGAACACCTTCATGCCTCTTCAGGTAATTGATGCCGACCAAGCTAGCTCCTCCGAATCCCTGAAAACTGCTGACTTTGTTGATGGGAAAGATGACTCTCCTGCGGCTGATGACGTTACCTCAAAGCCTCCTGCACCAGAGAAGTGAAAACACTATATAATATTTGTCACCTATGGATGTTGTATGTATGTGATACATTGGAAACGTATCTATAATTTTTGATGTTCCATGCTTGTTTAGTATCTACTTTGCTTTGCTTTGTCCACACTTTGAGGTCTTTTTATATGTTTTCTGGTACTAACCTATTAACAAGTTGCCATAGTGCCAGTTGCCTGTTTTCTGCTGTTTTTGGTTCTAGAAAAGCTAGTAAGGAAATATTCTCGGAATTGGACGGGACAAAAGCTAAAGTCAATATTTCACCGAGGAGAACACGGAGTACAGAGGAGAAACGGAGGGGAGCCACCAGGTGGCCACACCCCCCAGGCGCGGGCCCACCCTAGGCCGCGCCTAGGCAGGGTGTGGGTCCCCTGGACGCCCTCCTGCGTCGCCTCTTCTCGTATAAGAAGCCCCCGATGCCTAAACCCTAAGTACCCGATCAATATTCCACGAAACCGTATGTAGCCGCCACCACCATCATCCCTAGATCGGGGGGATATAAAGCTCTTCCCGGCACCTTGACGGAGGGGAGATCATCCCAGAGGCCTTCTATTTCATCATGCCAGCCTCCGGTATGAAGCGTGAGTAGTTCCACCTTGGACTACGGGTCCATGTAGTAGCTAGATGGTTGTATCTCCTCCTTTGTGCTTTCATTTCTAGATCTTGTGAGCTCCGTTCATGATCAAGGTCTCATCTATTTGTAATAATGCATGTTGTATTTGCGGGGATCCGATGGATATTGAGATTACTATGTCAGATTGATTAATGGTTTTGTCTTATTGATTCTATTATGTCAGTGTTGTTTGTGATCTTGCATTCTCTTTATTGTTAGTAGCTATCTTGGCCAAGTAGTTGCTAGTGACTCCAAGAGGGGGTATTTATGCTCGATAGTGGGTTCATTCCTCTATTTAATCTAAGGGAAGTGATAGAAATTTCTAAGGTTGTAGATGTGCTGTTGCCACTAGGTAGAAAACAATGGTCTCTTATTCATGGAACAAGTGGATTGTTTACCTTACACACTTTGCTTAAAGCGGTTATCTGTTGCTTGCAACTTAATACTGGAGGGGGTTCGGATGATAACCCAAAGGTGGACTTCTAGTCATAGATGCAGTTGGATGGCGGTCTATGTATCTTGTTGTATTGCCCAATCGAATCTCATAGGATCTTGATGTCTAGTATTGCATTGTTATGCCTTGCTCAGTCCTGTCAATTGCCCTACTGTAATTTTTTTACCCAGCATGCCATGTTTGTTTATCTAAGGAGAACACCTCTAGTGAACTATGGACCCCGGTCCAATCTTTACCATTGATACATCTTCCATTGTTACTGTTTACTTGTTGCAAACCACTGTTACCTTCCACACCATACAGTTAATCCTTTGTTACAGCAAACCAGTGAGATTGAAAACCTCATTTTTTGTTGGGGCAAAGTCTTGAGTTTGTCTTGTGCAGGTCTCCAAGTTTCTAGAAACACCTTTGAGTCATTTCCTTCCTCCTACTGGTTCGATAACCTCGGTTTCTTACTGAGGGAAAACTTGCTGCTGTGTTGCATCACACCTTGCTCTTGGGGTTTCCCGACGAAGCTCTTTCATGTTGATACAGCGCCAACATCAGTATGCGGAAAAACAATGGTGTTATCTTAAGGCGGAAAACTATGGCTATAAGCTTCCTGCTGCTTAAGAACTAATTTGTGCATGTATATATTTTTAAGCAAGTGATGGATTATCCATTACTCTATTTTTTATGCTTGACTTTTTGTGAGTCAGAAGACCCTTAGTCGGAACTATGCATTTAGGTGATGATACCCAATGGCACCATCAAGAACCTAAGCACAAAATCGCCGACTTCGAGTGCTGAAAGTCACTACTCCAGAATCTACATGAAAAAAACAAAGAACGTGTAGACCAGAAAACTTAAGCTAACACCCGTAGGCAGAATTTTCACAAGTCCAAATGCAAAAACTTGTGCATAAAGGTTTTATATGATCCAAAAATGAACACTAAAGGAGGTAAAATACCCAAGCATATGAGTGAACCAAAGAGCTTTATATCATTGATCATATAAGAGATACACAGTAGACAGTAAAATATGCTAAGTGTAGAAAGGACGTGGCTGTGTTATATTCCATGGCCGATCAAGCTCCGGGTAGTCATCATCTGGGTCACGTCGCTTACGCTTATGATCCTCATTTGGCCTATCCTCTAGTTCACGATTGTTAACGAGGTAATAGGAACTATTGAGTAGCGCCTTGCTTATGATGAAAAGTCCTTCCCATGGCGGGGATAGTTTGCGTGACTTCATCTGCTTAAGTCCGAGCACCAGGTTCCCTTCTTTAAATGAGCGATGCCGAACGCGGCGACTATGGTAGCTGCATAGCTTCTGCTGATAGATGGCGGATCTTTGGCATGACAATACGCTCTCTTCCTTGAGAAGGTCTACATATAGGCGCCTAGATTCTTCAACGTCATCCTCGTCGTAGGCGGAAACTCTTGGTGAATCGTGGAGGATGTTTGAAGGTAGAATTGCTTCTACTCCATATACCATGAAATAAGGGGTGTAGCCGGTGGATCTGTTGGGAGTAGTTCGTAAACTCCTAAAAATAGATGGCAATTCCTCCTCCCATGCTCTAGCTGCTCTATGTAGTGGTCCTTCTAGGCATGGCTTTATTCCCTGCAGAATTAATCCATTGGCTCGCTCAACTTGTCCATTGGATTGTGGATGTGCCATAGATGGAAAATCAAGTCGGATTCCCTTCTCCCAACAATAAGCTTCCACTTCTCCAAGTGAAAAGTTGCTGCCATTGTCGATGATAATGCTATGTGGGTGACCAAATCTCACCACTAGATCCCAGACAAACCTAAGGGTAGTTGCCCCATCAAGCTTTCTAATGGGTTTAGCTTCTATCCGTTTTGTGAATTTATCAACTGCTACTAGCAGATGGGTAAACCCACAAGGTGCCCTCTGTAATGGACCAACCATGTCAAGCCCCCAGACTGCAAACGGCCAAGTTATTGGTATGGTTTGGAATTCTTGAGGTGGTACATGTGGTTGTCGGGCATAATACTAGCATCCCATGCATGTCTCGACCATCTTGTCAGCGTCCGCCTTCGCGGTCAGCCAGTAGAAACCTTGCTGGAAGGCTTTAGAGACCAATGATCGATGAGCGGCGTGATGCCCGCAATCTCCGAGATGGATCTCATGAAGGATTTCAATACCTTCTTGCTGGGAGACACACTTTAGGTATACACCAGTGGTACTTCTTTTGTAGAGCTTCCCATTTATTATGGTATGGCCCTTTGCTCAACGTACTATTTGCCGACTTTCGACCTCATCGATGGGCAAAGTTCCGTATACGAGATAATCCATGAATAGTTTTGTCCAAGCCGGAGGGACTTTTGTTACTGTATGAACAAATGAGTCTACTCGATCCGGGTTCTTGGGGTCCGCTCCCTTCACGGATGGGGTCCGTAGATGCTCCAGAAAAACACTAGGGGGAATTGGTTTGCGCCCTGATCCAAGCTTTGACAGCAGATCAACCGCCTCATTTTCTTCCCTTTTGACATGCTTGACTTTGTAGCCTTCGAAGTACTTGGCTATCTCGTCCACTTCGTCTCGATATGCTTCCATCGTAGGGTTCCACGTGTTCTAGGTGCCATCCACCTTCTGGGCAACCAGGTCGGAATCTCCACAACAAACTATGTGCTTGATGCCAATATCCTTGGCTACGCGAAGTTCATGAATGAGTGCTTCATATTCCTCCATGTTATTTGTAGCCTCAAAGTGGATCTGCAAAATGTAGTGCAGTTTCCCCCCTGTTGGTGACTGCAGTAGCACACCATCCCCCAGGACGTTGAGTAGCTTTGATCCGTCAAAATGCATCACCCAATATTCTGGCTCTAGTATAGGGGTAGCATCTGGCATCTCTGTTAAATCTGCAATAAAATCCCCCAACACTTGTGATTTGATAGTGTCGCGTATCTTGTAGGTGATCTCGAAGGCGGCAAGCTCAATGCCCCACTTCACGACCCGTCCCATAGTGTCGCTATTGTTGATGATGTCGGACAATGGAGCCTTGCTCACTACTATGATAGGGTGCTCATGGAAGTAGTGCCTTAGCTTCCAAGAAGCAAGGAACACTCCATAAGCTAGATTTTGGTAGTACGGGTACCGCTGCTTGGACTCCGTCAAGACCTCGCTTACATAGTAAACTGTTTGTTGCACTCCATAAGCTAGCTTTTGGTAGTGAGGGTACCGCTGCTTGGACTCCATCAAGACCTTGCTTACATAGTAAAATGTGTTTGTTCTTTCCGCTCTACCACACCAATGATGTTGATAACCCGGTTGGTGGCCGCCATGTAGATTAACATGGGCTCCATTGGCTCGGGTTTTGTGAGTATAGGTGCCAAAGAAAGTATCCTTTTTAGCTCCTTAAGAGCAGCATCTTCTTCGTCTGTCCATATGAATTTGTCTGCCTTCTTCAGCAACTTGTATAGCGGCAGAGCCTTCTCTCCAAGTCAGCTAACGAACCAGCTTACCGCTGCAACACAGCCTGTGAGCCGTTGAATGTCCTTCAGGCACGTTGAACGGTTCATGTTTAGGATGGCCTTGATCTTCTCTGGGTTGAACTTGATTCCACACTCGGAAACGATGAAGCCCAACAATTTTCCAGATGGAACCTTTTGGACGCACTTCTTTGGGTTAAGCATCATGTTGTATTTTTGGAGATTATCAAAGGTTTCCTTTAAATCGCAGATTAAGTCATTTGATTTTTTAGACATCACCGCGATATTGTCCACATAGGCGTGATCGTTCCGACCAATTTGGTCGAGTAGGCAATGATGCATAGCCCGCTGGTACGTAGCACCTGCATTTTTTAGCCCAAAGGGCATTGTGACATAGCAAAATGTGCCATAAGGTGTGGTGAATGAAGTGGCCAATTGGTCCAACTTCCTCATCTTTATCTGGTGGTATCCCGAGTATGCATCTAGAAAACACAGAAGTTCCGAGCCAGCCGTCCAGCTAATGACTTGGTCAATGCGAGGCAAAGCAAACGGATCCTTCAAACACGCTTTGTTCAAGACGGTGTAATCAACTCACATTCTTAATTCTTTGGTTCCCTTTTTGGGGAAAAGTACAGGATTGGCCACCCATCGGTGTGAAGGACTTCTCGGATAAAACTAGCCTTAAGTAACCTAGCTATCTCTTTGCTTATGGCGCGTCTCTTCTCGTCTCCGAAGCAACGTAGAGGTTGTTTCACCGGTTTGAATTTTGGATCAATATTCAAGCTATGCTCGGCGAGTTCCTTAGGTACACCTTTCATGTCAGCAGGTTGCCAGGCAAAGATGTCCCTATTCTCACAGAGGAACTCGACGAGCGTGCTTTCCTATTTAGGGTCCAGGTTCATTGTAACATCCCAACATTTAGGAACTAATGAAGGGTAGATTTAGGAATTTGAAATGTTGCATGCATTCATCTGTGAAAATGTGGGTAAATTTTTCGCCAAATAAAAACCTAAAGTGATCAAGGTTTCTTTCATACTTTGAGATTAGGTTAGTCTTAAAGGATGATTGCTATAGACTTTTATATGATATTTGTGGACTTATGTGCTATGGGAAATGAATTTGAATTTAAAAACATTGAGTGTTTGAATTATAATTCAAAAGGATTTTTGAATAATGTTTGAATCTTGATTTAATTAAGAGTTAACCAATAATAAATTAAACTTTATATAAAAAGAGCAATTAAGAATATGAATATTCATTTCATATTTACATTCAATAATAAGTTACAAAATGTAACTTAGGAAAATCATTCACAATTTTTACAATAGTAAATAAATAAAGAATAATATTTATTTATTGATAATAGTATAATATTTATTAAAAAATAATAAAATAAATATTACCAAAGGATAGAACTAAAATTACAAAAGAATATTACAAGTGACTATTCTATCAAGAAAAAAAAGCCTAAACTAAAATCTTCATCTTCAAATCTGTACCTGCAAAATAAACAGAAACTTAATAGAAAAAGGAAAGTTAGGATTAGCATTGTTTTACCCTCAGACTTGTCAGGGAAGTGCACTGATCAAGGTTCATTATTGAGTAAACTTATAAAAAGGGGCAAGTTTCACCAATATGAAAGAATGTATCTTTCATAATTTTAAGCCATAAGTCAAATAATAGCAAGGAGGGGCAAGTTTCACCAGCCAAGTAGATGTAACCAGATAAAAGTAACTTTCAAATTCTGAACATATCCCCATCTGTGCAGTAGGCACACAAGCAGCACACACATCAAACTGCATGGTGTGTGTGCTGTCAACACCACATCAGCAGCACAACCAAACAAAACTATCAAAATAGCCGTGGGAAAACCATCCCCACATCATTCCTTTGCTCTTACACACCAAGTACAGCAGCCAGCAGCTAAACCAAGCATAACATCCAGCAACTAAACCAAGCCATGCTAGATTAAACCAACCAAAGCCAGGATCACATCACCAGGATGGTGACATAAGGAGGGGGAAGATCAGGTGGATAGCAAGACCAAGTTCAAGCCATCAGGACCAGGAGATGATGGGCTAGATCAAGGACAAGCCAGGAACTGGAAATACCAGGGGAGCACCAGATCAAGCTACCACAAGATCAACTACTAGCAACCACATCATCAAGTGACAGTGGTAGGTAAATAGACCATCAAATAATCTATCTGTCTAAGATTAGACAAGCATACATGACCTGTCACTTATTCAAACTCTCAGAAAGCACCCAAGTGGGGTGAATCCATCACTGAGGTTTTAAACTTTAAAAGAAACTGTATCATCTGAATCATATGAAATTTAAGCATAAAATCATCTGATAAGCCACTAGTACCACCATAGTTCATCTTAAGCAGCAAGACTCAGCTAACAATCATTTAGCATGCTTAGAGACCATCAACACATGATCTAATTCATCCAGTATATAATCAACAACATAACATGAACCCTAAATGGAACAAATCATCTTAATCAGGAAAAGACAGTAACCAGAAAGGTCACTACCAACAGCTAGCATAGGATGACCTAGCATAGAGAGCACGAGGGGAGAGGAAAAACTTACAGTAGGTCCTTGCTGCAGACTATAAGAGGAAGCATAGGTGGCTGACGACCATGGCGGACAGGAGCACCCCGAGGCTGCGACTAAGCAGTATGCAATGGCGACCATAGCCACGCCTAGAGGCAAGGTGAATCACCACGACGCACGACAGCAGCGGCGGCGCCAGGATCCACGCCAACCGCAAATCCTAGGGTTTGGGACGGCATTGATCCGTCGCAGGAGAGCTCCATGGCCAAATCTAGTTGGACAGGAAGGAAGAGCGGAGTCGACAACCTCCTCCTGCACTACGGCGGCGACCAGAACGGTCCATGACAGCGGGAATCACCGGCGACGACCCAACCGACCACGGGGTCGGGGATGGAGGAGGAGAGGAGTGAGCTCGAGGGTGAGAGACAGCGAGTGAGGGGGCTGAGTTGGGCCAGAACCCTTCGGGGTGGCTGTTTTGATTGTGCCTAATGGTCCACAAGGGCCCAATAAGAATAAGCCAGCCCAAAAACCTTTAAGGCACGTTTTAATAAATACGAACAGACCAAAATGCCCCTGAACTTAATTAAATTCTAGAAAATAAAATAAAAGTCCAAAAATTATAAATAAAATATTTTTGGATTCACAATAATCCAAACTGGCCAAATAAATTAAGAAACAAAATTTTAAACATATAAATTTTATTAAGAATTTTGTAATTTATATATTCCTTATGGAATTTTACAAAATTATTGAAACATGATAAAATAAATAAAAATCACTTTCATCATATATTAATATTGTAGTATTTTAGAAAAATAATAAACAAATATTTAATAATAATTTTTGATATTTAAGTGATAATTCTTAAAAGAATTATTAAATCAATAAAGGTCAAATAAAAGTAAAATAAAATAAAAGAATACAATATTCTTTTATAAGTCTTAAAAATTAATATTTTTAACTCCTTTATTATTAAAAAAGAATTTTATTAATAATGGGGATAATGCATATCAAGTTAAATGATTCATTACATTACTTTGCATAATCATTTTGCTTCTTTAAATATTGTCCTTACCGGGCAATAATGATGTTTTTGTAGACATAGAAGCTCAATGTCGAGTGCAAGCATCAGACTTCACTACCTTGCAATTACAAGGCAAGTTCATCACTTGATCATGTCCTTTGAAGAGTCTTTATCAAAGTATTTGCAAATTGTGTGTTATCATCTATACTATAGAAAAGAAAACACTATTTTCTCAAGATACTAAATCTTAGACATCATCCTAAGTGATGATATGATGGAGCAATAGAACTTAGAGTTCTACTTGCACTAATGATGAACAATTAGGAATTAATAACCCATGACATCAGTGATTCTAGCGCCGTATATTACGCGTTAACCATGAGATTTGGAATGGGACGGAGAAGTCAGCCGTATCCTTTTCCTCTTGAATGGATGCAAGACGACCTTAACGTGACGTTGTGATTCCTTGTGCGGATCCAACATATGGGTGGGCACCTATACGACCCACACTTTTGGTGTCTAGATTATCTATGAATGGTGTTTAGGGAGATAGTCCATGTAAATGGAACTAATCCGGGCATCACTAGGTGATAGAGTCTTTGGGAACTCATTAGGGTTTTAGCCTGCCCGAAGATTAACGAAGGTGAGCTAGCCCGAAGGATCGTGCAGACATATGAGGTCGCGGAGAGGGAAGTGATTGGCTTGGACCAACTACTGGGCCCCACATCATGGAATTGTGGACGAGAAAGTACGCCCGGTTGTGCAACAAGGAGTTGATCTCTCATGGGAAAAGTAACGCACCTCTGCAGAGTGTAAGAACTGTAACTTGTTACTCCCTGTTCCGAGAAGGAGCTACAAACGCGGCAGGAAAGGAACTCCATGAAAGTTCTGGTCAACCTATGAAGGCTGGTGGTCATAGATTTTAATAATAAAATCAACCTTTGAAGAAAGATTTACAAAAATTGCATAGTACCAACGACTGATAGTCCGAGGTGGTAGATAGAGCATCAAACTTCCTACCTTGCATGTAATGAATTTGCTGAGTAACGCTATTAATCATCCTTTCCTTTGAATCCTTGCTTAGACTCTGAGAACCCCGAAGATACTCCAATGTATGCATCCGAGAGTCAAGAGGAGGTCTTCTATGAAGATCCCAACTTGTATGGAGCCATAGAAGGGGAGGACTACGACATCATCTACAGAGGAGAGTTCCAAGAGTCCGAATAATTACTATAGTTCTAGTAACCACTTGAGCCGAGCATCATGAACAATATAAAGCAATAAGTTGTTGAGCTCAATTTGGAGTTTAAGTTTTAAATTTGAAACTTCCGCTGAAACACTTATATTTTGGTTTGTAAGTTGAATCTTTTGGAAGTCTTGAACTTCCAGTATTGTAATAATAATAACGTGTGTATGTTTGTAATATGGACCCACAATGTTTATGTTATACCACTCTGAGGGATGTGATATTTATGAAACAGTGTTCTATGGATGTCATGTCAACGACTATAGTGTACTACACATGCAGTGGTATGCTGGGTCACCGCAGTTGGTATCAGAGAAAATTGCTTTGACCTTAGGTTGGAAACCTAGTAAAGGGTATTACCTGTAGGAAAGTTTAGCAACAATAAAGAATTCTCTAAATTAAATATAATGGGCATTCAAATGAGAATATTCCGTTATATATTTTAGTGCGATAATTCTTTGTTATGATGCAATATATTATTGATTACTAATCGAAAATTATTTTTCTGATATACAGAACTATGGCACCAAAGTTTCCAAAACAGACTTTGGTAAGGAAAGAGGAGACTCTTGATGATTATCAAGGATCATTCACAGACCAACTTCGTCAACTTTTAAACATGTTTAGTTGTCCAACTAGAATTCTAGTGAATACTATAACTTACCTTGATGGTCGGATGTTGTCCAAGTATCGTGTGAGTATCCAACTTCCAGAGGAGCTTGGATTATATTACGATCTACCTATAGGTGAAGGTAGGAGTCACTTAGCAGCATATCATGTTGCTGTTGTGGAGGCGATAGCTAATATCCGGGAGCATAAAGCCAAGGAGTTAGAAGGTAGCACATTTTCTGTGATAACCCATGATTCTATAGACTCGGAGCCTATACCGGATCATCTTACTTTGGTTAAGAAGCATCCAAAGTTAGCTTCCAAGTTTATGGATAGATATCGAACACTCATTGCGTCCTTTTATAAGACACATCAAGTGATTGTCGAAGATAAAAATGACATGTTAGAGGATCTAACTGATCCGGAAAGAAGGAATCAGTTAGCATTCCAGTTGGAGAAGGAAGCAAGTAGTAGTGCAAAACCTATCTATAAGGATATACCTATAGATCCTGAATCTTTTATACCATATCGTTAGACCTGAACCTATACATGATCCTATTATAGATA
Source organism: Avena longiglumis (assembly GCA_030063025.1). NCBI lineage: Eukaryota > Viridiplantae > Streptophyta > Magnoliopsida > Poales > Poaceae > Avena > Avena longiglumis. The sequence continues at coordinate 226,830,982 of CP125973.1, forward strand.
TGAGGTATGCAGTACCACAGGGTTCAGAGGTTGATTTTGATTCGGAACTTCCTATTGAGAATTCTGATGGTTGGAGAAGGAGATCATATGAAATATCTCATGAACACCAGATGTCCACAGATGGTTCTGATAGAAATGTTGGACAATCGAGTTGGATGGGTGCAATAATTAACCCTAGTAACTGTAGTATGAATACCATGTCAATAGATAATCAGGATGAAGAAGAAGATCCCGAGGAGAGAGTGTTTGAATCATCAACATCTTCTCAAAACCCAGGGAATATACATTATCCAGTGTTTAAATATCTTGCCCAAAAGAGCACCTAGGAATCAGCAGGATCTGCATATCCTATTGACAACTCAAGGAATGAAGCTCAGGAGATGCAAGCGGGAGATAATGATGAATATGTTTCTAAAGACTTTTCTGCTGAGCTGGAAGGAGTCAATGCGCTCAGGTTGAGTAATGAATCAAGTCCTGACACTTCAGATACTGAGTATGTTCCGTCTGGAAGGCCATTTGTTTCACAAACTGTGCGACGAATGACACGTCATCACGGTTGGACATCAGGCATGTATGATGAGCGTAGTTACTACTAGAAGTAGGCAACTATTTAGAGGTGTCAAATATTGTGTATTGTACCCCAATAAATAAGACAGTTAGATAAATAAGGTAGTGTTGTGATTATACCTATATGGTATAAGTTGTAATGACTTTGTATTATTATGATATTATGTATAATATGTGAAATGCATATTTCGATTTTCTTGGATTTTTATTGTGTGACTAGTTCTGTGCATAAATTCGAGCTCAGAACACATGTGCATGACGTAATTATGAGTACTTGCTTTATGTTGCAGGACTAGAGGGTCATGGATACAGGTGTAGAGATCGAAACTGAGCAGCAACGGATGGAACGAGAGTCCAAGGAGAAGGCCGATGCAGATGCAGCTAATCAGGGAGCATTACCACCACCACCACCACCGATGAGGTCGTTAATGGAGCAAAACTTTATGCAGTGTATGCAAATGATGCAAGAGACCCAAAACAAGTTCATGAAGGAGTTGCTAGGACGAGCAAATCAGAGGGAACCTGAAGGTGGGGGAGTGAGTCTATCTGATTTCCAGAATGCAAGGCCGTTATCTTTTGCATCAGCTCCTGAACCAATGGATGCAGAGGATTGGCTAGCAGATATAGAAAGAAAGTTGAAAACTGTAGGTTGCAATGAGGAGGAGAAATTGAGGTATGCAACCCATCTTCTAACAGGACCTGCAACATCTTGGTGGGAAAATCAATTGTCCATGCAACAACCAGGAAGGGAGTATACCTAGGAAGAGTTTAAACAGAGATTCCGTGAATATCATGTTTCGGAGAGTGTTATGGAATTGAAGCGAAGAGAATTTGAAGAGCTGCAGCAGGGATATACTAGTGTTATGAAGTATATCTGTGAGTTTAGTCAACTATCTCGTTATGCTGAGGAAGAGGTTAACACGGAGGAAAAGAGGAAGAAGCATTTCATGCGTGGATTAAATCCATTTGTGAGGATGCAGTTGAGGTTGGCTAATAAGCAAACTTATCAGCAGTTGCTAGATGCAGCCATTACCTTCGAAGATGACTACAAGAATGTCCAAGAGGATAGAAGGAATAGAGCTAAGAAGGAAACCAAGAGGATACAAGCAAGTAGGCCCAAACCCAATTTGGAATTCAAACCAAGGAATAAGCCCTATAACAACAACAATTCCAATCGGAGTGCAAATCGAAATGCAAAGAATATTATATGCCACAATTGCAAACTCCAAGGGCATATGAGCAGGGATTGCCCGAAACCAGTAATTGTATGTCACGCTTGTGGTCAGAGAGGTTACATCAAGCCGATTTGTCCAAGCAAACCACAAGGTGGTTGGCTGTCTCGAGATGGAAGGCGAGTCAGTGGAGGTATTGGACAGCCCAATAAAGGAGGAAATAATGGCAAGAACAACAATGGTAAGAGGAACATACCTACCGGGAAGCTGAACTGTGCAAACCTCGAGGAGGTGGATAATTCGGAGCATGCAGTGATAGGTATGCTCAATATCCTTACCAATCCCGGCAAAGTTCTATTTGATACTGGTGCAACTACTTCATTCATTTCTGAAGAATTATGTGATAAGTTCGGGATTAGAACGGCAACGTTAGAAAACCCTATGACCATAGTTACAGAAGGGGGAAATGTGATTGTACGCCACATCAAACAATATCAGGTTATCTCGATCTGTGGTTCTGCATAATTTGAAGACCTTTATGTGATTCCTTTGAAGGGAATTGCAGTAGTGCTAGGGATGGGTTGGATGATGGAACACGGAGCACGGATAAATTGTGAGGAGAAAACTGTCTCAATCAAAAATCCAAGTGGAGCAAGGATAGTTTACCAAGCAGATAAGCACAGTCATATTATGGTGGATCTGCAGTTGAACTCGATGAAAGAGGTCAAATTGGAAGATATTCCTATAGTAAATGAGTTTCAAGATGTTTTTCCAGCAGAGCTACCGGGAATGCCACCAGACCGAGAGATAGAGTTCATTATTGACCTAATTCCTGGTACAACACCAATAGCTCAAGCACCATATAAGATGGGACCCAAAGAATTAAAAGAACTCAAAGATAAAATTGATGAGTTAGCTAGAAAAGGATTTATTCAGGAAAGTGTATCTCCATGGGGAACACCAGCAATCTTTGTGGATAAGAGAGATGGTGGAAGAAGGATGTGTAGAGATTATAGAAATATGAACAATGTCACTATCAAGAATAAGTATCCTTTACCAAGGATCCAAGATTTGTTTGATCAGGTGAAAAGGGAGATGGAGTATTTTCAAAGATCGACCTAAGATATGGATACCATCAAATCAAAATCAAGCTTGAAGATGTTCCAAAGACAGCATTTGTCTCAAGATATGGACACCATGAGTATCTGGTAGTACCATTTGGTTTGACCAATGCACCTGCAATATTTATGAACTTGATGAACAAAATCTTCATGCCATATCTGGATAAGTTCATCATAGTTTTTATTGATGATATTCTGATATATTCCAAGGATAAGGAAGAGCATGCTGATCATTTGAGAATAGCATTGCAGACACTAAGAGAACATAAACTTTATGCTAAGTTCAGTAAGTGTGAATTTTGTCTAGATGAGGTAGAATTCCTCGGCCATGTGATCAGTAAAGATGGAATTGCTATAAATCCATCTAAGGTTCAGTCGGTACTAGAATGGACAGCACCGACCAATGTGAAGAAAATTCGAGGTTTCTTAGGAATGGCTGGTTATTACCAGAGATTCATTGAAGGTTTCTCCAAAATAGCTGGACCAATGACCAAATTGATAAGAAAGAATACACCATTCAATTGGGATGAGAGGTGTGAAGCAAGTTTTCAGGAGTTGAAAACCAGGTTAACCACCGCTCCAATTTTAGCAGTTCCAGAAATAGGGAAAGAATTTACAGTAAACTGTGATGCATCTAAAGAAGGTTTAGGTTGTGTATTAATGCAAGATTGGAAAGTGATTGCTTATGGTTCAAGACAACTGAAACCACATGAAGTCAACTCTCCAACTCATGATTTAGAGTTAGCAGCAGTAGTTTTTGCGCTAAAAGGATGGAGGCATTTTCTTTATGGAGCCAGATGTGAGTTATACACTGACCATAAAAGTCTCAAATATTTCTTCACTCAAAAGGAATTGAATATGAGACAGAAGCGTTGGTTGGAACTAATCAAAGATTATGATTTAACAATCAACTATACTCCAGGGAAAGCAAATGTTGTAGCTGATGCTTTAAGCAGAAACAGTGCAGATATTCATCCTAGCAATCGGGAGCTACCAAAAGAGTTACAAATGGACTTGGAAATATTAGAGCTTCAATTCATTAGAACAGAGGTTCTTGGAGGATTAGCTAATATTCAGGTAGTTGCAGAGCAGGACAGTGATCTTAAGCAAGAAAGTTTTAGACATCAAGCAGAAGATCCTTTTATTGCTGAGGAAATTCGGAGGATATCTCAAGGTCAAAAATCAGTTTTTCACTTTGGAGATTATGAGTCTTTATGGTTTCAAGAACGTCTATGTGTTTTAGATGTGACTGAGATTAGAGATGTCATACTCAGTGAAGCATATGAAATACCATATTCTATACATCCAGGAAGTACTAAGATGTATATGGATTAGAAATAACTATTCTGGTGGAATAATGTGAAAAGGGATATTGCTAAATATGTATCAGAATGCCATACGTGCCAAAGGGTGAAGGCTGAACATCAAAGTCCAGCAGGACCATTACAAACTTTGGATATTCCCGAATGGAAGTGGGAAGAAATAGGTATGGACTTCATCACAGGATTGCCCATGACACCTAAACGGAAGGATATGATATGAGTAATTGTGGAAAGACTCACTAAGAGTGCACATTTTATTCCGGTAAATCAGAAAGATAATGCCGAGAAGTTAGTAGAAGTTTACATCAAATATATAGTAAGTAAACATGGAGTACCCAAAAAGATCATAACGGATAGGGGATCAGTGTTTACTTCAGCATTTTGGAAGCAATTGCATGAAGCACTTGGTTCAAAGTTAGATTTCAGCACAACATATCATCCTGAGACAGGAGTTCAAACTGAAAGAACAAATCAAATACTAGAAGACATGTTAAGAGCTTGTGCATTAGATTTTGGAGGTACATGGTAAGATCATCTACCATTGGTAGAATTTTCTTACAATAATATCTATCAGAGTAGTTTGAAGGCAGCCCCATACCAAGTCCTATATGGAAGGAAGTGTAGATCACCAATATGTTGGTATGAGCCTAGAAGCAGCAAAGAATTTGTACCAGACTATATTAAGGAAAGACAAGATATCATTGATAAGATCAGGGATAGACTAAAAATAGCCCAGAGTAGGCAAAAAAGTTATGTTGATCAAAGTCGAAGATCATGGCATCCAGAAGTGGGAGATATGGTATACTTGAAAGTAAGTCCAATGAAAGGGGTGAAAAGGTTCGGAGTTAAAGGAAAGTTAAGACCAAGATACATCGGACCATTCAAGATATTGAGTCAAACAGAACTATAGCCTATGATTTAGAGTTACCATCAAGATTGTCTCAAGTGCATACTGTTTTCCATGTGTCATAACTTCATAAATGTTTGAAAGTTCCGGATGATGCAATCACACATCAGGAAATATAACTACAAGAAGACTTGACCTATGTTGAAAAGCCCTGTAAAATCTTGGAAGAAAACTGGAAAAAGTTAAGGAATAGAGCAATCAAATATTGCAATGTACAGTGGGAACATCACCCTGAAAGGGAAGCCACGTGGGAGAAAGAAGAGGATTTAAGAAAAGCCTATCTAGAACTATTCAGGTACATCTCCACAAACTTCGGGACGAAGTTAATTTAAGGGGGGAAATCTGTAACATTCCAGCATTTAGGAACTAATGAAGGGTAGATTTAGGAATTTGAAATGTTGCATGCATTCATCTGTGAAAATGTGGGTAAATTTTTCGCCAAATAAAAACCTAAAGTGATCAAGGTTTCTTTCATACTTTGAGATTAGGTTAGTCTTAAAGGATGATTGCTATAGATTTTGATATGATCTTTGTGGACTTATGTGTTATGGGAAATGAATTTGAATTTAAAAACATTGAGTGTTTGAATTATAATTCAAAAGGATTTTTGAATCTTGATTTAATTAAGAGTTAACCAATAATAAATTAAACTTTATATAAAAAGAGCAATTAAGAATATGAATATTCATTTCATATTTACATTCAATAATAAGTTAGAAAATGTAACTTAGGAAAATCATTTTACAATAGTAATAAATAAAGAATAATATTTCTTTATTGATAATAGTACAATCTTTATTAAAAAATAATCAAATAAAGATTACAAAAGGATAGAACTAAAATTACAAAAGAATATTACAAGTGACTATTCTATAAAGAAAAATAAAAAAAAGCCTAAACTAAAATCTTTATCTTCAAATATGTACCTGCAAAATAAACAGAAACTTAATATAAAAGGGAAAGTTAGGATTAGCATTGTTTTACCCTCAGACTTGTCAGTGAAGTGCACTGACCAAGGTTCATCATTGAGTAAACTTATAAAAACGGGCAAGTTTCACCAATATGAAAGAATGTATCTTTCATAATTTTAAGCCATAAGTCAAATAACAGCAAGGAGGGGCAAGTTTCACCAGCTAAGTAGATGTAACCAAATAAAAGTAACTTTCAAAATTCTGAACATATCCACATCTGTGCAGCAGGCACACAAGTAGAACACACACCAAACTGCATGGTGTGTGCTGTCAACACCATAGCAGCACAGCCAAACAAACTATCAACACAGCCGTGGGAAAACCATCCCCGCATCATGCCTTTGCTCTTACACACCAAGTACATCAGCCAGCAGCTAAACCAAGCACAACAGCCAGCAGCTAAACCAAGCCAAGCTAGATCAAACCAACCAAAGCCAGGATCACATCACCAGGATGGTGACATAAGGAGGGGGAGGATCAGGTGGATAGCAAGACCAAGGTCAAGCCACTAGGATCAGGAGATGATGGGCTAGATCAAGGACAAGACAGGAACTGGAAATACCAGGGGAGCACCAGATCAAGCTACCACAAGATCAACTACTAGAAACCACATCGTCAAGTGATAGTGCTAGGTAAATAGACCATCAAATAATCTATATGTCTAAGATTAGACAAGCATACATGACCTGTCACTTATTCAAACTCTCAGAAAGCACCCAAGTGGGATGAATCCATCACTGAGGATTTAAACTTTAAGAGCAAACAGCAAAGTACAGGGATATAACCAAATCTCAGAACAACATAATTTGTTTGGCTATCAAGCTATATTTCAATTCAAGAATAAATATAGCTAAGGTTTAACTTCTAGGCACATCTCTAAGATAAGAGTAGCACCTTAGAATTTAATATTTGGGATCTATACAAATGATCAAGCCTACCATAATTTTTTCCAATCTTTGATTCAAGAAACAGTAGCTGGCACCACTACTAGAACCACCCATATGAATCAACTAGATAAAGCTTAAATCCCTAAGCCTCAGACTAACATCATTGGTCTTAGGAATTTAAGAAAGGAACATTTCTATTTAATGCGAAACTCATCTTAAGCTTGCACCAAACCAATTCAAGAAAATAGAATCTAATAGTGTGCCATACAAAGATGGTGCACAAGAACAGTTCTACATGAATCAAGATAAGCATTCAATCTTCACAGATTCAATCAATCAACTACAAATCATTTTCCTGTCATCACATGAATCATAGTTAAGAAATTCATATCTATATCTTCACTGTTTGAAACCATTTGATCTCAAACTACATCTGAATTCTTAAGCCAACAAGTGTTAATACAATGATTTCATCACACCATACTCACTATCATTAACCAAGTAATGACAGTGGTAAGTTATCAAAACCACTAACTTTACCAAGTATTGATTTCAGATCAACTGTATCATCTGAATCATATGAAATTTAAGCATAAAATCATCTGATAAGCCACAAGTACCACCATAGTTCATCTTAAGCAGCAACCCTCAGCTAACAATCATTTAGCATGCTTAGTGACCATCAACACATGATCTAATTCATCCAGTATATATTCAACAACAGGACATGAACCCCAAATGGAACAAATCATCTTAATCAGGACAAGACAGTAACCAGGAAGGTCACTACCAACAGCTATCATAGGATGACCTTGCATAGAGAGCACGAGGGGAGAGGAAAAACTGACAGTAGGTCCTCGCTACAGACTAGAAGAGGAAGCAGAGGTGGCCGACGACCATGGCGGCATGGGGAGCACCCCCAGGTGGGCGCTGCGACCCAAACAGCGCCACGATGGCGACCATAGCCACGCCTAGAGTTGAGGTGAATCACCACGACGCACGACAGCAGCGGCGGTGCCAGGATCCACGCCAACCCCAAACCCTAGGGTTCGGGATGGCATTGATCCGTGGCAGGAGAGCTCCATGCCCAAATCCAGTTGGACAAGAAGGAAGAGCGGAGTCAACAACCTCCTCCTGCACCACGGTGGCGACCAGAACGATCCACGACAGCGGGTATCAGCGGCGGCGACACCACCGACCACGGGGTCAGGGATGGAGGAGGAGAGGAGTGATCTCGAGGGTGAGAGACAGCGAGTGAGTGGACTGAGTGGGGCCAGAACCCTTCGGGGTGGCTATTTTTACTATGCCTAATGGGCCACAAGGGCCCAATAAGAATAAGCCAGCCCAAAAACCTTTAAGGCCTGTTTTAATAAATACGAAAAGACCAAAATGCCCCTGAAATTAATTAAATTCTAGAAAATAAAATAAAAGTCCAAAAATTATAAATAAAATATTTTTGGATTCACAATAATCCAAACCGTCCAAATAAATTAAGAAATAAAATTTTAAACATATAAATTTTATTAAGAATTTTGTAATTTATATATTCCTTATGGAATTTTACAAAATTATTGAAAGATGATAAAAATAAATAAAAATCAATTTCATCATATATTAATATTGTAGTATTTTAGAAAAATACTAAACAAATATTTAATAACAATTTTTGATATTTAAGTGATAATTCTTAAAAGAATTATTAAACCAATAAAAGTCAAATAAAAGGAAAATAAAATAAAAGAATACAATATTCTATTATAAGTATTAAAAATTAATATTTATAACTCCTTTATTATTAAAAAATAATTTTATTATTAATGGGGGTAATGCATATCAAGTTAAATAATGCATTACATTACTTTGCATAATCATTTTGCTTCTTTAAATATTGTCCTTACCGGGCAATAATGATGTTTTTGTAGACATAGAAGCTCAAGGTCCAGTGCAAGCATCAGACTTCACTACCTTGCAATCACAAGGCAAGTTCATCACTTGCTCATGTCCTTTGAAGAGTCTTTATCAAAGTATTTGCAAATTTTGTGTTATCATCTATACTATAGAAAAATAAAACACTATTTTCTCAAGATACTAAATCTTAGATATCATCCTAAGTGATGATATGATGGAGCAATAGAACTTAGAGTTCTACTTGCACTAATGATGAACAATTAGGAATTAATAACCCATGACATCAGTGATTCTAGCGCCATATATTACGCGTTAACCATGAGATTTGGAATGGGACGGAGAAGTCAATCGTATCCTTTTCCTCTTGTATGGAGGCAAGACGACATTAACGTGACGTTGTGATTCCTTGTGCGGATCCAACATATGGGTGGGCACCTATACTCCCCACACTTTTGGTGTCTAGATTATCTATGAATGGTGTTTAGGGAGATAGTCCATGTAAATGGAACTAATCCGGGCATCACTAGGTGATAGAGTCTTCGGGAACTCATTAGGGTTTTAGCCTGCCCAAAAGGGGGATTAACGAAGGTGAGCTAGCCCGAAGGATCATGCAGACATATGAGGTCGCGGAGAGGGCAGTGATTGGCTTGGACAAACTACTAGGCCCCACATCATGGAATTGTGGACGAGAAAGTACGCCCGGTTGTGCAACAAGGAGTTGATCTCTCATGGGAAAAGTAACGCACCTCCGCAGAGTGTAAGAACTGTAACTTGTTACTCCCTGTTTCGGGAAGGAGCTACGAACGCGGAAGGAAAGGAACTCCATGAAAGTTCTGGTCAACCTATGAAGGCTGGTGGTCATAGATTTTAATAATAAAATCAACCTTTGAAGAAAGATTTACAAACATTGCATAGTACCAACGACTGATAGTCCGAGGTGGTAGATAGAGCATCAAACTTCCTACCTTGCATATAATGAATTTGCTGAGTAACACTGTTACTCATCCTTTCCTTTGAATTCTTGCTTAGACTCTGAGAACCCCGAAGATACTCCAATGTATGCATCCGAGTGTGAAGAGGAGGTCTTCTATGAAGAGCCCAACTTGCATGGAGCCGTAGAAGGGGAGGACTACAACATCATCTACAGAGGAGAGTTCCAGGAGTCCGAATAATTACTATAGTTCTAGTAACCACTTGAGCCGAGCATCATGAACAATATATAGCAATAAGTTGCTGAGATCAATTTGGAGTTTAAGTTTTAAATTTGAAACTTCCACTGAAACACTTATATTTTGGTTTGTAAGTTGAATCTTTTGGAAGTCTTGAACTTCTAGTATTGTAATAATAATAACGTGTGTATGTTTGTAATATGGACCTGCAATGTTTCTGTTGTACCACTCTGAGGGATGTGATATTTACGGAACGGTGTTCTGTGGATGTCATGTCAACGACTATAGTGTACTACACATGTAGTGGTATGCTGGGTCACCGCATTCATCCCAATGGCGGTGACCTTGGAAGCATCACCTACCAAAAGCTCCACTGACTTGGTTTCGATGGCAGCCTTGAAGGCGGGATCGGAATCAGAAATCTGCTTCTTCGATGCTGGATCAGACTCAAGCCTCTGAGAGGTGGCCTTTTCCTGCTTTTTGACAGCCTTGGCTACAAGGTCATAGACCTGCTCCACAGCTGCGGGCGATCTATCCTGCTCTGGTAGGGACTTGGCGATGGCCAAGTTAAGGATAGTTGTGGGAATGACATGTCTGCCTTCACTGTCAATATATGGCTTGGCCTGCAGCGGCTTCGAGGGAGCCCATCCTAGGTTGTGCCGTACGCCAGGGTCATTGACAACGTGAGCCGGAGCTTACCTAGCCTTCTGCTACTTGAGAAAAGTCTTGTACTCGGCTTCCATTGTTCTAGCTGCTTCGATTGACTTCTGCTCCTTGGCCAGATATCGATCTAGTTTTGTGCCTTGCTCCGCTTTTGCCTGTGCTTCCTCCAGTAGCTGCTGACATTTCTCATCAAGCTGGACTACATTCCGTATATGGTCCACGATCATGGGCTCAACGAGCAAATTGTCGTACATCACTCTATCAGCTGGAGAGACTTGGGCAGCCGCAGATTAAGATGCTGGTGGCGGCGGATGTGCGTTGTTGGCGTTGCTCGGGCCGGTGTTGAGTTCCTGTGGCTGTTGCGCTAGGTTACGCGGAGGAGGCATGGCCTTTGCACGATCATTGTCAGCAACATCAGCTGGTCCCTTCCCCTTGTCCAGCGGCTTAGGCGGATCTTGTCTGGGTTGATCTTCTTCCATAACGCTCCCAATGGCGACAAACACCTCTAGGGATGTGAAGGCCTTGTCATCCTACTCCTCATGCTTGATATTATCCTCCATCTCTTTCATAGAGTCTAGCTCCTCCGGGTTGATATCCATCTCCTCTGAGTCCACGCTGATGTCGACGTAGAGCGCATCCAGAATGGAGTTGGAGTGTGTGGGGGCTTCCTCGATGATGGAGGATGATGCTCAGGCAGCAGGGATGTTGACTAGAGGCAGTGGCGATGGTGGCTAATGCAGCAGGGGTCTGGGTATGATGACGAGCTCTGCCTGAGCAGCTGTGTCGGCGGCCACGTAACTGTTGACGGTGCCAATCATGCTATCAAAGATGATGAGACCTGTGGCTTGTTGCCGTCTTAGCGTATGCCGGAGAAGTGTACCGCGGTCCAGCCCTTCCACAAAGTGATAGGTAGCATCATCACTAGGGTAGTGTTCTAGGTCGGCCCATATCTGGAGCCATCTTGCGAGGTAATCGAGGGATTTTCGCCCTCTCTCTAAACGCATCGCGCCAGATCAAAGATAGTCACCATGCCGACAAAGTGTGATCTCTTTTTTCCAGACATACGGGCTTAGCCAGCGGATTTGCAGAGATCTTCCACCATTATTTCCTGCACAGGGGCGGTTTGGGTGGGCCTTGAATTTTTCTGATCTAAGTCAGCAAACTCCGAAGAGAGATCCGACTTCGATCTTTCTGTGACCGTATCCTGCCCGTAGGCGGTCCGTGCGGCCTTGACGATCCTCCGGATTCCAGGGAACAAGTGCCCAAGTCGGTTTCGGCGATGAAGAGGTGGATGTCCCCGATTGGGACGATCGAGCAGAAGGTGGGGTTCATCTTAGCCGGGATCCAGAACTCATCGGGAGGGATGGTCGGAACTTTGTTAGAGAAGAGAACGCGACCAACGTCTACGGTTTCACCGATTCCTGCGAAGAGCTTTGACCTCGCCCGTTGTAGATCCTAAAGCGCCTCTTGCCCCACAGTGGGCGCCAACTGTCGTGGTATTGCCAACGAGTACGCCATGGAGGGGTCCTCATAGAGCGTGTTTAGAGACATGGTGTAAGGCGGAAGGTTGGCGGGTACGAGGTGACATAGCTTACCCAGGTTCAAATCCCACGATGGTGGCGGAATCCTACTCCTGCTATAAATCACTATAATGGCAATACACCGGATTACAGGGATCGTTTCGATGTGCATGATATGATTTAAGTTATGCCCTAAACGCTCCTCTAGGTTTGGCTTATATATACGCCAGATCCTAGGTTTACATGGAAAGTCCTATTCGGACAGGTTATAGAGTCCTACACGGTATACAACTAGTCTAACGTGTCTTGCACTCCAAGGCTCTGGGTATGTCGATGACTCCATCATAGCCTTCCTTCATCCGGCATGAGCCTCCCTTCTGGATCCATCTAACTGGGCCGCCCAGCAGGCCATAGGCCTTTCTACCAACTGTGGGCCACCTGGGTTATCCAGATTAGAGACATGCAATGGTGATACCCATTTAGCATATCCCCAACACCACGGTCGTCCTGTCGCATCGTCTCTGCTACCGCACACGGTTGATCTCACCAGGCGTCAGCAATGACGTCATCAAAGAAAAAGCCAACAACGGATTGAAACTTTCGACTGAACAAAAGTACTTACTCGAGTCTATGACTCAACCAACTACTTAGGGGATACTCCTATCAGGAGCACTGGCCGCGCACGTGTGAAATTACAATGGTGAAAATACTTCCTCAAAAAAAAATCTTCGAGTCCTTCGTAGAGTCTACGACTCCACTATGGACTCAGGGGCTACTCCCATAGGGAGCATTGATCAAGCATTAGAAAACCTCCAACATTGATGACATCCGCAAAATTAAAATCTCCGCTCGAGTCTACGACTCAAACAGACACTTAGGGGCTACTCCCATAGTGAGCGCTGGTCGCGCACCCTATGAACCATTCGGATGAGATCCTTTGGGTCACGTGCGGCACAAATCTTTTTTGCAACTTTGCCCAAATTAATGCTAAGTGAGAAACAGTCTCCTTGGTATCCCGAAACACCTCCGCGGTGATAAAATTTTGGGATGCTGCGTTTACGGCGCAAAGTTAAGACCTATAGATATCATCTGATGTCATTGTATCGCACCTGACTACGCTCTGCCAGCAGTATACCGTGCCAGCAGGAATGATGAAAATCTCGGTGGACGCGTTGGGTATATAACTCAAAAACACTGGAATTCGACTCCTATAAGACCTCAACGGCCTGAGTCGTCTTACACCAGCATTGTTACGAGTTCGAGTCCGGGGACTCGAGTCTGAAGAAGATCGTGTTGTTTTGTCCAATGAAAGTTAACTGACCCTAATCCGCCAGGTGAGTCAGGCACACATATCAACAATCCCCATGAACTAACGTATTTATTCAAAAAAACAGGTTCTAATGAGAAGCACCCGAAAGATTATAGTCTCCAGTCGAATCTACGATTCAACTAAACACTCGGGGGCTACTAACATGGATATACCCTACGGGTGCCTCGCATTGGTATACCCAGTCCAGCCCAGGGAAGGCCCACATGAAGACTTGATGCCCAAAGAGACTATGGGTGGCTGAAGCCTAGTAGAAGTTTGACTCCTTGGAGAACATGTCCAACCTGTAGATAGAATATTCAAGGGTGAAACCCTAACTTGTAACCGAATGGACCTACCCCCGGGACCTGGCCTATCTATATAAGGGCCAGGAGGGCACGGTGAGGAAGACCTACACAACTCATACACACACCTCACACCAGATTGGATCTGCGCACCCCCTACAACCTTCGGTTCCGCCGTAATCAAGAACAGGCAAGCAGGAGTAGGATTTTCCCTTTGGGGAACTGAACCTGGGTAAACCTCATGTCCCCTTGCTGCGTGTCTACTAACCATCTCGTGATCTCCAGCATCCCATCTTCTCCAAAATCCAAGTCCATAACAATGGGCATTGATGAGTCGAACCCTCGTCACTTTCCTTACCTGTTATATCCCTTGCAGCCTATATTGCCTTGGACACCTCCTATTACCTATTGTTTGACAGACAGTTGTCCTTGCAAGTCATAGTTGCTTGCTCAGGTGCTGTTATGTGTCGTTGATGTTCCACCATTGTTGGGTGGTTGGCAAATCGTTAATGGTGGAGATGATCATGGATTTAATTACAGCTTTTTAATTAAATGATGGTGGTAGATATAATTAATGAAGTGGCATAGAGGGGTAATAGTTGAGATCTGGTTATTATCACGTGTAACACCTCAGATTTAGTTAATCTTATATTAGGGTTTGATTGTGCATTCATGAGCATCATATTTTAAAAAAATGCATGCAAAAAGAGAAACAAAGAAAAACCCTAAACTCTAGATATTTTCCCTTTCTCCATAAAAGCAATTCAAAAGGTTTCTAATATTTTGAGAAGTACCAAAACTTATGGAGCCCAAACGGACTAAAAGGGCCCCACAATATTTCACATATTTGCAAACTCTCTGGTATTTTTGAAAATACACAAAAACCTATTTGAAATGGTTATACAATATGGAAAAGATAAAATAGAATTTGGAAAAATGGTTTCAGGAAATAAAACAGAGATCCTAGCTAACAGGCCGCATCCCAGCTAAACCTCCCTCTCTCCCTGCAGCTCACGCACGTAGGAAGCAGCCCCCGCGTGGCCCACTCGGTCCAGTACCGCTTCACATGTTCGTCTTCATCGTCCCTGACATGAAGCGGCTCGCTGTCTCCGGTGTCGCTGCTTGCCGGCCCGGTGATGCCCGTCGCCGCTAAAATTTGCGCTGCCGACGCCCTCGTGGTCTACAAGTACCACTGTGCTGCCGCTCGACAAACCCTAGCTTCTTTCTTCCCCAATTTCCCCTCTGGCCAAACCCTAGCCCCGTAGGTCGCCGTTTGCCCCATTGTCACCAACCTCCCCTTTCCTAGCCGAGGTGCCTAGGAGCTCCTCCTAGTCGAGCTAGCCAGTTTCCCTGAATGAATCGGCCCCTCTCGCTCGCAATTGTCGCCGCCATCTTCTTCCCTTCCGATGGTCGCCGTCGTCGCCATGCACAATTCTGCCTCCGCCAAACCTCGCCTGACCTCCATGACGTCACCACAAGAACCAGGGTGAGAATACGGTGCTCAGGTACCCCTCTGAACCCTTCCTCTTGTTGCTCTGTGCCTCGGTCGCGTCGTAGCTTATCGTGTGCTACCGCTGGACGTGGTTGTCAACGAAGCTCCGGTGACCCCAAAAGGGGTGGCGCCGCCTCTAGATGGTTCACCTTGCGCGTGTGAGTCGAACATGCTTAGTCTCACATCCCCACACGCACGTAGTCGCCGGCCCCGTCGCCGATCTGCAGCCATCCGCCGTGCTAGCGTCAGCATGACGTCAGCGAGCGTGGGTTAGCCCGGTCAAACCAGCTCTAGGTCCCACCTGCCGGGGTGACTACAGATGTGGCCATGGGCCCTTCTCTCAGCCTCACTGGCTAGGTTTAGCTGTAACACCCTCGCATGATAAGACTGAGTTCATGTGTATAGTGCCAATCCCTAGATCGGTTCACTGGCACACATAGTAGAAAATGATACCAAATATAACTGTGCATCATAAATACAACAAATATGATCCAGAATTTACATTATTTATTCAAGTACACAGCGGAAAACGAATACAAGGTAGATCTCCATCCTCCAAATGTGCCACATGCAAACAATTGGTGAGTGGAGTCTCGCGACCTATGAACGATCACTCAGATACGATATAACCTGCAACATGAAACGTTGCATCCACGAATGGTCAATACATTGAATGTATGGCAAGTAGACTAAAGTGGTTAACAACAGATCTATCAACTACATGCTTATTTGGCCAAGTGGAGTTCAGGCTCATTTGCATAAAGCAACAGTTTTATCCTAACATTTGTAACAAAGTAGTTTTCCAATACGATAAATAGGACACTCTGGTTCACTCCCAGGTGCTCCTACCCAAATATGTTCACCC
Source organism: Avena longiglumis (assembly GCA_030063025.1). Lineage (NCBI taxonomy): Eukaryota > Viridiplantae > Streptophyta > Magnoliopsida > Poales > Poaceae > Avena > Avena longiglumis. Next base: position 226,847,157 of record CP125973.1, read on the forward strand.
AACAAGTTTTAAGTAATTAAGAAATAAGCATGAGTGAGAAATATCATAGCATCAGTATCAGGTCGCTCAAATTGTCCATAACCGGGGACACGGCTAACCACTTAGTTTATACACCCTGCAGGGGTTAGTACACTTTACCCATGTGACTTGGCCAGCCCAGCTCGTACCACGACTCTCATATTGGGTGATGATAGGGAAAAGTCCAAGAAGGAACCATTCGGGAAGTAGCTCCCCAAACCCGACACGCACCGGTCCAACCTACACTATTCTACATCTCTGGATACGTGGGTTCAAGTTACCACAACCTACTAAGTCCAACCAACCGCCCATTCCATTATTGGCACATGGTTGTACACGTAAGTTACCAAATAAAGAAACCAATCCTTTCTCAGTGTCTTGGGCGGCATTCCCCACCATAAATCCACACTCGATGACCCAATCAATTCCATTCTGCCCAGGTGGTTCATTAAAACATATTGGTTTGTCATTTAGCAAAACATAAGCCTTTCAAAACATATAACTTTTCATGATGTGATTCCCTTCCTCGTCTAAATAGCATAGCTAAGCAATCTACCAATATGATGGCTCGTAAACAAGGAATACTAGGGAATAATATGGGATATATCATAGCATATACACATCAATTCCTATAGATGCAATTCTACAAAAGCATCTACAATGCATAGGAAAACAATAGGACATTTATGACCAAGATAGCACCACTTGCCTTTGTTGTAGATGTAGTCGATTAGATAATCCTCACAATCCTCATAGATATAATGGTTGCACTCGTCATAACCACAATACTTGCAATCATAGTAGTTGCAATCACACACATTGCACTCCTCGCAATCTATCGATCAAACAATTGCATACAACATAAACAATAGCACATAGAGATCAAACAAATGCAACAAATGCATGTATAACAATTTAATAAGTCACAACGGTTGTTATTTTAGTTCTCTAAACAATACTGAAGTATGTGATGCATGAAAGAGACCAATTAATGCAGTGGAGTACTTGTTATTAATAATTACTTGCCAATATAGGGTTTTTAATAGTTCTATTGTAACGTCTGTTCTAACTGTCGAATTAAATTTGTTTCTTGGGTTTATTGGATAAAGGGCGTTAATACGAACCAGTAGGCGTTAGATTCACCCTAATCGGAGTTATAGATCTTTTAAAATAATTAAAATACTATAGAATATATTTTAATGCTCCTAACATTATACGTACTGTACACCTATAATTTTAATTCATAAACTTGTTCTACTCTTTCTTGTGATTCTAGGGACATATTATTTGTAATTTTCTGAGCAGTATTCGAATTACTATGATTTTAATACTCTAAATAAGCCATTAATCTATTTATTTAATTGCTGTGAAACCTTATAGTATTTGCCTGAACCATTTGCATATTTATGATCTACATGGAACCAGCTTTCCATCGGTATATCATTTATATTTTTGTGACAAGCAATTAATTTACTATGAATTTAATGATTTATAAAGCCATTAAAACTAATTAAATTGCTACGGGGTAAATAGTCCGCAAAATCTGGATCCAATCAGATATTATTAATCTACATTATAGTAGCTTCAATGTGATATATTGTTCATATTTTTTGGAGTTACAGATAATTTTCTATGAATTTATTAACCTAAAAGACCATTAAAAGTAATTAAATCATTACATTAAGTACGTACTGTAAAGGTTGGATCTATTCTGATAAGATTATTCTACGTAAAATTATCTTCAATTTGATATATTATACGCAATTTTTGGATGTTGTATGAATTTTTAATGAATTCTACAAGTTAGATCCATAATGTGCAATTTTAAATTCGAATGGAATATTCCAGAGAATATTCCGCTGACTCGACAGGTTGACTTTGCATGCTGACTGGGACTAGATGCTGACATGACGATGACGTGGCGTTGATAAGGAAGCTGACCGGAATGACGACATGGCACGCAGCGGTTTAATTGGATCTCGACCGTCTGGATAGGATCCGGTAGCTAGAAGAAGAGATCAACCCAATTTTGGCTCAGAATAGAAAAGAAAGAGATCTGTGTTAGAGAGACAAATCCATAGGTCAAATTGAAAAACTTGGAACATGAAAGTTGTGGGGAATCATTAATCCTACCTTCTCATCAAAGGAATTTGGATTTTGAAGGAACGAGCGCGAGTACATCTTGGATTTACACCGTCAGATCTGAAATATTGCGATGCGAAATTCTTCGGATGTGATGGATGAAAAGAGGTGAGGTTTGTCAGGATTGAAAGATTTCGATGAGATCTACAACTTTCGTTTTTTGGCCGAAGGCAAACAACGTTAAAAAGCGAAATAAGATTCGGGCATGTGTAGATTCGGGATTCCGAGAAGGAAAACTCATACCGCTGTGGCTCCACGAGTTTATATGGAGGTTTAGGACGGTAGAGAGATAGGTTTTGGAGTAGGGAACAAATAGAAACAAACGGAAGTCGATTTGGAGTTGTAGATTAAAAGTTACGAGTGTTTGAATAGAGATAGGTCTAGAAAACAGGTTTTTGCACGAATTTTAAAGCGCGCATGGGATCGATGGCTGCCTGTCCACTCGGTCAGTCTAAGTGGGCCGGCCCGTTAGGTTTTTTTTCTTTTTCCATTTTATATTTAATTGTTTCCCTCATATCTTTTGCATACGAACTCCAAATGACATGATTCTTGTTTCTAAAATTTTCTAAAATCGAATAGATCATTGCAGGATCATATTTTAATCTTTTTACTAGTTTGAAAGTAGTGGATTTATAAATCCTGGTATATTTCATTTTATTTATATCTTTATTTTTTTGTATTTATTCCATAACTTTTTCATAATAGCTCCAAATGAGCTCAATTTTGTTTCTAAAATTTTGTAATATTAATTGGATCTCTTTAGGCTATAATTATCAATAATTTATGCCTTAGCAACAGTGGGTTTTATAAATTCAATTTAATTACCTTTAGGAACATTTGGGAAATCAACTATAGCATTTAGATACCAGGATTTGGATTCAGTTTGTGAGAACTTTGCATGGATGTAATGAAATGCTTATGAATGCTTCATGATTTTCATTTTGAAATCTTGCACACCAATTCTACAATCCATAATCAATCCATGCCCTTTTGCCTATATGGCTACTTAGGTCATAACAAAAGAATATAAGATTTTGAATTCAAGGTTGAGAGGATTTTCTATTCAAAAAGTTTCTTCTCTTTGAGAATTTTCAACATAGTCAAACAATCAATCAAACTTATTTATTTATTTCACATTCCAAAATTAGGAGAATTTTGGGATGTGACAGACTACCACCCTTAAAAGAAATCTCGTCCCGAGATTTGGGAAGGCTAGAAAGAAAGAAAGGTTCGGGATCCATTCGGATGCTACCGCCCTTAAAATAAAATTGACTAGGATATTTCTCGAGGATTCACTTAGCTCAGATTGGTTCTCCTTTAGACTTTTATTGGCACAATGTCTCTAGCACATTCTAAACATCATGATTGATAGTTTCCGAGAAAGTACTTCTTAAACTAGCAAAACTCTCATGGTGGGAAAATAGGGAACGTTTACTTCACGGTGCCCATAATTCACGGTTTGGATTCATCCTTACCGTACATTCCTATGCTTAGCAATGGATGCTTTTAGAAGGGTGTAACAATATACCATTCTAGGGTTTAGGCTCAACGTCAAATCTCTGCTAAGGTTGAAAAGGGCACTCAAGATTCGCAAAGCCAACAGTACAAGAGCAAATAATAAGAGTAGTAGGAATGGTGATCAATCCATCCTGCACCCAAATCATTACCCTGTATGAGGATAGGTGAATCACGTTTTTCTATCACTCGGGCATTCTCACTTGCCTTGAAGAATTTTTCCATGGGAACGAACTAATGCTCTATGTATACTCCCATGTATTCAATCAACAAAGCTACTACTAAAACTAAACTATCGATACTTCAACTTTCAGGTTGTGTAATCTACTACATAACATCATTTCAACACTTCATACTCCCACATCTCTTTTTTCCATTAGACAAAGCATTCTCCTTCCTAAATGCATTTTGTTGTCAAACCTTCCACTTAACACATCATTATATCTCCAAGGGTTCAAGATAGGGAAGAATAGATTCTATAGGAAAGAAACAACTAAGAAAATAATCCTACCCATAACTATATGAAGCAATCAATGTCACAAACAAGGAAACAATCATAAGGAATCAACACACAAGCAAACACTTGTATAATAACACTATAGGTGTATATACTTAGTAGTATATAACCACAAAATAGTTTGAAAGCACTGGGAACAATACTAGAGTAAAATAGAGCAACATATAAGCAATAAACAAAATCTGTCAAAACGGTACAGTAGACTTCACGAATTTTTCTGACCAGCCTAAACTCGTCACGAATTTTAGCCAATGTTTGTGCATGTACTACAGGTAATTACGCTCCAGATCCTATTTTATTAGATTTTTCTGAGTTACCAATAAAATGTGAAAAATCGAGCGGTATAACAGGTCAGGCAGAAAACTGCAGCAGTAATCCCACGAATTTCAATCAATTCACACCATTAAAATCATTTTAAAACCACACGAAAACTCCAGCAACTTTAGAGTTTCAAAACAACAGATCTTAAACAAGGCATCACACGATATGGTTCAGTACAAACAAGCAAGCAACCTATATTTTCATACCACATAAGTTGATAAGAACAATATGCTAACACGATCGCGATGATCTCCTAAAGAGATAGAACATGGTGGTCTAGACCTAACCAAACTTGATAAGATGTTTATTTATGTCATACTATTTGTTCTTTTACTTAGCTAACTCTCATATAGGTATCATAAGAATGGACAACTATAAATGTTTGAATAGGAAGAGGTTCTAGAAAAGATAGATAAGGAATATAAGAACTCTAATAAATAGAAAATATGATTGTTCTCATAATAGAGGTCTTCTATTACTAATCCATATCTAAGGTCACGATCCTATAGTCAACACACAGATCTGATACCATACTGTAATACCCTCGCCTGATAAGGCTGAGTTCATGTGTATAGTGCCAATCCCTGGATCGGTTCACTGGCACACATAGTACAAAATGATACCAAATATAACTGTGCATCATAAATACAACGAATATGATCGAGAATTTACATTATTTATTCAAGTACACAGCGAAAAACGAATACAAGGTAGATCTCCATCCTCCAAATGTGCCACAGGCGAACAATTGTTGAGTGGAGTCTCGCGACCTATGAACGATCACTCAGATACGATATAACCTGCAACATGAAACGTTGCAGCCACGAATGGTCAATACATTGAATGTATGGCAAGTAGGCTAAAGTGGTTAACAATAGATCTATCAACTACATGCTTATTTGGCCAAGTGGAGTTCAGGCTCATTCGCATAAAGCAACAATTTTATCCTAACATTTGTAACAAAGTAGTTTTCCAATACGATAAATAGGACACTCTGGTTCACTCCCAGGTGCTCCTACCCAATTATGTTCACCCAACAAGTTTTAAGTAATTAAGAAATAAGCATGAGTGAGAAATATCATAGCATCAGTATCAGGTCGCTCAAATTATCCATAACCGGGGACACGGCTAAGCACTTAGTTTATACACCCTGCAGGGGTTAGTACACTTTACCCATGTGACTTGGCCAGCCCAGCTCGTACCACCACTCTCATATTGGGTGATGATAGGGAGAAGTCCAAGAAGGAACCGTTCGGGAAGTAGCTCCCCAAACCCGACACGCACCGGTTCAACCTACACTATTCTACATCTCTGGATACGTGGGTTCGAGTTACCACAACCTACTGAGTCCAACCAATCGCCCATTCCATTATTGGCACATGGTTGTACACGTAAGTTACCAAATAAAGAAACCAATCCTTTCTCAGTGTCCTGGGCGGCATTCCCCACCATAAATCCACACTCGATGACCCAATCAATGCCATTCCACCCAGGTGGTTCATTAAAACATAGTTTGTCATTTAGCAAAACATAAGCCTTTCAAAACATATAACTTTTCATGATGTGATTCCCTTCCTCGTCTAAATAGCATAGCTAAGCAATCTACCAATACGATGGCTCGTAAACAAGGAATACTAGGGAATAATATAGGATATATCATAGCATATACACATCAATTCCTACAGATGCAATTCTACAAAAGCATCTACAATGCATAGGAAAACAATAGGACATTTATGACCAAGATAGCACCACTTGCCTTTGTTGTAGATGTAGTCGATTAGATAATCCTCACAATCCTCATAGATATAATGGTTTCACTCGTCATAACCACAATACGTGCAATCATAGTAGTTGCAATCACACACGTTGCACTCCTCGCAATCTATCGATCAAACAATTGCATACAACATAAATAATAGCACATAGAGATCAAACAAATGCAACAAATGCAAGTATAACAATTTAATAAGTCACAATGGTTGTTATTTTAGTTCTCTAAACAATACTGAAGTATGTGATGCATGAAACAGACCAATTAATGAAATGGAGTACTTGTTATTAATAATTACTTTCCAATATAGGGTTTTTAATAGTTCTGTTGTAACGCCTATTCTAACTGTCGAATTAAACTTGTTTCTTGTTTTACTGGATAGAGGACGTTAATACATAAACTGGTTCTACTCTTTCTTGTGATTCCAGGGACATATTATTTGTAATTTTCTGAGCAGTATATGAATTACTATGATTTTAATACTCCAAATAACCCATTAATCTATTTATTTAATTGCTGCGAAACCTTACAGTATTTGCCTAAACCATTTGCATATTTATGATCTACATGGAACCAGCTTTCCATCGGTATATCATTTATATTTTTGTAACAAGCAATTAATTTACTATGAATTTAATAATATATAAAGCCATTAAAACTAATTAAATTTCTACGGGGTAAATAGTGGGAAAAATCTGGATCCAACCAGATATTATTAATCTACATTATAGTAGCTTCAATTTGATATATTGTTCATATTTTTCGGAGTTACAGATAATTTTCTATGAATTTATTAACCTAAAAGACCATTAAAACTAATTAAATCATTACAGTAAGTACGTACCGTAAAGGTTGGATCCATTCTGATAAGATGATTCTACGTAAAATTATCTTCAATTTTATGTATTATACGCAATTTTTGGATGTTGTATGAATTTTTAATGAATTTTACAAGTTAGATCTATAATGTTGTTGCCTGCCAAAACCCACCGGCGAGCAGCGACTGGCAACATGGAGAGCCGGGAGGCTCCCAGGACTGCTGGTGGGCCCTGGTCCCTCGGGCGACGGCCCGCAAAAACTCCGGCACACGTCCTGGCTTGGTTCGAGGGCGTGCCACCTGACCTATACCTGGTCAGGAAGGTGAAGGATTGCTCCGATTGATTTCCTGCATGATAAACAAGTATACGTAAAATTCGAGCCGTAATCGGCTCCCAGGTTTCCCTGTAAATCGGCTCCTAAAGCCGATTGCCCCATGGTTCTGCGTTAGATTTATGATAACATGGGGTTTTGCTTGATCACTACAAGTTAAATCGATCTACGATAGTCTAATGTTTTCACCACGTAACTGGAACATCCTACGCGTGATTGAGCCTGGTACGTACAAAAGATGAAGAATATTAACCCTAGAGGAGGCCTAATAACCAACGTAAAGCCAATTACCGGAACATCCTCTCTAGAACGAATAAGCCACGTCCTTATGCATTACTGGATCGTTCAACCCGTTTGTAAGGCCTGATTACGTAGATATTAAACTAAACCTTGACGAACAAGGCACAACTATAACAGATCGAATCGACTAAATAAAGATCAAGCAAGGTGCTACCCTTGCACTTTGGGAAAAGGTGCAAGGGTAGCGAGATAGCTAGAGGTAGCATAACTTCGACGATAGTAATGAAAAAGCACCGATGCTAGCCTCAAACAATCTATGATAATGGTATTACTCGCCATCAACAACGCTTCAGTACGAGTAAAACCAGGTAACGATAGATATCGCCTAGATCGCAAGATGCGATCTAGGCACATGGCACTTACCCGAAAGAAACCCTAGAAACAAGGGGTGATGGCGTCGAGATTGTGTTTGTTGTGAACGTGGTTGTTGTTTTCTCTCAATAACCCTAGGTACATATTTATAGTCCGGAGACTCTCTACTTTTGGAATAACTCTACAACTCTATCTTTACTTAAACATAAACGGAACCTAAACAAACACGAAACCTACTATGATACAAGATACACGGGCAATTTAGCCCAAATCCACACACTAGGCCGATCCAACAACTCGTTGAATATACATATCTTCCAAGCCCATCTTGATCACGGCCCATCTCCGTCTCTAGCCAAAATACGGTGGTAACACATGCCCCCCTGGTTTTGGCAATGATAATTCCAAAACCACTCTGTGTGTTTTTTCCTCTTCTTCTCCTCTTTTTTTTATCGGGTTGCGAGATGTAATGCGTAAGTGGCAGCAGACTGCCACGCTACCCCTTCATCATGATGCCCTGTCTTCTCAACTCCTGCGCAGTGCATGATTTGACGATTTTGGCAGTGCAATCTGGGGAACCGATATGGCATTGAACCGTCTTTCCACTATTCCCCTTATTTAAATCAGCCTGAACAGTTCACAGCCCCCATCTTCCTCCAGTTGCCAGAAAACCCTCTTCCTTCGCCGAAAAAACCCTCTTTCTTGCCATGGCCTCCTCTGCTTCCTCCGGCGCGTCTTCCCATGCTTCCAACTCGATGAGCGACCGAGAGCCGACGCTGCACTCACGATGGCGGCAAGATACCCTCGCCCCACAATGGTGGGACGAGAGGGGTTGGGACTTCGCTGTCTGGTCGGAGGACGACGCCTCCATGACCGACGGCGAGGAGGACCTGCAGTTCCTCGCCAATGGGGAACTGGAGGAGGACAGCGCCGATGACGCCATGTCCTGGGACGGCGCCGACTCCTCCGAAGAAGAGGAGGAAGAGGAGGACACCTCCTCCGAGGAGTACCAGCCGGTGAAGTACTTCCGCACCGGGTCCAGCGAGGACGACGACGACGAGGACGAGGAGGCCCCTGCTGACTTCTTCGGCAGCAGCAGTGAAGACGACGCCGGTAGCAGCGCTGAGGATAGCGCTCAAGACGGCAGCGACGGCAGCGACGACGACCTCGGCTTAGATTAGGAACCAGTAGTAGTAGCCGTAGTAGTAGTAGATCCCCTTTTGTAATCCGTCAGTCGCTTGTAAGCAATCTACTTTTGAATGAATGAATGAAAAAATCCGTTTCTCGCAGATTGTCCTTCCGCCCCAATTTTATCGATAACATAAATAAGTCGATACTCCAGGAGCCGATAGCAACGCATCGGCTTTCACCTTATCATGTTCTCACAGTCAACCAAGCTACAACTCAAAGAGCCGATGCACATCAACTTTCCCCAAATTGTTGACAAGGTCAACTCAGCCGCATATTTAGGCAAACCCAAACGGCCACCTCCTAGCCCAAAACGGTAACCTACGGCTCTCTTCAAAAAGGGCGTCCTAGATCCCCAACTGTCCACCAACCAGATCGAGCTCACAGCAACAAGAACCCTCAATCCTCAATCTGCACAGATCCATCTCCGCCGGCAAACCAGATGGCAGAATCGTCCAACACCAATCCAGAGGTCTCCGGTCTGAAGGTACGCTTACCCTTCGCGATCCGAACGATGTAAGAACTTGATGGCGAACCTGAATTAATGCCTTTATGCCTTTATTCTTATTAAATTTTCTAGGTTTCGTACATCCTGCCCGCATCCTTCTCTCTCAAATTCTCTGTCTTGGCCTCGTCTGATCCAGTCCCATCTGATTTCTTGCGAAGCAAATAGAATCCCCTTCGTAAGCCAAGACTTAGATCTGAACTCTTGGGCCGACTGTTTGCGAGCCTGGCCTAATCCCCCTGAACATTGGGTTTCTTGGTTTAGTAGAGTAGCTAGAGCTTACCAATCCCAATGGGAAACTTTGGGAATAGCCGATGCCTTGCATCTATCGTTGTCTCCTCTTGAGAAACACGAGAATCTTCTCAAAACCATCGGCTACTTCTGGTCTGATGCTCTGAATTGTTTTATGTTTGGCCATGGCCCTATGTCACCAACCTTGCTAGACGTGGTGATGATTACTGGTCTGGATGTTACATCACCCAGCCCTTCTGCTTTCAAACTGACCACAGTCCCCTACAAACTGTCCTCCAAAACAGACTGTACAAGCTGGGGTGCTTATCTCCAACGCCATATGAAAACAAAGGGCCCTGTTTCAGAGAAAGAACATACAGCCTTCCTCAACTTCTGGCTAGAGCATTTCATCTTCTGTGGCCCTTCCCTGGCTCCCACCAAGAACTATCTCTCCTTGGCCTACGAACTGGCCAAAGGTACTCAACTTGGCATCGGCAAACTGTTCCTTGGAGAGGTCTATCGATATCTCCAGTTGATGTCTGTTAAGCTGTTTTCAGGCATAGCAATCAGAACAGGTGGACCTTGGTGGTTCATCCAGCTGTGGGCTCAGCTGTACTTCCAAAACCGCATCCCAGACTTCCCCCTTCTGGCGAGCTGTTCTTTCCCCGATGTTAAAGGGAAGCAAATCCGATGCACCAGCTATGGCCAAGCTTTGTATCGACTGCCAGGCAGTAAACTGACCCCTCAAGAGGCATCAAAATGGTTCAGTATCTTTTTCCAAGGCCTGGACAACCCCAACTTCTTCCCTTACATGGAAGAAGCAGAACACTTTGAGAATCCACTCTCCTTCAGGCTGGACAATTTTGCCGATGACACTAGCACTCGGCAACTCTTTTCCACCGTTATTCGTCCCTGTTTCCTTCCAGTTGGCATGAGCACATCCAACCGGATAATCAAACCTGGTATGCAATTCTACCGATCGTGGTGGCTCGTCAATTCGGCCTTGGGCAAGTAGCTCCCCACTTCTTTCTTCATCAACTTACGGAGTGTAGAGCCGACCTGCCTGATCCTCTCACCAGTCAGAGGTGTTACTCTTTCTTCGATGCTCTGCCCATCCCTATTCCAAACGACCTCACTTTTTCTTCGTCAACTGATGGCTTCGAAGACTAGTGGATGATGTGGAAAACTCATGCCTTCAGGAGGGCTCTGGGACCGTTGTTGAAACAGCTTGACGCTAACTACGATATCCCCGTGGAACAGGTACCACTACTGCAAATTCCCTTGATGCAGCTTGCAATTGATCCTGTTACTAATTCATTCTTCTCCTTGCAGCAACAAGATGGCCCTGAGCCAACACATAGCGACGGATCCCTCTTCGAGTTCTTCCCTCCAGCTCCTGTGGTTCTTTTCTGCAAAGACTCGCCGCCTCTGAAAAAGGTTATAATGCAGAAACAGCCGATAGCCCCGCAATCGGCTTCGAAGAAACCAGCAATTCCTAAGTCAGCCGCCCCTCGAGTCCCGACTAAAACTAGAACGATGGTGAGAAAGGTAGCTGCTAGGAAGACCTTGAGGCGCCGGAGCCCTTCCCCAGACAGCTCGCATGTAAGCTAATTCAGGCATTGATCGAACCTCGTCATTCTTCTATTCTTGCAAAAATGTTTACACTTACTGGTTCCCCTCTTGTACAGGCTTCCGTTGAAGATACCTCCAGTGAGGATACCCAGTTTAGTCGAGGAGAACTGGGCCCAGCGGATTCCGAGAGAACCATCACACCGAACCAGCCAGATTCACCACCATCGGCTTCCAGAAAAAGGTCGGCTCCTGAACCTGCTGCCCCCCGAGCACCAGGTGAGGCGGGGTCATCTGCGGGTCCTAAGAGAGCTCGTAAAGGACAACAAGCTTCTTCGTCGAGCCAGGAGGTTTCAATAACCACCGTCCCCACCGTCCTTCAATTCTTCCTGCTTGTTCCCTTTTCGTCTGCCAATTTATCGTTATTTATACCGCTGAGAATACCCTTCATGCAGATGACTGGCGTCTTCGGCGAGACAGCTGAGGCAGTGCCAACGCCGGATCTGGGAACCCCGGAAGGTGTAGGTGAAACGGCTACCAATCTCGTCCAGCCTCCAGCAACCACACATGACCCGATGGTCTCCTCCTCGGCTATCCCCTTGACTTCAGGAGAGGTACGTTCAGGTTCTTTCGGTTCATTTTAGCATGTTTGGACGAGATACTAACGCTTTCCTGGCTGCCAGAGTTGCGACCCTTCAAGTTTGCTGTTGTTTGACCCTGAATCCATCGAACCAACTCCCTCTGTTGCTCCCGCTGAGCCACAAGCTGGGGCCACTCTACCTCAATTTCGGCGTCTTAAAACCTTGTTGTCCTCCCCGATCGAGGAGTTGATCGAGGGCTCTGAGGAAGTGAAGAGCGCCCTTGCCGAACTCCAGGGCCATCTTCCAGTAGTATTGCAGGTGAAGCTTTGGGCAGTTGCAAATTTGTCCTTCTTCGGGCCACGGGTGAGGTCAGCTCGTGAAAGGATCAACCTGCGCCATGCCCAACATCCGTTGAAGGCCGATATTGCAGGCAGATGTCAGCAGCTCAACGAGAAGAAGGCGTCCCTGGATGCTAAAACGGATACCTCCGTCAGTACCGCCGAGCTCGCATCCTTGAAAAGGGAGTTGGAAGATCTTGAGGAGAAGGTCCGGGTGACTAAACAGCTCATTCGTGACAAGGAAGAATCCAAAGTCCGTTCCCAAAACGAGGCGGAAGGCCTCAAAGCTCAACTGAAGACCGACCGGCATATACGTGCTCGAGCAAGCAGCTGGTGAAGGGCAAGGATGCAGATGACGAAGCTGAGATCGCCGAGGTGGATCATGTCCGTACTGACGCCCTCCATGCCTTCGAAGAATTTCTTCAACAGCTGAACTAGCATCTGTTTGTAACATGTGTGAACCTTCAGAGTCGATGACCGTGCATCGGCTATGTATTTTGCTTTTATTCGGCTGATTTTCAGAATCGGCCCCCCCATATTTTACTGTCCAACATCCCTCACGAAATATTTCTTGAGATGTTGACCCAGGGATTTTCTTTCACTGCTCCCACACCAGATCACCCACGTGGAACACCTTCGTCTTTGTTTCTTATCCGTTTAGGTGCCCCCCGAGCCGAATCCTTCAAGTAATTGGAGATATCGGCTCACCAGACGTCTGCTTCGGGAATTGTACTCAACGTTTACAGCCTAGCACATTCTTGCTGATAGATGTTGGTCGTGACTTATCCCCAGGACCAATGTCGATCTCTTCTAGCTCATCAGCGGATGTAAACCCGTACCCTAGCTTTCCGTCACCTGTCAAATCGACGCTAAACACAGGGCAAACGGTGGGTGAGGACAACAAAAATAATTTGGGCCGATCGCTTGAATCGGCCCCCTTTTTGCTTGCATCAGTCAAGGACGGTTTACACCTCATTATTTTACAGTGGCAGAGCATCTCTACTTTCACTACATGAGCCGCTTGTCGATGATCGCTGCTTTTTATTTTTGTGGCGATCGCAGGATCGGCCGTACCTGATGATCGTGGGCTTTTCTACTGTAAGGCCGTGGATAAGACCAGCCTCACCCCGCTTTTTGTAGCTTCAATACGCCGCAGCCGTCTAGATTGATTCCAGATCGGCTCTTGGTCTTCGCTTCCCGACGCTCATGCCAGCTATGGAGATCTTGATAGAATCGTCGTGGATGACCTCCACTTCGTCTCCATCCCACCGGATCGTGCATCGATGCATTGTGGACGGATGCAGCAATTAGCGTGAATCCAATCCTTCCTAGCAAGACAGGTAAGTGCTCTTGCTGTCCACGACGAAGAATGACGTGTACGGTTTTCCTGCCCACCGTCAAGTCCACGCTCGACGCCCTATGCCTCAAGACCGACCGTTGAAGTCGCTCAACGTGACGTTGGTCTTGATCGATCTGCAGTGGAGCGTCCCAAACGTCGTAGCATGGAGTATGGCATGATTTTGATCGCCTCGGTGTCCACCAACATCTTGCCGACAGGTTGCCCATTGATGTAACCTCGCAGGTGTGGCTTTCGATGTTTGTAACCCTTCTCACATGGCTTTTCAAAGATAACCGCCGTGGGCGCGATCAACCGTGCCACGGGTAGCTCATCGGTTCTTGGCGCAGAATTCGATGGAGTACGAACACCATGTTTGTGCCAGCCGATGTCTTTGCATCGGCTTTTACCGGTTTGGGGCGCCACTCTTTCCTGGTCGGGCGGTCTTCCGTTTCCACAGCCTGCCTCACTTTGACGGCCAGATCAGGCCGTGCTTTCTTCAAAGCGTGGAGATACTGCGCTTCAGCTTCCTCTAAGTTACGCAGCCGCTGCACTCTACGCTTCTGGGTGTGTCTGAGTCCGTCGGGGCACCACCTTGGACGGTGATACCTGTCTTCGTCCTTGTCATCCTTTGGCTTCTCGAGGTCTTCTGCTCGAGCGGACTCCCTGTGACGGCCCTGGGGCTGAAGAGGCCCTAGACGTTTGAATACTGACACTGGCCTCGTGTCTTCCTTTTGCTGACCGCATTGCAGGCGCTTGTCGATTGTAGGCAATCGGCTCATTCCTCGCCCAAGAATACCAAGAAAGGACAATCCCAATGCCCGATCGCCTTCCTTCTTTTTTCGACGCCTAGCAAGGTGCTCATACCTTCGTCTTTTCTGCGCCCGGTAACGTTGGTCATCTTGGCGCTCATACTTGTTAAGGAGATGCGAATGTGGCTTCCGATAACGCACTCCTCACTTGTTCCTCTCATATACCGTCATTGTGGCTGGGCCGGTCGCATGGACTAGCCTCCTTTCTTTCCTTGCCCGAGAGCGACCACCGTCCTCCTTATCGTGTCATGGTGGTACCCGACCGCCATATTAACGCCGAACGAGAAATCCGGCTTACGCCATGGAGCGATCGAGTTCTACCATGTTGACGCCGGGAAATGGGTTTGTGTCCACTTTCATGGCGAACTGCCCAAGGATCAGACGGCCTTGTTCTATCGCCATTTGGATTTGGCGGCGAAGCTCTTTGCACTCGTTGGTGGCGTGAGTGAACGAATGATGCCACTTGCAGTATGGTCTCCCGTTCATTTCCTGAGCCGTAGGGATTTTGTGGCCTTCGGGTAACCTCAGCTGCTTCTCCTTCAGCAGCAGATCGAATATCTGCTCAGATTTGCTCACATCAAAGTCGAACCCTTTCGCAGGCCCTTGCTGTTTCACCCATTTGCAGGCCACAGGATCTGCCCCCCGAGCCCATTCAGCTACGGCCACCTCCTGGTCTTGCGTAGGATCTTCTTCTTCTGCATCGACCAGGCTTATCGGACGTTTGAATTTGTCTTGGTACAACTCAGGGTGGCGTTGCTCATACATCGTCAGTTTCTGGGCCATGTGCGCTAATGAGTTGTATTCTACCTGGAACGCCAGATCCTTGATGGGTGCTGAGAGACCCAACACTGCCAAATGACCGCTTCCTTCTCGCTAAACGAGCCGAGTAACATCGGTTCTTGATCTGAAGCGCGGATGTACTCGGCTGATTTCTCGCCGCACTTTGTGCCAGTCTGCAATGCCGGCCTCGTAGCCTCGAATGGTACCGGATGTGGAACCTCTTCTAGTTGCTTCCGGTATGAATTGAATCAGTGGTAGTGAGGTGTACCACCCAAAGGCTGGTCTGTCGGAGATTGCGCAAATAATCTTACGCATCGATCCGATGCCGAAATCATGCCTAGTTGTGCGGTATCGGCTTATGTGCTCGATCGAGCTTGACCCTTCGACCAATGAACCTTGAGAACTCAGGAGCTTATACTTGGGTGGCAGCGAATCAGATCAAACTTCGTTGAGTACGGCTTTGAATAGCCGATTGTCCTCCTCTTCGCACGGTTTAACCGGTCCTCGTGATGGTACCGATTTGCTCCACGCTTGAGCTGTAGGGGCTAGATTCTCGTGACTTGTTCCATGGCATACTTGGCTAGCCACGCTTTGTCGGCGTCCATCCCAGCCATCGCTGCCCGGACCCGCCCCTTTGAAGATCCTGCCCGAACTCCTGCCAGTAAACTCGCGGTTGCAATCTGTTTGCGCGTGTCGTTATTGCAGTCCGGCACGTAGGCGCATGTATATCCGTGTGGGATCTCCTTAGGTGGCTCCAACAGGAATTGGCAATCGCCTGGGTCGCCTCCCGCCTTGTAGACGACGTAAGCCGCTGCTCCTGGCGGCTCTGGAGCGGCAAGTGCGAACGGGAGCTGTGGCCTGGTTTGGAGCGGTCTTTCTCCATGGTGAGTCCCTAAAGTAGGTCCCGACGGAGAGTACTGATGCTTCATGATCTCCTGAACTACGCGCACCGCGACCCGCTCGAAAGCGTTCACCAGGCTCTTAGAATGGCGGTGCAAAGAATGAGCCACCATGTAGTTGACTTCCCGTCAGGGCTCAGTGCGCTCCTCAAGGAAATGCAGATCCACCTCATTAAGAGCGCCCTGGGAGAACCCTTTCCACCGATGCCATGCGTCCTCCTCTCAAAAGAGCTGATGAGGTCTTCCTCGAAGAGGGCCTTGATCTCGTCGTGATGGCCTTGTGCTCGCCAGTGATCGTCGTAAGTGACCGGTCTGCTCTCCATCGCAGCGTCGGGTGTTGATGTAGACGTTGTTGAATGTCCCACCGGCGTGCGAATGTGTTGCCTGCCAAAACCCACCGCGAGCAGCGATCGGCAACACGGAGAGCCGGAGGCTCCAGATCGCCGGTGGGCCCTGGTCCCTCGGTCGACGGCCGCAAAACTCCGCACACGCCCGGCTTGGTTCGAGATGCCACCGACCTATACCTGGTCGAAGGTGAAGGATTGCTCCGATTGATTTCTGCATGATAAACAAGTATCGTAAAATTCGAGCCGTAATCGGCTCCTGTGTTTCTCAGAATCGGCTCCTAAAGCCGATTGCCCCATGGTTCTGCGTTAGATTTATGATAACATGGGGTTTTGCTTGATCACTACAAGTTAAATCGATCTACGATAGTCTAATGTTTTCACCACGTAATCGAACATCCTACGCGTGATTGAGCCCGGTACGCATAAAAGATGAAGAATATTAACCCTAGAGGAGGCCTAATAACCAACGTAAAGCCAATTACGGAACATCCTCTCTAGAACGAATAAGCCACGTCCTTATGCATTCTTGGATCGTTCAACCCGCTTTGTAAGGCCTGATTACGTAGATATTAAACTAAACCTTGACGAACAAGGCACAACTATAACAGATCGAATCGACTAAATAAAGATCAAGCAAGGTGCTACCCTTGCACTTTGGGAAAAGGTGCAAGGGTAGATAGCTAGAGGTAGCATAACTTGACGATAGTAATGAAAAGCACCGATGCTAGCCTCAAACAATCTATGATAATGGTATTACTCGCCATCAACAACGCTCAAGACGAGTAAAACCAGGTAACGATAGATACTGCCTAGATCGCAAGATGCGATCTAGGCAGCATGGCACTTACCCGAAAGAAACCCTAGAAACAAGGGGGTGGCGATGCGCCGAGATTGTGTTTGTTGTGAACGTGGTTGTTGTTTTCTCTCAATAACCCTATGTACATATTTATAGTCCGGAGACTCTCTACTTTTGGAATAACTCTACAACTCTATCTTTACTTAAACATAAACGGAACCTAAACAAACACGAAACCTACTATGATACAAGATACACGGGCAATTTAGCCCAAATCCACACACTAGGCCGATCCAACAACTCGTTGAATATACATATCTTCCAAGCCCATCTTGATCATGGCCCATCTCCGTCTCTAGCCAAAATACGGTGGTAACAAATGTGCAATGGACAGGTTGACTTTGTATGCTGACTGGGACTAGATGCTGACCTGACGATGACGTGGCATTGATAAGGAAGCTGTCGGAATGACGACATGGCACGCACCGGTTTGATTGGATCTCGACCGTCTGGATAGGATCTGGTGGCTAGAAGAAAAGATCGACCCGATTTTGGCTCAGAATAGACAAGAAAGAGATCTGTGTTAGAGAGACAAATCCGTAGGTCAAATTGAAAAACTTTGAACATATAAGTTGTGGGGAATCATTAGTCCTACCTTATCACCAAAGGAATTTGGATTTGAAGGAACGAGCGCGAGTACATCTTGGATTTACACCGTCAGATCTGAAATATTGTGATGCGAAATTCTCCGGCTTTGATGGATGAAAAGAGGTGAGGTCTGTCTGGATCGAAAGATTTCGACGAGATCTACAACTTTCGTTTTTTGGCGAAGGCAAACAACGAAGTCTAGATGTGTTAAAAAGCGAAATAAGATTCGGGCATGTGTAGATTCGGGATTCTGAGAAGGAAAACTCATACCGCTGTGGCTCCACAAGTTTATATGGAGGTTTAGGACGGTAGAGAGATAGGTTTTGGAGTAGGGAACAAGTAGAAACAAACAGAAGTCGATTTGGAGTTGTAGATTAAAAGTTACGAGTGTTTGAATAGAGATAGGTCTAGAAAACAGGTTTTTGCACGAATTTTAAAGCGCACATGGGATCGATGGCTGCCTGTCCACTCGGTCGGTCTAAGTGGTCCGGCCCGTTAGTTTTTTTCTTTTTCCATTTTATATTTATTTGTTTCCCTCATATCTTTTGCATACGAACTCCAAATAACATGATTCTTGTTTTTAAATTTTTCTAAAATCGAATAGATCATTACAGGATCATATTAGTAATATTTTTACTAGTTTTCAAGTAGTGAATTTATAAATCCTTGTATATTTCATTTTATTTATATCTTTATTTGTTTGTATTTATTCCATAACTTTTTCATAATAGCTTCAAATGAGCTCAATTTTGTTTCTAAAATTTTGTAATATTAATTCGATCTCTTTAGGCTATAATTATCAATAATTTATGCCTTAGCAACAGTGGGTTTTATAAATTCAATTTAATTACCTTTAGGAACATTTGGGCAAATCAACTATAGAATTTAGATACCAGGATTTGGATTCAGTTTGTGAGAACTTTGCATGGATGTAATGAAATGCTTACGAATGCTTCATGATTTTCATTTTGAAATCTTGCACACCAATTCTACAATCCATAATCAATCCATGCCCTTTTGCCTATATGGCTACTTAGGTCATAACAAAAGAATATAAGATTTTGAATTCAAGGTTGAGAGGATTTTCTATTCAAAAAGTTTCTTCTCTTTGAGAATTTTCAACATAGTCAAACAATCAATCAAACTTATTTATTTATTTCACATTCAAAAATTAGGAGAATTTTGGGATGTGACATTATCCCAGGTGTAAAAAGTTATCCATATTATTTTATTTTCAGAAAAGTGTATTAAATTGTTTTATTAATTTCAGAAAAGTTTTAAATATTGTAAATTCAATAACTAATAATCCATAAGCCAGGAAAATAAAAATAATATATCAAAATGTTCAGAAAAATTAGATCTACCTTTTAAAGCTATAATCATGCAATGTTTAGCAACTTCAATTGCAAGTTTAATTATAAGAAAAAAGTGACCCCTCTCATATGCCTCCGAGGTTTCTCCGAATTAGGGTTTACTCCCCACTGAACCCTATTTAAATTGTCATGCATGTTTTAGGGTTTCGTTTCAATACTATTTAACTTGTCATATCATCATCCTTGCTTTATCATAGCATCAATATCATGTGTTGATTGTTTCCCTTTCTTTCTGGCATTTGGTTCTTCCCGGTAGAATACGATATCGAGATTGAAGACCGAGATCAACACCATCGAATATCGACAAACAATATTTGACCAAATGTAATAAAGTCAAGTACAAGGCTTCTGAAGATCTGCTTATTGGTTATCAACGGGCAAAGGTAAGTGTAGCCCCATCATTATACAATCCTATAATTTCGGAAGCATGTCAATTCCTGCATGATGCATACGATTCCACTGTGCTCTTTTATCGACAGATAGAGTATCATGTCTATTGCATTACTCCCTTTGATCTTATATTACCCGATCCACTGCTCCTAGAATAACTAGGTTTGGCTTGTGTGCACTGCTAGAGCTTATATCTGTGTCGTGCTTAGCCATGCTTAGCTGTCAGTTCTGGTTCATCAAGATGATGTATCAGATGCAGAGAATCTAATATGATAGGAGAACATGATGAGATGAGATTAGTGGCAAAGGTTAAACATGCTAAGGATTGTTCGGGGGGCCACGGTGGGATGTGGTTTTTGTAGTCCCATGCTCGCCACCACTAGGACCCGAGTTCTTGCCTCTTGAACCAAGATGAGCGTACAACCACACGGGGCCAAGAAAACCTCTCAATTGACTAACTTGCCTAGTAGATTCCACGAGTCACATAGTTCACTACTAGGAAAATGGCTATAGGTAATCAGCACATCCGTGGCTCATATGGTCGAAGTGCCCCACATCTAAAACAGGCGCGGCTCACCTGTGGGCAGTGCCCTACTAGTAACTAGAACAACCGTGGAGAACATGGTCATAGTGCACCATAGATATGTGTGGGCCAGGGCCCTGTTGGCCGCATGCCGCATACCCGTAGCGCACATGGGGGAGGTTCGCTACGGTTGTTACGCTTAACCGTGGCGCACATGTGGCAAGTGCGCTACGCCTATGTGATGCCCCCTATGCTCCTTAAATGGGTATAAACATCCGTGGCGCACTCTGGCATGTGCGCCACGGTTGTGATTATTCCATGTGGCGCACTAGGGTCATGTGCGCCACGGATGTGTCGACTAGTATTTTTTTGACAGCTCCACTTTGTGCGCATGTGTGATCATCCACCACCCCACACTTCACTTTCCCCTTCTTCTTCCTCCTTAGATCTAGTCGGGATCCTTCTCCTTCCCACCTCAATTTATCCGCTCATTCACCATTTTTAGCATGTAGAACTTGCCTTGGATGTTACATACATATATAGGAAGCTCTACGGTCTCTCATCTCCTTCTCCGGTCTCGCGCGCACCTCTCCTTTCCATCTTCTCGCGGTCGGTCTCTCATCTCGGTAAGTTGTCCAAGTAAGGATGTGTTCATGTGTATATGGATGATATGCTCATATGTATGTAGATGATCGATGCTCATGATGTGTGTATGTAGAGGATCGATGGTCATGTGTGTATATGGAGAGTATCGATGATGCTCATGCATGTGTGTATAGAGAGTATAATGATATGTTTATGTGTGTATGGATCGGTCTCTCTCTCTTGTGTTTGTGTGTGAACAAGTTGCCATTTGTTTTGCCAAAATGTTGATTCATTTCCATTTTGGCAAGACTTTGGCATTTCGCGAAGGTCCTAATTTTAGGATAGGTCATGCCAAAATTTTCTATCGACCATTGCATGCATGCATTGATTATGTGGTTCTAATAGACTTCTAATTGTACTGTGTACACCGTGCAGGCAAAAATGGTGCTCATAATGAGCGAAGGCATTGTGGCTAGATTTTTGAAATGTGCGACGGTCGACATGATACGAAATAACAAGACAGAGATAAGATGTCCGTGCAGAAGATGCAAACTCAACTCGGTGATCGACCCAGATTCCGGGAATCTGCAGGCGCACCTGCTCCGCCATGGTTTCATGGATGGATACACTCATTGGATAAGCGATGACAAATACGATGGAGACGGTGAAGATGGGCAACATGACGATGATCATCACGGCGAGAACGGGCGAGATGATGAAGAGTCTCCGGGAGATGGTGAAGGTGCGGAAGCAGACCGGGATGATGATGATCTAGATGCCAGAGGAGTAGACGACGATGGAACAACGTCAGGATGGGTGCATGACCCTTATGTGCAAGAGCTTCTTCTCAAGAAGACGAGTAACGCCAGGGCTACCACTAGAGAGAAATCCAAGCTTGTGCAACTTGAGAAAGACGCGGTTACTCCATTGTATGAAGGATGCATGCCCGATGATACCCGGTTGAATGTAACGCTCAAGGCTATGGAGATGAAGGCAAAACACAAATTGAGCGACGCAAGCTTCGACGATATGATGGCATTCTGGCACGATCGTCTCCCGGAGGGGAACACGTGTCCAATTAGTATCGAGGACGCGAAGAAAATCGTTTGTCCTCTCGATCTACCGCATGTTAGATATCACGTATGCATCAACGATTGCATCATTTATCGGTGCGAGGACGAGAAGAAAACCACATGTACGGTGTGCGGCGTGAGTCGATACAAGAAAGGGAAGAAAGCAAGTCAAAAAGTGGTATGGTACTTTCCTATCACTCCTTGTCTGCAGTGCTATTTCGCGGACCCTAAGGAAGCGAAGCTCATGCGATGGCATGCGGAAAGGAAGAAGCCAGGAGATGACGATGACCCTGAAAAGGATGATCTGTGGACGCACCCTTCAGATGCTAGCTAGTGGAAAGCATTGGACCTCGAATTCCCAGAATTCGGTGGAGATTCGAGGAACATCAGGCTTGGTGCGAGCACCGATGGACTCAATCCGTTTGGTAGCCAAAGCAGCATGCACAGCACTTGGCCCATGTTTGTATGGATGTACAACCTCCCTCCATGGTTGTGCATGAAGAAGAAGTACATACAAATCAGTATGCTAATTCAAGGGCCAAAACAACCTGGTACCGACATCAATCTGTATCTCCGGCTGTTGAAAGAGGAGCTAGACACGTTATGGGAATCTGGAGCCAATACTTACAACGCCGTCGCACAAGATTATTTCACTATGAGAGCCGCGTTGGTCACTACGGTGCAAGACTATCCAGGTTGCGGGTATATCTCGGGGCAGGTTATCCAAGGATTCTGCGCATGCGTTAGGTGCATGGATAACACAAGCTATCTCCAACTATAGAAAGATCCAGGGTCTTCGAAAACCGTGTTCTTGGCGCACCGGAGGTGGCTCGGCAAGAATGATCCATGGAGAAAACGTGGAGACCTGTTCGATGGCAAATCCGAGACCCGAGGAATCCTAGAGCGTAGGAGCAGCAAAGAAGTGGAAGAGTTGCTGAAAAACTAGAAAGATTGTCCTAAGCCTAGAAAGAAGCGAAAGAGGCAGCAAGACAAGTCGTTGATGAAGGTATGAAAAACAAGGTCTGTTTTCTGGGAGTTGCCATACTGGAAGTTTCTCCACACGCCTCATAGCCTCGACATCATGCATATCATGAAAAACGTGTGCGAGAGTCTGGTCACCACCATAATCAACATGCCAGATAGGACGAAAGATGGTCCGAAAGCAAGGCACGGCCTAATATTCATGGGTATCCGGAAGGAGCTTCACGGAGGACGCACTACTCCTGATGATCAGGAAGATGGCGATGATCATGAGTCGGAGACGACACAATGTCGTCGGAAGGGTAAAAAGTTCAAGAAGAATGAATATTACTGCCGTCCTTCTTGCTTCACTCTAAGACAGGATGAGATCAAACAGTTTTTCAAATGCCTTCTAGGAGTCAAATTTCTTTACGGCTACGCGGGCAAGATAAGCAGATACCTAGACGAGGCGAAGCAGAGGTTCAGTGGCATGAAGTCTCACGACTGTGTCGTGCTAATGACGCAGGTACTTCCGGTTGCACTAAGAGGGATAATAGACGAGCACGTCCGTGAAACGTTATTTGGCCTCTGCAAGTTTTTCGACGTCATCTCTAGGAAGTCGATTTTCGGGAATCAGCTCAGGAGGCTATAGGAGGAGATCGTGGTGATACTATGCGAGCTTGAGGTCTACTTCCCGCCCGCATTCTTCGACATTATGGTGCATCTGCTGCTCCATGTCGTGGAGGACATCGTCCAACTCGGGCCGATGTTCCTCCGCAGCATGATGGCGTTCGAAAGGATGAACGGACAGATCAAAGGATACGTTCGCAACAGGTCCCGTCCAGATTGAAGCATAGCCAAGGGCTTTCTGGCCGAAGAGTGCATCTCTTTCTGCATGAATTATCTAGACATCGAGAACCCTGTCGGTCTTCCCGTTAACAGGCACCTTGGCAAGCTTGGCAGATCTGGTCACCGAGAGGGTCGTCGCATACTGCATGCAGACTTTGATTTTCGACACGTAGACTTTGATCGAGCAAACCTCATCGAGCTACAGCATTTAGAACTGGTCGATCCTTGGGTACAGAAGCACAAAAGGTTAATCGAGAAGAAGTACAATGACCGGGGCATACAGAGGATGCAGGGAGAAATAATCAAAGAGCACAACTCAGATTTCACGCGTTGGTTTAGGCAGACGCTCCTTGATAATACCCCGCGATCGCATTCTTCTGACACGGAAAATATCATATTGACCTTGTCACAGGGACCGATGCAAAACCTGGTGACCTATCAGGCGTATGATATTAACGGCTACACATTCTACACGGAGGAAAAGGACAACAAGTGTGATTATCAGAACTCAGGCGTAACGTCGGAATTCTACACCGATGACAACATGAAGGAAAGATTCTACGGAAGAATCGAGGAGATCTGAAGCTCGACTATTGTGGAGAAAAGGTGCTGATGTTGCGTGTCAAATGGGAAAAGAGCGTCGAAAGAGAAGACCGGTATTTCACAACCATGGTTATACCCGGAGCAGCCAAATCCAAGGCCGCCGGTGCAAACGTGGCCGTGAAAAATGAACCGTGGGTACTAGCTACCAAAGTGGACCAATGTTTTTTCATTACCGACCTGACAAAGACTAGTTATGTTGTCGTGAGGAGAGGAAAAAAGAAACATCATCGGAATGGATGGAGTCACCAACGAGCAAGACTTCGACCAGTACGACGATCCAAAGATTGAAGATGATGACGACTACAATGCAGCAACATACATCACAAGAAGAAAAAGGACAACCCTACCCAAAAAAGGTAGCCCGTTCTAAAGAAGAAACATTAAAGTGCCAGGGCTAAATTATTCAACCGCGACAAAGAAGGGAAAAAATATTGTAAAACACTAGCTCAAAAAATATTGTAAAACGTGTGGTCGAAAAAGATTGCAATATTGATGGACAAATTATTATGAAATTTAGTTATACTTTGAATCATATTTGTACCACTTTAATGACATATATTATCACTTTTGGGCATTTTTGGAATATTTAAAAGTATTTTAAAAACAAAACAAAATTTCTATGGCATATATCACCACTTTTGGGCATTTTTTGGAACATTTAAAAGTATTTTTAAAATAAAAATAAAAAAGTGGGGCACCAGGATTCGAACCTGGGTGCTCACAAGTTTAGAATAGAGCAGTGGGCAGAACCAGTGGGATAAGACAGTGCTAGTGTTAACTAGTAGGGTGGCCGCTCTCTTATCTGACTAGTCTAACCCACTTAGGCGTAGCGCACCTTGGCCAAGTGCACAACGGTTACCCGTAGCGCACTTGGCCAGGGTGCGCTACGCCTAATTGGGTTGGACTAGTCAACCACTCCATGTCCGCCTCTCTCATCCCCATCTCAGACACCACATCGAGCCCCTCCGCTGCGCTCTCGATCCGCCTTTGTGCTCTCGATCCGCCAACGCGCCGCTGCCAATCTGTGGAGGAGGAGGAGGCCCGCGCCACTTGTGGAGGAGGAGGCTCGCGCCGCTCAAAGAGGAGGAGGCCCGCGTCGCTGCCGATCCGTGGAGGAGAAGGTCGCCGTCGCTCGAGGAGGAGGAGGCCGCCGCCTCGCCCACGCGCTCGTCGTCGTCCTCGTCTCAGAGGAGGTGAGCTTTCTCCCCTCTGTCCCTCTCTCCCCTCTCTGCACCCAGGAACTAGGCATTTATTTTTCTTTGTTTCTCTCTGGTAATTAGATGGATCACAGTCGGTATTGTTTGCATCTTCATTTGGATTCAGACAAACTCCTTTAGCACATAGTAATAGGAAAATTAGCACAATGGCTGGCTACATTTAGTAATGAAAGCTATAAAAATTTACTGCTAGAATAAAGGTTCCCATGTGTTTCAAAAGGCAAAGAACTTCATAAGACAAAATAAACTGAATTTCCAGAAGAACATATACTACACATTCTGTGAAAAAAAAAGCTGATGCAATTAACAAAGCAAAAATTTCCTTCATTACTAATTACTATACACAGTAAATGTGCAATCTTCCTTTTATATTAAGAAAGCCAGGAAGTCCAGAAAGATGGAAAACATTTTGGCGAAAAATAAAGATGGAAAACATTTTGGGGGAAAAAGAAAGAAGAAACATAAACTATACCCACAAGTATGTTGCTTCTGTTTTCATTTGTGGCTGAATTGAGTTTTCTCTATAGCTATCTTAGGACTAGCACCCTAAACATCCTTGCTAAGTACTTCTATGTACTGTATATTGCTACTGTTGAATGCTGGGTTCTAACACCCTAAGTACTAGTGATGGTGATGCATGGAATTTGGGTATATGAATATATGTGTGTTCTGTTGAAATGGATCAGTGGATGGATGTCACATTTCTGTGCCTCTTCTTGCTATTTTATGGTGTAACTTGTTCATTTGAGTTGATGATGATCATCCCACCAATATATATATGCTAGTTAGTAGAAGTTGCTGCTTCCTGATGGAAACATGGCTTCTGTTGGAATAGATAGCTTCCAGATTTTTATGTGCCTCTGATTACTATTTGCTAGTGCCACTTTGTTTGTTTCACTTGATGATCATCATCCCAGCAATCTCCTGAGTAGTTCCTCCTGCCAGATATGCAGGGATATGGGTTTTACAATTCTTTGTCAATGTTTGTATTATGTTCTGTGAGCTTGGTTCTTGTCTTGGTCTTTTATGTTTTGATTTCGGCTGAGTTGCTCAGGGCAGCAGCATTGGTTCTTGACGTAGAACCGCTGCTCAGAGTGGCTTCAGGGTCCTGATGTTTAGTCAGGTTACTTCCCTGGACATCCTCTCGGTTGGATCTAGCCAGCCGGGGGTGTTCTGTTTGTACCTGTAACTTTGTATCTCAGTTCTCTGAGAGGCATACGCCGATCATGTAATGTGCATGATCAGCCATTGTCACATACTACTAATATGTGATCACAGTCACACCCGATATGGCCAGCACTAGCTCAATGCTGCATGTTGAATGACATTTCTGTTACACGGACACTCCATATGCAGGGAGTAATAAAAACAGTACTTACAGAGTGGTTTTGGTGATAAATCTACATGGAAATGATGAAGTGTTGTCATAATTTGCATGTTGTCATTTGATATCATCAAGCATTAGTTAAGTTATGAGATAGTTGTTTGGAAGCTAGCACTTGGTTATGATCAGAAGCACTTGGTTATGGTGTATTCTCATTTTTGTTATTGTTGTAGAACTTGAAATTGTGCTTGTGCTTGTACGAAGCACTTTATTATGTCGTGTATGCAGGTTCTTATATGAAATGAGTCCCGATTTTTGCCGGAATGTTGATTAACTTCCGTTTCGGCAGAAATCGGGCACTCCTAGTTTAAGAAAATTATCAAAGGTCATGCCGGATTTTTCTGTGCATTTAACTAATTATTTGTTTTTTATTAGTGCAAAGATGTGTGACAACGACGAGGATGGATGTTCTAAGCGCATCAGCGCTGGAGGAGAACTCAGACCTCCGAATAAACAATTGACATTTTGGGAGGCGGCCCAGCGGCTAGAAGACGATGAAGAATACCATCCTTCGGAGAGCGAAGATGATGAGATGGAAGACACGAAGGAAGAAGCCGAAGGAACGGCGGGTGATTAAACCACTGATGGCGGCAACGGCACAGGGAGTGGTAGCAATCCTCCTATGAAGAAGAAGAAGCCGAAGGAACGGTGCCCGAACACGGTCGGCACCATCAGGGAGGAAATTATTGAAGTGAGCCCAACAGGGGTTCCTTTGGATCCCGACCTTGTCTTCAAAGGGTACGGTGGGAAAGTGGCGGCGATCACCCGGACAACCATCTCGATCAACACCGAGAATCTCCGGCATAAAGATAATGGCCACTTGCGCACACTCCTCTTCGAGAAGCTGCACGCAAGATTCAAGTTCCCCGCTGAGTGTCGGAACACAAATTATCATGGGAACAAAGTAAACAAATCCTCCCTCACAAAGATGAGCACCGCCCTGGCCAGCTGGAGAACCTGGATAAAGAAGAAGATCTATAAAGATGGCAAAAGTCTCGAGGAGATCTAGAAGATTGACCCGCAGATCACCGAAGATCAGTTCCGGGAGTTCAAGGATAGGTGTGAATCCGAAAGAGCCCTGGCCAATAATAATCAGGGAAAGGTGCTGCAGGCGATGAATATAGGTCATCACCATCTCGGATCTGGTGGATACAGAACCGTGGAGGCCAAATGGAATAAGGAGGACGAAGAGTATAGATCTAAGGGGATAGAAAACCCCTTTGCGAAATTCAAACCCGGGCAGGTTCGAAACTTCATCAGGGCCCGTTACCATGTGGACCCAAAAACCAAAAAACTCACCGCGGATCCTGCGGTGAAGGATTTCGAGGAAATTGTGGTAAGTAATCTAATTACCACGGATCAACTCGATTGCATTCTAATCGATGAAGTCTAGTTTCTAAACGATTCACTGTTACTTCTTCTGCAGGAGGAGGAAATTGTTGCTAGTCATGGATCCCAGGGTTCCTCATCCCAGGGGTCGACGGCGGCCACC
This sequence comes from Avena longiglumis, assembly GCA_030063025.1. NCBI lineage: Eukaryota > Viridiplantae > Streptophyta > Magnoliopsida > Poales > Poaceae > Avena > Avena longiglumis. The sequence continues at coordinate 226,875,684 of CP125973.1, forward strand.
CGGTGGGATAACCCTTTTAGCAGGGCGATGAACCGGGCCAAGAAAATAGAGCCGGTAACAAAGAAGCCGTCGTCGGCTGGCCATCTGGTCGGCCTCGGGGGTATTGGGTGGATCATTTTGGTCCACCGCCGAGGACGCGTGTGGCGCCGTCGGGAAGGAGCGAGGAGGAAAAACGCGAGGTTCAAGAACTTAAGGAACAAGTGGCGTGGATCGCGTAGATAGTCCAAGACAACCTGGCAATCTCCCTCACGTACATCCTGCCTACCTTGGTGGAGTCAATAGCTAACTGGAGTGCGGGTGGTTGAGTAGGGCCGTGCCCGATTCCAAGCATGGTCAGCAGCCACTCGAATAATGCGGCGCTGACGAATTAGGAAAACTACGTGTTCGTGACTCCACCCGCTAGCACCGTGGTGCCGCAAGTGTTAGTGACTCCCCCTGCCATCACCGCGGCGTCGCAAGTGTTAGTGACTCCCCCTGCCATCCTCGCGGCGGCACCGGAGCTCCAAGCACCCGGTAGGGAGAATACACCAGCGGCCAGCACCGCGCCATCAAGCAGCCCCTCTGTCTCTTGCACGCCCGTCGCTTTATGCGGTGCCTCGACATTAGCCGATCTCGATGCCATCACGGTAAACAAATTGCTTTACCGCCTTTGATGCCATCTATAACTCTTATGGAATCTCTGACGACGTCGTACATGTTTTCCACAGACGGATGTTCCTTGCACTCTTTTATGCTACGTGAACAACAAGCTGAGGGATGTTTCCAAGGGTACCATCTTTCAACCCTTGAAGCGCATGTTACACTCAAGGCCGATGTAAGATAGTGTGCGCAGGTTAAAATTAGTCAGGTGCTAAGGGGCTGCGATGACCTGGAACCTCCCATTCAACCCCCAGGAGCGGATGAAGAAGAGCCGGCTGTCCTCAGAAGTTGCTTCGGCTTATTCTTGCAATGTCCAAAGAGCATGATCTGTTTGGGGACGGTGGGGGCCATCACGCCACAGACAATAGCACCGCCTGTCGTGCCAGCGACAAGCCATGGCAAGGCCCCCTTACCTCCCTCGCCGTCACCTCCACACGGTGGGTCGGATGATCAAGTTGATGATATGCACATGGCGTAGGATCCGACCGAGGACGACGAATACTGGAATGATCACTTCTTCAACACTCAGTTTAGCAACGAAGACCTAGTTGGTGGCCCCACAGAGAAACTCACTATCACCAAGCGTCTGTTTGGTTCTCAGGAGATGCCTCCAGCTTGCGCCTTTACAGAGACAGCTGATACAACCAACCGGCCCTTTATTCTAAGCCCTGGCATACTACATAGGGCGGACGGTGCTCAGATTGCGGTGCCTGCCCACTCTCCAAAAGGAAAAAAAAGCAGGAAAAGAAAATCTAGCAGCTCGAGCCAGCCGGTGGCGTCAACTGCGAAACCGATCAGGTTTTGGGACGGGCCACCAAGACCCGAGGGTATTATGTGGAGGATTCATGTGGCGGGTGAGCCCATGCTACCTAAGGATTTGCGGAGGCTCGCCAGTTTGGAACTGCAGAGTGTGCATGACGGCATGCTGACGATAGAGAGACGCCTTCTGGCGGAGAGAGATCCCTCGCACCCGGTATTCATGGTTAAGGTGCCACCAGGCTGGGCTTCATCGACAATGCCCCTGCGGATCTGTTCTTCCTGCGGTTCAACGACATCTTCAATATGTTCCACCTATACTCGCTGCACTATACCATGGTCCGCCTTTTTTCTCTCAGCCTGGCCATGCAGATCATTAGAGAGAACACACAGGGAATCCCTATAGTGGACCCCTACTACATGTGTGACGGATGCTTGGGTTCCCCCGCTGAACGACGTATCGTGGCCTCGTACCTAAAAACAATCTTCGTGGCAAACAAGACAAAGAAATACAGTCTCGTGCCTTACTTTCCCGAGTAAGTCGTTATTCACTCACCACCGTCGATTGGCTTTATTAGATTATCATCATTCTTTTGCCAACACATTCCATTTGAATTTTTTGCGCAGAGATGAACACTGCACGCTCATCTCCTTATTGCTGAAGCATTCTCACACCACGTATTTCTACTCGGGGAGTCTAGAAAAGAAGAAAAACTACGACAAGATCAAGGAAGTTCTGAATGATGCTCTCACTAGCTATGACTCGACGGAAGGCACCACCTTCGTGCGTACGAAGGTCAAGTTCGGTAGGCACGTCTTCAACCACGTAACGGAGTTCCCCTGCGTGAAGCAGCCGGAAAGCAGTAAGAAGGAAGCCTACTACGCACTCCATCACATGAAGGCGTTCCTACTAGACCAGCAGAATTCTACGCTGCCAGATCATCTCAAACAGTGGGCCGAAGCAAAGGCCAATATCACTGATTCAGATATTAGACAAAAGATGTATCGCATCCAGCAACAGTTTGGGGCAATCATCTTTCATGATGTCATGACTTCGGGGGGGGGGGGGGGGTCTTTTACGGAGGAAATATCCCGAATAACCGTGACATAGAAGATCGCCTAGAGATGCAGGGTGACTATAGGAAGTTCATGACGAGACAAGGCATCCTCCCATTCCCTAAGCCGAGCCAGAAGGCTTGATGTTGGCCTAGTTGTAGTTCCAAACTATAGATGACCTTTGTGTGTGTGTGGACAAGTGTACATGCTACTACTTATCTTATTTAGGTTTATGAATCATCGCTTACTTCTTTTGCTTATTATTATTATATATCAATCAATGCTTGGTTTTTTTGCTTACTTTTTGGTCCTTTGCTCACTTTGGTCCTTCTTTTTTCCTTACTTTATTAGTCTTTTTTCGAGAATAATGCCGATGATTGAAATGTCATGGCACACTATATATGTGAATGTGCTACGACGGTATTGTGAGCCTTGTGATATGCACAAGTCCAGGTCTTGTGCATCCTACTTGGCTCATCGTTCTGTCGTAGCATATTCCTGTGTCCAACGACCTATGTATATATATGAGGCATTATTTTTGATTTACTTTGGTATTTTCAAGAATAATGCCAATGATTGAAATGTCGTGGCACAATATATATGTGAATGTGCTACGACGGGATTGTGAGCCTTGTGATATGCACAAGTCCAGGTGTTGTGCATCCTACTTGGCTCACAGTTCCATCGTAGAATATTCCTGTGTCCAATGACCTATGTATATATATATGAGGCATTCTTTTCGAGTTACTTTGGTCTTTTTTGAGAATAATGCCGATGATTGAAATATCGTGGCACACTATATATGTGAATGTGCTGCGATGGGATTGTGCGCCTTGTGATATGCATAGGTCCAGGTGTTGTGCATCCTACTTGGCGAACAGTTCCATCGTAGCATATTCCTGTGTCGAACAACCTAGTTATATATGAGACATTCTTTTCGAGTTACTTTGGTCTTTTTCGAGAATAATGCCGATGATTGAAATATCGTGGCACACTATATATGTGAATGTGCTGCGATGGGATTGTTCACCTTGTGCTATGCACAGGTCCAGGTGTTGTGCATCCTACTTGGCGAACACTTCCAACGTAGCATATTCCCGTGTCGAACAACCTAGTTATATATGAGGCATGCTTTTTGATTTACTTTGGTATTTTTCGAGAATGCCGATGATTGAAATGTCGTGGCACACTATATATGTGATTGTGCTGCGATGGGATTGTCCGCCTTGTGCTATGCACAGGTCCAGGTGTTGTGCATCCTACTTGGCGGACAGTTCCATCATAGCATATTCCTGTGTCGAACAACCTAGTTATATATGAGGCATGCTTTTTGAGTTTGGTCTTTTTGATTTAGGAGTACTTTCTATAAGTGTATCTTCATATGCGACTTTAATTATACATGTTTTTTTAATCACCGGTTAATTATTATTGTCAACTTGTAAATGGTGTGGTACGTCGTGTACAAGGGACGAGTTCCCGGAGTCTACGATGATTGGGAAGACTGCCGGAGACAGGTGCACCGTTTCAGCGGCAATAGCTACAAAGGGTACAACACTATGGCGGAGGCAGAAGCAAGATACACGCGCTATCTAGCGGGAGTTAGGACGAGGACCCGGATGAAGACCTACACCTTCGTCGCGGTGATCATGCTTATCTTCTTTGTTTGTTTATCCGCGTTTGTGTCTAGCTAGTTTAGATGTCTAGGCGAGCTTCCGAGATCTAACTTGTTCGAGTCACATGTATTCGCATGTCACCAACTACTTTGTAACTTGATCGAAACAATGTATAACTTATGTATTCATGTAAGGGACTTATCTATATGTATTTGTTTCAATCTTGTTTTGCGAATTCTGTATTTATATATATAACTGTATATCTTATATTTGTGTGTATATCTTCCTGTAATATTGTATATAATTTGTATTGTATATCATCTGGCTCTGAAATTAAAAAAACACCCGTGGCGCACATGGCACAGCTTTTGTGGCGCACAATGTATAAGGCGCACCTGCGCAGGCTAGTGGAAAACTGCCACATGCGCCACAGAAGATAAGTTTCATAGTGCACCTGAACAACTATCCGTGGCGCACTATCATGTTCGCCACGCCTATCTCGACACAACCGTGGCGCACCAGGAAGTGCGCCACGGCTAGGAGATAGCCGCAGTGCAAGCCTAGTGGCGCACGGCTAGTGCGCCACGGATGGCTTTTCCACGTGCGCCACTAACGAGCGTTTTCCTAGTAGTGGTTCGGGCATTCCATTCGACATATGCATTTTTGGTTGTTCTCGAAGGCGGTGAAGGAGGTGCATCATAACAGGTAGGGAAGCGTGGACCGGGTTGCTTGGGGTAGATAGCGCCCCTGGTAACCAACCCAGCCTCACATCTCTTGGGACCGGCTTAGGGATTTGACCCGTTAAGGCGGGACCATCCTTAGGGTGCGACTCATGGTCTATACAAAAGCAAGGTAAAGGTCGTGTCCAACCACCCTTTGTCGGCCTTCCAAAGAAGAGGGCTTATCTAGTGGCATTAAGAGTCGGTTGGTACATGTGGGTAAAGTTGTACACCCCTGCAGGGTATTAATCTTTTCAAAAAGCCGTGTCCACGATTATGACGACTTGGAAATGGACATGATGATCATAGAGAACTTGAACCTACCCGTAAAACTTGGCTGATCAACCTGTGCTTAAGGATGCTTCCTCATGGGTACGAGGGGGTGATCCTAGTGGATAGGTGATGATGATTTGGTGAATATCAAAAGATAATGATCGATTTAGTTGGAGATTTTGCTCTCTTATCCCATTTTAAAATATTCTGAGTAGACGAGCTTCTTCTCTCTCTTTTTTTACAAAAAAACAGATTTATGCAAAACATATCCACCAGCAATAAGTCTTGTGGAGTACACCATGTACTCACCCTTGCTTTGTTGATACTTTTGTAGCAGAGTAAGTATTCCCCTAAAGAAAAGTTTGGTACAACATCGACACCGACGAGTAGCTTGGGGTTCCCGACCGGCAGCCTGGAATCTATGGGCTGGGACGTCATCGTTATGCTTTAGGCCTCTTAGGCCATTTGTTAAGTTTCCTACACTTAATAGCATAAATTTGCCTTCTGTTATTTTATGTTTGTGGTTAGTGACCTCTGCTTGTAATATTTTGGTTCTTTGCTCAGTTATGAGCTTGCTGTAATAATTTTTGTGTCGCAGGGTCACTGTTGTGTTACCGATTCTCTCACTGGATATCCTTATGCTCTAGGTTGGACTTATGTCATACGGAGGTCTGGGATTTGTCTAGCCCTGATCCCGGCGGTGTCAAATCCCGCCCCCCTATGTCCACCTAGGACCCGAGTTCTTGCACCTATTCCAAGACTGAGAGCTCTATCCATATGTAGGGTGTATGGGCACCACTATCGGCTTAATACCTGATTTCAAAGTATTTTACTAGGGGCCATAAACTAGTTTGAAGTTTCATGCCATGTATTCCATATTTATTATCTATTTCTTGATGAGCGTTTACTACTGTACTTTTTAGGATGTGGGTCAATATGTTGAGGATTATACCTATGGCCTATGATCTCTTCGACGATCTCGCAACCTCTAGGTCCGTCTTTAGAGCCGGCCATCTTTGTTACGTGTATCTTAGTGGGGTGACCCCCTGATGGCTCCAAAATTTTCCATCTTCCACTATGTTTAAATATTGTTTTTATTCAAGCAATTGACAAGAAACTCTGAACCCTTGCCACTAATGACTAATAATTGCAGAGCTATGCAAAACCTTTATTTGAATTATGTTGTGCAGGAAATCACAGCTTTTAATGGAAATCATGAGTCATAATGAAGGAATTTGAGGAAGTCCACATGGCCAAGTAATTGGGAAGAAAATGCCAGTCATTAGTATGTGTAACGACCACCAGTATGGTCAGGGTCCGACCATATCGTCCACCCGTACTGGGTGGCGGCGGCTTCGTCTCGTCAAACCCTATGACTTTCATGAAGACACATATATATTTTGAGGCTCCAGCCGCCAGCCAGGGGGGCGCCATCTCAGATTACATCACAAGACCACCAAAGGAGATCCACGCCATCGTTCATCTATTGTTCATCCATCCCATCATCCATCCCCTCCATTAGCCATAGCTACTACTTTGTACTTTATATCTCTTTGTGATTTGGCGACCATTGTAAGAATATTTGATTTCAATCTCAGCATTTTTGCACAATGTTTTCTAACGTAGATCTATTCGTTATGAGTGAGTAGTCCTCACGGGCTCTAGGTTGGGGAGAAACCTCGCAGAAATTATGTGCATCCAATCATGGGAGTATTGTATTTTGTTTGTAATTGAGATTTGTATCTTTTGTTTCTTTGTCTCTTGTCTCAATCTATGGACTTGTAGGTACCCAAGATCCCATAGATTGATAAAGGCTTGAGGTGATATACTTGGGTAGTGGCAATCTCATAAGAACCTTAGTGATAGAAATGGTAGTACGATCTTCGCTTAGCGACCCATTTAATATCACAACCACATCACCACATAATGCTTTTATCCGTGTTTTACAATTAATAATCGTTTGTAGCATGTTGCTTCGGTGTGCACTCGGTTGGATTAAAATACTATTGATATGTCCGCTGCATCACGGGGGATCTAGTATATCAGGATGTGTTGCCTACAAGATATTATCTCCATTCAAACATTACACATGACTATACTTATTATTATATTTTATCCCATATGATGTGAAGTTGCAGGTGGATCTTCAACTATGGCCTATCTCCATCCATTGATTCAACCCATTATAAAAGTAAACTAGATTGGTCTGGTAAACTAAGGTAAAATAAAGAAACAAAGTCTTGTAGACGTGTCCTTTTTCTTTCCTTTTAGCTTTTCCAAGGTAGATTAAACCTAGGTCTTCTAGGAAAAAATCTATTATACTACATTCATGAATCCGTATCGAAGGTATCAACCCTTTTTATGGCGTTGTTGCCAGGGAAGCGATTTCGCTATCCCGGTGAGGTCACTAGAGACCTTTTTTTAATTTTATTATTAGTTTGTAGTTTATTTCTTGTTATTAGTTTACTTTCTTGTTATCTATTTGAAAACTAAAAAAATAGTTACTTGTCATTTGTTTTCATTACTTAAAATTTACCAAAAATATAAGAGTCATGGCTCAAAAGAGACTTGGGGAGTATGCTACTCCCACTGATGATTTTATTTGTGCACCTATCACTTAGCATACTGTTGATGCGGAAACTTATGAAATTAAGCCTAACCTTTTAAGCTTGGTTCAATAGAACCAATTTGGGGGCTCATCTTCTGAGAATTCAGGTTTGCACATAAACACTTTCACTAAAATTTGCGACATGATGCATATTAAGGATGTAGATCCACATGCTATTAAATTAAGATTGTTTCCTTTCTCTCTTAGAGGAATGGCTAAGGATTGGTTGCTAGCTCTACCAAAGGGAACTATCAAATCTTAGGAGGAATGTACTAATTTGTTTTTGACTAAATTTTCCCCCCATCTAAAACTATGCAGCTAAGATCCAACATTACAAGTTTTAGACAAGAAGACCGTGAGCCACTAGCACTTGCGTGGGAAAGGATGAAAGAAGCCGTAATGAACTTTCCTAGTCATTGGATGGAACAATGGCTTATATTACATTTGTTTTATAATGGTCTTAACCGAATGTCTAAGTCTATGCTAGATATTGCAGCAGGAGAAACAATCATGGGAAAGCAAGTGAGTGTTGCAAATAAACTACTTGATGATATGCAAAATTGATGCGCTCAGATCAATGTAGAGCTTCGTTGGGAGACCCTAAGAGGAAGGTATGATGAGCACAGCAGCAAGTCTTACCTTAGAAATAAACCAAGGTTATCGAACTATTAGGAGAAAGGAAATGACCCAAAGGTGTTGTTAGCAACTTGGAAACCCGCACAACACAAACTCAAGACTTTGCCCCAAAGAACAGTGACGTTGTCAATCTCACCGGTTTAATGAAAACAAAGGATTAACTGTATGGGTGTGGAAGGTAATGGTGGTTTGCAGAAAGTAAACATGTAATAGTGGAAGATGTATCAATGGTAAAGATTGGACCGAGGTCCATAGTTCACTATAGGTGTTCTCCTTAAGATAAACAAACAAGACATGCTGGGTAAACAAATTATAACGGGGAAATTAACAGGACAGAGCAAGGCATAATAATTCAATACTAAACATTCATGATTCTATGAGATTTGATTGGGCAATACAACAAGATACATAGCCCGCCATCCAAATGAATCTATGACTAGCAATCCACCTTCAGGTTATCATCCGAACCCCCTCCAGTATTAAGTTGCAAGCAACGAATAACTTCTTTAAGCAAAGTGTGTAAGGTAAACAATCCACTTGTTCCATGAACAAGAGACTGCTATTTTCTCCCTAGTAGCAACAGCACATCTACACCCTTAGAGATTTCTGTCACTTCCCCAAATTAAATAGACATGAACCCACTATCGAGCATAAATACTCCCTCTTGGAGTCACTAGCATCTACTTGGCCAAGAGAGCTACTAGAAACAGGGAGCATGCAAGATCACAAACAACACATACATGATAGAATCAATAAGATAGAACCATTAATCAATCTGATATAGTAATCTCAATATCCATCGGATCCCCACAAACACAAGATGCATGATTACAAATAGATGATCTTGTTCATGAACGGAGCTCACAAGTTCTAAACATGGTAGAACAAAGGAGGAGAGACAACCATCTAGATACGACATGGACCCGTAGTCCAAGGTGGAACTACTCATGCTTCATACGGGAGGCTGGCATAATGATGAAGAAGGCCTCCGGGATGATCGCCCCTCCGGCAGGGTGCCAGGAAGATCTTCAGATCCCCTCGATCTAGGGACAATGGTGGCGGCGGCTACGGACTGTTTCGTGGAAGATTGATCGGGTACTTATGGTTTAGGTATCAGGGGCTTATTATAGGCGAAGAGGCGAGGCAGGGGCACCCAGGGTGGCCACACCCACCCAGGCATGGGCCAGGCTTGGCCGCGTCCAGGGGGTGTGGCCCCCTGGTGGCTCCCCTCTGTCTTGTAATATGGCTCTATGTTCCCCACGGTAAAATATTGACTTTGGCTTTTGTCCCGTCCAAGTCTGAGAATATTGTTTTTCTGCCTTTTCTGGAACCAAAAACAAAAGAAAACAGGCAACTGGCACTATGGCATCTTGTTAATAGGTTAGTACCGGAAAACATATAAAAATACCTCAAAGTGTAGACAAAACAAAGAAAAGTAGATACTAAACAAGCATGGAACATCAAAAATTATAGATACGTTTATGACGTATCAAGCATCCCCAAGCTTAACACCTGCTCGTCCTCGAGTACGTAAGTGATAAAAAGAATAATTTTTAAGGTTACATGCACCATCAGAATCAAACCATTTGCAATCATTAAAAGCTGGGATCAAAGAACTCTAAACATGAGTAGGAAAGATGGAGTTCTAATAATAATACAAAGTAACTATGAGTGCAACATGAAAGGTTACTGTAGAGGTTCCAATCTTTAATAAGATAGATCCCCCTGTGTTTACAATGCTAGTCCCTGGATCAATAGCTAGCATCCACAGTTAAGATGTAATATCTAGAAACAAAGGTCATAATATAACTTTATAACCAGGAATAACATAAGTTTATTACATCAAACATAGCTCAGTTGGCTATTACATTTACATTGCAGCGGATTAACTATAAGTATGGGTCCTTCATCTTCAAAGTGCCACAGGCAGATGTTGGTTGTAGACTTAATCCTAATCAATCAATCCTCACTAAAAACAATCAAACCTGCAACATACAAGTTACAGCCACAAGGGTCAATACATTTGAATTGTATTGGCAAGTGATACTTATGGTAGTATGGTGGAGTCTATCATCTATATGCATTTGGCTAAGTGGAGTTGAGGATTGCATTGCTCAAAATAGATTTTTCCTTAACATTTGAAAATACTAAGTTTTTGCTTTGATAAAATCATTTTTCTCAATCAAAGATTGAAGATCCTTTAACCAAGGCATCTCTCAATCAAAGATTGAAGATTTCAAACAACCCTTGTTCAAACCACAAGATTTTAACTTGGAAATTTGAATGATGAGATTCTTGATTGCTTCCATGTCTTGATGCTCAAATTGTCCTTTACCAGGGACATGGCTAAGTACTTAGGTTTTACACTCTGCAGAGGTGGTGCACTTTCCCCACAAGACTTGGTTTCCCAAGACAAGATCTTTCAGAAGCTTTCCCTTAGACCAAAATGGACGCGCTCCAACCTATAAAACACTACCACCCACTGTCCATATGGCTAAGTTCTTGCAACCTATGTGATTATGGCAGAGCCCATATTGCCAAGTGGCTCCACTTGAAGCTTCTCAACATTTGACATCTCAAATCTCTTTGTTCCTGGGTGGCATACCACAAGTGAGATACACAAGCCAAGTCCATGGCCTTGTGAACCACTCAACCAAAAACCACCAAGCAAGCCCATTCCACCTAGGTGATTCATTAACTTAGTTGTTTTATTAAACAAAAACATAAGTCCTCAGACTTAGAGATTGTTCCATAGTGTGAATATATTTTCCACCCATGTTTTCCATTAGCTAGGCTAAGCTTGATAGTAGTAGGAATCTTAACTTAGGAAAATCCTACTAAGGATTCATCTACTAGGTTTTCTTATAGCAAGGTCTATACTTAGCAAAATCCATGCAAGTTTTACTTAGAGAAAATTCACTAATGCATAGAGAAAGTAATGGGACAAAAAGTATGAAGCATCACTTGCCTTTTGGTAGGGAATGGTGGTTCACTCCTTGATCTTGCTAGTCTCACACTTCACTACAAGTCAATCAAGCAAACATAAATTCAATTCACATTCCAAACCAAAGTCAAACAAACAATTTTTCACACACAAGGTAATGGAATCTAAGTCATGCATAAGCATGCAAATGTTGGTTCTATTGCAAGGATGGTCTCCACTAGGATTCTAAACTTTGTAAGTTCCAAATTGGTCATTTACCAAAATGGCAAAGTCATTTGCAAATGGGTTTTATCCATAAACCATTTTCAAATCCTTTCATCATTTTATGTGGTGAAAAACATTTTTCTCAATACCACAACCTTAAGTGGTTTCACCAATTAAGTTGTTGTTTCTTAAAACTTGGTGTTTTTGGTCAGTAGGTTTGGTCCAAAACATTTTCTCCAAAGTTTTTACTCTAAACCATTTTTTTATAAACAAAACAATAGTTTTTGGTCAGTAAGGTCACAACAAACCATTTTGCAAAAGTTTTAACCCTGAAATCATTTTTAAACATTTTTTCTAATCTAAATAAGCACACAAATGATTCTGCAAAAACAAGCAAATTAACAGATACTATTTGCTAAACCAAGGGTATGGTTGGCTAGGGCTTGTTCCCCTGATTTCATTGATATAAAATTTGTAAAATTTGGACGTGTGGTTTGAAATTTACAAGGGTTTCAAAATGGCATTTAAATCTGGTTTCTAAATCTGTTTCAATCAAACACTGGCCACGCGTCACGCCGTGATTGGCCAGTACCGGTTCGTCTGGATCGAGTGACATAGACCACAGTATTAAAAGGGGCATGTGCGGCTCAGATCAAACGTACCCCTTCGTTTTAATGAATCTATCCTAGCCAACGGATCAGCATCTAACGGTTGTTGCGTGTTTGACCTAAAATGAGCGGCGCTAACGGCGGCTATGCGGCGGTGGCGCTCTGCCGGCGAGGTTGCCGACGATGCAGGATGCGAGAAAGAGGGAGGGGGAGCTCACCGAGTTCGCAGCACACTGCTGATGCTCCTCGTGGTCTTTGTTGGACAAGGGGCGCACGGTTTCCTAGGGAATTGCTCACCGGAGTTGAGCCGTCCCTCGAAAGCGGCCGTCAGCAACGGGGCGAGGACACGCGAGTGATTGGCGAGCACCTGGAGATGCAGAAGGCACAGACTAATCAAACAGCATGATTTAATGATCAAGGCGCGCACGGAGTCGAGTGCTAGAGCTCACCGGAGTTGCGGGGTCGTCGGTGGCGTACAGGTGGAGACGTTGCCGACACTCTGGGGCGCTCGGGGGCAAGCTGGCGCTACGGGGATGATCGCCAGGAGGTGGGGATCACGAGAGCATGGTCGAGGAGGCAAGGGGCGGCGAGGGGCTGCCGGAATCGGCCGGGGGAAGTCGTCGGAGACAGAGCTGCTCGGGAAGAAATTGGAGCGGCCTGGGGGCGTGCTTGGAGGAGACGGGGGGAAAATGGAGGAGGGTCACGGGCGTTTAAAGGGGCATGATCACTGCGAGTAAAGATGGCCGCGTTAAGGCGAATTCAAGTCGCGAAATAAAAGCTCTGAACGGCCAACAGGGGAAGGCGAGTCCATGGTGGGGAAGAAGGGGACGTGGCGGTGGGGTCCTCTGGCAGCGAGAGAAGGAAGAGGAAACAAGGTCCACCAGTCAGTGACTTAGCGGGTAGCTTCTGCGGTAAAGAAAACGTTTCGGGGGCGTGGGAACAGGTGGGCTGTTGGGTTGGAGCTGCGCCAGATGGTGGGTTGCTCTATTTTTTTCTGTCTGAAACTTTTTCCTTTTCTATTTTCAATTTACTGATTTGAAATTCAAACAAATGATTCAATCAACCACATCAATTCAAACAAACACCACACTTCACAACTTTGAACTTGGTTCTGTTTATAACCAAATCCCAAAATAAAATAATATTTTTATTCATTTTAGGATCCATTCATTATTTAAATAAAATGGACCTTTTGTTATTTAATCAAATAGGGTTTAATTTATTTAATAAAGTCTCCATTTGAAATCCAAATATTTTCAAAGCCAAATCAGTAGGTTTTATTTGGAAATATAAGATATTTGGGAAACTTGTTTAAAATAAAATAACATCTTTATTTTTGGTCCATTAACAATTAAATAAAAATGGCCTTATTCATTTACTTCAAATAAGATTTGTTTTATTAGAATATTTATTTTGAAATCTAAAATAAAACCAAAACACTTCAGTAAGTTTTATTTGAGAATATAAAATATTTGGAAAACTTATTTAAAATAAATAAATAATTTTTAGTGTTTGATTTAAAATGGGAAAAACCTTTACTTAAATAAAATTGGATATTAAATCCTTATTAATTTATTTTGAATAAACCTTTACTATTTTTATCAGATAGCAATATTTTTATTTCAAAAGCTTGGTCAAGGTTTAATTTTGCTTTATAAAATAATATTTATTTATAAATCCACCTTTTCATTTGAAAACAAAATCTTTTATTAAAAGATCAAAAATAGTAATTCCAAAAATATTTTATTTTCCTTTATTTAATGTTTATCTTTATAAATCCCTTTAGGATTTTTTTGATTCAAATTGGTTTGAGGTTCCATTTGAATTCAAAAAGTTTCTTCTGGCTCTGAAAATCAAACAAAGTTTTATTTTATTCATTTATTTTCACATTACAAGATTTGGAAAATCTTGGGATGTGACAGGCTACCACCCTTAAAATAAATCTCGTCCCGAGATTTGGGAAGGTTAGGGTTACAAGCAGGCTCAAAACAACTAGGGTACTACCACCCTTAAAAATTCTCAAACAAAAATTACATATTGTCCTTCTTGGGATCCTGGGAAAACTTCTCTAAGCAAACTTTTGCATGTGTCCTTGGTTTCCATACTTGACTCATGGGCCAAGATTGAGATCCTTCATAGACTTGTTTAACTTGTTCTTCATCCTTTCTGGACAATTGTTTGCATAGTGGCATAGTTCCTTGCATTTGAAACATGTTATAAGTTTGAGGTCTTGAGGTGGCTTCTCTGGACAATATGATGCATAATGTCCTAACTCCTTGCAGTGTTTGCACATCACTTGGCTAATATCCTTCCTCATCTTGGGTTTCACTAGCTTTTGTTTGTCTTCTTGGCTCTTCTCCTTTTCTGGGCATTCATTGGCATAGTGGACCATCTCTTTGCATTTGAAACATTGCACTTGTGTAATATCCTTCTTGCTAGTGTTGGGGCATTTCTTCTTCTTTTTGGGTCTCTCCAAAGCTAGGAGTTCTTCTAGTTCATATTCTTCATAGGTAGGATATCTTTCTCTCTTCTTGGGGCATTGATCTTCATGCTCCTTGGATGCATGATCCTTGTCTCCACAAGTATTGCTAACTTGGGTTCCTTCTAGATTAACATCTTTGTCATCCTTGTTGTCATTAGCTCCTTGGGAAAAGTTTTCTCCCATGTTGATCATTTGAGTAACCATTCCTTGCAACAATTGGGATTGAAGTTTCAAAATCCTTTGTATGGCTGGGTCTAGTCCATTGTTGTTGGCTAAAAGCTGAGTTGTCTCTTGGCTCAACTGGTTTTGGGTTGCTATAAGTTCTTTCATGTTGTCCTCATGGTTGTTGTTGTTGTCATCAACCTTGATGTTGGAGTCTCTTGAAGTAGTCATCTGTTTGGGTTGGATTGGGATTAGAATAGGCAACACAATTTCTAAGGGAATATTTCTAATCACACACATCACAATTCACGCAAACAATGTGCAAGCAATCACAAACCAACAATTCACTCAAACAACAAAGTTCAAGCACATACTTTGGCAACAAAATATTTTTGTTACACCACATAAGTTGGTGAGTTTTGACTTATCTAAATATGGTGGTCCATCTATAGGGTTCACTTGTGATCTTTCCTTCCTTCATGATTTTTCTTGTATGAGATCTTGGTTTCCTTGGAAAAACTTTTGGTCACAATACTTCATGTGAAGTGAACTCCTTCTAACTTTTGCATTTCCTTAGTCTCCACATCTTGAGCAAGATTTCCTTGTCTCACTTGTAGTCCTTAGTGGTATCCAAGTTGGAAGTCCTTGGTGAATATGCTGAAGATGTTGAAGTCATTAGAGTTGAAGAAGTTGAAGTCATTAGAGTTGAAAGTGTTGAAGAAGTCCTTTGTACATGGTGTAGTCTTTGGCCATGGTATAGGTTTTCCATCAAGTTGAAATAGAAGAGAAGTAGAGTTGAAACCAAAATGGTTGAGGAAAGAGTTTACAAGTGTTTTTGTATATAAGTTTTTTTTTTTGGATCAAAATACAACTCCTATTTTTCTAAGGGTTTTTGTCCAATCCTAGGGTTTACATATCCTACAGGCAACACAATGCTCTGATACCATCTGTAGAGGTTCCAATCTTTAATAAGATAGAGCCCCATGTGTTTACAATGCTAGTCCCTGGATCAATAGCTAGCATCCACAGTTAAGATGTAATATCTAGAAACAAAGGTCATAATATAACTTTATAACCAGGAATAACATAAGTTTATTACATCAAACGTAGCTCATTTGGCTATTACATTTACATTGCAGCGGATTAACTATAAGTATGGGTCCTTCATCTTCAAAGTGCCACAGGCAGATGTTGGTTGTAGACTTTGTAATCCTAATCAATCAATCCTCACTAAAAACAATCAAACCTGCAACATACAAGTTACAGCCACAAGGGTCAATACATTTGAATTGTATTGGCAAGTGATACTTATGGTAGTATGGTGGAGTCTATCATCTATATGCATTTGGCTAAGTGGAGTTGAGGCTTGCATTGCTCAAAATAGATTTTTCCTTAACATTTGAAAATACTAAGTTTTTGCTTTGATAAAATCATTTTTCTCAATCAAAGATTGAAGATCCTTTAACCAAGGCATCTCTCAATCAAAGATTGAAGATTTCAAACAACCCTTGTTCAAACCACAAGATTTTAACTTGGAAATTTGAATGATGAGATTCTTGATTGCTTCCATGTATTGATGCTCAAATTGTCCTTTACCAGGGACATGGCTAAGTACTTAGGTTTTACACTCTGCAGAGGTGGTGCACTTTCCCCACAAGACTTGGTTTCCCAAGACAAGATCTTTCAGAAGCTTTCCCTTAGACCAAAATGGACGCGCTCCAACCTATCAAACACTACCACCCACTGTCCATATGGCTAAGTTCTTGCAACCTATGTGATTATGGCAGAGCCCATATTGCCAAGTGGCTGCACTTGAAGCTTCTCAACATTTGACATCTCAAATCTCTTTGTTCCTGGGTGGCATACCACAAGTGAGATACACAAGCCAAGTCCATGGCCTTGTGAACCACTCAACCAAAAACCACCAAGCAAGCCCATTCCACCTAGGTGATTCATTAACTTAGTTGTTTTATTAAACAAAAACATAAGTCCTCAGACTTAGAGATTGTTCCATAGTGTGAATATATTTTCCACCCATGTTTTCCATTAGCTAGGCTAAGCTTGATAGTAGTAGGAATCTTAACTTAGGAAAATCCTACTAAGGATTCATCTACTAGGTTTTCTTATAGCAAGGTCTATACTTAGCAAAATCCATGCAAGTTTTACTTAGAGAAAATTCACTAATGCATGGAGAAAGTAATGGGACAAAAAGTATGAAGCATCACTTGCCTTTTGGTAGGGAATGGTGGTTCACTCCTTGATCTTGCTAGTCTCACACTTCACTACAAGTCAATCAAGCAAACATAAATTCAATTCACATTCCAAACCAAAGTCAAACAAACAATTTTTCACACACAAGGTAATGGAATCTAAGTCATGCATAAGCATGCAAAGGTTGGTTCTATTGCAAGTATGGTCTCCCCTAGGCTTATAAACTTTGTAAGTTCCAAATTGGTCATTTACCAAAATGTTAAAGTCATTTGCAAATGGGTTTTATCCATAAACCATTTTCAAATCCTTTCATCATTTTATGTGGTGAAAAACATTTTTCTCAATACCACAACCTTAAGTGGTTTCACCAATTAAGTTGTTGTTTCTTAAAACTTGGTGTTTTTGGTCAGTAGGTTTGGTCCAAAACATTTTCTCCAAAGTTTTTACTCTAAACCATTTTTTTATAAACAAAACAATAGTTTTATTTAGCTAGAAATGGACTAAACTAAGTAATCCATTCTAAACTTTTCCAAATCCATTTTCCAAACCATGGGTTGGTTCCTAGGGTCAGTAAGGTCACAACAAACCATTTTGCAAAAGTTTTAACCCTGAAATCATTTTTAAACAATTTTTCTAATCTAAATAAGAACACAAATGATTCTGCAAAAACAAGCAAATTAACAGATACTATTTGCTAAACCAAGGGTATGGTTGGCTAGGGCTTGTTCCCCTGATTTCATTGATATAAAATTTGTAAAATTTGGACGTGTGGTTTGAAAGTTACAAGGGTTTCAAAATGGCATTTAAATCTGGTTTCTAAATCTGTTTCAATCAAACACTGGCCACGCGTCGCGCCGTGATTGGCCAGTACCGGTTCGTCTGGATCGAGTGACACAGACCACAGGATTAAAAGGGGCATGTACGGCTCAGATCAAACGTACCCCTTCGTTTTAATGAATCTATCCTAGCCAACGGATCTGCATCTTACGGTTGCTGCGTGTTTGACCTAAAATGAGCGGCGGCGGTCAGGCGGCGGCGGCGCTCTGGCGGCGAGGTTGCCGACAATGCAGGATGCGAGAAAGAGGGAGGGGGAGCTCACCGAGTTCGCAGCACACTGCTGATGCTCCTCGTGGTCTTTGTTGGCCAAGGGGCGCACGGGTTCCTGGGGAATTGCTCACCGGAGTAGAGCTGTGCCTCGGGTGCGGTCAGTCGTCGACGGGGGCGAGGTTGCAGGACACGCGCGAGTGATTGGCGAGCACCTGGAGATGCAGAAGGCACAGACTAATCAAACAGCATGATTTACTGATCAAGGCGCGCACGGAGTCGAGTGATAGAGCTCACCGGAGTTGCGGGGTTGTCGATGGCGTACAGGTGGAGACGTTGCCGACACTCTGGGGCGCTCGGGGGCGAGCTGGCGCTACGGGGATGATCGCCAGGAGGTGGGGATCACGAGAGCATGGTCGAGGAGGCAAGTGGCGGCGAGGGGCTGCCGGAATCGGCCGGGGGAAGTCGTCGGAGACAGAGCTGCTCGGGAAGAAATTGGAGCGGTCTGGGGGCGTGCTTGGAGGAGGAGACAGGGGGAAAATGGAGGAGGGTCACGGGCATTTAAAGGGGCATGATCACTGCGAGTAAAGATGGCCGCGTTAAGGCGAATTCAAGCCACGAAATCAAAGCCTGCAACGGTCGGCGAGGGGGGGAAGGCGTAGTCCGCGGGTGGGGAAGAAGGGGACGTGGCGGTGGGGTCCTCTGGCAGCGAGAGAAGGAAGAGGAAACAAGGTCCACCAGTCAGTGACTTAGCGGGTAGCTTCTGCGGTAAAGAAAACGTTTCGGGGGCGTGGGAACAGGTGGGCTAGGTGGGCTGTTTGGCTGGAGCTAGGCCAGATGGTGGGTTGCTCTATTTTTTCTGTCTGAAACTTTTTCCTTTTCTATTTTCAATTTACTGATTTGAAATTCAAACAAATGATTCAATCAACCACATCAATTCAAACAAACACCACACTTCAAAACTTTGAACTTGGTTCTATTTATAACCAAATCCCAAAATAAAATAATATTTTTATTCATTTTAGGATCCATTCATTATTTAAATAAAATGGACCTTTTGTTATTTAATCAAATAGGGTTTGATTTATTTAATAAAGTCTCCATTTGAAATCCAAATATTTTCAAAGCCAAATCAGTAGGTTTTATTTGGAAATATAAGATATTTGGAAAACTTGTTTAAAATAAAATAACATCTTTATTTTTGGTCCATTAACAATTAAATAAAAATGGCCTTATTCATTTACTTCAAATAAGATTTGTTTTATTAGAATATTTATTTTGAAATCTAAAATAAAACCAAAACACTTCAGTATGTTTTATTTGAGAATATAAAATATTTGGAAAACTTATTTAAAATAAATAAATAAGTTTTAGTGTTGATTTAAAATGGGAAAAACCTTTACTTAAATAAAATTGGATATTAAATCCTTATTAATTTATTTTGAATAAACCTTTACTATTTTTATCAGATAGAAATATTTTTATTTCAAAAGCTTGGTTAAGGTTTAATTTTGCTTTATAAAATAATATTTATTTATAAATCCACCTTTTCATTTGAAAACAAAATCTTTTATTAAAAGATCAAAAATAGTAATTCCAAAAATATTTTATTTTCCTTTATTTAATGTTTATCTTTATAAATCCATTTAGGATTTTTTTGATTCAAATTGGTTTGAGGTTCCATTTGAATTCAAAAAGTTTCTTCTGGCTCTGAAAATCAAACAAAGTTTTATTTTATTCATTTATTTTCACATTACAAGATTTGGAAAATCTTGGGATGTGACAGTTACAAACAAAGATCATGAATAAAAATGCATTGAAAGACGTTTGTTTGTTTCACATATAGAAAACATAGCATAGTGGCATTCAGCTTGTCCCTCATAGAGTAGCAATAAATGCATAGGACACCTTCAAAGTTCATAAGAGTGACTAGATACAAATAGTTCATGAGTAAGTAATATCAACAATATGAATCAATCAATAAGTTTTGGGACAATGCACATAGAACTAAGAATGGAAACTATGCTCTCTTAATTGGTGCCTAAGGACAGAAGGTGGAGACACAATATAATGGTGGAAGAAAGGCCCTTCATAAAAGGGAAGGAGGGATTTCAAGTCTCATAAAGATCTTCCAAAAATTATGGTACTTGTTAGCTTTCAGCTCTCATTGCCCCTATCATAAGCATCTTGAAGTGATTAAGGTTAAAGTGAACAAACTATGGAGTATATGCTTGACAAAGTATATGTTGGCAATCTCATGTCCCTTGAATATGAGAGCCACTCCTCATGCTACTCAAGTTTAGTTACCGATAAGTTCTTATCATAGTAAGTAACATGTGTATCATAGAGAAGCGCCAACAGCGTACCCCTTGCACATGATACAGGAGCTATGCCATAATCAAAATGACAAGGAAAGCAGACAATGAGCATCTTAGCAATCTTCTTATTTACCATGGGAAAATGGTGCTTTTTTCTCTCTTTCCTCTTTTCTCATCTTTTTTTCTTTTTCTCAATCTCTATCTCCTTTTTTATAAGAAGAATGCTTCATAGATTGCTCACTATGGTGATGCTGCAAGTTTCCACCATGATCAGGCATGGATTAGGCTAGCGTCCCAGGTGTTTCTCTAACTAAGGGATACTTGGAATGGTGTAACACACCATGCATAGGAATTTATAGTGGACACTTTGGAATAACTTGGTTTCTTGGGAGTTGGATGCATGAGTAGAGCTTACTCAATACAAGTGGAGGCTATAAAAAGACTGAGAGCGACCAACTAAGGGAGCAATAATGGCCATGATCATGCAGAGCAACAAAACATTACTAATCAAAGCATAAAGTGGTACCACAAGTCAAAAACTAAATGATCATAGAGGCTATGGTGACTGGTTCATATTCATAACATGGTGTCATCATGTGCTAAGTCAACCCAAACAAAGCATGGAAGGAGAATATCACAATACTATACTTTTGTATGATAAAACAACGCATGATTCCTTCAAGGCACATTAAGCAATCGCAATTATTTCGAACAAGTAATGCTACATCAATAATCACTAAGCATAAGGTCAAAACAACATCTAGCATGACATGATAAAGTCTAAGTCATAGTCAAAGCAAGCTCCTCTTGTACTATTCAAGCAAGAACTTTCTACTCCTCTCCAACACCAATCAACTTATTTGAAACAACACAGCGAGAAGGGGGTCCAAACTTCTTTATTCAAGCAAACTAAGCGAACAAAAACGAAAACTAAGATGCTCCAAGAATAACACAACTTGTGCATGAAACAAATAAAAACGAAGTGTCTAGAAAGAGCTGAGATTTTTATTGATGAAGAAGAGGATGCCTTGGGCATCCCCAAGTTTTGACGCTTGTACCTCTTGAATATTTCTTGGGGTGACACTGGGTGGCATCCCCAAGCTTGATATTTTGTCCATTCTTCATCTCATTACATCATTCTTCCTCTACACCTGAAAATTTTCCTTCATATAAAACTTCACACAATCTTCATTAGCAACATTAGTGTATTCAAAAGATAATAGACCCTTGGGTTTTAGTTTTAGAACAGCAAAAATTTCACTAAATACACAAGATACTGTATTAATTCCCTCAAAAAGCTCAATTTCCCAAAAAGAACCCAAAAATGAATCAATAAGAAGCAAATGCAAATAATGAAAGACATCTGTCAAAACAGACCAGCAGGTAGAAAACGATTTTTTCGAAAACCTTATGTTGCTCAAATCAAAAAGTGTTGAACTAACAAAAGTTAGCTAACAATCTATGAGATTTATTCAGAAAATTACAGCTCAATCAGACTTACATATATTTTACACCAATTTTTACAGTAGAGCACAAAAATATGTTTTGGGATAGCAACTCCCCAAATCTTACTTTCCTCTCATTAGAGGTTATTCTTGGCAGAAAAAGAAAATAAAAAGGATAAGAAGAGGTCATTACAGAAGTAATAACTTCTAAGACTCAATAAAACTATTGGGTTATCTCCCAAGAAGTACTTTTCTTTAACGCCTTTAAGTTAGGCACAAGAAGCAAGAATCAAGTATTTTCAAATGAAGAAGCATTAACATCAACTTTTTTGCTCCTACCTTTATTACCTCTCTTCTTCTCTTTAGGGAATATATGATTGCTTACTGGAGAAGCAAAATACATAATGCCTTTTCCCACATCTATTATTTGTCCAAGGTGTTTCAGCAGGGATCTTCCATGTGCAATTTGCCATTTTCCTACACATTCAATAACAAGATAATCAGTAGACACCACTTTCCCTAAGATCTTTGTAAACACACCTTCAGCTATTCCAATGGGTAATAAAGTTGCATTATTGGTAAGAGATATTTCATCTCCTCCTTCAGAAAGTCCCCAAAGATTCAAAGACTCATAGATATCTTTAGGCATAAGACAAAATTCAGACATGATATCACAATGAGCATCAAAAGTTTCACTATTTATATCAACTTTTATTGTAGGAAACCATTTTGAAGGCTCGAAATTTATTGGAACATAATCATGATGCTATCTAAGCATGTTATAGAAATCTTTCAAAGCAACTGTACTGGTCTCAAGAGTGTTCAACCTAGCATAGATGTTTATAAAGGAAGAATTAGACTTCCTAGGCATATTATAAATTATAATCAACTTCTTTATACCATCCAAAGAATCATTCTCAGTACATCGAAAAATATCTTTCCCATCTACAACATCCAAAGCATATCTATAACAAAGAGCAAGACCATGGTAGAAACTATTGATAACCAAGATAAGACACATCTTAGGCTCAGTTTTCCCTTGTAAATCAGAGATTCTAGACCAAGCTTCTTGGAAACTCTCTTCACTTTCTTGCTTGAAAGTAAAGATCCTTTCCATAGGTGACACATTGATTGGACCAAAACCATACATGGTAGCAACTAAAGTACGAACTAATTTTTTTTGTGTTTTCATAGGAAAAATCAAACCAAACGAAACTAAATTTTTTTGGATTTTTTGATAAAAAGAGGCAAACAAAACCAAGAAAAAGAAACTAAGAAAAACAAAAACAAAGTAAATAGAAAGGTTGTGAAGGACTCCCCTTGTGAAGCCATCCTTAGCCTCCCCGTCAACGGCGCCAGAAAATAGCTTGATGCACTCAGATCAATGTAGAGCTTCATTGGGAGACCCCAAGAGGAAGGTATGATGAGCACAGCAGCAAGTCTTCCCTCAGAAAGAAACCAAGGTTATCGAACCAGTAGGAGGAAGGAAACGACCCAAAGGTGTTGTTAGCAACTTGGAAACCCGCACAACACAAACTCAAGACTTTGCCCTAATGAACTATAAGGTTGTCAATCTCACCAGTTTACTGAAAATAAAGGATTAATTGTATGGTGTGGAAGGTAATGGTGGTTTGCAGAAAGTAAACAGGTAACAGTGGAAGATGTATCAATGGTAAAGATTGGACCAGGGTCCATAGTTCACTAGAGGTGTTCTTCTTAAGATAAACAAACAAGACATGCTGGGTAATCAAATTACAGCAGGGCAATTGATAGGACAAAGAAAGGCATAATAATGCAATACTAGACATTCATGATCCTATGAGATTTGATTGGGCAATACAACAAGATACATAGACCTCCATCCAACTACATCTATGACTAGTAATCCACCTTCAGGTTATCATCCGAACCCCCTCCAGTATTAAGTTGCAAGAAATGGATAACTGCTTTAAGCAAAGTGTGTAAGGTAAACAATACACTTGTTCCATGAACAAGATACCGTTGTTTTATCCCAAGTAGCAATAGCACATCTACAACCTTAGAGATTTCTGTCACTTCCCTAGATTAAATAGAGACATGAACCCACTATCGAGCATAAATACTCCCTCTTGGAGTCACTAGCATCTACTTGGACCATATAGCTACAAGAAACAGAGAGCATGCAAGATCACAAACAACACATACATGATAGAATCAATAAGATAGAATAATTAATCAATCTGACATAGTAATCTCAATATCCATCGGATCCCCACAAACACAACATGCATGATTACAAATAGATGATCTTGATCAATAAGATACAAAATGATTTTTCTGTTTTTCATAAATGTGGATTCACACTTTGCCTATTTGCTTTAATATTATTATGGGAGTAATCGTGTTAGAGTTTCTGAAGGAACACATCCCTATAAGGAAGAGAATCATGAAGTAACTTATGAGAGGTATGTCCTATGTCTCCCACTTTTTAAGTTTGAGTTATTTAACTTAGTTGGCCGATTTTCTAAGATGCCATGCTTGTGGGAGTAATTTAATACTGTTAAAGTAAAGCTTTTTATTAGTATGATGATTAGTTAACCCCATAGACATTTTTATAGTCTTGAGGGAACTCATGAAAGGAGTTGTTTGATTGAAATAAAATTTAGTGGTAATTGTGATGCATGCCAAATCTAACATTGTGTATCAAAACGTGGTACTAGCTCATAAAAATAGAGAGAAAATTCTATTTTTATATTTCTAGTGCACACTTTTGGGATGCCAACAACTCCGCTAGCTTTTGAACGATCTATGGTATAACCCCGGATTTCGGCTATGAGTTGGTGACATGATTGGCATACATGTCAATGTATGGGAAAAGGTATTTGTATTCTCAAAGGTTGTGAAAGAACTTGCAACACAAACAGCCAACAATCCTTAAAAGAATAAAAAGATAAAGATATGTATGAAGATCCACATAAAAAGTCCTTGGCATGGTCTCATTACTACTCTACAATTTTTTCTTGAAAGACAATGATTGGATTAGAAGTGTTTTTGATAGACTTGATTTATTGAGGTGGGTGTACATAAGACACTTCATTGTTATACTACTCAGGACATGAAACTCTCTTACTTAATTATGCTATTTAAACATCCTAGTGTTCCCTGGCAAGCTGAGAGTTAACTAGAAGAATTGGATTGATTGCTACACTTCTAGTTATTTATACTAATATTAAACTCTACTTTGATTGTCTTGACTTACCGAAGCTTGTATAGTACTCTTGTCATCCCTCTAAGTTTCATAAGCCTCGCAAATGAATGAAGTGCTAAGCACATATGACTACCAACCCTAAGTGAATTCTTATTCTCGTTGTTTCAAGTTTAAACGCTGAATTCCTTATAGTTATTTTGTTTCTTCTTGCTCGAGGATGATCAAGGTTTGATCTTTGGGAAACTTGATGGCTCCAAAATGTGCCATCTTCCACCGCGTTTAAACATTTTTTTAGTCAAGCAGTTGACAAGAAACTCTCAACCCTTGTCACTAATGACTAATAATTGCAAAGATATGCAAAACCTTGCTTTGAGTTATGTTGTGCAGAAAATCATGGCTTTTAATGTGAAATCAGGAGTCATAATGAAGGAATTTGAGGAAGTCCACACGACCAAGTAATTAGAAAGAAAATTCTAGGCGTCAGTATGCGTAATGACCACCGGTATGGTCGGGGTTCGCCTATACCTTCTGCCTATACTTGGTGGCGGCAGCTTCATCTCATCAAACCCTAAGACTTTCATGAAGACACCTATATATTTTGAGGTTCCAGCCGCCCGCCAGGGGTCCGCCATTCTCAGATTACATCACACCACCACCAAAGGAGATCTACGCCATCTTTCATCGATTGTTCATCCATCACCTCCATTAGCCATAGCCACTACTTTGTACTTTAGATCTCCTTGTGATTTGGTGATCATTGTATGAATATTCGATTTCAATCTAAGTATTTTGCATAATGTTTTCTATCCTAGATCTATTTGTTATGAGTTAGTAGTCCTCAGGGGCCGCGGGTTGGGGAGAAACCTCGCAACAATTACATGCATCTAATCATGGGAGTATTTTATTTTGTTTGTAATTAATATTTGTACCTTTTGTTTCTTTGTCTTTTGTCTCGATCTGTGGACTTGTAGGTAACCACTATCCCATAGATTGATAAAGTCTTGACGTGAGATACTTGGCTAGCAGCGATCTCATCGGAACCTTACTGACAGAAAGGGTAGTATGTCTTTGCTTAGCGACCCATTCGGGATCACAACAACATCACAACTTAATTCTTTGATTTGTGTTTTACATTTAATAATCGTTTGTAGCCCATTTCTTTGGTGTGCACTCGGTTGGATTAAAAGACTATTGCTATGCCCGCTGCATTACGAGGGCTCTAGTATATCAGGATGTGTTTCCCACAAGAGATTATCTCTGTTCAAACATTACACATGACTATGGTTATTATTATCTTTTATCCCATATGATGTGCAGCTGTAGGTGAATATTCAACCCTGGCCTATCTTCATCCATTGATTAAACCCATTATAAAATTAAACTAGATTGGTCATGTAAACTAAGGTAAAATAAAGAAACAAAATCTTGTAGATGTGTCCTTTTTATTTACTTTTAGCATTGATTTCCAAGGTTCGATTGAACCAAGGTCTTATAGGGAAAAGGCTATTATACTACATCCGTGAATCCGGATCAAAGGTATCACCCCCATGTACTTGCTTTCGGTATGGGAAAGTGACGTGTCTGAGGCCCTGCCGACATATTGATGGGTGTATGTTAATTGATCTGGAAAAAAGGGTTGAAGTGCGTGTGAAAACCTTGGTTCACCCCTGCAGGGTTAAATTTTTTCGAAAAGTCGTGTCCGCGGTTATGGACGACTTGGAGCAAAGTTTCTCGATCATAGACAACTATAAATAAAGTTTACTATTATAGATTTGACTTGTATCTGATATGAATAGTAAGTTGGATAACCATCATGGAAAGAATGAATAAAATTGCCAACTGTGTGAGTTTCCTCGGCAGGACTTACTCGTTTGGTCTCGAGGGGGAAATACCAGGATGGGTATGTTTGGTGGTAGTAACAAGTTGGTTTCAAATAGGGATTTCTTATATCTCTCTGATAGCTGTCAGTTTTACCGAGTCTCTATAGGTTGTTTAGCGCATGCTTCGCCACAGCTTCATTCCACCATACCTATGTACGCGATAGCCGCTGAATTCTAAGTCTCGCCGTGTACTGGCCTCAGTTCTGACCGCTCTCTTTTTTCCTTTCACCTTTGTCGGCACCCCTTTTTGTTTAAGTAGGTTTGAGATCGACGTTATTAGCAGGGTTATCCTTCCGGTTTGGCCTGGACAGGGTTATGGACGCCATTGATTATTCTTCAGGGCTCTTAGCCCAACTTTCATCTTATCCGTACTCGGATGTGTATCATTTTCAAGGTGATTTGGATCTTTGTACTATATATCTGTATTCTTGTCTCAGTGAGTCATTCTTGTATATATATGTTCTGTGGGTTCCATCGTGGACTATTGTGTAATGGTATTATTTCATTTTCCACCAGCACGCAAGTTCCTAGTGGGTACCTTTGAATCATTTCTATGTGGGATTGGCGGGAATCGCTAAAACTTTCATAATAATGATCCGAGGGTGTTACAAAGTGCTATCAGAGCTCAATAGTTGTGATACCCCACTAGTCCAACATGTAGTATAACCTAGCTAATGGCCGATGTAGAGTGTCAATTTTTTTTGGAAAATCGGTTGGATAGTTCTGATTAGGTCTGCTTTTACTCCTTACGCATGTGCTATTCTCTTCTTACCTCTACGTGTTTTAAATCTTCTCTCTTACCTATTCTTTGAGTCTAGGAATTCTCGTGGTTGGATTTCCGTCGTACATTCAGGATTTCGCTTCCTTCCTCTTGCAATGGTGCTTCAACATCTAGACTTCATACTATCTGAGGAATTCTTCCTCTGTCTACCTTTTAGTGGCCCAAAAGTCACTAAATTTTTTATTTGTATCTTCCAGTGTTCTTCGATGCAACGACCTCATCTATATCATATCTGATGAAGATCCTGCATTAATCCTTTGTTTCTGAACCTTGCTTGTCGAGATCTTCAGTATGAATTCCAAGAGTTGGCTGCATACTCTCCTATTCATGTCTAGAGTAATTCTTTGAGTGCGGGATGGAGTCGCGACCATATCATTACTCTCATCATTCGTTTTTGTACATGGAATGGTAGATCGATGCAATTTTACTCCCTCCATGGAAGTTATAGGTGGACTTATCTTTTGAGACCTTTCCCTCCGTCCATTGTTTATCCGGAGCATTCTCTTAACGTACATGAGCAACGACCCCTTATTGGTGGTGTCGCCGATTTCAAGACGGAGAAAGAATCTTTGTTAGTGGTGTCGCGATGATCTACATGAAGCGAGAAGATTCTGATCATCAGCCTTTTCCCCGTACCAGGAGGTGGATCTCGAGGGCGAGATCCATTGTTAGTGGTGCCGAATTGTAGCACCCTGGGTAAAACCACTACTAGAAAATCGTTCGTTATTGTACATCATCATGACTGCATGCTCATGCCATCATGCCACATTGCATTTGAGAATCTTCATGACTACATGCATATTGTTTGCCTAAAACTATTTTGCTAAAAGCCTTTGATTGTTTTCTAAATTTATACCCTCTCTCTTTATTCAAACTAAAACCCCGGTCGATCAGAATCTCTATTTGTCTAACCACTATTTACAAAAGTATATTTCTAACTAAAATCAATAAAACTATGTTTGAACTGTGTGTGGGGGGGGCAGTCCAACTGGTCAGACCCAAAGGCCCAACCGGCTATACCACCTACTACCCCGGTGCACCCCAAAACCCTAACCCTAACCCTATCCCAGTCCCTGCTGCCAGCCCTACCAAGACACACCCGCGCGCGTAGCCTCACACTCTATAAGCACATCACCCCTTTCCCCTGGACAAACACGCCACACATCTACCTACCAAAACCACACCAACACAACACATATGCATACACTACACACACGTGTGTCGTACACCGCCCACCGACCCCACGACTGGTCCCACCTAGCGTACACCTCGCCCGCATATTGCTCCCTGCCGCGACATGCTGCCCCGAATGCTATCCCGATTGAAACCCGGCCCCACCCCCGTCTCTCCACTCATGGTCGACTGTGTCCCCTTCTCGATCGTTTACTCAAAACCCGTGCATGAGCCTCCCCTCCCATCGATCTGTTCCCGCCGCCACCTGCAGAGCCCACCAACTCCTGGCGCCTTGTTCCCCTTTGAGCGCTGCCGCCTGGGCCTCGCCTTGCACCACCGTCTGGCTCTCTCTCTCCCGTCCGGAGCTCCTCCCTGCAGCGACCCTCTCAACCTTGCCCCAGCTCCTCGCCCCTTGTATCTCGCTGCCATGTCCTCCTTCGCCGCCAGCACCCTTGAAAGGATCGTATGGGCACCTAGAGGGGGGTGAATAGGTGCTACTTCAAATTTTCTTCTTTTTAAAATTAGGGTTTGACAAGAAAGGTAAATTCTCTAGATTATGCAAGTAAGGTGAATTTACGTATATGTCAAACAAGCTTTAACTAGCACAACACTAAGCAAGATCAAGTAAGTAAAGTGCGGTAAAGTATAGAAGTAACCAAAGTGGTGGATGCGGAGACACAAGGATTTGTTTCCCGTAGTTCCTTCCTTTTGAGGGGAAGTACGTCTATGTTTGGAGAGGGGGTGGTTTCAAACCACCAATGCCATGAGAGGCCTCCCTTGTTCTTCGATGAACCTCACCCCAATGGGTTCGATTCACCTTCCACTATATCGGCAACCTTTGAGGTGGAAGCCGACACCTTTACAACAAGTTCGGGGCACACATCCACAACTTAATTGGAGGATCCCAAATACAAGCAAGCTGTCAAAATAATCAAAGACAAGCTTGTAAGAGCCAAATCAAAGCTAGGGTTTCCAAAGAAACACTAGAGCATGGGGGCCCTCAACTGAATGAGGGGGAAATGAAGATCTATCTTGGTGAAGATGTAGATCAAGGCCTCCTCCTTTGATTCTCCAAAGATCAATGACTTTGGATGGTTGGATGAAGAGATCTTGTTGATTTGGTGGCTCAAATGGGGGTAGTGTTCTTGAGTGGGTCGAGCGGCTGGAGGAAGGGGATAAGGTCCCCTATTTATAAGAAGCCCCCTCCATGAACAATTTTCTGACCGTTGGAGAAAAGTCAGACCGGAGGCTCCGGTCTGCACACCGGAGACTCCGGTCTACACTGGAGATTCCGTCCCATCTCCGGACCAGTCTCTGTACCAGCATTCCGATTGACCGAGCCCTTGTGTGAGCCAAGTAGGTCGGAGACTCCGGTCCAGCAGAACCGGAGACTCCGGTCTGAGGCTCACACCGGAGACTCCGCAGTAGTCTCCAGACCTTGCTCCAGACCTCCTCACAGACTGTCCCAGCTAAAATCCTGATGCCCCTCTGGGGATTCCTGCGTAAACTCTGGTCCACACCGGAGACTCCGGTCCAGCCAGAGCGGAGGACTCCGGTCTAGAATTTCCAGAAACATGTCAAACTTGCAGGAATCTTTCCATAGTGTAAGGGTCCTTTCACTTAGCATTATAACAACTTGTAGACAGTAACATACTATAAAATGATCTACTTGTTGTTAACAAACACCAAAAGTGATTATGACAGTAAATGTCCTTTCAATCTCCCCCTTTTTGGTGTTCGATGACAACAAGTGATTTTGCATGGAATAATTTGTATTAAGATCCCCCTGACTATGTGCATTAAGGTAAACAAGTAAATCATGCAAGATAGATAGTATCAAAGATAAATCACATAGTTCTCACATGAGTTACAATAATAGAAGCACAATCACATAGTCACACACATAAGTGGCAAATAACACACGAAGTTCAAATAAGGCAAATAAAAGCAAATCCAAATCCCAAGCCCATGCAAATGATGACAATGTCTTCTCCCCCTTTGGCATTACAACGCCAAAAAGGGAAAAGACCCAAGCTAGCGCCCCAACAACTCAGTAGTCCTCGTAATCCTCGCCATCCTCATCCGGGTCCTGATCCTCACCACCCTCATCATCATCAGGGACTGCAGGCCCTTTGCCATGAGGGCGAGAAGAGGAGGAACCCTTGTACCCGTATCCAGAGGTGATATCTGAAAAAGTCTTATAGTCCACCAAGCTGTCCTATTGGGCATTCCATGCCCCAAAAGAAAGAGTGTGATATGACTCTATGGACTGCTGAGCACCATGCTCATCATTGTACTCACCCTCTCCTTCCTCATCATCCTCTTCACCATGATCCTTAATTTCCTTGAGGAGCTTCTCAATGCGTCGGTTGCTTTGGTAGGAGGCATGTTGTTGCTTAAGGATATCTACATTCATGCAACATAGGGTCCTCTCCCAAAAATTGGTCTTCATGACCTCCTCATGTACATAGTCATGGGTCATGGAAGGCATAGGTGCATTGGAGGCGTTCTTCCTCCAAGCTCTAGGAGGAGACGGGGCCCTCTCAGACTCATCCATCTCCTCATCCTCATTGCCATATTGACGCCTAGGAGGAGGCCCCATGCGCCCCTTCTGCTGTAGTGAAATCAGAGTGTGATCAGTGAGATTGGGAGCCAAGCCAAGTGGGGAATCATGCTCCTTGGAGTTGATGAGCCTCATAACCAGTGGTGCATATGGAGGAGACTTCTTGTACAGAATGGCATGGAACATCTCCTCAAATATTAAGTCCATCACATCAATGGGATTAGCATCTGCCTCGGGGCTAGCATTGTAAATACGGTGGGTATGATAGAGTAGGTTGACCAGCCCACATCTAATAGCATCATCATTTCCAGCACTTGGTGAGATGGTATGACAGAATATCCTCAACATCAGGTTGTAGAGGGGCTTGAGTCCCTTGGACCCCCCTACAATGCCCTCGCTGCCATACAAAGGTGCAAGCTTCATCTTGTTCTCCCCAAGAGCCATTGAGTGCATGTGCAACCCAACAGGAGTGGATACGCCATGGAAGGTCTCGAAGATGACATTAGCAAAGTCATAGAAATTAGCTGAGCAGCGGGTGATGCCGGTCATCCAAGTCATGGTCCTGTCTTGGTCAGATCCAAACACTACAGTGGCGTAGAGCTGCTGCACAAGTGTGATGTTGTAGTCTTCACAGAGCTCCATTAAGTTGAACAGCCCCAACTTCTCACAAATCCATAGTGAATCATTGAAGTAGGGGCTGAGCCTCATCTGCTCAACACTCATGAACTTCTGGGGGCACACAGATGATTTTGTGAGCACACCATGCACATCCTTCATGAACATAGCCTGCTCCTTCCTCCGGAACCGAGGATCCTCGCTGGTACGAGGCAAATCATAGAAATCAGTCTTCTGTAGCTCACGGTACTCATTTTTTGTCATGTGGGCCAAAGACTGAACATTGTCATATTTTGCCTTCTTGGCACGGTTCTCTTGCTCAGTCCTTTACTTCTCCCTCCTCATATATGCTGCATCATGTGCCTGTTGTCTCCGGTTGGAGGGGGGAATGATAAACTGACCCTCGGACTCATCATAGCGAGCATCGGCCCTCTTTGACATGGCCTTGGTGCGAGGAGGACGACGAGAACCACCACCTGTGAATAGCAGTGAGGGAGATAGCAAGGGGGTAAGCATATATGTCCCAAAGATGCATCACAAGAGCTTTGATGCATTACTGAACCTTTTTGAGTCACCCCACAACGGAGTCTCCTGTGGCAACCCGCAAAACCACTACTAGAAAATCGCGTTGAATTTGTGCATTGCATCGTCATCATCATGCATTGTTTGCTAAAACTATTTTCGCAAAGCCCGTTTTGTTTTCTAAAACGCCCCATCTCTATTCAAATGTCAAACACCGGGTCTCCGGAATAATTTTGTTTTGTTGCTATCGGGTTGCAAACGGCCCAATTAAATTAAATAAAAGTTTTATTTATTTTGTTAGGGGCAGTCGAACGGGCCGATTTAGCCCGAACGACCGCCCCAGATTTAATCGGTCCAACTGCACCCGCCTCCTAAATCCTAAGTCTACCCAGTTCTCTACCCACCCCTAGTGGCCACCTCACCCCGCCCAATGGCAGCATGCCACCTCACCCCTTCCCTTCCCTCTAGCCTATCCCTGCCTGCCACCTAGCCCACCCTCTCTCTCCACCTGCCACGCACACACAGCAGCACTATACACGCACGCACGCCCCACCCACTCCCTGCCTACACACACGCATCGCACGCCTCTGCCAAACCCCCCCCCACACCAAGACGCCTCGGGCCCCACGCCTGCCCCACCTGGCCTCGCCACCACCAACCCCTGCCTCGCCGCCTGCTTCTCTCCCAAGGACGACGCAGCCCTCCCCTCACCTCGCCAGGGACCCACCTCCTCGCCCCGCTAGCCCTCCGCCGCCGTGCTAGCATCTCTCCCCGGCCCCGGCGCTCACCACCGCCACCATCTCTCGCAGCTCGCCGCCGGACCGTCTACCTCCGCCGCTCGGCCAGTCGCTGGCGCTTGCCGCCATGGACGCTGCTCCGCCTCGAGCCCTGCCCGCGCCCTCCGCCATGACCTAACTCACGGCATCATTGCCCTCCGCCGCAATCAGACTCCGCCTCACAAGAATCCCGGCAGACACGGCGCACCGCCACTGGCTCCCAAGGCTCCTTCCCTTCCCGTGCCGACGACCGCCTACTCCTCGCCTGGGTCTCGCCCTGCCGCCCGCTTGGCCCGCGTGCTCACTGGACGCCCTGACTGCCAGGCTACCCCCCATGGCCTCCTCGCCTCAACAAGACGCTGCGAGCCCACCGCGACCGGCCTGCCCCGGCTAGCTTCGAGCCGAGCCCAGCGGCCGGCGTGGATCCGCCTGTCGCTTTGCCTCCGGCGCCATGACCACCGCCGACGACTTCTTCACAGGCTCGTGTTGGCCGCCTCGCTGCCCGTCGGAGCTTGGCTTCACCGGGCGCGTTTGGTCTCCGGAGATGCTGCTGCCACCCCGGCGTGTGCTGCCCGTCAACATGCCTGTGTGTTTGATCGTGTTGAGAGGGGGTGTTGAGGACCCCACACCAGCTACCTTCGCCTCTGCTGCGGACAAGGACGCCTGATGCTATGCGCACATCGCTGCCAAGCTCTCCTTTCCCGAAGTCGAGTTGGAACACCAAGTGCTTCATGGATCCCGACGTCCCGAACCCCCAAGAGCCCCGCTGCACTTTTGTCGCCAAGTTCTGCGTCGTCACGGGCTTCGTCGACCTATGTGCGAGGTGGAACCCTATGACGCCGGTAACCCGAGTTCTACCACTCGGAAGCGAGTCCCGAGACCCTGAGGCCCCGAGCCAAAGACGAGCCGAAGCGCCATGATCTCCGGCAAGGATCCGACAAGATCGTCTACACGGACGTAAAGTTCTCCACCCCGAAGACCGATCCCGAAACTCGACACGCCAAGTTCGTCGAGACCCTGCACCCGAAGACCGCGGATGCGACAAGTGCTCCCTCACAGACGCCATGAACCGACGCCCCCGGATGCCAAGACCGCCTCGATGGCGCGGACCCGACAAGAGCGTCGCAACGACAAGAACGACGGCAACCAAGACGGTACCGATGCCCCGACGCCAGGCCAAGTACTCCTTCATGGAACGCCGAGACCCCCGAACCCGGAGACGATTCCGTACCCGAAGGCCGTCAAGATCGCCACCAAACGCGAAGTCCTTCTCCCCGGAACTCAAGATCTACCCCGTTACCGAGAACGACCCCGGAGTCCGAGAACGTTCCCGCCGAGACCAATCCGTCGAACCCTGGACCCCGAGACCGACCCCGAACCCCGGAACCCTAACAAGATCGTCGAGACCCCTAATGTGTGAACCCCTTCCCGAAACCCTATTTTATAACATAATAACAACTTGTTGCATATTTAATTGTCATCTTGCATGCATATCTGTGGTTTGGGGGCCTTATGCCGATTCACCTAATAATTAAACATGGGGCCCATATGCGGGCAAATCCAACCTTATATTGGCCTCATTTAAATTTGTGTAGCGAATTGCTATCTTCTACCATGTAAACGACATTTAAATTGCAGGGTAGCTAAACAACTAGAACCAACTATCTATTGTCGGGACCCGGTTCGCTTAATATGACCTAATTGCCCGCATCTTTGCCATGCCATCCATCATGCATGCATCATGCCGATCTTCGCCGTTGAATTAAATATTGCATCCGTGTTCCTTCTAGTGATTTGCTTCTTCGGATAAGGCCGTTGAGTTGATGTGAGCTTCGCCCGATCTTGGTTGAACCTTCGACAATGTTTTCAAAGTAGCATTCCCCTTTCTACCTATCTTACTTTTATAGTCTTTATTCCCTTTGTTGATCTATTGCTATCTCGAGTTGCGATGCTTTAGTTTCGTACTGTGATTTCCCAGCCGTATATTGCCTTGGACACACCCTATTGCTGTTGTTTGGTAGCTAGTTGGTCTTAGCGTCGTCACGCTTGCTATATTGCTGTTGGGTGTCGTCATATGCCACAGTTGTTGATGTATTGCCGCATGTTGTTGTTGGAGATGATTCTAGTTTACTTATCGTCACTTTAATTTCTGTTTAACAACTAAAATTGAATAAGCAGAGGCATCGGTGGGTGATAGATAATATTTGGTTTCGAGCCCACTTGTGTCCGTAAGACCCGAGTACTTGATACTGTTCCTTGATTTTGCGCTATCCACATCCGGAGGTATATGGGACCCCGAGCTAGAGCTTGATTCATTCTTATTTCTTGGGGCCACAAACTAGTTTGAGGTTTTATTTACGATCCTGTACTTATGCCATGCTTTACTGCTTTATTTACGATTGTGCGACAGATAGCACACTGTACTGTTTAGGATCGGACCACGATTTCGCGGTGTCGACAAGCCCCGTTTGGGGTTCCCAGTTGTTCACAGCCGTCCCGCCAAACCTTGAGGCCGTCTGAGCTTGCTTACTCGCTATGGTTCTACTTAAGGGTGGCCCCTGAAATATTTCTGAATCTGTGATTGTTCAATCGTGAAAGCCTCGTTGGGTTTTGATTTGGTTTTCGAGGTTGATCGAGCGTGTGTTGCTATTGGTGCACCGGCGGGTAAAACTTCTCAAAGCCGTGTCCATGGATATGGACGACTTGGAGCGATATCTCGATCATAGACAAGCATAACTAAAGTTTACTGTTATAAATTTGACTTATAATGACTAGTAATCAGCTTCACTATAACGGAATGGCTAATAATACTGCCCACAATTGCTTGTTTGGTTGTCACTTGCGACAAATGTATCTGACTAGTAAGTATTGCAACTACAACGAATTGGCTGAATAAAAGTACCAACAACTGCTGGGTTTTGGGTTTATCTCATACTATCTGTATTTGATTAGTAATTGCTGCAACTTCAACGGAATGATTAAATAAAAGTGCCCACTGTTTACTTTATCAGGATGATTATATACACCTGACTAGTAATTGTCACAACTATAACCGAATAAGTAAAACTGCCAACGGTGTGAGTTCCTCGGTTGACTTCCTCGTTTGGTCTCGAGGGGGAAACACCAGGATGGGTTTGTTTGGTGTTAGCTTGTGTTGGATCCGGATAGGTCATTCTTACCCTCTCGATAACCGCCAGTTGTATCGAGTCTCTATAGGTTGTTTAGTGCATCTTTGCCGCTTGATCCACCATACCTATGTAGGCGAGGACCGCCAATTCTAGCCTCGCCGTGTCTTGGCCTCAAGATCTTGACGCTCCTTCTTTTTCCTTTGCCCTTTGTCGGCACCTTTTGTTAAGCAGGTTTTTAAGATCGACGCCGTTAGCGTGGTTACCCTTCCGCTTGGCACAGGCGGTTATGGACGCCATTGGTTATTCTTCAGGGCTCTTAGCCCCATTTGCATCTTGTCCGTAGCTGGACGCTCTATCGTTTTCAAGGTGATTTGGATCTTTGTATATATTATATCTGTATTCTTGACTCTCTGAGTCGCTGTTATATATATCTGTTCTGTGGGTCCCATCGAGGACTGTTGTGTGATGTTATTACTTCGTTTTCCACCCGCACGAAAGTGCCTGGTGGGCACCTTTGAATCGTTTCTATGCGGGTTTGGTGAATTTTGCCCAAACTTGCATAGGTCCGATCTGAGGGTGTTACTGAGTGGTATCGAGCTCGGCGTTGCGATACCCACAAGTCCAGCCTGTAGGATAACCTAGGCGGCCGAAGTAGAGTGTCAAAACTATTTTGCAAAATCGGTTGGATAGTTCTGAATAGGTCTGATTTTACTCCTTACCCCTCTGCTATTCTCCTCTTACCTCTACGTGTTTTGAATCCGCTCTCTTCTCTTTCTTCGAGTCCAGAAATTCTCGTGGTTGGGTTTCCGTCGTACCTTTAGGGTTTCACTTCCTCCTTTGATAACGGTGTTCTACCATCCGATGTTCATGCTATCCGAGGAATCCTTCGTCTGCGGTATCATTCTTTGTTCCTTGTTTGTGCCTTCCGGTGTTTTCCTACGCGACGACATCATCTACGCCAGATCCGATGCAGAGTCTGCATCACTCCCTTGTTCCGAACCTCGCTTGACGAGATCTTCAGTCTGATTCCGAGAATGGTTGCACTCTTTTCTACTGATTGTGCAAAGTAATAGTTTGGGTGCGTGATGGATTGGCCCCCATGCCGACTACCCTTTCTATTCGCTTTTGTACATTGAAGTTGATGAGAATGCATCGGTTCCCTCTTTCCGACGAAGGTAGAGGTGGCTTTATTTGTTGATGCCTCCGCCTTCGATCTTTCTGATACCGGAGAGTTCTCTCGACGATCACGGACAACGACCTCTCGTTAGTGGTGTCGCGAGGATCTACACGAAGCGCGAAGGATCAGACCGCCGATCTTCTTCCCGGTACCATGAGGCGGATCTCGAGGGCGAGATCCCTTGTTAGTGGTGTCGAATTGTGGCAACCCGCAAAACCACTACTAGAAAATCGCGTTGAATTTGTGCATTGCATCGTCATCATCATGCATTGTTTGCTAAAACTATTTTCGCAAAGCCCGTTTTGTTTTCTAAAACGCCCCATCTCTATTCAAATGTCAAACACCGGGTCTCCGGAATAATTTTGTTTTGTTGCTATCGGGTTGCAAACGGCCCAATTAAATTAAATAAAAGTTTTATTTATTTTGTTAGGGGCAGTCGAACGGGCCGATTTAGCCCGAACGACCGCCCCAGATTTAAATCGGTCCAACTGCACCCGCCTCCTAAATCCTAAGTCTACCCAGTTCTCTACCCACCCCTAGTGGCCACCTCACCCCGCCCAATGGCAGCATGCCACCTCACCCCTTCCCTTCCCTCTAGCCTATCCCCGCCTCCCACCTCACCCCCCCTCTCTCCCCCCCTGCCACGCACACAAAGAAGACTATACACGCACGCACGCCCCACCTGCCTACACACACGCCTGCGCCTCTGCCAAACCCCCACGCTCCACGCTCCACCCCGCCCCTGCCCCCAGCCCGACCAACCCCACCCCTGTCGCCCGCTCCCCCTGCTTCTCTCCCAAGGACGACGCAGCCCTCCCCTCACCTCGCCAGGGACCCACCTCCTCGCCCCGCTAGCCCTCCGCCGCCGTGCTAGCATCTCTCCCCGGCCCCGGCGCTCACCACCGCCACCATCTCTCGCAGCTCGCCGCCGGACCGTCTACCTCGCCGCCCTTTCAGGTCGCCCGTCGCCCATGCTGCAGCGCTCCGCCTCGAGCCGCCCGCCGTCCTCCACGCCTGCGACCCAACCCAGCACCGCCGTCCTCCGCTGCAACGCACCCGCCGCCTCCCAGCAACCCAGCCCGGCGCAGCGCTGCCACTGCTCCCAAGGCCTCTCCTTCCCGGTGCCGACCGCCGCTACCCTCCTCGCCTCAGGGTCCCGTTCGCCGCCCGGCCTGCGTCATGCCGCGCGCCGTCATTCGCCCGCTGCCCCGGCAGGCGTCTACCCGCCCGCCTCCTGCCTCCAGCCCGGCCACGCTGCCCGAGCCACCCCGCGACCGCCCGGCCTCGTCCCGGCTTCTTCGCCCGAGCGAGCCCAGCGCCGCGGCGTGGATCCGCCCGTCGCGCTGCCTCTCGGCGCCATGACCACCGTCGGCGACCCCTGGCCGGCCTCGCTGCTGCCGGAGCTTGGCGCTGCCTTCCGCTGGCGCGTTTGGTCTCCGGAGATGCTGCTGCCACCCCGGCGTGTGCTGCCCGTCAACATGCCTGTGTGTTTGATCGTGTTGAGAGGGGGTGTTGAGGACCCCACACCAGCTACCTTCGCCTCTGCTGCGGACAAGGACGCCTGATGCTATGCGCACATCGCTGCCAAGCTCTCCTTTCCCGAAGTCGAGTTGGAACACCAAGTGCTTCATGGATCCCGACGTCCCGAACCCCCAAGAGCCCCGCTGCACTTTTGTCGCCAAGTTCTGCGTCACACGGGCTTCACGACCTATGTGCGAGGTGGAACCCTATGACGCGGTAACCGGTTCTACCACTCGGGCGAGTCCCGAGACCACGAGGCCCGAGCCAAAGAGCGAAGCGCCATGATCTCCGGCAAGGATCCGACAAGATCGTCTACGGACGTAAAGTTCTCCACCCCGAAGACCGATCCCGAAACTCGACACGCCAAGTTCGTCGAGACCCTGCACCCGAAGACCGCGGATGCGACAAGTGCTCCCTCACAGACGCCATGAACCGACGCCCCCGGATGCCAAGACCGCCTCGATGGCGGACCCGACAAGCGTCGCAACGACAAGAACGGCAAACCAAGACGGTACCCGATGACGCCAGGCCAAGTACTCCTTCATGGAACGCCGAGACCCCCGAACCCGGAGACGATTCCGTACCCGAAGGCCGTCAAGATCGCCACCAAACGCGAAGTCCTTCTCCCCGGAACTCAAGATCTACCCCGTTACCGAGAACGACCCCGGAGTCCGAGAACGTTCCCGCCGAGACCAATCCGTCGAACCCTGGACCCCGAGACCGACCCCGAACCCCGGAACCCTAACAAGATCGTCGAGACCCCTAATGTGTGAACCCCTTCCCGAAACCCTATTTTATAACATAATAACAACTTGTTGCATATTTAATTGTCATCTTGCATGCATATCTGTGGTTTGGGGGCCTTATGCCGATTCACCTAATAATTAAATATGGGGCCCATATGCGGGCAAATCTAGTCTCATATTGGCCTCATTTAAATTGGTGTAGCGAACCGTTGCTATCTTCTACCATGTAAAACGACATTTAAATTGCAGGGTAGCTAAACAACTAGAACCAACTATCTATTGTCGGGACCCCGGTTCCGCTTAATATGACCTAATTGCCCCGCATCTTTGCCATGCCATCCATCATGCATGCATCATGCCGATCTTCTGCCGTTGAATTAAATATTGCATCCGGTGTTCCTTCTAGTGATTTGCTTCTTCGCGGATAAGGCCGTTGAGTTGATGTGAGCTTCGCCCCGATCTTCGGTTGAACCTTCGACAATGTTTTCAGGCGAGCATTCCCCCCCTTTCTACCTATCTTACTTTTATAGTCTTTATTCCCGCCTGTTGATCTATTGCTATCTGAGTTGCGATGCTTTAGTTTCCGTACCTGTGATTTCCCCTGCAGCCGTATATTGCCTTGGACACACCCTATTGCCTGTTGTTTGGTAGCTAGTTGGTCTTGCGCGTCGCCGTCGCTTGCTATATTGCTGTTGGGTGTCGTCATATGCCACAGTTGTTGATGTATTGCCGCATGTTGTTGTTGGAGATGATTCTAGTTTACTTATCGTCACTTTAATTTCTGTTTAACAACTAAAATTGAATAAGCAGAGGCATCGGTGGGTGATAGATAATATTTGGTTTCGAGCCACTTGTGTCCGTAAGACCCCGAGTACTTGATACTGTTCCTTGATTTTATGCGCTATCCACATCCGGGAGGTATATGGGACCCCGAGCGAGCTTGATTCATTCTTATTTCTTGGGGCCACAAACTAGTTTGAGGTTTTATTTACGATCCTGTACTTATGCCATGCTTTCCGCTTTATTTACGATTGTGCACGAGATAGCACATCTTATGCTTAGGATCGGACCACGATTTCGCGGTGTCGACAAGCCCGTTTGGGGTTCCCGATCGTTCACAGCCGTCCTTAAACCTTGAGGCCGTCTCGGAGCTTGCTTACTCCGTTCGGGTTCTACTTAAGGTGGCCCCTGAAATATTTCTGAATCTGTGATTGTTCATCGTGAAAGCCTCGTTGGGTTTTGATTTGGTTTTCGAGGTTGATCGAGCGTGTGTTGCTATTGGTGCACCCGGCGGGTAAAACTTTCGAAGCCGTGTCCACGGATATGGACGACTTGGAGCAAGATCTCGATCATAGACAAGCATAACTAAAGTTCTTGTTATAAATTTGACTTATAATGACTAGTAATCAGCTTCACTATACGGAATGGCTAATAATACTGCCCACAATTGCTTGTTTGGTTGTCACTTGCGACAAATGTATCGACTAGTAAGTATTGCAACTTCTAGCAATTGGCTGAATAAAAGTACCAACAAGCTCTTTGGGTTTTGGGTTTATCTCATACTATCCGTATTTGATTAGTAATTGCTGCAACTTCAACGGAATGATTAAATAAAAGTGCCCACTGATTACTTTATCAGGATGATTATATACACCTGACTAGTAATTGTCACAACTATAACCGATTAAGTAAAACTGCCAACGGTGTGAGTTCCTCGGTTGACTTCCTCGTTTGGTCTCGAGGGGGAAACACCAGGATGGGTTTGTTTGGTGTTAGCTTCAGGTTGGATCCGGATAGGTCATTCTTACCCCTCTCTCGATAACCGCCGGTTGTATCGAGTCTCTATAGGTTGTTTAGTGCATCTGCCGCTGCCGCTTGATCCACCATACCTATGTAGGCGAGGACCGAATTCTAGCCTCGCTGCATCGGCCTCAAGATCGACGCTCCTTCTTTTTCCTTTGCCCTTTGTCGGCACCCCTTTGTTAAGCAGGTTTTAAGATCGACGTTAGCGGGTTACCCTTCCGGCTTGGCAGGGGGTTATGGACGCCATTGGTTATTCTTCAGGGCTCTTAGCCCCATTTGCATCTTGTCCGTAGCTGGACGCTCTATCGTTTTCAAGGT
Source organism: Avena longiglumis (assembly GCA_030063025.1). Lineage (NCBI taxonomy): Eukaryota > Viridiplantae > Streptophyta > Magnoliopsida > Poales > Poaceae > Avena > Avena longiglumis. The sequence continues at coordinate 226,917,592 of CP125973.1, forward strand.
GATTTGGATCTTTGTATATATTATATCTGTATTCTTGACTCTCTGAGTCGCTGTTATATATATCTGTTCTGTGGGTCCCATCGAGGACTGTTGTGTGATGTTATTACTTCGTTTTCCACCCGCACGAAAGTGCCTGGTGGGCACCTTTGAATCGTTTCTATGCGGGTTTGGTGAATTTTGCCCAAACTTGCATAGGTCCGATTCTGAGGGTGTTACATCTCCACAGCTCATACTGGAGTCTCTAGATCAGACCGGAGTCTCCACAGCTCATACCGGAGTCTCCGTCCCTAACGCCGGAATCTCCGGTCGGGAGGCTCGGGCATGAGCTGGGAGGCAGCTGGTGGGGGTGATTCTAATAGATCGGGCAATGCAACAAGGCTAAAGTACCAGAGTGCACGCATACAAGTGATTCCAATGGACAAAATAGCACTAATACTCAAAAACACATCTAGAGATGAACCCTAGGAGAAAAAGAGGAGGAGAGGTACCAGATATGTCCATGGGATCGATTCCACCAGTGGGAATGACCCAATGGAGGAGAGGAGAAGGTTGGACGACGGCACGGCGGATCCCGAGGGCTTCTTGACCTCCGGGGAGGAGTTTTGGAGGAGGGGGCGACGGGTTTGAGGGAGGGGAACGGGGTGGATGAATGAAACTGTTGTTTCAGTTCACTCCGTCCCCTCCCTTTAAGTGGCAGAAACCATCTGGACCGGAGACTCCGGTCTACACCGGAGACTCAGGCCTACACCGGACACTCCGGTGCAGGTGCACCGGAGACTCCGGTCCTCCTCCACCAAAAACTCCAGGTTTTCTGTTTGGGGACATATATGAGAGATAGAGTATTTTAAGACAAGGTATAGGCTTGGGTTAAGATGTCAATCTGTGAAGAATCAATAAGAACCATAGAAATCCACTAAAATGTTCAAGAAAGCTCCAAATAGGCACAAACCAACAAATGACAAACATGAGTAAGCACCAACCTCTCGAATGTGAGAGGGCGGTGGCCTAGGCCACCATGTTTGAGTATACTCGGCTTAGCACCACGAAGATATATCTTGGGTCCATTACCGAAACTCATCATTTAAGCTCACATATCACAAAATGATATTTAAGAGAAATGATTTTGATTGCTTTGGGCATAATGGGGGGAGGGATAGTCCAATCAATTAGGACCGCACTCCCCCTATATCCATGCCTGCACCTAAACCAAATAATGGTCAAGACATAGGTGAGTATGCAGAGTGATCAAGTCAAGCTCCTTGAATCTATGATATTTAGTTCATTACTCAAATAGCAAAACCCTGCTTCATCAAGTGGCTTCGTGAAGATGTCGGCAAGTTGTTCTTTGGTTGACACATATGATAGCTCAATATCACCTCGAGCAACATGATCCCTAATGAAGTGATGACGAATCTCAATATGCTTTATCCTTGTGTGATCCACCGGGTTGTATGCAATCTTGATAGAACTTTCATTGCCACATAGAAGAGGCACTTTGTCACAAAGGACACTGTATTCCTTTAAATTTTGCCTCATCCATAGAAATTGAGTGCAAGCACTAGCAGCTGCCACATACTCGGCTTCGGCGGTGGAGAGAGATATACATTTTTTCTTCTTAGAAGACCAACATAGCAAGGACCTACCAAGGAATTGGCAAGCCCCAGATGTTGATTGTCTATCATCCTTATCAACAGCCTAATCCGAATCCGTGTATCCACAAAGAGCAAATGTTGGCCATCGAGGATACCAAAGACCATAATGTGGGGGTATGAACCAAATATCGAAAGATTCTCTTGACCGCCATCAAATGGCTTTCTTTAGGAGTCGCTTGATATCTTGCACACACACCTACACTCAACAAAATATCGGGTCTAGATGCACAAAGGTAAATCAAAGAACCAATCATGGATCGGTATACCTTTTGATCCGCATCTTTACCATTTGGATTTAGTTCGAGATGAGTCTTTGTTGCCATGGGAGTAGGAGCTCCATTTAGATCTTGCATATTGAATATCTTGAGAATATCTTGAGTATACTTGGCTTGGTTGAAGAATGTCCCTCCTCTAACTTGCTTGATCTCAAAACCAAGGAATACCCTTAAATCCCCCATCATAGACATCCGGAACCTACTAGTCATAAGCTTTGAGAATTCATCATTAAAAGCTTTGTTAGATGAGCCAACGATAATATCATCAACATATATTTGGCATACAAAAAGCTCCTCATTGACCTTCTTAGTAAAAAGAGTGGGATCGATTTTCCCAACCTCAAACCCACAGTCAAACAAAAAATCTCTAAGGTTCTCATACCACGTGTGTGGGGCTTGTTTGAGCCCATAGAGCACCTTATCAAGTTTGTAGACATGGTTTGGGAAGTTGGGATCCTGAAATCCCAGGGGTTGCTTTACATACACCAACTCATTTAATGGACCATTAAGAAATGCACTTTCTACATCCATTTGTTGCAACTTAAAATTATGATGTGCCACATAAGCAAGAAGGATACGTATGGACTCAAGGCAAGCGACGGGTGCGTATGTCTCTCCATAATCAATTCCTTCAATTTGAGAGAACTCGTGTGCAACCAATCTTGCCTTGTTCCTTACTATAATTCCATGCTCATCTTGCTTTTTCTTGAATATCCACTTGGTGCCTATAACATTGCGGCAATCCTTTGGATTCTCAACTAACTTCCATACTTTGTTTCTCTCAAAGTTGTTGAGATATTTGTGCATTGCTTCCAACCAATCCGAATCTTCAAGAGCTTCCCACACTTTCTTTGGTTCAATCATGGAGATGTGTGCTTGGTGTTCACTAAACCTCTTCAATTGTGCTCTTGTGGAAATGCCTCTCCTTAGGTCACCAACCAGATTCTCTAGAGAGTGGTCTTTTAATTCCAACATCCTATCCATTCTAGCTTCGCGACGAGTGTGGATCTTCTTGTTGTTTCTTGGAGGAACCTCTTCATCATTTTGGTCCTCGCCTTGACCATCAACTTGACCTTTATTATCACCGGAATCATTCTCTTCATTAAGAGGCAAAGATTGACCTTGGTCTTGATCAGGCACACCTCTAGAATTGAGTTGAGCTTGTCTCAAGGCAGTTTGTATGGATCTTCCTTGTGTAATTGACTTGGCAGCACTTGACATTCTGGAGAATGAATCAGGCTCCTCCCTACTAGAGATGTCACCATGATCAACATGTTGAGGGTCCATAGTTTGTCTTTGTCTTGGGTCATTGTCCTCCTCGATAGATGGAGCATTTTATTGTTGTGAAGATGAGGGATCCACTTGAGTAGAGCATAGTTCTTCTCGATCCGCCACAAGGGGTCCTCGACGGGGCGGATGTATGCCACACCCATTCTTCCTATGGAATCCTGAGGCATTTCATCATCTGCATCACAAGCATTAACACGGCCCCCTCCCCTTGGGGACCATCATATTTTTCAATGGTCACACTATAAGATTCTATGATGGCTCCAGAGAGCTTATCATAGATTCTATAAGTGTGAGATTCGAGACCATAGCCAACAAAAATACCCTCTAATGCTTTATACTCGAATTTGGAAAAATGAACACCTTTTATGAGATAGAAACACTTCAACTGAACACCCGGAAGTAAGATATGCTGGGCTTGTTACCGGTAAGTATTTCATATGGAGTCTTGTTCACCTTTTTGTGGAGGTAGAGCCGGTTTGATGCATGGCACGCGGTGGAGATGGCTTCGGCCCAAAAGTTGAATGGATATTTAAACTCCACCAACATGGTCCTTGCCATCTCAATAAGACTCCGGTTCTTCCTCTCGGCTACACCATTTTGTTGAGGGGTATATGCAGCGGAATATTGGTGTTTTATCCCCTCATCACTAAGAAAATCATTCAAGGTGTAGTTCTTGAACTCGGTGCCATTGTCACTTCTTATTGTCAACACTTGGACATTGTATTGACGTTGAACCAAGTTGACGATGTCGATGAAGGTCTTTTGGGTCTTGATACGTCCAAAATGTATCTACTTTCTCGAACACTTTGCTATTGTTTCTCCTCTAAACTTGTGTGATTTGGATACAACTCACACGGACTGACGCTATTTTCAGCAGAATTACCTTGGTGTCTTGTTTTTGTGCAGAAAATGAATTATCAAGAAAAATCCCGAAAAATATGCCAAAAATTATATTTCACCAGAAGATCCACGGAGCTAGAAGAAGAGACGGAGGGGGGGGCTGGGGGGCAGACCCACCCCAGGCGCGGGCCCACCTGACCCCAGGCCTGGAGGGGGTGCGGCCACCCCAGGAACCTCCTCATCCTCCCTCCGCGCCTATAAGTTGCCTTTCGACCTAAAAACCGAGGAGGGTTTGATAGTTTTCTAGAAAGAGTTCCGCTCCGCCGTCGCCACCAGAAACCAAGATTCGGATCTAGAAACTCCGTTCTGGCACCCTGCCAGGACAGGTAATTTGGAGAGGATCATCGCCATCGTCATCACCAACACATCTCCATCAACAACCGATGTTTCCCTCATCCATGAGTGAGTAATCCCCCGCTGTAGGCTTGGGGATGGTAGGGATTGGATGTAACATACCACCTCTTGTGTAATATAAATAAAACATGTTTGAGTATTGTATGCATGCATTATACTTGCACTTTGGTTTAATTAAAAGAAGAATAAATAAAACCCTAATATTTTCCTTCCTCTTTGAAATTAATTCAAATGGCTTTTGAATTTTGAAAACCTCAAAGTGTTTGGAGCCCAAATAGTATAAAGGGCACCTTAGTTTTTTCAGATGTTTTATAAAAGTATCTTGTATTTTGAACCTATTCAAAAATAGAAAATAAATTGAAAATACAACTAAAACACAAAACAGAAATAGAAAACATTTCAGTACAAAAAAATGTCTCCCTCTCTCTCTGGGCCGAGCCCACCTCTCCTCTCCTCTTTCTTTGTCGCCCAGTGCTTCCAGCAGCAGCAGATGCGCAACCTTTCTTGCAGCCTAGTAGCCGGCCCAATTCGGCCCGCTCCATCCCAATACCGCTTCACCACTCCTGTAGTCGTCTTCCTCCCCTGCCGGCAAGCAGCTGCGTGGCTGCAGCGATGCCATCCGTCACTGCCGCGTTGCGATGCTCGCCGCCGCCCCAGGACGTGTGGATAAGAACCTCCGCGTCGTGCTCTCTCTCTCCCAGTACCAGTCTCATCTCCTCTCTCCTTCTCTATCGATTTTCCCCAAATAACCGAAACCCTATATCGGCCAGTTTTGCACGCCGCCGACGTTCTGGGCCACCCCGAGCTCAGTGGAGTAGCCTAGGAGAAGCGTGGTGTCATTGTCATCATCCTCGTCAAGCCACGTAAGCAGGGAAGCTCCCTCCTCACCGGAATCATCCCCGAACCACCGTCGGCTTCCGTCGTTGCCACCGTTGATTCGTAGTCGTCCAAGGTCGCCTCGCCTCCTCGGCCTACCTACCGCGCTCCTGGTGAGCTCACGGTTCTAATGAACCCCTCCGCACTCTCCCTCTTGCTCCCTAGCTCCTTGCCGACAAGCACCACCACTCGTCCCCGCTGTTCGTCGTCGATGCCAACGCTCCTGCGACCAATCTTGGATGGCGCCGCCACTAGATGGTCCAGTGCAGCGCCCCGCGTCGAACGCGCCCTCTCTCGCTCGCCCACTCGTCCCCTATCGCCTGGATCGTGCTTGATCTGGGAGAGCCTCCATTGCTGATGTCAGCATGACATCAGCATGAGGTCATTTTCCTTTTTCGTTTTCCTTTATCAATTCCAGTAAATCATTTCTGTAATAAGATATATATATATATATATATATATATGACAGGTGGGATCTGCCTGTCAGGATTTTAATCTTTTCTGTAAATGCTTTCTGAAATTAATAAAAGTCTGACATGTGGGCCCAAGTTGGAAATTATTTTAATACTCCAAAAATGATTTAACATGAATTAAAATTGGAGAAATTCATAACTAATTCATTTTAAATCAGAAAAATACAAATGATATACCAAAATGTTCAGAAAAATGAAACCTATCTAAATAAGCTATAATCATACATTATTAACCAACTTTGATGGCAAGTTTAATTAGAAGAACCAATTGAACCCTAGAGGTGATTCCGATGATCCCCCTGTTTTAGGGTTTGGACCTCTCGGACCCCATTTAAAATTATCAAGCATGTTCTAGGATTTGTTTCCACACTATTTAACTTGTCATATCATCCATATTGTATGAGAATTGCACATGCCATGTGTTGAGTGTTTTTTTCTCTTTTCCGGTGATTGGTCCTTCGCGAATAGGAACTGAACCCGAAGCTGAAGTCAACGGTACTGAAGAACAGTACCAGTCCAAAAATGGACAAGGCAAGCGAAGCCCCACTCATACATATGAATCCTATGTTTACAAAGTATTTCATTCTTGTCATATGCATTCGGTTCAACAGTCTTTTATTAGTAGATAGAGTAATCATATTTGATGCATGTTTCCCTTCGTGAACTATATCACCTGATCCACTACTCCTAGCATAACTAAGGTTTGGCTTATTAGCATCTCTAGTGCCACAATTCAGTCAAGCTTTATCACATCCCAAGATTTTCCAAATCTTGTAATGTGAAAAATAAATAAACAAAATAAACAATTGTTGATTTTTAGGGTGAGAAGAAACTTTTTGATTCCAAATGGAAACATCAAAACCTATTTTGATCAAATAAAATCCTAAAAGGATTTAAAAATATAAACAATTAATAAAGAAAGTTATAATAGTTGGAATCACTATTTTTGATCTTTAAATAAAAACATATGGTTTTATAAAGCAAAGGTAGAAATATAAATAAGGATTATTTTATAGAGCCAAATTAAATCTTGGCCAAGCTTTTGAAATAAAGTATTTATATTTTGATAAAAAGAGTAAAGGTTTATTTAAATAAAATAATGAGGATTTATTAATATCCATTTTTATTAAAGTAAAGGTTTTTCCATTTTAAATAAACACTAAAACTTGTTAATTTATTTTAAATAAGATTTCCAAGTGTTTTAGTTTTTCAAATGAAACCTACTGAAAAGATTTTTGAATTATTTAGATTTCAAAAAGAGTTTTAAAATAAATTAAAACCTATTTGAATTAAAAACTATGGTCTATTTATTTAATTATTAATAGATCCTAAAAGAATTATTTTATTTTGGACTTTGAAATATGTTGACAAACAGAATTAAACTTCACCCAAAGTTTGGTGATGATTTGAATTCAAATGGAGATTTAAAAATATTATTAAATCTTATTTAATTAAAACTAGAACCTATTTTAAATAATTAACTACCCTAAAAAGAATAAATATATTATTCTGAAATTGACTTCAGATTATACTATTAATCAGTATTTGAGTCTTCACAAAATTTGGCAAAAGTTTGAGTTCAAATGAGTGTTTGAATTGATTAATAAAAATCAAAATAGAATATTAGGAAAGAAAAAGAGAATCTGGCCAGCCCAGCCCACTAAGCCCACTCGCAGCCCACCTCTCCCTCTCTCACCCGAAACATTTTCTCACCGCGGAAAGAACCAACTCTGTCACTGACGTGTCGACCCCACTCCCACACTCTCTCTCGCTGCCAAGCGACCCCACCGCCACGCAAGCTTCTTCCTCACCCTCCCGCTGACCTCGTCGGCCGTTGCTGCCAAATCAATGCCGGCGTAATACGCAGTAAGGCCGCCATTAAACAGCCTCGCGATCACGCATACTAATTTGCATGTGCCCCCTCTCTCATTCCCCTCACTCGCCAGAACCTCTACGCCCCCATGCCGTCTTAATTTCTCTTCGAAACTCCACTACCCCGACGAGTTCCGGCGTCGATTCCGGCGAGCCCCGACCCTCTCTTACCACTTAGCTCACACCAGCTTGATCCCCATCATCTCGCGCACCTGCCCATGGTCTCCGTTCGGCCACGCATGCCCCACAACCTCGACTCCGTCTTTGTCTGAGCGCCACCGACGACCCCCGCAACTCCGGTGAGCTCTAGAACTCGACTCCGTGCGCAGCTCGACCAGTGAATCATGCCATTTGGTTCGCCTGTGTCCTTTACATCTCCAGGTGCTCTCCAATCACTCGCGCGTGGCCTGCAGCCTCGCCTCCGACGGCTCCCGAACATGCTGACGCCAGAAGCATCTTCGGCGAGGAATTCCCGCCGCATCCATGCGCCCCCTGCCACCTCTCGAACACGTTGAGCATCGTCGTGATCTCCTGAACCTGGTGAGCCACTCCTTTTATTCTCTCTCTTCCTGCATCGCTGGCGACGCCACCGCCAGGCCGCTCCGCCGCCAGTCGCCGCCGCCAGCACCGCTAGTATATGGTCAGATCATCTCAGGCCGTTAGATGTTGATCTAAAGGATACGATAGAATCACTTAAAGCGAAGGGGTATGCAATCTGATCTGTGCGATTTAGTTAGATCCAACGCACCACGGAGCTCAATCCGCACGAACCGTTTTCGACGAATCAGAACGGCCCACGTGTCCAGTGATTTGTTTTAAAAACAGAAACTTGTCTATTAGATGTTCCAATTTGAAAAATTCATAACTTTCAAACCACACGTCCAAATTTTGCAAATTTATATCAATAGAATCAGCAGAACAAGTACTTTCTGACCATGCACTTTGTTTAGTAAAATGTTTCTGTTAAATTGAATGTTTTTGCAGAAACTTGTGTAGGCATGTGTAAAATATAAAAATTGTTTTAAAATGATTTTTGAGATAAAACCTTTGGCAAATGGTTTGTTTTGAACCTATTGACCATAGGAATCAATTTGTGGTTTCAAAAATATATTTGGTGAAGCAAAAGAATAAACTTTTGATTTAAACCATTTCTAGTCCAATAAAAGTAATGTTTATTTATTAAAAATGCTTTTCGGAGAAAATCTTTTGGAAATGTTTTGGAATAAACTCTCTGACCCCAAGCACCAAGTTTTATGATTTAAAAATGTATTTGGTGAAACACATAAAATTGTTGTTTTTGCTAAAGGCATTTTCAACCACATAAAATATTGATTTTGTTCAAAAATGGTTTATAGGTAAAATCTTTTGCAAATAGTTTTGCCACTTTATAAAATTACCAATAAGTTTTTTATAATGTTTATAACCTATTATAAACCACTTTTGTAAATAAAACAAAGTTTGGCATGCTTGCATGCATTACTTTGATTCTATTATTTTATGTGTTGTTGCTTGAATGGTAGATTGAAATATTGCTTGCTTGATTGAATTGTAGTGATTTGAAGAGTGTGAGTATTGCAAGATCAAGGAGTGAAATTATATTCTCTACCAAAAAGGCAAGTGATGCTTCATACTTTTGTCCCATTATTTTCACTATGCATTAGTGATATTTCTAAGTAGGACTTGCATGGAATTTTTTTTGCTAAGTATAAACTATGCCATGGGAAATCCTAGTAGATGAAACCTTAGTAGAATTCTCCTAAGTTAAGATTCCTACTACTATCATGCTTAGCTTAGCTAGTATAAAACAAGGGTGGATTATATTCATACTATGGAATATTTCTAAGTCAAGGACTTGTGTTTTCTTTAATAAAACAACTTAAGTGAAAGAATCACCTGGGTGGAATGGAAGGAATGGTTTATGTTGAGTGGTTCACAAGGCTCATTTCTATGGTTTACCTTGTGTATCTCACTTGTGGATGGCCACCCAGGAACAAAGAGATTTGAGATGTCAAATGTTGAGAAGCTTCAAGTGCAGCCACTTGGCATTATGGGCTCTGCCTGGATCATATAGGTTGCAATAACTTAGCCAAATGTATAGTTGGTGGTAGGGGTTTGATAGGTTGGAGCGCGTCCATTCTGGTCTAAGGGAAGGCTTCTGAAAGATCTTGTCTTGGTGAAACCAAGTCTTGTGGGGAAAGTGCACCACCTCTGCAGAGTGTAAAATCTAAGTACTTAGCCATGTCCCTGGTAAAGGACAATTTGAGCATCAAGACATGGAAGCTATCAAGAATCTCCTCATCCCAATTTCTAAGTTAAAATCTTGTGGTTGAACAAGGGTTAAAGGATCACCAATTTCTATTGGGAGATGCCTTGGGTGATTTTGTCAAGCAAAAACTTAGTGTTCACAAATGATAAGGAAAATCTATTTTTGAGCAATGCAAGCCTAAGCTCCACTTAGACAAATGCATATAGATGATAGACCCCACTATACTACCATAGTATCACTTGCCAATACAATTCAAATGTATTGACCCTTGTGGCTGTAACTTGTTATGTTGCAGGTTTGTTTGATATTAGTGAAGTTTAATGATTAGGATTATAAGTCTACAACCAACATGTCTGCCTGTGGCACATTGAAGATGAAGGACCCCATGCTATTGTTATATTCTGATGCATTGTAATGAGATAGCCAAATGAGCTATGTAAGATGTAATAAATTATTTTATTCCTGGTTATAAAAGTTGTATTATGACCTTTGTTTCTTGATATTACATCTTAACTGTGGATGCTAGCTATTGATCCACGGACTAGCATTGTAAACACAGGGATCTCTACCTTATTAAAGGTTGGGAACCTTACAGATGGTATCAGAGCATTGTGTTGCTTGTAGGATTGTAACCCTAGGATTGGACAAAAACCGTTAGAAAAATAGGAGTTGATTTTGTTCCAAAACTTATTTACAAACAATCTTGTAAACTCTTTCCTCAACCATTTTGGTTTTGATTCTACATCTCTTCTATTTCAAACTTGATGGACAAAGCCTACCCCATGGCCAAAGACTTCACCATGAGCAAAGGACTTCATCAACTCTAATGACTTCAACATCTTCAAGTGATTTCAACCTTATTCTCAACAAGGACTTCAACCTTGGATATCACTAAGGACTACAAGTGAGACAAGAAATGTTACTCAAGACTTGAAGACTAAGGAAACACAACTTAGAAGGAACCATCATCACCTTTGAAGTTTTGTGACCAAGACACAAGAATATTTCCCAAGGAAACCATGATCACATGCAAGAAGAATCAACCAAGAAGGAGGGAAAGATCTCAAGTGAACCATATAGATGGACTACCATATTAAGTATAGATCAAACACACCAACTTATGTGGTGTAACAAAAAAAATTATTTCTTAAAGATGTGCTTGAAACTTGTTGTTTGAGTGGAATGTTTGTTTGTGATTGCTTGCACATTGCTTGAGTGAATTGTGATGTGTGTGATTAGAATTATTTCCTTAGAAATATTTTGCCTATTCTAATCCCAAACCAACCCAAACAGATGACTTCTCCAAGAGACTCCAACATCAAGGATGGTGACAACAACAACAACCAAGACACCAACATGAGAGAAATCATAGTAACCCAAACCTAGCTGAACCAAGTGACAGCTCAATTTTTATCCAACAACAGTGAGGTAGATCCAACCATGCAAAGGTTTTTGGTAACCCAAACCCAATTGTTGCATCAGATGACAGATCAAATGATCAACATGGGAGACAACTCTTCCCAAGGAGTTTGTGACAACAAGGATGTCAAGGATGATATTCTAGAGGGAACCCAAGCTTGCAACATTTATGGAGACAAGGATCACACTTCCAAAGAGCATGAATATCAATGCCCCAATTGTGAAGAGAAACATCCAAATAATCAATGTCCCACATCCCAAGCTACTTGTTTCCTATGTGAAGGAAATAATCATGTCCCTATACAATGCCCCATCTATTCCATAGTTCAACAAAGGAAACAAGGTGGAGTGCAACAACAGTTTGTAAACCCTCATGAAGGAACAACTTCTACCAAGAAGGATGAAGGCAAAGTCAAAACTATGCACCATAAGGCCAAATCCAAAGTGATCACAAAGTGTTGCTACTCTTCTGGAGAAGAAGGTCATATCTCTAGTAAATGCCACAAGAAGAGAGAAAGATTTCCCACCTTTGTGGTAAAGTATGAAGAGCATGAACTAGAAGATCCTAGCTTTGGAGAGACCCAAAAAGAATAAGAAGGACATAAGCCAGTTGCAATGTTACAATTGCAAGGAAATGGGACACTATGCCAGTGATTGCCCAGAAAAGAAGAAGAACCAAGGAAATAAACAAGAAGAATTGATACCAAAGAAGAAGAAGGATAATAGCCAAGTGATGTGTTTCAAATGCAAAGAGCAAGGACATTATGCAGACAAGTTCCCAGAGAAGTTTCAACAAGAGTCCAAGCAAGCCAAGAAGTAATCTAGTTGGAAAAAATTTTAAGGGTGGTAGTACCCTAGTTGCTTTGAGCCAACTTGTAACCCCTAGACTCCCCAAATCTCGGGACGAGATTTATTTTAAGGGTGGTAGCCTGTCACATCCCAAGATTTTCCAAATCTTGTAATGTGAAAAATAAATAAACAAAATAAACAATTGTTGATTTTTAGGGTGAGAAGAAACTTTTTGATTCCAAATGGAAACATCAAAACCTATTTTGATCAAATAAAATCCTAAAAGGATTTAAAAAGATAAAAAACTAATAAAGAAAGTTATAATAGTTGGAATCACTATTTTTGATCTTTAAATAAAAAGATGTGGTATTTATAAAGCAAAGGTAGAAATATAAATAAGGATTACTTTATAGAGCCAAATTAAATCTTGGCCAAGCTTTTGAAATAAAATATTTCTATTTTGATAAAAAGAGTAAAGGTTTATTTAAATAAAATAATGAGGATTTATTAATATCCATTTTTATTAAAGTAAAGGTTTTTCCATTTTAAATAAACACTAAAACTTGTTAATTTATTTTAAATAAGATTTCCAAGTGTTTTAGTTTTTCAAATGAAACCTACTGAAAAGATTTTTGAATTATTTAGATTTCAAAAAGAGTTCTAAAATAAATTAAAACCTATTTGAATTAAAAACTATGGTCTATTTATTTAATTATTAATAGATCCTAAAAGAATTATTTTATTTTGGACTTTGAAATATGTTGACAAACAGAATTAAACTTCACCCAAAGTTTGGTGATGATTTGAATTCAAATGGAGATTTAAAAATATTATTAAATCTTATTTAATTAAAACTAGAACCTATTTTAAATAATTAACTACCCTAAAAAGAATAAATATATTATTCTGAAATTGACTTCAGAATATACTATTAATCATTATTTGAATCTTCACAAAATTTGGCAAAAGTTTGAGTTCAAATGAGTGTTTGAATTGATTAATAAAAATCAAAACAGAATATTAGAAAAGAAAAAGAGAAAGCATTCAGATCAAAAAAATGAATCTAGCCAGCCCAGCCCACTAAGCCCACTCGCAGCCCACCTCTCCCTCTCTCACCCGAAACGTTTTCTCACCGCGGAAAGAATCCACTCTGTCACTGCCGTGTCGACCCCACTCCCACAATCTCTCTCTCGCTGCCAAGCGACCCCACCGCCACGCAAGCTTCTTCCTCACCCTCCCGCTGACCTCGTCGGCCGTTGCTGCCAAATGAATGCCGGTGTAATACGCAGTAACGCCGCGAATAAACAGCCCCGCGATCACGCATACTAATTCGCATGCGCCCCCTCTCTCATTCCCCTCACTCGCCAGAACCTCTACGCCCCCAGTCCAAATGAACGCCACCGACGACCCCCGCAACTCCGGTGAGCTCTAGAACTCGACTCCGTGTGCAGCTCGACCAGTGAATCATGCCGTTTGGTTCGCCTGTGTCCTTTACATCTCCAGGTGCTCTCCAATCACTCGCGCGTGGCCTGCAGCCTCGCCTCCGACGGCTCCCGACGTCTTGGCCTTGAAGCATCTTCGGCGAGGAATTCCCGCCGCATCCATGCGCCCCCTGCCACCTCTCGAACACGTTGAGCATCGTCGTGATCTCCTGAACCTGGTGAGCCACTCCTTTTATTCTCTCGCTTCCTGCATCGCTGGCGACGCCACCGCCAGGCCGCTCCGCCGCCAGTCGCCGCCACCAGCACCGCTAGTATATGGTCAGATCATCTCAGGCCGTTAGATGTTGATCTAAAGGATACGATAGAATCACTTAAAGCGAAGGGGTATGCAATCCGATCTGTGCGATTTAGTTAGATCCAACGCACCACGGAGCTCAATCCGCACGAACCGTTTTTTGACGAATCAGAACGGCCCACGTGTCCAGTGATTTGTTTTAAAAACAGAAACTTGTCTATTAGATGTTCCAATTTGAAAAATTCATAACTTTCAAACCACACGTCCAAATTTTGCAAATTTATATCAATAGAATCAGCAGAACAAGTACTTTCTGACCATGCACTTTGTTTAGTAAAATGTTTCTGTTAAATTGAATGTTTTTGCAGAAACTTGTGTAGGCATGTGTAAAATATAAAAATTGTTTTAAAATGATTTTTGAGATAAAACCTTTGGCAAATGGTTTGTTTTGAACCTATTGACCATAGGAATCAATTTGTGGTTTCAAAAATATATTTGGTGAAGCAAAAGAATAAACTTTTGATTTAAACCATTTCTAGTCAAATAAAAGTAATGTTTATTTATTAAAAATGCTTTTGGGAGAAAATCTTTGGGAAATGTTTTGGAATAAATTCTCTGACCCCAAGCACCAAGTTTTATGATTTAAAAATGTATTTGGTGAAACGCATAAAATTGTTGTTTTTGCTAAAGGCATTTTCAACCACATAAAATATTGATTTTGTTCAAAAATGGTTTATAGGTAAAATCTTTTGCAAATAGTTTTTGCCACTTTATAAAATGACCAATAAGTGTTTTATAATGTTTATAACCTATTATAAACCACTTTTGTAAATAAAACAAAGTTTGGCATGCTTGCATGCATTACTTTGATTCTATTATTTTATGCGTTGTTGCTTGAATGGTAGATTGAAATATTGCTTGCTTGATTGAATTGTAGTGATTTGAAGAGTGTGAGTATTGTAAGATCAAGGAGTGAAATTATATTCTCTACCAAAAAGGCAAGTGATCCTTCATACTTTTTTCCCATTATTTTCACTATGCATTAGTGATATTTCTAAGTAGGACTTGCATGGAATTTTTTTTTGCTAAGTATAAACTATGCCATGGGAAATCCTAGTAGAGGAAACCTTAGTAGAATTATCCTAAGTTAAGATTCCTACTACTATCATGCTTAGATTAGCTAGTAGAAAACAAGGGTGGATTATATTCATACTATGGAATATTTCTAAGTCAAGGACTTGTGTTTTCTTTAATAAAACAACTAAGTGAATTAATCACCTGGGTGGAATGGAAGGAATGGTTTATGTTGAGTGGTTCACAAGGCCCATTTCTATGGTTTACCTTGTGTATCTCACTTGTGGATGGCCACCCAGGAACAAAGAGATTTGAGATGTCAAATGTTGAGAAGCTTCAAGTGCAGCCACTTGGCATTATGGGCTCTGCCTGGATCATATAGGTTGCAATAACTTAGCCAAATGGATAGTTGGTGGTAGGGGTTTGATAGGTTGGAGCGCGTCCATTCTGGTCTAAGGGAAGGCTTCTGAAAGATCTTGTCTTGGTGAAACCAAGTCTTGTGGGGAAAGTGCACCACCTCTGCAGAGTGTAAAATCTAAGGGAATGGGATATGCCCGGCATCCGTAATCTCAAACCCTGTTCACATCTCTAGGGACCGACTTCGGGACTCGACCCGTTACGGCGACATCTCCTTAGTGCGTGACTCATGGTCTCAGCAAAAGCAAGGTAAAGGTCGTGATCAACCACTCTCTGCTGGCCTTCCAAGGAAGAGGGCTAATAATTTGGCATTAAGAATCGTTTGGTACGTGTGGGTAAAGTTGTGCACCCCTACAGGGTTACTAATCTTTTCGAAAAGCCGTGTCCACGGTTATGGACTACTTGGGAACAGACGTGAAGATCATAAAGAACTATAACCGAATGATAAAAAACTTGCCAACTAAAGTGAGATCCGGAATACTTCCTCGGGGTTGTTTGAGGGGGTCTTCCGGGAAGAGAGGTTCAGTTGATGATGGTACTTGGTGGATATCAAAGATGATTCTACGAGCTAGAGTTGTAGTCTTCTTATCCCCTTTTGAAAATGATCTGACTAGACGAATTTCTTCTCCCTCTTATTTTGAAAACAAAAGATGGCTTTATGCAAAATAACTCCACTAGCCATAAGTCTTGCGGAGTACACCCTGTACTTAGCCTTGCTTCGTTGATGTTTTTCTACAGATGAAGCTACTCCAACTGAAGGTGGTTTCTACGTCGAAGTCGACGAGTAGTCAGGGTTCCTGGGCAGCAGCCTAGGATCGATGGAAGGGTCGCTACTTATATTTAAGGCCTCTTTGGCCTTTGCCAAGTTTGTTGTTTAGAACAACTTGTTTGCTTCCGTTGTTTGTTGTAATGATGGGTCTGTGACACCTGGCTTGTATGACTGGTTTGTAACTCTGTTAATAGTTTACCTTATTAATGTATGGTTTGTATGTTCTGTAATGTTACCGATCTTTCCCTGCGCGCTTCGGAATTTAGGTTAGGATCATATCAGATGAAGATCTGGTATTGGTCTAGCCCTGATCCTGGGTCATGACATTGGATGAGTTCCATCATGTAATCGAATAAGATCTGTTAGGGCATAGTTCCTAGTATCTCTATTAGTGCTATTTGACTTTGTTGCAACTTGTTGTGCTTAGTGCTTGTCACTAGGGCCCGATTGCCATGATCTCAGAGCTGAACTCATTATTGAATCATTATGATAGTATTGTTTGTGATCTTATCTGCAAGTTGTGTACACATATCATTGTCCGGATCCAAAGGCCCCAAAGTGACAATAATTGGGACAACCGGAGGGGGTGGCTGTGATGTGAGGATCACATGTGTTCATGGAGTGTTAATGCTTTGATCTAGTGCTCAATTAAAAGGAGCACCTTAATTACCAGTAGTTCCCTAGAGGCCCCGCTGCCACGGGCTGGCTGGACAGAAGATGTTGTGCAAGTTCTCATTGCGAGCACGTATGACTATATTTGGAACACATGCCTAGGATTGTTTAGTACTTGTATGCTTGTTATTATTTATCTGCAATGCCCTAGATCTTGAAGTTACATGTTTAGACTCGACCATGCAACGCAGCTTCCATCCATCCCTATGCCTACCGCACTCGAATCCTACTATTACCGTTATTGTTACTATTGCTATTGTTTCACTGTTGATGTTGATGTTGCTTTGCTGTTGCTACTACAAACTGTTGCTACTGATAAACTTCTGTGAGCAAGAACTATTTCCAGGTGTAGATAAACTGACAACTCAGTTGTTAAGGCTTGCAAGTATTCTTTGGCTGCCGTTGTGTCAAATCAATAAATTGGGTAGTACTACCCGCAAAGACTGTTGCGATCCCCTAAACTTGTGGGTCATGAAGACTATTTTTTGGCGCTGTTGCCGGGGAGCATAGCTTTATTTGTAAGTTCACTTGGATCTATTATTTTTCATTGCTACTCCTTTCATCATGGGGAAGTCTCATGATGGAAAGTTCCCTATTTTACCATTCACTACAAGAAGAGGTACAGTCCTAAACACCTTTGTTGCTCTTGATTCACCGTCTGTTATAAGTAAGCTTGTCACACCACCACCACATACTCATGCTACACACGCTTCTACTAATGCTGAGTTTGAAAATGCTTTTGATGCTCATGATGTTACTTCTATTGTGCTTGATGTGAGTGGTTCATTAGGTCCTTTTCTAGATGCTACTATGGCTAGTCTAGGAAATACCAAAACTCCTAGTGAAGACACTGTTAGACCTATTATCTCACCTAAGTCTAGTGAGAGTTATGATATTAATGATGGTTACATTGAGTTCACTGATGATTTTGTTGAAGAGTGCCGAAACACACATGGTACAAGTGCTGTTAAGAGTCTCCTTGCTAGACGCACCATTATTCCTAAGTTGTCCTCTGATCCTAAGTTTGCCACCTCTCCCATAGATATTAAAGATAAAGATTATGATTTCTCTCTTGATTTATCCTATTTAGATATTGGTGAGAAAGAACCTTTCTGTGGGACTGAAAATGAGACTGTTGTGGATCATATGAATGAGCTTTCTACTATGAGTGCTTTGTTCTCTGATGATTTTAAGATGCGCAAGTACTTTGTTACTAAGATCTTCCCTTTTTCACTAAAAGGAGAAGCTAGGGATTGGTTTAATAGATTATCTCCTGGTTCCATTGATAGCCCTGATTTCTTGATTGCTTCTTTCTTCCAGAAATATTTTCCTCCCGGTGCTAGACATGCTGCTTTGCAGATAATTTTTGATTTTAAACAAGGATAAGAAGAGAAATTGCCTGAGTTATGGAAAAGGTTATGTGCCTTGATTCATGCACATCCTGGATGTGCATTACCTAAGAATGAGCTTCTTGATATTTATTATAATGGACTAACTGATGATTCTAGGACCTACCTAGATAGCTTTGCTGATTGTGTTTTCAGGAAAAGGACCCCTATAGATGTCCAAGAATTAATGACCAAGATAAGCAAGAATTATGATGATTGGACTTCAACTGAGCTGAATACACCTGAGCCAATTACTCCTGAACCAGTTGTTCCTGAACCAGTTCCAACACCAACAACAAAGAAGAGGGGAGTTATTGCATTAAATGATGAAGTGATGAAGGAAGCTAAGAAGTGTCTAAAGGAGAAAGGTATTAGAGCTGAAGATGTGAAGAATCTACCTCCTATAGAAGAATTATGTAAGCCAATTCCCCACTCATCCACTATTGAGGTACACTCTCTCCAACACTTTGATGAAGGTGATATTCCTTATGGTAAGCCTCCTGATCAATGTTTAGAGGAACTTGACACTTTTATTGTTAAACAAGGGTATTTTAATAAACAAGTTCAGAATCATTTATTGGAAAACTCTAGAGCTATCCATGAGTTGAAAGATATTGTGGATAGAACTTCTAATGATATTAAAATGCTTTGTAAACACTTTCAAATGGTTCAAACCCAACTTGATCAACTTGCTAAGGTACAAAAGGATATGCTAGTTAATGCTTTAGGAGATAAACATGCTTATGGAATTAGAACTAGGAGTGGTATAGCTACTCAAGATTCTTTATATCCTGAAGGACACCCTAAAAGAATTGAGCAGGATTCTCAACAAGGTGAAGATAGTGGTAGTCCCCATAATAGAAAGAAAAAGAAACATAAGATAGTTGAGGAACCACTTGAACCTGTTGTAGATCCTAATAGTATATCTGTCTCTGATGATGAAACTGAGAGTGGTAATGATAAAAATGAGTCTCCTGATAAGGAGGAAGGTGAGGAAGAACCTGATAAGAACACTAAGAACACTAGGTACACAAAGGAAGATTTTATTTCTAATAAACATGGTAAAGAGAGAGAACCTTGGGTGCAGAAACCTATGCCTTTTCCAGGTAAGAAACACAGGTCAAAGGAGGAGGAACACTACAACAAGTTTTGTGAATGGATGAAACCTTTATTCTTGCAAATTCCTTTGACTGATGCTATTAAATTGCCTCTTTATTCAAAGTATATGAAGGATATTGTCTCTAATAAAAGGAAGATTCCTAATGAGGAGATTTCTACTCTACTTGCTAATTATTCCTTCAATGGTAAGGTTCCAAAGAAACTTGGTGATCCAGGTATACCAACTATTCCCTGCTCCATTAAGAATAATTATGTTAGAACTGCTTTATGTGATTTGGGAGCTGGAGTTAGTGTTATGCCTTTTTCTCTCTATAAGAGACTCCATCTAGAAAAGTTGATACCAATTGATATTTCTTTGTAAATGGCTGATAAGTCAACTAGTATTCCTATTGGTATATGTGAGGATGTTCCTGTTCAAGTTGCTCATAATTGCATGGTCTTAACTAATTTTGTTGTGCTTGAAATGCCTGAAGATGATAATATGTCTATTATTCTTGGGAGACCTTTTCTTAATACTGCAGGTGTTGTCATCAATTGCAATCAAGGAAAAGTAACATTCAATATTAATGACAAAGAGCACACTGTCTATTTCCCCAAGAAGGTTGTTAAGAGCTATTGCCTGAATTCCATTGAAAATATTGAAGGCATCAAGGTTGGAGAAATATATTGTCCCATTCCACAAGAAACTTTTGAAACTATTATGATTGGAACCATTGCTATCAAGTATAAGGTAACATAATCACCTTGTGGAATGCAAATTTTTGCTTCATATAAGATTGTGTTGGTAACAAGACTTGATCAACCTTGTTAACAAAAGGATTTTCATAAACAAAATAATGTTTCCACTATCGTTATACTTGCTTTCTTTTTACTTTCTCCTTCCTAGTCTTTCCTTTAGCTTTAGTTTTGCTAGTTGTTTGCTTGTTTGAGTTTCTTAGAGATCCTGTAGTTTGGCTTTTGGTTTGCTTTTGCTTCTTCTGAAAAAACTGTTTCTGCGAGAAAATCAATTTTCATACCCTGAAAATTGGCCAAAAATAAAGTTTCCCGAAAAATCCTAGAAAATTCAAAATAAAATTTCCTCGAAAAAGGGGCAGAGTGGCACTTGAGGTGACCCAGGGGCCACCCCAGGCCATCAGACCCCTGATAGGGAGACCTACCAGGTAGCGGCGCTTGGGGGGTCTGGCCCACCTGGGCCTCTCCAGGCTGCCTCCTCAAATCCACCTTCTTACTCTCTCCTGAAAAACACCGAAAAACTTGCTGAAGCTCGAGTTCTTGCTATTCTTGCTCGCGATTTTCGATCTTCTTGTTCAGCCCATCTCAAGTGCTGATTTTTGGAGGGTTTGCTCCTTGTATGTGCCTCCTCCACTTCTCCAATTAGATTTGTGATTGGTAGATTGTATCTTGAGTATTTTGCTGCTATAGGTGACAGGTTGTTTGAGCTTGCATGCTTGTTATTTACTTAGTAACTTTATTTTGATGCATGTGTAGCCCTCTAGCAAGTTCCTATAATAGTTGCTCATCATTTATCAACCTAGAAATCACTTGGTTTGATGCTTGTCTAAAATTTCAGAAAAGAGAGATCATGGACCACCACACATTTGGTGAAATATTTGAGGGTGATGCACCTAGAAGGGCAAGGCTTCCAAGATCATCCACCAGTGTCAGGACCTCATACAATGAGGATCTCATTACTCCATGATTTGGTGGCGAGGGAGATGAGAGGGATGCGCATCCCTCCGCCTTTCCTTGCCAAACCTTCCCGCGGGCTGCTGGGATTCTTGATGATTTTATGACCTTGGTTCGGAGGGCTGGTCTAACAAGTCTTATGCAGGATGAGAGAGCACAATATGCTTTGCTCACTAAAACATTTGTGGAGAGATTTTCTTTTACTAACAGCATGTTCAAGCCTGATGTGTCTTTCAAAATTTATGGCAGGGCTCATTCTATGACTCTGAAGCAATTTTGCAAGGCCCTGGGACTTGGTACATCTGGATCATCAAAGAAGATTCCAGCTCTACCCGCTGATTTGTTGGAGATTTACCGAGGAATAACCAATGATGATGACCGCAGAGCTCAGCGAGGGAAGATAAAGAATATTCAACTTCCACCCATCAGGTACTTTGCCTACTATCTTGCTACCAGTGTTCTTGGTAGGGAGAATACTAGTAATATTTCCAACTATCAATTGTCCTTCTTAGCTGATGCGCTCAACAATGAAGATAAGTATAATCTTGGTTCTCTCATTGCTCGTCGTTTAGCTGCTAAGGGGCCCATTTATGGGGGAATTATTGCCACTCGTATTGCTGCTGCCTTGAACATTGTTTTTGATCCACATGATACAGTTTTGGCTCCTCAGAGGCTTGATCTTGCTGCCATGAAGGCGCACCACTTTTTCACCACTAGCTCTACTCTTGAGAACTTTGTTTATAGAATGTTGTTTATTGACGGGGAAGAGAGAGAGAGAGAGAGAGATCCCTCTACCCCAAACCACTTTGTTCAGTATTTCTCAGGGACCTTGGTCACGCTCGAAGGCGGATATGGATGACAAGCTATGATCTCTTAACTTCCACGGGCACTATCAGGAGGAAGCACCATCATACAACCCCTCTGCGCATTACACAGGGGAGGCCTCGAGCTCGTATAAGGACGAGGGAGCTTCCTCGACATACTACGGAGATTCATCCTCTTGGACACCATGGGATTGAGCCCCACTTAGGCCAAAAGCCTAAGCTTGGGGGGAGGTATACCGACATCACACTCATATATATATCATGTTCGGTCGGTTCTTTGTATATCCATTGTTTTGATTTATTTTTGGTTCTTGTTGCTTATTTCTCAAAAACACAAAAATGCCAAAAATATTTCCGTTGTTTCTCTTGGTTTGTTTCTTTGTTTCTTCACTTTGGTTTGCCTTAAAAGAAAAAAATCCAAAAAGATTTTGCTTTGTTTGGTTTGCTTTGTCTTTTTTTTGTTTTTTCTTTGTTTGCTTGTTTCTAAAAAATCGAAAACACCAAATATATTTGTTATTCTTCTTTGGTTTTGTGAGTTCTTTGCAGGGTTAAGCCGTCCTCAGTGGATTTTGGTCTCTTGTTAATTATTCAAGTCACACAAGTGAAGGGCAATAATGAAGATTAAGACAACTCGAGGTGTGGTAAGAGGCTGGTAACGAACTCTATTTGTTTTCATTTTTGTACATATACTCATCATTGTGAGCATGCTTAGTCTGTTCATTCTAAGGAGTGTGTTACTGATGGATGCTTAGTAGTTCTTGCTTGTCTATGATTAGCTCCAGCTTACTAATAGTTTGTATCATGTCATATGAATGTTTGCTTGCATTGTTTTATTCATATTTTGGTATGATATTGTGGTATCCTCCTCTGACTGTTCATGTGAATCGACTTGGCACATTCTCACGCATGCATATGACTAATCAATAGTCAGTAAGCCTCGATGATTTATTTTGCCTCAGAGTTCTTGTATCACTTTCATGCCATAATTAGTCATGTTTTGTTGCAAGCATGATTATGACAGCTATTGATCTCTCGTTTATCGCTACCTCTCTATTGCTAGCATTCACTTGCACTGAGTATGTGCTCTACCTTCAGTTCCAACTCCCCAAAAACCATTATTGCCAGCTGTGTCCACCATACCTACCTATTAGCATCATTTGCTACTTTAGTGCATATTCCATATGCTATGTTTTCTTCCAAAATAAAATGTTTGTCTGTTTTGAGAAAGTTAGTTAGTAAAGCTCCCACGAACTTGATGGCACACTTTATTCCTTGCGCTTAATAATTCTGAACCATTGCGACTAGTCCATGAAAGTTATATGCTTGCTAATTATATATTGGGAGTCTGCAGAACCGTGCTGTCACGAGGAAGGCTTTCAACACTTTTTGGATATCTCATCGAGTTAACTCCTTGCTCTTTTGTTTACGGATGTCGACGATGTGAAATAAAAGGGGAGGTTGTGAGTTCATGGAGTTTATACATTGTGTTAGAGAAACGCCTGGGCCGCTAGCCTAAGCCATGCTTAATCATGGTGGAAACTTGCAGCGTCACCATAATGAGCATGTATGAAGCATCCTCAATAAAAAGCTATGCATATGGTAAATAAAAAGATTGCTGAGATGCTCATTGTCTGCTTGACTTGTCATTTTGGTTATGTGAAAGCTCCTATACCATGTGCAAGGGATACCCCGTTGGCAGTTCTCGATGATATGCATGTATTTACAATGACAAGAACTTTCAGGTGAACAAAGTTGAGCAGCATGCGGAGCGACCCTCGTACTCAAGGGACATGGGATTTCCAGTCTATGGTCTGTCAAGCATATGATTCAGAGTGTACCTCACTTTCACCTTAACCACGTGAAGATGCCTATGATAGGGGCAATGAGAGATCAAAGCTAACGAGTACCTTCCTTTCAGCATTGGGAAGCCTTTCAAACCTTCACAAACCTGTTTTCACAACTTTGTTGAGTCATCACTTATTCTATGAGAACCTTCTTGAGAGCATAGTTGTCATTCTTGTGTTTGTTCCAAAACTTGGTTAATTATGTCATGACTTTGATGCGTGTATCTCTGATATCTTTATCTCTAGTCTTCATGTGAACTTCAGAGGTGCCTTGGCATGTATATTGTGCTCTTCAAACAAAGGCAAGCGAGATACCACTCTATCATACCTTATTATGAGCATTGCAATGTTGCTTATGTTTATGTCTCATGCTACTTATTATTATTGAGTTGGTTTCTCTTCATAGCTTTCAATGACTATTGAGTAGACTTAGTTGCATACTCCTTATTATGAATTGTCTAAGCATCTACTCCTGTGCTGAGAATATTTACATCATATGAAGCAAAGTGTTCGTGAAAGTTCTTTTATGGCACTCAGTTTTCAACTGAATTGCTTGAGGACAAGCAATAAGCTAAGCTTGGGGCGAGTTGATACATCCAAAACGTATCTACTTTCTCGAACACTTTGTTATTGTTTCTCCTCTAAACTTGTGTGATTTGGATACAACTAACACTGACTGACGCTGTTTTCAGCAGAATTACCTTGGTGTCTTGTTTTTGTGCAGAAAATGAACTATCAGGAAAAATCCCGAAAAATATGCCAAAAATTATATTTCACCAGAAGATCCATGGATCTAGAAGAAGAGACTAGGGGGCCCAGACCCACCCCAGGCGCGAGCCCACCTGACCCCGCGCCTGGAGGGGGTGCGGCCACCCCAGGCACCTCCTCGGCCTCCCTATGCGCCTATAAGTTGCCTTTCAACCTAAAAACCAAGGGGGGGTTCGATAGTTTTCTAGAAAGAGTTCCGCTCCGCCGCCACCACCAGAAACCAAGATTCGGATCCAGAAACTCCGTTCTGGCACCCTGCCAGGACGGGGAATTTGGAGAGGACCAGAGCCATCGTCATCACCAACGCATCTCCATCAACAACCGATGTTTCCCTCATCCATGAGTGAGTAATCCCCCGTTGTAGTCTTGGGGATGGTAGGGATTGGATGAGTTCTATCATGTAATCGAATAAGATCTGTTAGGGCATAGTGCCTAGTATCTCTATTAGTGCTATTTGACTTTGTTGCAACTTGTTGTGCTTAATGCTTGTCACTAGGGCCCGAGTGCCATGATCTCAGATCTGAACTTATTATTGAATCATTATGATAGTATTGTTTGTGATCTTATCTTCAAGTTGTGTACACATATCATTGTCCGGATCCAAAGGTGTAACAACCCAAGTTTGTATATATGTAATTAGTACCTAAGCATTGCATGCATCTGTTTAAATCAATAAAATGTATGCATAAGCTCAAGTGTGTTGAATCAAATGTAAACCATAAACCCTAGTTTCCCTTCCTCCCCTCTCTTTGAAAAGCATTCAAATGGTTTTGAAATTTTGGAAATCACAAAAATAGTGGAGCTCAAACTGAATAAAAGGGCCCCTCAGTATGTTCTATATTTTCGCAAATCCCTCTGTATTTTCAAATGATTTCAAAACAGTAAGTGAATTTGAAAATTCAAACAGGAAATAGAAAAACAGAAAAGGAAAAGGTTTTATTAAAAAAATAGAGCCAGAGCAAGCCAGGTCGCAGCCCAGCAACCTCCCTCCCCTCTCTCCCTCTCCCGCGGCCCAGCTAAGGCCCAAGCGCAGCCCATACCCCTTCACTCCTCTTTTCCCTTTCTCCTTCCTGGCGACATATGGACGACGATGAAGGCAGGCTACTACATGTTGCCGCCGACGTTGTTCCTCCCTCGCCGATATGCCCCTCGCGCCAAGATCCTCTCTACCGACGCCGGCGATGCCTATAAGACCCGTTGTCGTCTCCGGATGAACCTTATCATTTCCCTCTTCCCCAATTTCTCCTCCGGTCGAACCCTAGCTCACTGGAGCTCTGGCTCGCCATCGTTTCTCGCTTACCCTAGTTGTTCAGAGCTCACAGGCGTGACCTCCATGATTGACTTGTTCGATTGCCCCGGCCAGCTCTAGCGGAAGTCGTCTCCTTCGCTCCAATCGCCACCTCCTTCCCTGTCTCCGGCCGCCGTTGCCGCAGGTGATTCCGGCCTCCCCCGAGCTCCCCAAGCCCTCCACGAGCATCCCGGTGAGCCTAGGAACCCTCCAGTACCCTTCCCTCCCTTGTTTTCTTCCTGTAATGATCTCCCACCGTGCGCCGCCACTCGCCAACATCGGGCACCGCCGTAGCCACTTCTCCGGCAACCATTTATGGGTGGCGCCACCGCTATAAGGTTTTCCACGTCTTGTTGTGTCCAGCCCGCCTATCGATGCTTCCCAGTTCGCCGCCAATCGCCATTTCCACCGATGATCTAAGAGCCCCTGCTGGTGTGACATCGTGATGACGCCACCCGTGCGTCAGCAGCGCATGGTCAGCCCCTAGTCAACAGCCTCTGGGACCCACCTGCTTACGTGGAGGCTGAGGTGGCTAGTGCCCCACCGGTCTGTCTCTATGGATAGCCCAACCCTCTGTGTCAAAAGGTTTTTCAGTTTTGTTTAAGTTAAGAAAAGGTTTATTAATTTCAGAAATTGTTTTGAATATTGTAAATTCAATAACTAATTCGTTTTAAATTAGAAAAATACAAATAATACATCAAAATGTTCAGAAAAATGAGAGATATCTATCTAAGCTATAATCATACATTGATCAACAACTTTAATAACAAGTTTAATTAGAGAACAAAATCAACCCCTCTCATGTGTTTCCGGAGTTCCCCGAGTTAGGGTTTTCAACCCTCGGAACCCCGTTTAAGTTGTTAAGCATGCCTTAGGGTTTCGTTTCAATGCAATTTAACTTTTCATATCATCATCCATGCTTGAGAATTGCATCGATGCCATGTATTAAATGTTGGTTACCCTTTTTCCGGTATTTGGTTCTTCGCGAATAGGAACCAAACCCGAAGCTGAAGTCAACAACACCGAAGATCCATACCTGTCTACTGACGGACAAGGCAAGCGTAGCCTCTCATTCTGAACGTACTATTACAAAATATATTACTTTCTCGCTATGATGCACACGATTCCAATATGGTCTTTTTTCAGTAGTTAGTATTACTTATCTGCTGCATAGTTTCCCTATTGTAGCCTTATACTCCTGATCCACTGCTCCTAGCAACCTAGGTCTGGCATCTAAGCATTGCTAGAGCTTCTGAGATCGACAGCTTAGCCATGCATAGTAGCAATGTCTGATCTATCCGAACAATGAATCAGAGATGCCGGAGAATCTAGAAAGGTCGGGGTTGGTGACATCCTCGAAGGAGTTAAATAAATATGCTAAGGCTTGTATGGGAGGCCATGTTGGGTGTGGTTTTTGTAGTCCCATGCTCGCCACCACTAGGAACTGAGTTCTTACCTTTGGAACCAAGACGAGCGTACAGCCACACGGGGCCTGGACAACCCCTCGACTAACTAACTTGCCTAGTAGATTCCATGAGTCACATAGTTCGGGCTTTCCATTTGGCATACGCATCGAAAATGTTTTCGAACGAGGAGGTGATGGAGGTGCATCATAATAGGTAGGGAAGCGTGGACCGGGTTGCTTGGGGTAGACAGAGCCCCTAGTAAACCAACCTCGCCACACATCTTTAAGTACCGGCTTCGGGATTTGACCCGTTACGGCGGAACCATACTTATTGCGTGACTCATGGTCTCAGCGAAAGCAAGGTAAAGGTCATGGTCAACCACCCTCTGCCGGCCTTCCAAGGAAGAGGGCTAATAATTCGGCATTAAGAGTCGGTTGGTACGTGTGGGTAAAGTTTTACACCCCTGCGGGGTTAAATCTTTTCGAAAAGCCGTGTTCACGGTTATGAACGACTTGGCGACCGGACTTAAGATCATAGATAACATTAACCACTATAGAACTTGCTGATCCACGTCTGCTTAAGGATGCTTCCACTGGGTCGACCGGGTGATCCTAGATAGGAGTTTCTGATGAAGCTGGTGGTTATCAAGATGTGATGAACAACTTGAAGAAGTCGCTATATTATCCCTTTTAAAATAATCCTGAGTAGACGAGCCTCTTCTCTCTCTTGTTTACAAATAAAGATTGCTTTCCGCAAAAGTAAATCCATAGTAAGACTTTCTGGCCGGAGCATGGAGATACTAGGTTATTTAAGTCTTGCGGAGTACATTCTCGTACTCAGCCTTGTGCCATTGTTGTTTTTCTATAGAGGATCTGGTTGCAACTAAAGGTGGCTTCTACGTTGACATCGACGAGTAGTTGGGGTTCCCAGGTAGCAGCCTGAGGACTATGGGATGGACGTCACTTTTGTTATGGCCTCTTAGGCCTTTTTCTAAGTTTTTGTGTAGAACAACATATTTGCTTTCGCTGTGTGATATAATGTTGGGTCTATGACCTCTGGTTTGTAATAACTCTAATATCTTACTCTGTTAAGAGTTTAAACTTATGTTGTTGAATCCCTGTGTTCTGTAATGTTACCGAATCATACTGTGATCTTCCGTGTTTGGAGTTGAGCTTATCTTAGAGGTAATGTGAGGCTAGTTTAACCCTAATCCCGGGGGTGCTACAGGTTTTGGTATCAGAGAAGGACTGCCTGTAGGAAACCCTCTTATTGGTCGATGTTGAGTCTAGAAGTTGACAAAACTACTTGAAAGTTAAAAATTATTTGTAGAAACTTTGACTAGGATTCTTTTTACTTCTTCTCTGGTGTGTTTCTGATGCTGGAGTTTCTCTTGCCCTATTTGGTTTGAAAAGGTTTTCATTCCTTATCTTACATCTCAAAACTTCTAGGATCGTTGTTTTGGGGTTGTTTTTCTAAAGTACTCCATACTTGGTTGCTATTCTCAGATTTCCAAGATATCTCAGTTTTGCTTGGTATGTAACATCTTAGCATTCCATTGTCATGGTTTGTAAGTCAGCTGGTTAGTGTATATATTAGTATGCTTTGGTACTAGCATGCTTGATAATATGATACCTTTATATCAAGTACTCGTTGTTCATCTTTCCGTCTTGTTCCTTTGGATCCCTTGTATAACTATTTTTCTTTGTTCTTCCAGGATGGGTGATACCTCTCGTGCCTGTACCCGTGCTCATGCTCGTGGTGCTGCAAATGAGGGTGAATCTTCCAACCTTCCTCCACCACTGTCCATGGTTCAACTCATGGCCATGTACGAAACCAACCGTGCTGACAATATGAGGCTCCTTGAAAGGATTGAGCACAATACTGCTCAACGCCAGAACAATCAAGTTGGTATCAAGGACTTTACACGTCTCACTCCGCCAGTTTTCAGCTATTCCACTGAGCCACTTGATACAGATTACTGGCTTCGCACTATGGAGCGCAAACTTCAGGTTGGTCGTGTTTCTCAAGCTGATTGGGTGACTTTTGCTTCCTATCATCTGGAGGGAGCAGCTAACTCCTGGTGGGAAAATTTATTGGCTATGCAAGAAGCTCAACATGTTGTTACATTGCAAGAGTTCACCGAAGCCTTTCGAGCTTATCATATTCCGGAGGGTCTGATGGATCAGGAGTGGGAGGAGTTCCTCAAGCTTAAGCAGGGCACTGGTTTCGTGTGTGAATACCAGCGCAATTTCAATCGTCTTGCCTGTTATGCTACTGAAGAGGTCTCCACTGATGTTAAGAAGCAAGCTCTGTTCCGCAAGGGACTGGATCCTAAGGTTCACCGTGATATCCATCTCATGGACTTTGGTAACTTACAAGGTCTTGTTAACAAGGCTATGAAGGCCGAGAGTGGAAAATTGGAGTATGAAGAAACCTGTAAGCGTCCTCAGGAGGGGTACAACAAGGCTGGTTCTAGCAATAAGAAGCGCCATGTCTTCGTGCCTTACTGTGCCACGTGCTCCTTACACCACAAAGTCTTCTCTGTGTTCTGTAATGTTACCGAATCATACTGTGATCTTCCGTGTTTGGAGTTGAGCTTATCTTAGAGGTAATCTGAGGTTAGTTTAATCCTAATCCCGGGGGTGCTACAGGTTTTGGTATCAGAGCAGGACTGCCTGTAGGAAACCCTCTTATTGGTCGATGTTGAGTCTAGAAGTTGACAAAACTACTTGAAAGTTAAAAATTATGTGTAGAAACTTTGACTAGGATTCTTTTTACTTCTTCTCCGGTGTGTTTCTGATGCTGGAGTTTCTCTTGCCCTATTTGGTTTGAAAAGGTTTTCATTCCTTATCTTATATCTCAAAACTTCTAGGATCGTTGTTTTGGGGTTGTTTTTCTAAAGTACTCCATACTTGGTTGCTATTCTCAGATTTCCAAGATATCTCAGTTTTGCTTGGTATGTAACATCTTAGCATTCCATTGTCATGGTTTGTAAGTCAGCTGGTTAGTGTATACATTAGTATGCTTTGGCACTACCATGCTTGATAATATGATACCTTTATATCAAGTACTCGTTGTTCATCTTTCCGTCTTGTTCCTTTGGATCCCTTGTATAACTCTTTTTGTTTGTTCTTCCAGGATGGGTGATACCTCTCGTGCCCGTACCCGTGCTCATGCTCGTGGTGCTGCAAATGAGGGTGAATCTTCCAACCTTCCTCCACCAATGTCCATGGTTCAACTCATGGCCATGTACGAAACCAACCGTGCTGACAATATGAGGCTCCTTGAAAGGATTGAGCGCAATACTGCTTAACGCCAGAACAATCAAGTTGGTATCAAGGACTTTACACGTCTCACTCCGCCAGTTTTCAGCTATTCCACTGAGCCACTTGATACAGATTACTGGCTTCGCACTATGGAGCGCAAACTTCAGGTTGGTCGTGTTGCTCAAGCTGATTGGGTGACTTTTTCTTCCTATCATCTGGAGGGAGCAGCTAACTCCTGGTGGGAAAATTTCTTGGCTATGCAAGAAGCTCAACATGTTGTTACATTGCAAGAGTTCACCGAAGCCTTTCGAGCTTATCATATTCCGGAGGGTCTGATGGATCAGGAGTGGGAGGAGTTCCTCAAGCTTAAGCAGGGCACTGGTTCCGTGTGTGAATACCAGCGCAATTTCAATCGTCTTGCCTGCTATGCTACTAAAGAGGTCTCCACTGATGTTAAGAAGCAAGCTCTGTTCCGCAAGGGACTGGATCCTAAGGTTCACCGTGATATCCATCTCATGGACTTTGGTAACTTCCAAGGTCTTGTTAACAAGGCTATGAAGGTCGAGAGTGGAAAAGTGGAGTATGAAGAAACCTGTAAGCGTCCTCAGGAGGGGTACAACAAGGCTGGTTCTAGCAATAAGAAGCGTCGTGTCTTCGTGCCTTACTGTGCCACGTGCTCCTTACACCACAAAGTCTTCTAGATATGCTCCTCGCCCTAATGCTACTTCAAACAATGCTGGTGGATCAAATTATCCTGCTGGTGGTACTGTATCAGGCCTCATATGTTTCAACTGTCGCCATCCTGGCCACTATGCAAGAGACTGTCCTCAAAAGATTGCTGCTGAGAAGGCAGAACCACCAAAGAAGAATGATAAGTATCCAGGTGCTGGAAGAGGTCGCCTGAACCATATCTCTGCTGAGGAGGCTCAGGACGATCCAAGCATCATTATGGGGATGCTTCGTATCAATCAAATTCTAGCTAAAGATTTGTTTGATTCTGGAGCATCGCATTCATTCCTGTCACAATCTTTTGCTCAAATTCATGGGATAAGTTTTGAGGGGTTATCTGTTCCTCTGCTAGTTCAGTCTCCTGGTTCTAGGTGGTGTTCCAACATGGTTAGCCATGGGAATCTAATCAAAGTTGCATTTCAACTTTTCCCCACCTCCCTTATTGCCCTCAAGTCAACTGACATTGACATCATTCTGGGCATGGATTGGTTGACACGGTATCAAGACATCCTCGATTGTACAACTAAGTCTGTGACTCTCACTAGTCCTGCTGGCATAACAATCAAGTATTGGACCGTAGGGTCACTATCTCCTTCAGTTGTATCTATTCCTGAAGTAGAGTTGTATTCTCTTGAAGTTCTACCTCCACTGGAGATTCAAGATGTTTCCGTGGTTTGTGATTTCCCGGATGTCTTTCCCGAGGAGTTGCCTGGCATGCCACCTGATCGAAGTGTGGAGTTTGTCATAGAGTTAGTTCCTGGAACTGCTCCTGTTTCTAAAAGACCCTATTGTATGCCTCCTCATGAACTTGTGGAGTTGAAGAAGCAATTAGAGGAGTTAGAAGGAAAAGGATACATTCAGCCTAGCACATCTTCTTGAGGATGTCCTACCATCTTTGTTAAGAAGCGGGATACCAATATACCGCGTGTGGTCGTGGATTATCACCCACTCAATGTTGTGACTATCAAGAACAAGTATCCTCTCCCTAGGATCAATGATGTGTTTGATCAGTTAAGTGGTGCCACTATATTTTCTAAAATGGATTTGAGGTCAAGGTATCACCAGATAAAGATCCGTAAGGAAGATATTCCAAAGACTGCTTTCACCACTCGTTATGGTCTTTACGAGTACATAGTCATGTCCTTTGGTCTTACCAATGCTCCAGCCACTTTTATGCAGCTTATGAACTTTGTCTTCATGGAGTATCTTGACAAGTTCATCGTGGTCTACATCAATGATATTCTGGTATATTCCAAGACTGAAGAAGAGCACGCTGAACATCTTCGTCTGGTGTTGACAAAACTCCAAGAACATCGTCTCTATGCCAAGTTTTCCAAATGTGAGTTTTGGTTACAAGAGCTCGTATTCCTTGGTCATGTTGTTTCCGCCCAAGGGGTTGCTGTTATCACAGATAAAGTCCAAACTATCCTCGACTGGGAGTCTCCCAAATCAGTTAAGGATGTCCGAAGTTTTCTCGGAATGGCTGGTTATTACCGTCGATTCATCGAGAACTTCTCCAGGATTGCAAAGCCAATGACTGATCTTCTTAAGAAGGATAAGAAGTTCGAATGGTCTGATAAGGCTGAAGAAAGCTTCCAGATGTTGAAAACCAAGTTAACAACTGCTCCGGTGTTGGTTCTCCCAGACACTAGCAAAGACTTTGTTGTCTTCTGTGATGCTTCACACCAAGGTCTCGGATGTGTGTTGATGCAAGATGGGCATGTGGTAGATTATGCCTCCCGTCAGCTAAAACCACATGAGAACAACTACCCAACTCATGATCTTGAGCTTGCAGTTGTTATTCATGCTCTTAAGCAATGGAGATAACCTTATCGGTAGCCGTTGCGAGTTATACTCGGATCACCAGAGTCTGAAGTATCTTTTCACACAACTCGATCTGAATCTCAGACAAAGAAGATGGTTGGAAATCATTAAGGACTATGATTTGGGTCTCAATTATCAACCTGGCAAAGCCAATGTCGTTGCTGATGCACTAAGTCGTAAGTCTTATTGCAACACCCTGATGATCAAACAATCTCAACCTTATCTTCATCAGGAGTTTGCTCGATTGAATCTTGAAGTAGTTCCTCGTGGATTCCTTTCTACTCTTGAAGTGAAGTCTTCGATAGAGGATGAAATGAAGCTTGCTCAGAAACATGATTCTGGAATTGCTGAGATTAAAGGGAACATTGGTAGCGGAGTTGCTAAGTGTTTCTATGTTGATAATCAAGGTACTGTTTACTTTGGTAACCGTATGGTAGTGCTGAAGAGAACAAAATTGAGGGATTTAATTCTCCAAGAGGCGCATGAATCACCTCTCTCTATCCACCCTGGAGGTACCAAGATGTATCGGGATCTTCTTCAAAGATTCTGGTGGTCTGGTATGACAAAAGATATCGCTTGTTTTGTTGCTGAATTTGACGTTTGTCGTCGCTTCAAAGCTGAGCATCAAAGACCCGCTGGTCTCCTGCAACCACATAAAATACCTGAGTGGAAATGGGATGAAGTTGGTATGGATTTCATCACTGGTCTCCCTAAGACTCAGAAAGGAAATGATGCCATCTGGGTAATCGTTGACTATCTGTCCAAGGTTGCTCACTTTCTACCTGTTCGCGAGAGTATCAATGCTAGTCAGTTAGCAGATCTATATATCTCTCGAATAGTTGTTCTTCATAGGATTCCAAAGAAAATCGTCTCTGATAGAGGGAGTTTGTTCACCTCAAGGTTCTGAACAACCTTCCAAACTGCTATGGGAACTCGCCTCTCCTTCAGCACAGCCTATCATCCTAGTACCGGTGGTCAAACCGAAAGAGTGAATCAAATCCTCGAAGACATGCTCAGAGCGTGTGTCATATCTTTTGGCAAGGACTGGGAGAAATGCCTTCCTTTTTTTGAGTTCTCCTACAACAACAGTTATAAGTCCAGTATAGAAATGGCACCATTCCAATTCCTATATGGAAGAGCCTGTCGTACTCCTTTGAACTGGTCAGAAACCGGCGAAAGAAAGTTCTTTGGTCCGGATATGATCCAGGAAGCAAAAGATCAAGTTCATATCATTCGAGATCGTTTGAAAACCGCTCAGTCTCGCTAGAAAAGCTATTATGATCGTCACCATCAATATATTGAATATGAAGTTGGTGATCAAGCTTACCTTCGGGTCACTCCTTTAAAGAGTGTCCATCGTTTCGGCATCAAAGGCAAACTGGCTCCTCGCTATGTTGGTCCTTTTCTCATTCTGTCCAGGCAAGGTAACCTTGCATACAAACTGGAGCTGCCTGCAAACTTCCCTGAGGTGCATGATGTCTTCCAAGTGTCTCAACTCAAGCGTTGCTTCAAAGATCCTATCTGTGGTGTTGATCACCAAGGTCTTGATCTCCAGAAGGATCTGACTTATCGTGAGTATCCTGTTCATATCCTTGATGAAACCGAGCGCAAGACTTGTCGTCAGAACATCAAGTTCTTGAAAGTTCAGTGGTCTCATCACTCTGAGGATGAAGCAACCTGGGAACAATAAGATCGTCTCCGATCTGAGTACCCTGCCTTCTTTTCTAAAACTTAGGAATCTTGGGTCGAGATTCTTGTAAGGGGGTAGAGCTATAACAGACCAATTTTGTATATATGTAATGAGTACCTAAGCATTGCATGCATCTGTTTAAATCAATAAAATGTATGCATAAGCTCAAGTGTGTTGAATCAAATGCAAACCCTAAACCCTAGTTTCCCTTCCTCCCCTCTCTTTGAAAAGCATTCAAATGGTTTTGAAATTTTGGAAATCACAAAAATAGTGGAGCTCAAACTGAATAAAAGGGCCCCTCAGTATGTTCTATATTTTCGCAAATCCCTCTGTATTTTCAAATGATTTCAAAACAGTAAGTGAATTTGAAAATACAAACAAGAAATAGAAAAACAGAAAAGGAAAAGGTTTTGTTAAAAAAAATAGAGCCAGAGCAAGCGGTCGTCGCCCAAAGAACCTCCCTCCCTCTCTCTCTCCCCAGCTAAGGCCCAAGCGCAGCCCATACCCCTTCACTCCTCTTTTACCTTTCTTCTTCCCGACATCAGATGGACGACGACGTAGGCAGGCTGCTGCGTGTCACCGCCGACGCCGTTCCTGCCTCGCCGAGATGCCCGTCGCGCCAAGATCCTTGCTACCGATGCTGGCGACGCCTATAAAACCGCTTTCCGCCTCCGGATGAACCTTATCCTCTCCCTCTTCCCCAATTTCTCCTTCGGCCGAACCCTAGATCATGGGAGCTCCGGCTCGCCGTCGTTTCTCGCTTCCCCTCGTCGTTCAGAGCTCACAGGCGTGACCACCGTGGTCGACTTGTTCGATTGCCCTGGCCAGCTCTAGTGGAAGCCTTCTCCTTCTCTCCAATCGCCACCTCCTTCCCTGTCTTCGGCCGCCGTCGTCGCAGGTGATTCCGGCCTCCCCCGAGCTCCCCGAGCCCTCCACTAGCATCCCGGTGAGCCTAGGAACTCTCTAGTACCCTTCCCTCCCTTGTTTGCTTCCTGTAATGAGCTCCCACCGTGCTCCTCCGCTCGCCACCGTCGGGCACCGCCAGAGCCGCTTCTCCGGCGACCATTTCTGGGTGGCGCCACCGCTATAAGGTTTTCCACGTCTTGTTGTGTCCAGCCCGCCTATCGGCGCTTGCTAGTTCGCCGCCAATCATCGTTTCCACCGATGATCTGAGATCCCCTGCCGGTGTGACGTCGTGATGACGCCACCCATGAGTCAGCAGCGCATGGTCAGCCCCTGGTCAACAGCCTCTGGGACCCACCTGCTTACGTGGAGGCTGAGGTAGCCAGTGCCCCACATGTCTGTCTCTAGGGCAAGCCCAACCCCCTATGTAAAAAGGTTTTTCAGTTTAGTTTAAGTTAATAAAAGGTTTATTAATTTCAGAAATTGTTTTGCATATTGTAAATTCATTAACTAATTCATTTTAAATCAGAAAAATACAAATAATATATCAAAATGTTCAAAAAAGAGAGCTATCTATCTAAGCTATAATCATACATTGATCAACAAGTTTAATTAGAGAACAAAATCAACCCCTCTCATGTGTTTCCGGAGTTCCCTGAGTTAGGGTTTTCAACCCTCAGAACCCCGTTTAAGTTGTTAAGCATGCCTTAGGGTTTCGTTTCAATGCAATTTAACTTTTCATATCATCATCCATGCTTGAGAATTGCATCGATGCCATATATTGAATGTTGGTTACCCTTTTTCTGGTATTTGGTTCTTCACGAATAGGAACCGAACCCGAAGCTAAAGTCAACAACACCGAAGATCCATACTTGTCTACTGACGGACAAGGAAAGCGTAGCCTCTCATTCTAAACCTACTTTTACAAAATATATTACTTTATTGCTATGATGCACACGATTCCAATATGGTCTTTTATCGGTACTTAGTGTTACCTATCTGCTACATAGTTTCCATGTTGTATCCTTATACTCCTGATCCACTGCTCCTAGGATACCTAGGTCTGGCATCTGAGCGTTGCTAGAGCTTTTGAGATCAACAGCTTATCCATGCATAGTAGCAATGTCTGATCTATCCGAACAATGAATCAGAGATGCCGGAGAATCTAGAAAGGTCGGGGTTGGTGACATCCTCGAAGGAGTTAAATAAATATGCTAAGGCTTGTATGGGAGGCCATGTTGGGTGTGGTTTTTGTAGTCCCATGCTCGCCACCACTAGGAACTGAGTTCTTACCTTTGGAACCAAGACGAGCGTACAGCCACACGGGGCCTGGACAACCCCTCTACTAACTAACTTGCCTAGTAGATTCCATGAGTCACATAGTTCGGGCTTTCCATTTGGCATACGCATCGAAAATGTTTTCGAACGAGGAGGTGATGGAGGTGCATCATAATAGGTAGGGAAGCGTGGACCGGGTTGCTTGGGGTAGACAGCGCCCCTAGTAAACCAACCTCACCACACATCTTTAAGTACCGGCTTCGGGATTTGACCCGTTACGGCGGAACCATACTTATTGCGTGACTCATGGTCTCAGCGAAAGCAAGGTAAAGGTCGTGGTCAACCACCCTCTGCCAGCTTTCCAAGGAAGAGGTCTAATAATTTGGCATTAAGAGTCGGTTGGTACGTGTGGGTAAAGTTGTACACCCCTGAAGGGTTAAATCTTTTCGAAAAGCCGTGTTCACGGTTATGAAAGACTTAGCGACCGAACTTAAAATCATAGATAACATTAACGACTATAAAACTTCCTGATCCACGTCTGCTTAAGGATGCTTCCTCTGGGTCGAGGGGGTGATCCTAGATAGGAGGTTCTGATGAAGCTGGTGGTTATAAAGATGTGATGAACAATATGAAGAAGTCGCTATCTTATCCCTTTTAAAAGAATTCTGAGTAGACGATCCTGTTCTCTCTCTTGTTTACAAATAAAGATTGCCTTCCGCAAAAGTAAATCCAGAGTAAGCCTTTCTATCCGGAGCATGTAGATACTAGGTTACTTAAGTCTTGCGGAGTACATTATCGTACTCAGCCGTGCGCCATTGTTGTTTTTCTACAGAGGATCTGGTTGGAACAGAAGGTGGCTTCTACGTTGACATCGACGAGTAGTTGGGGGTCCCAGGTAGTAGCCTGAGGACTATGGGATGGACGTCACTTTTGTTATGGCCTCTTAGGCCTTTTTCTAAGTTGTTGTGTAGAACAACATATTTGCTTTCACTGTGTGATGTAATGTTGGGTCTATGACCTCTGGTTTGTAATAACTCTAATATCTTACTCTGTTAAGAGTTTAAACTTATGCTGTTGAATCCCTGTGTTCTGTAATGTTACTGAATCATACTGTGATCTTCCGTGTTTGGAGTTGAGCTTATCTTAGAGGTAATGTGAGGTTAGTTTAACCCTAATCCCGGGGGTGCTACAAAAGGCCCCAAAGTGACAATAATTGGGACAACCGGAGGGGATGGCTGTGGTGTGAGGATCACATGTGTTCACGGAGTGTTAATGCTTTGCTATGGTACTCTATTAAAAGGAGCACCTTAATTGCCAGTAGTTCCCTAGAGGCCCCGCTGCCACGGGCTGGCTGGACAGAAGATGTTGTGCAAGTTCTCATGGCAAGCACGTATGACTATATTTGGAGCACATGCCTAGGATTGTTTAGTACTTGGATGCTTGTTATTATTTATCTGCAATGCCCTAGATCTTGAAGTTACATGTTTATACTCGTCCATGCAACGCCCATCCATCCATCCCTATGCCTACCGCACTAGAATCCTACTGTTGCCGTTATTGTCACTATTGCTACTGTTTCACTATTGTTGTTGATGTTGCTTTGCTGTTGCTACTACAAACTGTTGCTACTGATAAACTTCTGTGAGCAAGAACTATTTCAGGTGCAGCTGAACTGACAACTCAGTTGTTAAGGCTTGCAAGTATTCTTTGGCTCCCTTTGTGTCGAATTAATAAATTGGGTAATACTACCCGCGAAGACTGTTGTGATCCCCTATACTTGTGGGTCATCAGGTTTCACTTTTCAACTTCAATAAATATACCCATGAGTATCTTGAAAAGTCACCAACAATCACCAAACAATATTTCTTCCCACCAAGACTTGCATGAGATGGAGGACCAAAGAGATCCACATGAAGGAGCTCCAAGTTCCTCGTTGGATTGATGCTGTTCTTTGGCTTGTGGGGAGCATCATGCATATTTCCTTGAACACAAGCCCTGCAAAAGAACACACCCTAAACCACGTACATAATGTTGCCATGGCAACGGACACATGCAAGTGTTGTATCCAAGTTGGACACCTATGTTTCCACGTCGCTTGCACAAAATACATGTGTACTAAAGTGCTTTGGGCATGTACGAGCTTTGGCAGGTAGTACATACGCGGTCTAAATTTTTTGAAACCCGATCATGCCCCCACACGCAAAGAGGTATTGGTCGATCCGAGCCATCGATCTAATATGTCTCCTTCTTTTCATTACTTTGGGGGTCTATTGAATCAGAAGTCCTTTCCAAGAGCACGGACTGAAAGTAAATTGTAACCAAGGGTATCAACAAGCATGACGTCCACGAGTGTAATATCGTGGGCAACCACTACCTTTCCAAAACCCATCACCTTAGACTTTGACTTGTCGGCATATGTCATGGATATTTGATCATCATTTGGCCTTAACTCCTTAACAATAGAAGAGCTTCTGGTCATATGACTTGTCCAACCACTATCAAGCACCCATTTTGACCCTCCAGAAGCATATGTCTACAAAAGATCAAGCTAATTTTTAGGTACCCATTTTTCAATGGGTCCTCTTTTGTTAGCAACAAGGGTCTTGGGGACCCAAATAGACCAAGCAATATAACCATCATATGGGCCAACATATTGTGCATACACATCACCATAATAATCATGCATTAGAACATAGTGAGGGTTAGCACTTCCCGCAAAA
This sequence comes from Avena longiglumis, assembly GCA_030063025.1. Lineage (NCBI taxonomy): Eukaryota > Viridiplantae > Streptophyta > Magnoliopsida > Poales > Poaceae > Avena > Avena longiglumis. Next base: position 226,957,160 of record CP125973.1, read on the forward strand.
TCATCATGAGACATAGTTTTACCACTTGTGGTCTTACTATCCACAATGGCCTTGTTTTTCTCTTGTGCGGGATTGGCCTTCTTCTTGTTGTTGTTCTTATTCTTGGCTTTGGAGACAAAACCAATGCCCCCTTTCTCACCATTTGACCTTTGCTTACTCAATATGTCATCAATGGACTTGTTACCTTTTGGAAATGTGGCCTTAGCTAGCTCCCCCTTCAACCTAGCATTTTCTTCAAGAATAGTTGTACTACGAAATGGAATGAAATTACTAGGTGAAGGAATATTGGTCAATTGAGTTTGAAGATTTTCATGGGACTTTGTGAGTGACAACAGTTCACTTTCCAATGCCTTGTGAGCCTTGTTAAGCAAACTAAAGTCCTCGACAAGTTTTTCGTGAACCACACCAAACTCAATCTTGTCCTTTTTAGCCCTTTTATATTTAGCAATAGCAAGGTCACGTTACTTAATGAGTCTATTCACAATTAATCATTTGCCCCATCAAGCCCTTCAAGTTTGAGTTCAAGGGACAACCTAGTCTCTTGTTCTTCTTCTAGAGCATTATTTAGGGCTTCTACCTCAATCATGTGTTCTCTTCCTAGTTTACATATTTCATCAAGAATCTCTTGGGTGTGAGAAAGTTGAGCTAAGAGGTCCACAAAATGTATTTTGTGTTCCCCTTGCAAGTTATTCATGAACTCATCAAAAGCAATTATTTCCTTTTTAACCTCAAGAGACATTTCATCATCATTTTCATCATTACTCAAGAGGGTGGGGTGAGATGATGAAGATACCTCCGTTTATCTTGCCATAAGGCACGTGACGTTCTTGTTGGAGATATTCTCATTTGGGGAGTTGAAGAGGGAGAATGTGGGAGTAGAAGTAGTGGCAAGAGCAGCCACACCACTTGACGTTTCCTCTTCATTATCTTCATCATCGGAGGAGTATTCTTCATGAGTGATCAACACAATTTCACCCGACTTCTTGTTGATGGGATTCTTCTTGATAAAGGGTTTCTTGTAAGGAGCTTTGGATGTTTTCTTCAACACAAGTTTACCCCCATGATCTTCTCTCTTCTCATAGGGACAACCTGCCACAAAGTGATAGCGGTCACCACAATTGAAACAAGTTCTCAATTTAGTGACATTTTCTCTTCTTCCATTTGGTTGCTTCTTCGTTGCATTTCCATCTTGGCCTTGGCGGGGTTCTTCCAAAAGTTCTTTCAAAGAAGGCCATATATTCACCATGAGCAATCTTGACATCATCGGGGTGGCTCATGGTGACATGGTTATACCCTACGGGTACGTGACTTCAGCATACTTGGTTCAGCCCAAGGAAGGCCCACAGCAGACATGCGCTGGCCCATGAAGATTTTCGGGTGGCCAAGGCCCATGACGTCTTCGGATCCTTAGAGAGCAAGACTAGAGGAGATAGGAAATTCAAAGGGGTAAAACCCTAGAACTTGTAACCGACTAGGACTATGCCCGGGACCTGCCTAAGTCTATATAAAGGCTAGGAGGGCACGCCCTAGATCTCTCAACTCATACTTTGGCACACGCATCCAAGCCAGATCGAATCTGCGCACCCTGTAACCTTCGGTTCCGCCGTAATCAAGAGCAGACAAGCAGGAGTAGGGTTTTCCCTCCGGGGGCCTAAACCTGGGTAAATCTCGTGTCCCCTGGTTGCTTGTCTGTTAACCGTGCCACGATCTCCAGCATCCCCATCTTCTCCAAAACCCAAGTCCATAACAATGGGCATTGACGAGATTAAACCTCGTCAATTGGCGCCGTCTGTGGGAATTGGGGCTGCTGATTGTGCGGTCGTGATGGTTCCGACCCGATCGATCTACAACTCCGCGGCGACGGAAAATCACCTCCTCTTCGGCACTTTTGACTTCACCGCCCACTCGCCGGCCACCATGAAGGATTTCGAGCCCGTAGGCGACGGACTCGAAATTTTGTTCGGGAGCTTATGCTTCCAGGTGGGACAAAATGGCACCCTCCGCCTCCCTGAGCGGGTGCCCGTTCCGTCAATCAGGCCCGCTTCGTGAGCTCCACACCCCGTGCTACGCACGTCACCATCGACAGATGAGTTCTACAGCGGTAGCAGCTGCAACTCCGATCGGTGCGATCCACCTTCGGATGAAGGGACCTACGGTTCCGGATCCGAAAGCTGCGGCAGCAGCCGACCGATCTGCAAGCGCTATCTGTGCGCCGCAGTCATCCAAACCGACGAGGAAAGGCCTAACCCGCCGCCCAGTTGAAACGGCGAAAACGGCGAAAACAGAAGAAGCCAGTCCCCCCCACCCAACAGGGAAAGCAACGGCCACGTCATCCAACTTAGCAAAGAAGGATGGGTCCAGGCTCGCCGTGCCGTCGCAGGCGACATCGTCTTACCTGCAGACGCCTCACGTGACCTGCTGATGGCATACCACTACCTCCTCATCGAGGATCACAAGAAACAAGTCAAGATGCAGGAGACACTCGACAAACGCAAGCAAGCAGCCTCCGATTCCAGTGCGCGACGAGTTGCGCTCTCCGCCATCGCACCCGGCTCTAGCACAAACGGAAACCAGGGAAACAAGCACCGCTCATGGGTGGAAAACATGGATCCCAAGGAGCGGCGCGACGTGACCCGCACTCTACACACATCGTTCATGGATATGTATGCCGACGGCAACATCATCCAGAAGACGCCACAAGCTGCGATCATGGCAGCTACTGCGTATCTAGCAGCTCACCCACCTCCGGAGGGGGACCCGAAAAGGGCCATGCATAGGTCCGCACTTACCGGACTAGGAATAATCGGAGTTGCGCTCCACGAAGACGCTCCTGCAGAGCCGAAGAAGAAAGCCCCGGCCAGGCGTGACTGGAGCCCCACCCCCTCATCCGAAGAGGAAGAGGAGCACGATCTTCCTCGAAGGAAGAAGAGCTCGCACCGCCATAAACGCGACTACGACGCCAGAGACAAGCTTACACAGCGCAAGATCGACAAAGCACGCGCTAAACGCGCATGCTCGTCCGAATCTGAGATGGATGAAGACAAAGGAGAACTCTGCGGAGCTCGACCCTTCAGCAGATCCGTTCGGCGAACACAGATGCCACGCAACTTCAAGCTTCCTTCGGATACTCCGAAGTTCAACGGCACGCAAGATCCAAAGTCCTGGCTCAGTGACCATCTGTCATCCGTCAAGCTTCACGGAGGCAACAAAGAAACCGCCATGCAATGCCTTCACCGTACCAAGCGCGGTAGCGGGCAGCTTAGCAGCCTATCATCAGGATCCATCCGAAGCTGGGAGGAGCTCGCTTACAGCTTCATCCGAAATTTCAAAGGCACCAGCAAGAGGCCCGCCTCAATCGAAGAGTTGCGAGCCTGCACTCAGAGAACGGGTGAATCTATTCGCTCGTATATACTATGCTGGTCTACATCCAAGAACTCCGCAGCACACATCTCCGAAGAGCGGGCCATCGACGCCTTCAGGGACGGCGTCAAGCGCCCAGACTTCAAGGAGGAACTTGGGCGTGTAAAGCCCAAGACACTCGACCACCTCATGGAAATCGCCAACAGTTGGGCAGACGGCGAAGATTGCATCCAGCGAGCGCAATCAGATGAAGAGGACGACTATGGCCGAAGACACGAACGCCGCAGCAAGAGGAGATCGCGCATCTACGAGGACCGCGACGGACCCGACATGGTCGCAGCCGGCTACGCCGACCGCCGTAACGACAACAGCCGCAACAGCGAAGGATACCGCAGCAGAAACTTCCGCGACAACGGACGACCAACGCAGTCGTGGCAACGCCGCGACCGCGACAATGGACCCTCAGCATTCGACAAACTTTCGGGTCCATGCACCATCCACTTCTACATCGACAAACAGGATGGCAAAAAGAAAGCCAGCCACATGCTCAAAGACTGCCGCGAGTTCCAGAAACTCAGCGAAGGCATGGTGCAGATGAGGCAACAAGCTCCAATTCCTGCGTTCGGAAACGCACCTGCGCCAGGTGAAATAGCACACGGAGCTCCTCCACCGCCGCCTATTGGAGGCCCAAATCAACCAGTCGCACCAGCGCAAAACAACGCCGGAGTCGCATACCCGCCACCAAAGGGAGCACTAAATATGATCCAGAAGGGACGCCCCACAAACAGGGTGCAGAAGAAAATCACCCGACAAATCAACTTGGCTGTGGCAACTCCTCCTGCAATCCCTGAGTACCTCAGCGGATCGGAGTCCTGCATCACATTCACTCGAGCGGATCACCCTTGCCAGATCTCTCGCACAGGTCATGCTGCCAGTGCTGGGCGCGGTCGGAGGCTTCGAGATGAGTCGCGTCTTCATGGACGGCGGCAGCGGCATCAACCTAATGTCCGCAAGCACTCTAGCGGCTATGCGGATCCCGCAATGCAGCCTGGAGCAATTAGACACAACGTTCCATGGCATTGTCCCAGGGAAGGGCATCTTCCCCCTAGGCAAAATAGGGCTCGACGTCATCTTCGGGAAGCCGGACAACTTTCGGCAGGAGCGCCTAGAATTCGAAGTGGTGGACAGGCCATCGCAATACCACGCCATCCTGGGGCATGTAGCATTCGCAAGATTCCTGGCCGTCCCACACTACGCATACCTACTACTTAAGATGCCAGGACCAAGGGGCGTCATCACAGTCCACGGGAGCTTCACCCGATCGGACCAATGCGACAGGGATTTCAACAAAATCTCCCAGTCTTTCAGCATGCAAGACGAGCCTTTAAAGTTCCGAGAGGTGACGGACAATGGGCTGCCCCCAGTCACAAGGCAGAACGCACCCGACATGTCCTTCGACTCCACCGTCCACACCAAGAAAGTACAGGTCCATTCGACAGATGCCTCCAAGACGGCCCTTATCGCCAATGACCTCAGCACCGCATAGGAAGGCGCGCTCGTCGAATTCCTCCGTGAGCGCTGGGAAATCTTCGCCTGGTGTCCTGCGGACATGCCAGGAGTTCCCAGGGAATTCGCCGAGCACGCACTCAATGTCTTTCCAGACACCAAGTCAGTCAAGCAGTCCATCCGAAGACTGTCGGAGCCACGAGCCGAAGCTATCGGCATGGAAATCAACAGAATACTCGCAGCAGACTTCATCCGGGAAATAAAGGAAAGCGAGTGGCTGGCAAACACGGTGATGGTCCCGAAGAAGGACACGGACATCCTGCGGATGTGTGTAGACTTCACGTCACTAAACAAACACCGCCCAAAGGACCACTTCCCTCTTCCTCGGATCGACCAGATCATCGATTCGACTGCAGGTTGTGAGAAACTCTCCTTCCTCGACGCCTACTCAGGCTATAACCAGATTCAACTCAAGGTCGAGGATCAAGAGAAAACGGCGTTCATCACACCATTCGGAGTATACTGCTACAACACAATGCCCTTCGGGCTAAAGAACGCGGGTGCCACGTACCAGCGATGCATGCAGGCCTGCCTCAAGGACCAGATCGGTCGCAACATCCAAGTCTATGTCGACGACATAGTAATAAAAACCAAGGAGGCAAAGACACTTATCGACGATCTCCGCGAGACGTTCGACAACCTTGATCGCTATAGGATCAAGCTCAATCCTGAAAAGTGTGCCTTCAGCGTCCCCTCGGGTCAGCTGCTCGGGTACTTCATCTCTCAACGAGGGATCGAGGCGAACCCAAAGAAAATCAAAGCCATCATGACAATGGAGAAGCCGAAAAACCTCAAGGGCGTTCAGCAGCTCGCAGGGAGAGTAGCGACACTAAGCAGGTTCATCAGCCGCATGGGCAAGAAGGCCCTGCCATTCTACCAGCTGTTGCGCAAGGCAGACAAGTTCGAATGGACACCAGAATCCAACGACGCATTCGAAAGCCTCAAGCGGCTCCTCTCCACCTCGCCCGTTTTGGTCACGCCAAAGGAGCGCGAGCCCCTACTGCTGTACATAGCAGCCACACACCAGGTGGTCAGCACCGTACTCGTGGTCGAACGACCCGAAGAAGGCAAGACCCACGGGGTCCAGCGCCCAATTTACTACCTCAGCGAGGTACTCACTCCAACAAAACAGCGGTACCCGCACTACCAGAAACTAGCCTACGGCGTGTTCATGACGGCTCGACGGCTGAGCCAATACTTCCAGGAGCATCAGGTGATGGTCGTCAACGAGGCACCCCTGAACAGCATCCTGAATAACCCCGAGGCCATTGGCCGGGTGGCCCTGTGGGGCATCGAACTATCACCCTTGGACATCGTCTACGAGAAGCGACACGCAATCAAATCTCAAGTCCTTCCGGACTTCCTGGTGCAATGGATGGAGCTACAGCTGCCTGACACCCCAGATATGTCGCAGTCCTGGACAATGCATTTCGACGGCTCCAAGCGCCGGAGGCGGGCAGAAGTCATCTTGACCTCCCGCAAGGTGACAAGATGAAGTACGTTCTTGGATGAAATTCGAGCCTCCAACAACGAAGCGAATCTGACCCTCATCCATGGCATGAAGATGGCAAAATATGCGCGCAAGCGCTGGTCATCTGGTGACTCCAACCTTGTCGCATGCTGCCAGCGATGAATGAGTGTGACGCTGCCGAAAACATGATCGCGTCGCACGCTATAACGCACTCGAAGGAGAATTCAGCGGCTGCGAACTTTGGCACGTTGGAAGAGAGCAACGAGGAGGCGATAGACTTCGCCAACATCGGCTCCACTTGTGCGAAGGTACCACCGGTGTGTTCCTCGAACAGATCTGCGTGCCATCCATCAGCGGAAATTCCCCAAGGGATCACCCGAAGCGAGAACACTCGGGGCTACGCTGCGAAGGTCATGAAGGACCGAAAAGTTGGATACGAAGTTGCCATGGTCAACCTGATGCAGGTCATGGCGGTCGAAGAAACTTGAAACGTCCATACCTCCGGTTCGATAAGCGGAGAATTGCTCGACAGCCGACGGATGCGGCGCATATCTCGTCGGTCAAAGACTTCACCATCATCAGCGGCGTACAAACGCGATACGTGTGCTACAACGGTGCGTCACCATTGACGACGGCAAGGCCATACTCCAAGACATCCATGAGGGCATCTGCGGCCACGACGCAGGTAGCCGCTCCATTGTCGCCAAAGCTCTGCGAGCAGGATTCTACTGGCCAATGGCCATGAGCGACGCGAAGGACATCGTCCGAAGATGCAACGGGTGCCAACGGTTCGCCGACAAACCGCACGCACCTGGGTCCGAACTTCGACCCATACCCATAGCTTGGCCTTTTGCCCAATGGGGCCTCAACATGATCGGCAAACTGCCAAGTCCTCAAAAGGGGGACACGTCTTCCTCCTGGTCGCAGTCGACAAATTCACCAAGTGGATCGAGGCCATGCCAGTCACTAACCAGAAGGGCAAAACCGCCGTCAAATTCTTCGAATCCATTGTCTACAGGTTCGGCGTACCGCACAGCATCATCACCGACAACGGATCGAACTTCATCTCCGAAGAATTCCAGGACTTCTGCGAAGGCCTCGGGATCAACATCACGTATGCCTCAGTGGCACACCCGCAAACAAACGGGCAAGTGGAAAAGGCCAACGGCCTCATCGGCGTCGGTATCAAGAAGCGCCTCATGAGCTCACTCAAACACAAAGCTGGAAACTGGACGAAAGAGCTACCGTCTGTCCTATGGAGCTTACGGACTATGCCAAACAGCTCCACCGGCTACACACCGTTCTTCATGGTGCACGGCCAGGCCGTGCTACCGAAATCGCCACCAGGCTCCACGAAGTCGTTGCTTACAATGAGCGAATCCACTGCACTCGAAGATGCCGTCGACACACTCGACGAAGCACGGGATATAGCAGCAGCTCGATCAGCGGTGTACCAGCAGAGTCTAAGCAACTACCACAGCCGCCGGCTGCGCCCAAGGTCCTTCGTCGAAGGATACCTCGTCTTGCGACTCAAGCAAAAGCGACCGAATAAATTCGAGTCACCATGGGAAGGACACTATGTCATCACCGAAGTCATCCCAGGTGGCGCCTATCGCCTCAAGCACGCGGAGTCTGGAGTCGCATACTACAACCCATGGAACATCTCGCACCTGCGACGATTCTACCCGTAGCAACCTACCCCCTTTTACTTTCAATAAGGCTTTCATCCAAGGCTACTCAGCCAAACCATGTACCTCCTCCATTACGATATAAATAAAGCTAAGTGTCTCGCCCCCAACCTTCGGTTGACTATTTTTCTGCATCTTTACTACATGCTACATACGCACTCGGGGGGCTCCCCCCACCTCACGATTTCATCGACTGAGGACCAAACGTGTACACCTGAGTAGCTGACCACGTCAGGCAAACGAAAAGGGCGCGTACTCAATCAAAGCACTGCGTGCTCACAAACAAGCAAACCTTTACAACAAAGGGCACAAAAACGCCCAGCCGCAATATACAAATTTTACATCTATCTGTTTATTTTCAGGTCCTACCTATTCTGAAGAATAACCTGAGCACGCTGCTCAAACAAATCTACAATCTGTTCGGCATACTGCCTTACAGCTGCGTAATGCGGACGCATATTCCACTCGCCACCATCTGGTCGAAGAGGTGGCCCAGTTGCCACAACAGCCAAATCTACGTCAGGGCGGTGCACCCTCACAAGAGACAAGGCAGCCTTCACCCCTGCGACGACCTGTTGCCGCACCAGCTCCTTGACATTGCTGGCATTCCGAAACCTCGACAAAAGACCTGCGAGGGTCGTCGGCACGGCATCCAAAGGAAACATCACCTGCAGCACCGAGGAAAGTGATGTCTGCACCTGGCGGAGCACCCGTGAAACCTGATAGACACGATCCTGCGCCGTCGCGGAACCCAGCGCGATCGCGATCCATCGGAAGAAGCCGCCGGCCTCCATGTCTGTTGAGTCAAGCAATTGACTCGAACAGCGACGCTCCTTTTCTTCCCTCGGGCAAGATTGGCACTGCGACAACCGCACAAAACAAGAATAAGGCCAGCTCACCGAAAACTGAGCTACAGCCCGAAAGAAGGATCAACTTACATTGCAGCTGCTCGAACAGCCGACCCAGCTCCGCCATCAAATACTCCTCTCTGGCTGCACCACGATCTGCCTTGGATTTCCAAACGTCGGCGCGACCGCGTAACCCAAGCAAATCTCTCTCCAACATGCGCACACGATCCCGAAGAAAAGCGAGCTGCGAGGAATCATCCAATGATGGTCGCAAGGGCCTTTCAGATGAAGCGTCAACTGGGTCAGCACCCGAAGGAACCTATAGCAGTAGAAAAAAGAAGGCACACAGACATTCATCCAAGGATAGAGCACAACTCGGAGGAATTCATTAAAATATATAAGGCCACTACGTGGCACAAGGATGGTACTACAAAAGATATTTACAACAAAATAAGACTACAAACTACGCTACGTCTACTATGCCTAAGGTGCAGGACACTGAGTCGCCTCAGAGCCAGACTGCCTAGCTTTGGCCTTGCCCTGCTGCCGCAGTGCGTACTCAGACGGCAAGTCAATGAGCTTGGGCCCATATCGCCTGCAGCGATCGGAGTAGGCGGCGAAGGCTACCTCGGATCCATCCGCAGCCGTCGGCATCCGAGAAGTGATCTAGGGCAGGTCCAGCTCCGCCCCAGCTGCCATGGCCATCGCCAGCCAGACCGATGCCCTTACGCTTGCGCTTATGCGCGCAGCGCCGGTGACAAAGCCTCTGCCAGGGCATCCACATCTTCAAGGGTTGCGCCCTTCGGGAAGAGCTCCTGGTAGAAGCGACCAAGTACCTCCTTCGCCTTGGCAAGGGAGTTGACGACGGTGCTGCAGCGGTCTTCGACCGCCACAGTGGCATCATCTAGAGCACTCCCTTGCTCTAGAGCACCATGATCGAACTTCGATACTGCGAGACAAAAACAAAGAAAAACATGAAGAAAGGCAGCATAGAATCAGATCCGTAGAAAAAGAAACAAGTACAAAAGCTTGTACTCACCCGAAATAGCCTTGGCAGCAGCCATGAGCTTCTCCGCCACCCCTCTTTCACGAGCAGCCGCAACGGTGGCCAGCTGCTCCTCACGATCTGCGGCCTCCTGCTGCATACGCTCCTTCGCTTGGTGCCTTTCGGCTCGCTCAAGCTCTTTCGCACCAAGGCTTGACTTCTGCTCCAATTGGCCAAGGCTCTTTTTAAGAGCGTCGACCTCACGGAGAGAGTCGTTATGCTCCTCTACATTTAAGACAAGCAAGTGTCAAAGAACAGGACCAGGATAAACAAGAGAGGTACTAAAAGTCAGACGGATACCTTGAAGCTGCCGCAGCTTCGCCTCCAGCGTCAGGCGCTCCTCCACCAGTCGCTTGGCCTCTTGGACAAAAGGCTGCGAAAAAAACAATAGCAAGAAAGGACTTGGGGCTCGCCCAACACAAAGAAGCAAAAACAACATCAGCACGAAGACACTCGGGGCTCTCCCGTGAAGCGGAAAACTTACATGCTCAAGGAAGGCTGAAGGCCCGCTGCGAATTTAGCGCAACCACCAGCCCCTCACACTGCAGGAGGCGGGCGGCGCCACCCGAAGTCGCCACCATCTCAGGAGGAGGCGACGCAATGTTCGACTCCCCCATCATCTCCCGCGCACCATCACTAGAGCCGTCGGAGGATTGCCTGCATACAAACCAATAAACACAGGTGCAAAAATCATGAAGGGAAAAGGACAATGGTGCAACAAGAAAACTTACGAGCCCAATGCGCTCAGGTCGAAGATAGGAGAGGCCATTCGGGTCCTCTTCTCCTCTTTCTTTTCTTCCTTCTTATCCTCCTTCTTTTCTTCCTTCTTCCGCTTTGCTGGCGGGTGCGGCGCAACAGCCCGCACAGGAATGGCAGGAAGGGGAGAGGAAGAACCCCCATGAACATCATCATGACGCTCAAGGCCCAGAGGATTTCTGGGAGTCGGAGGAGTCGAGGCATCCGAAGACTCGCTGGAGCTCCGTGATCGCTTGCGCGAATGGTCCTCACTTGACTCGTCGGCATCCTCCACTGGAGATCGCGCTGACGGCAGCTCGGACACGGAATCCACCACTTCATTATCCGGGGCATTCGGATACCTTTCGGGCAACGGTGGTGCCATGCCCGGCACTTTGAAGCTCTGCAAGATGACAAGGAACTTTGTTAGCAAACAAAGGAAAAAATACACAGCCGACAAAAACAAAGGGGGAGCACTACGTGCGCAAATCTACACCTTCGGTACGACCAACATCGAAGAAAAGGGACGAGTCAGCGACTTCCCCGGGATTTCTTCGTCGGCCTTGAACTTCAACAGCGCGCGAAGAGCCTTGTCAAGTTCCACCTCGGAGATTTTCTCACTCGAAACCCTCGTCGGATCATGGCGCCCAGAATAAAGGAACATTGGGTGCGCCCTCGCTTGGAGAGGCTGCACCCGACGCTCAAGAAATGTTCGGATGATGTCCACACCGTTCACCTCCTTCTCAGGAATCAGTTGGAGATCCTCCACCCGACGATACAGGGCCTCTATCTCTGCCACCTCACTGTCTAAGATTTGGTTTTTCCAAGACCTTTTCTTCTCAATCATTTGGGAGGGTTCAAAGGGAACAAGACCAAAATCTTGCCCGGGCACTACGGAGTCACGGATATAAAACCACCGCCTCCGCCAGTACTGGAAAGATTCGGACATGGAAAAGGAAAAGAATTGCAGATTGGGACTCAGGGAGATGATGAAACCCCCAATGGGATACACACCATGCGAACCAGATTGCCTCTTCACGGAATAGAACTTCTGGAAGAGGCCAAAGTGCGGCTCAATGCCAAGCCAGCACTCGCAAAATGTGATAAAACAAGCAATATGGAGAAGAGAATTGGGAGACAGATGATGCAGCTGAACCCCATAGAAGAAGAGCAGTCCACGAAGGAAGTCATGGACTGGTTACAAAACCCACATAAGCAAAGGCGACAAACATAACCCGGTACCCAGATGGGGGACGGGGAATTACCTCATTGCCGGGGAGTTTAACGGCCTCCCTGTCCTCCGGGATCAAGCCCCGCTCGCGCAGCTTGCGGAGATCGCTCTCCCGCGTCTCTGATCGCCGCCAGCCGCCATCGGTGACGCGAGCAGCGGCGGTGCCCTTCTTGCCTCCGGCGGCACTGGTCCCAACCGCAGATGAGGACTTCTTTGTTTTCCCCATGGCGCTGCAGCGGTGGTGGCGATGCCAATGCAGAAAGAATGAAGGAAATGTGGAAGAAAAGCTCAAAGTAGAATCGCTCAAGAATCGCTCAAGAACAAGGGGGGTTGAGCAGATGAGCGGAAGTGCGGTGAAAAACAAACCACGATTTCACCAAGGATTATAACAGCGAAGACGACGCACGCTGGCCGTCCATCGAGAAGACCTAACGCCAAAGGTAGATCTGGTCGTACACGTGTCAACACCACAACTAACCGTTGTTACGACGCCGTCCACTACGCGTGGAAATCGAGGAGACGCCGTTATCATCTCCACGTCGCGCGTGACTGGTCAATTCAAAGTCAGAAAGTGGGACCCACGCTTCGTCCAGTCAAGTCATCTCTGGCGTAGCAGACGCTTGAGGTCATCGATCGTCAGCACTGACGTCATCAAAAGCTATGCTAGCACCAACTTCGGCTCCACAGCTAAGAGTACTCACTCGAATCTATGATTCGACTAAATACTCGGGGGCTACTCCTATCAGGAGCGCTGGCCGCGCACCCGACAGACAAATGAGGACAAAATTACTTCTCTGAGTCCTACGTCGAGTCTACGACTCCACTACGGACTCGGGGGCTACTCCCATAGGGAGGATAGATTTAAGCATCCGAAAATTTTCGAGTCCTTCGGACTTAACGACTGAAACAACGCTTGAACTAAAGTCTCCGTTCGAGTCTCACTCGAGCAGACATGGGCTACTCCCATAGGGCGCTGGTCGCGCACCCTATGAAATCTTCGATTGCGATCTTAGGATCCGCACGCATAAAACTTTTGGCAACTCTGCCCCAACAAAGCGCTAAGTGAGTGACAATCTCCTTGGCCACAGAAGCACCTCCGAGGTGATAAATGTTCGGATCTTTGCGTCTGCGATGCAAAGATAAGACCTGCAGATATCATCGATGGCACGGCAACGCTTTTGTGCTACGCTGCTAGTATGAATCCGTGCGGCAGTGCGATGAAAATCGACGACGCGTTGGGTACACCAATTAAAATCACTAGAATTCCACTCCTGTAAGTCCTCCATGGCTGAGTTGAATTACGCCACATATGTTCCAGTCCGGGTTAAGGGACCGAACACGAAGAAGATCGTGTTGCTTCTTCCTAAGGCAGTTAAGCCACGATCCGTCGGGAGAGTCGAGCACGCATCAACAATCCCTACACACATATACTATTAACATATAGTTGCTCCGAAGGATGGAAGAGTCCTCGGCCGAATCTGCGATTCGGATCACTAAAGGCTCTTGACATGGTTATACCCTACAGTGCGTGACTTGACATACCTGGTCCAGCCAAGGAAGGCCCACAGCGGACATCGCTGGCCCATGAAGATTTTGGTGGCCAAGGCCCATGGCGTCTTCGGATCCTTGGAGAGCAAGACTAGAGGAGATAGGAAATTCAAAGGGTAAAACCCTAGAACTTGTAACCGACTAGGACTATGCAGGACCTGCCTAAGTCTATATAAAGGCTAGGAGGCACGCCTAGATCTCTCAACTCATACTTTGGCACGCATCCACGCCCGGATCGAATCTTCGCACCTGTAACCTTCGGTTCCGTAATCAAGCGAGACAAGCGAGCAGGGTTTTCCCTCTGGGGCTGAACACAGGTAAATCTCGTGTCCCACAGTTTGCTTGTCTTAACCGTGCCACGATCTCGGCATCCCCATCTTCTCCAAAACCCAAGTCCATAACAATGGGCATTGGCGAGATTAAACCTCAATTGGCGTCTGTGGGAATTGGGCTGATGTCTTGATGCCGGTTCCGACCCGATCGATCTACAACTCCCGGCGGACGGAAAATCACCTCCTCTTGGCACTTCGACTTCACCGCCCACTCGCGGCCACCATGAAGGATTTCGAGCCCGTAGGCGGACTCGAAATTTTGTTCGGAGCTTCGCTTCCGGGTGGGACAAGCGGCACCCTCCGCCTCCTGGCGAGTGCCCCGCCAATCAGGGCCGCCGTGAGATCCACCGTGCTACGCCGTCACCATCGACAGATGAGTTCTACGATGGCAGTACGCAACTCTGATCGGTGTGATCCACCTTCGGATGAAGCGACCTACGGTTCCGGATCCGAAAGCTGCGGCAGCAGCCGACCGATCTGCAAGCGCTATTTGTGCGCCGCAGCTTACCAAACCGACGAGGAAAGGCCTAACCCGCCGCCCAATTGAAACGGCGAAGAAGCGGTCCCCCACCCAACAGGGAAAGCAACGGCCACGTCATCCAACTTAGCAAAGAAGGATGGGTCCAGGCTCGCCGTGCCGTCGCAGGCGAAATCACGTGACCTGCTGATGGCATACCACTACCTCCTCATCGAGGATCACAAGAAACAAGTCAAGATGCAGGAGACACTCGACAAACGCAAGCAAGCAGCCTCCGAGTCCAGTGCGCGACGAGCTGCGCTCTCCGCCATCGCACCCGGCTCTAGCACAAACGGAAACCAGGGAAACAAGACGCCTCACGTGACCTGCTGATGGCATACCACTACCTCCTCATCGAGGATCACAAGAAACAAGTCAAGATGCAGGAGACACTCGACAAACGCAAGCAGCCTCGAGTCCGGTCTTGGCAGCTGCGCTCCGCGCCATCGCACCCGGCTCTAGCACAAACGGAAACCAGGGAAATAAGCACCGCTCACGGGTGGAAAACATGGGTCCCAAGGAGCGGTAGCGTGACCCGCCTCTACACATCGTTCATGGTTATGGATGCGGCGGCAACATCATTCGAAGCATACAAGCTGCGATCATGGCAGCCTGCGTATCTAGCGGCTCACCCACCTCCGGAGGGACCCGAAAAGGCCATTCATAGGTCGCACTTAGGACTAGGACTAATCGGAGTTGCGCTCCACGAAGGCGCTCTGCGAGCGAAGAAGAAATCTCCGGCGGCGTGATCGAGCCCCACCCCTCATCCGAAGAGGAAGAGCACGATCTTCCTCGAAGGAAGAAGAGCTCGCCGCCATAAGCGACTACGATGCGAGACAAGCTTACACAGCACAAGATCGACAAAGCCGCAGCGCTAAGCGCGCATGCTCGTCGAATCTGAGATGGATGAAGGCGAAGGAGAACTTCTGCGGCTCGATGCTTCAGCCGAATCGTTTGGCGAACCACAGTTCACGCAACTTCAAGCTTCCTTCCGGATACTCCGAAATTCAGCGACGCAAGATCCAAAGTCTGGCTCGGTGACCATCATCATCCGTCAAGCTTCACGGAGGCAACAAAGAAACCTCCATGCAATGCCTTCATTGCGGTGACGGTAGCGGCGTCCGCTTAGCGACCTATCATCAGGATCCATCCGAAGCTGGGAGGAGCTCGCTTACAGCTTCATCCGAAATTTCAAAGGCACCAGCAAGAGGCCCGCCTCAATCGAAGAGTTGCGAGCCTGCACTCAGAGAACGGGTGAATCTATTCGCTCGTATATACTACGCTGGTCTACAACCAAGAACTCCACACACATCTCCGAGAGCGGGCCATCGGCGCCGGGGGGGCGTCAGCGCCTGAACTTCAAGGAGGAACTTGGGCGTAAAGCCCAAGACACTCGACCACCTCATGGAAATCGCCAGCAGTTGGGCAAGCGGCGATTGCATCCAGAAGCGCAATCGGATGAAGAGGGCGACTATGGGCGAAGACGCAACGCCCGGCAAGAGGAGATCGCGCATCTCGAGGACCGCGGGACCCGACATGGTCGCGGCCAGCTCGCCGGCCGTAACGACAACGGCCGCAGCAGCGGAGGATACCGCGCGAAAACTTCGCGACAACGCCACGACCAGCGATCGTGGCAGCGCCGACGCGACAATGGACCCTCGGCGACCGACAAACTTTCGTGTCCATGCACCATCCACTTCTACATCGACAAACAGGATGGCAAAAAGAAAGCTAGCCACATGCTCAAAGACTACCGCGAGTTCCAGAAACTCAGCGAAGGCATGGTGCAGATGAGGCAACAAGCTCCAATTCCTGCATTCGGAAACGCACTGCGCGGTGAAATAGCACGGAGCTCCTCCCGCCACCTATTGGAGGCCCAAATCAACCGATCGCAGTATCAAAACAACGCCGTCGCATACCCGCCACCAAAGGGAGCACTAAATATGATCCGAAGGGGCCCACAAGCGAGTGCGAAGAAAATCACCCGACAAATCAACAGCGTGGCAACTCCGCTGCAATCCCGAGTACCTCGGTGGATCGGAGTCTGCATCACATTCACTCGGCGGATCACCTTGCGGATCCTCGCCCGGTCATCTTGCCACTGGTCTTTGAGGCGCGGTCGGAGGCTTCGAGATGAGTCGCGTCTTCATGGACGGCGGCAGCGGCATCAACCTAATGTTCGCAAGCACTCTAGCGGCTATGCGGATCCCGCAATGCAGCCTGGAGCAATCAGACACAACGTTCCATGGCATTGTCCCAGGGAAGGGCATCTTCCCCCTAGGCAAAATAGGGCTCGACATCATCTTCGGGAAGCCGGACAACTTTCGGCAGGAGCGCCTAGAATTCGAAGTGGTGGACAGGCCGTCGCAATACCACGCCATCCTGGGGCGTGTAGCATTCACAAGATTCCTATCCGTCCCACACTACGCATACCTACTACTTAAGATGCCAGGACCAAGGGGCGTCATCACAGTCCACGGGAGCTTCACCCGATCGGACCAATGCAACAGGGATTTCAATAAAATCTCCCAGTCTTTCGGCATGCAAGACGAGCTTGTAAAGCTCCAAGAGGTGACGGACAATGGGCTGCCCCCAGTCACAAGGCAGAACGCACCCGACATGTCCTTTGACTCCACCGTCAACACCAAGAAAGTACAGGTCCATCCGACGGATGCCTCCAAGACGGCCCTCATTGCCAATGACCTCAGCACCGCATAGGAAGGCGCGCTCGTCGAATTCCTCCGTGAGCGCTGGGAAATCTTCGCCTGGTGTCCTACGGACATGCTAGGAGTTCCCAGGGAATTCGCCGAGCATGCACTCAATGTCTTTCCAGACACCAAGCCAGTCAAGCAGTCCATCCGAAGACTGTCGGAGCCACGAGCTGAAGCTATCGGCATGGAAATCAACAGATTACTCGCGAGACTTCATCAGGAAATAAAGGAAAGCGAGTGGGGTAAACACGGTGATGGTCCCGAAGAAGGACACGGACATCCTGCGGATGTGTAGACTTCACATCACTAAACAAACACCCCAAGGACCACTTCCCTCTTCCTCGGATCGACGGATCATCGATTCGATTGCGGGTTGTGAGAAACTCTCCTTCCTCGGCGCCTACTCGGGCTATAACGGTCGACTCAAGGTCGGGATCAAGAAAGCGGCGTTCATCACACCGTTCGAGTATCTTGCTACAACACAATGCCCTTCGGCTAAAGAAAGCGGGTGCCCGCGTACCAGCGATGCATGCGAGCCTGCCTCAAGGACCAGATCGGTCATAGCGTCCAAGTCTATGTCGGCGACATAGTAATAAAACCAAGGAGGCAAAGACACTTATCGGCGATCTCCGCGAGGCGTTCGACAACCTTGATCGCTACAGGATCAAGCTCAATCGAAAAGTGTGCCTTGGCGTCCCCTCGGGTCATGCTCGGTACTTCATCTCTCAACGAGGATCGGCGAACCGAAGAAAATCAAAGCCATCATGACAATGGAGAAGCGAAAAACCTCAAGGCGTTCAGCAGTCGCGGGGAGAAAGCGGCACTAAGCGGGTTCATCGGCATGGGCGAAGGCCCTACCATTCTACCAGGTATTGCGCAAAGGCGGACAAGTTCGAATGGACACGAAGCCAACGACGCGTTCGAAAGCCTCAGCGGCTCCTCTCCACCTCGCTTTGTTTGGTCACGCCAAAGGCGCGAGCCCTATTCTTGTACATAGCAGCCACACCAGTGGTCGACCGTACTCGTGGTCGAACGACCCGAAGAAGGCAAGACCCACGGGGTCCAGCACCCAATTTACTACCTCAGCGAGGTACTCACTCCAACAAAACAGCGGTACCCGCACTACCACAAACTAGCCTACGGCGTGTTCGCAGCGGCTCGACGGTGAGCCACTACTTCCGGGAGCAACGGTGATGGTCAGCGAGGCACCCCTGACACGACATCTGAATAACCCGAGGCCATAGGACGGGTGGCCACATGGGGCATTGAACTATCACCCTTGGACATCGTCTCTGAGAAGCGACCACGATCAAATCTCAAGTCCTTCCGGACTTCCTGGTGCCTTGGATGGAGCTACATGCCTGACACCCGGATATGTCGCGATCTGGACAATGCATTTCGACGGCTCCAAGCGTGAAGCGGGGCGAGGCGAGTCATACTGACCTCCCCGCAAGGTGACAAGATGAAGTACGTTCTTCGGATGAAATTCAGAGCCTCCAACAACGAAGCCGAATACGAAGCCCTCATCCATGACATGAAGATGGCAAAAATATGCGGCGCAATGCGCCTGGTCATCTACGGTGACTCCAACCTTGTCGTACAGCAGACGATGAATGAGTGTGACGCACACGCCGAAAACATGATCGCGTATCGCGCGCTATACAACGCACTCGAAGGAGAATTCGACGGCTGCGAACTTCGGCACGATGGAAGAGAGAGCAACGAGGAGGCCGATAGACTCGCCAACATCGGCTCCACTTGTGCGAAGGTACCACCAGGTGTGTTCCTCGAACAGATCTGCGTGCCATCCATCAAGCGGAAATCCCAAGGGATCACCCGAAGAAGCAGAACACTCGGGGGCTACGCTACCCGAAGGTCATGAAGGACCCGAAAAGTTGGATACTGAAGTTGCCATGGTCAACCTGATGCAGGTCATGGCAGTCGAAGAAACTTGGAAACGTCCATACCTCCAGTTCACGATAAGCGGAGAATTGCACGACAGCCCGACGGATGCGGCGCATATCTGCGTCGGTCAAAGCCTTCACCATCATCAGCGGTGTACAAGCGCTGTATTACGGTGTGCTACAGCGGTGCGTCACCATTGACGACGGCAAGACCATACTCCAAGACATCCATGAGGGCATATCGGCCACGCAGTGGCGCTCCCTTGTCGCCAAAGCTCTGCGGCAGATTCTCTTGCCAGACCATGAGCGACGCGAAGGACATCGTCCGAAGATGCAACGGGTGCCAACGGTTCGCCGACAAACCGCACGCACCTGGGTCCGAACTTCGACCCATACCCATAGCTTGGCCTTTTGCCCAATGGGGCCTCAACATGATCGGCAAACTGTCAAAGTCCTCGAAAGGGGGACACGTCTTCCTCCTGGTCGCAGTCGACAAATTCACCAAGTGGATCGAGGCCATGCCAGTCACTAACCAGAAGGGCAAAACCGCCGTCAAATTCTTCGAATCCATTGTCTACAGGTTGCGTACGCGCCTGACATCATCACCGACAACGGATCGAACTTCATCTCCGAAGAATTCCAGGACTTCTGCGAAGGCCTCGGGATCAACATCACGTATGCCTCAGTGGCACACCCGCAAACAAACAGGCAAGTGGAAAAGGCCAACGGCCTAATCGGCGCCGGTATCAAGAAGCGCCTCATGAGCTCACTCGAACACAAAGCTGGAAACTGGACGAAAGAGCTACCGTCTGTCCTATGGAGCTTACGGACTATGCCAAACAGCTCCACCGGCTACACACCATTCTTCATGGTGCACCGGCGAGCGTGCTACCGGCGTCGCCACGGCTCCACAGTCGTCGCTTAAACACGGCGAATCCACGGCTGCACTCGAAGATGCCTTCGACACACTCGACGAAGCACGGGATATAGAAGCAGCTCGATCAGCGGTGTACCAGCAGAGTCTCCGCAAATACCACATCCGCCGGCTGCGCCCAAGGTCCTTCGTCGAAGGAGACCTCGTCTTGCGACTCAAGCAAAAGCGACCGAATAAATTCGAGTCACCATGAGAAGGACCCTATGTCATCACCGAAGTCATCCCAGGTGGCTCCTATCGCCTTAAGCACGTGGAGTCTAGAGTCGCATACTCCAACCCATGGAACATCTCGCACCTGCGATGATTCTACCCGTAGCAACCTACCCCCTTTTACTTTCAATAAGGCTTTCAGCCAAGGCTACTCAGCCAAACCATGTACCTACCCCATTACGATATAAATAAAGGTAAGTGTCTCGCCCCCAACCTTCGGTTGACTATTTTTCTGCAACTTTACTACATGCTACATACGCACTCGGGGGGCTCGCCCCACCTCACGATTTCATCGACTGAGGACCAAACGTGTACACCTGAGTAGCTGACCACGTCAGGCAAACGAAAAGGGCACGTACTCAATCAAAGCACTGCATGCTCACAAACAAGCAAACCTTTACAACAAAGGGCACAAAAACACCCAGCCGCAATATACAAATTTTACATCTATCTGTTTATTTTCACGTCCTACCTATTCTGAAGAATAACCTGAGCACGCTGCTCAAACAAATCTACAATCTGTTCGGCATACTGCCTTACAGCCGTGTAATGCGGACGCATGTTCCACTCGCCACCATCTGGTCGAAGAGGTGGCCCGGTTATACAGCCAAATCTACGTCAGGGCGGTGCACCCTCACAAGAGACAAGGCAGCCTTCACCCCTGCGACGAGCTGCTGCCGCACCAGCTCCTTGACATTGCTGGCATTCCGAAACCTCGACAAAAGACCTGCGAGGGTCGTCGGCACGGCATCCAAAGGAAACATCACGTGCAGCACCGAGGAAAGTGATGTCTGCACCTGGCGGAGCACACGCGAAACCTGATAGACACGATCCTGCACCATCGCCAGAACCACGGCGCGATCGCGATCCATCCAGAAGAAGCCGTCGGCCTCCATGTCCTGTTGAGTCAAGCAATTGACTCGAACAGCGATACGCTCCTTTTCTTCCCTCGGAGCAAGATTGGCACCTGCGACAACCGCACAAAACAAGAATAAGGCTAGCAGGCTCACCCGAAAAACTGAGCTACATCCCGAAAGAATGATCAACTTACATTGCAGCTGCTCGGACAGCCGACCCAGCTCCGCCATCAAATACTCCTCTCTGGCTCCACCACGATCTGCCTTGGATTTCCAAACATCGGCGCGACCGCATAACCCAAGCAAATCTCTCTCCAAGCTGCGCACGCGATCCCGAAGAAAAGCGAGCTGCGAGGAATCATCCAATGATGGTCGCAAGGGACTTTCGGATGAAGCGTCAACTGGGTCAGCACCCGAAGGAACCTATAGCAGCAGAAAAAAGAAGGCACACAGACATTCAGCCAAGGATAGAGCACAACTCGGAGGAATTCATTAAAATATATAAGGCCACTACGTGCCACAAGGATGGTACTACAAAAGATATTTACAACAAAAGAAGACTACAAACTACCCTACGTCTACTATGCCTAAGGTGCAGGACACTGAGTCGCCTCAGAGCCAGACTGCCTAGCTTTAGCCTCGCCCTGCTGCCGCAGTGCATACTCAGACAGCAAGTCAATGAGCTTGCGCCCATATCGCCTGCAGCGAGCGGAGTAGGCGGCGAAGGCTACCTCAGATCCATCCGCAGCCGTCAGCATCCGAGAAGTGATCTGGGGCAGGTCCAGCTCCGCCCCAGCCGCCATGGCCGCCATCGCCCGGCAGACGACCGATGCCCATACGCTTGCGCTTATGCGCGGCGCCGGTGACAAAGCCTGCCAGGGCATCCACATCTTCAAGGGGTGCGCCCTTCGGGAAGAGCTCCTGGTAGAAGCGACCAAGGACCTCTTTCGACTTGGCAAGGGAGTTGACGACGGTGCTGCAGCGGTCTTCGACCGCCACAGTGGCATCATCTAGAGCACTCCCGTGCTCCAGAGCACCGCGGTCGAACTCGATGCCTGCGGCATCTGAGACAAAAAGAAGAAAACATGAAGAAAGGCAGCATAGAAGAAGATCCGTAGAAAAAGAAACAAGTACAAAAGCTTGTACTCACCCGAAATAGCCTTGGCAGCAGCCATGAGCTTCTCCGCCACCCCTCTTTCACCATCTCAGGAGGAACTAGAGCGGCGCCACCCGAAGTCGCCACCATCTCAGGAGGAGGCGACGCAATGTTCGACTCCCCCATCATCTCCCGAGCACCATCACTAGAGCCGTCGGAGGATTGCCTGCATACAAACCAATAAACACAGGTGCAAAAATCATGAAGGGAAAAGGACAACGGTGCAACAAGAAAACTTACGAGCCCAATGCGCTCAGGTCGAAGATAGGAGAAGCCCTTCGGGTCCTCTTCTCCTCTTTCTTTTCTTCCTTCTTATCCTCCTTCTTTTCTTCCTTCTTCCGCTTTGCTGGCGGGTGCGGCGCAACAGCCCGCACAGGAATGGCAGGAAGGGGAGAGGAAGAACCCCCATGAACATCATCATGACGCTCAAGGCCCAGAGGATTTCTGGGAGTCAGAGGAGTCGAGGCATCCGAAGACTCGGGCTCCGTGATCGCTTGCGAATGGTCCTCACTCGACTCGTCGGCATCCTCATTGGAGATCGCGGCGGCTCGGACACGGAATCCACCACTTCATTATCCGGGGCATTCGGATACCTTTCGGGCAACGGTGGTGCCATGCCCGGCACTTTGAAGCTCTGCAAGATGACAAGGAACTTTGTTAGCAAACAAAGGAAAAAATACACAGCCGACAAAAACAAAGGGGGAGCACTACGTGCGCAAATCTACACCTTCGGTACGACCAACGTCGAAGAAAAGGGACGAGTCAGCGACTTCCCCGGGATTTCTTCGTCGGCCTTGAACTTCAACAGCGCGCGAAGAACCTTGTCAAGTTCCACCTCGGAGATTTTCTCACTCGAAACCCTCGTCGGATCACGGCGCTAAGAATAAAGGAACATCGGGTGCGCCCTCGCTTGGAGAGGCTGCACCCGACGCTCAAGAAATGTTCGGATGATGTCCACACCGTTCACCTCCTTCTCAGGAATCAGTTGGAGATCCTCCACCCGACGATACAGGGCCTCTATCTCTGCCACCTCACCGTCTAAGATTTGGTTTTTCCAAGACCTTTTCTTCTCAATCATTTGGGAGGGTTCAAAGGGAACAAGACCAAAATCTTGCCCGGGCACTACGGAGTCACGGATATAAAACCACCGCCTCCGCCAGTACTGGACAGATTCGGACATGGAAAAGGAAAAGAATTGCAGATTGGGACTGAGGGAGATGATGAAACCCCCAATGGGATACACACCATCCGAACCAGATTGCCTCTTCACGGAATAGAGCTTCCGGAAGAGGCCAAAGTCTGACTCAATGCCAAGCCAGCACTGCAAAAGCGTGATAAAACAAGCAATATGGAGAAGAGAATTGGGAGGCAGATGATGCGGTGAACCCCATAGAAGAAGAGCGATCCACGAAGGAAGTCATGGACTGGTTACAAAACACATAAGCAGGCGACAAACATAACCCGGTACCCGGATGGGGGACGGGGAATTACCTCATTGCCGGGAGTTTAACGGCCTCCCATCCTCCGGGATCAAGCCACTCAGCGCTGCGGAGATCGCTCTCGCGTCTCGATCGCCGCCACCGCCATCGGTGACGCGGCGGTGCCCTTCTTGCCTCCGGCGTCCTGGTCCCAACCGGATGAGGACTTCTTTGTTTTCCCCATGGCGCTGTGCCGTGGTGGCGATGCCAATGCGAAAGAATGAAGGAAATGTGGAAGAAAAGCTCGGTGCGCGGCAAGAATCGCTCAAGAACAAGGAGGCGGTGAGCGGATGAACTGCGGTGAAAAACAAACCACGATTTCACCAAGGATTATAACTTGGCGAAGACGACGCGCTGGCCGTCCATCGAGAAGACCTAACGCCAAAGGTAGATCTGGCCGTACCGTGTCAACACCACAACGCTGTCGTTCTGACGCCCGTCCACTCTGGCGGAAATCAAGGAGACGCCGTTATCATCTCCACGTCGCGTGGTGGTCAATTCAAAGTCGGAAAGTGGGACCCGCCCGTCGATCAAGTCATCTCTAAGCGTAGCGAGCGGCGAGGTCATCGATCGTCGACAGCGTCATCAAAAGCTATGCTAGCACCAACCGGCTCCACAGCTAAGAATACTCACTCGAATCTATGATTCACTAAATACTGGGCTACTCCTATCGGGAGGCTGGCGCGCACCGGCAGAACAAATGAGGACAAATTACTTCTCTGAGTCCTACGTCGAGTCTACGACTCCACTACGGACTCGGGGGCTACTCCCATTGGGAGGATAGATTTAAGCATCCGAAAATTTTCGAGTCCTTCGGACTTAACGACTGAAACAACGCTTGAACTAAAGTCTCCGTTCGAGTCTACGACTCGAACAGACACTTGGGGGCTACTCCCATAGGGAGCGCTGGTCGCGCACCCTATGAAATCTTTGACTGCGATCGTCCGGATCCGCACGCAAAAACTTTTTGGCAACTCTGCCCCAACAAAACGCTAAGTGAGTGACAATCTCCTTGGCCACCCGAAGCACCTCCGAGGTGATAAATGTTCGGATGCTGCGTCTGCGATGCAAAGATAAGACCTGCAGATATCATCTGATGGCCTGGCAACGCACCTGCCTGCGCTCTGCTAGTATGAATCCGTACCAGCAGGTACGATGAAAATCCCGACGGACGGGTTGGGTACACCAATTAAAATCAATGGAATTCCACTCCTGTAAGTCCTCCGCGGCCTGAGTTGAATTACGTCAGCATATGTTCCAGGTCCGGGTTAAAGGAACCGAACCTGAAGAAGATCGTGTTGTTTCGTCCTAAGACAGTTAACTGACCCTGATCCGTCGGGAGAGTCAGGCACACGCATCAACAATCCCTACACACATATACTATTAACATATAGTTGCTCCCGAAGGATGGAAGAGTCCTCAGCCGAATCTGCGATTCGACTGATCACTCGGGGGCTACTGACATGGTTATACCCTACGGGTACGTGACTTCAGCATACCTGGTCCAGCCCAAGGAAGGACCACAGCAGACATGCGCTGGCCCATGAAGATTTTCGGGTGGCCAAGGCCCATGACGTCTTCGGATCCTTGGAGAGCAAGACTAGAGGAGATAGGAAATTCAAAGGGTAAAACCTAGAACTTGTAACCGACTAGGACTATGCGGGACCTGCCTAAGTCTATATAAAGGCTAGGAGGCACGCCCTAGATCTCTCAACTCATACTTTGGCTGCGCATCCACACGGATCGAATCTGCGCACCTGTAACCTTGGTTCCTGTAATCAAGCGAGACAAGCGGGAGTAAGGTTTTCCCTCCGGCCTGAACAGGTAAATATCGTGTCCCCTGGTTGCTTGTCTGTTAACCGTGCCACGATCTCCAGCATCCCCATCTTCTCCAAAACCCAAGTCCATAACAATGGGCATTGACGAGATTAAACCTTGTCAATTGGTGCCATTTGTGGGAATTGGGGCTGCTGATTGTGCGGTCGTGACGGTTCTGACCCGATCGATCTACAACTCCGCGGCGACAGAAAATCACCTCCTCTTCGGCACTTTCGACTTCACCGCCCACTCGCCAGCCACCATGAAGGATTTCGAGCCCGTAGGCGTCGGACTCGAAATTTTGTTCGGGAGCTTCTGCTTCCAGGTGGGACAAACTGGCACCCTCCGCCTCTATGAGCGGGTCCCGTGCCGTCAATCAGGCCCGCTTCGTGAGATCCACACCCCGTGCTACGCACTTCACCATCGACAGATGAGTTCTACAGCAGTAGCAGCTGCAACTCCGATCGGTGCGATCCACCTTCGGATGAAGCGACCTACGGTTCCGGATCCGAAAGCTGCGGCAGCAGCCGACCGATCTGCAAGCGCTATCATGCGCGATCATCCAAACCGGCGAGAAAGGCCTAACCGCCGCCCGGTTGAAAGCAGCGAAACGGCAGCGAAGCGGTCCCCACAGGGAAAGCAAGCAGCCACGTCATCCAACTTAGCAAAGAAGGATGGGTCCAGGCTCGCCGTGCCGTCGCAGGCGACATCGTCTTACCTGCAGACGCCTCACGTGACCTGCTGATGGCATACCACTACCTCCTAATCGAGGATCACAAGAAACAAGTCAAGATGCAGGAGACACTCGACAAGCGCAAAAGCAGCCTCCGAGTCGGTCTTGCGCGAGCTGCGCTCCGCCATCGCACCGGCTCTAGCACAAGCGGAAACCAGAAACAAGCACCGCTCACGGGTGGAAAACATGGATCCCAAGGAGCGGCGCGGCGTGACCCGCACTCTACACATCGTTCATGGATATGGATGCCGGCAACATCATCGAAGACGCCACAAGTTGCGATCATGGCAGCCACTGCGTATCTAGCGGCTCACCCACCTCCGGGAGGGACCCGAAAAGGCCATGCATAGGTCCGCACTTGCGGACTAGGACTAATCGGGCTGCGCTCACGAACACTCTGCAGAGCCGAAGAAGAAAGCTACGGCGGGCGTGATCGAGCCCACCCCTCATCCGAAGAGGAAGAGGAGCACGATCTTCCTCGAAGGAAGAAGAGCTCGCACCGCCATAAGCGACTACGATGCGGAGACAAGCTTACACGGCGCAAGATCGACAAAGCACGCTTAAACGCGCATGCTCGTCGAATGAGATGGATGAAGACGAAGGAGAACTCAGGAGCTCGATGCTTCAGATCCGTTCGGCGAACAGATGCCACGCAACTTCAAGCTTCCGGATACTCCGAATTTCAACGGCACGCAAGATCCAAAGTCCTGGCTCGTGACCATCATCATCCGTCAAGCTTCACGGAGGCAACAAAGAAACCGCCATGCAATGCCTTCATTGCGGTGACGGTAGCGCGATGCAGCTTAGCAGCCTATCATCAGGATCCATCCGAAGCTGGGAGGAGCTCGCTTACAGCTTCATCCGAAATTTCAAAGGCACCAGCAAGAGGCTCGCCTCAATCGAAGAGTTGCGAGCCTGCACTCAGAGAACGGGTGAATCTATTCGCTCGTATATACTATGCTAGTCTACAACCAAGAACTCCACAGCACACATCTCCGAAGAGTGGGCCATCGGCTTCAGGGGGCGGCGTCAGCGCCCAGAACTTCAAGGAGGAACTTGGGCGTAAAGCCCAAGACACTCGACCACCTCATGGAAATTGCCAACAGTTGGGCGGTGGCGAAGATTGCATCCGGTAGCGCATCGGATGAAGAGGGCGACTATGGCGAAGACGACGCGGCAAGAGGAGATCGCGCATCTACGAGGACGCGCGGACCCGACATGGTCGTGGCCCTCGCCAACCGCCGTAACGACAACGGCCGCGGCGGAGGATACCGCAGCGGAAACTTCGCGACAACGGACGACCAACGATCGTGGCAGCGCGACGCGACAATGGACCCTCGATTCGACAAACTTTCGTGTCCATGCACCATCCACTTCTACATCGACAAGCGGGATGGCAAAAGAAAGCCGCCACATGCTCAAAGACCGCGAGTTCGTAAACTCAGCGAAGGCATGGTGCAGATGAGGCAACAAGCTCCAATTCCTGCATTCGGAAACGCACCTGCGCCAGGTGAAATAGCACACGAAGCTCCTCCACCGCCGCATATTGGAGGCCCAAATCAACCAGTCGCACCAGCGCAAAACAACGCCGGAGTCGCATACCCGCCACCAAAGGGAGCACTAAATATGATCCAGAAGGGACGCCCACAAGCAGTGCGAAGAAAATCACCGACAAATCAACAGCGTGGCAACTCCTGCAATCACGAGTACCTCGGCGGATCGAGTCTGCATCACATTCACTCGAGAGGATCACCTTGCGGATCCTCGCCGGTCATCTTGCCACAGTCTGGGCGCAAATCGGAGGCTTCGAGATGAGTCGCGTCTTCATGGACGGCGGCAGCGGCATCAACCTAATGTTCGCAAGCACTCTAGCGGCTATGCGGATCCTGCAATGCAGCCTGGAGCAATTAGACACAACGTTCCATGGCATTGTCCCAGGGAAGGGCATCTTCCCCCCTGGGCAAAATAGGGCTCGACATCATCTTCGGGAAGCCGGACAACTTTCGGCAGGAGCGCCTAGAATTCGAAGTGGTGGACTGGCCGTCGCAATACCACGCCATCCTGGGGCGTGTAGCATTCGCAAGATTCCTATCCGTCCCACACTATGCATACCTACTACTTAAGATGCTAGGACCAAGGGGCGTCATCACAGTCCACGGGAGCTTCACCCGATCGGACCAATGCAACAGGGATTTCAATAAAATCTCCCAGTCTTTCGGCATGCAAGACGAGCTTGTTAAGCTCCGAGAGGTGACGGACAATGGGCTGCCCCCAGTCATAAGGCAGAACGCACCCGACATGTCCTTTGACTCCACCGTCAACACCAAGAAAGTACAGGTCCATCCGACGGATGCCTCCAAGACGGCCCTCATCGCCAATGACCTCAGCACCGCATAGGAAGGCGCGCTCGTCGAATTCCTCCTTGAGCGCTGAAATCTTACTGTGTCCTGGACATGCCGAGTTCCTGTGGAATTGCGAGCATGCACTCAATGTCTTTCCGGACACCAAGCGATCAAGCAGTCCATCCGGTAGCCGAGCCACGAGCCGAAGCTGTCGGCATGGAAATCAACAGATTACTCGTAGCAGACTTCATCCGGGAAATAAAGGAAAGCGAGTGGCTGGTAAACACGGTGATGGTCCCGAAGAAGGACACGGACATCCTGCGGATGTGTGTAGACTTCACATCACTAAACAAACACCGCCCAAAGGACCACTTCCCTCTTCCTCGGATCGACCAGATCATCGATTCGACTGCAGGTTGTGAGAAACTCTCCTTCCTCGACGCCTACTCAGGCTATAACCAGATTCGACTCAAGGTCGGGGATCAAGAGAAAACGGCGTTCATCACACCGTTCGGAGTATACTGCTACAACACAATGCCCTTCGGGCTAAAGAAAGCGGGTGCCACGTACCAGCGATGCATGCAGGCCTGCCTCAAGGACCAGATCGGTCGCAACGTCCAAGTCTATGTCGACGACATAGTAATAAAAACCAAGGAGGCAAAGACACTTATCGACGATCTCCGCGAGACGTTCGACAACCTTGATCGCCTAGGATCAAGCTCAATCCGAAAAGTGTGCCTTGGCGTCCCCTCGGGTCACCGCTCGAGTACTTCATCTCTCAACGAGGATCGAGTCGAACCAGAAAATCAAAGCCATCATGACAATGGAGAAGCGAAAAACCTCAGCGTTCGGCTCGCAGGAGAGTAGCGGCACTAAGCGGGTTCATCGGTAGATGGCGAAGGCCCTACCATTCTACCTTCTTTGCGCAAAGCGGAACAAGTTCGAATGGACACCGGAAGCCAGCAGCGCGTTGAAAGCCTCAGCGGCTCCTCTCCACCTCGCCCGTTTTGGTCACGCCAAAGGCGCGAGCCCTATTTCTTTGTACATAGCAGCCACACACCAGGTGGTCAGCACCGTACTCGTGGTCGAACGACCCGAAGAAGGCAAGACCCACGGGGTCCAGCACCCAATTTACTACCTCAGCGAGGTACTCACTCCAACAAAACAGCGGTACCCTCACTACCACAAACTAGCCTACGGCGTGTTCATGACGGCTCGACGGCTGAGCCACTACTTCCAGGAGCATCACGTGATGGTCGTCAACGAGGCACCACGAGCGGCATCTGAATAACCCAGGCCACGGGGCGGGTGGCCACGTGGGGCATCGAACTATCACCCTTGGACATCGTCTACGAAGCGACGCGGTCAAATCTCAAGTCCTTCCGGACTTCCGGTGCTTGGATGGAGCTACAATGCTGACACCCAGATATGTCGCGATCTGGACAATGCATTTCGGGCTCCAAGCGCGAAGCGGAGCGGCGGAGTCATCACCTCCCGCAAGGTGACAAGATGAAATCGTTCTTGGATGAAATTGAGCCTCCAACAACGGTTAATCTGAAGCCCTCATCCATGACATGAAGATGGCAAAATATGCGGCGCCACGCGCTGGTCATCTGGTGACTCCAACCTTGTCGTCTGAGACGATGAATGAGTGTGGCGCACGCGAAAACATGATCGCGCATCGCTATACAACGCACTCGAAGGAGAATTCGACGGTGCGAACTTGCGTTGGAAGAGAGAGCAACGAGGAGGCCGATAGACTCGCCAACATCGGCTCCACTTGTGCGAAGGTACCACGGTGTGTTCCTCGAACAGATCTACGTGCCATCCATCAGCGGAAATTCCCAAGGATCACCCAGAAGCGAGAACACTTTGGGGCTACGCTGCGAAGGTCATGAAGGACCGAAAAGTTGGATACCGAAGTTGCCATGGTCAACCTGATGCAGGTCATGGCGATCGAAGAAACTTGAAACGTCCATACCTCCGGTTCACGATAAATGGAGAATTGCACGATAGCGACGGATGCGGCGCATATCTCGTCGGTCAAAAGCCTTCACCATCATCAACGGCGAATCGCTTATGTATTCTGGTGTGCTACAACGGTGCGTCACCATTGACGACGGCAAGGCCATACTCCAAGACATCCATGAGGGCATCTGCGGCCACCACGCAGGTAGCCGCTCCCTTGTCGCCAAAGCTCTGCGAGCAGGATTCTACTGGCCAATGGCCATGAGCGACGCGAAGGACATCGTCTGAAGATGCAACGGGTGCCAACGGTTCGCCGACAAACCGCACGCACCTGGGTCCGAACTTCGACCCATACCCATATCTTGGCCTTTTGCCCAATGGGGCCTCGACATGATCGGCAAACTGCCAAAGTCCTCGAAAGGGGGGCACGTCTTCCTCCTGGTCGCAGTCGACAAATTCACCAAGTGGATCGAGGCCATGCCAGTCACTAACCAGAAGGGCAAAACCGCCGTCAAATTCTTCGAATCCATTGTCTACAGGTTCGCGTACCGCCGCATCATCACCGACAACGGATCGAACTTCATCTCGAAGAATTCCGGGACTTCTGCGAAGGCCTTGGGATCAACATCACGTATGCCTCGTGGCACACCCGCAAACAAGCGGGCAAGTGGAAAGGCCAGCGGCTAATCGGCGCCGGTATCAAGAAGCGCCTCATGAGCTCACTCGAACACAAAGCTGGAAACTGGACGAAAGAGCTACCGTCTGTCCTATGGAGCTTACGGACTATGCCAAACAGCTCCACCGGCTACACACCGTTCTTCATGGTGCACGGAGCGGAGGCCGTGCTACCAGCCGAAGTACGCCACCAGGCTCCACGAGTCGTCGCTTACAGCGAATCCGAATCCACGGCTGCACTCGAAGATGCCGTCGACACACTCGACGAAGCACGGGATATAGCAGTAGCTTGATCAGCGGTGTACCAGCAGAGTCTCCGCAACTACCACATCCGCCGGCTGCGCCCAAGGTCCTTCGTCGAAGGAGACCTTTTCTTGCGACTCAAGCAAAAGCGACCGAATAAATTCGAGTCACCATGGGAAGGACCCTATGTCATCACCGAAGTCATCCCAGGTGGCGCCTATCGCCTCAAGCACGTGGAGTCTAGAGTCGCATACTCCAACCCATGGAACATCTCGCACCTGCGACGATTCTACCCGTATCAACCTACCCCTTTTACTTTCAATAAGGCTTTCAGCCAAGGCTACTCGGCCAAACCATGTACCTCCTCCATTACGATATAAATAAAGCTAAGTGTCTCGCCCCCAACCTTCGGTTGACTATTTTTCTGCAACTTTACTACATGCTACATACGCACTCGGGGGGCTCCCCCCACCTCACGATTTCATCGACTGAGGACCAAACGTGTACACCTGAGTAGCTGACCACGTCAGTCAAACGAAAAGGGCACGTACTCAATCAAAGCACTGCGTGCTCACAAACAAGCAAACCTTTACAACAAAGGGCACAAAAACGCCCAGCCGCAATATAAAAATTTTACATCTATCTGTTTATTTTCAGGTCCTACCTATTCTGAAGAATAACCTGAGCACGCTGCTCAAACAAATCTACAATCTGTTCGGCGTACTGTGTGGCATCCCGCAAAACCACTACTAGAAAATCGCGTTGAATTTGTGCATTGCATCGTCATCATCATGCATTGTTCGCATAAAACTATTTTCGCAAGCCCGTTTTCTTTTCTAAAACGCCCCACCTTCATTCAAACACGCAAACCCCGGGTCACCGGAACAGTTTGTTTGTCTGATATCGGATTGCAAACGGTGTATCCAAAAATTAAATATTTATTAAATTATTTTCAGTAGGGGCAGTCGAACGGGCCGAATAGACCCGAACGACTACCCCCAGAGATTAAATCGGTCCACCCACGAAATCCTCTGACTACCTAAACTCTACCAGTCCAACCTTCCACCTCCCACCTATCACCGTCTGCCACGTCACCCTGCCTCTCCCCTCTACCAATCCCACCATGCCACATCACCCCCCTCCTCTCTCTCTCCTCTCTCTCCCCCACCCACACACACACAACCCACCCCCCACACACCAGCACACAACACACGTGACCCCCAGCCAGATCCCACTGGCCCGTCCCACAGGCCCCCACCCGGCAGCCCCACGCGCCTCCCTCCCCCTCCTCCTTCGCCCGCCCACCTTCTCCTCTCTGCCCCGCGCCATCCTCCTCCTCGGGCCACCGACGGCCACCGCCCCCAGCTGCGACCGCCGTTCGCCGGCCCGCACCTTCCCCTCCGGCCTCCACCACCGTTCCACCAACCTCCCTCGGTCACCGTCGTTCCGCCTCGAGCCCAGACGCCCTGGTTCCCCTCCGTCCGCCTCCCCGTCGGCCACCGACCCTGCGCCGGCCGCCCGCCGCCACCGCTCTCCCTCGCAAGACCCCGCCTCCGGCCCCGCCGTCGCGGCGTCTCCTTCCTTCGCCGCCCGCCCTGCCCGTCCACCGCGGCCGGACCTCGCGTGAGCAGCCTCCCCCATGAGCTCCTCCGTCGGCCGCCGTTCGACCTCCCCGAGCCCGCCGTCGAGTTCCCCCCACCGTCCTCTCGCCCGCGCCGCCTCCCCACCGTCCTCTCGCCCGCTCCGCCTCCCCGTCGTTCCTCCTCGGCCGCCTCCGGCGCGAGCCCGGCCATCGCCGTCCTCGGGATCAGGCCGACGCCAGCGACCACCTCTGGCCCCGTCGCCGCGTGGGCCTCCCTGTCGCTCAGCTTGGCCCGCCTCTGCCTTCGGATGTCCCTGACCCGATCCCCTTTGACGTCAAGGCTCTCTGTTGGGTACTAGTCAACCCAATTACTGTTGTCTTTGGTTGATTTTGACCCGACATAAAGGCTTGGTGTTCTTTTGAGAAGTCATAGTGGCAACCGGGAGGATATGGTATAGGGCCACACGAAGAACGACAACGCACCAGAAGGCGACGATGCTGAAATTGAAAGACCACCAACAAGAACCGTTCCGGGATGTCAAGGTCTTCGTCACGGATGCGGGTCCGGACCGAACCCCAAGATCGACCCTCGGCACGCCAAGGCCTTCGACACGGAACCCTGAGCCCCGACGAACCCCCGGACGCCAAGATCGACTCGATGGCGCGGACCCGACAAGACCCTCGCCGACAAGATCGACCACGTGGGACCCGACAAGATCGGCACGACGACAAGAACGACACCGACCGGAAGCACCCGATGCGCCCGGCACGAACAAGTACCCTTCCGGACACCGAGACCCGAACCGAGACCGATCGCCGTCGCCAAGGTCTTCAATCGGTCCGAACTCCACCTGACGCCAAGATCGCCTCAAGGTTCGAAGGACCCGGTATCGAGCCCGAGTTCGCCAGCGACATCAAGACGGGCGCTAAGGCGTGCCGGATCCGGTCCGAACCCGATACGTCAAGGCCACCGACGAGAGCCGAGTACTTCATCCGGACACGAGGCCACAGTGCGACAAGTGCTTCATCCTGAACAACAAGAACTACCCCCGATAACCGAGAACGATCCCGCCGAGACCGAACCCGTCGAACCCTGGACCCCGAGACCGACCCCGGACCCCGAACCCCCGGAACCTCAAGTCCGTCGAGTACCCTCTAAAGTGTGCACCTCTTCCCGAAACCCTATATTATAACATAATAACAAAGTGTTGCATATATAATTGTCATCTTGCATGCATATCATGTGGTTTGGGGGCCTTATGCCGATTCGCCTAATAATTAAATATGGAGCCCATAAGCGGGCAAATCTAGCCTCATATTGGCCTCATTTAAACTTGTGTAGCGAACCGGTAACTTACCTTGCCTTGTTAAAACAACATCTAAATTGCGGGGTAGCTAAATAACTTGAACCGTTTAATTAATTGTCGGGACCCTCGGTTCCACTTAATATGACCTAATTGCATCGCACCTTGCCATGTCTTGCATCATACATGCATCATGCCGATCTTCTGCCGTTGTATTAAGTATTGCATCCGGTGTTTATTCTAGTGTTTTGCTTCTTCGCGGATAAGGCCGTTGAGTTGATGTGAGCTTCGCCCCGATCTTCGGTTGAACCCTTCGACAATGTTTTCAGGCGAGCATCCCCCCCTTTCTACCTATCTTACTTTTATAGTATTTATTCCCTCATGTTGATCTATTGCTATCTGTGTTGCGATGCTTTAGTTTTCCGTACCTATGATATACCCTGCAGCCTCATATTGCCTTGGACACATCCTATTACCTGTTGTTTGGTAGATAGTTGGACTTGCGCGTCGTAGTCGCTTGCTCAAGTGCTGTTGCGTGTCGTCAATGCCACAATTGATGATGTATTGCCGCATGTTGATGCTGGAGATGATCATAGTTTTACTTATCGTTCACTTTAAATTCTGTTTAACAACTAAAATTGAAATAAGCAGAGGCATCGGTGGGTGATAGATAACATTTGGTTTCCGAACGCCCACTTGTGTCCCGTAAGACCCCGAGTACTTGATACTGTTCCTTGATTTATCGCGCTATCCACATCCGGAGGTATATGGGACCCCCGAGCGAGCTTGATTCGATCTTATTTCTTGGGGCCACAAACTAGTTTGAGGTTTTATTTACGATCTGTACTTATGCCATGCTACTTTACGTATTTAAATTGTGCGAGGAGCACCTTGTCTTGTTAGGAAAGCGGAGTGTTTTGTATGTCGACAAGCCCAGCCACACTTTCGGGTTCCCGATCGTTTCTGACCAGCAGCGCAAACCTTGAGTCCGTCTGAGTCGGCTAGATCCGTTATGGTCTACTCAATGGGGTGGCCCCCAAATAATTCTGAATCCTGTGATTGTTCAATCGTGAAAGCCTCGTTGGGTTTTGATTTGGTTTTCGAGGTTGATCGGCGTGTGTTGCTATTGGTGCACCCGGGTAAAACTTTTACGAAAGCCGTGTCGCGGATATGGACGACTTGGAGCACGATATCTCGATCATAGACAAGCATAACTAAAGTTTATTGCTATAAATTTGACTTTATAATGACTAGTAATCAGCTTCACTATAATGGAATGGCTAATAATCGCCCCACAATTGCTTGTTTGTCTTGTAAACGCGACCATTGTACTGACTAGTAAGTATTGCAACTTCTAGCGGAATGGCTGAATAAAAGTACCAACAACGGTGGGTTTTGGGTTTATCTCATGCTATCATGTCGATTAGTAATTGCTGCAACTAGCGGAATGTTTAACTAAAGGGCCTTGCTTCTTTTATCGTGACGAATATCTATACGACTAGTAATTGCCATAGCGATAACCGAATAAGTAAAGCTGCCAACCGTGAGTTCCTCGGTTGACTTCTCGTTTGGTCTCGAGGGGAAATACCGGGATGGGTTTGTTTGGTGTTAGCTTGAGTTGGATCCGGATAGGTCATTCTCACCCTCTCGATAACCGCCGTTGCACCGAGTCTCTATAGGATGTTTAGTGCACGCAGCTGCCGCTTGATCCACCATACCTATGTAGGCGAGGACCGCGAATTCTAGCCTCGCCGTGTCTTGGCCTCGATCTTGGCGCTCCTTCTTTTTCCTTTGCCCTTTGTGGCACCCTTTTGTTTAAGCAGGTTTTGAGATCGGCGTCGTTAGCGGGGTTACCCTTCCGGCTTGGCACAGGCGGTTATGGGCGCCATTGGTTATTCTTGGGCTCTTAGCCCCATTTGCATCTTGTCCGTAGTCGGACGCTCCGTCTTTCAAGGTGATTTGGATCTTTGAACCGTATATCTGTATTCTTGACTCTACTGTCATTGTTGTATATATACATTCTGTGGGTCCCATCGAGGACTGTTGTGTAATGTTATTACTTTTTCCACCCATACGAAAGTGCTGGTGGGCACCTTTGAATCGTTTCTGCGGGTTTGGCGAATTTTGCTCAAACTTGCATAGGTCCGATTCGAGGGTGTTCTGAGTGGTATCGAGCCAGGTTGCGATACCCCACAAGTCCAGCCTGTAGGATAACCTAGCTAACGGCCGAAGTAGAGTGTCAAAATTATTTTTGCAAAATCGGTTGGATAGTTCTGGTTAGGTCTGATTTTACTCCTTACCCCTCTGCTATTCTCCTCTTATCTCGACGTGTTTTGAACCTGCTCTCTTATCTTTTCTTCGAGTCCAGGATTTCTCGTGGTGGGTTTTCCGTCGTACCTTCAGGGTTTTCGCTTCCTCCTTTGGTAACGGTGTTCTACTATCCGGTGTTCATGCTATCTGAGGAATCCGTCTGCTGTGGTACCATTCTTTATTCCTTGTTTGTGCCTTCCGGTGTTCTGACGCGACGACATCATCTACGCCAGATCTGATGCAGAGTCTGCATCACTCCTTTGAACCGAACCTCGCTTGTCGAGATCTTCAGTCTGAATCCGAGGGTTGGTTGCATAATCTATCTGTTCGTGTATAGAGTAATGCTTTGAGTGCGGGATGGAGTCGCGACCATACCACTACTCTTATCATTTGCTTTGTATATTGAATGGTGGATCGATGCAATTTTACTCCTTCCATGGAAGTTAGAGGTGGCCTTACCTTCAACTTCGTCCTTTGTTTATCCGGAGTGTTCTCTTGACGAGCGGGATCAACGACCTCTTGTTAGTGGTGTCGCGAAGATCTACACGAAGCGAGAAGGCGCAGATCGCCGACCTTTCCTTCCGGTACCATGAGGCGGATCTCGAGGGCGAGATCCATTGTTAGTGGTGTCGAATTGTGGCATCCCGCAAAACCACTACTAGAAAATCGCGTTGAATTTGTGCATTGCATCGTCATCATCATGCATTGTTCGCATAAAACTATTTTCGCAAGCCCGTTTTCTTTTCTAAAACGCCCCACCTTCATTCAAACACGCAAACCCCGGGTCACCGGAACAGTTTGTTTGTCTGATATCGGATTGCAAACGGTGTATCCAAAAATTAAATATTTATTAAATTATTTTCAGTAGGGGCAGTCGAACGGGCCGAATAGACCCGAACGACTACCCCCAGAGATTAAATCGGTCCACCCCTGAAATCCTACAGCTACCTAAAACTCTACCCAGTCCAACCCTCCACCTCACTCCCACCTATCACCGTCTGCCACGTCACCCTGCCTCTCCCCTCTACCAATCCCACCATGCCACATCACCCCCCTCCTCTCTCTCTCCTCTCTCTCCCCAACACACACACACACAACCCACACCCCACACACCAGCACACAACACACGCACGCAGCCCCCCGCGCAGCAGATCCCCACCTGGCCCGTCCCCGCGTGGCCCCCACCCGGCAGCCCCAGCCTCCCCACGCGCGCCTCCCTCCCCCGTCTCCTTCCGCCCCGCCCCACCTTCTCCTCTCTGCCCCGCGCCATCCTCCTCCTCGGGCCACCGACGGCCACCGCCCCCAGCTGCGACCGCCGTTCGCCGGCCCGCACCTTCCCCTCCGGCCTCCACCACCGTTCCACCAACCTCCCTCTCGGTCACCGTCGTTCCGCCTCGAGCCCAGACGCCCTGGTTCCCCTCCGTCTGCCTCCCCGTCGTCGGCCACCGACCCTGCGTCGGCCGCTCGACAGCGCCGCCCCACCGCTCGCCCCTCCGTCGCAAGACCCCGCACCTCCTCCGGCCGAGCCCCATCGTCGCCGCGTCTCGCGCTTCGCCGCCCACTCTGCCCGTCCACGCCGGCGGACCTCGCGCAGGCAGCCTCCCCGCCGCGAGCTCCTCCGTCGGCCGCCGTTCGACCTCCCCGAGCCCGCCGTCGAGTTCCCCCCACCGTCCTCTCGCCCGCGCCGCCTCCCCACCGTCCTCTCGCCCGCTCCGCCTCCCCGTCGTTCCTCCTCGGCCGCCTCCGGCGCGAGCCCGGCCATCGCCGTCCTCGGGATCAGGCCGACGCCAGCGACCACCTCTGGCCCCGTCGCCGCGTGGGCCTCCCTGTCGCTCAGCTTGGCCCGCCTCTGCCTTCGGATGTCCCTGACCCGATCCTTGGTCAAGGCTCTCTGTTGGGTACTAGTCAACCCAATTCTGTTGTCTTTGGTTGATTTTGACCCGACATAAAAACAGTGTTCTTTTGAGAAGTCATAGTGGCAACCGGGAGGATATGGTATAGGGCCACACGAAGAACGACAACGCACCAGAAGGCGACGATGCTGAAATTGAAAGACCACCAACAAGAACCGTTCCGGGATGTCAAGGTCTTCGTCACGGATGCGGGTCCGGACCGAACCCCAAGATCGACCCTCGGCACGCCAAGGCCTTCGACACGGAACCCTGAGCCCCGACGAACCCCCGGACGCCAAGATCGACTCGATGGCGCGGACCCGACAAGACCCTCGCCCGACAAGATCGACCCTGTGGGACCCGACAAGATCGGCACGACGACAAGAACGACACCGACCCGGAAGCACCCGATGCGCCCCGGCACCGAACCAAGTACCCTTTCCGGACACCGAGACCCCCGAACCCGAAGACCGATCCCGCCGTACGCCAAGGTCTTCAATCGGTCCGAGAACTCCACCCTGAACGCCAAGATCGCCTCAAGGTTCCGAAGGACCCGGTCGAGCGAGTTAATAGCGACCTTGAGCGGCGCTAAGGATGCCGGATCCGAGTCGAACCCGATACCGTCAAGGCCACCGACGCGAGGCGCCGATACTTCATCCGGACACCGAGGCAGTGCGACAAGTGCTTCATCCCGAACAACAAGAACTACTCCCGATAACCGAAAGCGATCCCGAGACCGAACCGTCGAACCTGGACCCGAGACCGACCCGGACCGAACCCCGGAACCTCAAGTCCGTCGAGTACCCTCTAAAGTGTGCACCTCTTCCCGAAACCCTATATTATAACATAATAACAAAGTGTTGCATATATAATTGTCATCTTGCATGCATATCATGTGGTTTGGGGGCCTTATGCCGATTCGCCTAATAATTAAATATGGGGCCCATAAGCGGGCAAATCTAGCCTCATATTGGCCTCATTTAAACTTGGGTAGCGAACCGGTAACTTACCTTGTTAAAACAACATCTAAATTGCGGGGTAGCTAAATAACTTGAACCGTTTAATTAATTGTCGGGACCCTCGGTTCCACTTAATATGACCTAATTGCATCGCACCTTGCCATGTCTTGCATCATACATGCATCATGCCGATCTTCTGCCGTTGTATTAAGTATTGCATCCGGTGTTTATTCTAGTGTTTTGCTTCTTCGCGGATAAGGCCGTTGAGTTGATGTGAGCTTCGCCCCGATCTTCGGTTGAACCCTTCGATAATGTTTTCAGGCGAGCATCCCCCCCCCTTTCTACCTATCTTACTTTTATAGTATTTATTCCCTCCTGTTGATCTATTGCTATCTGTGTTGCGATGCTTTAGTTTTCCGTACCTGTGATATACCCTGCAGCCTCATATTGCCTTGGACACATCCTATTACCTGTTGTTTGGTAGATAGTTGGACTTGCGCGTCGTAGTCGCTTGCTCAAGTGCTGTTGCGTGTCGTCAATGCCACAATTGATGATGTATTGCCGCATGTTGATGCTGGAGATGATCATAGTTTTACTTATCGTTCACTTTAAATTCTGTTTAACAACTAAAATTGAAATAAGCAGAGGCATCGGTGGGTGATAGATAACATTTGGTTTCCGAACGCCCACTTGTGTCCCGTAAGACCCCGAGTACTTGATACCTGTTCCTTGATTTATCGCGCTATCCACATCCGGGAGGTATATGGGACCCCCGAGCGAGCTTGATTCAGTCTTATTTCTTGGGGCCACAAACTAGTTTGAGGTTTTATTTACGATCCTGTACTTATGCCATGCTACTTTACGTATTTAAATTGTGCGAGGAGCACACCTGTCTTTATTTAGGAAAGCGGAGTGTTTTCAGCGGTATCGACAAGCCCAGCCACACTTTCGGGTTCCCGATCGTTTCTGACCAGCAGCGCAAACCTTGAGTCCGTCTCGAGTCGGCACTTAGCTCCGTTATGGTCTACTCAATGGGGTGGTCCCCTGAAATAATTCTGAATCTGTGATTGTTCGATCGTGAA
The DNA here is from genome assembly GCA_030063025.1 of Avena longiglumis. Taxonomy (NCBI): domain Eukaryota; kingdom Viridiplantae; phylum Streptophyta; class Magnoliopsida; order Poales; family Poaceae; genus Avena; species Avena longiglumis. Next base: position 226,997,659 of record CP125973.1, read on the forward strand.
AGCCTCGTTGGGTTTTGATTTGGTTTTCGAGGTTGATCGGCGTGTGTTGCTATTGGTGCACCCGGCGGGTAAAACTTTCGAAAGCCGTGTCGCGGATATGGACGACTTGGAGCACAGATCTCGATCATAGACAAGCATAACTAAAGTTTATTGCTATAAATTTGACTTTATAATGACTAGTAATCAGCTTCACTATAATGGAATGGCTAATAATCGCCCACAATTGCTTGTTTGTCTTGTCTTGCGACCATTGTACTGACTAGTAAGTATTGCAACTTCTAGCGGAATGGCTGAATAAAAGTACCAACAACGGTGGGTTTTGGGTTTATCTCATGCTATCTGTCGATTAGTAATTGCTGCAACTAGCGGAATGTTTAACTAAAAGGGCCTTTGCTTCTTTTATCGGGGCGAATATCTATACGACTAGTAATTGCATAGCGATAACCGAATAAGTAAAGCGCCAACCGTGAGTTCCTCGGTTGACTTCCTCGTTTGGTCTCGAGGGAAATACCGGGATGGGTTTGTTTGGTGTTAGCTTGAGGTTGGATCCGGATAGGTCATTCTCACCCTCTCTAATAACCGCTTGATTGCACGAGTCTCTATAGGATGTTTAGTGCACTTTGCCGCTCTTGATCCACCATACCTATGTAGGCGAGGACCGCCAATTCTAGCCTCGCCGTGTCTTGGCCTCGATCTTGGCGCTCCTTCTTTTTCCTTTGCCCTTTGTCGGCACCCCTTTTGTTTAAGCAGGTTTTGAGATCGGCGTCGTTAGCGGGGTTACCCTTCCGGCTTGGCAGGGTTATGGGCATTGGTTATTCTTGGGGCTCTTAGCCCCATTTGCATCTTGTCCGTAGTCGGACTCCGTCTTTTCAAGGTGATTTGGATCTTTGAACCGTATCTGTATTCTTGACTCTACGAGTCATTGTATATATCATTACGTGGGTCCCATCGAGGACTGTTGTGTAATGTTATTACTTCGTTTTCCACCCGCACGAAAGTGCCTGGTGGGCACCTTTGAATCGTTTCTATGCGGGTTTGGCGAATTTTGCTCAAACTTGCATAGGTCCAATTCTGAGGGTGTTACATACTGCCTTACAGCCGCATAATGCGGACGCATGTTCCACTCGCCACCATCTGGTCGAAGAGGTGGCCCAGTTGCCACAGCAGCCAAATCTACGTCAGGGCGGTGCACCCTCACAAGAGACAAGGCAGCCTTCACCTGCGGCGAAGCTGCCGCACCACTCCTTGACATTGCGGCATTCGAAACCTCGACAAAAGACTGCGAGGGTCGTCGCACGGCATCCAAAGGAAACATCACGTGCGGCGAGAAAGTGATGTACGCACTGGCGGAGCACACGCGAAACACGATGAACCGCGATCCTGCACCATCGCGGAACCACGGCGCGATCGCGATCCATCCGGAAAAGCGTCGGCCTCCATGTCTGTTGAGTCAAGCAATTGACTCGAGCAATGACTCCTTTTCTTCCCTCGGAGCAAGATTGGCACCTGCGACAACCGCACAAAACAAGAATAAGGCTAGCAGGCTCACCCGAAAAACTGAGCTACATCCCGAAAGAAGGATCAACTTACATTGCAGCTGCTCGGACAGCCGACCCAGCTCCACCATCAAATACTCCTCTCTGGCTCCACCACGATCTGCTTTGGATTTCCAAACGTCGGCGCGACCGCGTAACCCAAGCAAATCTCTCTCCAAGTTGCGCACGCGATCCCGAAGAAAAGCAAGCTGCGAGGAATCATCCAATGATGGTCGCGAGGGCCTTTCGGATGAAGCGTCAAGCGGTCGACACCGAAGGAACCTATAGCAGCGAAAAAGAAGGCACAGACATTCACCAAGGATAGAGCACAACTCGGAGGAATTCATTAAAATATATAAAGGCCACTCGTGGCACAAGGATGGTACTACAAAAGATATTTACAACAAAATAAGACTACAAACTACCCTCGTCTACTATGCCTAAGGTGCGAGGACCGAGTCGCCTCGAGCGGGCGCTAGCTTTGGCCTCGCCTATTGCCATGATGCGTACTCGACAACAAGTCAATGAGCTTGGGCCCTGCGCTGGCGCGGCGGAGTAGGCGGCAAAGGCTACCTCGGATCCATCCGCGGCCGTCGGCATCCGAGAAGTGATGGGACAGGTCCAGCTCGCCCGGCCGCCATGGCCGCCAGACCCGTCGGACGCGATGCCCTTACGCTTGCGCTTATGCGCCGGTGACAAAGCCTCGCCGGGCATCCACATCTTCAAGGCGCCGCCGGGAAAAACTCTGGTAGAAGCGACCAAGTACCTCCTTCGCCTTGGCAAGGGAGTTGACGACGGTGCTGCAGCGGTCTTCGACCGCCACAGTGGCATCATCTAGAGCACTCCCTTGCTCTAGAGCACCGCGGTCGAACTCGATGCCTGCGGCATCTGAGACAAAAACAAAGAAAAACATGAAGAAAGGCAGCATAGAATCAGATCCGTAGAAAAAGAAACAAGTACAAAAGCTTGTACTCACCCGAAATAGCCTTGGCAGCAGCCATGAGCTTCTCCGCCACCCCTCTTTCACGAGCAGCCATAGCGGTGGCGGCTCCTCACGATCTGCGGCCTCACCTGCAGGCGCTCCTTCGCCGGCGGCCGTCGCTCGGCTCAAAGCGCTCTTCGCTGTTGGCGGCTTGACTTCTGCTCCGGTTGGCCAAGGCTCTTTTTAACAGTGTCGACCTCACGGAGAGAGTAGTTATGCTCCTCTACATTTAAGACAAGCAAGTGTCAAAGAACAGGACCAGGATAAACAAGAGAGGTACTAAAAGGCAGACGGATACCTTGAAGCTGCCGCAGCTTCGCCTCCAGCGTCAGGCGCTCCTCCACCAGTCGCTTGGACTCTTGGACAAAAGGCTGCAGAAAAAGGCAATAGCAGTAAGAACAGGACTTGGGGGCTATGCCCAACACAAAGAAGCAAAAACAACATCAGCACACGAAGACACTCGGGGGCTCTCCCCGTGACAGGAAGCAGAAAACTTACATGCTCCGAAGGCGAGCCCGAAGGCCCGCCTGCGAAATTCTGAGGCGCAACCACCAGCCCCTCCTGCACCGGAGGAACTGGAGCGGCGCCACCCGAAGTCGCCAACATCTCAGGAGGAGGCGACGCAATGTTCGACTCCCCCATCATCTCCCGCGCACCATCACTAGAGCCGTCGGAGGATTGCCTGCATACAAACCAATAAACACAGGTGCAAAAATCATGAAGGGAAAAGGACAACGGTGCAACAAGAAAACTTACGAGACCAATGCGCTCAGGTCGAAGATAGGAGAAGCCCTTCGGGTCCTCTTCTCCTTTTTCTTCTCTTCCTTCTTCTCCTCCTTCTTTTCTTCCTTCTTCCGCTTTGCTGGCGGGTGCGGCGCAAAAGCCCGCACAGGAATGGCAGGAAGGGGAGAGGAAGAACCCCCATGAACATCATCATGACGCTCAAGGCCCAGAGGATTTCTGGGAGTCGGAGGAGTCGAGGCATCCGAAGACTCGCTGGAGCTCCGTGATCGCTTGCGTGAATGGTCCTCACTCGACTCGTCGGCATCCTCCGCTGGAGATCGCGCTGACGGCAGCTCGGACACGGAATCCACCACTTCATTATCCGGGGCATTCGGATACCTTTCGGGCAACGGTGGTGCCATGCCCGGCACTTTGAAGCTCTGCAAGATGACAAGGAACTTTGTTATCAAACAAAGGAAAAAAATACACATCCGACAAAAACAAAGGGGGAGCACTACGTGCGCAAATCTACACCCTCGGTACGACCAACGTCGAAGAAAAGGGACGAGTCAGCGACTTCCCCGGGATTTCTTCGTCGGCCTTGAACTTCAACAACGCGCGAAGAGCCTTGTCAAGTTCCACCTCGGAGATTTTCTCACTCGAAACCCTCGTCGGATCACGGGGCCCAGAATAAAGGAACATCGGGTGCGCCCTCGCTTGGAGAGGCTGCACCCGACGCTCAAGAAATGTTCGGATGATGTCCACACCGTTCACCTCCTTCTCAGGAATCAGTTGGAGATCCTCCACCCCCGGATCTGAGGCCTCTATCTCTGCCACCTCACCGTCTAAGATTTGGTTTTTCCAAGACCTTTTCTTCTCAATCATTTGGGAGGGTTCAAAGGGAACAAGACCAAAATCTTGCCCGGGCACTACGGAGTCACGGATATAAAACCACCGCCTCCGCCAGTACTGGACAGATTCGGACATGGAAAAGGAAAAGAATTGCAGATGGGGCCGAGGAGATGATGAAACCCCAATGGGATACACACCATCGAACGGATTGCCTCTTCACGGAATAGAGCTTGGAAGAGGCCAAAGTGACTCAATGCCAAGCCGGCTTTTCATAAACGTGATAAAACAAGCAATATGGAAAAGAGAATTGGGAGGCAGATGATGCAGCTGAACCCCATAGAAGAAGAGCAGTCCACGAAGGAAGTCATGGACTGGATACAAAAACCCACGCAAAACGAAGGCGCCAAACATAACCCGGTACCGATGGGGGCGGGGATTACCTCATTGTCGGGGAGTTTGGCGGCATCTGTCCTCGGGATCAAGCCCGCTCAGCTTTGCGGAGATCTCTCCGCGTCTCGATCGCGCCACCGCCATCGGTGGACGCGACGGCGGTGCCCTTCTTGCCTCCGGCGGCACTGGTCCCAACCGCAGATGAGGACTTCTTTGTTTTCCCCATGGCGCTGCAGCGGTGGTGGCGATGCCAATGCAGAAAGAATGAAGGAAATGTGGAAGAAAAGCTCAGCGCGCAGCAAGAATCGCTCAAGAACAAGGAGGCAGTGAACAGATGAACTGGTGCGGTGAAAAACAAACCACGATTTCACCAAGGATTATAACAGCGAAGACGACGCACGCTGGCCGTCCATCGAGAAGACCTAACGCCAACGGTAGATCGGGCCGTACACGTGTCAACACCACAACGAACCGTCGTTACCACGCCGTCCACTACGCGCGGAAATCGAGGAGACGCCGTTATCATCTCCACGTCGCGCGTGACTGGTCAATTCAAAGTCAGAAAGTGGGACCCACGCTTCGTCCAGTCAAGTCATCTCTGGCGTAGCAGACGCTTGAGGTCATCGATCGTCACCACTGACGTCATCAAAAGCTATGCTAGCACCAACTTCGGCTCCACATCTAAGAGTACTCACTCGAATCTATGATTCGACTAAATACTCGGGGGCTACTCCTATCAGGAGCGCTGGCCGCGCACCCGACAGACAAATGAGGACAAAATTACTTCTGAGTCCCTCGTCAGTCTCGACTCCTACGGACTCGGGGCTACTCCCATAGGGAGGATAGATTTAAGCATCCGAAAATTTTGAGTCCTTCGGACTTAACGCGAAACAACGCTTGAACTAAAGTCTCCGTTCAGTCTCGACTCGAGCAGACACTGGGCTACTCCATAGGGGGCGCTGTCGCGCACCCTATGAAATCTTCGATTGCGATCTTCGGATCCGCGCAAAAACTTTTTGGCAACTCTGCCCCAACAAAACGCTAAGTGAGTGACAATCTCCTTGGCCACCCGAAGCACCTCCGAGGTGATAAATGTTCGGATGCTGCGTCTGCGATGCAAAGATAAGACCTGCAGATATCATTTGATGGCCTGGCAACGCACCTGACTGCGCTCTGCTAGTATGAATCCGTACCAGCAGGTACGATGAAAATCCCGACGGACGCGTTGGGTACACCAATTAAAATCAATGGAATTCCACTCCAGTAAGTCCTCCGCGGCCTGAGTTGAATTACGCCAGCATATGTTCCAGGTCCGGGTTAAGGGACCCGAACCTGAAGAAGATCGTGTTGTTTCGTCCTAAGACAGTTAACTGACCCTGATCTGTCGGGTGAGTCAGGCACACGCATCAACAATCCCTACACACATATACTATTAACATATAGTTGCTCCCGAAGGATGGAAGAGTCCTCAGCCGAATCTGCGATTCGACTGATCACTCGGGGGCTACTGACATGGTTATACCCTACGGGTACGTGACTTCAGCATACCTGGTCCAGCCCAAGGAAGGCCCACAGCAGACATGCGCTGGCCCATGAAGATTTTCGGGTGGCCAAGGCCCATGACGTCTTCGGATCCTTGGAGAGCAAGACTAGAGGAGATAGGAAATTCAAAGGGGTAAAACCCTAGAACTTGTAACCGACTAGGACTATGCCCGGGACCTGCCTAAGTCTATATAAAGGCTAGGAGGGCACGCCCTAGATCTCTCAACTCATACTTTGGCACACGCATCCACGCCAGATCGAACCTGCGCACCCTGTAACCTTCGGTTCCGCCGTAATCAAGAGCAGACAAGCAGGAGTAGGGTTTTCCTCAAGGGCACGAACAGGTAAATCTCGTGTCCCCTGGTTGCTTGTCTGTTAACCGTGCCACGATCTCCAGCATCCCCATCTTCTCCAAAACCCAAGTCCATAACAATGGGCATTGACGAGATTAAACCTCGTCACATGGAGAGGCCTTCATCACTATCATCGTCATCCCCATGTTCCACAACTTTGGCCTTAAATGCAAGGTTGACAACATTGCTCATTCCAAGGGCTCGAGAACGAGCATCTTCGGCATTCTTGGCGGCATCCTTGAAAGAGGCCATCTCTTGCATAACTTCATTGGAGGTAATGAGGTGCTAGTTGTGTCTTCCTTGTAGGCTCTTCAAGTCGGTGGGCTCAAAGGGCATGAGTGCACTCCCATATTTCCTTTTTATCCAAGCATCATCCACATGTGAGGCACCCACATTTCTAAAAGTGGTGGCGGTGGACTTGAGCCTATGATACATGTATTCATGATCTTCACCTTCCTTCATATAGAAGCCTTCGGCTTCATTGCTTAGTGCATCATGTCAGTTTTTTCTCATGCTCTCATTCACAAAATACAACACTGTGAGAGCATCCCAAGCTTCCTTGGAGGTGTTGAGGTGCTCAATGTGTGGGTAATCTTTTGTACCCAATCCTTGTTGTATCATGTGCAAGGCGGTGGCATTGAGTTGACTATTGACAACTTCTCTTCTTGTCAAGTTGTTTGGATCCCCAATATAGAATCCTTGTTCAATGATGTTCCACAATTCAATACAAGAGCTGCGCACATGAGATTTCATTAGAGATTGGCATTGAGCAAAAGTAGATGTCTCTAGCTTTGGTGGGTCTCCTCTATTGTTTATATGAGGGTGAGGGATTGGAGGGTCGGGAGTGTACCATCAATGAGATTCATGGTGCTCTCCCTTCCCACCATCCCTTTTAGTGGAGGAATTAGTGTTGTCTTGATTACCCCCACCACCATACCCTCGGGTGATACCGAGGCATTCCCCTTAGGTAATGGTGGAAGTTCCTCTTTAGGAGAAGGGGATGATGAGTCACCTTTATCTTTAACAAGTTCCTCAAGTAACTTGTGCAATTGTTTGATCTCGTTGGCCATGGTGGAGCTCAATCTTGTTTCCAAGTTATTGAGATCATCCATGGTCACCGAGGTAGGCTCACCACCACCTTCCCCATTGTTGCTACCCATATACTCTTAGGAGGTAAAGCCCGAATAAAGAGTCGAGGCTCTGATACCAATTGAAAGGATCGTATGGGCACATAGAGGGGGGTGAATAGGTGCTACTTCAAATTTTATTCTTTTTCAAATTAGGGTTTGACAAGAAAGGTAAATTCTCTAGATTATGCAACTAAGGTGAATTTACCTAGATGTCAAACAAGATTTAACTATCACAACACTAAGAAAGAACAAGTAAGTAAAGTGCGGTAAAGGATAGAAGTAACCAAAGTGGTGGACGCGGAGACACAAGGATTTGTCTCCGTAGTTCCTTCATTTTGAGGGGAAGTACGTCTATGTTTGAGAGGGGGTGGTTTCAGACCACCAACGCCACGAGAGGCATCCCTTGTTCTCCGATGAACCTCACCCCAAGGGGTTCGATTCACCTTCCACTATATCGGAAACCTTCGAGGTGGAAGATGACACCTTTACAACTAGTAAGGGGCACACATCCACAACTTAATTGGAGGCTCCCAAATACAAGCAAGATGTCGAAACAATCCAAGACAAGCTTGTAAGAACCAAATCAAAGCTAGGGTTTCCAAAGAAACACTAGAACATGGGGGCCCTCAAGTGAATGAGGGGGAAATGAAGATCTCTCTTGGTGAAGCTGTAGATCAAGGCCTCCTCCTTCGATTCTCCAAAGATCAATGACTTTGGATGGTTGGATGAAGAGATCTTGTTGATTTGGTGGCTCAAATGGGGGTAGTGTTCTTAAGTGGGTCGAGCGGCTGGAGGAAGGGGATAAGGTCCCCTATTTATAAGCAGCCCCCTCCACGAACCGTTTTCTAACCGTTGGAGAAAAGTCAGACCGGAAACTCCGGCCTGCACACCGGAGACTCCAGTCTACACCGGAGATTCTGGCCCATCTCCGGACCAGCATTCTGATTGAATGAGCCCTTCTGTGAGCCAAGTGGGCTGGAGACTCCGATCCAGCGACACCGGAGACTTCGGTCTGAGGCTCACACCGGGGACTTCGGATCCCCTCACAGATTGTCCCAGCCAGAATCCTGATTCCCCCTCTGGGGATTCCTGCGGAAACTCCGGTCCACACCGGAGACTCCGGTCCAGCCAGACCGGAGACTCCGGTCTGGAATTTCTAGAAACATGTCAAACTTGTAGGAATATTTCCATAGTGTAAGGGTCCTTTTCACTTAGCATTATAACAACTTGTAGACAGTAACATACTGTAAAATGATCTACTTGTTGTTAACGAACACCAAAGGTGATTATGACAGTAAATGTCCTTTCAACCCTCTTGGTCGTTGTCGATGTTACCGCATGTATCCCACGTCCTCCTCGAGCCCGTCGGCCTTTCTCTCCCTAGCCGCAGCATGTTCCTCTCCCCTTCATGCCATACCAAATCCGATCGTGCCTCTCTAACGATCGTACGACACCGCCACCATGTTCGTTGCCCCGCCTCGTCTGCGTCTTCCTCCCCAGCCCGTGTCTAGCCGCCACCACCGTCCGTCGGCTCCATGACATGATATTGTTCCCCTTACCCTCCCTATGAGCATGGCAAGCCCAGCGTCGAGCCACCCCCTGTTTACATGTAGCGACGTACGGCCGCACCTGCCGCTCGCCGTACGCGGCTGCCCTCGATCCTGCATGCTCTTGCCCCGACGGATCTCCTCCACCTCGATCCACCAGTTGACTCGCCATGAAGCCTTGTCATCGTTGCATGCTTCTCTGCCTCGATAGTGTGCTCACGAACGTGCCGGTGTTTATGCTGCGATTGCCAACTCTGTAGGTACCTAATCCTCGTGCTTCATCTCGGCAACAAGTATTTGCCCCGTTTTCTTGGACTCATGCACATATGGTGTTGTGTAGTGCTCTGAAGATGGTGGTGTGTATGTGATGATGTTGTGGTTGTGGATATGACAATAAGGAGCATGACCTGTGATCCGGTACCAACAAGCTTTTTGACGCGGCCCCAAACATCTCAGTCACGGATCCGAAGACTCGAAGTTCGTCCGTTACCCGAAGACTGAACTCGGTGGCACTCGCCGAACCATCAACAAGACCTCCGACGCGAACGTTGAGCTCTCCTTCCTTGAACCGAAGATCCCCAGACCCTAAGATCATCCACATGGAACATCGTAGCCTCCTTCACGGATCTGGAGCCCTGAACCTAGACTCGAAGACTGCTCCCGCCGAATTCGAACCCCCTTCGAGCCCCCAAGATCTTCGACCCCTAATGTGTGACCCCTATCCACCCTATTTTGTATAAACGCATATAACTAGTTCCTTAATTAAATTGTACATGCTTGCATACATCTTGTCATGTGGTTTGGGGAATTATGTCGATTCACCTCATAATTAAATATGGATACCATATGCGGGCTATTCTAGGATTATATTTGCTCCATTTAAATTTGTGTAGCAAACTGATGACATATTTTGCCTTGTTAATACAACATTTAAATTGCGGGATATCTAAACAACATGAACCTATTAATTAATTGTCGGGACCCCGGTTCCGCTTAATATTGTCTAATTGCATCGCACCTTTGCCATGTCATGCATCATACATGCATCATGCCCGATCTTCTGCGGTAGTATTAAATAGTGCATCTGGTGTTTCTTTTAGTGCATTGCTTGTTCACGGATTAGGCCGATGAGTTGATGCGAGTATTGACCCGATCTTTGGATGAACCTTCGGTAATGTTTCCCAGGCGAGTATTCTCCCCCTTTCTACCTATTTTTGCATGTATAGTATTTACTTCCTCCTGTTGATCTATTGCTACTTGTGTTGCAATGCTTTAGTCTTTCCATACCCGTTATATCCCTTGCAGGCTATATTACCTTGGACACCTCCTATTACCTATTGTTTCATAGACAGATGGTCTTGCGAGTTGTAGTTGCTTGCTCAGGTGCTGCTGTGCGTCATCGATGTTCCATCATTGTTGGGTGGTTGGAAAATGCTTAATGGTGGAGATTGTAACACCCTCAGATTGGCCCCATGCAAGTTTTAGCGATTCCCGCCAAACCCGCATAGAAACTATTCAAAGGTGCCCACAAAGCACTTTCATGCGGGTGGAAAACAAAGTAATGCCATTACCCATTAGGCTGCGATGGAACACATAGAAAAGATATATACAACAACAACTCAATGAGTCAAGAATACAGATATACAATACAAAGATCCAAATCACCTTGAAAACGATACAGCATTTGAGTACAGACAAGATGCAAATTGAGATAAAAGCCCTAAAGAATAATCAATGGCATCCATAACCCTGCCCAGGCCAAGCCAGAAGGATAACCCTACTAACGACGTCGATCTCAAAACCTGCTAAAACAAAAGGGGTGCCAGCAAAGGGCAAAGGAAAAAGAGAGCGATTATTGTTGGATTATCGACAAGTACGCCATAGGGGGTCCTAGTGGCATTGGAAATATGGGGTGTGAGAAGTCGGATGTTCCGGGAGCGGTGATCATAAGTTCACCCAGGTTCAGATCCGACTGTGGTGATCGGATCCTACTCCTGCTAGTAACCCAGTAATATATCGGCGTAAGTCGGATGTTACAATTGATTACAAGAGAGGTTCGCCTATGCGAGTTGGTTGTGGTTGTCTATTGAGTTGTATTGCCCTAAAGGCTCCCATATGGTCGGTTTATATAGTCATCGGGGTCTAGGGTTACAGGTAGAGATATATCCGGCTACGTTACAGAGTCGGTAACTATGTACATCTTGGACTACAAGTAATACTACAGGCCTAAGTCGGTAACTCTTCAGGGCCTTGTCGTAGACGAAACTGGCTCCTCCTCTTTCTCTGACTGGGCCGCCCATTAAGCAAAGCTCTAACCCGTTGGTGGGCCACCCTGGTCAGCGAGTCTTGTGGGTATACCTGGAAAGTATATCCCCAACAATAGCCCCCGGAAGTCTCCAAGATCTGAAGTCAGATAAATCTTCTAGCTTGATGGTTTCTTCGTCTTGAGAATATTGAAGGGTTCCCGAAAAACTTCTTTCATTGATGTAGGATTACGAGTCAGTTGAGTCAGATATATTCTGCTCTGACCTTGATCTTTCCGTTGCTTGATTTGAAATATAAGCCGGATTTTATGGCGTCTTTGACAACTTCTGTGCCAGTCCCATCAGCGGTGATTTCCATCAGCACGACCGTTGGTGGGTCCATTCCTTATGGAACGGAATGCCGTTTCAATGCCTGCGCAAAAATCGAGGGGGCGGAAGAGTCGCGAGGAAGATAACTCTGCCTCTCCTATACGCGTGGCGATAATCGCGTGTCTCACCGCACGAATCTTGACGTAGAGGCAAATAAGAGGAGAGAAAACCCTTCTTCTCGGATTCACTTCTCCGTCGATTCATTCATTGCTTCCTCGTACCCCTTGAGCTCTCCGAACCAGTTCCAATCTGCACACCGTTAAGAAAAAATCTCTCCTTCCCCCACCAACCCATCTTCCTCCAAGAACTATGGCGTCTGCCTCGTCCTCTGGAACGGCAGCGGCGGGTTCGTTGGCTGCGGACGAGAAAAAGATGCGGGGTCTATGGATCCCAACGCCATGGACACTGCAGAGCTCCAGGCCATGGAGGATGAGGGGTTCATCGCTGCCGGCGCGTGGCGGAAATGACCAAATATACGACGTCATTCTTCAAATCCGTCGCCGCGCCTCCTTCGCCTTAAGAGCCAGAAATCAGCAATGCTTCCGAGTCTGAGATCGATGGCGACACTGATGTTGATTATAGTGTTCCACCCACTTCATCACCACCGCCTGCAGTATAAACAATTTCTATGCATTATCTTAAACTTATGGCAATGTAATTATGGCTACAATATTTATTTTGTGCTGGTATGTAAAAAATGATGCTTTTACTCTCTTAGCACGTTTATTTATATGTTTTTATGCTTTGTGCTTGAAAGTTTCAGAAGCACTCTCTTTTTTTATATATGTGTCTATACTTATCGGTTTATCTGGCTCTCTGCCTCGTCCCTTTCATGGGTCGGACAACCTTTAGCACGAAAACTTTGCCGAGCAACAGAGCGCAATTGCTAAACCAGTTTAAACTCGGAAACAAAGCCGGCTTCCAGTACCAACAACTCATTACTCGAAAAATGCCCACGTCTAAGAAATCAGATAAAGAATCAAAGTATAGAAAATAATTTAAACTTTGTACCCTAAGGTAAAAAATTTAGATTGCTCAAAAATCGTAACCAGAACAGACATGAGCATAAAGTACTTTCAAGTATTCTGGGATTTTTGAAAAAATTACATGCTCTTTCTGGAAATAAGATGGCAAAAACGTCTCAAAATTAACAATATGAGGGAACCAATACTTTATTTCACTTTGAACATGTACATATATGATTACAAGGAAATATAACTAAGAATATAAGGGACGTAGCTATGCAATATTCCATGGACGGTCTATTTCATCTGGGTCTATGCTGCCACCAGCTCTCTTCCTTTTCCGAGTATCAGGTCTTTCCTTGACTGGTCTCATGTCGGTTAAATAATATGATCCATTACGCAGAACTTTGATAACCATAAAAGGTCCTTCCCAAATTGGGGAAAGTTTGTGCTTTCTCTTTTGCACAAGTCGGAGAACCAAATCGCCTTTTCTGAAAGAACGGTTTTGCACTCTCTGACTATGATACTTGCATAACTTCTGCTGATAGGCTATGGATATATGTTCAGAAACACGCGCACTTCTTCGATTGTATTGAGATCATGTTGCCGAGAAACTTGTGCATCTTCTTCGATATACGCTTTAACTCGTGGAGCTTGATGGATCAGATCACTCGGAAGAACTACTTCTGCACCGAAGACCAAGAAGAAAGGAGTATAGCCGGTTGACATGTTAGGAGTTGTACGTAAGCTCCATATCACCGACGGTAATTCTTCCGCCCAAGCCCCGCAGCCCGACGAAGCGGTGCCTCGAGGCGAGGTCGAATTCCTTGTAGAATAAGGTCATTAGTTCTTTCGACTTGTCCATTGGCTTGTGGATGTGCGGCTGATGCGATATCAAGTCGGATCCCTTGCTCTTCGCAGAATTCGGCAAGTTCCCCCATGGAAAATTTGCTCCCGTTGTCAGTAATTATACTGTGTGGATATCCAAATCTGATGATTTTGTCGTCAACGAATCTTTTGGCTTTGGCCCCATCACAACTTGTTACGGGTTTAGCCTTAATCCATTTTATGAATTTATCCACCATCACTAGTAGGTGAGTGAATCCATATTTTGTCGTGCAAAACGGCCCTACCATATCAAGCCCCTAGACCGCAAACAGCCATGTAATAGGGATTGTTCATAGTTGTTCAGCCGGAACGTGTGTCTGATGAGCGTACTTTTGGCAGCCCTTGCACGTTTTGACCAGTTTATCGGCATCTGCCTTAGCTGTAAGCCAAAATAATCCGTGTCTAAAATCTTTTGCCACTAAGGATCTGGCTGTAGCATGGTGACCACACTCGCCTTCGTAGATTTCTCTTAGGATTTCCACTCCTTCTTCCGAAGAAATACATCTCTGAAACACGCTAGAAACACTCCACTTATAGAGCTCACCATTTATTATAGTGTATGCTTTTGCTCGTCGGACAATCTGTCGGCTCAAAATTTCGTCTTCGGGAAGTTTTCCGTCTATCAGGAAATCCATATAGGGTTTTTTCCAGCTGAGAATTACAACCAGAACTGCTATTAAAGGTGAGTCGGATTTCGTCGGATAATCCTCATCAACTCCAACTATGGAGGGGACCCTTAAATGCTCTAGAAAAGGTTCATCTGGTACTTGTTTCCGCGCAGAGCCTATCCTTGATAGGGCATCTTCTTCCTCATTTTCTGCTCGCGGGATGTGTTGAACCTCAAAACCCTCGAACGATTTGGATAATTCATCCACAACAACTTTGTATGCTGCCATGTGCTTGTTTGTGTTGCAGATGTCGGATACTTGCTGAGCAACTAAATTCGAGTCTATGTAACACATGAATCTCGATATGCCAATGTTTTTGGCCATGCGTATTCCATGCAGCAGTGCTTCGTACTCGGCAATATTATTGGTTGTCGTGAAGTGTATTTGCAACACATAGAACAACTTATCTCCTTGGGGTGATTTGAGCACCACGCTAGCCCCCGATCCTCCTCGTGCTTTTGATCCGTCAAAGTGAAGGGTCCAAAATTACGAGTCTGGAGGACTTGAGTTTTCTGCCGTTTATGTCCAATCAACGACAAAGTCGACGAGAATTTGGGACTTGATTGTTGTACATGGTTTGTACTCAATGTCGAAAGCTGCAAGCTCTATTCCCCACTTTGTGACACGTCCTGTGGCATCGCGGTTGTTGATTATATCTCGCAGAGGAGCCGTACTCACTACTATGATCTTGTTCTCTTGAAAATAGTGACGTAGCTTTCTGGATGCAAAGAATACTCCATAGGCTAGATTTTAATGATGTGGATACCGTTGATTCTTTCAGGACCTCACTTAGATAGTAGGTTGGCCGCTACACTTTATGCTCGTGGCCTTCTTCCTCGCGCTCAACTACTGTTAGCACGCTTATGACCTTGTTGGTTGCTGCAATCTAGAGTAACATAGGTTCCTAAGATTCTGGCGCTGCGAGAACTGGCGGATTCGAAAGCATATCTTTCAAACTTTGTAAGGCAGTTTCGGCTTCTGGAGTCCAGACAAATTTGTTGGTTTTCTTTAAGAGTTTATATAAAGGTGCGCCTCTTTCTCCGAGCCGGTTGACGAACCGACTCACCGCTGCAATGCAACCAGTGAGGCGTTGTACGTCCATCAGGCGAGTCGGCCTGGTAATGTTTAAGATAGCCTTGATTTTATCTTGGTTCACCTCGATGCCTCGCTCAGAGACGATGAAACCTAACAATTTTCCGGCTGGAATTCCAAAGAAACACTTTTTCGGATTTAGCATCATGTTGAATTTTCATAGACTAGCAAACGTTTCATCCAAGTCAGAAATTAAAGTTTCCTTCTTTTTAGACATAACTGTTATGTCGTCAACGTATACGTGGACGTTGCGTCCGATTTGGTCGTTGAGACAACGTTGCATGGTACGTTGATATGTTGCTCCTGTGTTCTTTAAGCCAAAAGGCATAGTTTTGTAGCAGAAGGTTCCGAAAGGAGTGACGAAAGACGTCTTAATTTGATCTGACTTTTTCATCGATATTTGGTGATATCCGGAATATGCGTCGAGAAACAAAGTAATTCTGACCCTGTCGTTGAGTCGACAACTTGATTGGTTCTTGGCAAAGGAAACGGATCTTTTGGGCATGCCTTGTTCAAAGCGGTATAATCAACACACATCCTTAAATCAATGGTGTCCTTTTTAGGGACGAGTACAGGATTTGCCACCCAATATGTATGGATGACCTCTGTTATGAAATCCGCTAGCTCTGAGCGGGCTAATTCCTTGGCTATTGCTTTGCGCTTTTCATCACCAAACCATCGTAAGGACTGTTTGATGGGTTTAGCGTCTGGGTACACATTAAAAGAGTGCTCGGCAAGTTCCCTAGGTAATCCGGTCATGTCAGATGGCTGCCATGCGAAGATATCACTATTAGCTTTGAGGAACTCGACGAGCATGCTTTCCTATGCGTGGCCTAAGCCTGCCCCTATGTTCGTCTTCTTGGAGGGATCATCTTCCTTCAGCGACGTCTTCTTCGTCTCTTCAGACGCCTTGAACTGCAAACTTGGCTTTAGCACCTCGTTCTTCATAGCGGGCATCTCGTTCGGATTGATGGTCTTCTTGATCTCTTGGTACTCCTGGGCGTGCAGCACGGCTTCGGTGAAGGTAGCAGATCCTTCGTCGAACTCTCGTGCCTTCCTTGGATTTCCTCGTATGGTGATTACGCCCTTTGGACCTGGAAGTTTAATCATGTTGTAGATGTAACAGGGACGGGCCATGAACACCCAGTAAGCCGGACGCCCGAAGATGGCGTGGTAAGCACTTTTGAACGGTACCACCTCAAGGAGAGTGGCTCGGTCCGGTAATTATCTCGGGTTCCGAATGTCACGTCGAGAGTAATCTCACCCAGATAATTTGCATGTCTTCCTGGTACAATGCCATGGAAAGTTACACTGTTGTAACTCAACTAGCTCTCGTGCAGCTTCATGCGGTGGAGTGTCTCGATGTAGAGGATATTGATACTGCTCCCACCGTCCATGAGTGTTTTTGATAACTCATAGCCATCAATAAGAGGATTGAAGACTAGATGGTACTTGCCCCGACGATGTGTTTTCCTCGGGTGATCTGAATGATCAAAGGTGATAGTCACCTCTGACCAATCCAGGAATTGGGGGACAGTCGAAACCGTGGCTTTGAGCTCACGAATAATTGCCTTCTTGTCCTTAGCTGGTTGGGATCCAAGGAAGCAGACGTATGCGTCTTCCTTAGTCGAAAAAATTATTTTTTCCATCCGGAATGGGTTCTGCGGTAGCTTCTGCCTCTTCCATGTCGGAATCTTCCTTGGGCTCCTTTCGTTTCTCGTAATTTTTCTTTCATTTTCGTCGCTTGGCTCTATAACCAGCGGATTTGTCTTTCTTTATGTCGTCATTGAAAGGACACTCAGCATTTGTATGGGTAGATCCTCCGTTACTATCCAAGTGGTGGACATAGGGATTATTGGCAATATCAGCCCAGGTATAAATTCTTCCGGGTTGTTGATCTCCTCTGCCCTGGATTCGGGAGGTTCCTCGGCCTCTACCACGGCCGCCTCCGCGCCCTCCTCGTCCTCTAGATCCGAAAATTGCGTTGATAGCTGCATTGTCCTGAGCCGGATTTTCGTCCGAGGTGTTTTTGCCATTCTAAGTTTGTTTTGGTTGTTTGTCCACATTGGGATTGGCCAGAATATTTAGCAACTCTTCTGAATCATCATCGGCATCAGCATATTTTCTTGTCGTCTCTATCATTTCTCCCAAATCTTTGACGTGGTCACGCTTCAGCCTGTGATGTAAAAGTCCGACCGGAAGTCCTGCAATAAAAGCTTTTATCGTAGTTTGCTCATTTACTCCTTCGCAGGAGTTCTTCGTATCGATCCATCGTCCAAGGTAATCCCGGCAAGTTTCTCCAGGTCTTTGGGTGCAACGCTGCAAGTCTCCGACAATGCAGGGCCTCCTGTATGTTCCCTCGAAGTTTGAAAAGAACGCATTTTCATATCATACCAGTTATGGATTGAATTCTCTAGAAGTTCATTGAGCCATGATCGAGCAGTCTTCCTCAACATCAGTGGGAGATATCGGACTTCAACCAGGTTATTTCCTCCTTTGGCGATGCAGCAAGCCTAGAAAAAAATCCTAGAGCCAAGTATCTGGCTGAGCTGCGCCGTCATAGGGCTGAATGTGTTTGGCGATGCCAAAGTCAACCGGAAATTTTGTCTGACATATACATGGACCAAAGCACTTGGGTCCCACGTACACATCTTCTTCCTTGTACCTCCGCGCTTCTATATTTGATTCGATGCGATGACGAGCGTCGTTTGGCGAGAGAGATCTGCGCCTTGGTGGCTTACGGCTTTGTGCGGTGGAGTCGGCTTTCTGCTTCTTCTCTCACCATTGTCGCCTCCGCCCCTGTGGCTTCCGTGGCTACGACGTGATCCTTCATGGTCGCTGCTGGGAGGCGATGGTGGCCCTGGTGGATTATTTCCGACTAGGTTTCTTGGTGGTGGCGGTGGAGCCTCATTATGCTGACTCTGATTCATGTTTCTTCGGGCATCGTCCCTACTAGATTCAGGATGATCCGGATCATCTCTTCGTCCGGGGTTGCCAACCGGATGGCTCGGTGGTGGAATCCTTATACGATCTTGCTCCTCTTGCTGGCGGCGTATTTCCGGGTCTTCTCTATAGCGATTATTTTGCCGATGATGGTCCTGATGAGGAACCATTGCCCTGATGGCGTCTTCGGCTGCAGCCGGAATAACTCTTGCCCAGTCACGCGCCGGTCGGCGAGAGTGGCTGTTGGAGCCTGTCCTAGAATTTTCTTCTTCTCCACGGGGACGATAGCGTTGAGCCATATCCCTGCGGAGCCTTGCTTCAGCGCTTTGGTCAGCACCAATGTGGCAAAACTTGGATTTTGAGGCCAGCTTGCCACTGAATGATGCTGCCGTCTTCTGCTGCTTTAATCCTTTGTCTAGCAATGCAACGCTTTGCTGGACCTGCTGTGGAGACGGATTGTTGGCGAGGATGGCTCGAGCTGCAGCAGCAGCATTTTCCACCGGCGTGCTATAGACTCGGATCTTCTCTCCATCTTTTCCATCGAATAGATCTTTGTGGATATCTAGATTCTTGTTTGCAAGAAACGGACCTCCCCTTGTTTTGTTTGGATGTCGCTTGAAATCTGACTGATATCTGGCAGGATCACTGTCTAACTGTTGTATCCTCTCGACGAGGCGTGCGGCCTCTTCAAGCAGAAACAAGCGGTGCTTTTCCAGGTCCTCAACCCTTTTCTCCAGCGCCTCCGGCGTAAGATCTGAAGCCATTGGGATTGGAATTGTGAGAGCGTCTCCGTAGATTTTGCGCGCACCCTTGGTGACAACGTGTCCATCCACAGGAGGGTCGATCGGGGTGGGATTAATCGGATCTCTGTCCTGATTCTCCATCTCGATCTCTTCATCAATTTTTTCTTCGTTGGTTGAGGATTTAACTGAGCCATACCATCTAGTATATGGACAGGAAGCCGTATTGCCCTGGGAAATTACGGCTGGATCGAGACGTGTCACTTTTCAGGACAATCTAACAACTGAAGAATATGCAACCCTGATGAGTGACAGTGTTGAGGATTTAACTGAGCTCAGGCTGTGGTCGCTTGAGAAAATCAAGGAGAACAAGGCCAAGGTAGCTCGTGCATATAACAAGAAAGTGCGGCCAAAAGAGTTCCACGTTGGTGATCTGGTGTGGGAAGCTGTGTTGCCATTAGGGACTAAGGATGCAACATATGGTAAATGGTCCCCAAATTGGCACGTGCAGTGGTCGATCAAGTTTTAAGAGGAAAGCATACATGCTTGAGGAGGCGGCGTGAAATTCCCAGTGGCGGTCAACGGTCAACATCTCAAGAAATATTTCCCAAGCATGTGGGATGATGGACAGTAAAACTTGGGGTCTGATACATGAAATCGGCCAAGTAAAAGCACGTGAGACGTTGACAGTAAAAATGTGGGGGCCGATGCTGGAAATCGGCCGAATAAAAGCAAAAATATATAGCCGATGCACGGTCATCGACTCTAGAGGTTCACACATGTTACAAACAGGTGCCAGTTTACACATACGAGATACTGAAGAAATGCTTCGAAGGCGTGGAGGGCGTCAACACGGACATGATCCACCTCGACGATCTCGGCTTCGTCGTCTTCGTCCTTGCCCGTCACTAGCTGCTTGTTCAGGGCACGTATTTCTCCCAGATCGGTCTTCATTTGAGCTTCGAGGCTTTCGCCCGTCTTGGGAGCGGCGATGGATTCTTCTTTATCACGAATGAGCTGTTTAGTCGCCGGACCTTCTCTTGAGGATCTTCTAACTCCCTTTTCAAGGATGCGAGCTCGGCAGCCTTGTGAGGTGTCGGTTTGGCATCGAGACGCCTTTCTCGTTGAGCTCTTGGCATCTGTCGCGATATTGGCTTTCGATGGGAGTTAGGCGCAGACTGATCCTCTCGCGAGCTAGCTTCACCCTTGGCCCGCAGAAAGACAGAGGGAATTTGGGAGAGAAGGATGCGGCGGCAGAATGTCTGAGACCTAGCCGATGCGTGGTCATCGGCTCTTTGTGATTTGACTTGTTTAACTGTATGAGTGCAGTATGATGAAAACCGATACAGTGTCATCGGCTTCTGGAGCATCGACTTATTTTAAGTTATCGGCAAAATTAAGTAAAGCAGACAATCTTTGAGAAAAGCATTTTCATTCATTCATTCGGATGAGTGCTTAAAAGATTGATTACAAAGGGGCTTACTACTACTACTGGTTCCTAATCTAAAGGTTGAGATCGGCCATACGTAAATGCTTGCCGTCTTGTTATTGCTGTCTTGACCTTTCTTGCCGTCGTCTTGACTTCTTCTTGAAGAAGCAGTGGGCCTCCCTTCCTCGTCGTCGTCTTGGTGTCCTCATTTGGACCCGGCTGAAGCGCTTCGTCGGCGGTACTGTCGGAGGAGGTGTCCTCCTCGATTCCTTCTCCTCGTCGGAGGACTCGGCGCCGTCCCAAGACCAGCGTCGTCGCTGCTCTTCGCCTCAGTTCCCGTCACGAGGCGAGGCTCTCCTCGCCGTCGATCGAGGGGCGCCGTCCTCCGACTGACCGAAATCCCATCCTTCGTCCCACCATCGTGGGAAGTATCTTATCCGCCGTGGGCGAGTGCTCGCGTCGGCTCGGTCCGATGTTGTTGGAAGGCGGGAGGAGCAGGCGGAAGGAAGAGGCCATGGCGGAGGAGGGTTTTTTCGGCGAAGGAAGAGGGTTTCGCTCTTGGAGGAAGATGGGGACTCGAATCGCCTTGCATAATTTAAATAAGGGGAATAGTGGAGAGACGGTTATATGCCATAGCGGTTTCCCAGATTGTGCTGCCAAAATCGTCAAATCATGCACTGCGAAGGAGTTGAGAAGACATGGCATCATGATGAAGGGGTAGCGTGACGATCCTGTTCTGCAACGCATTCTGTCAACGCGCAACCCGATACAAAAAAAGAGGGGAGAAGAAAAAAAAACACAGAGTGGTTTTGGAATTATTATTGCCAAAACCAGGGGGGCATGTGTTATCGCCATATTTTGGCCAAAGACGGAGATGGGCCGTGATCAAGATGGGCTTGGAAGATACGTATATTCAACGTGTTGTTGAATCGGCCTTGTGCGTGGATTTGGGCTAAATTGCCCGTGTATCTTGTATCATAGTAGGTTCCGTTTCAGTTTAGGTTTCGTTTCAGTTTAGGTAAAGATAGAGTTGTAGAGTTATTCCAAAGATAGAAAGTCTCCGGACTATAAATATGTACCTAGGGTTATCAAGAAAGGAGGACAATCACGTTCACAACAAACACAATCTCGGCGCATCGCCACCCCTTGTTTCTAGGGTTTCTTTCGGGTAAGTGTCATGCTGCCTAGATCGCATCTTGCGATCTAGGCAGTATTTTTACTTATGCGTTATTCGGTGTTACTCGTACTGAAGCCTTTTTAATGGCGAGTAACATTACTATCATAGATTTATTGAGGCTAGCATCGGTGCTTTTCATTATACTTGTTTGAGATATGCTACCTCTAGTTATCTCGCTACCTTTGCACCGTTTCCCAAGTGCAAGGGTAGCATCTTGTTTGCTCTTTATTTAGCTGATTCGATCTGTTATGGTTGTGCCTTGATCACCAAGGTTTAGTTTGATATCTACGTAGTCAGGCCTTACAAACGGGTTGAACGATCCAAGATGTAATGGGGCGTGGTTTACTAGTTCTAGAGAAGTTGTTCCGGTAATTGACTTTACGTTGGTTATTAGGCCTCCTCTAGGGTTAGTATTCTTCATCTTTTGTATTTACAAGGCTCAATTACGTGTAGGACGTTCCAGCTACGTGGTGAAAACATTAAACTGTCGTAGATCGATTTAACTTGTAATGATCAAGCAAAACCCCATGTTATCATAAATCTAATGCGAACCATGGGATAATCGGCTCGGAGCCGATTCACGAGAAACCAGGAGCCATCACGGCTCGAATTTTACGTATACTTGTTTACCATGCAGAAATCAATCGGAGCAATCCTTCACCTTCGATCGGTATAGGTCGGTGGCACGCCTCGAACCAAGCCGGGGCGTGTCTTGGGAGTTTTGCGGGCGTTGCCCGAGGGACCAGGGCCCACGATTAGCCTGGAGCCTCCGGCTCTTCGTGTTGCTCGTCGCTGCTCGCGGTGAGTTTTGGCAGGCAACACATTACAGCACGCCCGATGGGACATTCAACAACATCTACATCAACATCCGACGCCTGCGATGGAGAACAGACCCGATCACGTCTGACGAAATTTTGATGAGCACAAAGGCGGTATGACGAGATCGAACTCTCTTGAAGCGATCTCATCGGCTCTTTTGAGAGGACCCGTAAGCATGGCATCAAGTGGAGGGTTCTCCCAGGGTGCTCTTGATGAGGTGGATCTGCTGCTCTTCCGAGGAACGCACTGAGCTCTGACGGGAAGTCAACTACATGGTGGCTCATTCTCTGCACCGCCATTCAGAGAGCACAGTGAACGCTTTCGGCGGTCGGTTCGCGTAGTTCAAGAGATCATGAAACATCGGTACTCTCCGTGGGACCCACTTTAGGGACTCACCAGGAGAAAGACCGCTCCAGACCGCCACGGTGCCATTCACACTTGCAGCTCGAGCCGCCAGGCGCGGCGTCGTCGTCTACAAGGTTGAGGCGACCAGGCGATGCCAATTCTGTTTGAGCCACCTAAGGAAATCCCACGGATATGTATGCACCTACGTGCGGACTGCAATAACGACACGCACCAACCAGATTGCAACCGCAGGAGTTTCTGACGAGGGTTCTGGGCGAGCTTGAGCGGCGTTTCGAGCAGCGATATGCAGGATGGACGCCGACAAGCGGCGTGGCTAGCCAAGTATGCCATCGGAGCAGTCGAGAATCTAGCCCTGCAGCTCAAACGGTGGAGCAAATCCGTACTATCTTGAGAGACCGGTTAAACCGTGCGAAGAGAAGGACCATCGGCTATTCAAAGCCGTACCCCAGTTTGATCGATTCCGCGCCACCCAAGTATGGGCTCCTGAATTCTCAAGGTTTAGCGGTCGGAAGGTCGAGCTCGATCGAGCACGTGGCCGATACCGCACTACTAGGCATAATTTCGGCATCGGATCGATGCGTAAGGTTTTTGCGCAATCTCGCAGGACCAGCTTTTGGGTGGTACACCTCGCTGCCACTGATTCGATTCAGACACGGAAGCAAGCGGAAGAGCGGTTCCACATCCAATATCATTCGAGCTGCCGAGGCTGGCATTGCGACTGCACGGGTACGGCAGCGGAGAAAGCGGCGAGTACATCCGGTAACCAGACCGTCAAGAACCGATGTTACTCGGCTCGTTTAAGCGAGAAAGAAGCGATCGAGCTAGCGGTGTTGGGTCTCTCGGCACCCATCAAGGATCCGGCTTTCCGGTGAGTACAACTGCGTTGGCGCACATGGCCCGGTCGACGATGTATGAGCAAAGCCACCTGGTATGTACCAGACAAGTTCAAGCGTCCGATAGGCCTGGTCGACACAGAGGAAGATGATCCTACACAAGACCGGAGGTGGCCGTAGTTGAATGGGCTCGGGGGCGATCTGTATCCTGCAAATGGGTGAAACAAAGGGCCTGCAAAGGGTTCGACTTGATGTGAGCAAAGCCGGGATATTCGATTCTTCTGAAAGAGAAGCAATTGAGGTTACCGAAGGCCACAAAATCCCCACGGCTCGAAATGAGCGGAGACCATCTGCAAGTGGCATCACTCGTTCACCCACACCACCAACGATTGCAAAGAGCTACGTCGCCAAATCCAAAGCGGCGATAGAACAAGGCCGTCGATCCTTGGGCGTTCGCCATGAAAGTGGACACAAACCCATTTCCGGTCAACATGATAGAACTCGATCATCGCGGCGTCCTGGATTTTTCGTTCGGTGTTAATATGGCGGTCTGGGTACCACCATGACACGCGTACAAGGAGGAAGGTGGCTCTCGGGGCAAAGAAAGAAAGGAGGCTGGTCCATGCGACCCGGCCACAATGACAAGCGGTACTTAACAGAGGAAGTGAGGAGAGTGCGGTCGGAAGCCACATTCCACGCATCTCCTTAACAAGTATGAGCGTCAGTATGACCAACGGCGCCGGCGCGATGGAGATGATGAAGGATATGAGCACCTCGCTAGGGGACCGTCAAAAGAAAAGGAAGGCGCAGACAAACATTGGGATTGTCCTTTCTTCAAGTATTGCTGGGACGCGGGAATGAGCCGATTGCCTACAGTCGACAACTGCCCGGAATGTGGACAGCAGAAGGAGGACACGAGGCCAGCTTCAGTGTTCAAACGTCTAGGGACTCTTCCACCTCAGAGCCATCGCAGGGAGTCCGCTCGAGCAAAGGACCTCGAGAAGCCAAGGGATGATAAGGAAGAAGACAGATATCACCGTCCAAGGTGGTGTCCCGACGGACTCAGACATACCCAAAAGCGTAGAGTGCAGCGGCTGCGTAACTTGGAGGAAGCTGAAGCGCAGTATCTCCACGCTTTAAAGCGCCCGATCGGCCGTCAAAATTAGGCGAGACCTTAGGCGAAGCGACGCCAGAAAGAGTGGCGCCCAGACCGCAAAAGCCGATGCGTACATCGGTTGCACGAACATGGTGTTCATACTTCCGCAGTGCGCGCCAAGAACCAATGAGCTACCGATGCGCAGTCGCGCACGGCCGGTTATCTTTGAAGCCACGTGAGAAGGGTTACAAACATCGAAAGCCACATACCTACGAGGTTACATCAATGGGCAACCTGTCGGCAAGATGTTGGTGGACACCGAGCGGCATCAATATCATGCCATACTCCATGCTACGACGTTTGGGGACGCTCCAATCGGATCGATCAAAACCAACGTCACGTTAAGCGACTTCAACGGCCAGACATCGGACACACAAGGCGTACTGAACGTGGAGCTGACCGTGGGCAAGAAAACCATACCCACGTCGTTTTTCGTCGTGAACAGCAAAAGCACCTACACTGTCTTGCTAGGGAGAGATTGGATTCACGCGAACTGCTGCATTCCGTCCACGATGCACCAGTGCCTAATACAGTGGGATGGAGATGAAGTGGAGGTCATCCATGCAAGTATGTCGGCGGGGCCTAGGACACGACGCTTTCCCTGACCCAAAGCAAGTACATGGGGCCACCCAAAAGAGCTACCCATACGAGGTATAGCTAATCGTCCTCGTATGGACCCTGAGGTTGTATGGACTTGCACGGGAGTAGAGGTCATAGACAAAATATTTCTATGACAGAGTGTCGCACCTACTCAACAGTAATAAACGATCATCGGGCAACTGGTAATAAACATCTCATACATGGCATACATGACATAAGTATAGTAGTAACGCATAAAGCCTGAACTATTTTGTGGCCCCCAGAACAATACTTTGAAATAAGGTACTAAGCCGATAGGGGTGCCCACACACCCCACATTTGGTTAGCGCGCTCAGTCTTGAAATAGGTGTCAAGAACTCGGGTCCTAAGTGGACACAGCTGGGCGGGATAATAACCAAATCTCAACTATTATCCACCTATGCCTCTGCATTAGTTATTAGTTATTAAACTGTAGTTAAATCCATGATTATCTCCACCATTAAGAATATGCCAACCTCCAACATCAGTGGAACATCGACGACGCGAATCAGCACCTGAGCAAGCGACTATGACACATAGGGACAACTATCTACCCAAACAACAGGCAATAGGAGGTGTCCAAGACAATATAGGGGCTGCAAGTAATATAACAGGGGTACGAAAACTAAAGCATCGCAACACATATAGCAATAGATCAACAGGAGGAAGTAAAAACTATAAAAGAAAAATAGGTAGAAAGGGGGAGAATGCTTGTCTGAAAAACACTGTCGAAGGTTCCTCCAAAGATCGGATCGACACTCGCATCAACTCATCGGCATAATTCGTGAAGAAGCAATGCACTAAAAGAAACAAGCGATGCAACAATTACAATGCGGAAGAACTGGCATGATCATGATATTACGTATGACATGGCAAGATGCGATACAATCTAACAATTTTAACTGGAATCGAAATCCCAATGATTAGTTAAGAATTCAAGTTATTTTCTAGCCATCAAGATTAAATTTTATTAGCATATAAAGCATGTCTTAATGATCTACTTCAAGTTTAAATGGATTAGAGATATTATACCCTCACATTACATACGGCATCTATTAGGTGATAATGTAAAACTACCACTATGATGTAACCTACATGAGGCAAAAAAAAAAAGGTATGGAGATGGAATATTCCGGTAAGATTTCATTTTCTGAACGATTTGGTATATAATACATAAATTTCTGCAAAACAATGACAAAGTTATAAATCTAGAAAGATAAAGCCATTTTTCTAGAATTTATTTGTCAAAAGAAAAAGTTCATACCGAATATTCGACCTCTGGTTACTTGTTGGATTTAGAAGGAAGATACCCACTGGGATAGACTCAAGATTAAATTTGACAATAGAGCAGCATAAAGCAGGGACAAAAGAACAAAAACAGAAAAAACATGTGGACGTGGGGATTTGATCTCATTATACATTTGTGAAGAGAGAGAGCAACCAACCATTGGACTAGTCACTACAAGAAATCTGCTCACTAGTGATCTTTTCTTAACGACCATGCGTTTTTGGTCATAGATCTATGACCATTCTAAACCACTTGGTCATAGCAAATTTAGGAGGGTCTAAACCTTAAAAAATAAAGACCAATTTAGTCAAGTTATGTCCATGTGTCATTTTCTACTTACTTATCATGTCTACCATCTTCATGTCATATGCATGTGTCATTTTCTGCTTACTTATCATGTCTACATGGCATTTAGGACGTGGCTTCGCGCTGCGCCCCTCGAATTGTTTGTGCCAAATATAGAGCTAGGCAGTTCAATGGACTAGGGCTCGAACCCGCACCCTCACAAAATCAAAACGGGACCTCGCCACTATGCCAATCTCCTCGTTCATGCCATATAGGGAGCCAATCTCCTCGTTCATGCCATATAGGGAATTCATCTGCTTTAATCATTACCAAAGTACATAAACCTTCTCTCTCTCAAAAAAAAAGTACATAAACCAAAAAACAGACAACATCTAGCGCTCGAACCCCCGACTTCCCGCTCTAAAGAAAGCAACCTAACCAACACGCCATAGTGGGTTTTGTGTAAAAATACCCCACGGGATTTATTTACAAATCCAGAAATCGGGTTGGGCCTGGCCTAAACCCTTTTTTCTTTGTGTTTTTTCTTCCGCGGCTGGGCCACCGGCCCATAGACCATTAGAAGGTCAGTTTTGGGTGGAAATTGTAGGCTTCTTATAAGTTTTGAGACCAATAATTAGAAAGGTTTCAATATTTTAGGGACTCAACAAATATAAATTCAACTATAATTTTGCATATGACCTCGGATTAAGATGATATAAATATTATTTTGGTTCATCTCAAAGATATATATAACCTTCATATTGAAGAGTTTCTCATTTTATATCATACCGAGTGTATGGTCTATCTTTTTTGTTCTTGTGCTCTCAAAATGCAATCAAAACGGCGACATGAACGTTCTTCGTTAAGGGTAGAAAATTTCTAAACTTTTAATGTATCTCTGAAGAAACATCATATTTTGAGTATAAAATTAGATCATGTACATGTAGTTCGAACCGTACCCAATTCCTATCGATTCGGCAGATTGTCTTTTTCGCCGGAGTGGACGAAATGGTTTGAGATATCCTCCTCGGGAAATTGTCCATGTAAGGTTGTCTAGTATTTTTGAAAATATATAGTTTTAGAATTTTGAATTAACCATTCGGTGGTTTCTTCATAAAACGCCTCATTTTTTGCACTCGGAAAATAGAAAATAAATTTTTCGTGCAGCGAAAAGGAAAACTTTCTCCTACAACATTATTCGCCATCCCAATATACACATGCATGCACAATATGGGCATATTATCACAGACTATGTCGTGATTCTGGCCATAACATTGGTCGTTTGACCCGAAAGCCATGAAACCTCGAACAAGATGGGTCATTTCTGTGAATGTTTTTTCAAGATGTTCGCAATATACCAAGTTTGGTATTTTTTCTTGCAAATATGTCACATAATATGACACCACGCGAAGGTTTTACATTATTTGGGCTTGAATTTTTTATGCCTGTTTCAAATTATGGTCAAAACGGCGGGCATTAACACTAGTGGGAAAACCCTTATCCATAGGCCCCTTGTTCGTGGCGCACCTAAAATAATGCGCCAATAACAAGGTTATCTGTGGCGCACGCGCAAATTATGCGCCACGAACTCCAAAGTATCTGCGCACGCAGGATCGGTGCGCCACGCATAAGACGGGGCCCACCTCTGACGGTCGGCCACCACTATCTGTGGCGCGCGGAAACTGTGGTGCGCCTCGAACGTGGGTGGAGTCTGTGGAGCACCGCGCGTGCGCCACAAACTACGGTGGGCCAGGCGCCCTACAGAATTTTCATGGACGTTTGTGGCGCACCCTATTTTGGTGCGCCACGAACCTAGGTAGTCTGTGGCGCACGGAAACCAGGTGCGCCACGAAGCTGTCGTCTCAGCCTCCATAAAGGTGGCACCTTCTCCTACCTACCACCACAAGCAAGCCATTACTTCCCATAGATCTAGCTCGACCCCCTCCTCCTCCTCACCCTATTTTCTTCAATTCTACCTCCATTTTAGGTTGCCAAACACCTTTTGGTTGGATGGGTGTGGGGAGGGAGTCCCTCTCCACCATGTAGATTCACTAAAAGCCCCACATATACATCATTTATTGGTCACATCTCCATCATTTATTGGTCACATCTCCATCAAGTTACCCTCTCTCCCTCGCACACGGTCTTCATCAACTTGTCTACTAGGTGAGTTGTGTTGGATGGCACATGCTTGTCTGTGAGTTGTTGGACATGCATGTGTCGCGCGGGCCGGGACGTCGATCGATGGTGTATGCATGGCGCGGATGTGTGTTGTATGTGAAGGCCGCCGGCGTCTTCGTCGCGTGTATATGCGTGTGTATGCTTTTGTTTGTTTGTGTGCAAGTGCCGGTGTGGTGCATGGTTGCCGAAATGTTGATTCATTTATGTTTCGGCCAACTTTTGCACCACCCATATGCCCTATTTACAAGGGAGGTGCTGCCGAAATTTTCTGGCGAGACATGCATGCATATGTATGGTGTGATTCATTTATCTTGTGCGCAGGCAACCATGGTGCGCCAAATGAGCGAAGGTATGGTGGCTAGATACAAGTACCAGGAGATGGCCGTCATGCTTCGTACCAACAAGACCGAGATAAGATGTCCTTGCAAGACTTGCAAACTCGGGACCCTAATCAAACCTGATTCCGGGACATTAGAGAATCAGTTGCTCATGGGTGGATTCATGCCCGACTACAATGATGTCGTGGAGGAGGAAGAGGCACCTGGACATGATCATGTTGAAGGAGATGCTATACATGATTATGATCATGACGATGAAGGAGATGCCAGACATGATGATCATCATCACGATGATGATGAAGAAGATGACGGACATGATCACCACGATGAAGGAGACGCCAGTGGCGGAGAAGACACAGACACGCAGACACCGCTCAGTTCGGCCCTGCAGGACCCTCATCTTCGAGAAGTGCTCCTCAAGGGGGGTTACAACACAATAGTGGCCGCGAGAGAGAAAGAAAAGTTGGCACAAATGGAGAAATACGCTTTTACTCCGTTGTATCCTAGGTGCCGGCCCGAGCATACACGTCTGAATGTAACCCTCAAGGCTTTGGAGATGAAGGTGAACAATAGATGGACCGACGTGATCTTCAATGATAACATGGAATTCTGGGGCGATGTGCTTCCTGAGAATAACACATTGCCAAGAAGCATCGATGATGCCAAGAAAGTCGTGTGCCCTCTCGACCTACCATACGTCAAGTATCACGCATGCATCAATGACTGCGCACTTTATCGGCACGAGTACGAGGATAGAGTGACATGTCCGGTGTGCGGCCAGCCACGATACAAGAGGGGTAACAAGAAAGTTCCTCATAAAGTTGTATGGTATTTTCCTATCACTCCCCGTCTGCAGCGGTATTTTGTGGACCCTAAGGAAGCGAAACTCATGCAATGGCACGCGAAAAGGGTTCCGCCGGAAGATGATCCCGAGAAGGGCCAGATCCTGACACACCCTGCAGACGCTAACCAGTGGAAGGCACTGGACATGGAGTTCGAAGACGAGTTCTGGAGCGATCCAAGGAACGTGAGGCTGGGCATGAGCATCGACGGATTGAACCCCTTTGGCAACCAGAGTAGCACGCATAGCACCTGGCCCGTGTTCGTATGGCCGTACAACCTCCCCCCTGGCTGTGCACAAAGCAGAGGTATGTGCACATGAGTATTCTTATTCAGGGACCGAAACAACCGGGTATCGACATGCATCTGTATCTCGGGCTGTTGAAATAGGAGTTAGCCACGCTGTGGGAGACGTCGGCCCGTACGTGGGATGCCTACACTAGAGACTACTTCGATATGAGGGTCGCGCTGCTCACGACGGTGCAGGACTATCCGGGCTACGCATATATATCGTGCCAGGTGAACCATGGACACAATGCTTGCGTCAGGTGAATGGAAAATACACCGCATATCCAGCTGCCGAGGGATCCCGGGTCTTCGAAAACCGTGTTCCCAAAGATGTGAAAGTGGCTACGCGCGAATCACGAGTGGAGAAAACATGTGGATCTGTTCGATGGTATGGTGGAGCTCGATGGACCCCCGAAGAGGAGGAGCGGCGAGGTAATCAAGGAGTTGCTGGATAACTGGAAGGTGTGCCCTGCGTCGGGGAAGAAGCGTCCGAGGGTGAAGCCGCTGCGTGGCGTATGGAAAGCGAGGTCTATTTTCTGGGACCTGCCGTACTGGAAATACCTCCACACGCCCCACAGTCTTGATCTCATGCACATCATCAAGAAAGTGTGCGAGAGTCTGCTTGCCACTCTGTGTAACATGCCAGATAGGACCAAAGATGGGCTGAAATCAAGATACGACATGATACATCTGGGCATCAAGGAAGCGCTTCAACAAGGAGGACGCCCCGATGATGATGATGATGACGATGACGAGGAAGAGACTCAAGGTCGGAGCAAGAGGGCTAAGCCGAACAACTACTACTGCCCCCCTTCCTGCTTCACTATGAGCGAGGACGAGCTCGAGAAGTTTTTCAACACCCTCATAGGAATCAAGCTTCCTATCGGCTATGGAGGGAAGATATCCAGATACCTGGACGTACAAAAGAAGAGGTTCAGTGGGATGAAGTCACACGACTGTCACATGCTGATGACGCAGATAATCCCAGTTGTGATCCGAGGGATCATGGACGAGCACGTTCGTGGGACACTGTTTGGCCTCTGCAACTTCTTCGATGTCATCTCTAGGAAGGATATCGGGATGAAGCAACTCGAGACCCTGCAGGACGAGATCGTCGTGATACTCAACAAGCTCGAGATCTACTTCCCCCTCCCGCGTTCTTCAATATCATGTTGCATCTGCTTTTCCACCACGTCGATGACATCATCCAGCTCGGTCCGCCGATCCTACACAACATGATGCCGTTCGAAAGGCTAAACGGTGTGCTCAAAGGATACGTTCGAAACAGGGCGAAGCCGGATGTAAGCATAGCTAAAGGTTTCATGCTCTACGAGTGCATATCGTTCTGCCAGAATTATATGCAGTCCGAGGAACCTATTGGTCTCCCGAAGCGCAAGCACTTCGGCAGGATCGCTGGAGTTGGTCACCGCGAGGGCTTCGCAGTAGTGCATGCCATCTACAAGGGTCGGCATCCATACTATGATAGGGCACACCGAGTCGCGCTACAGCACATACAAGTGGTCGGTCCTTGGGTGGAGAAGCACAAAAGCTTGATTGATAACAGGTTGAACGACACGGGCTGGCGGAGGACGAGGGGAGACGTGACGAGAGAGCACAACTCTACCTTCACGAGTTAGTTCAAGAAGGAGCTGCTCCTTAATGAGGGTAAGGCGCATGCTGGTGATGATAGACTCTTATTCATCCTGTCGCAGGGCCCCTCGTTGAACGTGAGGACCTATCAGGTGTACGACATCAACAGGTACACTTTCTACACCGAGGAGAAGGACAAGAACAACGAATAACGGAACTCGGGGGTCACGATGCTATCCTACGCCAACAAGGAATCCAATGTGAAGGAAAGGTTCTTCGGAAGGATCGAGGAGATCTAGGAACTCGACTAATGCGGAGAGAAGATGCCGATGTTTTGGGTCAGATGGGCCAAGAACGTCGAAAAATAAGGCCGGTCTTAACAGCCATGGTTATACCCGAAGCCAAAGCGTCAAAGGCGGCCGACGCGAACGTCTAGGCAAAAAATGAGCCATGGGTACTGGCTAGCCATGTGGATCAATGCTTCTTCATTACCGATCCTACAAGGCCTACCCGCGTTGTCGCCAGGAGGGGGAAAAGGAGCCTCATCGGAATGGAGCGAGCCGCCACCGAGCAAGACTTCGACAAGTACGGCGATCCAAAGATAGAAGAGGAATTCGACAAGTTCTTCAACAACCCTAGCACGTATCCTCATCTTAGAAGGTAGACCACCCTCCCCGCTAAAGGATGTCCGTACACGAGAAGAAATCCACAAGTTCCAGGGCTCAATTACTCTACCGCAACAAAGAAGGGCAAGAGGATCGTGACGAGACGTCGACGCTAGATCGTTCGGCAGCAACATCGCACGAAGTGACTTTTTTGTGTGTGATGTATGCATGTGCGCAATCATGTGCGTCAAGTCGACAAAATACTATACGTGGTTTTTTGGAGTAGGGTGTTGATATACACAAGATTATTGGTAGTTTTTTTGTAATAAATTCATTATCTACACACAATTATATACATGTTCTCACTTTATATCTTGAAAATATTGGAGCTACTATGTTTTAGAAATAGTAGAAAATTATTATTTGTAATGAGTAAGTGATATTCGTTACATATGGAACTTAAAAATTGCAAAAGAATGTTTTTTATTACAAAAAAAAGTGTTGGAGTGCCAGAAATTGAACCTGGCACCTCCAAGTTTTAAACAAGACAACCAACCCCGGAACCACTAGGCTATACAAGTGTTGTTGCCACACTGCATCGTGCAGCCTTTTTAAATAATGCCAGGGGAGTTCGTGGCTCACCCCCATATCGGTGCGTCACGTACAATTATCCGTGGCGCACCGATATGGGGGTGCGCCACGAACTCCAATATTTCGGCCAGAAAGCCCTCGGCTATGCTTCCATCTGGACGGGAATTGTTGCGAACGTATCCTCTGTTGTGTCTGTTCATCCTTTCGAACTCCATCATGCTACGGAGGAACATCGGCCCGAGTTGGACGATGTCCTCCACGACATGGACCAGCAGATGCACCATAATGTCGAAGAATGCGGGCGGGAAGTAGACCTCTAGCTCGCATAGTATCACCACGATCTCCTCTTGTAACCTCCCGAGATGATTCACGCCAATCGACTTCCTAGAGATGACGTCAAAAAACTTGCAGAGGCCAAATAACGTTTCACGGACGTGCACGTCCATTATCCCTCCTAGTACAACAGGAAGTACATGCGTCATTAGCACGGCACAGTCGTGAGACTTCATGCCACTGAACCTCTACTTCGCCTCGTCTAGGTATCTTCTTATCTTGCCCGCGTAGCCGTAAGGAAATTTGACTCCTAGAAGGCACTTAAAAAACTGTTTGATCTCATTCTGGCTTAGAGTGAAGCAAGAAGAAGGGCAGTAATATTCGTTCTTCTTGAAATTTTTACCCTTCCGACAACCTTGTGTCGTCTCCGACTCATGATCATCGTCATCTTCCTGATCATCAGGAGTAGGGCGTCCTTCGTGAAGCTCCTTCCGTATACCCGTGAATATCAGGTCGTGCCTTGCTTTCGGACTATCTTTCGTCCTATCTGGCATGTTGATTATGGTGGCGACCAGACTCTCGCACAAGTTTTTCATGATATGCATGATGTCGAGGCTATGAGGCGTGCAGAGAAACTTCCAGTATGGCAACTCCCAGAAAACAGACCTTGTTTTCCATACCTTCATCAGCGGCTTGTCTTGCTGCCTCTTTCGCTTCTTTCCAGGCTTAGGACAATCTTTCTAGTTTTTCAGCAACTCTTCCACTTCTTCGATGCTCCTACGCTCTGGGATTCCTCGGGTCTCGGATTTGCCATCAAACAGGTCTCCACATTTTCTCCATGGATCATTCTTGCTGAGCCACCTCCGGTGCGCCATGAACACGGTTTTCGAAGACCCTGGATCTTTCCCTAGTTGGAGATAGCTTGTGTTATCCATGCATCTAACACATGCGCAGAATCCTTGGATAACCTGCCCTGAGATATACCCGCAACCTGGATAGTCTTGCACCGTAGTGACCAACGCGGCTCTCATAGTAAAATAATCTTGTGCGACGGCGTCGTAAGTATTGGCTCCAGATTCCCATAACGTGGCTAGCTCCTCTTTCAATAGCCCGAGATACAGATTGATGTCGTCACCAGGTTGTTTTGGCCCTTGAATTAGCATACTCATTTGTATGTACTTATTCTTCATGCACATCCATGGAGGGAGGTTGTACATCCATACAAACACGGGCCAAGTGTTGTGCGTGCTGCTCTGGCTACCGAACGGATTGGGTCCATCGGTGCTTGCACCAAGCCTTATGTTCCTCGAATCTCCACCGAATTATGGGAATTCGAGGTCCAATGCTTTCCACTGGCTAGCATCTGAAGGGTGCGTCAGCATCTCATCCTTTTAGGGTTCATCGTCATCTCCTGGCTTCTTCCTTTCTGCATGACATCGCATGAGCTTCGCTTTCTTAGGGTCCGCGAAATAGCGCTGCAGACGAGGAGTGATAGGAAAGTACCATACCACTTTTCGAGGTGCTTTCTTCCTTTTCTTGTATCGACTCACGCCGCACATCGGACATGTGGTTTTCTCCGTGTCCTCGCCCCGATAAATGATGCAATCGTTGATGCATACGTGATATCTAACGTGTGGTAGATCGAGAGGACAGACGATTTTCTTGGCGTCCCCGATACTAGTTGTACACGTGTTCCCCTCCGAGAGACGATCGTGCCAGACTGCCATCATATCGTCGAAGCTTGCGTCGCTCAATTTGTGTTTTGCCTTCATCTCCATAGTCTTGAGCGTTACATTCAACCGGGTATCATCGGGCCTGCATCCTTCATACAATGGAGTAACCACGTCTTTCTCAAGTTGCGCAAGCTTGGCTTTCTCTCTAGCGGCAGCCAGCGTTACTAAATGCGCTTGAGAATCAGCTCTTGCACATAAGGGTCCCGCACCCGACGCGTTGTTCCATCGTAAATACCTCCCGGCATCTAGATCATCATCATCCCGTCTGCTTCCGCACCTTCACCATCTCCAGGAGACTCTTCATCATCTCGCCCGTTCTCGTCGTGATGATCATCGTCATGTTGCCCACCTTCACCATCTCCGTCGTCTTTTTCATCGCTTATCCAACGAGTGTATCCATCCATGAAACCATGGCGGAGCAGGTGCGCATGCAGATTCCCGGAATCTGGGTCGATCACCCAGTTGAGTTTGCATCTTCTGCACGGACATCTTATCTCCATCTTGTTATTTCGTATCATGTCGGTCGTCGCACATTTCAAAAATCTAGCCACAATGCCTTCGCTCATTATGAGCACCATTTTTGCATGCACGGTGTACACGGTACAATTAGAAGTCTATTAGAACCACATAATCAATGCATGCATGCAATGGTCGATAGAAAATTTCGGCATGACCTAAAATTAGGACCTTTGCAAAATGCCAAAGTCTTGCCAAAATGGAAATGAATCAACATTTTGGCAAAACAAATGGCAACTTGTTCACACACAAACACAAGAGAGAGAGACCGATCCATACACACATGAACATATCATTATCCTCTCCATACACACATGCATGCATATGAGCATCGATACTCTTCATATATATACACACATGACCATCGATCCTCTCCATACACACATCATGATCATCGATCATCTACATACATATGAGCATATCATCCATATACACATGAACACATCCTTACACAACTTACCGAGATGAGAGACCGATCGCGAGAAGATGGAAAGGAGAGGTGCGCGCGGGACCAGAGAAGGAGATGAGAGACCAAAGAGCTTCCTCTATTACGTATGTAACATCCAAGGCAAGTTCCACATGCTAAAAATGGTGAATGAGTGGAGAAATTGAGGTGGGAAGGAGAAGGATACCGACTAGATCTAAGGAGGAATAAGAAGGGGAAAGTGAAGTGTGGGGTGGTGGATGATCACACATGTGCACAAAGTGGATCTGCCAAAAAAATACTGGTCGACACATCCGTGGCGCACATGGCCCTAGTGCGCCACAGGGAAAAATCACAACCGTGGCGCACATGCCACAGTGCGCCACGGATGTTTCTGCCCATTTACAGAACAGAGGGGCCTTCACTTAGGCTAGCGCATGACCTGCATGTGCGCCATGGTTAACCGTAACAACCGTAGCTCACCTCCCCCATGTGCGCTACGGGTATGCGGCATGCGGCCATCTGTGGCACACTATGACCATGTGCGCCACAGTTGTTCTAGTTACTAGTAGGGCACTGCCCACAGGTGTGCCACGCCCGTTTTAGCCGTGGGACACTTCAACCATGTGAGTCACAGATGTGCTGATTACCTATAGCCATTTTCCTAGTAGTGGTTAGTGGCGCACGAATTTATCTAGTTAGTGGCGCACGTTATTAGTGGCGTATAGAAATAGGGTGCGCCACAGATGATTTCGTGGCGCACGTCAGGACGATACGCCACGGATAACATGGTAGTTAGTGGCGCACATCGTGGTGCAACACAAACTTCCTGTAGTTAGTGGCATCTTATTCGTGGCGCACGGGGGTGCGCCACTAACTCCAAAAAGCGTGCGCTGCGGATAGGCTTTTTCCCTCTAGTGTAAGGTTCTTATATAGGGGATGCTCCGCGCTAAACTTTCAATGGATCTCTGAAGAAACATCATATTGTGAGTCTAGAAATAATTTTTTCAGAAAATCATGAGCATCAGATCATGTACATGTAGTTTAAACCAGACCCACTTCTTACCGATTCGGCAGACATTTGTCTTTTTCGCCAGGGTTGGACGAAATTGTTTGATATATCCTCCTCAGGACATTGTACATGTAAGGTTGTCTAGTAGTTTTGAAAAATATGGTTTTAGCATTTTGAATTAACCATTCGGTGGTTGCTTCATAAAACACCCCGTTTTTTGCACTCGAAACATGAAAAATACATTTTTCGTGCGACGAAAAGGAAAACTTTCTCCTACATCATTGTTCGCCATCCCAAGATACACATGAATGCACAATATGAGCATATTATCACAAACTATGCCACGATTATGGCCATAACATTAGTCGTTTGACCCGAAAGCCATGAAACCTCGAACAAGATAGGTCATTTCTATGAAGGTTTTTTCAAGATGTTCGCAATATATAAAGTTTGATATTTTTCCTTGCAAATATGTGACATAATATGACACCACGCGAAGGTTTTACATTGTTTGGGCCGTTTTTGAATTTTTTATGCCCGTTTCAAACTATGGTCAAAACGACGGGCATTAAGGTTCATAGATAGGGGATGCTCCTCGCTAAAATTTCAATGGATCTCTGAATAAATATCATATTGTGAGTCTAAAATGATTTTTTCAAAAAAAAATCATGAGCATCAGATCATATACATGTAGTTCAATTCGGGCCCACTTTCTACCGATTCGGCAGACATTTGTCTTTTTTACCATGGGTGGACGAAATGGTTTGAGATATCCTCCTCGGGACATTGTACATGTAAGGTTGTCTAGTATTTTTGAAAAATATGGTTTTAGCATTTTGAATTAACCATTCGGTGGTTGCTTCACAAAACGTCCCGTTTTTTACACTCGGAAAATAAAAAATACATTTTTCGTGCGACGAAAAGGAGAACTTTCTCCTACAACATTGTTCGTCATCCCAAGATACACATGAATGCACAATATGAGCATATTATCACAAACTATGCCGCGATTATGGCCATAACATTGGTCGTTTGAAAAGCCATGAAACCTTGAACAAGATAGGTCATTTCTATGAAGGTTTTTTCAAGATGTTCGCAATATATATGGTTTGATATTTTCCTTGCAAATATGTCACATAATATGACACCACGCGAAGGTTTTAAATTGTTTAGGCCATTTTTGAATTTTTTATGCCTGTTTCAAACTATGGTCAAAACGACGGGCATTAAGGTTCATAGATAGGGGATGCTCCTCGCTAAATTTTCGATGGATCTCTGAAGAAATATCATATTGTGAGTCTAAAATAATTTTTTCAAAAAATCATGAGCATCAGATCATGTACAAGTAGTTCAAACCAGACGCACTTCCTGCCGATTCGGCAGACATTTGTCTTTTTCGCCAGGGGTGGACGAAATGGTTTGAGATATCCTCCTCGGGACATTGTACATGTAAGGTTGTCTAGTATTTTTGAAAAATATGGTTTTAGCATTTTGAATTAACCATTTGGTGTTTGCTTCAAAAACGCCCCGTTTTTTGCACTCGGAAAGTGAAAAATACATTTTTCATGCGACGAAAAGGAAAACTTTGTCCTACAACATTGTTTGCCATCCCAAGATACACATGAATGCGCAATATGAGCATATTATCATAAACTATGCCGCGATTATGGCCATAACATTGGTCGTTTGACCCAAAAGTCATGAAACCTCGAACAAGATAGGTCATTTCTATAAAGGTTTTTTCAAGATGTTCGCAAATATACCAAGTTTGGTATTTTTTCTTGCAAATATGTCACATAATATGACACCACGTGAAGGTTTTACATTGTTTGGGCCGTTTTTGAATTTTTTATGCCCGTTTCAAACTATGATCAAAACGGCGGACATTAAGGTTCATAGATAGGAGATGATCCTCGCTAAACTTTCAATGGATCTCTGAAGAAACATCATATTATGAGTCTAAAAATGATTTTTTTTAAAAAAATCATGAGCATCTGATCATGTACATGTAGTTCAAATCGGACCCACTTCCTACCGATTCGGCACACATTTGTCTTTTTCGCAGGGGTGGACAAAATGGTTTGAGATATCCTCCTCGGGACATTGTACATGTAAGGTTGTCTAGTATTTTTGAAAAATATGGTTTTAGCATTTTGAATTAACCATTCAGTGTTTGCTTCAAAAACACCCCGTTTTTTGCACTCGGAAAGTGAAAAATACATTTTTTCGTGCGACGAAAAGGAAAACTTTCTCCTACAACATTGTTTGCCATCCCAAGATACAGATGAATGCACAATATGAGCATATTATCATAAACTATGCCGCGATTATGGCCATAACATTGGTCGTTTGACCCAAAAACCATGAAACGTCGAACAAGATAGGTCATTTCTATAAAGGTTTTTTCAAGATGTTCGCAATATACCAAGTTTGGTATTTTTTCTTGCAAATATGTCACATAATATGACGCCACGTGAAGGTTTTACATTATTTGGGCCGTTTTTGAATTTTTTATGCCCGTTTCAAACTATGGTCAAAACGGCGGGCATTAAGGTTCATAGATAGGAGATTATCCTCGCTAAACTTTCAATGAATCTCTGAAGAAACATCATATTGTGAGTCTAAAAATGATTCTTTTAAAAAAAATCATGAGCATCTGATCATGTACATGTAGTTCAAATCGGACTCACTTCCCATCGATTCGGCAGACATTTGTCTTTTTTGCTAGGGACGGACGAAATGGTTTGAGATATCCTCCTTGCGACATTGCCCATGTAAGGTTGTCTATTTTTTTGAAAAATATAGTTTTAGCATTTTGAATTAACCATTTGGTGGTTGCTTCACAAAACGCCCTGTTTTTTACACTCGGAAAATGAAAAATGCATTTTCCGTGCGACGAAAAGGAAAACTTTCTCTAACAATATTGTTCGCCATTCCAAGATGCACATGCATGCGCAATATAGACACATTATCACAAACTATTTCTTCTACAACATTGTTACGCCGGTTTTAAGGAAAATAACTTTTTGTGCAATAAATCCAACCAATCAGAACAATGTTTCAACCTACCCGCGGATCACCCCTAGTAAAGTAGATCTCATCCGTCTATTCAAATCCGACGTCCAATTTCTCCCACCCCAAAATGACCGAGACGCCCCCCTAAATCCCACGCACTATATGAAAATATCCAGGGATAGTATCGTCAATCCATATTTTAACCCTAAGCCTACACCAGTCTCCAGAACTCTCCAACCCTAACGTATCCCTTCTCCCTCTCCCCGCCGCCACCCCTCCCCCCTTCTCCCCCATCTACCGCGGAGCCATCTCCCCCTCGCTCACTCGCTCGCTCCTCCCAGATCCCGCTGCGAGTGCTCGCTTGCAGCAAAAGACGCCGCGCGAGTACGCCGCCTACCTCTATCTTAGATCGCCGTGCCCAATCCGCCGCCTTGCGCACTCACAACACTCACCGCATCCGGTATTCCGCCTGGTCCTCTATGTCGCGCCCGGCAATGGCGGCGGCGCTCCACGGCCCGTGTCACTGCTTCAAGGCGCTGGCGCATACGCAACCGATCCAGAGGAAGGCGATGGTAGATTCCCCGTCACTGATCTTTTCAATCTGTGTTGTAGGTTGCAAGACATAGTCGAAGGTGAGCCCCGTGACGGCGAGTACAAGGCACTCGACGTTCTGCCCCTGACCTCCATCTCGACGTCTAGCTACAGGCGGCCGCAACGATTTCCTGTAATCGGTCGCTCCTGCGTCGCCACCGACACTCAAACTCTGAGAGTCCTCAGACCCCCTTTATCTGCATCTGATTTTGCATAATCGCTTAGGGTCTTTGCATACAAAAACTGAAGAACCAGTACACGTCCTGTGAAATTACATGCTCTCTGTTGCTCCAGTACACGTCTGATAATGCTTGCTTGGAGTTGTTCAGCTTTTGCTTGTAAGTGGAAATAAATAATGCTTGCTTGTGTGTAAATGTTTCTTCTGAATATGTAAGTGGAAAGAAATATTGCTTTCTTATAAATGTTAGGTTCTCAAACTTAGCTGGGATTATAGCATAGTTAGGTATCAGAGTGGAGATGTAATATTGCAGTTCAATAGGCAATTAGCAATGTTACAGCAAAAAATTGTGTTGAGGATACTTTAGGTCGACAACCAAATATATTACGCTAAAGTATGTATATGAACAAAAACTAGGATCTTTAAAGATATCCTTGAATCAGATTAGCAACCTGCTCTGGTAGTCGACCTGCTTGTCAAAACCATTAAAATTCTAGACTAAGGTGAGGCAGCACTGATTTATATCTCATGTGTTTGCACATGGATATTCTTGTGTTGATTGGCTGCTTTTGTCTGCAATTTCTTTTAGTTTTTCATCCATGTGTAATGGAAGCAATTCAAGGCCGAGGGATTGCATGTGCTATTTTTGGTGCTTGACTAGACAGCATGTTAGGTTGAAATAGAGGAAAATTCGACCAAGGACTGTCTCACATTCATTTATAGAATCAATCGATGCTCTTTCGAGCAATTTCAGTACTAGGATTTTCAAAAAAATAATGTTCATGAGTGTCCATGCTTTCACAAAACCTGGCGAACAACATCTCGTCAGTATTCAAGGGCGTGAACCATTTATTCCAACTCTCGTGTCTTTAATGTGATCAGACAGTGTTGGTACTTTTTCAGTTAATCTCATGGATGTTCTCTATTCATAGCACTATTGTACTGCTAGCTTTATGATATATTTTCTGCTTGCTATTTATTAGAGATACCCATGTCAGTTTTACTAGTAGACGCTCCTTACATTGTTCAGATCAGTAGATTGTTGATGCATTAATAGCTGCATGCCAACCAAATGCCTTGCTTCTTCATGAACCTGTTCTTGATGTTGCCAAGATATTGATGTTACCTTTGTGTTCCTATTAATTAACTAGTGGCCCTATACAAGGAATCTCATCTAATGGATGGTGATATCTTTGGTTGGTTGATTCTTTTCTTTTTATTGTTTTGTGGTTTGTAGGCACCAAGATGTTTGAGATGGTGCTGCTGCCGGTGCACAGGGAAGAGGAGGCCAAGATTTTGAACTGTCATGCGAGGATGACTGCTTGCTGATGTCAAGATATTGATGTTGCCTTTGTGCTGCTGGCGGTGCACCAAGATGTTTGAACTGTCATGTTGTGATCAGGAGCAGAAGGGGAGCCACTCTAATATCAGCATGTCTCCCGTAAATTTTAATCTCGTAGGACACATGACATACTTTCTGGGACGGATTGAGTAGGGTATACTCCAGGCTCACATTTCTCAATACTGTAGGGTTATACTTTTGTAGCTGCTTAAACTATGTCCTGAATGTAAGAGATGTTCTAATCTTGGTTGTCATTGTGAAATCGAATGTGATTTGGGATCAATTTATGAATTTTAGAGACGAAGCAAATGCTAATTGAGATCTAAAATGTCCACGGCCCAAAAATGGACAAATATGACCCATGATAGCTGGAGCCATTTTACTAGTGAGACCAGCTTTAAAAAATTAAAAATGGACAAAAATGTTGGGCCAAAAATACCACGGCCAAAAAATATGGGCTGAACTTTTAGGCTTGCCTTACTAAATAACTGCATCGTAAATATTAAATTTAGAAAATAAAAAGGCTAGAATTGTTGGGCTTGGCCCATGTAGAGCACCTCATTGAATTGGGCTGAATTTGATCTACAAGCATTGCCACGTAGGATTAGCTTACGTGGTGTTTGAGATATGTTATACGGGTATCCTCA
This sequence comes from Avena longiglumis, assembly GCA_030063025.1. Lineage (NCBI taxonomy): Eukaryota > Viridiplantae > Streptophyta > Magnoliopsida > Poales > Poaceae > Avena > Avena longiglumis. Next base: position 227,040,777 of record CP125973.1, read on the forward strand.
TAGCATGTCTCCTATCCGGATAACCCTGGTGCCAGTGGCCCACAGTTGGTAGCATGGCCCATGGCCTGCTGAGCGGCCCAGTTAGATGAATCCAGAAGGGAGGCCCATGCGGGATAAAGGAAGGCTACAGTGGAGTCACCAGCGTACCCGGAGCCTTGGAGTATAAGACACGCTAGAATAATAATAGACAGTGTAGGACTCTATAACCTGTCCGGCTAGGACTTTTTCCTGTAACCCTAGGACCTGACGACTATATAAGTCGGGCCTCTGAGAGCCTTTAGGGCATAACTTCAGACAATCGAGGAGCGATTAGCACACACCTCGCACAACGAACCTATCTCTGTGACTCGGCGTATTGCCCTTATAGTGATTTATAACAGGAGTAGGATTCTACCACCGTTGTGGGATCTGAACCTGGGTAAGCTGTGTTACCTCGTACCCGTCAACCGTCCGCCTTCCCCCACGTCTCTAAACACGCACTGTGAGGACCCCTCCATGGCGTACTCGTCGGCAATACCACGATAGTTGGCGCCCACTGTGGGGCAAGAGGCACTTCAGGCTCTTCAGCGGGCGAGGACCAAGATCTTCGTCGAAATCGGCGAAACCGTAGCCATCGGTCGCGTTCTCTTCTCCGGCAACGTTCCGATCGTCCCTCCCGACGAGTTCTGGATCCCGGCGAAGACGAACCCTATGCGGTGTTCGGTCATTCCTATCAGAGACATCCACCTCTTCATCGGCGAAACCGATTCGAGCACTATTTCCCTAGGAGTCGGAGGAGCATCAAGACCCGCACGGACCGCCTAAGGGCAGGATATGTTCGCGGAAGGATCGATGTCGGATCTCTCTTCGGAGTTGGCCGACAAAGATCAGAAAAAATTCAAGGCCCACCCAAACCGCCCTTGTGCATGATATAAAGGTGGAAGATCGCTGCAAGTCCGCCGGCTTCGTCCGTGCGTCTGGACAGCAGAGATCCAAGTTCGTCGGCGTGGTTAGCATCTTCGATCTGGCACGTTGCGTTCAGAGAGAGGGCAAACCCCCCCGCGATTACCTTGCCAGGTGGCTCCGTATACGAGATGATCTGGCCCACTACCCCAATGATGATGCTATGTATCACTTTGTGGAAGGACTGGACCATGGCACGCTTCTCCGGCGGGGCGCCTTACCTTTGAAGGCATGGTGAACACCGTCAACAACTACGTGGAGGCCGAAGCGGCAGCTCAGACAGCGCTTGCGCTCATTGACGGAGCTCCTCCGATCCAACCACCGCCACCACCGCCTCCGGCCGCCATCGCCGCAGCTGCGCCGCCACCTCCAGTCATCGTCGCTGCTTTTGCACCTCCATCCCCCGTCATGGAGGAAATCCTGGCACCCTCCTACTCTGTGATTGACACGCTCTACACCGACTTTAGTGCAGATTTAGAGGAGATAGATTTCAGTCTAGAGGAACTAGACTCTGCCATGCAAGAGATGGAAGAGGAGTATACGAGCGATGAGCAAGCCAACAATGTTGTCGCGTCTCGAGAGGTGTTCGGCGCCATTGGGATGACGATGGATGAAGATCAACCCGGACGAGCTCCGCCTACAGCGCCGGAAAAGGGGAAGGGGCCACTTATTGCTACTGACGATGATCGCGCAAAGGTCATGCCTCCTCCGCCTAAACCAGTGCAACAGCCTCAGGAACCTGGCACCGGCCCGAGCAACAACAACACTGCAAACTTGCCGCCTCCGGCATCTACGTCCACTGCTTCCCAAGTCACTCCAGCTGATAGAGTGATGTACGACAAACTTCTTGTTGAGCCACTGACCGTAGCTCATATCCGGAACATGACCCAGCTTGACGAGAAGCGCCAGCAGCTGCTGGAGGAAGCACAGGCCATCGCGGAATAGGGCGCTAAACTAAATCGAGATCTAGTCAACGCGCAGAAATCCATAGAGAAAGCTAGAGCAATGGAGGCCGAGTACAAAACTCTACTGCAGCAGCAAAGGCCAAGAAAGCTCCGGCTCGCGTCATCAACGATCCTGGTGTACGGCGAAACCTAGGATGGGCTCCCTCGAAGCCGGCACAAGCCAAGCCATACATTGACAGTGAAGGCAGGCAGGTGATTCCCACTCCTCTCCTCAACCTCGCCATCGCCAAGACCCTTCTGGAGTAGGATCGATCGCCTGAGGCGGTGGAACAGGTCTATGACCTAGTGGCCAAGGCGGTGAAACAACAGGAAAAGGATACCTCTCAGAGGCATGAGTCTGACCCAGCATTTTGCCAATCTAGCCAGCACAAACCGCCAAGGTACAGATCTCCTCTTGATGTCGGGTCTCAGACGGGTTCATCAGAACGAAGACGGAGGGATGCGCGCAATAGGAAGGATGCTATCCCCATATCCTCCGACCACGGAGAAAAAACCCAACCTCGTCGCCCAACGCCACCGCCCCGCTCCCCCGACATCGTGAAGACCCCAAGGCTCACCGACGTACGGATATGCCCCCGCCAAGGCAGGGCGGCATCGTCATCCGCGACAACACGGAGCAGACCTGTCATGACGGAGAGCGCAACCAGGGACACAAGAGCAGGTCACACCATGACCCTCCGCGTCCGACAAGCAATCGCGACAGGCGTGAGGCGTCGCAGGAGGGTAATAGCAAGAAGGCTAACCCACCGCCACCTCCGCCTCTATCGCCACCCAGCAGTCACCATGGCAGAGGAGGCCCGCGTCGTTCACGCAGCCCATCCCCTGTTAACAAGAAGAAAAGAAACCCGGAGCCATACGATGCACGTTCACGGATCGATAAGATCCACGAGGCCCGGGAAGGACCATACCTGGGACCACGTTGCTTTGGACCTGCGATACGGTCCGCAACTTACCCCAAAGGTTTCCGGATCGACAAGACCATCAAGCCCTATGACGGCACAGCTAAGCCAGCTACATGGTTGCAGGACTACGACAACGCGGTAGAGATTGCCGGGGGTAACCCCAATTTTGTCGTCAAGTACCTCCCATTGATGTTGGCGGGCGCAACCCGTCAATGGATTGATGACTTGCCGGAGAAATCCATCTGCAATTGGTTGGACATGCAAGAAGCGTTCACCAATAACTTCGAGGGTACGTACAAATGTCCCTGCACTGTTGGCGATCTACAACGGTGCGTGCAAGAGAAAGATGAGACATCTCGTGCCTACCTCTCCCGTTGGCTGGATATGAAAAATTCCTCCGCAGGAGTGCACGCTTAGACCGCCACGGACGCCTTCATCGATGGGTTGGAAAGGGGCGCATTGCTCCGACATAAGCTGAAGCGCTTGCAGGACAATCACCAACTTGACTTGAACCAAATGATTCAGTTGGCTAGTGAGTTTGCAGCCACCGATGATGATGCTCGCGGCTCTCTGCCGGCAATGGCCGTTCCAACTCAAGCTCGGAGGAACAACAATACAAAGCGGAAAACCGCTCCAGAAGAAAAGCAAACTCCTGATATGGTCGCCATGACCTTTGCAGGACGAGGTGATGGCGGACAACGTGGCCGAGGACGGGGAGCTGGTCGTGCGCAGCAAGGAGGAAGTGAAACCACCTCGGCAGTGCTCCGCGTTCCCCAAACCTACGAGGAGTACCGCGATATGTTGTGACTCGTACACCTCGATGTCAACGGCAAAGCCACTTACACCAATCAACACTGCAAGTTTGTCAACGACCTCAAGGAGGACCCGGAGTCCGGCTACAAGAAAAGTCGGAAGAACAGACCGCGAGGCAAGGGCAAGGGGAAGAAGAAGGAGGAGAAGTCCAAGGATTCAAGTGACATGGATGAAGATGTTGACCCTAAGCATGTCGTCAAGGGCGACGACAAAGGCAAGAACCCCTTTGTGGCATCCCGCTAAAACCACAACTAGAAAATCGCGTTGAATTTTGTGCATTGCATCATCATGACATCATCATACACCTATCTGTTTAAAACTATTTTGCTAAAAGACCTACTTTGTTTTCTATATTAATATCCTTCCCCTTTGTTCAAACCCAAACCGTCGGTCCAGCCGGATCTTTTATTCATCTAAAACTATTTACAAATTTATTTTAAATAAAAGGAAAACCCTAGTCTAAATATCTAATCCTAAAACCTAGGCCATTTTCTACCTAAACCTAGTCTACCCACCAACCATAGCTTGCCACATCATATTTTCCTCCACCTCACCCTCGGCCCAGCCACCTCACCAATCCACACCCCATCCCCTCTCTCTCTACCTCACACATCCCCCCACCTACCCCCCTCTCTCTCTCCCCGACACCCCGGCCCCACCTCCTGCACCGGTCCCACCCCGCAGACCACTCCCTCACCCACCACACACGCCGACCCAACACACCCAGCACACCACGCACGCACACCACGCGGCCACCCCCTGGACCGACCCCACCCCGGCCCCACTGCTCTCTCTCTCCCCCGCTCCCCTCCCATCTCGCCCGCGGACCCCTCCCCGCTCGCCCGTTTCTCTCTGCTACTGCCTGCACCACGGCCATGAGCTTCGCTCCCTCTCGGCCACCGCCTCTGCTCCTCCTCCACCGCTGCCCTCCGGCCGCCCCCGTCCCTCCTCGACCCCCACCTCCCCTCGCCGCCCTCTCCCATGGACCCTCCTCGGCGCCCGCTCTCCTTCCCCTCCGGCCAGGCGAGCTCGCCCCGACCGCGTGTCCCGCCGCCGGCACGCCCTCCCCGTCTCTCCTTCCTCGCCCAGAGCTCCTCCGGCCGCCGCTCCTTCCTCCTCTCCGCTCCTCGCATCGCCGCCCGGCCACGGCCTCGTCTGCGCCGTCTCCGGCCACCGCGGGACACCGCCGAGCCGCCTCACCTCTCCACCGAGCTCCTCCCCGACGCTCATCTCCCCCGGACCGCGGCTCTTCTCCCCGCCGGCCGCCTGCGAGCCTCCCCGCCGGCCTCCTCTCCTCGCCGCCGCCTCACGACCTCGCCGCCTCCGTCACCAACCACACCGCTCGCCTCGAGCCTTCTGCGCCCGGCCAGCGCTCTCCCGACCCAGCTTCGGCGTCGACGTCGACCTCGCCGGCTCGCGTCGCCGGCCAGCCCTCCTCCGTTCGCCCTGCCGCCCATCGCCGTCACATGCGCGTATATGCTCGCCTTCCCCGCGCTCGGCTCTGCCCTGCCGCTTTGGCCCTGGACCCTCTTGCTACCAGAGCAAGTCCCGGTGGACCCAGCTCCTTGGGGCTCTTTGTCTGCTGCTTGTGCTTGGACACCAGCAAGCGTTGAAGAATAGTGCTGGCCGGCTTCAGGACAGATGGTCGTTTCTAGGGCGTTTGATCCGTTCCAGTGGCGATGGCGAGTGCCGTTTTGGTGACGCTAGTGAGGTGGTGATGTTTAAACTCGGCAAGTAGCACTGGGGCTGCGAAGTCGATGAGATGGTGTTGATGTGTTGCCGCAATTGAGATTTTTTCGGCGAACGAGAACAAGACGTTGCATAAGAGCAACAATGATGTCGACAAGATCTTCCGAAGGCTCCGACAATTAAAACAAGATCTTCATCGAAAGTGGAGCCGCAAACCCCAAGATCATCGAGAGGGGACCGATGACCTCGGACCAAGAACGTCGTCATGGAACGCCAAGTGCTTCTTCCCGGACCCGAAGACCATCGGCCAAGTTCACCACCGACAAGAGACGGACGACAAGTTCTACTTCACGGGCACCGAACGCCAAGACCGACCCGATTCACGGACCCGACAAGATCTTCTCGACGGCAAGATCGACCGCTTGGGACCAAGATCTCCGGCACATCACGACAAGTTCTCCATCTTGTATCCGATCTCGTCGAGCCGTTCTCCCGACAAACCCTGAGACCGACCCCGAACCCCTCGGAGCCCAAGTTCGCCGAACCCTATGTGTGAACCTTTTCCCGAGCCCTATTTTATAAATGCTATATATAAAACTTGTTGCATTAAATCATTCATCTCGCATGCATATTTGTGTGTGGTTTGGGGGCATTATGCCGATTCACCTTATAATTAAATATGGGGCCCATATGCGGGCAAATCTAGTCTTAAGTTTACTGTTATAATTTGACTGGTATCCGATCTGACTAGTAATCAGCTTCACTACAACGGAATGGCTAAATAAAAGTACCAACAACTGCTGGGTTTTGGGGTTATCTCATGCTATTTGTATCTGACTAGTAAGTGTCGCAACTACAACGGAATGGTTAACTAAAAGTGCCCACTTCTTATTATATCAGGATGATTATCTATACTTGACTAGTAATTGCTGCAACGATAACTGAATGAGTAAAACTGCCAACTGTGTGAGTTCCTCGGTTGACTTCCTCGTTTGGTCTCGAGGGGGAAACACCAGGATGGGTTTGTTTGATGGTAGTATCAGGATGGTTCCGAATAGGTCTATCTTACCCCTCTCTGATAGCCGCCAGATGTATCGAGTCTCTATAGGGTGTTTAGTGCATGCTGCGCTGCCGCTTCAGTCCACCATACCTATGTAGGCGAGGACCGCCGAATTCTAGCCTCGCCGTGTACTGGCCTCAGTACTGACCGCTCTCTCTTTTTCCTTTGCCCTTTGTCGGCACCCCTTTTGTTTAAGAAGGTTTTGAGGTCGACGTCGTTAGCAGGGTTACCCTTCCGGCTTGGCCTGGGCAGGATTATGGACGCCATTGGTTATTCTTCAGGGCTCTTAGCCCCATTTGCATATTGTCCGTAGTTGGACGCTCTATCGTTTTCAAGGTGATTTGGATCTTTGTTCTGTATATCTGTATTCTTGACTCATGGAGTCGTGTTGTATATATATCTGTTCTGTGGGTCCCATCGAGGACTGTTGTGTAATGGTATTACTTCGTTTTCCACCCGCACGCAAGTGCCTGGTGGGCACCTTTGAATCGTTTCTATGCGGGTTTGGTGGGAATCGCTGAAACTTGCATAGGGCCGATTCTGAGGGTGTTACACCCTTCATGAAGAAGGCGCCAGTTTACCACACTTTCCTTGGCACCCCCTCCGCCGGACAACAAAAGACCTCTATGAGGATCCTGATGGCTACTCTACCCCCAGTTACCCAGTACCTACGCTGGTCGGAGGTTCCAATTACTTGGGACAGTAAGGATCACCCAGACCTCATCCCTACGGAGAACCAATACGCCATGGTCATCAACCCCCTGATTGACGGCAATGAGTTCACTAAGTGTATGGTGGATAGTGGAAGCAGCATCTACATCATGTACCTGGATACACTGCAGAAGATGAACTTGACGGAGGCAAACCTAAGGCGGACCAACACCATCTTCCACGGCGTAGTTCCTGGTCGGGAGGCTCGGTCCCTTGGGTGCATCACACTTCAGGTAGCTTTTGGCGATGTTAATAATTACCGCCAAGAGCGCATGACCTTTGAGGTGGTCCCCTTCAAGAGCGTGTACCACGTCATATTCGGCCCCGACATATTCCAAACCTTCATGGCCAAGCCATGCTTCGTCTACAACAAACTCAAGATACCCGGACCAAATGGTGTCATCACCGTATTCGGAAGCTTTACCAAAGCAAGGGACTACGAGATTAATGAAGCAGCCTTCGCGGAAGCAGTCCTCTACAACGAAGAATTCAAGGAAATCCAGAGCAAGGTCGATGACACAAAGATGCCCGCGTTGAAGAAACAAATCTCTGACTCCACTCCAGCATTCAAGGCCGCCATCGAGACCAAGCCGGTGGAACTTGTGGTAGGCGATGCCTCCAAGACCACCGCCATTGGGACGAACCTGGATCCCAAATAGGAAAGCGCGCTCGTCGAGTTCCTCCGTGAGAATAGGGACATCTTTGCCTGGCAACCTGCCGACATGAAAGGTGTACCTAGGGAACTTTCCGAGCACAACTTAAACATTGACCCAAAATACAAACCAGTGAAGCAACCTTTATGACGCTTTGGAGATGAGAAGAGACGCGCCATTGGCAAAGAGATAGCTAGGTTACTTAAGGCTAGTTTTATCCAGAAGTCCTTCAGACCCAATGGGTGGCCAATCCTGTACCTGCCCCCAAAAAGGGAACCAAAGAATTAAGAATGTGCGTTGATTACACCGGCTTGAACAAAGCGTGTCCCAAAGATCCGTTTGCTTTGCCTCGCATTGACCAAGTCATTGACTTGACGGCTGGCTCGGAGCTTTTGTGTTTTATCGATGCATACTCAGGATACCACCAGATCAAAATGAGGAAGTCGGACCAATTGGACACTTCATTCACTACTCCCTACGACATGTTTTGCTATGTTACGATGCCCTTTGGGCTGAAAAATGCAGGTGCTACGTACCAGCGGACAATGCAACGTTGCCTACACGATCAAATTGGTCGGAACGTCCACGCCTATGTGGACGATATAGCGGTGATGTCTAAAAAGTCAAATGACTTAATCTCCGACTTAAAAGAAACCTTTGATAATCTCCGGAAATACAACATGATGCTTAACCCTAAGAAGTGTGTCTTCGGGGTTCCAGCCGGCAAATTATTGGGATTCATCGTTTCCCAGCATGGAATCGAGGTCAACCCGGAGAAAATCAAGGCCATCTTAAATATAAACCGTCCAACATGCCTAAAGGACATTCAACGACTAACAGGTTGTGTTGCATCAGTTAGTCGGTTCATCAGCCGACTTGGAGAGAAGGCTCTGCCGCTGTACAAGTTGCTGAAGCAGGTAGACAAATTCATATGGACGGACGAAGAAGATGCAACATTGAAGCAGCTCAAGGAGATTCTTTCCTCAGCGCCCATCCTTGCAGCACCTGAGCCTGGAGAGCCCATGTTACTTTACATGGCGGCAACCAACCGGGTAATCAACGTCGTCGTCGTGGTAGAGCGGAAGGAACCAGGATATGAGCACGGAGTTCAACGACCAGTTTACTATGTAAGAGAGGTCTTGACGGAGTCCAAACAGCGTTACCCGCACTACCAAAAGATAGCTTATGGAGTATTCCTTGCTTCTCGGAAGCTGAGGCATTACTTTCAGGAGGACCCAATCACAGTGGTGAGCAAGACCCCACTGTCCGACATTATCAACAATAGCGACGCCATGGGAAGGGTCACGAAGTGGGGCATTGAACTTGCCACCTTCGAGATCACCTACAAGAGACGCGACGCTATCAAGTCACAAGCCTTGGCAGATTTTATCGCAGATTGGACAGAGATGCCGGATGCTACTCCATTGCCGGAACCAGAGTATTGGGTGATGCACTTTGACGGATCAAAGCTGCTCAACGGCTTGGGGGCTGGTGTATTGCTACAGTCACCAACAGGCGACAAGCTACACTATGTTATGCAGATCCACTTCGAGGCTACGAACAACATGGCGGAGTATGAAGCACTCATTCACGGATTACGCGTAGCCAAGGATATTGGCATCAAGCGCATAGTTTGCTGTGGAGATTCCGACTTGGTTGCCCAGCAGGTGGCTGGCACCTGGAATGCGCGGAACCCTATGATGGTGGCATATCAAGATGAAGTGGATGAGATAGCCAAGAGCATCTTGGGATACGAAGTTCAGTATGTGCCTAGGGAACAAAATGATGCGGCCGATCTGCTATCGAAGCTTGGATCGGGGCGCAAACGAATTCCGCCAGGAGTTTTCCGAGAGCATCTACGGACACCATCTGTGAAGGGATTCGACATCGACAACCCGGATAGAGTTGACTCTTTTGTCCACATGGTGGCAAAGGTCCCTCCAGCTTGGACAAAACCGTTCATGGAATATCTCGAACACGGAATCTTGCCCGACGACGAGGTCGAAAGATGGCAAATAGTACGTCGAGCAAAGGGCTATACCATAATCAATGGATAGCTCTACAAAAGGATCACTACTGGTGTATACCTTAAGTGTGTTTCCTAGCTAGAAGGTATTGAAATCCTACGCGAAATCCATCTCGGAGATTGCGGGCATCACTCTGCTCCTCGATCGTTGGTCGCAAAATCCTTCTAGCAAGGATTCTACTGGCTGACCGCGAAGGAGAACACCGACAAGCTGGTGGAGACATGCATGGGATGCCAGTATTATGCCCGACAACCACATGTTGCTGCTAAAGAATTGCAAACAATACCAATAACTTGGCCGTTTGTAGTCTGGGGGCTAGACATGATGGGACCGTTGCAAACGGCACCATGTGGGTTTACGCATCTGCTAGTAGCAGTTGATAAATTCACTAAATGGATAGAAGCTAAACCCATTAGAAAGCTTGATGGGGCAACTGCAGAAACTCGTCGCAACAGCAGCAACTCGTCGCTCAGAGAAGTGGAGGCTTATTGTTGGGAGAAGGGCATTCGACTTGACCTTGCATCTGTGGCGCATCCACAATCCAATGGTCAGGTTGAGCGAGCCAATGGATTAATTCTGCAGGGAATCAAGCCACGTCTTGAGGCACCGCTACATAGAGCATCTGGAGCCTAGGCGGAAGAATTTCCATCTGTGATGTGGAGTTTACGAACTACACCCAACAGATCCACCGGCTACACCCCTTACTTCATGGTATATGGAGCAGAAGCCATCCTACCTTCCGACATACTTCACGATGCACCAAGGGTTGCCGCCTATGACGAAGATGACGCCGAAGAATCCAGATGACTAGATGTGGACCTTCTCGAGGAGGAGCGCGTTTTGGCATGCCAAAGATCCGCCATCTACCAGCACAAGATACACATATATCATAGTCGTCGCATTCGGCATCGCTCGTTTAAAGAGGGGGATTTAGTGCTCCGACTTAAGCAGAAGAAGTCACACAAACTATCCCCGCCATGGGAAGGACCGTTCATCATAATCAAGGCGCTACTCAATGGGTCTTACTATCTTGTTGACAATCGTGAACTAAAGGATAGACCCAATAACTATCATAAGCGTAAGCGACGTGACCCGGATAATGACTACCCGGAGCTTGATCGGCCATGGAACATAGCACAGCTACGTCCTTTCTACACTTAGCATTTTTTATCTATTGTGTACCTCTTATATGATCAATGAAATAAAGCTCTCTGATTCATTCATATTTCTGAGTCTTTTACCTACTTTAGTGTTCATTTTTGGATCATATAAAACCTTTATGCACAAGTTTTGCGATTGCACTTGTGAAAATTCCGCCTACGGGCGTTAGCTTAAGTTTTCTGGTCTACACATTCTTTGTTGTTTTTATGTGGATTCTGGAGTAGTGACTTTCGGCACTTATTGTCGGCGATTTTGTTCTTAGGTTATTGACGGTGCCATTGGGCATCATCACCTGAACGCATGGTTCCGACAACGAGTCTTCCGACTCACGAAAAGTCAAGCATAAGAACCAAAGTAATGGACTATGACACCAGAGTTGCCGAGTTGGTGGACGTCGAGTTTTTAACTTAGCAATAATTAGTTATTAACTTAGCAATGATGTATGTCAGAACTATAAGCATCTAGTCGGAACTAATTCAGTTTTCAATTAGAAGCTTGGGGGCTACAGTATAAAGTTTTAACTCAGAAGTATGCTTAGTTTCTCTTTAAAAGCATCTAGTCGGAACTAATTCGGTTGCAACTAGAAGCTTCAATTTATGACAGCTAGGGTGGATAAGCTAGCATAAGAACCAAAGTCAAGCATAAGAACCAAAGTAATGGAATAGCTAGCACTTGCTTAAAAATATATACATGCTGGAAACTCTTGAGCAGCAGGAAATAACAACCATTGTTTTCCGCCTTAAGTTACATAAACAAGTTTTTTCCACATATGCACCAAAGGTGAAAAAAACATTACAAAGTTGTTCTTCACTCCTTTGGCGCATGTGACTTGGAGTCAGCATCATCACCAGCCGGAGAACCACCCTCGAAGTCGGCGTTGTGGTGGGACTCAGAGGAACCTTGGTTGCCACTGTCGATGGTGTTCATGGGCACGAAGACGTCGACGTCCACCAACTCGGCAACTCTGGTGTCATAGCCCGCGAGAGTTTTCGTGAGTCGGAACTAATTATTGCTAAGTTATAGTTCCGACTTGCTTAAAATATATATGATGGAAATAATTCTTAAGTAGCAGGACATACATCATTGTTTTCCTCCTTAACTTAGCAATGTTCTTAGTCTTTGGTGTACAATGAGAGTTTTTAACTTAGCAATGTGCTTAATCTTTCTATAAGCATCTATTCAGAACTAATTCAGTTTTCGATTAGAAGCTTGGGAGCTACAGTATAAAGTTTTAACTCGGAAGTATGCTTAGTTTCTCTTTAAAAGCATCTGGTCGGAACTAATTCGGTTGCAACTAGAAGCTTGGGGGCTCCAGTATCAAAATTTATAAACAATGCGTATGCTATTCTTAAAGCATCTAGTCGAAATAATTCATTCAAACTACATGCTTGGGGGCTATAGTGAGAAGTTTTATACCTTAGTCACTCTTAGAGCATTCAGACGCAAAGACCTATGGTTTTCCTTCTAAATCCTCGGGGGATACAGTGGGATACTCATATGAAATGCAAAAGGCAAATTAAACTTACAAGTGCAATGATATTGAGGTTGGTAGCACTCTCGGCCAGCAGCTTGCCAAAGGATACGCTATTTCCTTGCTAGATCTCTACTTGTCGGAGGAGCTCCTCGAGACCGCACGTCAGAGAAGTCAGCGCCGCACCAGGAACCAAAGCAGTGCTACCCGGCGTAAGTGCCGGATAGACTATCTTCGGGAAATCTATAGGTTTCTAGGGGGCGAGGGCGTCGCCTTCGACAAAAGTACCAGCTTCCACCACCGCCTAACCGCTACTGATGGCATCCTTAGCCAGAGCTTCAGCCATTTGGTGTGCGACACTCTCCTGCGTCGTCTGCCCGCCGACAACAGCAAGCTCGATAGAGGCGCCTGAGTCCATTTCCATGGCGGAAGGGCTAGCTGCTTCCTTGGTTTGAGAGCTTGACGGGGCAGACGAGGGCTTGGCAGTGGGAGTGACAGGGGTGATGGCGGGAGATGCATCGCGATGTAGCATGTCCTTGATGGTTCTAGAAGCCCCCGATGTTTTTGAGGTCTTCTTCAAGCTGGTCGTGGCTTTCTTTCTGAAACGTGCAAAATGCATAAGTACAGGAATAAGACAGACAAATGGACAATGTCAGAGAGAAAGAAGCTTACACAAGTGGGGGTGCTTTGGCAAAGGGGATCCCAGTAACATTTCTTTTCTCCGCCTCCAGGGCGGCGGTAGTCTTCTTGGAGGCTCCACCCTCCGTCTTCTTATTCTTGCCTCCGTCGCCAGCGTCAGAGGTGGAGCTCTTCCGCTTTCGCGACAACGAAACATCTTCGTCGGACACGACCGTGACTTCCTTCATCTTTGGATCATAGATTTGGACAACCATGCTATCCTCCTCTAGATCGCTAAGATGTTAAGTGAGAGGTCACCGTGTTAGATGAGATGAAAAAGGTTAAGACGGAAGAACTGGAGTATATGTCATAGACGGAAATAAACAGTTACCTTTGGGCACTTGCTCTCTACGAACATGTCGTAGGTGATGGCGAAGCCACGCTTCTTGTACTTCACCTTGACGATGTCCTTGAGGCGAAGCTTGACGGAGTTGCTCGAGAAGTTGTCCATGGAGATGCGGAGGCTATCCCTTCTGTCGTTGGTATACTCGTGAATCAGCTTTGAGCGGTGCTGCAAAGGCTAGATTCGCCTGATGAACCAGCACATGGCTATGTCCAAGCCAGTTAAACCCGTCTCTACGAACCACTCTATCCGCCTTATAGCACGGGAAGCATCGATGTCAGAGGGAAGGGAGGCCTGGGATCTCCATGTCGAAGTTTCGGCGGCGGATCCGTCAACGAAGTCCGGGTACGTTACTTCTCGGCCGGCCAGAGGGATATCTGGGCCGTAGAAGTAAGTACGCTGCCAGTTCTTGCAGGACTCGTGGCCGACGATGTCGGGGAAACGCCGGCCAGGTCGGATCTTGAAGCTAATGGTGCCACAATTTCTAAGTTCATCCTTGCTGGCCCCGGCTTCGCGCTTGACGGTGAAGAAATAGATGAAGAGGTCTAGCCTAGGCTTAATCCCTAAGTAACCCTCGCAAAGCGCTGCGTAGTTGCTAAGCGCTAGGATACTATTGGGAGAGAGGTTTTGTGGCTGGACTCAGTAGTTGTTCAAGATGGCAAGGAAGAAGTTAGAGATGGGCAGGGAGACGCCGTGTACCATCTGTGCCTTGAGGTACACCTTTACTCCGGCTTGGGGAGAAGGTGTGACCTCGCCGGCTGGCGCCTCCCGCCAGGCGAGCCCCTCCGTCGTGGGGAGGAATCCCTCGACGATCAACTCCTTGATGCCGCGGTCCGTGATGTCCGAACCGCGCCAGTCGCCTTTGTGGGAGTCGTTTTCCTCCTCCAGCAGCTCCAGCGCCGCTGGATTATGGTCGCCGCCGGTGGCCTCGACCACCGCGGAGATGGGGATGACCAGGCCCTCTGGGGGAACAACGACGGAGCTCGTCGACTTCGCCGCGGCTTCGCCCGATGCCGCCATCGAAGGAGAAGAGCTGCTGCTGGCCATTGCGAGTTTGTGGAAGTGACTGGTGAGATTGGGAGTTAGGGTTTTTCGTGCGAGGCGCGGAGAGCTCGAGGAGACGCTTGCCTGAGGAAGAAGAAGATGCAGGGGAGAATGAGGTGAAAAAGTAAATTTCCATCGCAGTTACTATTTATGATACCCAGCATCGAGATTCGTGCAGCTTGATCGGACGGTTGCCGCGTAGACGACGTGTGCGCGTACATGCGCGGAAATTTCGCCACGTCCCAACCGTTGCCGCCAACGGTTTGTATCGCTCACGCGGGAAAAGTGGACATGATTGCGTTCTCTGCATGTGTGAGTTATGAGGCGTCGCTGACCTATGTCTACGTCACCCTAGCTGTCATAGGTAGATGAACCATCACATCGGAAGATTCCGGCATGGACGGATCTAGTCCGGCTACGAAAGAGTACGATGGAAGATTCAGCATTTCACCGACTTATAAATTGAAGACGGAGAAAACCTTGCAGGGCTCTTTGGGAGGACTACAAGATATTGCTTGACGATTTGCCGACATCCATCTAGACGGAGCATTCAACGTGAAGAGGCAAGACAGCGCAAGATCGCGGAGTTCTCCGGGGGCTACTGTTGGGGATATGCTATATGGGTATCCTCATAGCATGTCTCCTATCCGGATAACCCGGGTGGCCCACAGTTGGTAGCACGGCCCATGGCCTGCTGGGCGGCCCAGTTAGATGGATCCAGAAGGGAGACCCATGCTGGATAAAGGAAGGCTACGGTGGAGTTACCAGCGTACCCGGAGCCTTGGAGTACTAGACACGCTATACTAATAATAGACAGTGTAGGACTCTGTAACCTGTCCGGTTAGGACTTTTTCCTGTAACCCTAGGACCTAGCGACTATATAAGTCGGGCCTATGGGAGCCTTTAGGGCATAACTTCAGACAATCGAGTAGCGATTAGCACACACCTCGCACAGCAAACCTATCTCTGTAACTCGGCGTATTGCCCTTATAGTGATTTATAGCAGGAGTAGGATTCCGCCACCGCTGTGGGATCTGAACCTGGGTAAGCTGTGTTACCTCATACCCGTCAACCGTCCGCCTTCCCCCACGTCTCTAAACACGCACTTTGACCTCCATGGCGTACTCGTCGGCAATACCACGACACGTGAACAGGCTAGATAGCCAGTGACCAAATCATATATAATGGTCATAGTAGTTTATGACCAATGCACAGAAAAGGTCTTTATTTTCCGTCAGTGACTCTCAGCTTTTGATCATCTGTTTTTGGTCACAAGAAGGTCATAAATAGAGAACAATGACCATCTAGTGATCAATATGGACGGTCAAAAATTACCACATTGTGGATTACATGTGTAGCGTTAGCCAGGGAAACTTTTAAACGGATCATGTTAGGTTTTGAGCTTTGAGGAATTTGAAGAATACATGGACTAAACTCTGAATTTCCCCTTTGGTTTGCAAAACAGGAAAAAGGTGGCCTAATTGGCGAGGCATAAGGAGTTGAACGAGGGACCTCAATGTCCACGGATCAAGATACAAGCCACTAGACCGGACCAAGCTGTTCATGTTTGACAAAGGTGTGTGCTATTCTTAAGCAGGTCGAGGAAGAACTGACTCTGACGAAAAACAGAATAGCAGAAGATACAGCACATGTATGTTAGTTCAGACTCGACGTGAACCTGTGGAGATGTTGTGCTTGTGGATCCATCCAGCGTTCTGGAACAGAAATTATTGGTGCCCTAGTGTGGCCACGAGGTATAGGTGAAGCGGGAGGGCATCCTGGTACAGGGAACGAACAGTCGCAACCAAGAGGCAGGACGCAACAAGCGTCATGAACTCACGGCACTGCCTGACCATGGTAGAGGGGTTAGGACGCAAACAGGAACACAGTTGGAGTGACAGAAAACTACGAACAATATGGGGAATGGGTAGATGAGCTCACCAGGAAGTTGAATACGTCAACGATGAAGTCGTAGGAGGACGATTTCAGTCACAATTGAATACGAACACTGATGGCCGAAGCATTTATTGGGACGAATTCATCATGAGCGAACGCTCCCAATTCTAGTTCTTCGGTAGGGACAACAAGAAGGACGAGGTGAAGACCTAGCCGTGCTCATCTTGGATAGAGGAAAGACCATGGAGGTGGGAAGACGGTGAGGTTCAAAGACGGTGTCTCTCTGTTGAATTTGGAGCAGAAGAAGAGAAATAGGGCATTGGCGGCGCAAGTTGGGGAAGGGGCTAGGGTTGCTTGGGGGTCAATCTGGGGGTTAGAGAGGGGAAAGCGACTAAGCGAGTATGAGGTGGAGGTTGATCAGGGCAGGTTGGAAAGGGAGCACAAAGAGCTCGTGCTCTATGTCTCTGGATGAAGAGAGACAGGAAAATGGGGAGCTCTACTTGGGCCATGTATGGTGAGTTGGGCTACAGGCTTGCTTCTCTTTCTGCCGCTTTATTTTTATATCCTCTTCTGTCATTGTTATTTCAATTATTTTGTTTTATGTTTATTTAGCGAATTTCAAGCAAGCATCTAATTCAAATTATTTTGAGTCTTTGTAGGGTTAGTTGAACAAAGGACTTCAGGATAATAAAAGAGACTAGAGGGAATTAGCATATGAGAAAGAGTGGATGCCCACATATATAATATGTGTATGTGTCAATTTGGGTATTTTACTAGATTAGAGGATTTAGAGTTTTATAAAAAGAACAAAAGCATTTGATAAAATATGGAGCCCTAGCAATGGGTCCCCACATTGTAGAAAATAAAAATAGAGAGAGGTGAAAAGAGGGAGAGAGGTATTGGTGATAGCAACAACACAAGCGGAACAAACAAATGCAAGCTTTGATATGATGCTCAAATGCAATGCAACATGATGACATGAGCATGCTATTATGATGATGCAAAAAGTAAAATAATAAGCAAATTCTAATTGGGGAATTTCTAGGGTGCTACAGAGATGATCGTGGATTTAATTACAGCTTTTTAATTAAATGATGGTGGTAGATATAATTAATGAAGAGGCACAGAGGGATAATATTTGAGATGTGATTATTATCCCGCCCCTGTGTCCACCTAGGACCCGAGTTATTGACACTTGTTGTGAGACTGAGGGATCTAACCACATGTGGGGGTGTATGGGCACCCCTATCGGCTTAGTACCTGATTTCAAAATACTGTACTAGGGGCCACAAACTAGTTTGAAGTTTTCATGCCATGTTTATTATATGTTTCTTGATGAGCATTTACTACTGTACTGTTTAGGATATGAGTCGTTATGTTGAGGATTATACCTATGGCCTATGATCTCTTGGCCGATCTCGCAACCTCTGGTCCGTCTTCAGAGCCGGCCGACTTTGTTACGGGTAGCTTAGTGCAGTGGCCCCCATTTCTTGCTTTGGGTCTAGGAAAGCGTCATGTCCGAGGCCCCGCCGACATACCGATGGGTGTATGTTAATTGATCTGGAAAAAAGGGTTGAAATGCATGTGGAAACTTTGGTGCACCCCTGCAGGGTTAAATCTCTTCGAAAAGACATGTCTGCGATTACGGACGACTTGAAGCACAGTTTCTCGATCATAGACAACTATAAATAAAGTTTACTGTTACAAATTTTACTTGTATCTAATATGACTAGTAAGTTGGATAATGACCATGGAAAGAATGAATAAGATTGCCAACCGTGTGAGTTTCCTCGTCAGGACTTCCTCATTTGGTCTCGAGAGGGAAATAGCAGGATGGGTATGTTTGGTGGTAGTAACAAGTTGGTTCCGAATAGGGCTTTCTTATCTCTCTTTGATAGCTGATAGTTGTACTGAATATCTATAGGTTGTTTAGCGCATGCTTCTCCATTGCTTCAGTCCACCATATGTATGTAGTCGAGAGCCGCCGAATTCTAAGTCTCGCCGTGTACTGGCCTCAGTACTGACCACTCTATTTTTCCTTTGCCCTTTTTCAGCACCCATTTTTATTTAAGCAGGTTTGAGATCGACGTTGTTAGTCAGGTTACCCTTTTGTCTTGGCCTGGGCAGGGTTATGGACGCCATTGATTATTCTTCAGGTCTCTTAGCCCAATTTGCATCTTATCCGTACTCAGATGTGTATCGTTTTCAAGGTGATTTGGATATTTGTACTATATATTTGTATTCTTGTCTCAATGAGTCGTTGTTGTATATATATATTCTTTGGGTTCCATCATGGACTATTGTGTAATGGTATTACTTCGTTTTACACGCGCATGCAAGTGCCTAGTGGGCACATTTGAATCATTTCTATGCGGGTTTGGCGGAAATCGCTAAAACTTGCATAGGGCCGATACGAGGGTTTTACACGAGACCACGGGGTTGTTGACACTTGTGGCACCTAGATTGTCGTGGAAGCACCTGAGATGACTTGGGAGGAGCTTTGCGACCTTCAGTTTATCTATGAGTATGACTACATCATCCATGTTCCTCACGGTTGAAAGTGCAACGAACGTTGCCTAGAGGGGGTTGAATAGGATTTTATTATTGTTTAGGCTCTAATAAAATGCGGAATAAAACTGACATTTAATTTATTGAGCACAAAACCTAACCACTAGGTTCAACTAAGTGCACCAACAACCTATTCTAAGCGAGACAAGAAACAAGGTGATAGCAAGATGAAATACTTCAAGCACGATGGATATCACAATATAAATTGCGTAAGTAAAGTGATCGGTTGAGAGATAACCGATGGACATGGAGACAAAAATTTTTATCCCGAAGTTCACTTCCAACGAAGCTACGTCTCTGTTGGAGAGGTGCGATGGCGCAATGCTCTCCGAAGGCCACAAGTGCCTCACCTTGAGTTGTGGTGACTCGATGCTCACCCTACGCCACACAAGGCCTCACCCCAAGATGCGAAGGCACACAACTCACCAATGCCACAACAGGCTCACTATTCTCCCCTCCTGTGAGATCACCACAAAGGCTTACTCACGATGCACTAAGCGACACTTGAGGGCAGTCACCAAACCTGTACAAGGATCGGGCCATCTCCATAACCCAATTGTAGGCTCCCAACAACAAATCCACAAAAGGCCACAAGCTTGAGGCCACTCCACAATGGAGGCCTCAAGAAGTCAACACAACAACCACACAACCGTCTAGTGACGAGGTTTAATCTCGTCAATGCCCATTGTTATGGACTTGGGTTTTGGAGAAGATGGGGATGCTGGAGATCGTGGCACGGTTAACAGACAAGCAACTAGGGGACACGAGATTTACCCAGGTTCAGGCCCCCGGAGGGAAAACCCTACTCCTGCTTGTCTGCTCTTTGATTACGGCGGAACCGAAGGTTACAGGGTGCGCAGATTCGATCTAGCGTGGATGCGTGTGCGAAAGTATGAGTCGAGGTTGGTTAAGCGATCTAGGACGTGCCCTCCTGGCCTTTATATAGACTTAGGCAGGTCCCGGGCATAGTCCTAGTCGGTTACAAGTTCTTAGGGTTTTACCCCTTTGAGTTTCCTATCTCCTCTAGTCTTGTTCTCCAAGGATCCGAAGACGTCATGGGCCTTGGCCTCCCGAAAATCTTCATGGGCCAGCGTATGTCTGACGTGGGCCTTCCTTGGGCTGGACTAGGTATGCTGAAGTTACGTACCCGTAGGGTATAACCATGTCATCTAGGGTTCCAAGAACCCAAGAGTAACAAGCCTACAAGCTTGTACTCGCTGAATCTCCGTGGAGAACTCAAACCTATGCAACAAATGCAAGGACAATTCCTTCACTCCCAAAGTCCAAAGATACAAAAGTTATTGGAGAATAAGGGAGGAAGAACACAAGAGGAGAACACAAAACTCTCTAAGATCTTGATCCTGAGGATTCCTTCACAAAGAAGGGATTTGGTTTGGTGGGGTTATAGATCTAGATCTCCTCTCACAAATCTCTAAAAAAGATGCAAGAATCATAGGTGGGGAAAGGGAGAGGACAAGCTCTTCAAGGTCAACAATCGAGGGGACAGAGAGAGCAAAACAGACCAAAAGAACTTGTACCCACAAAGGGTAAGACGATCCCCTTTTAAAGGGCTCCGAAATCTAACCGTTTGGTCAAAAATGCACCTGGTCGATAGTACCGGTGAGACACTAGAAGTTTCGGTTAGCCCTAGATCCAAAGACTTGAAGTCAGTTGAAACGACCTAGTTGTACTGGACAGAAGTTCCACCTGACTCGGGCCAGTACTTCCAGCCAGTACTACCGGCACAAGTACCGACAAATAAATGCAACCAAACAGAGACATTACAGAAGGGGGAAAAGACTGAACGAGTGTTAAACGGAATTTCACCCGGTACTACCGGTGGCAATTATGCCCGAGCAGTACTTCCGGTGCATGGCTGGTACTTCCAGCGGGGATGGTACTAGCGCCTTAAATTCCGATCAAATTTTTGCCAAATAGAACATACCAAGCAGAGAAGTTACTAAGCCGAACCTAGGATGAGTGGAAGTAGCCATGGTACTTCCACAGGTACTACCGGCATCAAAATGTGCCCTAGCAGTACTACCGGTGGCGAGCCGGAACTTTCGCCCAGGGAAGCTTCAGAAACCAAAAGTACAATAACTTTCGAATCCAAACTCCAAACAAGATGAAACCAATTTTGTTGGAAAGATATCGACGAATAGAATCCAACAAAAAATATTGGGTATCACCAAGGGATAAAATACCATGAATATATATGTGAGATATCTCCCAAGGTGCGGAGCTAGAAAAATCGCAAGGTCAAAAACCGCAATAAGATATGCAAGGGAGATCCTTTTTTTGAAACCTAAGTACTATGAGGCAAAAGCCCCATAGCAATTTATTTCACTGCAGAATAAAAAGTCCAGCTATACAATAGAAGAAAAGAAAGGGGATAAAGAATTACAAATTTACAACATATACATCATATATAACCAGGGAGTCTGGAAAGAGATCAGTTCCTCAAACACCCAAGGCAAAGAAGCATCCAAGAAATAAGCCCAGCTCTATGCTTCTTCTTGATTCTATACCGAAGAAGAGTAATATCATGAATGAAACCCCCTCTCCACCTAGCAAAGGTGGGTCTCTCATGCTAAAAAACTTTTCCATTCCTTTGTTTCCACATATGACAATAGGCCAAGATCATCACCTCCATGAAGATAGGTTTTCCGAAGTCCCTCCTTGCAGCTGAAACAATAGTTTGAATGCCATCCCCCATAATCCAATTAATCTGCAGGTAATTCCACACTCGCTGACTGAAGTTGAAAGTAAAAAAGAGATGCAGTCTGTCCTCATAAATCTGCAGGGGACATAGTACACAATACTTTTCATCAGTCACCTTCCACTGTCTTCGGATCAACATATCCCTCGTGTTAAGGCGGTCACTAAGCAGCAGCCAAGCAAAAACTTTCACTTTCATCATGCAGACAGACGACCAAATCCATCTATACACCGATGGAACCACTAAGTGTGCATGCAGGTGCGCATAATACTGAGAAGAGGCATACTTTTGTACCTAGGTATAGGTCCATGTGTCATTTTCCTCTAATAAAGGAGCCTCAAGCATACCTTGTTGCACTACCAGAAGCTCATCATACGCCTAGGAAGAGATAGGCCTATAGAGCAACGAATGGAAATCAACTGTGCCATATACATCAGCAGCTGGCATATCAGGATCTAGAACGAAAGAGAATAGACACGGAAACCTATCCTTCAGAGACTCACTATTTTCCATAAAATTCTAGCTATACAGGCAGAACCTAAAAGTATTACCAAGTCCCAAAGAAACAATAGCAACTTGTTTGAATTTGTCCTGAAGCTTAACAACATCACGCCACCAGAAGAGCCACATGGCCTTGTGATAGCTTCGATCTGGATTATAGATGTAGTGTGGCTATTTTTCCCTAGTAGACCTAGGTTATCGAATCCTCAGGAAGCAGAAAGCATGGTGAAGTTACTTTAACAGACCTTCAGGAGTTTTAGAATTCTTTTAGTGTTTTACCGAACCAAGAGTTTTCTATCTTTTGTTGTTGTCGATGATGGAGAGAGATAGGGCCTAGGGCTTTTGGTTTCACCTGTAGCTGTGCAAAACATTTGATGGGAATAACAGATAATAATAAAATATGCATGTAATTGTTAGAGCAAGATAATTATATGTGGGTAGTGCATCCATAAATGATATTGCCTCTGCAACTTCCTATAGCAATAACCTATTAGTCTCATCCATAGAAGAAATATAACTAATGATATGCATAGTGACGTCACCGTTAATCCCAAGTAAATCCCTCACATACAGCCATACTACCCTTTTTATCACTGGGGTTCCCATCCTGCAGATTAGTCATTACTCACACTCCCTATAACTGGATCAATCCTTGGGGGTCTTGGGTACTTGACAATTCCTTATATTGAGGCAAGAGAGGATACAATAATCATCATGTCATACAAACTAATACATGTCCTCCCAGGAGTCGATGCTGTCTGCAGGGAGGGTGTTGATCCACTGCTGCGTCGCTCCCTCCATCATCAGGGGGAGATAGCGAGCGGCGAGGAGGTCGGTGTGGCCAGTGATTCCCATATCCATGAGGTATGTGTCCAGCCACACGGCCGGATAGTACGTGGGATCGTACTTTTCGATCTCCTTCGGCGCTTTGAATTTTGTCGGGTACTTCTCGCCTCGGATCATCGGTCCGAAGCACTGTGGGCCGACTCGACTGAGCGAGCCCGTTGGCTCACCGTCGTTGCGGTTGGTGAGGGTGTGCCTCGGGTCATTGGCTGGCATGCGCTCTAGCTCTAGTTGTTTATGATGTGGGTCCGCGTGTCGAACGGCTGCCCGTTGGTGGCGACTGTGTTGTTCAGCGGTCGTGGGTCGTTGGTGGAGAGCGCTGGATGCGCGACCCGTGGCTGGAGCTACAGGGGCTCGGGTGGCGGGCACTTGAGGTTATTTTCCATCGATGGGCGGCCGCTCGAGGCCGCCCTGCTTCCGGAGGAGCGGGAGTACATGCGCCCCCGCGAGTCGTCTCCTGCGACTTGCTGCTTGACAGCCTTGGCGAGTAGGGCCTTGGCATACTAGATTTGCAGCGCGCCCTTCCCTGTGACGTTGAGGTTGGCGATTGCTGCTTGCCCCGTGATTACGTTATCCATCGAGGTGGAGTATAGCGGGAGACCATTCGCGTCCCTCTCTTGCAGAGAGATAAGGACTCTCGGCTGGTTGGGAGGGGGCGTGCGTCCGAGTGGCGGTGGGGAAGCTCCACTCACTGGTTCTCCTGGTGGCGGGCGGCCGCTAAATCCTGGAGGCGCATTCTTGCATATCACCCGCTCGGCCAAGCGAGCGGGATCGTTGTCTTCTTTGAAATTCAGGGAACGACCCTGAATGGTGGGGTTCAGGCGCGTCCTGATGCGGCGCTGGTGGTAGAGCGACAGTTCCTGCGTCGTGGCCTGCTCAGCTTGTTCCCTGCGCACCGCCTCCTCTAGGTGCAGGCGGGCTTACTCGACTTCCCCGCCGTCGCGATTGGAGGGATCGGCTTGGAGAAGGGGTCTGGCGGGGCACTCACGCCACTCGCCATGTAGGTCGCGATGAAGCGACCAAATCTGGCATAGAGGTCTCCGGAATTCTCTAACTCGGAGTCAGAATCAAAGATCCCAAGGATGGATGGATCCTCTAAATCCCCAATGTTGGAGACTTGTGTGATGGAGCCTTCTGGTGACGCGGCAATGATGGATCTGGCGACTAAAGCCGGGGTGGCCGAGTCGGCGTCATCGTGGAGGGCTGCGTCGTCCGCGGCCACGTTAGTCTCGGCCACGTTGCTGTTGGCCGAGTCATACTCAGAGGTGAGGCGGTGGATGGTGCGGACCTGGCTCTCAAAGATCCGATCGCGTGGCGGCGACTCACCGATGAGTGTCGAGTCCTCCGAGACGATGATGTCGGTGAAGCTGACGAAGAGGCTGATCGTGCCGACCGGCATGATGACGTTGTGCATGACCGGGCGCGACACCGGGATGTAGCTGCTAGGCAAGATCTGGAGGATCTCGCCGATGGAGATCATGCGGCTGGTGGCAATCGACCGGTTGATGGGCAAGTAGGGTCTCGCCGCAGAACTCAGGCCTGACCGACCAGGCCCCATGGTGGGCGCCACTATCATGGGAATGGCCACGGCAGATGCTGCAAGTGGCAGTGAGTAGTAGAACCAGGGGCAATGGCAACCAACCATCTGTGGTGTGAGATGAGGGCGGAGACACAGGGTTTTACCTAGGTTCGGCCCCCCAGAGGGTAAAGACCTACTCCTGCTAGATTGTATTATCGGGAGATTACAGTGGGTGAGCTCGGCGGCTAGGCAACGAGTCGATGGGGTGTATGATGGAGCGTAAGGGCTATGCGTACCCTAGGGAGGTTTATATAGGGGTACCTCACTAGGGTTTACAGATCTACAACCGATTTAGATAAGGACTCGGAGGGTTTTGACCTAATTCGACTGGGCCTATCTACGCTTTTGGGCCTTCTGCTTCTAGTCGCCTGGCTCCTTCTTGGGTCGCGGTCCAGTCGCCGTCCTGCAGGCCCACTCACTGAGAGTATGATCCAGTAGGGAATGTCCTACTGGGTATACCTCACTCGGAATATCCCCATCAATAGGGGCACCCATCCTTACAACATGCGCTGAGAAATACAGTTTTGACCCAATGCTGACAGAGTCCTTCTTTAGGAAATGGCGAGAGATTGGGGATCCTTTTGCATTCTTTAAGACCAACCAGCTAGACTTAATCCATAGGACCAAGGTTCCATCATAAGCCTTCATTCGTCCTTGATGAAGATCTTTGACTGTGGAATAGGAAACCTTCCAAGACTTTCTGGCCAAAGGGATAGATGAAGATTACTCCAAAAAAACTGGATAATGATCTGATCCACGTACCTTAGTGGAGAGAGGAGCCATCTCTGATCTAGTTACCGAAGGATCCACATCAGCAGGACGCCATACTAGAGAGTGATCACCACAAGGGGAGATCGTGCCGGAGCCAACCGTGGCGATGTGAGATGGAAAAGTTACCTCCGATCCAATCGTGATCAGCTCATTGTTAACCATCTCTCTTCCAACAATTCCAGCGCCCTTTGCATTGGTCAGGGCAATCCAATTCGACCAGATGCAGATCGTACCATTCTTGACCTGACTCTTATCGTTCATAGAGATGAACGTTGCCTACCACCACTAGGTTGGCGACAAAATGGTCAAAGTCTATGGGGATGTAGAGGGGGAGAAGGTAGAGAGAGTGATTGCAGAGGAAGGGGATGACGGCGACCTCAAGGAGAGATCATTGGCAGCGAGGGTTAGTAGGGGCTAGGGTAGGGGAGAGTCATGGCGGTTCCATAAAAGTTATAATTGACGGAGGAAGTTATGCAAGGGAAATCCTTATTTGATGAACTAGAGCTTGTTATGATAATAATCACAAGCTCTAGATCCTCTCATGGACAAGATCCAAATAACAACCAAGAAAGATGATGCAAAAATGCAAAGGCTTGAGGTCTCTCTGAAAGACACGGTCGAGTCACTCACTTGAGAGCCCCTCTTGATAGTATGTCTATCCATCCTAAACCTGGTCTCCCAACTAACAACATGAGACCGATAAAAGAGAAAGCCTATCGAGATCATACCATTGCCTTGAGCATTCCACATGAGCTTGATGTAGAACATATTGTTATTCTTAAGATGGAACACCTTTCTTTATTGCTCTTTCTCGCTCTTGCTTGATAAAGACTTGCAAATTGCTCCCTCATACATAGGGAGGCCCCTTCCTTGAACTTGTCTTCATCACTCCATGATCACCGAGGATGGCAAGCTCCAAGCATGAGATCTTCTAGAGATGGCGCATCTTGAGCTTTCAC
Source organism: Avena longiglumis (assembly GCA_030063025.1). Lineage (NCBI taxonomy): Eukaryota > Viridiplantae > Streptophyta > Magnoliopsida > Poales > Poaceae > Avena > Avena longiglumis. The sequence goes on from CP125973.1 coordinate 227,067,072, forward strand.
TTCACCATTCCTTCTTTCTTCAACAAGATTCCTACAGACCCAAAGCCCTTGGACATTTCTTCTTCTCCTTATTCGTTTCTTCATATTTCAACATTGAGACCAACACATGGCCCAAGAGATGCCAATGGACAAAACCTACAAGTGAAGCTCAATTTATACATTAGTCCATAGGGATTGTCATTAATTACCAATCAAACATGGGGGCATACATGCCCTTTGAAACGTTAAACGCTTTCAGTATACAAGGTATGTTACCTAAACACTCTCTATTACAGCATTACTCCTAGATAGATCCTGGCACTTGGTGTTGCGTTAGCTAAGAAATATTTTCTTTTCTGCTACCAACCCCTTCAACTGTGACAAGAATTAGAAGTCAATGTTTCATGGTGGACCATATGTTCCAATATGATGCATCCAAATTGGCATGTAAACACTTCAAGAGAATAAAACATCAAATAACCGTGAATGATATAAAGTGCAAAGTTTCATCTCAAAGAATAACCGTGCACATACTTGCATATCACCGGGAAAAGTATTGCAAGATTTCTACATCCACCACACATGCGTCCATACATGCTAAGACCACAAGCATCTATACATAACAGTTTGCATGGAGTCATTATGGACACCTATATGTCTACCATGATGATGATGCCTGCTACATCTTTCTGTTGCAGTATATAGTGAAAGCCGTCACAAAGCATATTCATCAAAACATATCTATTAGACCTAGCTTTACCCTGTGATAAAAAAAGATAATGAGAGAAATATCCAGGCAAGAAATAAATGAACAACTACAGGGTGTACATCACCCAAACCATGAATTCGATCGTTTCATCCTAGATTTCAAAAAATCTTTGCTGTTGGCAACCAAATTATCTCAAATTGATCTAGCAGTTTAAAAATAGAGGAACATTAAACAATATAAATTACTTGCAGTTTACATACTAACAAAAAAGGCAACGTATAATGTACAATCTTCTGAGTCAAATTATTAAGATTAGGAAAAGGGGATAAATTAGAAGAGTAATGCCTCCATTAGATGTTGAAGTTGCTCGATGCATTAAGAATATAGCTAGCAGCTTGTGCAAGACAAGATGCTTCTCTTACTACAGAGGAACATAAAACTATTAGAAGTGTATTGCCTCCTTTATGTATAAAAGTAGTTAAAAATGTAAGTTATATAAAGAATAACTAATGCACAACAACAAAAACAACAACAGTTCTTTGGCACGAAACAGGCACCAAACAGTGCACCATGTTGTTCCTAGTGGCACACTCACTTTTCAATAGAGTTCTTAAAACAATTAATATCAATGTACAATGAATCATTTTCTGACAACCTCATTCAAAAACTTGCTAAAATATTAGCCTGTAGATTTTGTTCTGTCAAACAGTTCTCTTTTTTTGGTCTAAAATCTGATTACACTTTCCAACTTAATCTTAAGAAAAAATAGCATGTACATGTCAGATGAACTTCAGAATCCCCATTTACTTTTGTCAAAAATATTAATTAAACCAAGTAACATACATGAATTTCCTGAACACACAATTAAGCATACATGAACCTCATGAATAGTCAAGAATTCAACACATCAACATAACCATTGATCTGCTGAATACGTGAATGAAAGCACAAATATGCGCATATCTTATGAATTGGAAGAACACGTGAACACACGTGGATTTCATGGACACACACGGATATCCTAATTCGTTCAGGTCCATGAAATTAAATTGCAAGCCTACTCTGCTCCTCGTTTGTTCACTATTCAGGAAAACATGGTGCCAAGAGTGTACATACTAGAATTTTTATATCTACAAACGCATTTAAAATTTGCACCTCCACTATGCCATTTCTCTCCAATAATCTCGTACTTCTCCCGGAGCTTGGCCATGGCGGCCAAGTCGTCGGACCCGCGAGCATGGCCATGAGAAGACCAGGACAGTGTCCCTTAAATCCACCTACACAGTGCCGTTTCTCTCTGGTCTATCTCTCTTCTCTCCCCAATGTCCAAAGAACCAAAATAGAGGGCGGGAGGTGGATGCCAGCGGCGATCGAGAAACCCTAGGTAGGGGAGAGAAGGGGAAGATGCGGGGAAGGGAGTCACCAAAGAAAAGGAGCTTGCCAAAGCTTGAGGAGGTGTCCGTTAGGTGAACGTTCGCGTTGTCACCTCAGGTCTATGATGTAGTATCCCTTCTCCGCTTGTCGTGGTGGTGGCACGGCAGATGCCATGAGTAGGCTGAAGTTGGGGCCAATGTATACAAGTGGGATCTAGGGAGAGATGATGCAGTGGTTTCTACACACGAAGAACTCTAGCACGATCCTTATTCAGATCAACAATGGTTACGCTTGCTCCTTGAGCTGGTATCAAAAGGAGAGGAGGAAGAAGCTATCCACTATCCTCTTAGTGTAAAATGAATCGATCTCCCTACTTGGAGGCGCTGGATCACCTTATAAAGGGGTGGCCAGGTTACATTAGGGCTGACGTGGATGGCATATTCCTCGAATATGCTCCTCCCAAAGTGGTAATCAATGGGAGCCTTTCCATGTCTCCCTTATATCGATGACAATAACCCAGAGCCCATGACATGTGAGTGTTGGACTCTGGGACTATCACCTCCATGATGCTTCTTCTGCTCTTTTGTCACTCTGACCCTTGTCTGTAGCTCTTGGCTCTGTGTAGATTCCTAGGGGAGAGATAGAGTGTTGCATTAACCTTGGGGCTTGCTCTCTCCTTCTCGAGCAAGCCTCTTCATGATTCGGCCTCGTACAAGTTGACTCGGTCAAGCCTTAACCTGCAAATAGATAGCATGCATAATATCATGCCGACATACCTTTTTATGGCGGTCGAGTCAAGCCTTAGTTGCACAACTCCGAGTAACCCGGCCCTTATTCGGCCGGCCCTCATATAACTCGGTCGGGTCATTCTTTGACCCGGTCAACACCTCGGTGGGCTTCTCCCTTTTACCTTAGCTTGACCCTACCTAGGGTCATCCCCCCAACATTAGTCCCCGAAGCTGGTGCGGTCTCAATGGATCTAGCCAGCAAGGCCACAATAGGTTTACTTTATCTGGATTTCTTATCCGTATTGTCGACTTATCCTTTATTCGGCTAATCCTACTTGTGTAGCTTGCTGAGTTATCTGTGATTACTTACTTGATCTGACTCTTTTTGTCTTCGTCCGAGTTCTGTCTCGTCGGTCGAGTCATTCTGATATGTTCCTGGTAATTTCTCTTCCTTCCTTCGTATGTTTATTCGTCCTAGTGTCAATAATCATTGCGATCCGTCTCATTTTTTGAGCCACTACAATAATTACTGCATGGGGACAGTTATCCCTGCGAATGGTCCAATCGCATTATGTCTCTTTGATTACCACAACGGTTAATGCGGGCGGATCCTCTCCTGTGCAACAACCGCCGTGCCCGCACGATCCCACGACCCCTCGTGGTCTGGGCTTATAAATTGGGGAGCAGGGTGAAACCCTCGTTCACTTTCCCCCGCTCCCAATCTTCTCATCTTCTTCCTAGCGCCGCCACCACAGAGCACCCTTGCCGCGACCGCGCCGCCCGTTCTTTGCACTCCGCCTCCGCATAGAACGCTTGCTCCGGGCAACCTCTCCGCGTAATCCTTCTTCGCCTCCTGCGACCGCATCTCTTTGCTGCAGCGACTGGTCCGTGACAGTCATGGCCTCTCCCTGCTGCCGCGAGCAACTCCTCCTCAACTGATTCCTCCGATGAACCCATGGGGGGCTCGCAGAGCGTTGTTGCCGCCAGTGGAGAAGAAGACATCTCTGTCGCTCCTAAGCGTGGCTCTTAGCAAGGATCTAACACGATCCAGAATGAGGTCGATTGGCTTCTTCGGACGTGCTGAATCCTGGCCGGCGTATCTTGTTGATTATCCGGCAAGGAGCTTGCCCCCATCATCAAATCGGGTGAGTTCGTCGTCTTTGTTTTTCATTTCGCCCGAGGTTTTGGTCTGCCCCTTAGCGATTTTTCTAAGGATTTCCTAGATAACTTTGGTGTGGCATCCCGCAAAACCACTACTAGAAAATCGCGTTGAATTTGTGCATTGCATCGTCATCATCATGCATTGTTCGCTTAAAACTATTTTCGCAAAGCCTGTTTTTGTTTTCTAAAACGCCCCGTCTTGTTTTCAAATTCAAACCCGGGACTCCGGATTAATTGTTTTGTCGGTTTCGGTTTGCAAGGGCTCTGTTTAAATAGATAAAACATTTAATTGTTTTTAGTGGGGCAGTCGAATGGGCCGAATGACCCGAACGACCACCCCAGAAAAATACAAACGGTCCACCCTTTAATCCTAAAACTACCCAACCTATTCTACCCACCCCTCCTCCACCTCACCCCGACCACTCCCCTCGTGACACCTCACCTCTCTCCCTCTCCCCCCAATCAGAAGCCGCCACCTCATCCTCACCTCCTCCCAACACACACAACACACACACATACCCTGCCTAGCAACCCACACCACACACACCCACACACGCAGGCCACACGCACACAGCGCGCGGCAGCCAGCCCCGGGCCCCACCCGCGCCCCCAGCAACCCCACACGCTCCCACCCGACCAGCTGGCGCTCGGCAGCCGCCTCGCCTCCTCCCCATCAGCGTCCCCGCCCGCGTTCCTCGCCGGAGGCCCCTCTGCGGCCGCCGTTCGTCGCCAGGCCGCCTCCACCTTCCATCTTCCGTGCCTCCCGCGCGCCTCCCCTCTCTCCTCCCCACCGCCCGACGCACCCTTTGCCCCGCCACCGGCGACCCTCGCCTCCTCCTCCACGCCGCCGCTCCCCCTCCGCTCTCCTCGCTCAGCCGCGTTCCCCCCCGCTCGCCATCCTCTCCGCCCCGGCCCCGCCAGAACCCGCCTCCGGCGACGCCCCCACCTCCTCCCTCGCTCCGTCGCCCCATGCTGCGCCGCCGCCGCTCCCTCTCTGGCTCTCCGCTGCCGCCCTGCGGGCCCCCGCCTCCTCGCCGCGGCCTCATCTCCCTCCCGCTCTTCTTCTCTGTCGCCCAACCGCCTCGCCTCCGCTTTGGCCGTCGCCGGCCGCCGCCTCCTCGGCCGTCCTCCCTAGCCGATCCTCGCGCGTGCCAGCCCCTCTTCTCGGCGGCCGGCGCCCTCAGCGCCGCTGGCCCCATGAGCTCCTCGGCCCGCCTTCTTCCCGGCCCGGCGTCGCGCCTTCCGCCGATGCGCTTCGTCGCGCTTGCCGCGCCCAGAGCCGACCGATCCTCCTGTCGACCCTGCCAGCGCCCGACGCCGTCGCGTCACCGTGCCTCTGGACAGCACGCCCGCGGCCATCCCCGGCTCTACCTCGTCGGCCTGCTACTCCTCAGCAAGCTCGACCGGCTCGCCCTCTGCCACCCCGATGTCCGCCGCCTCCGTCGAGCCTGGTCGCCGGCGCGCCTCGCCCAGTTCCGCCTCACCCTGCTGTCGTTCAAGCTCGAGCCACCGTCGCCGACATGTGCTCCGCGGTTTTGTTTCCTGGAGTGTGCACTAGAAGCGACGGGATAGTGTGGTTTGTGGTTCTTGTAGTCACAAGGAGGATTCAGTGTCGTGGTGGTGCAATGGTATGATGAAGTGGTGTTGTTATCTTGGCAAATACCAATGCGGCTACGAAGTCGATGAGATGGTGTTGATGTGCGGCCGCAAACCAAGACCTTCCGGCGGATGGGAACGAGATGTCGGACGAGCGCATCAATGTCGTCGACAAGATCTCCTACCCGGATCCCAAGTTCGCCCCGATCAGGAGACCGATCCCGGCGTCCGAAGCCACGAACCCTCAGGATGACAAGTTCTTCACCCAAGGGCGACAAGGCCTTCTTCACGGATTTCAAGACCCCGACATCGAAACGACAAGATCATCGTCATGGGGCTCGAAGACCACATGGGACGACAAGTATTCCGTCATGGACCCGATTGAAGCAAACCCGAAGACCACGGATGCGACAAGACCTACCTCCGCTATCCGAGAACGTTTCCGTCGAACCCTGGACCCCGAACCTCCCCCGGAACCCCAAGTTCGTCGAGACCCCCCTAATGTGTGAACCCCTTCCCGAAACCCTATTTTATAATATAATAACAACTTATCGCATATTAAATGTTCTTGCATGCATATTGTTGTGTGGTTTGGGGGCCTTATGCCGATTCACCTAATAATTAAATATGGGGCCCATATGCGGGCAAAACTAGTCTCATATTGGCCTCATTTAAATTTGTGTAGCGAACCCGGTGCTATCTTTTGCCATGCTAATACAACATTTAAATTGCGGGGTAGCTAAACCACATGAACCATCTAAATAACTGTCGGGACCCCGGTTCCGCTTAATATGACCTAATTGCATCGCACCTTTGCTATGTCATGCATCATACATGCATCATGCCCGATCTTCTGCCGATCTTAAATACTGCATCCGGTGTTTATTCTAGTGTTTTGCTTCTTCGCGGATAAGGCCGTTGAGTTGATGTGAGCTTCGACCTGATCTTCGGTTGAACCTTCGACAATGTTTTCAGGCGAGCATCTTCCCCTTTCTACCTATCTTACTTTTATAGTATTTATTCCCTCCTGTTGATCTATTGCTATCTGTGTTGCGATGCTTTAGTTTCCGTACCTGTGATATACCGTGCAGCCCTATATTGCCTTGGACACATCCTATTACCTGTTGTTTGGTAGATAGTTGGACTTGCGCGTCGTAGTCGCTTGCTCAAATGTTGTTGCGTGTCGTCAAGTGCCACAGTTGTTGGAGAATTGCCGCATGTTTGATGTTGGAGATGATCATAGTTTTACTTACCGTCCACTTTAATTCCTGTTGAACAACTAAAATTGAAGTAAGCAGAGGCATCGGTGGGTGATAGATAACATTTGGTTTCCGAACGCCCACTTGTGTCCCGTAGGACCCCGAGTACTTGATACCTGTTCCTTGATTTATCGCGCTATCCACATCCGGGAGGTATATGGGACCCCCCTGAGCCAGAGCTTGATTCAGTCTTATTTCTTGGGGCCACAAACTAGTTTGAGGTTTTATTTACTATCCTGTACCTATGCCATGCTACTGCTTTATTTAAATTGTGCGATGGATAGCACACTGTACTGTTTAGGAAAGCGGAGTGTTTTCGCGGTATCGACACCCCGAGTTTTCGGGTTCCCAGTCGCTTACAGCCATTGACGCAAACCTTGAGTCCGTCTCGGAGCTTGCTTACTTCGTTGCGGGTCTACTCAATGGGGTGGCCCCCTGAAATATTTCTAGATCCTGTGATTGCTTTGTCGTGAAAGCCTCGTTGGGTTTTGATTTGGTTTTTCCGAGGTTGATCGAGTGTGTGTTGCTATTGGTGCACCCCGGCCGGGTAAAACTTTCTGAAAGCCGTGTCCGCGGATATGGACGACTTGGAGCACAGTATCTCGACCATAGACAAGCATAACTAAAGTTTATTGCTATAAATTTGCCTTTATAATGACTAGTAATCAGCTTCACTATAATGGAATGGCTAATTAATACTGCCCACAATTGCTTGTTTGGAGTGTCGCTTGCGACCATTGTACCTGACTAGTAAGTATTGCAACTACAACGGAATGGCTGAATAAAAGTACCAACAACTGCTGGGTTTTGGGTTATCTCATGCTATCTTTATCTGATTAGTAAGTGTTGTAACTATAACGGAATGGTTAACTAAAAAGTTCCCACTGCTTTCTTTATCAGGATGATTATCTAAACCTGACTAGTAATTGCTTCAACGATAACTGAATAAGTAAAACTGCCAACGGTGTGAGTTCCTCGGCTGACTTCCTCGTTTGGTCTCGAGGGGGAAACACCAGGATGGGTTTGCTTGATGGTAGTAACAGGATCTCTCCGAATAGGTCTTTCTTACCCCTCTCTGATAGCCGCCAGTTGTATCGAGTCTCTGTAGGTTGTTTAGTGCATGCTGCCGCTGCCGCTTCAGTCCACCATACCTATGTAGGCGAGGACCGCCGAATTCTAGCCTCGCCGTGTACTGGCCTCAGTACTGACGCTCCTCTTTTTCCTTCGCCCTTTGTCGGCACCCCTTTTGTTTAAGCAGGTTTTGAGAACGACGTCGTTAGCAGGGTTACCCTTCCGGCTTGGCCTGGGCAGGGTTATGGACGCCATTGGTTATTCTTCAGGGCTCTTAGCCCCATTTGCATCTTGTCCGTAGTCGGACGCTCTATCATTTTCAAGGTGATTTGGATCTTTGTATATTAAATCTGTAATCTTGACTCATGGAGTCGTGTTGTATATGTATCCGTTCTGTGGGTCCCATCGAGGACCGTTGTGTAATGTTATTACTTCGTTTTCCACCCGCACGAAAGTGCCTGGTGGGCACCTTTGAATCGTTTCTATGTGGGTTTGGCGGGTTTTCGCTAAAACTAGCATAGGTCCGATTCTGAGGGTGTTACAGAGTGGTATCAGAGCTCAGCAGTTGCGATACCCCACAAGTCCAGCCTGTAGGATAACCTAGCTAATGGCCGCTGTAGAGTGTCAAAACTATTTTGCAAAATCGGTTGGATAGTTCTGATTAGGTCTGATTTTACTCCTTACCCCTTTGCTATTCTCCTCTTATCTCGACGTGTTTTGAACCCGTTCTCTTATCTCTCTTCGAGTCCAGGAATTCTCGTGGTTGGGTTCCGTCGTACCTTCAGGGTTTCGCTTCCTTCTTTGATAACGGTGTTCTACCATCCGGTGTTCATGCTGCTTGAGGAATCCGTTTGCTGTGGTACCATTCTTTGTTCCTTGTTTGTGCCTTCCGGTGTTTTCCGACGCGACGACATCATCTACGCCAGATCCGATCTGATGCGCATCACTCCTTTGTTTCCGAACCTCGCTTGTCGAGATATTCAGTCTGATTCCGAGAATGGTTGCACGCTTTTCCACTGATTGTGCGGAGTAATAGTTTGGGTGCGTGATAGATTGGCCCCCATGCCGACTACCCCTTGTATTCGCTTTGGTACATTGAAGTGGATGAGAATGCATCGGTTCCCCTTCCCACCGGAGTTAGAGGTGGCTTTATTTGTTGATGTCTCTACCTTCGACCTTTTGTTTCCGGAGTGTTCTCTCATCGATCACGGACAACGACCTCTTGTTAGTGGTGTCGCGAGGATCTACACGAAGCGAGAAGACGCAGATCGCCGACCTTCCTTCCGGTACCATGAGGCGGATCTCGAGGGCGAGATCCATCGTTAGTGGTGTCGAATTGTGGCATCCCGCAAAACCACTACTAGAAAATCGTGTTGAATTTGTGCATTGCATCGTCATCATCATGCATTGTTCGCTTAAAACTATTTTCGCAAAGCCTGTTTTTGTTTTCTAAAACGCCCCGTCTTGTTTTCAAATTCAAACCCGGGACTCCGGATTAATTGTTTTGTCGGTTTGGGTTTGCAAGGGCTCTGTTTAAATAGATAAAACTTTTAATTGTTTTTAGTGGGGCAGTCGAACGGGCCGAATGACCCGAACGACAACCCCAGAAAAATACAAACGGTCCACCCTTTAATCCTAAAACTACCCAACCTATTCTACCCACCCCTCCTCCACCTCACCCCGACCACTCCCCTCGTGACACCTCACCTCTCTCCCTCTCCCCCCAATCAGAAGCCGCCACCTCATCCTCACCTCCTCCCAACACACAACACACACACATACCACCCTAGCAATCCACCACACACACCCCACACGCAGCCACACGCCACACGCTGCAATGACAGCCAGCCCCCACCCGCCCCCAGCAACCCCACCTCCCCACCCGACCCAGCGGCGCTCATGCCGCCTCGCCTCCGCTCCTCCCCCATCAGCGCCGTCCCCCGCCCCGCGTTCCTCGCCGGAGGCCCCTCTGCGGCCGCCGTTCGTCGCCAGGCCGCCTCCACCTTCCATCTTCCGCGCCTCCCGCGCGCCTCCCCTCTCTCCTCCCACCGCCCGACGCACCCTCTGCCCCGCCACCGGCTCCGTCGCCGGCGACCCTCGCCTCCTCCTCCACTCCGCTCCCCCGCTCTCGCTCAGCCGTTCCCCCCTCGCCATCCTCCGCTCTGCCCGCCCTGAAACCCGCCTCTGGCGACGCCCCCGCCTCCTCCCTCGCTCCGTCACCCCATGCTGCGCCGCCGCCGCTCCCTCTCTGGCTCTCCGCTGCCGCCCTGCGGGCCCCCGCCTCCTCGCCGCGGCCTCATCTCCCTCCCGCTCTTCTTCTCTGTCGCCCAACCGCCTCGCCTCCGCTTTGGCCTTCGCCGGCCGCCGCCTCCTCGGCCGTCCTCCTAGCGATCTCGCGTGCCCGCAGCCCCCTCTTCTCCGAGCGTGCGGCCCCTCCAGCGCCAGCCGCGAGCTCCTTGCCCCGCCTTCTTCCCGGCGCGGCGTCGCCTTCCGCCTTGATGCCGCTTCGTCGCTTCGCCCCGCGCGCCCGAGCGGCGGGCTCCTCCCTGTCGACCCTCTGCACCGCGCCCGACGCCGTCGCGTCACCGTGCCTCTGGCCAGCACGCCCGCGGCCATCCCCGGCTCTACCTCGTCGGCCTGCTACTCCTCAGCAAGCTCGACCGGCTCGCCCTCTGCCACCCCGATGTCCGCCGCCTCCGTCGAGCCTGGTCGCCGGCGCGCCTCGCCCAGTTCCGCCTCACCCTGCTGTCGTTCAAGCTCGAGCCACCGTCGCCGACATGTGCTCCGCGGTTTTGTTTCCTGGAGTGTGCACTAGAAGCGACGGGATAGTGTGGTTTGTGGGTTCTTGTAGTCACAAGGAGGATTCAGTGTCGTGGTGGTGCAATGGTATGATGAAGTGGTGTTGTTATCTTGGGAAATACCAATGCGGCTACGAAGTCGATGAGATGGTGTTGATGTGCGGCCGCAAACCAAGACCTTCCGGCGGATGGGAACGAGATGTCGGACGAGCGCATCAATGTCGTCGACAAGATCTCCTACCCGGATCCCAAGTTCGCCCCGATCAGGAGACCGATCCCAGCGTCCGAAGCCACGAACCCTCAGGATGACAAGTTCTTCACCCAAGGGCGACAAGGCCTTCTTCACGGATTTCAAGACCCCGACATAGAAATGACAAGATCATCGTCATGGGGCTCGAAGACCACATGGGACGACAAGTATTCCGTCATGGACCCGATTGAAGCAAACCCGAAGACCACGGATGCGACAAGACCTACCTCCGCTATCCGAGAACGTTTCCGTCGAACCCTGGACCCCGAACCTCCCCCGGAACCCCAAGTTCGTCGAGACCCCCCTAATGTGTGAACCCCTTCCCGAAACCCTATTTTATAATATAATAACAACTTATCGCATATTAAATGTTCTTGCATGCATATTGTTGTGTGGTTTGGGGGCCTTATGCCGATTCACCTAATAATTAAATATGGGGCCCATATGCGGGCAAAACTAGTCTCATATTGGCCTCATTTAAATTTGTGTAGCGAACCCTGTGCTATCTTTTGCCATGCTAATACAACATTTAAATTGCGGGGTAGCTAAACCACATGAACCATCTAAATAACTGTCGGGACCCCGGTTCCGCTTAATATGACCTAATTGCATCGCACCTTTGCTATGTCATGCATCATACATGCATCATGCCCGATCTTCTGCCGATCTTAAATACTGCATCCGGTGTTTATTCTAGTGTTTTGCTTCTTTGCGGAAAAGGCCGTTGAGTTGATGTGAGCTTCGACCCGATCTTCGGTTGAACCTTCGACAATGTTTTCAGGCGAGCATCTTCCCCTTTCTACCTATCTTACTTTTATAGTATTTATTCCCTCCTGTTGATCTATTGCTATCTGTGTTGCGATGCTTTAGTTTCCGTACCTGTGATATACCGTGCAGCCCTATATTGCCTTGAACACATCCTATTACCTGTTGTTTGGTAGATAGTTGGACTTGCGCGTCGTAGTCGCTTGCTCAAATGTTGTTGCGTGTCGTCAAGTGCCACAGTTGTTGGAGAATTGCCGCATGTTTGATGTTGGAGATGATCATAGTTTTACTTACCGTCCACTTTAATTCCTGTTGAACAACTAAAATTGAAGTAAGCAGAGGCATCGGTGGGTGATAGATAACATTTGGTTTCCGAACGCCCACTTGTGTCCCGTAGGACCCAGTACTTGATACTGTTCCTTGATTTATCGCTATCCACATCCGGAGGTATATGGGACCCCAGGCGAGCTTGATTCAGTCTTATTTCTTGGGGCCACAAACTAGTTTGAGGTTTTATTTACTATCCTGTACCTATGCCATGCTACTGCTTTATTTAAATTGTGCGATGGATAACACACTGTACTGTTTAGGAAAGCGGAGTGTTTTCATGATATCGACACCCGAGTTTCGGGTTCCCGTCGCTTCTGACCATTGGCAAACCTTGAGTCCGTCTCGGAGCTTGCTTACTTCGTTGCGGGTCTACTCAATGGGGTGGCCCCCTGAAATATTTCTAGATCCTGTGATTGCTTTGTCGTGAAAGCCTCGTTGGGTTTTGATTTGGTTTTTCCGAGGTTGATCGAGTGTGTGTTGCTATTGGTGCACCCGGGTAAAACTTTTACGAAAGCCGTGTCCGGATATGGGCGACTTGGAGCACGATATCGATCATAGACAAGCATAACTAAAGTTTATTGCTATAAATTTGACTTTATAATGACTAGTAATCAGCTTCACTATAATGGAATGGCTAAATAATACTGCCCACAATTGCTTGTTTGGAGTGTCGCTGGCGACCATTGTACCTGACTAGTAAGTATCGCAACTACAGCGGAATGGCTGAATAAAGGTACCAACAACTGCTGGGTTTTGGGTTATCTCATGCTACCTGTATCTGATTAGTAATTGTTGCAACTATAACGGAATGGTTAACTAAAAGTTCCCCGCTTTCTTTATCGGGATGATTATCTAAACCTGACTAGTAATTGCTGCAACGATAACTGAATAAGTAAAACTGCCAACGGTGTGAGTTCCTCGGCTGACTTCCTCGTTTGGTCTCGAGGGGGAAACACCAGGATGGGTTTGCTTGATGGTAGTAACAGGATCTCTCCGAATAGGTCTTTCTTACCCCTCTCTGATAGCCGCCAGTTGTATCGAGTCTCTGTAGGTTGTTTAGTGCATGCTGCCGCTTCAGTCCACCATACCTATGTAGGCGAGGACCGCCGAATTCTAGCCTCGCCGTGTACTGGCCTCAGTACTGACGCTCCTCTTTTTCCTTCGCCCTTTGTCGGCACCCCTTTTGTTTAAGCAGGTTTTGAGAACGACGTCGTTAGCAGGGTTACCCTTCCGGCTTGGCCTGGGCAGGGTTATGGACGCCATTGGTTATTCTTCAGGGCTCTTAGCCCCATTTGCATCTTGTCCGTAGTCGGACGCTCTATCATTTTCAAGGTGATTTGGATCTTTGTATATTAAATCTGTAATCTTGACTCATGGAGTCGTGTTGTATATGTATCTGTTCTGTGGGTCCCATCGAGGACTGTTGTGTAATGTTATTACTTCGTTTTCCACCCGCATGAAAGTGCCTGGTGGGCACCTTTGAATCGTTTCTATGCGGGTTTGGCGGGTTTTCGCTAAAACTAGCATAGGTCCGATTCTGAGGGTGTTACATTTGGCCTCCAGCCTCACCACCTGCTGGCTAATGCCGTAGCTTCACTTTCTACTTTTATCTTGGATATGGAAGGTTACTTCGGTCTCTAGCCTTCTATTCTTCTTTGGTCCAAATTCTTCCAAATTCGGGCCAACGTTGTGCCGAATAAGGATTCGCGCCTAGCCGATAAATCCCTTACGCAGTGTGGCGCTGGCTCCATAACACCCCGAAAGGCTCTGTCTTCCCCCGAGTCATCGGCCTTGAGTCATGCAAAAAGTGGCACAGGTCCTTCTTCTACGTGAAGAATAGTGGCGAGGAACATATGATACAACTACCAGCTTTCTCAATCGGCGTGCCCTCTAGGAAGGACTGAGACCTCGACCTTAAGAGGACCAATGCCCTAGATGAGTCATTGATATGTCGGAAACGTATCTATAATTTTTGATGTTCCATGCTTGTTTAGTATCTACTTTGCTTTGCTTTGTCTACACTTTGAGGTATTTTTATATCTTTTCTGTAACTAACCTATTAACAAGTTGCCACAGTGCAAGTTGCATGTTTTCTTCTATTTTTGGTTCCAGAAAGGCAGAAAATCAATATTCTCAGAATTAGACGGGACAAAAGCCAAAGTTATTATTTTCCCGGAGAAAAACGGATCCACGAAGCAGAGCCAAAGGGGGGGGGGCACAGGGTGGCCGCACCCCCTAGGCGTGGGCAAGCTCTAGAGGCGCCTGGAGGGGGTGTGGGCCCCCTGGACCCCCACCGACCTTGATTCCTTTGCCTATAAGAAGCCTCCGACCCAAGAACCCTGGGGCATCCAGAAGAAATCCACGAAAACCTCTGTAGCACTGCCGCCACCAAAGGGGAGATTCGAGGGACAGAAAGTCTCTGTTCTGGCACCCTGTCGGGACGGGGAAGTGCCCTCGGAGCCATCTCCATCGATCTCCATCGCCATCTTCATCACCGTTGTTGATTCCCATGATGAGGAGGGAGTAGTTCTTCCTCGAGGCTAAGGGCTCTATCGGTAGCTATGTGTTCATCTCTCTCTCTCTCTCTCTCTCTCTCTCTCTCTCTCTATGCATGGTCATATTGTGATCACGAGATTTGTAATCAAGTAGATCTACCTTGCTACTCAAGTGCTTTAATAGATCTCTGCTCTCCCCGTGTGTGTGAAAGTGACAGCGTGCACGCCATGGTGGCACTTAGGTTTGAGTCTACATAAATACCTTTATGCTTTAATAGATCTATGCTTTTCCCCACGTGTGTGAAAGTCACAGCGGGCATACTGTGTATGGCACTTTGGCTAGATTGAATATTTGTTATGAGTTATATTTGGATTTGGATGTCTCTATAAAATTGTGGTGTTTGATGGAACCATCTAGCGCTCAAGGTGACAGTGTGGGGTTATCTAGATTGGGGAAGGCCCTACCATGGATTAGAGTGTCCAACCGGAGAGTAGTTAAGAGTAGTATCATGAAGAGAGGATATTTATATGAGAGAGTGTTCACTAGTGAAATTATGATCCCTAGGCCTTGTTTATAAACATTGAAACACCGTTTTTATCTAGATCTGTTGCATGTTTGCCTGCTTTAGTCTTCCTCCACGCCATAAGATCTTTTCTGGCACCGTTACCCCACGTCAACAACAAGTCAGAAGCTATTTTCTGGCACCATTACCACTTGTATTTTACTATCTCTTCACCGAACTAGTGCACCTATACACTTGACAAGTGTATTGGGTGTGTTGGGGACACAAGAGACTTCTTGTATCTTGATTGCAGGGTTTCCTGAGAGGGAATACCTTTGACCACTTCCTCCCTGAGTTCGTTAAACCTTGGGTAATCCACTTAAGGGAAACTTGCTGTTGTTCTACAAACCTCTGCACTTGGAGGCCCAACAACTGTCTACAAGAATATAAGTGCGTAGACATCAGTCATTCGAGATATGGCTCAAGGAACTGACTAGGGTCGGGTTATGCGGCGATGATCTTATGGATGCTTTTATTAGCAGCCGAATTTGCCTGTTCCAGAAGTGCATGCACAAACTCTGCTACATGAGTTGTTGCCTTGACCTGAACCGAGTCTCCACTATTGATCTTGATGATAACCAAATCCGGAAATGTGTCCAGTCGATCTTCAAGATGGACATTGATGGGGATATGCCTAAGGTATACCCAGGGGCGTTCGCCTGGCCAGTGCGGTGAGTGGGCTGCGGCTGGATCAAGATCTGGAGTGGACTCAAGCGACTGGAAGCTGAAGGCCCAGAAGCATAGATAGGCCCAGTCAGATTAGGTTAAAGGATCTCTGAAACCTTAACTGATTCGATTGAGATCTGTAAACCCTAGGGGGGGAGTCTATATAAACCTCCCTAGAGGACGCATAGGAGATACGTTCCATCATACACCCAAGCGACTCGCTGCCTAGCCGCCGATCTCGCCCCATTGTACTCTCACCATAATACAATCTAGCAGGAGTAGGTCTTTACCCTCTGGGGGGCCGAACCTGGGTAAATCCTTGTGTATCCGCCCTCATCTCGCACCGCAGATGGCTGGCCGCCCTTGCCCCATGTTCTACTACTCGTTGCCGATTGCAGCATCTGCCGTGGTCATTCCCATGACAGTGACGCCCACCGTGGGGCCTGGCCGGTCAGACCGGTGTTCTACGGCAAGATCCAATCTACCCATCAACGAGTCGATCGCCACCGGCTGCATGATAGCGATCGGCGAGATGCTCCAGATCTTGCCGAGCAGCTATGTCCCGGCGGCGCGACCCGTCAGGCATAGCATGATCCTACCGGTCGGCACGATCAGCCTCTTCGTCGGCCTCACCGACGTCATCGTATCGGAGGACTCGGCACGCATCCGTGAGTCGCCTCCGCGCGACCGGCTCTCTGAGAGTCAGGTCCGCACGATCCACCGCCCCGCCTCCAAGTACGACTCGGCCCACAGCGACGTGGCCGAAACCACTGCATCCGCAAAAGATGCGGCCCTCAACGACGACGCCGACTCGGCGACCCCGACGTCACTCGCCGGATCCATTGTCGCAGCATCGCCCGCGGAATCCATCACCCTGGTCTCCAACGTTGGAGACTTAGAGGATCCCTCTATCCTTGGGATCTTCGAATTCGACTCCGGGTCGGAGAACTCCGCCGACCTCCGCGATGGAACCGGCCGCCACGCCGCGACCTATATGGCGACTGGCGCCGACCCGCCGGAGGATCCATTCTCCACTCCGATCCCTCTCAACACGACAGCAACGGAGGTTGAGGAACTCCGTCTGAAGCTGGCGGAAGAAGTCCACAAGGAACAACCGAGCGCCAAAAATTTCGCCTCGAGCAGGTGACAGCGTAGGAGCTGTCGCGCTACCACCAGCTCCGAATCAGGTCACGCCTGAACCCCACCGTCCAGGGGTGCGCCCTGAACTTCGATGACGAAAGCAACCCGGCCCACGCGGCCGAGCGCGCGATCTGCGAGAACGCACCACCAGGAGGAAGCGCTCGGCCCCCACCAGGGTCAACGGCCAATGGCGCCCCGCCACCACCCAACCGCGCACCACCCAGGGACCAGCCGAGGATCGTGGTCTCCTCACGGGAGCGAGACGCGAACGGCCTACCGCTGTTCTCCACCCCGATGGACAACCTCGTCGCAGGCCGAGCAGCAGTTGACAACATCGCGGCCACCGGTGATGGCGCCCTACAGATCCAGTACGCCAAGGCCTTGCTCGCAAAAGCGGTCGAGCAACAAAATGCAGGCGTCGACTCACAGGGTCGGATGTACTCGCATTCATCGGGCAGCAGAGCGGCCTCAAGCGGCCGCCCCATGGCGGCAAACACCCTCAACTGCCCGCCACCCCAACCACTGTAGCTCCAATACCGACCGAGCGGCACTCTCCTGCGACCCCGGCGGCGACCAACCGTCGCTGCCAATGGTCGACCCGTCGGCGCCCGCACCCACATCATCAACAACCGGAGCTGGCGCCGCGCCAGCCCGATGACCGCGACATACCCTAACCAACCGCGACGGCGGCCGAGGTCGCTAAGCGACTGGCCCCGGTGCTTCGGACCGATGATCCGAGGCGAAAGATACCCGACGAACTTCAAAGTTCCGAAGGAAATAGAGAAGTACGACCCCTCGTACGATCCCTCTCTGTGGCTGGATACCTACCTCATGGCGATGGGGATCGCCGGCCACACCGATCTACTAGCCGCCCGCTACCTTCCCCTGATGATGGAGGGAGCGTGCAGGCAGTGGATCAACACTCTCCCCGCGGATAGCATCGACTCCTGGGAAGAGATGCGCGATGCCTTCGTCAGGAACTTCGAGGGTTCATACACCCGCGCCACCACCATCAAGGACCTGGAACGATGCGTCCAGGGGCCTCGCGAGTCGACCCACAGCTGGGTCCAACGGTGGCAAGAACTGTGGTACAACGCGGTCGGTATCCACCCAGACACTGCAATCCACTGCTTCAAGACCTCGTGCGCTACGAGCCCCTGGTCGCCAAGCTCAAACGAGCATACCACACACTCGACAACATACCGGATCTCCTGGAGATCGCCAAAAGATACGCGGAGGAAGACCCAAAACAAGAAACCGATGGCGAAGTCGGAGGACAACGCCGCCGCAGCGGCGACATCGGAAGGCGATCCGATCTACACTACAGCAACACTCGCCTCACCGGTAAGCGCCCGCGCGATGGCCAGGCGAGTCGACTTTGTCGCCAGCGCTGCAGCGAGCCCAAACTTCCGCGCGGCGAGCAACGCCGCGATGGTGGAAACTACAAGGTGAAGCCGAGGTTCGACCGCGCGACCCTTCTTAACCAACCTTGTGTATTTCATAGCAGGGAAGGAAAGCCTGCCACGCACACGACCGCCGACTGTCATTCTCTCAAGGAGATCGAGAAGGCACGATGCGCGCGGGAAGACCCCGACAACAACCCGCCAAACGACGGAAAATTCGGCAGCATGGCCGGATCGCTCCACACCTTCACAGGCTTCAACACGAAGCGCGAGAAGAAGGTCATCGCCCGCGCCGTCGCCGTCAACGCGGTGGCCCAGGTGGACGTCCTCAGTTCCTCAACTAGTCTGAGCAACCAATCACTTGGATCCGCCAGGACCACTCGCCAGGAATCGAGTACCCAGGCCGAGTCGCCCTGGTGGTCAAGCCCAAGGTGGGAGACTACTGGCTCCCCAAGACATTGATGGACGGCGGCAGCTCCATCAACATCCTGTACCTGGACACCTTCAGGCGACTGCGGCTCCCGCAGTCGATGGTCGAGACGACCTACACCATGTTCCACGGCATCGTCCTCGGTCGGAAGGCGTACCTGATCGGCAAGGTC
The DNA here is from genome assembly GCA_030063025.1 of Avena longiglumis. Classification (NCBI taxonomy): domain Eukaryota; kingdom Viridiplantae; phylum Streptophyta; class Magnoliopsida; order Poales; family Poaceae; genus Avena; species Avena longiglumis. The sequence goes on from CP125973.1 coordinate 227,085,961, forward strand.
ACGCTGCCTGTCACCTTCGGCACACCGGCAAACTTCCGCACCGAGCGGATCGTCTTCGAGCTGGTGCCCTTCGACAACCCCTACCATTGCGTCCTGGGGCGCCAGGCGTTCGCCAAGTTCATGGCGGAGCCTCACTACGCGTACAACGCGATGAAGCTCCCCGGACCGCGCGGCGTCATCACAATCCACGGCGACCCCGACATGGCCGCCGAGTGCGAGGCCAAAGGAGCTGAACTCACCGACGCCGTTATCGCGGCAGAGGCCAACCACGCCGACGAGCTCGCCAAGTACGCAAGCGGGGTCAACAACGACGACCCCACCATACTCAAGAAGCCCAACTCGGAGGGCGACAACACCTCAGCCTTCGAGGCAACGACGCATACCCGCACCATCAAGCTGGTCCCAGGCGACTCCAGCCAGACGGTGACAATCGGGACGGTCATGAGCCCAGCATAGGAAGGCGCGCTCATCGAGTTCCTCCATGAGAACAGGGACATCTTCGCATGGAAGCCATCTGACATGCCTGGTGTCCCTAGGGAACTCGCTGAGCACAAACTCAACACCGACCCCAAAGTGCGACCCGTCAAGCAGTCGCTGCGGCCCTTCAATGAAGAGCGCCACCGAGCCATCGCCGAGGAAGTGCAGCGTTTACTCACTGCACGCTTCATCCGGCCAATCAAGTACTCCAAGTGGCTGGTAAACCCAGTCCTGGTCGAGAAGAAAAATGGGACCTGGAGGATGTGTATCGATTACACAAACCTAAACAACGCCTGCCCGAAGGAGCAATTCATCCTCCCGCGGATCGACCAAATCATCGATTCCACCGCGGGCTCGGAGTCGCTATGTTTCCTTGACGCCTACTCTAGGTACAACCAGATCAAAATGGCCGTTGAGGATGAAGAGAAGACGGCGTTCATCATGCCTTTCGGAGCCTTACATTTACCGCCATGACCTTCGCCTCAAACGCGGGGCAACCTACCAGCGGTGCATGCAGGAGTGCCTTGCGAGCCAAATTGGCCGCAATATCCACGTCTACATCGACGACGTGGTGGTGAAGTCCGCTCGCCAGAGAGACCTACTCGCTGACCTGGCGGAAACATTCGCCAACCTGCGGAAATACAAGATAAAGCTAAACCCAGGCAAATGCACCTTGATTGTACCGGTGGCAGCCTCTTTGAGATACGTCGTCTTAAAGCGCGGGATCGAGGCGAACCCCACCAAGATCGACATGACCTCTCGACTCGGCAAACCCGAGTGCCTGCACGACGTCCAGAAGCTGGCCGGGCGAGTCGCGACTCTTAGTCGCTTCATCCCCCGATTGGGCGAAAAGCTGATGCCCCTCTACCGCCTGATGCGCAAAAATCCCACCTTCCAGTGGGACAAGGAGGCGGATGATGCGCTCCGCGACCTCAAGAAGGTGCTACTCGCAGCACCGCTACTCGCCGCCCCCGTCGACAAGGAACCCATGTTGGTCTACGTCGCGGCTTCCGAGCGCGTCGTCAGCGCCGTCATGGTCGTCGAGCGACCAGAGGAGGGAAAGGAGCGCCCGGTGCAGCGACCAGTGTACTACATCAGAGAAGTCCTCACCGAGTCGCGCTAGTGCTACCTGCAATACCAGAAACTGGTATACGCGGTCTTCAGAGCACAACGGCGACTGCCACACTACTTTCAGGAGCACCCGATAACGGTCGTCTCCTCCGCACCGTTGCAGGACATCATCCGCAACCGTGAGGCAACCGGGCGAGTCGCCAAGTGGGCCGTCGAGATCGGCGTCCACAACATCAAGTACGAGCCGCGCAAAGCGATTAAGTCGCAGGCTCTCGTGGACTTCATCGCCGACTGGGAAGAGGCCCAGCAGCCATAAAAGTTGCCGTACCTCCATTACTGGAGCTTACACTTCGACGGCTCCAAGAACGCGGACGGCGCAGGAGCAGGGATCGTGCTAACTTCTCCAAAGGGCGACAAGCTCCGCTACGTCCTCTGCCTCGACTTCACCCCCTGCACCAACAACATGGCCGAGTACGAGGCACTACTCCACGGCATGCGAGCTGCCAAGGAGATGAACGTCAACCGCCTGCGCTGCTACGGATACTCTGACCTTGTCGCGGGGCAAGTCGCTGGCACCTGCGACGTCGTCTCCCCCACCATGGCGGCATACCGCCAAGTAGTGGACAAGCTAGGCGGACACTTCGCAGGCTACTCCGTCGAGTGGATTGACATGCGAAAGAACGAGGAGGACGACGCACTCTCTCGCATCGGCTCGGCTTGACTCGCACCACCCGCTGGCGTCTTCCTTGACACCATCACCAAGCCTTCCGTCTCTCCCCAAGGGAGTTCGACATCGAAATCCCGCTGCAGCCAGAGGCAGCCCTGGTCGCACTCATCGCCGAGCCAAACGGCTGCACCACGCCGTACATTGCCTACCTGGAGGGAGGCACCTTACCAGCAGATGAAACGGACGCCCAGGTGATAGCACGCCGCTGCAAATCCTTCGTCATCATCAACGGCGAGCTCCACAAGCGCAGTGTGACCGGCGTGTTCCAACACTGCGTTCAACCCGCTGAAGGACGCAAAATCCTCCAAGACATCCACTCCGGCGACTGCGGCCACCACGGTAGCGCCTGCTCTCTGGTCGCAAAGGCTATGCGACACGGCTTCTACTGGCCCACTGTGGCATCCCGCAAAAAACCACTACTAGAAAATCGCGTTGAATTTGTGCATTGCATCGTCATCATCATGGATTGTTTGCCAAAACTATTTTCGCAACACCCGTTTTATTTTCCAAACGCCCCATCTTAATTCAAATGCAAAACCCGGGTCTCCGGAGTTAATTTGTTTGTTGCTATCGGGTTGCAAACGGCCCAATTAGAATAAATAAAAATTTAAATTATTTTAATAGGGGCAGTCGAACGGGCCGATTGACCCGATCGACCACCCCAGGAAATAATAAGCGGTCCAACCAGCCCACCCTTTATTCCTAAACCTACCCATCTTCCTACCCAACTCTCCCCTCCACCTCACTCCATCCAATCAGTACACGCCACCTCACCCTCTCCTCTCCTCCCACCCAACCAGATCGCTCCACCTCAGCAGCCTCCTCTCTCTCTCTTCCCACCCCACCAAACGCACCCAGCGCACGCGCCCCCTCCCCCTCCCTTTTTCACCCAGTCCACCCTCACCCACCCTCTCTCTCCTCTCAGCCGCGTGGTCCCACCTCCCCGGGCCCCACCTTGTCAGCCTCTCCCCTCCCCCTGGTCAACCCACCTACCCCACTCCCTGCCTACCCCAGATCCCACCTGCACCCGCAGCGAAACCCCCACGCGCCAGCCCGCCCCGGACTCGGTTCACCGCCTGCGCCGCTGGGGCCCACCCGACCCCAGCTGTCCCCGCGCCCTTCCTCTATCCTCTCTCCCTCAACCTCCCTCCCCGCGTCGGCTTGCCCGCCCAGCGCCTCCTGCTCGCCTCCTTGAACGCCACCCTTCCACCACCCAGCTCCTCGGCTCGCCTCACCTCTCTGCCCCACCTCGCCCTCCTCCAGCCTTGGCGCCGCCCTGCAAGCTTCCCATGCCGCCCACCTCACCGCCGGCGTCCGCGCCCGTCATCGCCACCCGCCTGGCCACCGCAGCGTCGCGTCGTCCTCGCGAGCCTCTCCTCCTCCAGTGCGGCCTCGTCACCTCCCGCCCGTGGAAGCTCCCACCTCTGCTGCCTCTCCGACAAGCCCGCCCGTGCCGTTCACAAGGGCGTCGTCCTCGGCCGTGCCGTGAGCCCGTGCCCGACCGCCCTTGTGGATCGCCCGCCGTCATGCACGAACCCGTACCAGCGTCCATGCCACAGCGGTGTTTTTCAGCCAGGCGCTACAAGTCGAGGAGCCGATGCCCGGATGGTAAAGCGTCGTCGATGAGCTCACGATCGAGTTGGCCAAGTGGAGCTCGTATGTCCCCACCGCGTGTGTTGGAGCTGCTCAAGCCAATCGGGAAGATCAAGGTCTTCGTGCACGGTAGCTCACCGCAAGACCGGCTCGATGCGAGGTTTGCGAAGGATGTACATGTACATGGTGCCACCAAGATCTTCATCGCGGATCCGAACCAGACACCGTCGAACCCGCAGAGTCAAACCCGTGGACCGACAAGACTTTCTTCACGGTTTTCAAGACCCCGACATCGAAACGACAAGATCATCGTCATGGAACCCGAAGACCACATGTGCGACAAGGACTCCCTCGGGAACGCCGAGTGTTTCACCCCGGACACCGAGACCGCGGTGCGACAAGTGCTTCATCCTGAACGACAAGAACTACCCCCGGAGGCCGAGAACGACCCCGTCGAACCCTAAACCCTGAGACCGACCCGGACCCCGGAACCCTCGGAACCCCAAGATCGTCGAGACCCCTCAATGTGTGAACCCTTATCCGAGAACCCTATTTTTATAACATAACAACTTGATGCATATTGAATTGTCATACTCGCCTGCATATCTGTGGTTTGGGGGCCTTATGTCGATTCACCTAATAATTAAATATGGGGCCCATATGCGGGCAAATCTAGCCTTATATTGGCCTCATTTAAACTTGTGTAGCGAACCAGTACTATCGTTTGCCATGCTAAACAACATTTAATATGCAGGGGTTTAAACAACTTGAACCATATATTAATTGTCGGGACCCCGGTTCCGCTTAATATTGACCTAATTGCACCGCACCTTGGCCATGCCATGCATCATACATGCATCATGCCGATCTTCTGCCGTGTATTAAATACTGCATCCGGTGTTTCTCCTAGTGTTTTGGTTCTTCGCGGATAAGGCCGTTGAGTTGATGTGAGCGTCGCCCCGATCTTCGGTTGAACCCTTCGACAATGTTTTCAGGCGAGCATCTCCCCCTTTCTACCTATCTTACTTTCATAGTATTTATTCCTCCTGTTGATCTATTGCTATACGTGTTGCGATGCTTTAGTTTCCGTACTGTGATATACCGTGCAGCCCTATATTGCCTTGGCCACCCTATTACTGTTGTTTGGTAGATAGTTGGACTTGCGCGTCGTGGTTGCTTGCTCAGTGCGATGTGTGTCGTCATATGCCACGATTCTTGATGTATTGCCGCATGTTGATGTTGGAGATGGTTCTAGTTTTACTTATCGTCACTTTAATTTCTGTTTAACAACTAAAATTGAAATAAGCGAGAGGCATCGGTGGGTGATAGATAATATTTGGTTTCGAGCACCACTTGTGTCCGTAAGACCCCGAGTACTTGATACTGTTCCTTGATTTATCGCGCTATCCACATCCGGGAGGTATATGGGACCCCCACAGCGAGCTTGATTCATTCTTATTTCTTGGGGCCACAACTAGTTTGCGGTTTTATTACGATCTGTACTTATGCCATGCTACTTTACGTATTTAATTTGTGCGAGGAGCACACTGTCTGTTAGGTATGCGGAGTGATTACGGTGTCGACAAGCCCAGCCACACTTTCGGGTTCCCGATCGCTTCTGACCATTGGCGCAACCTTGAGGCCGCCTCGAGCTTGCTTACTCCGTTGCGGGATCTACTCAAAGGGTGGCCCCTGAAATATTCTGAATCTGTGATTGTTCGATCGTGAAAGCCTCGTTGGGTTTTGTTTTGGTTTTCGAGGTTGATCGGCGTGTGTTGCTATTGGTGCACCCGGCCGGGTAAAACTTTACGGCCGTGTCGCGGATATGGACGACTTGGAGCACAGTATCTCGATCATAGACAAGCATAACTAAAGTTTACTGCTATAAATTTGACTTAAAATGACTAGTAATCAGCTTCATTATAATGGAATGGCTAATTAATACTGCCCACAATTGCTTGTTTGGTTGTCGCTTACGACCATTGTACCTGACTAGTAAGTATTGCAACTACAACGAAATGGCTGAATAAAAGTACCAACAACTGCTGGGTTTCGGGATTACATCATGCTATCTGTCGATTAGTAATTGCTGCAACTTCTAGCGGAATGGTTAACTAAAAGGTCCTTGCTTATTTTCATCGGGCGACTATCTTTAACACGACTAGTAATTGCTGCGACAACTGAATAAGTAAAACTGCCAACGGTGTGAGTTCCTCGGTTGACTTCCTCGTTTGGTCTCGAGGGGGAAACACCAGGATGGGTTTGTTTGGTGTTAGCTTCAGGTTGGATCCGGATAGGCCCTTCTTACCCCTCTCTGAAAACCGCCAGTTGTATCGAGTCTCTATAGGTTGTTTAGTGCATGCTGCCGCTCAGTCCACCATACCTATGTAGGCGAGGACCGCGAATTCTAGCCTCGCCGTGTCTTGGCCTCGATCTTGCTCCTCTTTTTCCTTGGCCCTTTGTCGGCACCTTTTGTTTAAGCAGGTTTTGAGATCGGCGTTAGCGAGGTTACCCTTCCGGCTTGGCTGGCAGGGGTTATGGGCCCGTGGTTATTCTTGAGCTCTTAGCCCCATTTGCTTCTTGTCCGTGATCGGACTCTGCCGTTTTCAAGGTGATTTGGATCTTGTATATTATCTGTATTCATGACTCTTGGAGTCAGTATATAAATATCTGTACGTGGGTCCCATCGAGGCTGTTGTGTAATGTTATTACTTCGTATTCCACCATCGAAAGTGCTGGTGAGCACCTTTGAATCGTTTCTATCGGGTTTGGCGAATTTTGCTCAAACTTGCATAGGTCGATCGAGGTGTTCTGTGGTATCGAGCTCGGCGGTTGCGATACCCCACAAGTCCGACTGTAGGATAACCTAGCTAACGGCCGAAGTAGAGTGTCAAAACTATTTTGCAAAATCGGTTGGATAGTTCTGATTAGGTCTGATTTTACTCCTTACCCCTCTGCTATTCTCCTCTTATCTCGACGTGTTTTGAATCCGCTCTCTTCTCTCTCTCTTCGAGTCCAGGATTTCTCGTGGTTGGGTTTCCGTCGTACCTTCAGGGTTTCTCTTTCTCCCCTTTTGTAACGGAGGTGCTACGATCCTCAATCTGCAACTTGTCTGTTGTACCCTTCCTCCAATATCTTGTTCTGGAGCTCTCTATCCATATGTGTTCCTTGCTGGATATCAGTGTCGTTGAAAAACATATGAGAAGGACGAGCTTTGGTGAAGTTGGATTCGACCTTGAGCACGTGTTGTTCATGCCAATGGAACCATCGCGGAACCTAATCATTGTGTCTTCCATACGATTTCTGCTGGCAACATTCCTTTGTTCCGGATACCACCTATGAAGATCTTCAGTCTAAATCTCGAGAGTTGAGTTGCCTGATTCTCCGACCCATGTACAGAGTTGATAGTTGGGTCCGGGATGGACTGATCACCCTACCCGACTCTTACTGTTCGCTCTGTACATCGAACTGGTGGATCAATGTAACTTTTCCCTCTTCTAATGGAAGTTAGAGGTGGCCTTATCGTTTGATACCTCTACCTTCGTCCTTTGTTCTCCGGAGTGTTCTCTCGACGATCAGGAACAACGACCCTTTGTTGGTGGTGTCGCCGATTCCCAGATGAAGAAGGAACCCTCATTAGTGGTGTCGCGAGGATCTACACGAAGCGAGAAGACGCAGATCGCCGACCCTTCCTTCCGGTACCAAGAGGCGGATCTCGAGGGCGAGATCCCTTGTTAGTGGTGTCGAATTGTGGCATCCCGCAAAAAACCACTACTAGAAAATCGCGTTGAATTTGTGCATTGCATCGTCATCATCATGGATTGTTTGCCAAAACTATTTTCGCAACACCCGTTTTATTTTCCAAACGCCCCATCTTAATTCAAATGCAAAACCCGGGTCTCCGGAGTTAATTTGTTTGTTGCTATCGGGTTGCAAACGGCCCAATTAGAATAAATAAAAATTTAAATTATTTTAATAGGTCGAGCGGGCGATTGACCCGATCGACCACCCCAGGAAATAATAAACGGTCCAACCAGCCCACCCTTTATTCCTAAACCTACCCATCTTCCTACCCAACTCTCCCCTCCACCTCACTCCATCCAATCAGGACACGCCACCTCACCCTCTCCTCTCCTCCCACCCAACCAGATCGCTCCACCTCAGCAACCCCCTCTCTCTCTCTTCCCACCCCACCGCACCCAGCGCACGCGCCCCCTCCCCCTTTTTCACCCAGTCCACCCTCACCCACCCTCTCTCTCCTCTCAGCCGCGTGGACCCACCTCCCCGGGCCCCACCTTGTCAGCCTCTCCCCCCCCCCCGGTCAACCCACCTACCCCACCCCCTACCCGGATCCCACCCCACCCTGCCAAAACCCCCACGCCCGGCCCGGACTCGGTCCACACTTTCTGGCCAGCTGGGCCCACCGACCAGGCTGTCCCCGCGCCCTTCCTCTCTCCTCTCTCCCTCAACCTCCCTCCCGCGTGCACGCCGACCAGCCGCCCTGCTCCCGCCTCCCACGCCACCCCTTCCACCGCTTAAGCTCCTCCTCGGCTCGCCTCACCTCTGCCCCACTCGCCCCTCCTCCAGCCGCCCGCCCACTGCAGCTTCCCGTGCCGCCCCACCTCGCCCGCGTCCGGCGACGCGCCGTCCGCCACCACCGCCCGCAGCGTCCGGCGTCGTCATGTGAGCCTCTCCTCCTCCAGCCGGCCTCGTCCTGCGTCCCGGCGGAAGCTCCCACCTCTGCTGCCTCTCCGACAAGCCGCCCTTAAATGCGTTCACAAGGGCGTCGTCGCCTCGGCCGTGCCGTGAGCCCGTGCCCGACCGCCCTTGTGGATCGCCCGCCGTCATGCTGAACCCGTACCACGCGTCCATGCCACGCGGTGTTTTCAGCTTGGCTGCTACAAGTCAGAGGGAGCCGATGCCCAGATGGTAAAACGTCGTCGATGAGCTCCTGATCCAGAGTTGGCCAAGTGGAGCTCGTATGTCCCCCACCGCGTGTGTTGGAGCTGCTCAAGCCCAATCGGGAAGATCAAGGTCTTCGTGCACGGTAGCTCACCGGCAAGACCGGCTCGATGCCGAGGTTTGCGAAGGATGTAAATGTACATGGTGCCACCCAAGATCTTCATCGCGGATCCGAACCCAAGACACCGTCGAACCCCGCAGGTCGAACCCCGTGGACCGACAAGACTTTCTTCACGGTTTTCAAGACCCCGACATCGAAACGACAAGATCATCGTCATGGAACCCGAAGACCACATGTGCGACAAGGACTCCCTCGGGAACGCCGAGTGTTTCACCCCGGACACCGAGACCGCGGTGCGACAAGTGCTTCATCCTGAACGACAAGAACTACCCCCGGAGGCCGAGAACGACCCCGTCGAACCCTAAACCCTGAGACCGACCCGGACCCCGGAACCCTCGGAACCCCAAGATCGTCGAGACCCCTCAATGTGTGAACCCTTATCCGAGAACCCTATTTTTATAACATAACAACTTGATGCATATTGAATTGTCATACTCGCCTGCATATCTGTGGTTTGGGGGCCTTATGCCGATTCACCTAATAATTAAATATGGGGCCCATATGCGGGCAAATCTAGCCTTATATTGGCCTCATTTAAACTTGTGTAGCGAACCAGTACTATCGTTTGCCATGCTAAACAACATTTAATATGCAGGGGTTTAAACAACTTGAACCATATATTAATTGTCGGGACCCCGGTTCCGCTTAATATTGACCTAATTGCACCGCACCTTGGCCATGCCATGCATCATACATGCATCATGCCGATCTTCTGCCGTGTATTAAATACTGCATCCGGTGTTTCTCCTAGTGTTTTGGTTCTTCGCGGATAAGGCCGTTGAGTTGATGTGAGCGTCGCCCCGATCTTCGGTTGAACCCTTCGACAATGTTTTCAGGCGAGCATCTCCCCCTTTCTACCTATCTTACTTTCATAGTATTTATTCCCTCCTGTTGATCTATTGCTATCTGTGTTGCGATGCTCTAGTTTTCGTACCCGTGAAATCCCTTGCGGCCCTATATTGCCTTGGACACATCCTATTACCTGTTGTTTGGTAGATAGCTGGACCTGCGCGTCGTAGTGGCTTGCTCAAGTGCTGATGTGTGTCGTCATATGCCACAGTTGCTGATGTATTGCCGCATGTTGATGTTGGAGATGGTTCTAGTTTTACTTATCGTCACTTTAATTTCTGTTTAACGACTAAAATTGAAATAAGCAGAGGCATCGGTGGGTGATAGATAATATTTGGTTTCCGAACGCCCACTTGTGTCCTGTAAGACCCCGAGTACTTGATACCTGTTCCTTGATTTATCGCGCTATCCACATCCGGGAGGTATATGGGACCCCCCTGAGCCAGAGCTTGATTCATTCTTATTTCTTGGGGCCACAAACTAGTTTGCGGTTTTATTACGATCCTGTACTTATGCCATGCTACTTTCTGTATTTAATTTGTGCGAGGAGCACACTGCATCGCTTAGGTATGCGGAGTGATTAGCTGTATCGACAAGCCCAGCCACACTTTCGGGTTCCCCGATTACAGACCATTGGCAACCTTGAGGCCGCCGAGCTTGCTTACTCGCGGGATCTACTCAAAGGTGGCCCTGAAATATTTCTGAATCTGTGATTGTTCAGTCGTGAAAGCCTCGTTGGGTTTTGTTTTGGTTTTTCCGAGGTTGATCGAGCGTGTGTTGCTATTGGTGCACCCCGGCCGGGTAAAACTTTCTGAAAGCCGTGTCCGCGGATATGGACGACTTGGAGCACAGTATCTCGATCATAGACAAGCATAACTAAAGTTTACTGCTATAAATTTGACTTAAAATGACTAGTAATCAGCTTCATTATAATGGAATGGCTAATTAATACTGCCCACAATTGCTTGTTTGGTTGTCGCTTACGACCATTGTACCTGACTAGTAAGTATTGCAACTACAACGAAATGGCTGAATAAAAGTACCAACAACTGCTGGGTTTCGGGATTACATCATGCTATCTGTATCTGATTAGTAATTGCTGCAACTACAACGGAATGGTTAACTAAAAGGTCCCACTGCTTATTTTCATCAGGACGACTATCTTTAACCTGACTAGTAATTGCTGCAACGACAACCGAATAAATAAAACTGCCAACGGTGTGAGTTCCTCGGTTGACTTCCTCGTTTGGTCTCGAGGGGGAAACACCAGGATGGGTTTGTTTGGTGTTAGCTTCAGGTTGGATCCGGATAGGCCCTTCTTACCCCTCTCTGAAAACCGCCAGTTGTATCGAGTCTCTATAGGTTGTTAAGTGCATGCTGCCGCTGCCGCTCAGTCCACCATACCTATGTAGGCGAGGACCGCCGAATTCTAGCCTCGCTGTCTTGGCCTCGATCGACGCTCCTCTTTTCCTTGGCCTTTGTCGGCACCCTTTGTTTAAGCAGGTTTTGAGATCGGCGCCGTTAGCGGGGTTACCCTTCCGGCTTGGCAGGGTTATGGACGCGTGGTTATTCTTGTGGCTCTTAGCCCCATTTGCTTCTTGTCCGTAGTCGGACGCTGCCGCTTTTCAAGGTGATTTGGATCTTGTATATTATATACGTATTCATGACTCTTGAGTCAGTATATAAATATCTGTTCTGTGGGTCCCATCGAGGACTGTTGTGTAATGTTATTACTTCGTATTCCACCCGCACGAAAGTGCCTGGTGGGCACCTTTGAATCGTTTCTATGCGGGTTTGGCGAATTTTGCTCAAACTTGCATAGGTCCGATTCTGAGGGTGTTACACCCACCGCACACGCAGACGCTGTCGACATTGTCCAGCGGTGCGTCGGGTGCCAGAAATACGCCAACCAGACCCACGTGGCTAGCTCGGTGCTCAAGACAATCCCCATCACCTGGCCGTTCGCCGTGTGGGTTATGGACATGGTAGGCCCTTTCAAGAAGGCCCCCTCCGGCTTCACCCACCTCCTGGTCGCAGTCGACAAATTCACAAAATGGGTGGAGGCCATGCGACGGGAAGACCGCCACCAAGTTCCTACGCGAGCTAATCTATCGCTACGGGTTCCCGAACAGCAGCATCACGGACAATGGCACCAACTTTGCCAAAGGAGCCATGGCCGAGTTCTGCGAGGAACATCACATCCGACTCGACCTCACATCAGTCGCCCACCCGGAGTCCAACGGCCAGGCGGAATGAGCCAACTAGAGCATCCTCCATGGCATGAAGCCATGGCTCCAAGTACCGCTCGAGCGCACCGCCGGGTGCTGGGTCGAGGAGCTACCCTCCGTCATCTGGGGCATCCGCACCTCCGTCAACAGGTCGACAGGCTTCACCCCTTTCTTCATGGTGTACAGTGCCGAGGCAGTCATGCCCACCGACCTAGAGCACGACTCGCCCAGGGTGGTCAACTACACGGAGGCCGCAAACAAACTCGCACGCCAGGATGGAGTCGACCAGCTCGACGAGGCACGCGACCTAGCTCTCTCCCGCACCGCCATCTACCAGCAAGGGCTCCACCGCTTCCATAGCCGACGAGTAAGGACTCGCACTTTCCAGGAAGGCGACCTGGTACTTCGCCTCATCCAGGAAAAGAAGGGCATGCACAAGCTCTCCCCCCTGGGAGGGACCATTCGCCATCGGGCGAGTTCTAGGCAACGACGCCTACTACCTCACCGACGTCCGAGGAGACGGAAAGCTCTACGTCAAGCGGACATGGAATATAAACCTCCTACGGAAGTTCTACCCCTATAACTCCATACATGTACTCTCCACCCGCTATGAAATAAAACAGATCGGTTACCGAAAATTGTGTCTACTCTCCATGTCTTGTGCCACTCGCACTCGTAGTAAGAGTGTTATGCTATTCGCAGAAGTCAACCTCTGGTAAAGCGACCGGCACGGCCAAGTAGTGCGGCACGAGGGCACTGGAAAACTCCAGGCCTCGTAACGTCCACGAAAAACGCCAACCCGGAGCCCCATTGGAGTCGCCTAGCTGACCGGCTCACCGAGCCAAGACAACTGCATTCGCTTCACAGCGACCAAGTCCTCCGCATCCTCGCATAGCGACTGAGCGGCCAAGTACCACGCTTCGGGCGGCGTCGATCAAATATGAGCGGCTAGGGAAAAACGCCTAGTATGAGAGCGTGCTCAGGACTCGCCATGCGACTGATCCTTCGGGTCAGGCAGGAGCGACGCGCTCACTCTAACGCGCTTAGTCCTCACTACCTTGGAGTTGCGACTAGAACCACCAAGTACCACGCTCGGGGACTCGGCCACCCGACCTCGTTCGCGCACGGGAAAACGGTCAAGTACAGAGCACCCACGGGAGTCGCCCTGCGACTGGCTCTCCAAGATCTGGCGAGTCGACCTCAATAGAGAAACAATTGAAAAAATATTCAAAATCGCAAACACAAACAAACGAGGTAAACCCCATAAAAAGGGCGGACGCGCTCGGGGACTCGTCCAATCAACAATCAAAATCACGAAACAATCCACAAAACAACACAAATTCCCGTTACAGCAGAACAAAGTTGTTCCAAAATACAAGATAAGTCCAATGGCTATTTGTTACTAACGCCCCAGGGCACAATGCTTCTACTCCGCGGGTCTCGACGCCGACTCGCCACCACCCCTGCGGTTGCGAATGAAGGGCACGTACGGGTTCGACGGGTACGTCGTCAACTCACCCGCCATCGCTGCACGGAACGGCTGCTCGACCTTGAAGTCCCGATGCTTCTGTTCAGGATCGTTGGGGGCAACAGTCGTCTCCTGGTAGGGGAGGAGGTCGCCCATCGCCCAAACGCGATCGACATACACCGTGGCACGGTCCGTCAGCTTCAGCACCTCGGCAATCTCCACAGAGCCCGTCGATGAGGGGTATCCACTCGTCACATCATCAAGATCGAAGTCCTCCGGGAAATGGGCAAGCCCAAGGCTCAGAGTCGTCGCCGCCCCGTGCCATGAATTCGACGACTGCTGGAGCCTTCTCCAGATAATGCCATACCTCGACGAGGTCGCTAGGAATCACTTCCGTGGGCGATATCTCCTGAAGATACACTCGAATGCAAGCCGCGGACAATGCGGCCGAGTCGACCAGAGTGTTCACACACTGCTGCGCATCGTAGGACTGCCTCCTCCGAGCTGTCAATAATTCGGCCTGTGGACAGAAGCCGGCAGTGAGTACACCAACGACCCCATAACGACTCCAGGGAGATGAAGAAAAGTTTACCAATAAGCGGACGGCAGAGGCCCGTGATGAAGCTTTCAAGCGAGGAGAAGTCGTTCTGCAGCCCAACAACGAGTGCGTCAGACACCTTCCGTTCTTTAGCGGCAGCAGTGACATCAGCTTTCGCTCGTCCCTCCGCCGAGCTCGCCTCCGCCTTCGCTTCCTTGAGCTCACGCTCCAGGTCAGCGATACGTTTCTCGGCCGCACTCAACGAAGATTGAGCCGCCTTCAGGTCACCCACCGGGACAAGGCCCCGGCGGACTTCCTCCGCCTCGGCTGCAACGACTTGCAGCCCCTTGTTCGTCTCCTGGACGGCAAAAAGTACCTTCTCCATGCGACACTTTTCTGCAAGCCGATCGGCCGATTCGCGCTGCAAGCCCTGCGCACAAATTAAACCGTCAACAACATAAAAATCCTAAGTGCCCACCCGCTGAAATTCAGCGACTAGGCACTCGGGGACTGGAGATCAAAAATCCTAAGTGCCCACCCGCTGAAATTCAGCGACTAGGCACTCGGGGACTGGAGATCAAAAACCCTAAGTGCCCACCTGGTGAAATTCAGCGACTAGGCACTCGGGGATTGGAGATAAAAAATCCTAAGTGCCCACCCGCTGAAATTCAGCGACTAGGCACTCCGGAACTGGACGCTACAAAAACACTAAGAATCCGACCACTGAAATTCAGTGGCCCGATCCTCGGGGACAGGACATACCTGGATGGCTGCGCCCAGCATGTCGTGGAGCTGCAGCGCGTCCACAGACGCAAGCAGGACCGGAGTGTGTCCGCGACCCTGCTTGACCTCCATCTCAGCGACCCCAGGCGTCTGGCTCGTTGGCGCCGCGCCACTCGCTGCGGCCGCTTTGGCCATGAAGCGGGGGAAAGTCGCAGCGGACGCTGCAGCGCCGCTAGGAGCCGGCTCGGCCACTCCAGGCGAGGAAACAGCCTCCTTGGTCTTCGAGGCCACTTCCACCACAGTCGGAGGATCGCTTGGAGCAGCTGCCGTGTCGTCAGAGACCGTGACGATGTCGTCGCCTTTCACCCTCTTAGCACTGTCTGCGGGAGCAGCGACTTCGTCAGCTTTCCTCTTCCGCGAAGGGTCCTCCTCGGTGACGACTGGCAGAACCTTGGCCACAGAAGGATGGACGATCTTTTTAACTCCAGTCCTATGAAACAACGATATGAGTAAAACTGTTCAATTACAACGGAAGGAAAGCAGATGAACAAGACTTACTTGGTGACTGGTATGAACCGCAGACCCGTGCGGATGATGGCCGGCTTCTCTAGCTCGGGACCCAACTTCTGACTGAGGCCCATCTCGAACACATCGTGTGCCCAAGACATAGAGGGCCTCTTCGAAGATGTGGCCTTGGCAGGAGCCTCCGTGATGACATCGGCGGGAGCTTTCCTGGGAGGCGAAGCTGCTACGGCTGGAGTAGCCCCCAACCCAGAGACCGGGGCGAATGGGAGTGGAAGCGATGCCAGAGGTACCTCGTCCAGGGGAGCGGCAACATCCGGTGCTACTGTCGTGCGCGCCGCTTCGCCCTTAGCCGAGCTGGTGGCGTCGGAACTAGTTGCAGAATAGGACGGAGACGCCTGCTTCGCCGGCTTCGTCTTCCTCCTCGGCGGAGCCTTCACCTCCTCCTCCTTCTTCTTCTTCTTCTTCTTCTTCTTCTTCTTATTCTTCGATGGCGTGACCTCACGATGTCAGGTGTGCTCGGGGAGCTCGTCGTCATCGTCATCGTGAGGTTCGAGGCTTCTACTCGCCTCGAGCTCGTGCTGATGTTGCCCGCGAGTTTTGCGAACCGTCGGGGCGGCGTCTTCCACGGGCTCGTCCTCGTCGTCATCGTCGTCATCATCCGCGTCTCTCCATACGTCGCCTTTGGCGGGTGGCGACTCGGTCCCGTCCTGGACGAACGAGCTCGAGTTCTCGTCGTCTGCGGGTGGGAGCCATCCTTCCACCACTTGGAACAACTACAATAAGCATGAGACAACGTCAGCATAACCGCGAATGCATCATCTGCGACTGTGAATGCTGGCAAAAATGGCGACTTACCATCGGAGTTGGGCGCCTTGCGGTATAGGGGCGACCCCGGCCTCCGCGTCCAGGTACGCCGCCTAGGTGATCTTCTTCTAGGCCAGGATGTAGTCTTCGAGTTTCCACTCGACGAGGCAGGATTTTGTCGGGTCGTCCCTTCCCGTATACTCGCACATATAATGGTCGCGTCGGGCCAAAGGCACGAGCCGCCGCCCGAGCCAGCAGTTGTAGAGGTTGATGGTTTGGAGGCCCTTCTTCTTCAGACTGCGGATGGTTTGCAACATTTCGTTGACAACCATCCGCTGATCCAGCGGGAGCTTGCCGACCTGGAGCCGACGCGGTTCAGGCCAGTCAGCGGAGTACCTTGGAAGCGCCACCTCGCCGTCGGGAGTCAACTCAGTGATGTAGAACCGGGATTTCTTCCATTCGTTTGCCGCCTTGGCGGGCAGCATCATGTCGAAGAACGACGCCTTCGACTTCAGTTGAAATGTCAACCCACCACCAAAGATCGGGTCACTGATTCTTCGCGACTGATCCTCCCATGGAACAGATCTTGCCACAAGGGGAAATAGGGCCTGCAGCCCAGATAGCACTCGTAGAACGCCACGAAAATGGCGAGCTGCTCGATGCTATGCGGGCCCAGGTATGACGGTTGGATCTCGTAGTAGGCGCAGAAACGCCGAAAGAAGAGAGAAGTGGGAAACCCCAACCTACGCTCCAGGTGGCTGGTGAAGCAGATGAACTCTCCTTCGCGCGGGTTCGGAGTCACCTCTCCGGCCGTGGGGATGCGCCATCTGCCAGCGCGCAGGATCCCGGCCTCCTCGAAGGACGCCAGTAGCACCCTGGTGCACTTGGATCTGCCCCATGGTTCGGTGGAGGGGGCCATTGGTTGGAAGATTCGCGGAGGTCGGGGCTCTTTGGATCGGTTGGATCGCGGTGCAGAGTTGAAAACGGAGATGGGCTGAATCGGAGGAAAGATGAAGGAGTGTTTCCCTGCTCGCCTGTCATTCTCCTTATATAGCGGTTGCTACCCGCCAATTTCGGGAGCCGTTACTACGCGGTAATTATGCCAAAAGTTACTGTTGGATTACCCCAACGGCTAGTTTTGACCCCACTTGACGGTCTAACTTCATCCACTCGACTCGTCGCTCCGTGCGACTTGACGACTCGCCGACCCGATCACTACAACAGTGACTGAATGTTCGCCGGCCCGATCACTACAACAGTGACTGAATATTCGCCGACCCATTCGCCGAGCTGCGACCCGATCGGTCGCCGTTATTACGACTAGAATAACTAGTTTTTCCTTTATTCAGGAGTCCGCCGCCGATTCGACTGGGCGTCCGCATTGGACCCGTATACACCGACTGCCAGCAAACACTTGCGACCAATAAACGACGGCCTCGGGGACTACTGATAGGGATATGCCTACCGAGGTATACCCAGCAGGATGTTTCCGACTGGCCTAGGTGCCAGCGAGTGGGCCTGCAGGACGGCGACTGGATCAAGATCTGGCGTGGACTCAAGCGACTGGAAGCTGAAGGCCCAAAAGCATAGATAGGCCCAGTCAGATTAGGTTAAAGGATCGCTGAAACCTTAACTGATTCGGTTGAGATCTGTAAACCCTAGGGGGGAGTCTATATAAACCTCCCTAGAGGAGACATATGATATACGTTCCATCATACACCCAAGCGACTCGCTGCCTAGCCGCCGAGCTCGCCCCATTGTACTCTCACCATAATACAATCTAGCAGGAGTAGGTCTTTACCCTTCGGGGGGCCGAACCTGGGTAAATCCTTGTGTCTCCGCCCTCATCTCGCACCGCAGATGGCTAGCCGCCCTTGCCCCATGTTCTACTACTCGCTGCCGATTTCAGCATCTCCCGTGATCATTCCCACGACAGACATGGCCGAGGATTGGACGTAGGGCATGAAACCCTTCACCCATGACAACCCCCCCACCTAAGGTAATTAAACTCCGAATCATTTTATCTAAGTTGTGCTTTACTTCGGCTTTATCAAACATTTAATTTATCTTTGTGTTCTTTTCCTTAGAAATTTGCTGAGCAATCCACAGAGGATGATGATATGCTTGCCCTTCCTTGGAGCAAGTATCGCGATACCTCGTACAAGAGCAAGCCTGACTCGAAGGAATTCATGCCGAAGCTTGACTCGACTCCCGCCCAAACTCGGGGTAAGGCTTCAGTCTGGACCGATGATGATGATTCAGACAAGTGCGAATTTCTCGAGGTACATCACCCAGTGCCCCTCTCGTATTCCTATCCGGCTCATTTTTCCCCAGCTAATCCGGTTGGGTAGGTTCATGATGTGGCTCCCGTTTTCGTGGGAGGCCAAGGACCAATAAGGAAATGCACCGCCACCTCGGATCCTCCAACCAAACCTCGGAAGAAATGATTCAAGATGGATGCCAAGAGGGATCCCAGGCCCAAAGTGCCACCATCTATTTCCTCGTAAGTTTCCTCATCTGGGTTAACTTCGTATTTCTTGTTTCTCTCTTTCTTTATCTAACTTTATTTTTCTAACTGTTTTACTTTGGCAGTGCTCCGCTGGTTATCTCTTCGAGCGGACCCTGCATGGCTTCTCCCTCACCATCCACTCAGCATGACGTCCGGGTTCCGACCCACCTCAAGGTGAATCTTCTCCCATGCCGACTAATAGTTCACCTTGGCGAGAGGGAGAAAATGTTGGCATGACTAGTGACACAGATACTGCCATGCAGGATCAGCCATCCGCGCCAACCGCATCTGCCAAGTCACTGAAGGTAGCGAGCCAGCTTTTGCCGAGGTATCCATTACCTCGGCCTCCGCACAAACTCAAGAGGCTCCTTCTATGACGACAACAACTACACCAACCTGTTTCGGGCCTTCCAATACTCGGACACAGGATCAAGCCTGGAAGGGATCGCGCTCCAAGTCCCAATCTCCTTCTTCGGCTCCTCTAACCAAGTCTGTTGTGACTCGGCCCACTAAATCTCAGCCTGAGGCCGAGTCAGTTGCCAAGAAGAAGGACGAAGCTGTAGCCAAACCATCTCAGCCCTCCATTGTCGAGATACTCAAGAAGGGCATCTTTGCCTCGGCTACGGGTATGCAAATGGTACTTCATAAGAGTCCGGCGGCTGAAGCGGTAGCTAAGCAGGCCCGGGAGGACAAAGGCAAAGTGCTGATGCGCACATCAAGAGGTGAGATACTTGGTTCCTTGGCTGAATATGCCAACAACAGGAATGCTGCTGACTACATTGACGTCAGCTCTGGTGCCAATCCAGGACCAAAGAGCTTTGGCATGGGTGATATCAGCAACAGGTTTTAGCTTGCCAGCAAATTCATCGTCGAGGCTGATAAAATGAATGAGGTAAATACCTCGTCTTACGCTCTATATTTTTGCATAATGTATCATATAACCATTAGTCCCCAAGCCTCTAGGGGAATGAGTTATCATTCGGCTGGATGCTCTCCTTATTTAGTGCTTTAGTGTAGCCGGGATTTTACGCCGACTCATTTTAACTTAGGTAATTTTTCTTCTTAGCTTCAAATATCCAGCCACCTAGATCCGAGTCAAGTTTTACTTGGCTTGAATCTTCGGGTTTAGCCTTGAATATCTAGACACCCAGATCCGAGTCAAGCTTTACTTGGCTTGGATCTTTTATGTTTAACTTTGAATATCCAGTCACCTAGATCTGGATCAAGCTTTGCTTGATTCAGATCTTTTTATTGCTTTGAATATCTAGCCACCTAGATCTGAGTCAAGTTTTACTTGGCTTGGATCTTGAGTAAGCTTTGAATATCCAACCACCTAGATCTGGATCAAGCTTGCTTGGTTTGAATCTTTTTATTGCTTTGAATATCCAGCCACCTAGATCTAAGTCAAGTTCTACTTGGCTTGGATCTTGAGTTAGCTTCGAATATCCAGCCACTTATATCTGGATCAAGCTTTGCTTGGTTTGGATCTTTTCATTGCTTTGAATATCTAGCCACCTAGATCCGAGTCAAGCTTTACTTCCAGTCACCTAGATCTGGATGAAGCTTTTCTTGGTTCGGATCTTTTTATTGCTTTAAATATCCAACCACCTAGATCCGAGTAAAGTTCTACTTGGCTTGGATATTGAGTTATCTTTGAATATCTAGCCACTTAAATCTGGATCAAGCTTTGCTTGGTTCACATCATTTTATTGCTTTGAATATCCAGCCACCTTGATCCGAGTCAAGTTATACTTGGCTTGGATCTTCAAGTTTAGCTTTGAATACCCACACTTCTAATTTTTATATATTTTTTATTTCTCCAAATTTCTCATAACCAATGCATCGCCGAGTATTAAAAGCTGTTTTTTGCCCATAGGAAAATGCAGACCAAGTACAAGAATGTAGTGCCCATTCTACAGAAGACCGGTAAGTTTTTTATCCCGTTACTTCCAACATTCTATTTTGGTTCGTTCAGCTGAGCTAATTTTTGATTCGCCCATGTGCAGCCAAGATATATATCCAGAACAAGGCGCTTACCGAGAAAGTTTCCAAGCTGGAAGGTACTTCGGCTATTTTAACTCGGTCTTTCATTTATCATATTTTCTGCCGTGTGTGAAATTACTCATGATATTTTATCTCGTTTCAGCTGAATTAAAAGACTTTGCAGAATCCCACCAAGACTGCACTTCTATGCTTGATTTGATGCTGCATTTTCTCGAACAAGCAGGAGATCATTGGGCCAAGCTCAAGGAAAAGGACAATGAAATATCTCGACTTCGTGCCGAGGTTGAGAATCTGAAGAGAACTTAGAAGTTCGAGCTTGAAAAACGCGACCAAGAGTTCTCTGAGGAGAAGAACCGCGTGGCCCTCCATCTGGAGAAGAACAAGGAGCTCCTTCAAGTTTCCGAGGCTTCAACCAAATCCTGCAAGGAAGAGCTTGCAAGGTTGGATAATAAACAAGTCAGCTAGATCACTGACCTTAGCAGGATAGTTTCGTTTATCCACCGTAAGCTTCTTTCCTTATCTTATTTTTCCTGTCTGACTTATCTTGGACCACTGTTATTGACTATGCCCTTTACTTACTTTCAAATAACTTCCCGGAGTGCAAAACTTGGAGTGCTGCATGGTGAATGCTTGGCTCTGCCATGGAGAAACCAATGACCCAAACCACGCTTACCCCATGGAGGATAATCTTGTCAGTCTCGGAGCCGCTAGCATGCCCATGAAAGCATTTGGTGTGGAACTCCTTGAAGCTGCCATCCAGGTTTAGAGTGTCCTCTGGCCAAATGATGAGAAGCTTTAGCATGTGGAAGCGCTTGCCGAGAGGCTGATGGATTATGAATCTCAGCTTTTCCTTTGGAGAGGTCGGCGGTGCGAGCTGGTGCTATACGGTGTTATACTTTGTACTTTCTTGGTATGAAGGCATCTGCCTAGACACTTTGCAGAATCTCCGCATCGGCTCACTCTGGACCACTAATTCGGATCACATTGCACACTGAAAAGCTCAGGCCTATCAACTCATTTAGTACTCCAATGTTCATGGCTAGAATGAAGGGTCGAGCTTCCTGTTTGATGAGGTCGAAGGGGGCGCCAAGGAAGAAGACGATGAGGAGTCTGAGGAATATGCTGATGACGAAGAACAAAACTTGGAGGAAGAGTTGGGAAGCTCTGATGAGCATGAAGGAGCTTCGGAGCAAAATGCCGAAATTGAGGCTGCTTCCAAGGGGACCGGTACTTCTCACAGTGAGTCCAAGGATCCTTCCATTGAGGCTGAGGTTCATACCTCGGAAACCCTAGCCTCGGATTCTGATGCTCCGCCTCTGACTATTGATGATTCAGCATTTGCTGCTCCCCCTGACATGGATATACCCTATGGGTGCACAATGTTGGCATATCCGGTCCAGCCCAAGGAAGACCCACGAAGCGATACATAGCCCATGAAGATTTCGGGTGGCCCAAGCCCATGGTGGTTTCGACTCCTTGGAGGACAAGTCTAGATTAGATAGAATTTCAAAGGGTATCAACCCTAATCTGTAACCGAATCGACCTACCCCGGGACCTGGCCTATCTATATAAAGGCCAGGAGGGCACGACGAGAAGGAAAATCACCCCCCATACACACACCTCACGCCAGATTGCATCTGCGCACCCCTGTAATCTTCGGTTCCACCGTAAGAGCAGACAAGCAGGAGTAGGGTTTTCCCTCCGGGGGCCTAAACCTGGGTAAATCTCGTGTCCCTGTGTTACTTGTCTGTTAACCGTTCCCCGACTTACAGCATCCCCATCTTCTCCAAAACCCAAGTCAATAACAATGGTCATTGAGGAGTCGAACCCTCATCAATTGGCGTCGTCTGTGGGAAGCGGGGACGCTGATCGTGCGGTCGTGGCGGTTCCATCCGGAGCGATTTACGATTCCTCGGTGACGGAGAGTCACCTCCTCTTCGGCGCTTTCAACTTCACCGCGCACTCGCCGGCCACCCTGAAAGATTTCGAGTCCGTAGGCGATGGGCTCGAGATGTTGTTCGGGAGCTTCAGCTTCCAGGTGGGGTAGACCGGCACCCTCCGCCTCCCAGAGCGGGTGCCACTACCATCCATCAGGCCCGCTTCGTGGGTCCCACCCATTGACGCACTGCACGTGTCGATGCTGACAAGCGGTTCAGATGACAGCAGCAGCTCAACTTCGATCTGTGCGGTCCCCCTTCGGATGAAGGAACCTACGGTTCTGGATCTAAGAGGTGCGGTAGCAACGACCCACTCCGTGAGCACTACCTGTGCGCCACCATCCACGATGGCAACGTCAACAACAGAGCGGATCCACCTCTAGGTTCGGGTGCCATATGGCTACCCAATCCCCCTCCCAACCCGCAGATCGAGAATGGTGGAAACGGGGGAAACCCGGCTAACAGAGCCATCGAAGGCAACAATCGCGGCTATGACCAGATAAACCTCAACGAGGAAGGCTAGCGCCAAGAACGCGAAGCCATGCAAGGCAACAAAATCCTACCCGTGGATGCCTCCCGTGACCTGCTGGTGGCCTACCACTGGCTCCTGGTCGATGAGCACAATCGGCAGGTGAAGCTGCAGGAGGATCTCGAAAAGCATAAGAAGGCAGCTGCAGAATCAAGCAAACGACAAGTTGCGCTCTCCGCCGCTGACAGCTCCACCTCACAAGGCAACAACGCCAACAAGTACCGCCCCCACATGGAGCGCATGGACCCTACCGCGCAACGCGAGGTCACCAGGGCCCTCGACACGTCCTTCATGATGATGGACTCACAAGGAAATGTCATGCCAAAAACGCCACAGGCTGCGATCATGGCGGCCACCACCTACCTCGCGTCCAATCTTCCTCCGGCAGGTGACTGGAATAACGCAATGCACAAGTCCGCACTAGCAGGCCTTGGACTCGTCGGAGCTGCGCTCCATGACGAAACTCCCGTGGAGCCAAAAAAAAGGCCGCGGTCAAGTTCACTCGAAGCCGCACACCCTGATCCGATGAGGAGGAGCATGACCTGCCCCGGCGCCGTCAGAGCCCACGGAGACGCAACAGCAAATACGATGCTCGTAATGAGCTCACCCAACGCAAGATCGACAAATACGTGCTAAACGCGTGTGTTCAACGTTAAATCATCTGCGGGTACATAAACTGCTTGAATCGAAGTTATAGATCCCTTTTTAGTAGAAGCAAATTCTTTCTTGCAAAGAACCCATTTCTGTACTAAGAGTGGGTTACTGAGTCCGAAGAGGAGACGGCGGAGAGCTGTGCTGAGCCAGATTGTTCAGCAGATCCGTTCGGCAATCGCGGATGCCAAAAAAATTCAAGCTCCCTTCGGATAACCCGAAGTTCGACGACACGCAGGAGCCAAAGGCTTGCCTCGATGATCACCTGTTGTCCGTCAAGCTCCATGGCAGGAACAAGAACACCGCCTTACAGTGCCTTCAGCTGCAGCTGACAGGCGCAGCCAGAGTCTAGCTCAGCAGCCGATCCTCCAGCTCCATCCGAAGCTAGGAAGAGATGGCATACATCTTCATCCGCAACTTCAAGGGGACTAGCAAGAGGCCAGCCTCAATCGAAGAGCTATGGGACTGCACCCAGCGGACCAACGAGTCCATCCGGTCATACATACTATGCTAGTCCCACATCATAAACTCTGCCGCACACATCTTTGAAGAAAGATCAATCAACACCTTCAAGGAAAATGCTAGGCGCCCAGATTTCAAGGAGGAGCTCGAGTGTGTCAATCCCAAAACCCTTGACCACCTCATGGACATCGCCAACTGTTGGGCAGACGACAAGGATTCCGTCAATCTAATGCATTCGGATGACGAAGATGACTTCGGCCACAGGCGCGAACGCCACAGCAAGAGAAGATCGCGCATCTACGATGATCGCGATGGGGTCGACATGGTTGCGGTTAGATACGCCGATCGACGCGACGATGGCAACCACACCAGCGGAAACCACAGTAGCAACTACCGCGACGGCGGATGACCCACACAAACATGGCAACATTGCAGCCGCGACGACGAGCCTTCGGGATACGACAACCTATCTAGTCCCTGCACCATCCACTTCTACATCGACAAACACGATGGTAAGAAGAAGGCCAGCCACATGCTCAAGGACTGCAGAGAGTTCCAAAAGCTCAACGAGGGCCTCACCCAAATGCGGCGCTAGACGGTGAACCCTGGATTTGCACCTGCGCTAGGTGCCATCGCCCACGGAGCTCCTCCACCACCACCTGGCGGACCGTCGCAGCCGCCAGTCGCACCAGCACCAAACAACAGTGCGGATGGGTACCCCCATATGAAGAGAGCCCAGATGATTCAGAAGGGACTCCCAACCAACCGGGTGCAGAAGAAGATCACCCGCCAAGTCAGCCTGGCCGTGACCTCCCCACCGTCCATATCTGAGTACCTGAGCGGCTCAGAGTCCTACATCATGTTCGATCATTCGGATCACCCACGCCAGATACCTCTCCTAGGTCACGCCACCCTGGTGCGAGGCTCAGATCGGAGGATTCAAAATGAGCCGCGTCTTCATGGACGGTGCCAACGGCATTAACCTAATGTTCGCCAGCACACTCACAGCGATGCGGATCCCGCTATGCAGCCTGGAGCAGTCAGACACGATGTTCCATGGCATAGTCCCATGGAAGGGCATATACCCCCTGGGCAAGATATGGCTCAATGTCATCTTCGGCCAGCCCGAAAACTTTAGACGCGAGCGGCTAGAGTTTGAAGTGGTGGACTGGCCATCACAGTACCACGCCATCCTCAGGCGCGTGGTATTCACAAGATTATTGGTAGTACCACACTATGCGTACCTGTTATTGAAGATGCCAGGACCTAGGGGCGTCATCACCATCCAAGGAAGCTTCGCTAGATTAGACAGTTGCGACAGAAACTTCAACAGAATCTCTTAGTCGTTTGGCATGCAGGAGGAGCTCACGAGACTCAGAGAGGTGACAGACAACGGGCACCCCCATTCACCAGGAAAATGCACCTGACATGTCGTTCGACTCCACAGTCAACACAAAGAAGGTATAGGTCCACACGACGAACGCCTCCAAGACAACGTTGATCGCCAATGACCTGAGTCTCGCATAGGAAAGCGCGCTGGTCAAATTCCTTCGTGAGCGCTGGGAAATTTTTGCCTGGTGTCCTGCGGACATGCCAAAAGTTCCTAGGAAATTCGCCGAGCATGCACTCAATGTGTTTCTAGATGCGAAGCCAGTCAAGCAGTCGATGCATCGACTACCCGAGCCAAGATCCAAAGCCGTTCGAATCGAAGTCAACAGGCTGCTCAATGCCAACTTCATTAGGGAAATCAAAGAAAACGAATGGCTGGCCAACATTGTGTTGGTCCCCAAGAAGGACATGGACATCCTGCGGATGTGCGTGGACTTCACATCGCTCAACAAGCACTATCCCAAGGACCACTTCCCGCTTCCACGGATCGATCAAATCATCGACTCCATTGTAGAATGCGAGAAGCTCTCCTTCCTCGACGCCTACTCAGGCTACAACCAAATTCGACTGAAGGTCGAAGATCAGGAAAAACAGCATTCATCACGCCGTTCGGGGTGTTCTGCTACAACACCATGACCTTCGGGCTAAAGAACACATGTGCCACTTACCAGAGGTTCATGCAAGCATGTCTAAAGAACCAAATCAGCTGCAACATCCAGGTCTATGTCGACGACATAGTGATCAAGACCAAAGAGGCCAGGACGCTAATCGAAGATCTCCGCGAGACGTTCAAAAATCTTGATCACTACAAGATCAAGCTGAACCCAGACAAGTGCACCTTTGGCGTCCCGTCTGGCCAGTTACTCGGGTACTTCATCTCCCAATGGGGCATCGAGGAGAACCCAAAGAAAATCAGGGCCATACTAGCCATGGAGAAGCCAAAGAACCTCAAGGGAGTCCAGCATCTAGCCGGATGAATCGTAGCGCTCAGCAGGTTCATCAGCCGAATGGGTGAGAAGGCCCTCCCCTTTTATCAGCTGATGCGCAAGATGGACAAATTTGAGTGGACGCCCAAAGTAGACGATGCGTTCGAGGACCTCAAGCGGCTACTCTCCACATCACCTGTCCTGGTCACGCCTAAGGAACGAGAGCCTTTGCTTCTATACATTGCAGCCACACATCAGGTGGTCAATACCGCACTCGTGGTCGAGCGACCCAAAAAAGGCAAGACCCACGGGGTCCAGCACCCAATTTACTACCTCAGCGAGGTACTGACCTCGACAAAGCAGAGGTACCCTCATTACCAGAAGTTCGCCTATGGCATATTCATGACGGTGCATCGGATAAGCCACTACTTCCTGGAGCACCAGATCATGGTCATCAACGACGCCCCGCTGTCGAACATCCTGAACCCCCTCAAAGCCACATGGCGTGTATCCCTGTGGGGCATCGAGTTGTCTCCTCGAGACATAATCTACGAGCAGTGCACCACCATCAAGTCCTAGGTCCTCCCTGACTTCCTCGTCCACTGGATGGAGCTACAGCTGCCGGATACTCCAGACATGTCGCAGTCCTGGACGATGCACTTCGCCCGCTCCAAGCACGAGGCTGGAGCAGGGGCCAGCGTCATACTGACGTCCCCTCAAGGCGATAAGATGAGGTATGTCCTTCGGATGAAATTTCGCGCCTCCAACAAAAAGGCCGAATACGAAGCCCTCATCCACGACATGAGGATGGCTAAGGTGTGCGGCGCAACACGCCTTGTCATCTACGGCGACTCGAACCTCGTTGTGCAAAAGACGATGAACGAGTGCGACGCCCATAGCGCCAACATGATCGCATATCGCGCGCTCTATAACTCACTCGAAGGGGACTTTGACGGCTGTGAGCTTCGGCACGTCTGCAGGGAAAGAAACGAAGAGGCTGACAGGCTCGCCAACATTGGCTCCATCTATGCACAGGTGCCACCAGGAGTGTTCCTCGAACAAATCTGCGTACCCTCCATCAAGAGGAAATTCCCAAAAGGCTCAGCCGAAGAAGCAGAGCACTCGAGGGCTGCGCTACCCGAAGGCCAAGAAGGACCCGAAAAGCTCGACATAGAGGTTGAGTTGGTCAGCCTGATGCAGGTCATGGCAATCGAAGAAATGTGGAAACAACCATACCTTCGTTACCTCGTAAACAATCAATTGCCTGAGGACCCAACAGATGCCCGACGAATATCTCACCGGTCAAAGGCCTTCACCATCATCAATGGCGAGTTGTACAAACGCAGCATTTCGGGTGTGCTCCAACGATGCGTCACCATCGATGACGGCAAAAACATACTCCAAGACATCCATGAGGGTATCTGCGGCCATCACGCAGGCAACTGCGCACTAGTCGCCAAAAATCTATGAGTTGGGTTCTACTAGCGAACCGCAATGAGCGACGCCAAGGACATAGTCCAAAGGTGCAACGCCTGTTAGAGGTACGCGGATAAGCCACACGTGCCAGGATCCGAGCAGAGGCCTATACCACTGGCTTGGCCCTTCGCCCAGTGGGGCCTTGACATGATCGACAAACTGCCAAAGTCCTCGCCAGGAGGCCACGTCTTCCTCCTGGTCGCAGTCGACAAATTCTCCAAGTGGATCAAGTCCATTCTCGTCACCAACCAAAGCGGCAAAACTGTCGTTAAGTTTTTCGAGTCAATTGTCTACAGGTTTGGCGTGCCCCATAGCATCATAACGGATAACGGCTCGAACTTCATATCGAAGGAATTCCGAGACTTCTGCGGGAACCTTGGCATCAACATATCATACGCCTCCGTGGCGCACCTACAGACCAACGGGCAGTCGAAAAGGCCAACACTACTAGAGAAAAGCCTATGCGAGGCGCACCAAAAAGCCAATCCGAGGCGCATATCACATGTGCCTCTAGCTTCAAGCCTCGGGTATTTCTTATGCGAGGCGCATATCTCCTATACTTCACATATGCGAGGCGCATATCGATATGCGCCTCGCATATGTGAAGTATAGGAGACACATATCATATGCGCCTCGCATATGTTTCAGAATGCGCCTCGGATATTTATAGTATATGTGCCTCCTATAGTATCCTATATGCGCCTCCGGTAATATTTTCGAAATTCAAGTTTTACAGACCACTATAAATAATAATATACAGATATTCAAATATACAATATAGTCCGTACGATTATAAAGAGCACATAATTTTTCAGAAACTTGCAATTTGCCAAAGCATAATAGAACCAACATGAATACAATACATTACACATCAATCATGACATACAAGTTCATACATCAAGTGTTTGTGCCACAAGTTCACACCTCCGAGTACAAGTTCACAATCACATTACACCTTCGAGTACAAGTTCACAATCACATTACAACTCCAACTTTCAGATCCTATGATTTTGTTGGCAGCCTCCCTGAACCTGTGCTGCACATGTGTGGATGTCGACATCTTGTAGTCCTCCGCCATCTACAACATAGGCTGAGGCCACCACTTCCATTAATGGTGATGGCGCAGAAGTATACTTGTCTCATCCTGCACCAAGATTCACTTGAGTTGTATTTACCACCAGAGGAAAAGACAAACAACAATATGTAGTGGTACTGCTGTATATATACATGCAATGCTTGCTGCCTATACATGCAGTTGCTATGGAATTCAATAATTCAAAAATGAATCTTGCCAATTGACATCAGATTTTAATCAACGTAAGAAAAAGACATGGATCAATTTGATTGAATGAAACATATAATGTAAATTGACAAACATGTGTACCACCAAATTTACATGGTGGGTTCCTAATAATTAGAAGAAAGTATGGAGCATAGAAAGATGAAAGAATATACTTTTGATCACATCAAGGCATGTATGCATCAAGAATGCATGATGTTGAATCAATGCGAAAAAGAGGAGCTAATTACTGCTTGCTCGGTTGCTAGCTAGTAATGGCAGCATGTCTAACTATCTAACATTAGTGTATATGTATCTATATATTATACACGCGCAGACAGAACCACCAGCAAACAACACCTATCTATGTTTCCGAAACAACTCCAGCAACTCACATTGAGTAGTAGGACTAGTAAGTAATGCGCATGACTTCAAGATACCATCATATTCGTGGCACGGACATTAAGAGGCGAAGCACTAGATAGAAGATGAAGCGATTTAACAACGAGAAAACGAAGGTGGTGGGGATGGGAGTCACCCAAGAGCCAATTTATTCATCATCCTCGGCATCGTCCAATAAGAGAAAGAGCAAGTAGTGGTCGGTCGTACTGCCGCCCTTGTCGCCTCGCACTGCACCACCGTCCATCCCAAGCTGCTAGGGTATGTTCGCCACATCCACATCGCATTTAACGGGAAGGAGAAAAGACGCAACATCGTCAGCGGTCGGAGAGGAACGGGGACGTGAGGCCGAGGGAGGGTACGGCGTCGTGCGTGCTCATCGGTGGCGTGTAGAGAGGCGAAGGTGGGGTGATGGGAGGAGGAACCGGTCGCCGTCCTTGTCTGGCGGCGGTGGCGCATCTGGAGGAGGAACCGGTAGCCGTCCTTGTCCCGGTAGTAGGACCGTACCAGCGACGAGGAGCGGCGGCCGCGCCAAGTAGAAGGTTGGGGAGGATCTGGAGAAGCCGCGCGAGGCCGGTCTGGTTCGTGGTCGATGCCAGCCTGCAGGAGGCTCCGCTGGGGTTCGCGCGCGGCGGTGGGATGGTTGCTTCTGTAGATGAATCGACCGGGGAGGGAGGTGGAGGGGCTGCAATGGTGAGCAGCGGGTCTTGGGTGACCGGCGAGCGACGGGGTTGGGTGGCCGGCGGCAAGGGAGGGAGAAAGGGGATCGAAGGAGGCTGCACAAATGCGATGGGTGTGCGGCTCGGCTAAGGGATTTTCTGTTTGGTATCCCAAATTTTTGTTGGGCCCGGGCCCGCATGAGTTACTTGAGGCGCATATGGCAATATGCGCCTCGCATATTGTCAAATATAGGAGGCGCATATAGCCATATGCGCCTCGCATATTCCTGCACCTACCAACACGCGGGCCCACGCAGAATATGCGAGGCGCATTCTGGCCATATCGCCTGCATCGCATTATCAAATATAGGAGGCGCATATAGCCATGCGCCTCGCATCGTGCACCTACCAACACGCGGGCCCACACAAAATATGCGGCGCATTCTGTCCATATGCGCCTGCTTATTCGATATATAGGCGCATATGACTAGAATGCGCCTCGCATAATATGGGGCTGCTAGATTCTGTCCGTACAGGGATTATAGGAGGCGCATTCTTATCATATGCGCCTCGCCTATTTTTATACTAGAGGCGCATATCGCAAAGTGCGCCTCGCCTATTTTTATAGGAGGCGCATATGCTAAATGTGCCTCGCATAAGCATGTCTCCTATAGCCTTTTCTCTAGTAGTGCAATGGCCTCATAGGCAACAGCATCAAGAAGCGCCTATTGTGCCCACTCGAAAGGCTTGTAGGAGCCTAGGTAGATGAGATACCTTCGGTCCTCTGGAGCCTATGCACAACTCCAAACAGCTCAACTGGCTATACACCCTTCTTCATGGTGCACGGAGCCGAAGCCGTGCTACCTGCCGAGGTATGCCACAAGGCCCCACGGGTCGTCGCTTATAGCAAAGCAGAATCATCGGCCGCACTCAAAGACGCCATCGACACGCTCGATGAGGCACACGACATCACCGAGGCTCTCTCAGCGGTCTACCAGCAGAGCCTCCGCAACTACCACAGCCGTCGGTTGCGCCCAAGGTCCTTCGTCGAAGGAGACCTCGTCATATGACTCGAGCAAGAAGGGCACAAGAAGCTCGAGTCACCATAGGAAGGCCCCTACATCGTCACCGAAGTCATCCCAGGTCGCGTCTACCGCCTCATGGACGTTGCATCAGGAGTCGAATACTCCAACCCCTGGAAAATCGCACGACTGCGACGCTTCTACCCCTAGTTACGCTTTACTTTCAATAAGGCTATTCAACCAGGCTACTTAGCCAAACAATGTACCTCCTCGTTTACAATGAATAAAAGCTAAGTTCCTTGGCCCAAATATCTTTTTTATCCTTACATTATTTATTTCTGAACACATCGGGGGTTGTGCCTCACCTTACGACTTCGTCGAATGACAGCAACACAGACAACCTGAGTAGCTGACCACGTCAGGCTAACAAAAATGACATGCACATTATATAATCATACAATGCACTACATGCCAATGCAAATTTTACAAAGCACATCAAAATCCCACTCGAATAAATACAGAATTTACATTATCTCATTTTTCTTTACAGGACTTAACCACGACACAGCAGAACGTTTGTTTGCTCCTCAAATACATCTACAATTTCTTCTGCGTATTGCGCCACAGCCACATAATGGGACGCATATCCCATGCCATGCCTTCTCGGGGGGAGGTGGCCCAGCCGCTGTCTCCACTAGATCAACATCGCGACGATGTAGTTGAACAAGAGATAAGGCTGCCTTCACGCCCGCAATCAGTTGATGGTACACCAGCTCCTTCACATGACCCGCATCTTGAAACTTCCTGAGCAGGCCTAGGAAGCTAGAAGGTGCAGCATCCAAAGGGGACATAGTGGCCCAAATAGCCGCAAGAGACGACCTCGCCCGCCTCAGCACCCGAAGAACTTGGTGCACGCGATCTTGCACCATTGCAAGGACGATCGCCCGATCATGATATATCCAGAAGAAGTCGTCGACTTCCAATTCTTGTTGCGTCAGACAATTCATCTGATTCGTGACGCGCTCTTTATCTTCCTTCAAAAGCAGATTCACAACTAAACAAAGCATGAGGTGAGCCAACAAAAAAATAAGGCTAAATCAAAGAAGCAGCGGTTCACAAGGACTCATATTGGAGTTTCTCGCCCATCTGCTGCAATTCCTCCAGCAGAAACTCCTCCCTGGCAATGGCAAGCTCAGCTTTGGACTTCCACACATCCGTGTGACCACAGATCCTGAGGATGTCCTTCTCTAAACTTCGGATGCGGTCCCGCAAGAAGGGCAACTGCGATGATTCGCTCAACGATGGGCGAGGACCAGGCGAAGGACAAGGTGTGATCATTGGAGCCTCACCCGAAGGACCCTAGGGGCAAAATAGGCAAATATGAATATCACAAACACTTTTGACAGCAGTTAAAAGACAGATTCATATACATAAATAAAGCCACCTCGTGGAAAAGTGAGACTTGTTCATTCAAAAGGTGTTACAAAAGACATCAAAACGAGAAAAGCTATACTAGCTACAATACAAGGAGACCTAAGCGCCAGCACCCGGAGCAGCTTCGGAGCCAGATAGCCTACTCTTGACCTCTCGCTGCTGCTTTGTCGAATAATCAGCCATGAGGTCGATGAGGTTAGGCCCGAAATGCTTACAGGGAGAAGGAAAGGGAGCAAAAGCTACCTCGGAGCCATCCGCCGTCGTCGGCATCCGGGATGTGACCTGCGCCAGGTCCAGCTCCGCTCCGGATGCCATGGCCATGGCCAACCCCATTGCAGCGCCAACCCCCTTCTGCTTGCGTGTGTACTCCGCCAGAGCATCGCTTGATAGAGCATCTGCCAGCAAGTCGACATCCTTGAGGGTGACTCCCTTGGGGTTGACCTCCTTATAAAAGAGGGTTAGCACCTTCTTGGCCTCGCCAAGAGAGCCCGCAGCAGAAGTGTAGTCATCCTCGATCGCCGCGGCGACATCAGCCAAAGGGTCCCCGTGCTCCAGTGTGTTTTGATCAAACGCGACGCCAGAAGCATATGGCAAAGTAAGGAAAGAAAATAAATCGAATAAGAAGCAATAAAGGGAATCCTAAGATATGAAAGACAGAAAAAGAGACAAGGACAGCCTACCGGAGATAGCCTTTGCAGCAGCCATGAGCTTCTCGGCTATGGCACTCTCCCGAGTGGATGTTGCCGCCGCGAGTTGCTGCTCATAATCTTCGGCCTCCTTCTGCTGGCTCTCTAGGTCCTCCGCAGCATCCAATGCCTTCTTCTCCGCCTGGCCGAGGCACTTTTCAAGAGCGTTCAGCCTACGGAGAGCAGCATTATTCTCATATGCAACATAGAGAAATATTGGGTAAATACAAAAAACAAAATTGGTGCACTCAAAAAATAACCAAGAAGAAAACTACGACCTCGGAGCTGATTGAGCTCACCCTCCATCAACAGATGCTGCTAGATGAGGAGGTTGGCACCGTGGACAAAAGGCTACAAAGAAGCAAGCAAGCCGGATGAATAAAGGGATCGGGGGCTCCCCCCTATGCAAACAGAAAGAGCAACACCTACGTGTTCAGGCGTGGACTCCGAAGGTTTGCATATACTCTTCCGAGTCACCAGTGCATGAGCCTCCCACTTCGCGGAGATCAAATCCTCATCCTCGGAGTTGGCCACCACCTAGGGAAACAAAGTTGTCGGCTTCGATTCCGCGTTCACCTCTTCGGTGCCCTCGTCAAGGGTATCCTCCGAGTGATTACCGCTAGCAGTTATCAGATCAATAACAAGCTAATACTTAGCACACAAATAAGGTAACAGGGCTCAAGCAGAAAGACTTACGATTGGATATCTGACAAGTTGAAGACAGGAGGCTCCTTCTCCTTCTTCTTCTTCTTGGTCGGCGGCTATGGGGCCACCGCCCGAACGGGCACAGCAGGAAAAGGTGCAGACGACGCACCCTCATCCTCGCCGTGCTGCTCGAGGAAGGACGGACCCTTTGGTGTTGGTGGTGTCGCCCCATCCAAAGATTCACTCTGTGAGCATTTTCGGGACTGCCCTTCGCTCGGCTCGGGGGCTTTCGTGGTAGGAGACTGCGCCGGGGAAATCTCGGATTCGGACTCCGCCACTTCATTATCCAGCGCATCTATGAACTCCTTAGGTAGAGTGGGCATCATCCCCGCTACCTTGAAGTCCTGCAAACCAAAGATAAGAAGATGAAAAATTGTCAGTACAAATAGCAAACAGTTGGCACTCGAAATAGCGCTACGTGCAACTACAAGTTTTTCACTTGCGGTATTACTTTCTTCACACTGAACAGGGAGGTCAACGATTTCCCCGGGAGGTCCTCGTCGGCCTTGAACTTCATCAAGGGCCGAAGAGCTCTATCAAGGTCACCCGAAGACAACTCCTCAGGCGAAACCCTTGTTGGATCGCAGCGGCCAGCATACATAAACATCGGGTGCGCCCTCACTTGGAGCGGTTGCACCCGACGCTAGAGGAAGGTGCAGATGATGTTGACACCATTGAGCTCCTTGCCGGCCACTAGCTGGAGAGCCTCCACCCGCTTGTAGAGCTTCTCCACCTCCACTGTTTCACCATCTAAGACGTCGTTCTTCCACGACCTCTTTCGGGTGATCTTCTGTGCAGAATAAAAAGGGGGGAGACCAAAATGTTGCCCGTCCAACTTGACGTCGCGGATATAGAACCACTTCTGGTGCCAGTATTGGACGGACTCTGCGGTGACCCAGCATACCACTGCATGTGTAGTACACTATAGTCGTTGACATGACATTCACAAAACACCGTTCCGTAAATATCACATCCCTCAGAATGGTACAACAGAAACATTGCGGGTCCATATTACAAAAGTACACACATTATTATTATTACAATACCGAAAGTTCAAGACTTCCAAAAGATCCAACTTACAAACCAAAATATAAAGTGTTCAGCGGAAACTTAAGAGTAACAACTCCGACTAGGAGGGGGCTCAACAGCTTATTCTATAGAGTTCATGCTGCTCGGCTCCATAAGTTACTACTAACTAGACAATTAAGTGGACTCGTTCTCATAGACACCATAGCGGATCTCGTAGTCCACGCCTTCAACTCCTCCGGATAGATCAGGTTCCTCATAGAACACGTCTTCTTGGCATTCGGATGCATACATTGGCACGTCTTCGGGATCCTCAGAGTATAAGCAAGGGTTCAAAGGAAAGAATGAGTAACAACATTACCCAACAAGTTCATTATATGCAAGGTGGGAATTTTGATGCTCTAACTACCACCTCGGATTATAAATCCTTGGCACTATGCAGTTTTTATAAATCTTTCTTCAAAGATTGATTTTATTCTGAAGAACTATGACAATCAGCCTTCAGATGTTGACCAGAACTTTCATGGAGTTCCTTTCCTGCCGCTTTCGTAGCTCCTTCCCGGAACAGGGAGTAACAAGTTACAGTTCTTACACTCTACAGAGGTGCGTTACTTTACCCATGAGAGATCAACTCCTTGTTGCACAACCGGGCATACTTTCCCATCCACAATTCCATGATGTGGGGCCCAGTAGTTGGTCCAAGCCAATCACTGCCCCCTTCGCGACCTCGCGTGCCTCCTTGGTGTACACCATGCCCACATAATGAATTAC
Organism: Avena longiglumis; assembly: GCA_030063025.1. Lineage (NCBI taxonomy): Eukaryota > Viridiplantae > Streptophyta > Magnoliopsida > Poales > Poaceae > Avena > Avena longiglumis. The sequence goes on from CP125973.1 coordinate 227,121,911, forward strand.
GACAATGGTTTGTACAAACCGTTAGATGCCAGAACTATCATGGGACGATGAGGGTTCCCACCCACATGTTGCATATCCTCTACGAATTACCAATTAATATGCACGCTATGAGGATAACAGCCACGACTTGCACATCCGGCTTCATGCGAGAGGAAGAAGATACAACTGACTTCTCTGTCCCATTCCAAATCTCATGGTTAACGCGTAATATATGGAGCTAGAATCACTGATGTCAGGGGTTATTAAGTCCCTATTTGATCATCATTGTTGCAATTAGAACTCTAAGTTCTATTGCTCCATTATATCACTACTTAGGATGATATCTATGATTTCTTTGTTTATGAAAATAATATTTTCTTTCTTTTATAGCATATATGATAACACACAATTTGCAAATACTTTGATAAAGACTCTTCAAAGGACATGAGCAAGTGATGAACTTGCCTTGTGATGGCAAGGTAGTGAAGTCTGATGCTTGCACTGGACCTTGAGCTTCTAGTTCTACAAAAACATCATTATTACCCGGTAAGGACAATATTTAAAGAAGCAAAATGATTATGCAAGTAATGTAATGCATTATTTTAATTTATATGCATTTACCCCCAAAAGTCCCTTTTTGAGTAATAAAGGATTTATAAATATTTTCTATAATTTTATTTATATCAGGGGTATTTTGGTCTTTTTCTAATTGATCAAAAGAATTTTTAAATAACTTGGGCTGGCCCCTTGGGCTTATTGGGCCAAGGTGGCCCAATAGGGCAGGGTCAAATAACTACCCCAAAGGGTTTTGGCCCACCCAGCCCACACTGCCTCCTCTCTCTCGACCTTATCTCCTCCTCCCCTGACTCGCTCCCGTGGCCGGTGATGCCGCCACCGTCGATTCTCGCCGTTGTCGGCCGTCCTGGTCGCCGTCGTGGTGCGGGTTGGGGTTGTCTACGATGATCTTTCGTTCTATCTACTTGGATTTGACTTTGGGGCTTCCCTGTGGTCAGTTCCACCCCATTCCCGAACCCTAGGGTTCGGAAAAGTTGTTGCCGCCACCGCCGCGATCCCGCCTGCAGTGGTGTGCTGGTCTCGTGCGCTGCTGCGGCCGCCGCCATGGCAGGTGCAGGTTGCAGCGCCCCTCTGGGTGCTCCCTGTGCTGCCGCGGTGCGTCGACCCCTCTGCTTCCTCTTCGATTCATCAGCGAGGACCTCGGGTAAGTGGTCTCTGTGGTGTTTATCCATGCTACTGCCTTGATTCTTTTTGGTGTGTAGCTAGTGGCTTGTCATGTTGAGTGATTATGTGCTGATTGGTTCATCTCTGGGTTAAGGTTCATAACCCCTCTGTTGATCATATCTATGATGCTTTAGATCTAGTGTTGATCATATTTGATCATGGGAAATGATTGATTTTGTGGTTAAGGATTGATAGTAGCTTTGATGATACTAGTTGACTATCAGATTTGTTCTAGTGGTAATCCACCATGATTCATGCTAGTTGTTTCAATAAAATCCTTGATTGGATTATGTTGTTGGTCTGAGAGTTTACTCTACTGTCAGATTACTCATACTGACAGTAGTTTTCTCTCAGTGGTTGCTTATTGCAATCATAATATGGGTTTGTTTGAGATGATACACTCTGAATCAAATCATTATATGTAATGATTTTCTGTGGATGTATAGATTCATTTTAAATGTTGATTCCTGGCACTTAGCTTCAGGAAAATGATATATATTTGGTTGTCCCTTTTTATGTGTGGATTCTGAACAAGGATTGGTTTTAGTTCATATACAACCTGTCCTTGTGATACCAATATGATTTGGCACACAAGTGATTGAGTCTTATGTCTGGGCTTATGTAGCATCCCAGTTGTCTAACCCCTGTAATGCTACATGTCATAATAATAAAATGGGCCACTTCCAACATATAATTATTGCATCATCATCACATCATGCTCATGTCATCATGTTCCCTTGCATTTGAGCATCATATAAAACCTTTTTCTTGTTTGCTTCTTATCTCATGTGCATGATTAATTGTAGTTGCCTCTTGATATTGTATTTGGTTCTTAATAAATTGTTAAATGCCCAAGTTGAGTTGGGGGCATCTCTCTTAGTGACTCCACCACCTTTCTTTCACCACCTTACAATCCACCATCCAACTATTCTGAGCTTGGCATTTTGTTGTTTTATCTCTGGCTCATGATTAGTTGATTGGAACCACCCATATATCTTTGCTTGGCCTTGTCCACATTTTGGAATGCATATGAATAAATGCCATGGACATCTATTTTGTTTTCACAAAATAGAACCTAGCATTATTAGTTATGCATGGGCCATGCAACCAAAACCCTTGGCCCCTTCTTTTGGTTTGTTTTGTTATGCTTAGTAGGAGCTTGGTTTTAAATAACAACTAGGTGCTCCTTGTTTTGAGATCTCTTGGACATATTTTAAAACTACCACCTTGTTTGGCTAAACTCAAACCCTAACATCCCCCTCTCCCTCTTTCCTCTCCCTCTTTGCTTGCTTTGATCTTGTGAAGGCTAGTAGAGCTTGCATGATCCACCTAAGCACCCCATCTCTTCCTACCCCTCTTAGCTAAACCCAAATAATCCACCCCATGCCATATACTATCCTAGCTAAAACCCAAAACTAATCCCTCAACCAATCTAGCTACTTTCCCCTTAAACAAACCCTAAGCCCCTCTTACCCCTCTAATCTACCCCCTCTTTACCTAACCAAAAACCCTAGTACCACCCCCTTTTCCTACCTAGCATGTTCCCCATGCCATGTCCCTCTCCATCTCTCCCCTCTCTCTCTTCTATGCAGGTCCCACCAAAACCCTACCCCAGCTCGCCACTCCCCCTCTCTCTACCTGCCCCCACGCGACCAGGACCCCTCCTATCAACCCTAAACCTAGACCGAACCCCCTCTCTTCTCCCCTCTCTTTCTCTCCCTGGCCAAGGGCCCCTCTAGCCTCCCCTGGCCCACGAGCCTCCCCAGTCCCACCTGCTAGTCTCTCTCTCCCTTCCCGGCCTGCGCCACCACAGCCCCCATGCTGAGCACGTGAACAGGAAGGTGGCGCCGAAGCCACCTCCCCTCCCACACCATCCACACAACCCCACCTCGCCCTGGCGTTCTTATCCTCTCCCTCCCCCTCCTAGCTTTCCCCAGATCCACCCAGCGTCGCCCTGCCCTCTCCCCTCTCTGCCCCATCACCCTCGTTCTGCACCCTCGGCCTCCACCGCGTCCAGCCGTTCCAGCCGTCAAGAGCGCCATCGAGGAGGCCTGGAAGACCAAGGCCAGCCCCCTGCATCGACCCGTACACGCAGGAGCGGAGGAGAAGGACCGGAGCCGCCCGTACCTGCCGCGCCCCGAGGAAAACCCTAGCACTTCAGTCCGCGAGCTTCGTTGATCGCTCCCGCGCCACGCCGACCACGCCCGACGCCGCGGTGAGCCCGACCCTCCTAGACATCCCCTTTGGCGATCTCGCCTAGCGCCGTGCCTTCCGTCGAACGCCGCGTCGGGCGTCGGGTGCGTTGCGCCTGCCTTCGCGTCCGCGTAGCAGCCTAGAGAGGCCCGTCCGTTGCCCTAGCACCAAGCCAGTAGCTGCTCCGCCTCCCAAGCGCCATAGCGTCGAGTTCGAGCCCCACGCGCCGCGTCACGTCTGTGACGCGATCGCACGCTTCGGTTGAGCAGGTTCAGAGGAAGATCCACAATGCGCGCGGTCTTTTGAAACCCCTCCGGCTCTTGTTTTGCCAACCCGCGGTCCTCAGGGCCCTCTGTCGTGTCTCTGGTACTTTTCTAAAAAGGGTCATGATGTTTTGGTTAATCAACCCGGTCCAGTTTGTTCGAACAGATCGTGTGGGCCGAGAACCCCTGGCCCCACTTGTCATCGACTCAGAGAGTAGGAGAAGTGGAAAACGTTTCAGACACCGTTTTAAAAATTCAAACTTAGTTTAAATTAATTCAAATTCAAATCTAATTCAGATTTTAATAACTTTTCCATACTAAATCCAAATATGACAAATAATATATGTTTTGGATTCAGAAAAATGAGAGGATTCCAAATATGCCATCCATTTTGTATTTTGCACAAGTAAAATTCCAAGTTTATGTTAATTACCACCAATGCCACTGGATTTTCAATAGTTCATAACTTTTGATTTAAAACTCCAAATTTAGCAAATGATGAGTCTAAATTGATCATCTCGACGAGACCTTTCTGTTTATGCTATCCATGACTTCAATTGCAGCATGCATCATATAAAAATATAATGAACAGAAACTATTATGGCAACAAAATGTGACTAAAACTCAATTCAAATGTTATTTTCTTGTCCTCCTCACCTCACCCATGCCATGCTACTTATTGCCATGCAACTTGTGCATCATTCATCATGGCATGATTGTTTGCTTGACGCATTTAATTCCAATGCTTGTGCTCTATATTCATGTTGGCCTTGTTTGTTTGGTTTTTCTCGGATAGACACTGAGCAGGGGTTGTATCAAGAGAACCAGGAGCACTACCCAGAACCGTCCTTTGCTTCAACAGAGATACCAGGCAAGCACTACCACATGCTTGCATACATACAGTACCTATTGCCTCTATCTTATTCTTGCATCATAGAGTCGCGATTGCATTAAATTGAATCCCAAGTATGCATAGCCTTTACTTTTAAACCCCACCAAGCTTGTTTCCTCCATCCCATGAGCCACTACTGTAGGAGTTGTATGAGCCATGCGAGTCGTAGAACAGCATGTGTAGGGTATGTGAGTGTCTGTCGAATAATGAGGTACCTAAACAACTTAACCTGAGTAGTTCTGGGATAACTAAAGAAAGTGGCACCGGTGAGCAACATCTGCTATTTGGTTTTTCCTGCTCACTTGTGTCCCGTAAGACCCCGAGTACTTGATTCCTGTTCCTTGATTTATCGCGCTATCCACATCCGGGAGGTATATGGGACCCCCCTGGGCCAGAGCTTGATTCCGTCTTATTTCTTGGGGCCACAAACTAGTTTGAGGTTTTATTTACGATCCTGTACTTATGCCATGCTACTTTCTGTATTTAAATTGTGCGAGGAGCACACTGTACTGTTTAGGTAATCGGAATGTTTACGCGGTATCGACAAGCCCAGCCACACTTTCGGGTTCCCAGTCGCTTACAGCCATTGTCGCAACCTTGAGTCCGTCTCGGAGTCAGCTATCTCCGTTGCGGGATCTACTTGAGGGGTGGCCCCCTGAAATATTTCTGAATCTTGTGATTGTTCAGTCGTGAAAGCCTCGTTGGGTTTTGATTTGGTTTTTCCGAGGTTGATCGAGCGTGTGTTGCTATTGGTGCACCCCGGCCGGGTAAAACTTTCTGAAAGCCGTGTCCGCGGATATGGACGACTTGGAGCACAGTTTCTTGATCATAGACAAGCATAACTAAAGTACCGCTTTTAATCTGTCTAAAGTAACTTGACTAGTAAATAGTGCAATACTCATGGAATGGTTAATAAAATTGCCAACGGATGGGGGTTGTTCGTCCGCTTCCTTGTTGGTAAGCAGGGAGGAGGATGGATCGGATGAGATTACCATTATAACTGCTGTTCTTAAATTCACGGACATCCGTCTATCATTGGTTAGGCGGATGGTTAGCGGTTATCTGTAGAATTGCTAGGGTTTATCTTTCGCTGCAATTGCGTCACCCCAGGTCGTGTCCCCTTTAGAGGCATTAAGACTTGCTGAGTACCCTTAGGGTCTCACACGATAAATTCTTGATTCAGATGAACAGGTACCTTCTCAGGACGGATACTGGGTGGAAGAAGCCGAAGATGTGGGCAACGATCGTTCGGTGTAGAGATTCCGGGAACGGGGATCCGTGAGACCTGTAGTTGGGATGTGCTTATTTCTATGGCATCTTATGCCGATTTGCTTCTTATCCGTACTCGGATCTTGTTTGCCGCTTCCGCATGATACTCTGATGTGTGTTGTATGAGGAGTTATCCTAAAATATAGATTTATCTAGGTCATCTGAATCTTGCCGTATGGCGTTGGTATATTTCCTTTCTTTCTAGATGGTGTGGCTCTGATGTACTCTTGTATGGTGGCTTGCGTACATACCCACTTGTGTACGTAGTTGATCCCTTCGCCGACTACGCCGCCCGTACAAGTCCCGTTGAGAGGGTAGTGGTTGGGACGTCTGAAAGGACTACCAGTGAGTGGCTTTTGGGGGCCCCAAGTACTATTTCAACCACTATCACTCATCCGTGCTTGTATCTAGGAGCGTAGTTCACCGAGGTAGTTACAATTGGTATCGAGCCATCCGACCTTCGTGGTTTCAAAGCAGTCGTTGTCGATCTAGCAAATATTTTGGTAGTTATGTATATTAGGGAAAAACAAACGCGAGTAGGACTGCTTCCACTTTTTCTTACCTCCCACCCACCCTTTTCTGGTAAGGAAGTGCAACGTTTTCAATCCTCTTCTCAAAGTTCAAACTAGGATTCACGTGTTCTGGGTTTCCGTAGTACCATAGGGTGTGTGTGTGTGTGTGTGTAATCTCTTGTCTATCTGTTGCATCCAAGTTGTTATCTTATCTGCCTTTGGTTATCAACTTTTGGTACATTCCATACCGACAGGATCTATCTTCCTTTTGTATCCTTTTGTATCCGACGCTATCTTGTTTGGGGTGTTCGTTTCCATAGTTATCAATCTTTAGGTTTCGTCGTGAGAAGAAGGGGTTAGGATATGTGTTCCACTTGTTCATGTGCGGAGTAATGATTTGAGTGCGGGATGGAGTCGCGACCATACCACTACTCGTATCATTTTCTTTTGTATATTGGATCGGTAGAGTCACTAATCTTGATTCGTTAAGTAATTTTGCGCATCTATTGGTATTTTAATGCCGAAATTTGTGGAAAATTTTTCTTTGATATGTTTGTGTACCACACTCCTTTTCAGTCGTGTGCGATATGATTAATATCTTTGAGGTGCTATGAACTTGGTTGATATTTTAATATCATCTCAGTAAATTGTATCCTTTAATCTTGGTTAATTCCATCTTGGTACTATTTTGGATTATTATCATTCTCCATTATAGTACTGACTTGAGTTTTATATCAATGATAGGATGGCTCCCCCACGCCGGACTGAAGAGGACATTCCTCCGGAACTGGGCTCAGCGCTGTCAAGCATAGCTAATGCTTTGGCGGCAATGCAAGAGAACCAGCTGCGCTTTGAGGAGAGCGTCAGAAGGAATGAGTTTGCTCCACTTCCTCCACCTCCCAAGCGTGGTGACATCAAGAGCTTCCTCAAGTTCAACCCTCGTCAGTTTGATGTGTCGGACCGACCTCTTGACGCGGATGATTGGCTGCGCGAGATCTCAAGGTTGCTCGAGACTGCTGATGTTCCAGAACAGGAGTGGGTAAAGTGTGCTACTCACCTTCTCAAGGGAGACGCAGCTCTATGGTGGGAAAACTACTTGAAGGCAAGCTGCACTGGGTTCCAGCCAACTTGGGAGAGGTTCACTGCAGCTTTCAAAGAACAGTTTCTCTCAGAGATTGTGATGGAAAGGATGAAGGAGGCTTTCCTCAACTCAAGCAGGAAATGATAACGCCAACACCTACATCAGAACTTCATGAACCTGTCTCGCTATGGTGGTGATGAGGTATCGATGACAAGAAAAGCGTAAAAGATTCAGGCAAGGGCTCAATGCGTCGATCAAGTATGCAATCACGCATGCAAGACCAGCAACCTTCCTGGAACTACAGCACACAGCACTGCAAGAGGAGGCAAGCAGGCAAATGTTCGAGGAGTCCAAGAAACATAACGAGGATGCATCAAGCTCAGAGTTATGGCAGCTCCTTCTAAGCGGCGTGTGCGGGTTCCTAACACCCCGTCGCCCCCGGCCCCACCAAGACCTGCGAGTTTCACGTCAAGGCCACCAAACTTCACCACTGCGGCTCCCAGGGGCTACAACAACCCTTACCCTGGAGCGCCTGGCGGAGTCCCTGGCTACTCTGCTCCACGTCCTCACGGTGCTTGTTACACATGTGGAGATCATGGACATCCCATGAATCGCCCAATGAAGAACAAAGCTCTCCCTCAACCCCCGCCAAGATCTGCATCAAGCTCTCCTTCGGTTCGTGCACCACCGCCTCGGGCTCTCAACATCAACACTAAGCCCGGGTCCGCGGTTGTTCGAGCTAACTGCGTCAACGCCTCTCAAGCTGAGCTCGCACCTGGAGTTGTAATGGGTATGCTTTCGGTTAACTCAGTCCCTGCACGAGTTCTCTTTGATTCTGGTGCATCGCATTCATTTGTGACTCACAAGTTTGCAAGTGAGAATGGGTTAGCATTGGATCCTCTTCAAAAGAAGTTAATGGTTCTTTCTCCTGGAGCAAATATGATGGCAACTAAGATCAGTCATGGGAATCAAGTCGAGATTGGTGGTTCTTCATTCTTGGCTTCTTTGATTGTTCAGGCAACTCGACATTGATGTCATCACAGGCATGGATTGGTTGACAGAAATGCAGCAGAATCGATTGTCTTTGAACGCTCGGTGTCTCAAGATTCCGAAGGCCATCTAGTCTTTTCTCCAAGTCGACTCCTGCTTCCAGCTCTATTCCTTGGCGACTCGAATAATGATGCTATGGAAGCTATTCGAAAGTACCAAAGGGTCTGTGAGTTCCCGGATGTCTTTCCTGAAGAGTTGCCAGGTATGCCTCCGGCTCGCGAAGTTGAATTCGTGATTGAGCTTGAACCTGGAACGGCTCCTATCTCCAAGAGGCCATATAAAATGGGTCCTTCGAGTTGGTGAACTCAAACGACAACTTGATGAACAAGAGAAATTGGGTTTCATTCAACACAGCACTTCTTCTTGGGGTAGCCCAACAATCTTTGTGAAGAAGCGTGACAGAACCGATAGGCTATGTGTTGACTACCGGGCTCTCAACGCTAAAACCATCAAGAACAAATATCCTCTCCCTCGGATAAATGATCTATTTGATCAGCTGGCAGGAGCTGTGGTGTTCTCTAAGCTGGACTTGAGAAGTGGTTATCACCAAATCAAAATTCGCAAAGAGGATGTGCCCAAGACAGCTTTCACCACTCGTTATGGCCTGTATGAGTACACGGTCATGTCTTTCGGCCTCACCAACGCACCTGCTACCTTCTCGAGGCTGATGAACTCCGTTTTCATGGAGTACCTGGACAAGTTTGTTGTGGTATATCTGGATGACATTCTGGTTTATTCCAAGTCTAAGGAGGAGCATGAAGAGCACCTGCGGTGTGTCCTGAACAAGCTTCGTGAGAACCGCTTGTATGCAAAGTTCTCCAAGTGTGAGTTACGGTTTGCAAGTAACATATCTGGACATGTCATCTGCCAAGGGCATTGCGATTAACCGAAACCGTGAAGACAATAGTTGAATGGCTTCCTCCGCTAATGTCAAGGAAGTGCGGAGTTTTCTCGGCTTGGCTAGCTATTGCGTCGCTTTGCAGAACTTTTCAAGATAGCAAAGCCTCTTACCGACCTCCTCAAGAAAGGCAAGAAGTACCTGTGGACTCCTGCTTGTCAAGAAAGTTTTGAGACACTCAAAGAGAAGCTCACTTCCACACCAGTCTTGGTTCCTCCAGATACATCTAAGCCTTTCCAGATATTCTGCGATGCCTCTTTGCAAGGATTGGGTGCGATCCTTATGCAAGAGAGACAGGTGGTTGCTTATGCCTCTCGTCAGTTGAAGACGCATGAGGTCAACTATCCCACGCATGACCTTGAGCTAGCGAGTGGTCTTTGCTTTGAAGCTATGGAGGCACTACTTGCTTGGTAACCGTGTGAGATCTTCTCGGACCACAAGAGTTTGAAGTATATCTTCACTCAACGGATCTCAACCTACGGCAGAGGAGATGGATTGAAGCAATCAATGACTTCGATGTGACCATCAACTACACTCCAGGCAAAGCAAATGTCATGGCAGATGCGCTTAGCAGAAAAGCTTATGTCAGCAACCTCATGGTGGAAGAGCGTGACCTCTCTTGTGCGAGGAATTCCGTCAGCTGAACCTGGAAATTGTGGAACAAGGGCATCTCCTGAACCTTCTGGCTACTCCTCTCTTGGAAGAACAGATTCGTTCTCGTCAGCTTGGTGATCCGCACACCAGAAAGCTCATCTCTAAGCTTGGCACTCCGAAGTATGAATCCTTCCATGTTGATGATCAAGGCTCGCTCTTCTTTGAACACCGGATGTTTGTTCCAAACTACCCGGGTCTGAGAGACCAAGTTCTCAAGGAGGCACATGATTCGGTTCTTTCTATCCATCCTGGCAGCACAAAGATGTACATGGACTTGAAAACACAATACTGGTGGCCTGGGTTAAAAAGGTATTGTGCCAAGTATGTCTCAGAATGTGATGTCTGCCGCAGAGTCAAGGCTGTCCATCAGAAACCATTCGGTCTTCTACAGCCATTGAAACCTCCGGAATGGAAATGGGAGAAAGTTGAGATGGACTTCATCACTGGCTTTCCAAGGTCGCAGAAGGGCAACAATGCAATCTTTGTTGTCATCGACAGGCTTTCTAAAGTGGCACACTTCTTCCCAGTCAAAGAAACAATTTCTGGACTTCAGTTGGCTGAGCTCTATATCAACAGGATTGTCTCTTTGTATGGGGTTCCACTTGAAATCAGTTCAGACCGTGGGAGCATCTTCACCTCAAAGTTCTGGGAGAGTTTCCAAAAAGCTTTGGGAACAAAGTTGAACTTCAGCACTGCTTACCACCCTCAGTCGCAAGGACAAGTGGAGAGGATCAATCAGATTCTCGAGGACATGCTTAGAGCTTGCGTCATCTCGTTTGGCATGAAGTGGGAGGAATGCCTTCCATATGCTGAATTCTCCTACAACAACAGCTTCCAGAAGAGTCTGAAGATGGCACCATTCGAGGCTCTCTATGGTCGCAAGTGCAGAACTCCGATTGGTTGGTCAGGTGCAGGAGAAAGAATCTGGTTTGGCCCTGACATTGTAACTCAGGCAGAGGAGAAGGTGCATATCATTCGAGAACACGAAAATTGCTCAAAGTCGTCGGAGAGCAACTATGACAGAAGCACAGACATGGTATATGCCCCTGGTGATCTACCTTCGTGTCACTCCCATGAGAGGAACACACCGCCGGTATCAAAGGAAAGTTGGCTCCTAGATACATCGGTCCTTTCAAGATACGTGGTAGAAGAGGAGAAGTTGCTTATGCACTAGAGCTTCCGGAAAAACTCAAAGTCCATGATGTTTTCCACATCTCTCAGCTCAAGAAGTGCTTCAAAGACCCCGGCAAGACCGTGGATCATGAGCTAATCGACCTCCAAGAAGATCTCTCTTATCAGGAACACCCCACCAAAATCCTTGAGACCGCAGAACGTAGGACTCGCAACAAGTCCATCAAGTTTTGCAAGGTGCAGTGGTCACACCATTCTGTTGATGAAGCAACATGGGAGCGTGAAGATGAACTTCGTGTCAACCATCCTTCTCTCTTTGTGTCTTCTTCTTCTTCCTAGAATCTCGGGGCGAGATTCCTGTTTAGTGGGGGAGAGTTGTAGCATCCCAGTTGTCTAACCCCTGTAATGCTACATGTCATAATAATAAAATGGGCCACTTCCAACATATAATTATTGCATCATCATCACATCATGCTCATGTCATCATGTTCCCTTGCATTTGAGCATCATATAAAACCTTTTTCTTGTTTGCTTCTTATCTCATGTGCATGATTAATTGTAGTTGCCTCTTGATATTGTATTTGGTTCTTAATAAATTGTTAAATGCCCAAGTTGAGTTGGGGGCATCTCTCTTAGTGACTCCACCACCTTTCTTTCACCACCTTACAATCCACCATCCAACTATTCTGAGCTTGGCATTTTGTTGTTTTATCTCTGGCTCATGATTAGTTGATTGGAACCACCCATATATCTTTGCTTGGCCTTGTCCACATTTTGGAATGCATATGAATAAATGCCATGGACATCTATTTTGTTTTCACAAAATAGAACCTAGCATTATTAGTTATGCATGGGCCATGCAACCAAAACCCTTGGCCCCTTCTTTTGGTTTGTTTTGTTATGCTTAGTAGGAGCTTGGTTTTAAATAACAACTAGGTGCTCCTTGTTTTGAGATCTCTTGGACATATTTTAAAAACTACCACCTTGTTTGGCTAAACTCAAACCCTAACATCCCCCTCTCCCTCTTTCCTCTCCCTCTTTGCTTGCTTTGATCTTGTGAAGGCTAGTAGAGCTTGCATGATCCACCTAAGCACCCCATCTCTTCCTACCCCTCTTAGCTAAACCCAAATAATCCACCCCATGCCATATACTATCCTAGCTAAAACCCAAAACTAATCCCTCAACCAATCTAGCTACTTTCCCCTTAAACAAACCCTAAGCCCCTCTTACCCCTCTAATCTACCCCCTCTTTACCTAACCAAAAACCCTAGTACCACCCCCTTTTCCTACCTAGCATGTTCCCCATGCCATGTCCCTCTCCATCTCCCTCTCTCTTCTATGCAGGTCCCACCAAACCCTACCCCAGCTCGCCCCTCTCTCTACCCTTTCACGACGGGACCCTCCTATCAACCCTAAACCTAGACCGAACCCCCTCTCTTCTCCCCTCTCTTTCTCTCCCTGGCCAAGGGCCCCCCTAGCCTCCCCTGGCCCCCGAGCCTCCCCCGTCCCACCCCCTAGTCTCTCTCTCCTTCCCAAGACTCCGCCACCACAGCCCCCATGCTGAGCACGTGAACAGGAAGGTGGCGCCGAAGCCACCTCCCCTCCCACACCATCCACACAACCCCACCTCGCCCTGGCGTTCTTATCCTCTCCCTCCCCCTCCTAGCTTTCCCCAGATCCACCCAGCGTCGCCCTGCCCTCTCCCCTCTCTGCCCCATCACCCTCGTTCTGCACCCTCGGCCTCCACCGCGTCGGTAGTTCCGGTAGAGCGCCATCGAGGAGGCCTGGAAGACCAAGGCCAGCCCCCTGCATCGACCCGTACACGCAGGAGCGGAGGAGAAGGACCGGAGCCGCCCGTACCTGCCGCGCCCCGAGGAAAACCCTAGCACTTCAGTCCGCGAGCTTCGTCGTTGATCGCCTGCTCCCCGCGCCACGCCGACCACGCCAGCACGCCCGCGGTGAGCCCACGACCCTCCTAGACATCCCCTCGGCGATCTCCTAAGCGCCGTGCCTTCCGTCGACGCCGTCGGGCGTCGGGTGCGTTGGCGCTGCTGCCTTCGCGTCCGTAGCAGCCTAGAGAGGCCCGTCGTTGCCCTAGCACCAAGCCAGACCAGTAAGGCTCCGCTCCAGTACATAACGTCCCAGTTCGAGCCGCGCGCGCAGCAGCGCCGCGACGATCGCTGCCTTCGGTTCAGACGGGTTCAAAGGAAGATCCACAGTGCGCCGCCGGTCTTTTGCGAAAACCCCCTCCAGCTCTTGTTTTGCCAACCCGCGGTCCTCAGGGCCCTCTGTCGTGTCTCTGGTACTTTTCTAAAAAGGGTCCTGATGTTTTGGTTAATCAACCCGCGGTCCAGTTTGTTCCAGGCACTGGCGTGTGGGCCAGAGAACCCCCTGGCCCCACTTGTCATCGACTCAGGAGCGAGTAGGAGAAGTGGAAAACGTTTCAGACACCGTTTTAAAAATTCAAACTTAGTTTAAATTAATTCAAATTCAAATCTAATTCAGATTTTAATAACTTTTCCATACTAAATCCAAATATGACAAATAATATATGTTTTGGATTCAGAAAAATGAGAGGATTCCTAATATGCCATCCATTTTGTATTTTGCACAAGTAAAATTCCAAGTTTATGTTAATTACCACCAATGCCACTGGATTTTCAATAGTTCATAACTTTTGATTTAAAACTCCAAATTTAGCAAATGATGAGTCTAAATTGATCAGCTCGACGAGACCTTTCTGTTTATGCTATCCATGACTTCAATTGCAGCATGCATCATATAAAAATATAATGGACAGCAACTATTATGGCAACAAAATGTGACTAAAACTCAATTCAAATGTTATTTTCTTGTCCTCCTCACCTCACCCATGCCATGCTACTTATTGCCATGCAACTTGTGCATCATTCATCATGGCATGATTGTTTGCTTGACGCATTTAATTCCAATTCTTGTGCTCTATATTCATGTTGGCCTTGTTTGTTTGGTTTTTCTCGGATAGACACTGAGCAGGGGTTGTATCAAGAGAACCAGGAGCACTACCCAGAACCGTCCTTTGCTTCAACAGAGATACCAGGCAAGCACTACCACATGCTTGCATACATACAGTACCTATTGCCTCTATCTTATTCTTGCATCATAGAGTCGCGATTGCATTAAATTGAATCCCAAGTATGCATAGCCTTTACCTTTAAACCCCAAGCTTGTTTCCTCCATCCCATGAGCCACTACTGTAGGAGTTGTATGAGCCATGCGAGTCGTAGAACAGCATGTGTAGGGTATGTGAGTGTCTGTCGAATAATGAGGTACCTAAACAACTTAACCTGAGTATTTCTGGGATAACTAAAGAAAGTGGCACCGGTGAGCAACATCTGCTATTTGGTTTTTCCTGCTCACTTGCGTCCCGTAAGACCCCGAGTACTTGATTCCTGTTCCTTGATTTATCGCGCTATCCACATCCGGGAGGTATTTGGGACCCCCCTGGGCCAGAGCTTGATTCCGTCTTATTTCTTGGGGCCACAAACTAGTTTGAGGTTTTATTTACGATCCTGTACTTATGCCATGCTACTTTCTGTATTTAAATTGTGCGAGGAGCACACTGTACTGTTTAGGTAATCGGAATGTTTACGCGGTATCGACAAGCCCAGCCACACTTTCGGGTTCCCAGTCGCTTATATCCATTGTCGCAACCTTGAGTCCGTCTCGGAGTCAGCTATCACCGTTGCGGGATCTACTTGAGGGGTGGCCCCCTGAAATATTTCTGAATCTTGTGATTGTTCAGTCGTGAAAGCCTCGTTGGGTTTTGATTTGGTTTTTCCGAGGTTGATCGAGCGTGTGTTGCTATTGGTGCACCCCGGCCGGGTAAAACTTTCTGAAAGCCGTGTCCGCGGATATGGACGACTTGGAGCACAGTTTCTTGATCATAGACAAGCATAACTAAAGTACCGCTTTTAATCTGACTAAAGTAACTTGACTAGTAAATAGTGCAATACTCATGGAATGGTTAATAAAATTGCCAACGGATGGGGGTTGTTCGTCCGCTTCCTTGTTGGTAAGCAGGGAGGAGGATGGATCGGATGAGATTACCATTATAACTGCTGTTCTTAAATTCACGGACATCCGTCTATCATTGGTTAGGCGGATGGTTAGCGGTTATCTGTAGAATTGCTAGGGTTTATCTTTCGCTGCAATTGCGTCACCCCAGGTCGTGTCCCCTTTAGAGGCATTAAGACTTGCTGAGTAAATTTTAGGGTCTCACACGATAAATTCTTGATTCGATGAACAGTACCTTCTCGTGACGGATATTGGGTGGAAGAAGTCAAGATGTGGGCAACGATCGCTCGGTGTAGAGATTCCGGATCGGGATCCGTGAGACCTGTAGTTGGGATGTGCTTATTTCTATGGCATCTTATGCCGATTTGCTTCTTATCCGTACTCGGATCTTGTTTGCCGCCTGCATGATACTCGATGTGTGTTGTATGAGGAGTTATCCTAAAATATAGATTTATCTAGGTCATCTGAATCTTGCCGTATGGCGTTGGTATATTTCCTTTCTTTCTAGATGGTGTGGCTCTGATGTACTCTTGTATGGTGGCTTGCGTACATACCCACTTGTGTCGTAGTTGATCCCTCGCCGACCACGCCCGCCTGACAGGTCCCGTTGAGAGGGTAGTGGTTGGGACGTCTGAAAGGACTACCAGTGAGTGGCTTTTGGGGCCCCACCGTACTATTTCAACCACTATCACTCATCCAGGCTTGTATCTAGGAGCGTAGTTCACCGAGGTAGTTACAGCTTAGCTTGTGATTAAAACTGATAAGATAATATGGAAGCTTTTATTATTATTCCTGCCTATGATGTGGGTCTGAGGCCCTAGGATGTGATTCCTAGTTAGTTGTGCCATAGTTTGTTGGAATCTTATAGATTTAGAGTTGCTACTCTCTCTTTGAGAGATGTGCCCTGATCTGGTATGATCAAATGAAAATAATCTAAGTTGCAAAAATAACACTAAACCTAGTGATGCTGGTCTGAGGGTTTAGTGCTTGTGGTGGAGTTTGATTTCTTATCCTTTTACCTGAAATCTCTAGGATAAATTCACCCCTCTTGGGTGCTTATTGAGAGATCCTTACATAAAGCAACACATGCTTTTGTTTAGATATTCTGATGAAAGCATGTGATGGTTTTATGAGACTCACCACAAGATTTGATGTTGATGTAGTATATTGATGATGATCTTGATCTTGATTTTGGTCTTGATCTTGATCTGCTTTTGCTGGCTCCTGAGCTTGCTCTTGAGCTTGCTCTTGAGCTTGCCTATTCCTCCTAGCTCCTTATCTTGACCTTGCTATCCACCAGTTCCATCCCTTTACTTATGTCACCATCCTGGTGATGTTTGGGTTGATCTAGGTGGTTGGTTTGGTTGCTATTCTTGGTTTGGCTGGTGTTCACCCTGGTTGTACTGTGGTGTGATGTAGTGGAGTGATGCACTAAGGTGCATCTCCACGGCTGTGTTGTGGTTTTGTTATGCTGATTGTGCTTGTGAGGTCGACAACTCACCCTTTTGCATGTTGTGTGTGTGCAGCTTGTGTGCCTGCTATGCACATGTGGATAGGTTTAGAATTTGTGAACTTACCATTACCAAATTACTTTTACACTGGATGGTGAATTGGTCCCTTTTGGCTGTCATTTGCATTCTGGCTTTGAAATTATGAAAGATGAAGTCTTTCATATTGGTGAAACTTGCCCCTTTATCATTTCTCAATGATGAGATTGTCAAGTGCACCTCACTGACATATCTGAGAGAAATATATATTAACACTAATCTTGTTTTGTTTCTTATTTAATCTTTGTTTTGCAGGTGCAAAGATCAAGATGAAGATTTAGTGTAGTTTAGATATAGGATAGTTAGTAGAGACATACCAATGTACTTTTCTTAATCTTTTGTAATCTTCCTTTTATAATTCTTGTAATCTTCATTTGTTTTCTTTGTAATGAAGATTATATATTTATTAATAAAGAATATTTTATTCTTTTCTCTTGTGTGAATTGTAAAGTTTGGAATAACTTCAGTAAGTTATTCTTTGTAGTTTATTTCTGAATAAGAAATGTACTTCATATACCATATTGCTTTTAGATAAGATTTAAGATATCATACCTTTCTCATATTTAATTTAAGATTCAAATCTTATATCAAAATTATTTAAATTATAAAACACTTAAGTTTTAAAATTCAACTCATTTCAAAACACCCATAATTCCTTTGAGATCATCTCAAAGTTTATAGCAATCCTCCTTTAAGACTAAACCTACTCTCAAAGTAAGAAAGAAACATTGATCACTCAAGGTTTTTATTTGGCAAAAAAAATTACCCGCATTTTCACAAATGAATGCATGCAACAATACCTATTCCAAAATCTACCCTTCGTTAGGTCCTAAATACTGGGATGTTACAGAATCGCAAATGGAAAAGGATAAGAATTGGACGGAGGATCAAATAGAGATGATGCATCCGCCGAGCGGATAAACACCGCTGGCGCCGGATTGCCTCTTCATGGAATAGAGTTTCCGGAAGAGGCCAAAGTGTGGCTCGATACCGAGCCAACACTTGCACAAAGTGATGAAACAAGCAATATAAATAAGATAGTTGGGAGAGATATGATGCAACTGAATCCCGTAGAAAAAAAGGAGTCCACGAAGGAATTCGTGGACGGGCAAGGAGAAACCCCGGACGATAAAAGTGTAAAACATCACTCGAAACCCTTCGATTGGGCGAGGAATTACCTCTTGGCCGGGGAGGGTGACGTCATCCTTATCCTTGGATACAAGGCCGGAATCACACAGTTTGCGCAAATCTGTCTCGTGCATCTCTATGCGCTTCCACCCGCCGTCGGTGGTGCAGGCCGGAGCGGCAACCTTCTTGCCAGCGCCGGCGGCGCTTGATCCCTCTCCAACAGCCGTTGTCTTCTTCGGCTTGCCCATCTTGGAGCGGCGGGTACGGCAATGCAAACGGAGGAACGAGGAAGGAAAGGTACATAGAGAGTCTAGTGCGCGATGACAAGCAGAGAGATTAAGGAAATGGTGGGAACGGAGATGAGGCAAGAGCAAATGGCGATGGGTAAAATCACTATTTTTTCCCGCGGTATAAAAGGACGAAGAGGATGCACTGGAACTGTCGATTGAGAAGCCCTAGCGTGCAACTCAGATCTCACCATACACGTGTCGGCATCAAAACGAACCGTCGCCAGCACGCCGTCCACTACACACGGAAACCGAGAAGACGCTGTAACTTCTGCCATGACTACGCATGACTAGTCAACGTCAAGTTAGGCGGTGGGACCCATGATCATCCTGTCGCATCATCTCTGCTGCCACAGACGGTTGAGATCACCAATCGTCAGCAATGACGTCATCAAAGCAAAGCCAGCAACGGCTTGAAGATTTCGAATTGATTATACAAGTACTTACTCGACTCTACGACTTGAGAAACTATTCGGGGGCTACTCCTATCAGGAGCGCTGGCCGCGCACCTGAGAAATTGCAATGGTAACGTCACCTCGAAATTATCTTCGAGTCCTACGTCGAGTCTGTGACTCCACTACGGACTCGGAGGCTACTCTCATAGGGAGCTCTAGTCGCGCATTCAAAAAATGCGTCCATCAGATTAATACTGAAAACGACTGAACTAAAGTATCTGCTCGAGCCTACGACTCGAATAGACACTTAGGGGCTACTCCCATAGGTAGCGCTAGTCGCGCACCCTATGAATTATTTGAATACAACAAAAATCTTTTGGCAACTTTGCTCAAACCAACGCTAAGTGAGAAACAGGCTCCTTGGCCACCTGAAACACCTCCGCGGTGATAAAACTTCGGATGATGTGTCTACGACGCAAAGATAAGCCCTACAGATATCATCTAATGGCCTGGTAACGCACCTAACTGCGCTATACCAGTAAACTCCCATGTCAATAGGCACGATGAAAATCTCGACGGACACGTTGGGTACATCACTTGAAAATCACTGGGATTTGACTCCTATGATACCTCAACGGCCTAGGTTGAATTACGCTAGCATTCGTTCCAGATTTGAGTCTGGGGACTCGAGTCTGATGAAGATCGTGTTGTTTTGTCCTATGACAGTTAACTGGCCCTGATCCGTCGGGTCACCCAGGCACACGCATCAACAATCCCTATGAACTAAACATTTTTCCTAAAAAGCAGGTTCAACTAGAAAGCACCCGAAAGATTGTGGAGTCTTCAGCCGAATCTACAATTCGACCAAATACTCGGGGGCTACTGACATGGATATACCCTACGGGTGCACAATGTTGGCATACCCGGTCCAACCCAAGGAAGGACCATGAAGGGACACACATCCCATGAAGATTTCGGGTGGCCCAAGCCCATGGCGGTTCCTTGAAGGACAAGTCTAGATTAGATAGAATTTCAAAGGGTATCAATCCTAATCTTTAATCGACTCAACCTACCCCCAGACCTGGCCTATCTATATAAAGGCCAGTAGGGCATGGCGAGAAGGACAATCACCCCCCATACACACACCTCACGCTATATTGCATCTGCACACCCCTGTAATCTTCGGTTCTGCCGTAATCAAGAGCAGACAAGTAGGAGTAGGATTTTCCCTCCGGGGGCTTGAACCTGGGTAAATCTCGTGTCCCTGTGTTGCTTGTCTATTAACCGTTATGCGACTTCCAGCATCCCCATCTTCTCTAAAACCCAAGTCCATAACAATGGGCATTGACGAGTCGAACCCTCGTCACCCTGCCGACTACCGATGATCCGACATTAGCTGCTCCCCTGCGGACTACCAATGATCCGGCATCAGCTGATCCTTGAGCGCTGCAAAATTTAAATTTATTTAATTCCTCGGTATGTCGGGTGTCAGATGTAAGATACAATTTAAGTTATTTTTCAACTACTAAATATGTAAATACTGAACCCTTTTGGGCGTAGTCCCTGAGTTTCATATTTCTTGTTCTCTCAAACTTGTTATTCTTCCCGTGTCTACCATTTTTCGGCGTTCGACTTACGGGTCCAAATTAACAAATCAAACTGACAATACTCAGAAATTTGGAGAATCATCTCAAAACAATCTCATAAGATAGTTAAAGAATTTAAATACCAGGGTTAGTCAAAACACGAGTCGGCTCGCGGCCTCCTTATTCGTTTTTCATGTGTTCAACAATTTCTGGCTTTTCTCTTGCTTGTCATGAAGCCTATTTTTGGACAACAGCAAGTCCAAAGTTGGCCTTTGTTGACGAAACATTACTAACTCGGCCTTTGGATAAGGAAATTTAAGCCAACCGACATATAAAAGATAAATGCATAAGAGACAATTTTATTAAGGCAATCCTCGAGTTACAGCTCGAGGTGCCGAGGTTTCATTCATTAGCTCATCTTCGTCTTATAATCCAACATATGAGAGAGTTCGAGATAAAATTCACTTCGGCTAGGTATAAAATGGACGAAGTAAAGCTACATTCCATGGCCACTTTGATTCTTCACCTGACCTGTTCGCCTTATTTTCCTCCTATACTTGAGCATCTATAAGATAATATGCATCATTGTGCAGTTCTTTACTCACAATAAATGGACCCTCCCATGGAGGTGATAGTTTATGCATGCCGGTCGTGCGCAGCACGATCCGCACCAGATCTCCCTCTTGAAAGACTCGTGGATTCACTTTCTTGCTATGATAGCGTCTAAGGTTTTGTTGATATATGACAGATCTGGACAATGCCAACTCCCTAGCCTCTTCTAGTAGATCAACATCATTTTGACGGGATATCTCACTTACTTCAGCTTCCATGTATTGGGTGACTCTAGGCGAGTAATGCACGATGTCAGCTGGTAATACAGATTTTGCCCCATATACCAGGAAAATGGCGTATATCCTGTTGATTAATTCAGATTTTTCCCCAGGCTCCATAACATGGCTAGGAGCTCCTCAATCCAACACCCAGCTGATCTTTGCAGCGGCTCAATGAGCCAGGGTTTTATCCTGGACAATACTAGTCCGTTGGATCTTTCTACTTGCCTATTCAATGCAGGATGTGTGACTGATGCAACATCGAGTCTTAACATATTTTCTCAGAAGAATCGAGCAAATGCTCCTTCGGCATAATTTTTGCCATTATCTGTTATGATGCTATGTGGGTACCCATATCTCAGGATAACATCCTTGAGGAATCTCACTGCTATGGGCCCATCACATTTCCTTATTGTCTTCACCTTAATCCACTTTGTGAATTTATCAACCAAGAACAAAATATGGGTCATGCCACCACGAGCCAGCTTAAATGGTCCAACCATGTCCAGGCACCACACAGCAAATGGCCAAGTGATTGGTATTGTTTTTAACTCGGATGATGGCATATGACATTTGCTCGCATATCTTTGGCAGCATTGCGTTTTTTCACTAGTTCCTCTGCCTCTCGCAGAGCACTAGGCCAATAAACCCATGGAGAAACGCTTTGGCGACTAATGCTCTAGATGAAGCATGATGACCACATTCGCCTTGATGTATCTCTAGTAGGATTTCTTGGCCTTCTGCCGGATCAACGCACCTTTGCAGAACATTGGTTACACTTCTCTTGTATAGCTCATAGTTTATTATGGTATATGCCTTGGCCCTCCTTTGGATCTATCTGGTGAGGACTTCATCACTCGGCAAAATTTCATCTTTTAAAAACAGGAAGATTGGTCGTGCCCATTCTGATACTTCATGTGCCGGGGTAGCTATTTCATCAATCTCCATCACATCTGCCGACCTAACCTCAGCTGAATTAAGCTGACCAGTCCCTGAGCGTTGCGAGGCAGTCCCCGGGTTATTCGGATTAATCCTCCCATCTATGTCCATTGAGTCAAATTTGGACGCAGTGCTAGCCGGGATGCGAATTGATTCGGATTCAGGTGATGGTATAATTGACGGTTTTCTGAGGTGTTCAAGGGCTATGCCGGGTGGGATGTACTGCCGGATGAGCAAAATTTTGATAATGTGTCAGCCGCATCATTTTATTCCCTAGGTACATGATGGAACTCATATCCGTCGAATTACACGCTTATCTTTTGCACATGAAACTTGTATAATGACATATTAGCATTCAGTGCATCCCAATGACCTGATACTTGTTGCACCACTAGGTCTGAATCACCAAAGCATTATATCTGACGCATGCCAATGTCCTTTGCTACCTTTAAACCATGGACCAGTGCCTCATATTCAGCAACGTTATTCGATGCAGCAAAGTGTATTTGTAACACATATTTTAGCTGATCTTTCTTGGGTGAGGTGAGGACTATGCCGACACCTAATCCATTTTTCAACTTTGAGCCATCAAAGTGCATTCTCCAATAATTCGGATCAGGTAGGGGTGGCTCATATTGCATTTCAGCCCAATCCATAAAAAAGTCGGCCAATGCCTGAGACTTGATTGCTTCCCTTCTATCAAATTGTGGAGCATAAGGGACTAGCTAAATTGCCCATTTGGCTATTCGTCCACTTGCATATTTGTTGCTCATTGTATCAACAATTGGTGCTTCACATATCACCTTTATAGTGTGTTCCTCAAAGTAATGCTTCATATTTTTTGCCGACATATATACTCCGTATGACATTTTTTCATAATGGGGATAATTCTGTTTTGAAGCTGAGAGTACCTCGCTTAGGTAATATATTGTCCTCTGCACCGACTTACCTTCCTCGTCACGCTCCACTACTACCACATCACTCACAACTTGGTTGATCGCTTCTATATAAAGCAACATCGGCTCTTTTGATAGTAGTGAAGCTAACACCAGTGCAGAGGCTAGCATTTTCTTTAGTTCATGAAAAGCATTGTTAGATTGTGGTGTCCAGATAAATTTATCTGACTTTTTCATTAGTTGATATAAGGGCAATGCCTTTTCTCCAAGCCGACTTACGAACCGACTCAACGATGCCAGACAACCTGTGAACTTCTAGACACCGTTGAGAAACTTCTGCAGCTCCATGCGTTCTACCGCTCGAATCTTTGTTGGATTTGCTTCGATACCTCGGCTTGACATGAGGAAACCGAGTAATTTTCCGGCCGGTACACCAAAGGTGCATTTTTCTGGGTTAAGCTTTATTCGGAATCTTCTTAGATTCGCGAATGTCTTCCGGATATCATCTAATAGTGTATGACTTTCTTTGGTTTTTATTACCATGTCATCAACATATACTTGGACATTTTTTCCAATTTGATCATGTAAGAATTTTTCATGCATCTTTGATATGTCGCCCCAGCATTACGTAGGCCGAATGGCATGGTACGATAGCAATAATCCCCGTATGGGGTAATGAATGCAATCTTTATTTGATCGTCCAAATTTAATGTTATCTGATGGAAACCAGAGTACGCGTCTAGAAATGATAGTAACTCACAACCAATGGTCGAATCAATAACCCGATCTATCCTTGGCAAAGGAAATGGATCCTTTGGACATGCTTTGTTCAGGTTGGTGTAGTCGATACACATACGCCACACTAGAGCTACATTTGGATCATCTTTTTTCTTCTCTACCAGCACCAGATTAGAGAGCCAATCTGGATGAAGTACTTCCATAATGAATCCGGCTGCAAGGAGACGAGCTATTTCATGTCCAATTATTTTTCTCCTGTCCTCGGCAAAGCGGTGGAGAGGTTTCTTCACCCGCCTTGCATCTGGACTCACATGTAAAGAGTGCTATGCCATCTCCCTCAGTACACCTTGCAGATCCTGAGTGGACCAAGCAAAGGTATCCCGATTCTCAAGGAGAAAGCTGAGGAGCTCGCTTTCCTATTTAGCATTTAGGCTGACACAAATAGTGACGGTGCGCTCTAGGAACTGGTCATCAATTTGAATCTTCTTAGTGTCCTTAGTCGGCTGAAAAGAGACACTCCCATGTGGGGTTGGCGAGTGGCGGCATATTCAGATGTGCCAGATGAGCCAAAGATGCCACTTTCTGAATCCTCCTCTTTTCCCTTGCAATCATCAATGACTCGGCTAGGTTTTACCCGGTCGAGGCACACTCCATCGATCTTATGTAATCCCCGGCAATGGTGATGACCCCATTGGGTCATGGCATCTTCATTTTCAAGTAACTGATATGATAACAAGCCATGAATTTTGACAATGCTGGCCTTCCCAGCAGTGTAGGGCAACAACTTTCCAAGTCCACAACCCCGAACTCCAAATTCTCAGTCATACAGTTCTCCCTTATGCCGAATAACACATCGATCCGGTCCTTGCCAATTGGCTCACAAGACAACCCCGTCACAATGCCATGGAAAGTAGTCTTAGTCACCTGCAACATGTTCTTGTTGATACTGATCTTGTGCATCGTGTCCTTGTACAGTATGTTTATGTTGTTGCCATTGTAAATTATCACCTTAGAGAATTTTATGTTGATATTCGGCGAATGAATGTCGGATCCAGCACCAAGGCATATGATCTGGGGTTCGTCATGATTTTGGGGTGATCCCTAATACTCTAAGTAATTTCTTGCTCCAACCAGTGCATATACTTCAGCATAGCCGGCATAACTACATTCACTTCCATATGCCTCCTCTGCATACTTTTCTTATCTATCTGCTCTATAGTGAACACACAATATGCATGATGATGCTCTTTGTACTCATTTCTGCCTTGTTGTCCGGGGTCTCCACGGTTCTCCTGGTTCAGATTTCCCATTTGGTGTATAGCTTCTCTCTTGTCATGGTTCTCATACCTCGGTGGTGGCTAGTTCTCATACCTCGGCGGTGGCGGAGGTAGAGCTAGTTGTTGTTGTGCATTTCCTCATGCGAGTTGAGGTCTATGATTTAGCTGATTCTGTTCTACCCCGCCCATGGCTTGTTTCATCCAAGCACACTGTCGACTTGTATGATTCGCCGCCTTGGCCGGGTTATGAGTTTGAAATTTACAAGGCTGATCCAACATGGATTCATATGTGTACTTCGGCTTCTCTTGCCACTGCTTATTTTGCTCAGGGGCCCACTGCGTTTCGCCATCATTTTTCGGAGTCCACTGTTGCGCACTGTTTTTCTGGTGTTGATTTCCCACAGCACCTGGCTGATCTTGAGTTACTACAGCAACATGACTCGAATTGTACCGATAATCCGGCTTGTCATCTCTTCTCTTACCTTGGAATCCATTCCTCCGGGATGACCAGGCACCATCACGAGCGTAATGCTCATGTTGTTCACTTTGGTCTGCCGACATAAGCTCTGGCTAAGTTGGATCGCCCAGAACATATGAGTCGGCTATCCGAATTGTCTTGGCCAATGTGGTTGTCATATCTCTCTGTAGCCTCTGTCAATATACACTTGCATATCTACACCCTTGTGCGAACCAAGCAATCTCTTGCGATTCAATCACCCTTCAGATGTGTTTCTCAGGTTGCACCATCGAGTCAAGAACTCCCGGTCAGTCTCATTCGGTCTCTGCTTGAACATGGCGATCTATTGAGGTTTATTCGGCCTCTTATACGTTCTCATGAAGTTGCCCACAAACATATCCTCAAAATCTAACCAGCAGTTGATACTTCCTGCTGGCAAGTTGTTCAACCAAACCCTTGCTGGACCTTCCAACATTTGCGGCACATATCTCACTGCCCATCTAAGGTTGCCTTCTGCAATTTTTACCGCAGTAGCATAATCAATCAACCAATCTTATGGTTTTGTGCTTCCATTGTATGTTTTTGTTCCTCTTGGCAACTGGAAGTTCGGCACTGAGGCTCCCTTATGATCTGAGGTACAAAACATGCCAGACCCGGAGGACCTTGTTCTTCCAACAACTCGGATCTATATATTCTATCCAATTTCAACCTTGCATCATTCGGCTGCAAGTTTTTGTTTCGCATTCTTTCTCCTATCACATGGTGATTAGGACTAGCAAATCCAGCATTATCCATCTCCAAATAACCTTCATTGTATTTGTTCTATTCTGGGTTATGCGGAGCTGGTCCTGCATCCCTTTCTTGTGAGGTTCATATCTCGGTTGGCGCTGTTGTTGAGGATGTTGCCCTCCTCCATTTGAGTGATGTTGGTTGGGGTTACCCTGCCCATTGTTTCCTGGGCCACCATTTCCATGACCGGGGTTTCTATTCCCACTGTTACCCCGGCTTGCATTGACTTGGTTCACATTTTCCTTCCCAACCATTGTCGGATCATAAGGAACCATCTGCTTATCTCTTCTTCCCGAGGTTACTGCCTTATCCTTCCTTGTTCCTCCGCCGGGTGAAGATGATGCGGCAACTGATACTGTCGGGGCACCTCCAACCGAATAAACGACACGAGCACCTCCGGGTCTTGTCGGGTTGTTTTTGAGCAACTCCTCATTCTGCTGGTTTGCTATACGCACCAGCTCAATGACTCTTTCTTGTTGCCTCTGCCGGGCTTCACCGGTCAGGCCATCTATCTCGGCAGCTGCCACATCTGCTGCCCTGAGGTTTTTCGCAGGTATGCTATACCTCGGCAACCCTGGGTCAGCCGAGTCACCCTACCTAGACACATGTTCCTTTTTGATATCACTAAGGAGATTCTTTCCCCTTATTCTCACACCATCTAAGTGAGTTGTGTTGGGAATATGACCTAGAGGCAATCATGTATGATGATATTTACCATAGTATTCATAAAGTTATTAAGATGTTCTTGTATGAGCATCTGATGTATATCATTGAATATGTGATTCAGTTGTGGAACTATACATTCATGTTGTTTGTACTAAATATCCTTGGTCATAGAGGTTGTTCTGGACACACAACTTAGACCATTGTGAAAGTCGGCTTGATGACTCGGTTCCACTTGTCATGGGCATGGAGATGCTATTCCAACTTACACAAATTCAGCTAAAGAGTTTAGCCAGTCGGATTGACCCATATTGAGGTACAATGAACAAGTTGTCATTTGTATATCTAAATCAATCTAATCCTTAGACCTGAGGTTGTTGCACAGTCCGAGTTGAGGATCACCGACTTAGGTTCTATCAAACGTTGATCCGTAACTGGCCAGTTATAAAGGCAGAGTTCAGGTCGACTGAGAATCAAGCTGCGTGATGTGAATAACCAAGATGGAATTTCCCCCCTCCACTTGGAGAGATATTCTCTGGGCCCTCTCGGATGATATGATTCATAAATCATGGCCATGCACGACTTAGTTAAGTGTTAACCGAGGCGATCGACTAAGAGTTAGTAGGATGAATCACTTATCTCGGATCGAGAAGTGAGCCGGACTATTTAAGGGATGACAAATATTCGCCTATAGTCTGAAAAGGTATATCGTGAGGCAAAAGGGACTCAAACGCAAGTCACATTGGAAAGGCAAGCCGTCATGACTCTTTGGTACTTGGGAGTCGGCACGTTCTGCTAGGAGCCACTACCGACTGATCGATTGAGAGTCGGACTCCAATCGTGTCCAAGTAGCCATGAGCCTGCGGGGTCACACACTTAAGAACGGGAGCAAGTTTGGATTGGATCTGAACCGGAAATCTGGTTATGTTGGACCCGAGCCAGATTTGGACTAAGTTAGTGAGTCGGACTCATGGTGACTAATATTATATGGGCTTTAGTGAATGGGCCATGAGTAAGGGGAGCCCACGTTCACTCCCTATATATAGTGGGGCGCAGAAACCCAGAGGGGTTGATGGGTTAGGTCATTCCATGAGTTGGAAACCCTAGATCCACAGTAGTCCAGCCGTCGTAATGAACCTACGTGTGGATACCAACAGAGGTGTTGTACGATCAGCACCAGGACGATCGTGATCGGATCAGATCATGAGGACTACACTGCATTCAACTGACGCGCTTCATCAGTAATCCGCAACTGCGTGTCTAGTGGTAATCCTCGTGTCCTTCTACCTCATCTAGATCTTGGTTCACCTCATTAGAGGAAAAAGTTTTGTTTTATGTCTACGTGGCCCAACAAGTTGGGCTAGTGTTAATCTTCTTAGCCCTAGCATACTCACACATTGTGATGTTAAGTGACTGCTGCAGAGCTGCTACTCTCTTAGCCTCATCTAGCATTTTCAATCGAGTCTCCTCAGCTCGGCATGTGCCTGAGCCGGGTCTACAATGGAAGCTAAAGGAGTGGTTAAGTTTTCTATCGCTTCCTGCAAGATATTCTCTGGCCTTTCTAAAGGTGGAATCTGATGCGAGGTTCCTTAGGAGTCACATTACGAGCCTCTGCTGGATGAGAGGCTGCCAGATTTGCTGTTGCCGGGTCCTTGCTTGGGCCGGCTCCTGTGCCTGCTGCTGGTGCGGGCACAGTCATCATCACCTCGACACTGCCTGCGGGCCGAGTGATACACAGACCGCTAGTTGTGATGAGGGGAGGCTCTCCCGCGAGGATGACTCACTACGGATATATGCAGGATACGTCGATGCCGACGTAAACCTTGTGCGCGCCTAGGTTGATGAAGACTCCATTGCACGGAGGAGAGCGCCTGGCGAAGTTGTGCGCATTGTCGCTGACGTAATCCCACATGTCGAAGTGATGCACAAGCCTAGAGACGATGCGCTCTTTGGTAGCGATGAAGATTCCCATCCGGATCTTGACTCCAGCTATCAGCACTGCTGGCCCAACGGTGGGCGCCAACTATCAGGGTGGTGGCACGGCAGATGCCATGGGTAGGCTAAAGTTGGGGCCAATGTGTACTAGTGGTATCCAGGGAGGGATGATGCAGTGGTTTCTACACACAAAGAACTATCTCACGATCCTTATTCAGATCAACAATGGTTACACTTGCTCCTTGAGCTGGTATCAGAAGGAGAGGAGGAAGAAGCTCTCCACTATCCTCTAAGTGTAAAATGAATCGATCTCCCTACTTGGAGGACCTGGCTCACCTTATAAAGGGGTGTCCGGGTTACATTAGGGCTAACGTGGATGGCATATTCCTCGAATATGCTCCTCCCAAAGTGGTAATTCAGTGGGAGCCTTTCTCTGTCTCCCTTTTATCAACGGCAATAACCCCGAGCCCACGACATGTGAGCGTTGGACTCTGGGACTGTCACCTCCATGATGCTTCTTGTGCTCTTCTGTCCCTCTGACCCTTGTCCGTAGGTCTTGGCTCTATGTAGATTCCTGGGGGAGAGATAGAGCATTGCGTTGACCTTGGGGCTTGCTCTCTCCTTCTTGAGCAAGCCTTTTCATGACTCAGCCTTGCACAAGTTGACTCGACCAAGCCTTAACCTGCAAATAGATAGCATGCCTCACATCATGCCGACATACCTTTTATGTCGGCCGAGTCAAGCCTTAGTTGCACAACTCCGAGTAACCCAACCCTTATTCGGCCGGCCCTCATATAACTCGGCTGGGTCATTCTTTGACCCAGTCAACACCTCGGTGGGCTTTTCCCTTTTACCTTAGCTTCACCCTACCTGGGGTCATCCCCAACACCGCTCCCTTCCTTTCTCTATGACACATGAATGTCATCTCATGTGATAACACACGACCCGATAAGAGTTTGGGGGTGGAATTTTCAGGATGGGCTGGGAAAAGCTCGAAAATACCTAAGAGGTAAGCATGCCATCTGAGGTTTTCTGGGATCGTGGAGTGGGCCAGAAGAATCATCTCAGAACCCTGGGGCATGTTTGGTATCTTGCATTCCCACCAAATAGGATAGGGCGCTATGAATTCAGCTAGTTTGGTTAGTTGCACACCCCTTGCATTGTGGCTAGCACGCTCTGTAAAGCACCCAAGACCAGGCCAAATGACAACGGTCAAATCGAGCGTTTCCGTGGAGCCATGCCCTGGAGTTGCAAAAGGGGGTGACGGTGTGCGCGCTCCATCCATGGAGCCATGCCCTATAGATCCTTCTCACCTGCTCGAATGGCTCACCTCTACACATTGGCCCTCCCCAAAATTCCCCTCCTCTTGATTCAACACCACGAGCGGCGGCGATGGCGCAGATCTACCATACCCGGCGGTTCCTCCTACTCCGATAGGTACGGTCAGGGGCATCGCGACGCATCTCCCTCCTTCTCCCCATTTGCGCATCGCCATGGGTAAGGTAACCACCATGAATCCCTCTCACCTACTATTTGGTTAGGGCTAAATACCGATTAAGTAAGAACTCACCATAGATCCGCCTTATTAGGTTGACGGGATTGCGTTTATCCATCAGGCAGCTACGCTTATTGTGGCATCCCGCAAAACCACTACTAGAAAATCGCGTGAATTTGTGCATTGCATCGTCATCATCATGCATTGTTTGCATAAAACTATTTTTCGCAAAGCCCGTTTTGTTTTCTAAAACGCCCCATCTTTATTCAAACATCAAAACCGGGTCCCCGAATTATTTTGTTTTGTCCGCTGTCGGATTGCAAAAGCGCTGGTTGAAATAAATAATTTAATTATATTATTTTAGTGGGGCAGTCGAACGGGTCGACCCGACCCGAACGACCACCCTAGAAAATAAGACGGCCCACCCCTTAATCCTAAAACTACCAACCTATCTACCCATCCCTCTGGCCACATCACCCCGGCCAACCCCGCCGCGCCACCTCACCTCTCCTCTCCTCCCACCCAATCAGATGCTGCCAACTCACCCCTCTCTCCCTCTCCTGCCCTTTTCCACCCCCACACGCCTGCCCCACGGATCCCACCTCCCCTGGACCTGGTCCACTCTCCTGCCCCAGTCCCCACTCCACCGTGGACCCGTTCCCTGGCCCCTGTCATACCCCTCAACCCACACATGCTCCACCACGCACGCTGCTGCGCCCACATCTCCTCCTCTCCCTGCCCCGCGTCCCACGCTCCCCACACGCCCCAGGCCGTCCCAACCTCGGTCCCTCTCCTCCCACCGCATCCTCCCTCCTCCTCCGTCGACCTTCCCGCTCGCCTCTCGCCTCGGCCCTCATGAGCTCAGCCCCTCTCTCAGCTCCTCCTCGCCGCGCCGCCTCCCAGACCGCTCCCTCTCCTCCGCCTCGCCAGACCTCCTCAAGGCTGCTGCTCCCAGCGTCCGCCGCCTCCGGCCGCATCCACCGCAACGCCCTGCCCCGCCGTATCCTCCCCGAGCCGCCCTTCTCCCTCCAAACCTCTCCTCCTGCCTCGCCTCCTCCGGGCTACCGCCTCGCCTCCTCCTGCCTCGTCTCTCCGTCGCGTCGCACCTCAGACGCTCCCGCCTCGCGCCCTCATGGCCCGCCGCTCGCCCTGGCAGAGCAACCTTCCGCTCCGCCCGAGCTCCGGCCGCCTCCGTCGCTTCCCGTCCTGCCTGCGGTCCTCCTCCCTCGCCTGGAGCCGCCTCTCCGGCTCCCTCCACCTCTGCGTCCGGCCGTGCTCCGGCCAGGCCCGCCGTGCCGCTCGACCCGACCCGTCTTCGATCACAGGAGCCCTGCTCATCCTCGTTGCCTCTCTGCGAGCTTGAGCCGCTGCAAGCGGAAGCGCGGCGTCGTCGCTCCTTCTGCTGACGATCTCCCTGTCGGCACCAGGCTGCCTGCCTGTTGTTGGCGTTTTCGTTCCCGTGAAGTCCTGCTGCTACCCCTGTTGTGCTGTCTGACAACAATTCGTGTGTGTTTGGTCGTGTTAAGTGGTGGTGTTTTGGACACCACGTCAGCTACCTTCGTCTCGGATGCGGACAAGTACGCCTGATGCTATGCACGCTTCGCTGCTACGTCTCCTTCCTCGAGTCGATCAAGATGGAACACCAAGTTCTTCATGGATCCCGACGTCTCGAACCCCCAGGAGCCCCGCTGCCCTTTTTTCGCCAAGGTCTGCGTCGTCACGTGCTTCGTCGACCTATGTGCGAGGTGGAACCCGATGGCGCCGGTACCCCAAGATCTACCCCACAGACGCACCACGGACTCGGAGAAAAACCCTCGAACACCATGATCGCCAACCCGGAACACCGAGTGCACCGACACGGACCCGAAGACCACGGATACGACAAGTACTCCCTCGAGGACGCCGAGTACTTCACCCCGGACACCGAGACCCCGGTGCGGCAAGTACTTCTTCCCAGTTCGCCGAGAACCGCACCCGAACCTGAAGCACGACAAGATCCACCCCAGTAAATCCAAGAACGCTTCCGTTGAGACCGAACACGCCGAACCCTGGACCCTGAGACCGAACCCCGAACCCCGGAAACCAAGATCTGCCGAACCCTAAAGTGTGACCCCTTTTCTCGAGCCCTATTTTATAATTGTAATAACAACTTGTTGCATATTTAATTGCCATACTTGCATGCATCTTGTCATGTGGTTTGGGGGCCGTATGCCGATTCACCTAATAAATAAATATGGGGCCCATATGCGGGCAAATCTAGTCTCATATTGGCCTCATCTAAATCTGTGTAGCGAACCGGTGCTATCTTTTGCCTTGTTAAATAAAATTTAAATTGCGGGGTTTCTAAATAACTCGAACCGTTTAATTAATGTCGGGACCCCGGTTCTGCTTAATATGACCTAATCGCATCGCATCTTTGCCATGCCATGCATCATACATGCATCATGCCGATCTTCTGCCTTAGTATTAAATATTGCATCCGGTGTTCCTTCTAGTGATTTGCTTCTTCGCGGATAAGGCCGTTGAGTTGATGTGAGCTTCGCCCCGATCTTCGGTTGAACCTTCGACAATGTTTTCAGGCGAGCATCTCCCCCTTTCTACCTATCTTACTTTTATAGTATTTATTCCCTCCTGTTGATCTATTGCTATCTGTGTTGCGATGCTCTAGTTTCCGTACCCTTGATATCCCTTGCAGCCATATATTGCCTTGGACACATCCTATTACTTGTTGTTTGGTAGATAGTTGGACTTGCGCGTCGTAGTCGCTTGCTCAAGTGTTGTTGCGTGTCGTCAAGTGCCACAGTTGTGATGTATTGCCGCATGTTGATGTTGGAGATGATCATGGCTTTACTTATCGTTCACTTTAATTTCTGTTTAATAACTAAAATTGAAGTAAGCAGAGGCATCGGTGGGTGATAGATAACATTTGGTTTCCGAACGCCCACTTGTGTCCCGTAGGACCCCGAGTACTTGATAACTGTTCCTTGATTTATCGCGCTATCCACATCCGGAGGTATATGGGACCCCCAGGCGAGCTTGATTCATCTTATTTCTTGGGGCCACAAACTAGTTTGAGGTTTTATTTACGATCCTGTACTTATGCCATGCTACTTCGTATTTACGATTGTCGAGGAGCACACTGCATCTTGTTAGGATCGGGACACGTTTGGGTTTCGACAAGCCCAGCCACACTTCGGGTTCCCGATCGCTCCGTCCACCCAAACCTTGAGTCCGTCTCGAGCTAGCTTACGTTGCGGGTTCTACTTAAGGGTGGCCCCTGAAATAATTCTGAATCCTGTGATTGTTCACCATGAAAGCCTCGTTGGGTTTTGATTTGGTTTTTCCGAGGTTGATCGGCGTGTGTTGCTATTGGTGCACCGGCGGGTAAAACTTTCTGAAAGCCGTGTCCGCGGATATGGACGACTTGGAGCACAGTATCTCGACCATAGACAAGCATAACTAAAGTTTACTGCTATAAATTTGACTTTATCATGACTAGTAAACAGCTTCACTATAATGGAACGGCTAATAATACTGCCCACAATTGCTTGTTTGGAGTGTCGCTTGCGACCATTGTACCTGACTAGTAAGTATTGCAACTACAACGGAATGGCTGAATGAAAGTACCAACAACTGCTGGGTTTTGGGTTATCTCATGCTATCTGTATCTGATTAGTAATTGCTGCAACTACAACGGAACGAATAACTAAAAGTGCCCACTACTTACTTTACCAGGATGATTATCTAAACCTGACTAGTAATTGCTGCAACGAGAACTGAATAAATAAAACTGCCAACTGTGTGAGTTCCTCGGTCGACTTCCTCGTTTGGTATCGAGGGGGAAACGCCAGGATGGGTTTTGTTTGATGGTAGTATCAGGTTGGTTCCAAACAGGTCTATCTTATCCCTCTCTGATAGTCGCTAGTTGTACCGAGTCTCTATAGGTTGTTTAGTGCATGCTGCCGCTGCCGCTTCAGTCCACCATACCTATGTAGGCGAGGACCGCCAAATTCTAGCCTCGCCGTGTACTGGCCTCGATCGACGCTCCTCTTTTCCTTTGCCCTTTGTCGGCACCCTTTTGTTTAAGCAGGTTTTGAGATCGACGTCGTTAGCGTGGTTACCCTTCGCTTGGCACAGGCAGGGTTATGGACGCCATTGGTTATTCTTCCGGGCTCTTAGCCCCATTTGCATCTTGTCCGTAGCTGGACGCTCTATCGTTTCCAGGTGATTTGGATCTTTGTACCTTATATCTGTATTCTTGACTCTCTGAGTCGCGGTTGTATATATATCTGTTCTGTGGGTCCCATCGAGGACTGTTGTGTAATGTTATTACTTCGTTTTCCACCCGCACGAAAGTGCCTGGTGGGCACCTTTGAATCGTTTCTATGCGGGTTTGGCGGGTTTCGCTAAAACTTGCATAGGGCGATTCTGAGGGTGTTACACCTATAGCTATGATTCAAGCCTGCATCATGTCGTTGCACAAGAGAGCTGTTAGGCCGGCTGCATTTTCTTGACTAATGTATGGTCCTATGTTAATGCGATATCAAGAAAGGATGGCCAATCTAAGCTACATCTACAACTTCAACGATGTAGAGTCTCTAAACATGCTATAGATGAAAAGAGCCCCCTTCTTTGCACTTGTAAAAAGGTTAAGGACGAGTGGACTTTTGCTAGACAACATCCACGCCTCAGTCAAAGAACAAGTTGCGATGTTCCTTCATGTGGTTGGCCATAACCAGAGGTTTAGACTCATCCATAACACTTTCAGAAGAAGCATGGAGACAATATTACACTATTTCAACTGAGTGATGTATGCAATCGGTGTGAGAGAGGACAAGATCAAGTCGCCTATGGGTCAAACACCATAAAAGATACACAATAGCGTCAAGTGGTTGCCATATTTCAAGGTGATCCTTGATTTATCATTGCATCCTTTGATTCAGTCCCATGGGTTCCTCTTTTATCATTTCATCCTTCGTAATAGGATTGTGTCGGTGTAACATGGTACTCATGTTACTGCCAGATTTTCAAGAACAGAATCTGCAGCTTATAGGAGAAGGAAGCACTACACCAACTTATAGGAGAATGAAGCACTACACCAGCCAAAATGTACTAGATACTGTTGATTTCAACAAGATGTTCACATATGTGTTAGCTGGTTGGGAAGGATCATCCCATGATGTAACCATCCTTGCTGATAGCATGTCCAGGCCTGATGGGATCAATATCCCTAATGGCAAGTTCTTATTTAGGAGATGCTGGATATGGCTGACGCCCTAGGATTCTTCCGCCCTTCAGGTCAACCAGGTACCATCTCAACGAGTTCACTGGAAGAAACAGGCCACAGAATATCTCAGGCACTCTAGCCTTAGGGTTACCATTGAGAGGGCATTCACCGATTTGAAGAATAGGTACAAGATCCTTGATTAGAATGCATTCCACACTTTCCCACCCAGGTAAAGCTAGTGCTTACATGTTGCAATACTTCACAACTGGATCTTGTGGTATGGCCTTAATAAGTATGTGCCGGATGAGGAGAGTGTGATTCCTGACAATGGTGAATTTGGCCATGGTGTCGAGGTATCTGTTAGGAATACACAAGTTATATTCCTCTGGGGGCCAAAGGCCACAATATATAGTACATGTACATGTGGAAATATACAGGAAGACCCCATAACAAGTGGGGACATACAATATACAAATATACATATAACACCCCCCCTCAAACTCATGGTGGCTCCACAACACTGAGTTTGGAGAGAAAGAATGTATGCTGCGCAATGGTTTGTGCCTTCGTAAAGAAATCCGCCAACTGTAACTCTGAAGGAACATACTGAAGCGCAACAACCTGAGCCTGCACCTGAGCACATGTATAGAAAGCATCACACCAATATGCTTGGTAAGCTCATGCTTGACCGGATCACGTGCAATACTAATAGCACATGTACTGTCAGACAAAACCAGAGTGGGTGTGGTAATAGAGACCCCAAAATCCGCAAGTAACCACCGTAACCAGGTCACCTCAGCAGTCAACAAGGCCATAGCACACAACTCAGCCTCAACACTCGAACGGAAACGTATGCATTTCTTCATCTTCCAAGCAATGAGCGAACCACCAAGAAACACACAGTAAGCAGAAAGTGAACGGCGATCCGAAGGATCACTCGCCCACGTAGCGTCCGAATAGCACTAGAGCTGGAGGGAGCTGGAACGAGGAAAGAAAAGGCGAAGAGTGATCGTACCACGAAGATAACGAAGAACACGTAGAAGATGACTATAGTGAAAAGTGGTAGCAGCGGAAACAAATTGACTCAGAAGATGAACAAGATAAGAGATGTCAGGACGAGTGACAGCAAGATAAACAAGACTCCCAACAAGATGACGATAACGCGTCGGATCAGGAAGAGGATCACCATCAGTAGGGTGAATCTTAACATTAAGCTCCATAGGGGTCTCAACAGTGCGCTCATCCCCAAGAGCAGCACGAGCAAGAAGATCCTGAATATACTTTTCCTGGGAGATGTAAAAGCCATCAGAAGTGGAGGAAACCTCAATCCCAAGAAAGTATCGAAGAGGACCAAGATCAGTCATAAGAAACTGATCATGAAGACGAGCCTTAACAAAGGCGGTATACTCAGAATCATCACCAGTAATGATCATATCATCAACATAGAGAAGAAGAAGAGTGCGTCCACGAGGAGAAGTATGAACAAACAACGTTGGATCATGAGCACTAGGAGAGAAACTAGCAGCAATCACTACAGGGGCAAAGCGCTCAAACCAGGCACGAGGGCCTGCTTGAGGCCATAAAGAGAATGTCGAAGACGACAAACCATCCCCGCGGGAACAGAATACCCAGGAGGAGGCTGCATATAAACCTCCTCACTCTAACTCACCATTGAGGAAGGCGTTCTGAACATAAAGCTGGGACACAGACCAGTGACGAACAAAAGCAACATCAAGAAGAGTACGCACAGTGGTCATATGAGCCACAAGAGCAAAGCTCTCATCATAGTCACGACCATGCTCCTGCTGAAAACCACGAGCCACAAGACGGGCTTTATAGCGCTCAAGAGATCCATCAGAGCGGGTCTTAATCTTATAGACCCACTTACACGTGATAGGACGGACACCAGGAGGGGGAGAAACAAGATCCCAGGTGCTAGTGCGCTCAAGCGCAGCAATCTCCTCAGCCATGGCCAGCTGCCATTTAGGATGATGCTCAGCATCCCGATAAGAAGTCGGCTTGGAGGCAACAGAAAGACCATACTGACTAGGAGAGTAACGGTTGGGGAAGCAGCGACGAGCAGGGGCGAGTAGAGGGAAGCTCATCAGAGGAAGACGACTCATGAGACGACGATGAAGAAGAAGGAATAGCAGAGGAAGTCTCCGGAGAACGAGGAGAACTAGAATAACTAGACAAAGCAGAGGAAGATGGTGTCGAAGAAGAGACATCAGGGAGAGGGGGTCCTGAAGAAGACACAATAGGAGTAGAAGGAGGTGTGTCAGGAAAAAGAAGAAAAGAGATATCTTCCACCGGGTAGGTACCAGCGGTGGGACGAGGATAGAAAGGATGCGTCTCATCAAAAGTAACATCACGAGAGATACGCATCCGACGACCAACGAGGTCCCAACAGCTATAGCCCTTATGCTCATCACTGTATCCAAGGAAGACACACTCAACAGACTGAGCGGTCAGTTTGGTGCGTTCGCGAGGAGCAAGGAGAACATAGCAAACACAACCAAACAAGCAAAGCATAGAGTAGTCTGGAGAATGTCCAGATAGGCGCTTAAGAGGAATACCACCCTGCAAAGCGGCAGAGGGCTGAATATTGATGAGGTAAGTCCACGTAGCGACAGCCTCACCCCAGAAATGCGGAGGAAGAGAACATCAACAACACGATCATCCTCATCGATCCACTGAGTGTAGGAAGTCAGATCGTGGCGATAGGTCTCGAGATCAGCAGAGTACTGCTTGAACTTCAGGTCATAAGCAGCAACAGCACTATCATCGGCACTCTGAGCAGCATCCTTGGACTCCTGAGAAGCATCAGTGCCGAGAACAATCGACGTCGGTGGAAAAGGAGCCACAGGAGCAGGGGGCACGGCGGACAGGAGACCTCGCCGGAGAGCACACCCCAAAGACGGAGACCGCGCTTGTGAACGCACATAAAGGCAGCGAAATCAGGGTAATTCGCGCCATCGAAGATCACCGGGCAGCGAGGAATCGCAACATAACCCGATGCAGAAGACATCTCTCTCTCTCTCTCTCTCTCCTCTCTCTCTCTCTCTCTTTCTCTCTCTCTCTCTCTCTCTCTCTCTTTTTTTACTAAGCGAAATTCGTGGTCAACTCACCAAACAGGCCCGATCCAACATGCCCGAGCAGAAGGCCACGAGCAGGGGATCGATCGGCGGCCGATCGCGAGAGGCCGCTCGGGAGGAGGCCACGAGCGGGAGCAGCAGGATCGATCCTGCCAGGAGACGAGGCGCGGCCGATCGCAAGCAGCTTGGTTACGGGCGGCCAAGCAGAGGACCACGAGCGGGATCGCAGCAGGAGGCGGCGGCGGCCATCTGGATCGAGGTGTGAAATCAATCAGGCGGTGAGGAACACCACGCAAGCGGGCCGAACCGGCGTTGGCGGCGGTGACAGCGGCGGTCAAGCAGAGGACCGGTGGGCACGGAAACCCTAAAATCGGCTCTAATACCATGTTAGGAATAGACAAGTTATATTTCTCTGGGGGCCAAAGGCCACAATATATAGTACATGTATAGGTGGAAATATGCAGGAAGACCCCTAACAAGTGGAGACATATAATATACCAATATACATCTAACAGTATCTAATAGTGAAGTTTGGAAGTAGAAGAGGATGGAGTGGACAATGATAATATGGAATGCCAGATGGAGGTGACCAGAAGCCAAGCCTAAAGGCAATCGAACACAGATAATTGCTTTACCTTTGGGCTGTGAACTTCAAAAAGACTATCAAACGAGTACAAACATACCTATTAATAAAGTGCAAGCTACCAAACGATACATGGCAAGTCCTATGTTTGGCTGGCCGACGGACGCGCAGGCTACCAAACGCGCTCCGGAAAACCCAGACAAGTAAACGAGGCCGGATTCTCGAAAGAAAAAGTAAACGAGGCCTAAACATGTTCTTTTTTCCCCCTCGAACCCACAGCTAGTCAAAGGCGGGCGCAAATCGTCCTCCGCCGATCGAATCTAGCCACCCTGAACCCAACCCTGCCGAGATGGCCGCCTCCGTCGTAACCCTCCTGCTCATCCTCGCCGCAGTTGCCCCACGACCCTCCTCCGCGAGCCACGTCGTCACCTTCACCCCTAGTCGCGGCGTCTCCCCCTCCTCCCTAGCCTGGGACCCCACGGCTCAGCACTTCGTCGTCGCCGGCGGAGGCGATGCCGTCCTATCCGTCTCCGACGCCGGCGTGACCGAATCCATCGCGTCCTCCAGCGCCTCCGCAGTCGCCGTCGACGACCGGCGGAGGCGGCTCCTCGTAGCGTCCGCGGGTTTCGTCTCCGCCTTCGACCTTCGTTCCCCTCGCCCCCATCGCCTCCTCTTCTCCACCCCGCTCCCAGATCCCGCCGCGCCCGGCGGCGTCGCCATGGACCCGCAATCCGGGGTCGCCTTCCTCACCGTGGGCGCGCACATCTACAGGGTTTCCCCTGATGGCGACCTCGCCGCCCTCCCCACATCGCCCGTGTACGGCTCCGAGCCCCTTTCCTCCCTCACCGCACACGTGAGCCGCGGGTTCCTGCTAGTGGGCCTGCCCAGCACCGACCACATCCTCCGCGTGGACATGGAGGATGGTGTCGCGAGAATCGTTTCTGGGCCATTCACTCCCCGCACGCCCGTCGCCGTTGCGGTGCGGAGCGATGGATTGGTGGCCGTGGGCGGGGCCGGAACTCTGCGCTTGGTTGGAAGCAACGACGGATGGGTGTCTTGCGCCGAGCACGACGTGGGGGATCCGGACGGCGCCGTCGTGGTGGTGGCTGTGGCGGTGAGGGAGCGGAAGCGAGTGTACGCGCTGGTGGAGGCGGAGGTGGAGGGGAGGAGGGAATGGCGAATCCAGGAGGTTGCGTGGAAGAAGGAAGGGGAGGGGGAGATGGTGGCCGGGTTTGTCTTGGTCGGCGCCGCCCTCGCCATCTTCATGTTCTGGAGGTTCCAGATGAAGCAGCTCGCCGGCAACATGAACAAGAAGATCAGATAGAACCACACCAGATGCTTGGCCGTCCCCATGCTTTGTTTTTGGTATAGGTATACTTGTGGATTAGACATGTTCATTATTTTCCGTTAACTATGAATCACCTGATCTTGCTTGCTCGGTGGTTCTGCCTGGCAATTGTACCTTGGAATGTCACACGATGTAGTAATGGATTTCTTTTCTTTCTCATGATCACGATGTAACTGATACTACAGCGTATTTGTTATATGATCATAGTGGATCGAGAATGTTGGCTGCACATTGAAGCTAATTAGATGGCTAATTTCATCTTTTTGGGCATTGTATGCAGTATGCACTATCTTTTGTGTGGTAGTCTGGTTTCTGCAATTTAATGGGTCGTCGTCTTGTCGGTTCGGGTGTTGGAATGCAGTTTACTGTCGCCGGTATCTCTCATGCTACCGAGGTAGCTTGTCAGGTTGGGTCGGAGAAGAGCAGTTTATACTTTATCCGTTTGCACAATCAGTAGCGATTCTCTATACACCATGTGCTCCCTTTTAAAATATAAGATGTTTTAGTTTTATAAAAAAAATGTATCTAGACCTATTTTAGTGTGTAGGTTCATTCTGAATCTACACGAACCTACACATTAACACTTTATTTGGATGTTGGAAAATGAGCTAGAAATTGGAATTCCGGAATTACCCGGCCTAATTCTACCATTTGGAAAGGCCTGAGAATTTGCTCGTGGAAAGAACGACCAATTCCAAGGTGCGCCCGGCCCGTCATAGCATTTTCCGAGCGCGTGAGCTCGGAAAGAGGCCGAAACGTTCTGCCCATAGAACGCGACCTAGTCACCCCCTTCTGATAGAATTTCCCCATGGAGAGCGCCCCGCCCGTTCGCCTCTTCCCAGCTCTGCCGCCGGTGAGCTCGCCGCCTCTCCACTTCCCTACTCGTCCCCTTCCCCGGTGTCTTCTCCTCCTGTGTGTGTTGGCGATATGCTATATGGGTATCCTCATAGCATGTCTCCTATCAGGTAAACCCGGGTGGCCCACAGTTGGTAGCATGGTTCATGGTCTGCTGGGCGGCCCAGTTAGATGGATCCAGAAGGGAGGCCCATGCCGGATAAAGGAAGGCTACGGAGGAGTCACCGACGTACTCGGAGCCTTGGAGTGCAAGACACGCTAGACTAGTTGTAGGCAGTATAGGACTCTGTAACCTGTCCAGCTAGGACGTTTCCCTGTAACCCTAGGACCTGACGACTATATAAGTCGGGCCTATGGGAGCCTTTAGGGCACAATCTCAGACAACCTAGTGTCGACTACGACGCACCTCGCACAACGAACCAATCCCTGTAACTCGGCGTATTGCCATTATAGTGATTTATAGCAGGAGTAGGATTCCGCCACCGTTGTGGGATCTGAACCTGGGTAAGCTGTGTTACCTCGTACTCGTCAACCGTCCTCCTTCCCCCACGTCTCTAAACACGCACTGTGAGGACCCCTCCATGGCATACTCGTCGGCAATACCACGACAGTTGGTGCCCACCATGGGGCAAAAGGCGCTTCAGGCTCTTCAGCGGGCGAGGACCAAGATCTTCGCGGGAATCGGGGAAACCGTAGCCATCGGTTGTGTTCTCTTCTCCGGCAACGTTCCGATCGTCCCTCCCGACGAGTTCTGGATCCCGGCGAAGACGAACCCTACGCGGTGCTCGATCGTCCTCATCGAAGATATTCACCTCTTCATCGGCGAAACCGACTCGGGCACTAGTTCCCT
This sequence comes from Avena longiglumis, assembly GCA_030063025.1. NCBI lineage: Eukaryota > Viridiplantae > Streptophyta > Magnoliopsida > Poales > Poaceae > Avena > Avena longiglumis. The sequence goes on from CP125973.1 coordinate 227,164,048, forward strand.
GGGAGTCGTAGGAGCATCAAGACCCGCATGGACCGCCTACAGGTAGGATACGTTCGCGGAAGGATCGATGTCGGATCTCTTCTCGGAGTTTGCCGGCAAAGATCGGAAAAATTCAAGGCCCACCCAAACCACGTCTGTGCAGGATATAACGGTGGAAGATCACTGCAAGTCCGCCGGCTTCGTCTGTGCGTCTGGACAGCAGAGATCCAAGTTCGTCGGCGTGGTTACCATCTTCGATCTGGCGCGTTGCGTTCAGAGAGAGGGCGAAAACCCCCGCGATTACCTTGCCAGGTGGCTCCGTATACGAGCCGATCTGGCGCACTACCCCAATGATGATGCTATGTATCACTTTGTGGAAGGACTGGACCAGGGAACGCTTCTCCGGCATTCTCTAAGGCGGCAGCAAGCTTCAGGACGCCTCACCTTCGAAAGCATGGTGAACACCGTCAACAACTATGCGGAGGCCGAGGGGGCAGCTCAGGCAGCTCTGGCGCTCATTGACGGAGCGCCACCGCTTTAGCCACCGCCACCACTGCCTCCGGCCGCCATCGCCGCAGCTGCACCACCACCTCCAGTCATCGTCGCTGCTGTTGCACCTCCACCCCCCGTCATCGAGGAAGCCCCGCACTCTCCGACTCTATGATAGACGCGCTCTACGCCGACTTCAGCGCAGATTTAGAGGAGATAGACTTCAGTCCGGAGGAGCTAGACTCTGCCATGCTGGAGATGGAGGGGGATTACAAACGCGATGAGCAGGCCAACAACGTTGTCACGTCCCGAGAGGTGTTCGTCACCATTGGGACGGCGATGGACGAATATCAACCCGGAAGAGCTCCGCCTATGGCGCTGGACAAGGGGAAGGGACCACCTGTTGCTGCTGACAATGATCGCGCAAAGGACATGCCCCCTCTGCCTAACCTAGTGCAACAGTCGTAGGAACTCGGCACCGGCCCGAGCAACAACAACACCGCAAACCCACCGCCTTCGGCATCTACGTCTACTGCTTCCCAAGTCACTCCAGCTGATAGAGTGATGTACGACAATCTCCTCGTCGAGCCCATCACGGTAGCTCATATTCACAATGTAGTCCAGCTTGACGAGAAGCGCCAGCAGCTGCTAGAGGAAGCGCAGGCCATCGCGGAGTAGGGCGCAAAGCTAGATCGAGATCTGGCCAACGCGCAAAAATCAATAGAGAAAGCTAGAGCAATGGAGGCCGAGTACAAGACTCTGCTGCAGCAGCAGAAGGCCAAGAAAGCGTCGGCTCGCATCATCAACGATCCTGGCATACGGCGAAACCTAGGATGGGCTCCCTCGAAGCCGGCACATGCCAAGCCATACATTGACAGTGAAGGCAGACATGTGATTCCCACTCCACTCCTCAACCTCGCAGTTGCCAAGACCCTTCTGGAGCAGGATAGATCACCCGAAGCGGTGGACCAGGTCTATGACCTAGTCGCCAAGGTGGTGAAACAACAAGAAAAGGCCACCTCTAAGAGGCTTGAGTCTGACTCACCGTTCTTCCAGTCTAGCCAGCATAAGCCACCAAGGGACAGATCTCCTCTTGATGCCGGGTCTTAGACGGGTTCGTAAGAACAAAGACGGAAGGATGTGCACAACAGGAAGGATGCTATCCCCATATCCTCCGACCACGGAGGTAAGGCCCAACCTCGTCGCCCATCGCCACCGACCCGCTCCCCCCGACATCGCGAAGACCCCAAGGCTCACCGTCGTATGGAAATGCCTCCGCCAAGGCAACGCGGCATTGTCATCCGCGACAACGCGGAACAGACCCGTCATGACAGAGAGCGCGACCAAGGACACAAGAGCAGGTCACACCATGACCCTCTACGTCCGACAAGCAACCGCGACAAGCGTGAGGCATCGCAGGAGGGTAACAACAAGAAGGCTAACCCACCGCCACCTCCGCCTCCATCGCCACCTAGCAGCCACCATGGCGGAGGAGGCCCGCGTCGTTCACGCAGCCCATCCCCTGACGGCAATAAGAAAAGAAGCCTGGAGCCATATGATGCATGTTCGTGTATAGACAAGATTCATGAGGCCCGGGAAGGACCATACCTGGGGCCACATTGCTTTGGACCTGTGATACGGTCCGCAACTTACCCCAAAGGTTTCCGGATTGACAAGACCATCAAGCCCTATGACGGAACCGCCAAGCCAGCTACATGGTTGCAGGACTACGAAAACGCGGTGGAAATCGCCGGGGTAGCCCCAATGTCGCCGTCAAGTACCTCCCACTGATGTTGGCGGGCACGGCCCGTCAATGGATTGATGACTTGCCGGAAAGATCCATCTGCAATTTGTTGGACATGCAAGAAGCGTTCAGCAAGAACTTCGAGGGTATGTATAAGCGTCCATGCACTGTTGGCGATCTACAACAGTGCGTGCAAGAGAAAGACGAGACATCTCGCGCCTACCTCCCCCGCTGGATGGATATGAAGAATTCCTGCGCAGGAGTGCACGCTCAGACCGCCATGGCCGCCTTCATCGATGGGTTGGAAACGGGCATGTTGCTCCGACATAAGCTAAAGCGCTTGCAGGACAACCAACAGCTAGACTTGAACCAGATGATTCTGTTGGCTAGTGAGTTCGCAGTTGCCGACGATGATGCTCGTGGCTCCCTACCGGCAACGGCCATTCCAACTAAGGCTCGGAGGAACAGCAGCACCAAGCAGAAGACCGCACCAGAAGAAAAGCAAACTCCCGACATGGTCTCCATGAATTTTGCAGGATGAGTTGATGGCGGACAGCGTGGCCGAGTGTAACACCCTCAGAATCGACCCTATGTAAGTTTCAGCGATTCCCGCCAAACCCGCATAGAAACGATTCAAAGGTGCCCACCAGGCACTTTCGTGCGGGTGGAAAACGAAGTAATAACATTACACAACAGTCCTCGATGGGACCCACAGAACAGATATATATATATACAACAACGACTCAATGAGTCAAGAATACAGATATAGTATACAAAGATCCAAATCACCTTGAAAACATTAGAGCGTCCAGCTACGGACAAGATGCAAATGGGGCTAAGAGCCCTGAAGAATAACCAATGGCGTCCATAACCCTGCCCAGGCCAAGCCGGAAGGGTAACCCTGCTAACGACGTCGCATATCAAAACCTGCTTAAACAAAAAGGGGTGCCGACAAAGGGCAAAGGAAAAAGAGGAGCGTCAGTACTGAGGCCAGTACACGGCGAGGCTAGAATTCGGCGATCCTCGCCTACATAGGTATGGTGGACTGAAGCGGCAGCGCAGCATGCACTAAACAACCTATAGAGACTCGGTACAACTGGCGGCTATCAGAGGGGGTAAGAAAGACCTATTCGGAACCAACCTGATTCTACCATCAAACAAACCCATCCTGGTGTTTCCCCCTCGATACCAATCGAGGAAGTCAACCGAGGAACTCACACCGTTGGCATTTTTATTTATTCAGTTATCGTTGCAGCAATTACTAGTCAAGTATAGATAGTCATCCTGATAAAATAAGCAGTGGGCACTTTTAGTTAACCATTCCGTGATAGTTGCAACACTTACTAGTCAGATACAATAGCATGAGATAACCCAAAACCCAACAGTTGTTGGTACTTTTATTTAGCCATTCCGCTGTAGTTGCAAAGATTACTAGTCGATACAATTGTCGCATGGCGACAAACCGAACAAGCAATTGTGGGCAGTTTTACGTAGCCATTCCATTATAGTGAAGTGATTACTAGTCATTATAAGGTCAAATTTATAGCACTACTTTAGTTATAGTTGTCTATGATCGAGATATCATGCTCCAAGTCGTCCATAACCGCGACACGACTTTGAAAGTTTTACCGGCCGGGTGCACAAATAGCAACACACTCGATCAACCTCGGAAAACCAAATCAAAACCCACGAGGCTTTCACGACAAAGCAATCACAGGATTCAGAAATATTTCAGGGGCCACCCTTGAGTACCCATAGCGAAGTTAGCTGACTTGAGACGGACCCGAGGTTTGTGGGGCCGGCATGGCGGGAACCCAAAAGCTGGGCTTGTCGATACCGCGTACGGGTCACAATTCCCTAAGCGAGCAGTGTGCTCCTCGCACAATCGTAAATAAATAAAGCATGGCATAGGTACAGGATAGTAAATAAAAACTCAAACTAGTTTGTGGCCCCAAGAAATAAGGTGAATCAAGCTCGGCTCGGGGTCCCATAATCCTCCCGGATGTGGATAGCGCGATAAATCAAGGAACATGTATCAAGTACTCGGGGTCCTACGGGACACAAGTGGGCGGTCGGAAACCAAATATTATCTATCACCCACCGATGCCTCTGCTTACTTACTTCAATTTTAGTTGTTTAAACAGTAGATAAAGTGAACGATAAGTAAAGCCAGGAACATCTCCAACATAAGCATATGGCAGTCTTCCAACAACTGAGGTACTTGACGACACGCAATAAGACACTTGAGCAAGCGACTACGACGCGCAAGTCCAACTATCTACCAAACAACAGGTAATAGGATGTGTCCAAGGCAATATAAGGCTGCAAGGGATATCACGGGTACGAAAACTAGAGCATCGTGACATAGATAGCAATAGAACGTCAGGAGGGAATAAATACTATAAAAGTAAGATAGGTAGAAAGGGAAGATGCTTGCCTGAAAACATTGTCGAAGGTTCAACCGAAGATCGGGTCGACACTCGCATCAACTCAACGGCCTTATCCGCGAAGAAGCAAAACACTAGAATAAACACCGGATGCAATATTTAATACTACGGCAAAAGATCGACATGATGCATGCATGATGTATGACATGGCAAAGGTGCAATGCAATTAGGCCATATTAAGCGGAACCGGGGTCCCGACAATTAGTTATTTGGTCTAAATTATTTAACTACCCCGCAATTTAAATGTTGTCTTAACATGGCAGAAGATGGCACCGGTTCGCTACACAAATTTAAATGAGGCCAATATAAGACTAGATTTGCCCGCATATGGGCCCCATATTTAATTATGAGGTGAATCGGCATAAGGCCCCCAAACCACACAATTATGCATGCATGAATGACAATTTAATACGCATCAATTTGTTATGATATTTATAAAAATAGGGTCTCGGGGAAAAGGTTCGCACATTAGGGTTCGGCAGATCTTGGTTCCGGGGTTAGGGGTTCGGTCTCCGGGTTCGGGGTTCGACGGGATCGTTCTCGGACTCCGGGAATTAGGGTCTTCGGGTCGGGGTGGTAGATCTTGTCGCATGAGCGTCACTGCTTCCGGGAAGAACTTGTCGTCCAGGGTCCCGGTGTCCGGGGTGCAGTGCTCGACGTCCTCGGATCCGGGAGGAAGATCTTGGCGCGTCGGATTCGGTCTTCTAATCCATGTAGTAGACCTGTCCAGTTCCATGTCGACGACCTTGGAATTCGGGGCTTCGTTTCCGTGAGGCGACCTTGGCGCTCCGCGGCCTTCGGTCACGGGTTCTCCGGGCTCCCATGTAGGAGATCTTGTCGTCGCGTCGAAGAACTCGGATTCGGGTGTCGGTGGACTACTTGATGTTCCCCTTAGACGATCTTCGGGTTCCGTGAAGGAGATCTTGTAGTGCCGGAAATCCTCGGGGTCGATCGGATCCGGCGACGGGCTTCGAGGCACTTGTTATAGTCGCCTTGTATCTCCAGTGCAGGGGTCTCGGTGAGCTTTGCGTCGAGGAGGTGGTCTTGATTACGGCCTCGGCCATCCCATCCGCGTAGATCATGGCGTTAGGGCTGGTTCGACTTCATGTTCTCTAGGGCGGTCTCACCAATACGTGTTCAACGTGTTGGGCGGTATGGCCCGGCCATGTGGTCGGGTCGAGCAGGCGTCTCGGGGCAGCTGCAGGAGGTGAACCCGGGAAGGAGAGGCGAGGCGGCGTGGGCTCAGCAGGACCAGGCGAGGCGGGCGCGAGGCCGCCAGGTCAGGTCCAGGGGCAGCTCAAGGATGCCGCAGACAGCTGCAGGGAGAGGCCGACGGGGACATGGCGGCGGGAGGCGAGGCCAGGGCGGAAGGCGAGCTTGAGGCAGACGCCGCAGAGGTGGCCGGGCGAGGTTGCGAGGCCTGTGAGGCGGGCTGCTCGGTGGCGTGGGCCCGGCGAGGCGGCGGTCAGAGCGAGGTCGCAGCGGAGGGCCCACCGGCGGCAGGCCCGAGCGGAGACGGGCGAGTGAGCAGCGGCAGAGGAGGCGCGGGCGGTGGGCGACGGGGAGGCGGGCGGCCGGTGGCGGAGAGGCAGCGGCAGCGTCGGGGCGAGGCGAGGGCCAGTAGAAACTCCGGCGTCCGCGGTGGAGGCGGAAGATCGAGGAAGGCGAGGAGGCGGCGGGCTCGGCCGGAGGATGAGTGGCAGGCGGGCGCCGAGGCGGGAGCAGGGCAGCGGGCGAGGAGAGGAGGGCGGCCGTGGTTGGCGGGCGGAGGCGGGGCTCGCCACGGCGGTGGGCGCGGAGAGGAGGGAGAAGGGGTGGGGCGCGTCGGTTGCAGAAGGGAGGAGGAGGCGTGTCGTGGGAGCGGGGGTCACGCGGGGGAGGGAGGGTCGCGTGGGAGAGGCTGCATCGGGTGGGGTGGGGCCAGGGAGAGAGGGAGTGGGGCTGACAAGTGGGGTCCGGGTCGGTGGGGGTTGGTGGCAGTGAGAGAGAGGTCTGCGGGTGGGCCAGGGAAGGTGGGGGTCGGCGTGGGGCCAGGTGGAGAGGGGGTGGACCGGGTCCAAGGGCTGAGTGGAGAGAGGAGGGAGTTGGGGGTGAGGTGGCAGGTGGGGGTTGGCTGGAGGGAAGGAAGAGGTGAGGTGGCAGCCAGGGATTGGTGGGGGTGAGGTGGAGGTAGGGTGGGTAGATTAGGATTGGTAGAAAAAGGGTTTGTGGTGGACCGATTTTTCTGGGGGTGGTCGTTCGGGTCGAATCGGCCCGTTCGACTGCCCCCACTAAAATAATTAAATATTTTGTTGGTTTAAAATAAATCTTTTGCAACTTGATAGCAACAAAACAAAAATAATCCGGTGACCCGGGTTTTGCGTTTGAACAAAGACGGGGCGTTTAGAAAATAAAGACAGGTCTTTCTGCAATTAGTTTGATGCAAGCAAATGCAAGATGATGACGATGCTCAAATGCAATGCGGCATGATGACATGAGCATGCGGTCATGACGATGCAATGCACAAAAACAACGCGATTTTCTAGTAGTGGTTTTGCGGGATGCCACAATACGACACCACTAACAACGGATCTCGCCCTCGAGATCCGCCTCATGGTACCGGAAGGAAGGTCGGCGAACTCCGTCTTCTCGCTTCGTGTAGATGCTCGCGACACCACTAACAAGAGGTCGTTGTCCGTGATCGTCGAGAGAACGCTCCGGAAGCAAAAAGGTCGAAGGTAGAGGCATCAACAAATAAAGCCACCTCTAGCTTCCGTGGACGAAGTAAAATTGCATCGATCCACCATTCAATATACAAAGCAAATGATAAGAGTAGTGGTATGGTCGCGACTCCATCTCGCACTCAAAGCATTACTCTGCACGCGAATAGGCGGATTATGCAACCAACTCTCGGAATTAGACTGAAGATCTCGACAAGCGAGGTTCGGAAACAAAGGAGTGATGCAGACTCTGCATCGGATCTGGCGTAGATGATGTCGTCGCGTCGGAAAACACCGGAAGGGACGAGAAGGAACAAAGAGAAGTCCACCAGACGAAGGATTCCTCGGGCAGCATGAACACCGGACGTAGCATCACCGTTACCAAAGGAGGAAGCGAAACCCTGAAGGTACGACGGAAACCCAACCCCGAGAATTCCTGGACTCGAAGAAAGAGACGAGAGCGGATTCAAAACACGTAGCGGTAAGAGGAGAACAACAGAGGGGTAAGGAGTAAAATCATACCTAATCAGAACTATCCAACCGATTTTGAAAAATAGTTTTGACACTCTACTTCGGCCATTAGCTAGGTTATCCTACAGGCTGGACTTGTGGGGTATCGTAAGTGCTGAGCTCTGATACCACTCTGTAACACCCTCAGAATCGACCCTATGCAAGTTTCAAATTCCCGCCAAACCCGCATAGAAATGATTCAAAGGTGCCCACCAGTGCACTTTCGCGGGTGGAAAACGAGTAATAACATTACACAACAGTCCTCGATGGGACCCATGTAATGTATATATACAACAGCGACTCAATGAGTCAAGAATACAGATATAGTATACAAAGATCCAAATCACCTTGAAAACGTTAGAGCGTCCAGCTACGGACAAGATGCAAATGGGGCTAAGATCCCTGAAGAATAACCAATGGCGTCCATAACCCTGCCCAGGCCAAGCCGGATGGGTAACCCTTCTAACGACGCCGCATATCAAAACCTGCTTAAACAAAAAAGGGTGCCGACAAAGGGCAAAGGAAAAAGAGGAGCGTCAGTACTAAGGCCAGTACACGGCGAGGCTAGAATTCGGCGGTCCTCGCCTACATAGGTATGGTGGATCGGGCAAGCAAAGATGCACTAAACAACCTATAGAGACTCGGTACAACTGGCGGCTATCAGAGGGGGTAAGAAAGACCTATTCGGAACCAACCTGATTCTACCATCAAACAAACCCATCCTGGCGTTTCCCCCTCGAGACCAATCGAGTAAGTCAACCGAGGAACTCACACCGTTGGCATTTTTATTTATTCAGTTATCGTTGCAGCAATTACTAGTCAAGTATAGATAGTCATCCTGATAAAATAAGCAGTGGGCACTTTTAGTTAACCATTCCGTGATAGTTGCAACACTTACTAGTCAGATACAATAGCATGAGATAACCCAAAACCCAACAGTTGTTGGTACTTTTATTTAGCCATTCCGTTGTAGTTGCAGTACTTACTAGTCAGATACAATTGTCGCAAGCGACAAACCGAACAAGCAATTGTGGGAAGTTTTACGTAGCCATTCCATTATAGTGAAGCTGATTACTAGTCATTATAAGGTCAAATTTATAGCACTACTTTAGTTATAGTTGTCTATGATCGAGATACTGTGCTCCAAGTCGTCCATAACCGAGGACACGGCTTTCAGAAAGTTTTACCCGGCCGGGGTGCACAAATAGCAACACACACTCGATCAACCTCGGAAAAACCAAATCAAAACCCAACGAGGCTTTCACGAAAAAGCAATCACAGGATTCAGAAATATTTCAGGGCCACCCTTGAGTACACCCAACGGTTAGCTGACTTCAGACGGACCCGAGGTTTGTGGGGCCGAAGCGATCGGGAACCCAAAACTGGGCTTGTCGATACAGCGTAACGGGTCACAATTCCTAACAGACAAAGGTGCTCCTCGCACAATCGTAAATAAAGCAGAGTATGGCATAGGTACAGGATAGTAAATAAAAACTCAAACTAGTTTGTGGCCCCAAGAAATAAGACTGAATCAAGCTCGCCTGTGGGGTCCCATAATCCTCCCGGATGTGGATAGCGCGATAAATCAAGGAACATGTATCAAGTACTCGGGGTCCTACGGGACACAAGTGGGCGGTCGGAAACCAAATATTATCTATCACCCACCGATGCCTCTGCTTACTTACTTCAATTTTAGTTGTTTAAACAGTAGATAAAGTGAACGATAAGTAAAGCCAGGAACATCTCCAACATAAGCATATGGCAGTCTTCCAACAACTGAGGTAATTGACGACACGCAACAGCACTTGAGCAAGCGACTACGACGCGCAAGTCCAACTATCTACCAAACAACAGGTAATAGGATGTGTCCAAGGCAATATAAGGCTGCAAGGGATATCACCGGTACGAAAACTAGAGCATCGTGACATAGATAGCAATAGAACGTCAGGAGGGAATAAATACTATAAAAGTAAGATAGGTAGAAAGGGAAGATGCTTGCCTGAAAACATTGTCGAAGGTTCAACCGAAGATCGGGTCGACACTCGCATCAACTCAACGGCCTTATCCGCGAAGAAGCAAAACACTAGAATAAACACCGGATGCAATATTTAATACTACGGCAAAAGATCGACATGATGCATGCATGATGTATGACATGGCAAAGGTGCAATGCAATTAGGCCATATTAAGCGGAACCGGGGTCCCGACAATTAGTTATTTGGTCTAAATTATTTAACTACCCCGCAATTTAAATGTTGTCTTAACATGGCAGAAGATGGCACCGGTTCGCTACACAAATTTAAATGAGGCCAATATAAGACTAGATTTGCCCGCATATGGGCCCCATATTTAATTATGAGGTGAATCGTCATAAGGCCCCCAAACCACACAATTATGCATGCATGAATGACAATTTAATACGCATCAATTTGTTATGATATTTATAAAAATAGGGTCTCGAGGAAAAGGTTCGCACATTAGGGTTCGGCAGATCTTGGTTCCGGGGTTCGGGGTTCGGTCTCCGGGTTCGGGGTTCGACGGGATCGTTCTCGGACTCCGGGAATTAGGGTCTTCGGGTCGGGGTGGTAGATCTTGTCGCATGAGCGTCACTGCTTCCGGGAAGAACTTGTCGTCCAGGGTCCCGGTGTCCGGTGCGAGGCTCGGCGCCCCTCGGCCGGGAGGAAGATCTTGGCGTCGGATTCGGGTCTTCTAATCCATGTAGTAGACCTGTCCAGTTCCATGTCGACGACCTTGGAATTCGGGCTTGCTCCGTGAGGCGACCTTGCGCCCGCGCCTTGATCACGGGTTCTCCGGCTCCCATGTAGGAGATCTTGTCGTCACGAAGAACTCGGATTCGGTGTCGGTGGACTACTTGATGTTCCCTTAGACGATCTTCGGTTCCGTGAAGGAGATCTTGTAGTGCGGAAATCCTGGTCGATCATCGGATCCGGCGACGGGCTTCGAGGCACTTGTTATAGGGTCCCTTGTATCTCCGTAGTCGGGGTCTCGGTGAGCTTTGCGTCCCGAGGAGGTGGTCTTGCCACGGGCCTCGGCCATCCCATCCGCGTAGATCATGGCGTTCCGAGGCTGCGGTTCGACTTCATGTTCTCCAGGGCCGGTCTCACCAATACGTGTTCAACGTGTTGGACGGTATGGCCCGGCGCGCTACAGGGTCGGATCGAACAGGACGTCTCGGGACGAGCCGCTGCAGGGGAGGTGGACCCCGGGAAGGAGAGGCAGAGGCGGCGTGGGCTCGACGGGACCAGGGCGAGGCGGGCCGCGAGAGCCGCGCCCAGGCAGGTCCCAGCGGGGCCGGCTCGAGGATGCTCGCAGACGGCGCTGCAGGGGGAGAGGCCGACGGGGACATGGCAGAGGCGGGGTCGCCGGCGCGGAGAGGAGCGGAGCTTGGAGGCCGGCATCACGCCGTAGAGGTGGCCGGCGGCGAGGTTGCAGAGGCCCAGGGGAGGGACGGGCTTAAGCTCGGTGGAGACATGGGGCCCGGCGAGGCGGCGGCCGCAGGCGGAGGTCGCCATGAGGGCCCGACGGAGGCGGCCCGAGCGGAGACGGACGGCGAGGTGAGCCGGCAGAGGGAGGCCACGCGAGGAGGCGGTGGGCCGATGGGAGGCGGACGAGGCCGGTGGCGGAGAGACGGCGACGGCCGGAGGCGGGGCCGGGACGCGCGGGGTGGCTCCGGCCGCGGTCGAGGCGGAAGATGCGAGCAAGGCGAGGAGAGCGGCGGGCTCGGCCGGAGGATGAGGTGTGGCGCCGGAGGCGGCGGGAGAACGGGCCGCGGAGGCGAGAGGAGGGGGCGGCCGTGGTTGGCGAGCGGAGGGCGCGGAGGCGGGGCGGCGCGCCGGCGACGGTGGTGGGGCGCCGGAGAGGAGGGAGAAGGGGTGGGGCGCCGGAGAGGAGGGAGAAGGGGTGGGGCGCGTCGGTTGCAGAAGGGAGGAGGAGGCGTGTCGTGGGAGCGGGGGTCACGCTGAGGGAGGGTCATGGGAGAGGCCGATCGGGTGGGGTGGGGCCAGGGAGAGAGGGAGTGGGGTCAAGTCGGTGGGGGTTGGTGGCGGTGAGAGGGAGGTCTGCGGGTGGGCCAGGGAAGGTGGGGGTCGGCGTGGGGCCAGGTGGAGAGGGGGTGGACCGGGTCCAAGGGCTGAGTGGAGAGAGGAGGGAGTTGGGGGTGAGGTGGCAGGTGGGGGTTGGCTGGAGGGAAGGAAGAGGTGAGGTGGCAGCCAGGGATTGGTGGGGGTGAGGTGGAGGTAGGGTGGGTAGATTAGGATTGGTAGAAAAAGGGTTTGTGGTGGACCGATTTTTCTGGGGGTGGTCGTTCGGGTCGAATCGGCCCGTTCGACTGCCCCCACTAAAATAATTAAATATTTTGTTGGTTTAAAATAAAGCTTTTGCAACTTGATAGCAACAAAACAAAAATAATCCGGTGATCCGGGTTTTGCGTTTGAACAAAGACGGGGCGTTTAGAAAATAAAGACAGGTCTTTCCGCAATTAGTTTTATGCAAGAAAATGCAATATGATGTCGATGCTCAAATGCAATGCGGCATGATGACATGAGCATGCGGTCATGACGATGCAATGCACAAAAACAACGCGATTTTCTAGTAGTGGTTTTGCGGGATGCCACACCGAGGACGGGGAGCAGGCCATGGGCAGCAACAAGGAAGTGAAACTACCTCGGCAGCGCTCCGCGTTCCCCAAACCTACATGGCGTACCGTGATATGTCGTGCCTCGTACACCTCGACGCCAACCGCAAGGCCACCCACACCAATCGCCACTGCAAGTTCGTCAACAACCTCAAGGAGGATCCGGAGTCCGGCTACAAGCGAAGTCGGAAGAACAGACCGCGAGGCAAGGGCAAGGGGAAGAAGAAGGAGAAGGATTCCAAGGATTCAAGTGACATGGACGAGGACATTGACCCTAAGCATGCCGCCAAGAGCGACGACAAAGGCAAGAGCCCCTTCCAGAAGAAGGCGGCAGTTTTCCACACTTTCCTTGGCACCCCCACCGTCCGACAACAGAAGACCTCCATGAGGATACTGATGGATACTCTACCCCTAGTTCCCCTGTACCTGCGCTGGTCAGAGATTCCAATTACTTGGGACAGGAAGGATCACCCAGACCTCATCCCTACGGAGAACCAATACGGCATGGTCATCAACCCCCTGATTGACGGCAATGAGTTCACCAAATGTATGGTGGATAGTGGAAGCAGCATCAACATCATGTACCTGGATACACTACAGAAGATGAACTTGATGGAGGCAAACCTAAGGCGTACCAACACCATCTTCCACGGCGTAGTTCCTGGTCGGGAGGCTCGGTCCCTTGGGTGCATCATGCTTCAAGTCGCCTTCGGTGATGTTAACAATTACCGCCAAGAGCGCATGACCTTTGAGGTGGTCCCCTTCAAGAGCGTGTACCACGTCATATTCGGCCGCGACATATTCCACACCTTCATGGCCAAGCCATGCTTCGTCTACAACAAACTCAAGATACCCGGACCAAACAGTGTCATCACCGTATCCGGAAGCTTTGCCAAATCTAGGGACTGCGAGATTGGAGAAGCAGCCTATGCAGAAGCTGTCCTCTACAACGAAGAATTCAAGGAGATCCGGAGCAAGGTCGATGCCTCGAAGATGCCCGCGTCAAAGAAACAAATTTTTGACTCCGCCCCAGCATTCAATGCCGCCATCGAAACCAATCCGGTGGAACTTGTGGTAGGCGATGCCTCCAAGACCAACGCGATTGGGACGAACCTAGATCCCAAATAGGAAAGCGCGCTCGTCGAGTTCCTCCATGTGAATAGGGACATCTTTGCCTGGCAATCTACCGACATGAAAGGTGTACCTAGGGAACTTGCCGAGCACAGCTTGAACATTGATCCAAAATGTAAACCAGTGAAGCAACCTCTACGACGCTTTGTAGATGAGAAGATACGCGCCACAGATAAAGAGATAGCTAGGTTACTTAAGGCTAGTTTTATATGAGAAGTCCTTCACACCCAATGGGTGGCCAATCCTGTACTTGTCCCCAAAAAGGGAACCAAAGAATTAATAATGTGCGTTGATTACACCGGCTTGAACAAAGCATGTCCCAAAGATCCGTTTGCTTTGCCTCGCATTGACCAAGTCATTGACTCGACGGCTGGCTCAGAACTTTTGTGTTTTCTCGATGCATATTCAGGATACCACCAGATCAAGATGAGGAAGTCGGACCAATTGGCCACTTTGTTCACTACACCCTACGGTACGTTTTGCTATGTCACAATGCCCTTTGGGCTGAAAAACACAGGTGCTACGTACCAGCGGACAATGCAACGTTGCCTACACGATCAAATTGGTCGGAACGTTCACGCCTATGTGGACGATATAGCGGTGATATCTAAAAAATCAAATGACTTAATCTCCGACTTAAAAGAAACTGAAAGTGTAAGATGGTTAACCTAGAGGGGGGTGAATAGGTTTCTACAAAATTCTTTATAATCTTTTGCAAGTTTTAGGCTTTGCGGAAAATAAGTGAGCCTAAATAAAAACTAGGTGACGCAACCTAGATGATGTACAAGATATTTCAAGCTCGAAGGCTATCACAAGATAAGCAACACAAGTAAGAGATCAGTTAAGGAATAACCGAAGCACGCGGAGACGAAGATGTATTCCCGTGTTCACCACCTTTGGGAAGGGGGCTACGTCACGTTGGATAGGTGTGAGGTTCCACGAAGGATTCCTCACGCGCCACGAAGGCTCACTTTCTTCTCCGAGCCTATCCCACGAAGGAATAGCTCACTTGTGGTAGACTTTAAGGTAGTCTCCAAACCCTCACAAACTTTCCACGGAGAAAATCACAAGCCGAATGCCTCCGGGCGACCCTAGCCGCCTAGGGTTTCCCACAAACCCAAGAGTAACAAGCTAACTCGATGAATTCAAGGGGGAATGAACTTTGGCTTGGTGGAAACGTAGATCGGGACCTCCTCTTCCTTTCTACCAAAGGGATTTGGATTTGGTTGGGTAGAATAGGAGATCCTCAAGCTTTTGTGTTTCAACAATGGGGGAGAGAGAGAGAGAGAGCTTCAAGAAATGATATAAACTGAATGCCTAACCTACTCAAGCTAGAAGAAGGGATATTTATACTCAAGGAGAAAAACTAGCCGTTTTGAGCCAAAAACGCAAGGTCCGGTTTTAAGTTCGGTTGGACCGGTTCACACACCGGACAGTCCGGTCCTCAGCCCGGAAAACCGGATTGAAACCGAATCTGCTCTCAGTACCCAGACTCAGATAGATTCGGAGTGAGTAAACCGGAAAACCCGGTTTGAGTTCGGATTTTTGATCCTGACACCGGACGGTCCGATCTGGGAGTCGGTCCAACCGGTCTGAAAACCGGATCTGCATAAAAGGCTTTGATGGATAGGATTTCTTCTCTTCTCTCTTTGGTGATGGATTAGGTAGGAAAAAGGGATGTGTATATGGCTTAGGTGATCATCCCCAACAAGCTCATCGAGAGAACCCCTCTTAATAGTGCGGAGCTCCTAACCGGACTCAAATTACATAAAAAGGGAAAACTCCGGTGTGAAGCTTCGTTATCAAAATGGGGGGGGGGGGGTCTCTGATAACCTTTCATCACAGCATCGGACTAGAACCTATGTAAGACACTAGAAATAGCATTAGTCCACTCTAACCATGGTGTCATTGTCAACCAAAAATAGCATAGGGTAAAATATCCTTTTAGAAACCTTTTATAATCTCTGGAAATACAACATGATGCTTAACCCTAAGAAGTGCGTCTTCGGGGTTCCAGCCGGAAAATTGCTGGGCTTCATCGTTTCCCAGCGTGGAATCGAGGTCAACCCGAAGAAAATCAAGGCCATCTTAAACATAAACCGTCCGACATGCCTAAAGTACATACAACGACTAATGTGTTGTGTTGCAGCAGTTAGTCGGTTCATCAGTCGACTTGGAGAGAAGGCTCTGTCGCTGTACAATTTGTTGAAAAAGGCGGACAAATTCACATGGACAGACGAGGCATATGCAGCATTGAAGCAGCTCAAGGAGATACTTTCCTCAGCGCCTATCCTTGCAGCACCCGAACCTGGAGAGCCCATGTTAATTTACATGGCGGCCACCAACCGGGTAATCAGCATCGTCTCCGTGGTAGAGCGGAAGGAACCAGGCTATGAGCACGGAGTTCAACGACCAGTTTACTATATAAGCGAGGTCTTGACAGATTCCAATCAGCGTTACCCGCACTACCAAATGATAGCTTATGGAGTATTCCTTGCTTCTCGGAAGTTGAGGCATTACTTCCAGGAGCACCCTATCACAGTGGTGAGAAAGACTCCATTGTCCGACATTATCAACAACATCGACGCTACAGGAAGGGTCGCGAAGTGGGGCATTGAACTTGCCGCCTTCGAGATCACCTACAAGAGACGCGACACTATCAAGTCACAAGCCTTGGCGGATTTCATCACAGATTGGATGGAGATGCCAGATGCTACCCCATTGCCGGAGCCAGAATACTGGGTGATGCACTTTGACGGATCAAAGCTACTCAACGGCTCGGGGGCTGGTGTACTGCTATAGTCACCAACTGGAGACAAGCTACACTACGTTCTATAGATCCACTTAGAGGCTAGAAACAACATGGCGGAGTATGAAGCACTCATTCACGGACTACGCATAGCCAAGGATATTGGCATCAAGCGCATAGTTTGCTGTGGAGATTCCGACTTGGTTGCCCAGCAGGTGGCTGACACCTAGAACTCGCGGAACCCTATGATGGCGGCATATCGAGACGAAGTGGACGAGATAGCCAAGCGCTTCTTAGGCTACGAGGTCAAGTATGTTCCTAGGAAGCAAAACGAGGCGACTGATCTGCTGTCTAAACTTGGATCAGGGTGCAAACAAATTCCGCCTGGAGTTTAACTGGAGCATCTACGGACACCATCCGTGAAAGGAGCAGACATCGACAACCCGGATAGAGTCGATTCTTTTGTCCACATGGTGGCAAAGATCCCTCCGGCTTGGACAAAACCGTTCATGGAGTTTCTTGAACACGGAACTTTGCCCGACGGCG
The DNA here is from genome assembly GCA_030063025.1 of Avena longiglumis. NCBI lineage: Eukaryota > Viridiplantae > Streptophyta > Magnoliopsida > Poales > Poaceae > Avena > Avena longiglumis. Next base: position 227,180,996 of record CP125973.1, read on the forward strand.
AAGTCGAAAGAAGGCAAGTAGTACGTCGAGCAAAGGGCTATACCATAATCAATGGACAGCTCTACAAAAGAAGCACTACTGGTGTATACCTTAAGTGTGTTTCCCAGCAAGAAGGTATTGAAATCCTACACGAAATCCATCTCGGAGATTGCGGGAATCACGCCGCTCCTCGATCATTGGTCGCTAAAGCTTTCCAGCAAGGATTCTACTGGCTGACCGCGAAGGCGGACGCTGATAAGATGGTTGAGACATGCATGGCATGCCAGTACTATGCCAGACAACCACATGTTCCTGCTGAAGAATTGCGAACAATACCAATAACTTGGCCATTCGCAGTCTGGGGGCTAGACATGGTTGGTCCGCTACAGACGGCACCATGTGGGTTTATGCATCTGCTAGTAGAAGTTGATAAATTCACCAAATGGATAGAAGCTAAACCCATTAGAAAGCTTGATGGGGCAACTGCCCTTAAGTTTGTCCGAGATCTAGTGGTGAGATTTGGTCTCCCTCATAGTATAATCACCGACAACGGCAGCAACTTGTCACTCGAAGAAGTGGAGGCTTACTGTTGGGACAAAGGCATCTGACTTGATCTTGCATCTGTGGCACACCCACAGTCCAATGGTCAGGTTGATCAAACCAATGGATTAATTCTGCAGGGAATCAAGCCACGTCTTGAGGCACCTCTATATAGAGCAGCTGGGGCCTGGGCGGAAGAATTTCCATCCATGCTGTAGAGCTTACGAACTACACCCAACAGATCCACCGGCTACACCCCTTATTTCATGGTATATGGAGCAGAAGCCATCCTGCCGTCCGACATCCTTCACGATTTACCAAGAGTTGCCGCCTATGACGAATATGATGCTGAAGAATCCAGACGCCTAGATGTGGACCTTCACGAGGAGGAGCACATATTGGCATGCCAAAGATCCGCCATCTACCAGAAGAGACTACGCAGCTACCATAGTCGCCGTGTTCGGCATCGCTCATTTAAAGAGGGGGATTTGGTGCTCCGACTTAAGCAGAAGAAGTCACACAAATTATCCCCGCCATGGGAAGGACCGTTCATCATAAGCAAGGCGCTACTCAATGGGTCTTACTACCTCATTGATAATCGTGAATTGAAGGATAGACCCAACGAGGATCATAAGCGTAAGCGACGTGACCCGGATGATGACTACCTGGAGCTTGATCGGCCATGGAACATAGCACAACTACGTCCTTTCTACACTTAGCATTTTTATATATTATGTACCTCTTATATAATCAATGAAACAAAGCTCTCTGGTTTACTCATATTTCTAAGTCTTCTACCTCCTTTAGTGTTCATTTTTGGATCATATAAAACCTTTATGCACAAGTTTTGCGATTGCACTTGTGAAAATTCTGCCTACAGTTGTTAGCTTAAGTTTTCTGGTCTACACGTTTTTTGTTGTTTTTATGTGGATTCTGGAGTGGTGACTTTCGGCACTTATTGTCGGCGATTATTTTTTTAGGTTATTGACAGTGCCATTGTGCATCATCACCTGAGCGCTTGGTTCCGACAACGAGTCTTCCGACTCACAAAAAGTCAACCATAAAAACCAGTGTAATGGATAAGCCAACACTTGCTTAAAAAACATATATACATGCTGAAACCAGTTCTTGAGTAGCAGGAAATAACAATCATTGTTTTCCGCCTTAAGTTAACAAGTAGTTTTTTCCGCATAAACATTACAGAGGAAACAAATATTACATATTGTTTTTTCATTCCTCTAGCACATGCGACTTGGACGAAGTGTCATCAGCAGGAGGAGAGCCATCTTCCTCGAATTCGGCGGTGTTGAGGGGATCGGAGGATCTTTGGTTGCCGCCATCAATGGTCTTCATAGGCACAAAGACGTTAGGGTCAACCAACTCGGCGACTCTGGTGTCAAAACCTGCGAGCGACGCCAAGATAGCTTCATGATCTATCTTTTGGCCTTCGCCGTCCATCTCAGGGATACCGGAGGTCACCGTGTCGATGTCGGCATCTTCGTAATGTGCCTTGTCCATTAACAGCGCCATCCTCGCGCCAGCCCATGTACATGAAGCTTTCCAGCTTGCGATACGCTCGGGGGCTCGGCGTAGGATCTCCGAGAACTTCGCCACAGATTCCACCACCTTGATGTTAATTTGGAGAGGCTTGGCTATGTCCTTGGTCTGCGTGATGGCGGTGTTGATAAAGTTGCCGGCAAGGACCATGCATTCCTTTGGTGGAGGAGGCGACCGGGTTAATCCCATAGGAGTTGCAAATTTCCGACAAAGGAGCGCATGAGTTCCATAATACCAAAAATTCAAAGTATCTATCTTACAGAAGTATAAGGCGGAGAATCACTTACTAAAGATCCTAACCTCGACCTGCCGGAGAGTTTCCTCCATGGAGTCCCGTTCTTGTTGGAGGATCTTGTATGCTTCAAGATGGCGCTGATTTTTCTCATCGGCGGCTTTCTTCTGATCTTTCAAGATCGTGATCTCCTCCTTCAAGAGGTTCATCTCCGTGTTGGCGGACTCCTGCAGGACTTTCATGGAGTCCTCATGCATCTTCAGCATATCCTTCCTCTCCTTCTTAAGGATCTTGTTTTCACTATCCAGCTGCTGAATATGCTTGGATTGTTCAACAATATACTTAGCCTTGGAAATGGTTTCTGTAAGTTGGAGAAGGAACAATGCACAAGTGAGTACTCGGAGAACATTGGCACAAGACCAAGTCGGAATACGAAAAAGAAAGGAAAAAACAGACGCTTGCTCTTGATGATTTGTTCCTTCAAGAAGGCAGTTTTACCCTTTTCGGCTTCCAAATCCGCGCGCATCTTCTGGTACTTGTCGTTGGCCACGCCTCTCCGAGCATTCTCATTCTGTTGAAAATTTAACATTGTTTAGTCTACTTTGAGCATCTAGCCGGATAACTATCCACCTAGAAGCTCGGGGGGCTACAACGAGAGTTTTTTAACTTAGCAGTATGCTTAGTCTTTCTTTAAGCATCTAGTCGGAACTAATTCAGTTACAACTAGAAGCTTGGGGGCTACAGTATCGAAATTTACAAACACTGCGTATGCTACTCTGAAAGCATCTAGTCGGAATAATTCATTCAAACCATATGCTTGGGGGCTACAGTGAGAAGTTTTCTAGCTTAGTCACTCTTAGAGCATTTAGATGCAAAGACCAATGGTTTTGCTTCTAAATACTCGGGGGGGCTACAGTGGGATACTTATATGAAATGCAAAAGGCAAATAAAACTTACAAGTGCAATGATCTTGAGGTTGGTAGCACTCTCAGCCAACAACTTGCCAAAGGATAAACTATCCCCTTGCAAGATTTCTGCTTGCCGGAGAAGCTCCTCAAGCTCGCATGTTGGAGATGTCGGCGCCGCAACAGGAACCAAAGCGGAGCTACCCGGCGTAAGTTCCAGATAGACTATCTTCGGGAACTCTATGGTCTTTTTGGGGGCGAAGACGCCTTCGGCAGACGTACCACCCTCCACCACCGCCTTACCGCTACCGATGGCATCCTTAGCCGAAGCTTCAGCCATTTGGGTTGCGGCAATTTCTTGTGTCGCCTGCTCGCCGACAACGGCAAGCTCCGTGGAGGCACCTGAGTCCACTTCCATGGCGGAAGGGCTAGATGCATCTTTGGCCCGTGAGCTTGTCAGAGCGGACGTGGGCTGGACGTTGGGAGTGACAGGGGCGATGGCGGGAGATGCGTGAGGAGACATGTCACGATGCAACATATCCTTAATGTTTCTAGAAGACCCCAAAGATTTGGAGGTCTTCTTCAAACTGGTTGTGGCTTTCTTCCTGAAACATGCAAAAAGTATAAGTGCAGGAATAAAGACAAACAATGGACAATGTCGGAGAGAAAGAAGCTTACACAAGAGGGGGTGCTTTGGCAAAGGGGATCCCGATAATCTTTATTTTCTCCGCCTCCAGGGTGGCGGTAGTCTTCTTGGAGGCTCCACCCTCCGTCTTCTTCTTCTTGCCTCCATCGGCAACATCAGAGGTGGAGCTCTTCCGCTTTCGCGCCAACGGAACATCGTCGTCGGACACGACGGTGACTTCCTTCATCTTTGGATCATAGATTTGGACAGCCATGCTATCCTCCTCTAGATTGCTAAGCTGTTAAGTGAAAACCCAAAGTGTTAGATGAGATGGTGATGGCTAGTCGGAAGAACTGGAGTATATGTCATACACGGAAAACAAACATGTACCTTTGGGCACTTGCTCTCTACGAACATGTAGTAGGTGATGGTAAAGCCACGCTTCCTATCCTTCACCTTGACAATGTCCTTGAGGTGGAGCTTGATGGATTCGCTCGAGAAATTGTCCCCGGAGATACGGAGGCTATCCTTTCTCTCGTGGGTATACTCGTGCATCAGCTTCAAGCGGTGCTGCAGAGGCTGGATCCGCCTGACGAACCAGCACATGGCCAGGTCCAATCCGGTTAGACCCGTCTCTACGAACCACTCTATTCGCCTTATAGAACGGGAAGCCTCGATGTCAGAGGGAAGGGAGTCCTGGGATCTCCATGTCGAGGCTTCGGCGGCGGCTCCATCGACGAAGTCCAGGTACGTCGCTTCTCGGCCGGCCAGAGGGATATTTGCCAGTTCTTGCAAGATTCATGGCCGAGGATGTCGGGGAACCGCCGGCCAGGCCGGATCTTGAAACTAATAGTGCCACAATTCCTGAGCTCGTCCTTGTCGGCTCCGGCTTCGCGCTTGACGGTGAAAAAATAGATAAAGATATCTAGCCTAGGCCTAATCCCTAAGTACCCCTCGCAAAGTGCCCCGTAGTTGCTAAGCGTGAGGATGCTATTGGGGGAGAGGTTCTGAGGCTGTACTTTGTAATGGTTGAGGACAACAAGGAAAAGTTGGAGATGGGTAGGGAGACGCCGCGTACCATTTGGGCTTTGAGTTACACCTTCTCTCCGGCTTGGGGAGAAGGGGTGACCTTGCCGGCCGGCGCCGCCCTCCAGGCGAGCCCCTCCGTCACAGGAAGGTAGCCCTTGTTGATCAGTTCCTTGATGTTGTGGTCCGTAATATAAGAACAGCGCCAGACGCCCTTGTGGGAGTCATTCTCCTCCTCTAGCAGCTCCAGCGCCGCTGAGTTGTGGTCGCCGCCGGTGGATTCAACCACCGCGGATTTGGGAATCACCAGGCCCTCTGGGGGCATGATGACGGTGCTCGCCGGCTTCGTCGCGACATCGCCGGATGCCGTCATGGAGGGGGCGGAGCTGCTGCTAGCCATTGGGAGTTTGCTGTGGTGACTGGGAAAGGTCGAGGAGCTAGGGTTTTTCGCACGGTGCGCGGAGAGCTCGAGGAGGCGCTCGCTGGAGGAAGAAGACGATGTAGAGGAGAATGATGTGAAAAGTGAAATTTCCACTGCTGTTACAATTTATAACCTCCGACATCAAGATTCGTGCAACATGATCGAACGGTTGACGCGTAGACGACGTGTGCGGGCGCGTGCGCGAAAATTTTGCCTCGTTTCCAACCATCGCCGCCAACGGTTCGTATCGCTCACGCGGGGAAAGCGGACATGATTGCGTTTTCTGCATGTGTGAGTTACGAGGCGTTGCTGACCTATGTCTACTTCGCCCTAGCTGTCATTGGCAGATGAACCATCACATCGGAAGATTCCGGCATGGACGGATCCAATCCGACTATGGAAGAGTACGATAGAAGATTCAGCAATTCTCCGACTTACAAATTGAAGACGGAGAAAAACCTTGCAGGGTTCTTTGGGAGGACTACAAGATATTGCTTGACGATTTTCCGACATCCATCTAGACAGAGCATTCAATGTGAAGAGGCAATACGGCGCAAGATCTCGGAGTTCTCTAGGGGCTACTGTTGGGGATATGCTATATGGGTATCCTCATAGAATGTCTCCTATCCGGATAACCCGGGTGGCCCACAGTTGGTAGCATGGTCCATGGCTTGTTGGGCGGCCCAGTTAGATGGATCCAGAAGGGAGGCCCATGCCGGATAAAGGAAGGCTACGGAGGATTCACCGACGTACCCGGAGCCTTGGAGTGCAAGACACGCTAGACTAGTTGTAGGCAGTGTAGGACTCTGTAACCTGTCCGGCTAGGACTTTTCCCTGTAACCCTAGGACCTGGTGACTATATAAGTCGGGCATATGGGAGCCTTTAGGGCACAATCTCAGACAACCTAGTGTCGACTACGATGCACCTCGCACAGTGAACCAATCCATGTAACTCGGCGTATTGCCATTATAGTGATTTATAGCAGTAGTAGGATTCCGCCATCGTTGTGGGATCTAAACCTGGGTAAGCTGTGTTACCTCGTACCCGTCAACTGTCCGCCTTCCCCACGTATCTAAACACGCACTATGAGGACCCCTCCATGGCGTACTCGGCTGCAATACCACGACAGTGTGGCCTCCTCTCCCTCTCCTCGCCCGTCCGCCTCTTCCCAGCTCTGCCACCGGTGAGCTCGCCGCCTCTCCCCTTCCCTACTCGTTCCCTTACCCGTTGTCTTCTCCTCCTGCGTGGCCTCCTCTCCCTCCCCCTTCCTCCATCCCCCGCCAGGAACTGCTGGGCGACCCCCCAAACCCTAACCTGTTGGTGGAGGTGGCGGTTGGGTCCTGGCTCCCCAAAGGCCGGTGGGAGGTCGACCCTCACCGCCAGGTTGGTGGAGGTGGCTCCCTGGTCCTCCAACTGCCTGCAATCCCTTCTTCTCCAATGATTATTGCTGCAGTTTTTTTGATTCCATGTTGTGTACATCCAAATATGATTTGGAATTGGATACTACCTTTTGATTCTAATAGAAAATTACTTGCACATCCAAACGCCTAGAATTGAAAATAGAGGCTATTTTCTTTCCATCTTGGATTTGGAATCTTTAGCCCAATTCAATTTTAAGATTATTTTCCAACATCCAACCACAATGTAAAAGGAATTCAGATACACTTCTTTCACAAAGCTAACACATTTTATATTTTAAAATGGAGAAAGTAATTGGCATTCTGAAACACCAAAATAGAATATAAGTGACATGAGTCATCTAACCCTAATTTTTGTTGTCTGCTATCCATCTAATTAAGGGCTTCTCTGGATTGGAAAAACAAAGAAATTTGATAGGATTGCAAGTAAAAGACAAAGAAATACTGTACTCCCTCCGACCTATTAATTGACTTGGATTTGTCAAAATTTGAATAAATCTAAACACTATTTAGTATATAGGTTTATCTAAAATTTGACAAATCCAAGTCAATTAATATGGACCGGAGGGAATATGTATAGTCATTTGGATGAAACATAAAAAAAATAGAAAACTCTCTCGATTCTACTTGAATCCACCAGAATTTTAAAGATATCATCTTCAATATCTAAATAGTAACTCTCCACTACCTTATTTTCCTGTCCTCCTACAGCCACATCACCCCCTATCGTCTCACCGTATGCGGTCGCGAAAGTGCGTCCCCGCGGCTGGCTCCTCGTGGGTCATGGCTTCTTCCTTTTTAGGAAAATTACTGGCTTTGTTGTCTTTATCCAATCCTTTATAAGTGGGCTAGACCGATATGGGCTGGAGGTCCTTTCGTGGGCTCGCCGACTTGCTGTACTACTGTTTCTAGAAAAATGCTGTTCATAGTATTAGATGGGATCACTAATATTCTAAAAAAAAAGTCAGGTCGCTAATCACGGCACTAACTCCTCCACCACCGTGACCGTCCGGCCTCCTCGCCATAATTAATTATTCCCGTAGCCACAAATGCTCATGAAAATGCCTGATAAATGCGAGAATTCAACAACTGAAAACTGCTCGATGAAACTCACCCGTCACCGTCTCAAGGTTAAAAACCAGCCCATGCTACCATCCGCATCAAGCACGCCATCCTTCTTGCACCGCTAACTCTGCTAGCGGCCTCCTATCTGGTACCAACCCGCTTCCCATTCTAATTTCCCTTTTTTTTTCAATCCCTCAACATATCTTCCCAATCTTGAAGGTGTAGAACCGGCTGGAAATCCGCTCGATATTTCGCCGTTAAACCCAATTTGATTGGATTCTGATTGCTGCAATGCTGCTACCTGAGGCTCCCCGATTTCTTTGGATTCATTGTATTCTGACCTGAATCCCGTGCCCTGCTCGATGTCTAGCGGATTTCGTCCACTAGAGAGGATTGTTCGTCACTGGACGAATCTGAACTCCCGATCGGTTCACCTCATCATCTGCTGGTACCGAGCACACTGGCCGAAACGCAGATGCAAAATGCAGCACTCCCGCTCGTGGCCCGTTTCAGTCTCCTATCTACATCGGGTTCTTACTGATTCTCCCCCCTCAGTCTTTCTCTGATATGTAGTTTATCAGATTAGTATCCCATACTTCGCCTGTTGACTGTTATTCTGCACTTTGCTGGTATTTTTGCCATTGCTTCCTTCAGCTCATTATTCGTATATTCCTACATTTTGCCAAGAAGGACGGAAAAAAATCAAGTTAGGACGAACTCCAAAAAAAAGTAAATATCAACTCGGTCTTGATGATCTTTGTCATCGAGAAAGCTCTTTCAACTATTGTTGTTTTTACCAGTAAAAGCAATACCAACTTAACAAGACGATAAAAGATATGAAGCATAATGTATCATTCAAATATTAAGATAATCTCTAAAGTCTTTAATTCTTTATATATGAATAAAGAATACCTCAAGGTTATCTTATATAAGTTCATGCTCATGATAATATAAATCTCCATGATAAATCTCTGTAAGCCGATGTTGCCTGCCAAAACTCATCGGCGAGCAGCGACGAGCAACACGAAGAGCCGGGAGGCTCCCAGAACTGCTGGTGGGCCCTGGTCCCTCGGGCAACGGCCCGCAAAACTCCGGCACACGTCCTGGCTTGGTACGAGGGCGTGCCACCTGACCTATACCTGGTCAAGAAGGTGAAGGATTGCTTCGATTGATTTCCTGCATGGTAAACAAGTATACGTAAAATTCGAGCCGTGACCGGCTCCCAGGTTTCCCTGTGAATCGGCTCCTAGAGCCGATTATCCCATGGTTCTGCATAAGATTTACGATAACATGGGGTTTTGCTTTATCATTACAAGTTAAATCGATCTACGACAGTTTAACGTTTTCACCACGTAACTGGAACGTCTTACACGTAATTGAGCCTGGTAGATACAAAAGATGATAGAAAACTAACCCTAGAGGAGGCCTAACAACCGACGTAAAGTCAATTACCGGAACAACTTCTCTAGAACTAGTAAACCACGTTCTTACGTACTACTGGATCGTTCAACCCGTTTGCAAGGCCTGACTACGTAGATATCAAACTAAACCTTGGTGAACAAGGCATAACCATAACAGATCGAATCAGCTAAATAAAGATCAAGCAAGATGCTACCCTTGCACTTGGGAAAAGGTGCAAAGGTAGCGAGGTAACTAGAGGCAGCATAACTCAAACAATTATAACGAAAAGCACCGATGCTAGCCTCAACAAATCTATGATAGTAGTGTTACTCGCCATCAACAAGGCTTCAGTACGAGTAACACCAAATAACGCATAAGTAAAAATCGCCTAGATCGCAAGATGCGATCTAAGATGACATATTCTACGAAAACCCTAGAAACAAGGGGTGGCGTCTACGAGATTGTGTTTGTTGTGAACGTGATTGTCCTCCTTTTCTCGATAACCTTAGGTACATATTTATAGTCCGGAGACTTTCTATCTTTGGAATAACTCTACAACTCTATCTTTACCTAAACTGAAATGGAACCTACTATGATACAAGATACACGGGCAATTTAGCCCAAATCCACACACAAGGCCGATTCAACAACACGTTGAATATACGTATCTTCCAAGCCCATCTTGATCACGGCCCATCTCCTTCTTTGGCCAAAATATGGCGATAACACATGTCCCCTGGTTTTGGCAATAATAATTCCGAAACCACTCTGCTGATGTTTTTTCTTCCCCCTCTTTTTTTCTTCACATCGGGTTACGCGTTGCAGAGTAGAATCGTCATGCCACCTCCTCATCATGATGCCCTGTCTTCTCAACTCCTTCGTAGTGCATGATTTGACGATTTTGGCAGCACATTCTGGGAAACCGCTATGGCATTGAACCGCCTCCCACTATTCCCCTTATTTAAATTCATCTGAGCAGTTCATAGTCCCCATCTTGCTCCAGTAGCCAAAAAACCCTCTTCCTCCGCCGAAAAAACCCTCTTCCTCCGCCATGGCCTCTTCCTCTTCCTGTTCCTCCCGGTCTTCCATGACATTAGCGGCCGGGGCGCCAGAGCACCCGCCCACGGCGTGATACTCTCGCCCCACAATGGTGGGACGAGAGGATTGGGATTCGCCTTGGTCGGAGGGCGACGCGTCCTGACGGCGAGGGCCTGCAGTTCCTCGTCGACGGGGAGGCGGAGAGCGGCAACGACACTGGTCACGGACGGCGTCGAGTCCTCCGACGAGGAGGAGGAATCGAGGAGGACACCTCCTCGACAGTACCCGCCGATGAAGCGCTTGACGTGGGTCCAGCAAGGACACCGAAGACGACGGCGAAAAAGGCCCCTGGCTTCTTCAAAAGAGCAGCTTGACGACGGCGGCAAGTGCCGAGACAGCCGAACAAGACGGCGGCGACGACAGCGGCGACGACCTCGGCCTCTAGATTAGGAACCAGTAGTAGTAGTAGTAGTAAGCTCCCTTTTGTAATCAATCAGCCTTTTGTAAGCAATCAACTTTTGAATGAATGAATGAAAATCTGTTTCTCGAAGATTGCCTTTTTCGTCCTAATTCCGCCGATAGCCAAAATAGGCCGATGCTCCAGAAGCCGATAACGGCTTTCACCATACCGCACTCATTCCGTCAACCAAGTCAAAGATCAAAGAGCCGATGCACATCGGCTTTCCCAAAAACGTTGACAAGGTCAAAACTTGGTCGCATATTTAGGCAAATCTAAGCGGCTGCTTTCGGTTTCAAGCGGTAACTGCGACCCTCTTCAAAAGGGCGACCTAGATCTCCAATTACCCACCGACTAGATTGAGCTCACAGTGACAAGAACCCTCGATCCCCAACTGCATAGATCCATCTCTGCCGGCAAACTAGATGGCGGAATCGTCCAACACCAATCCAGAGGTCTCCGGTCTGAAGGTACGCCTACTACTCGTAGTCTGAACGCGATGTTTAGAATTTAATGGCGAACACCTGAATTAATGCCTTTATTCCACCATTAAACTTTCTAGGTTTCAGACCTTCTGCTGCCGCATCCTTCTCTCCCAAATTCCCTCTGTCTTGGCCCTCGTACAGATTCTAGTCCTGTCCATCTGATTTCTTGCGAAGCAAACAGAATCCCCTTCGTAAGCCAAGACCTAGATCTGAACTCTTGGGCCGACCTGTGAGCCTGGCCTAATCCCCCAACATTGGGTCTCTTGGTTCAGTAGGGTAGCTAGAGCTTACCAATCCCAATGGGAAACCACAGGAATAGCCGATGCCTTGCACTTATCATTGTCTCCTCTTGAGAAACATGAGAACCTTCTGAAAACCATCGGCTACTTCTGACGCTTTATGTTCGGTCATGGCCCTATGTCACCAACCACAGAGGCGTGGTGATGATCACTGGTCTGGATGTTACATCACCCAGCCCCTCTGCTTTTAAACTGACCAAAGTCCCCTACAAACTGTCTTCTAAAACAGACTGCACGAACTGGGGTGCCTACCTCCAACACCATATGAAAACAAAGGGCCTGTCGGAGAAAGAACATACTGACCTTTCTCAACTTCCGGTGGAGCATTTCATATTCTGTGGCCCTTCCCTTGCTCCAACCAAAAACTATCTCTCCTTAGCCTCTGAATCGGCCAAAGGTACTCAACTTGGCCTCGCAAAGCTGTTCCTTGGAGAAGTCTATCGATACCTCCGGTTGATGTCCATCAAGCTGTTCTCTGGCATAGCTCAAACAGTGGTCCTTGGTGGTTTATTCATCTATGGGCTCAGCTGTATTTTCAAAATCACATCCCAAACTTCCCCTTTTGGCTGCACCTTTCCGGATGTAAAGGAAGCGGATCCGATGCACCACTATGGCCAAGATTTGTATAGGCGCCAGCGATGGTGACCCTCGAAGCGTCTAAATGGTTCAGAATTTTCTTTCAAGGACTGGACAATCCTATCTTCTTTCCTTACATGGAAGAATCTGAACATTTTGAAAACCCACTCTCCTTCAGGCTAGACAATTTTGCCGATGACACCAGCACTCGGCAGCTCTTTTCCACCGTGATTCGACCCTGTTTCCTTCCAGTTGGCATGAGTACGTCCAACAGAATAATCAAACACAGTGCAATTCTACCAGCCAGTCGTAGTAGCTCGCCAATTTGGCCTTGGACAAGTACCTCCCCATTTCTTTCTTCACCACCTCACAGAGAGTAGAGCCGACCTGCCTGATCCTCTCACCAGCCAAAGGTGTTATTCCTTCTTCGATGCTCTGACCATCCCAATTCCCAACGACCTCACCTTTGTCTCATCAACCGATGGCTTTGAAGACTGGTGGTCAGTGTGGAAGACTCACGCCTTGGAGAGCTCGGGACCGTTATGAAAGCTTATCGATCTTGACTATGACATCCCGTGGAATGGTACCACTACTTGCAAATTTTCTTGATGCAACTTGAAATTGATTCTTCTATTAATCCATTCTTTATCTTTGCGGCAACAAGATGGCCTGAACCTCACGCGATGATGGCTCCCCTTGAGTTCTTTCCCAGCTCTGTGGTTCTTTTCTGCAAAAACTCGCCACCTCTGAAAAAGGTCATAATGCAGAAACAGCCGATATCACCACAATCGGCTTCCAAGAACCCAGCAACCTCTAAGTCAGCTGCCCCTCGAGTTCCAACTAAAACAAGAACGACGGCGAGGAAGGTAGCTGCCAGGAAGACCTTGAGGCGCCGGAGCCCTTCTCTAGAAAGCTCGCATGTAGGGTGCTCTATGCCTTGGTCGATCCTTCTAATTCTTCCATCCTTGCAGACATGCTTGTACTCACTGGTTCTCTTTTTTACAGGCTTCCGTCGAAGACACCTCCAGCGAGAACACTCAGACCAATCGAGGAGAACTGGACCCAACAGATTCTGAGAGGACCATCACACCGAGCCAGCCAGATTCATCACCATCGGCTTCCAGGAAAAGGTCTTTTCCTGAACCTACTGCCCCCCGAGCACCAGTCGAGGCGGGGCCAGCTGTGGGTCCCAAGAGAGCTCGCAAAGGACTGCAGGCTTCTTCGTCGAGCCAGGAGGTTTCGAAAATCATCACCCTTCACGCTCTTACCACTTCCTTTATCTGCCGATTAACAATTATTTATATCGGCTAAACACCTTCCATTCATACGACTGACGTTTCTAGTGGGAAAGCTGGTGCAGTGCCGATGCCTTTAGCGAAACCGGACCGAGCAATCCCCGAAACGGCAGATGAAACGGCGACCACTCCGCCAAGCCCCAAAGAACCACTCACTGGCCGATCATCTCCTCATCTGCTATCCCCCCGATCTTAGGAGAGGTACGTTAGCTTCTTTCGGCTCATCCTTACATGTTTGAATGCATACTGACGCCTTTTCGGGCTGCCAGGGTTGTGATATTTCAGGTTTGCTGACGTTCGACCCTGAATCCATCGAACCAACTCCCTCTGTTGCTGATGATGAACCATGAGCCAGGGCTGTTCCACCTCAATTCTAGCGTCTTAAAGCCCTGCTGTCCTCCCCAATCGAAGAGTTGATCGAGGGTTCTGAGGAAGTGAAGAGCGTTCTGGCTGAAATAAAAGACCAGCTCCCAGTAGCATTGCAGGTGAAGCTTTGGACAGTTGTAACCCTGTCTTTCTACGGGTCAAGGGTGAAGTTATCTCGTGAGAGGATCAGTCTGCGCAACGCCCAACTTCCACTGAAGGCCAATATTGCAGACAAATGCCAACAGCTCAACGAGAAAAAGGCGTCTCTGGATGCCAAAACTGACACCTCTGTCAGTACCGCCGAGCTCGCATCCTTGAAAAGGGAGCTGGAAGATCTTGAAGAGAGGGTCCGGGCGACTAAACAGCTCATTCGCAACAAGGAAGAATCCATCGCCCGTTCCCAAGACGAGGCGGAAAGCCTCAAAGCCCAACTGAAGACCGATCTGGCAGAAATACGTGCCTTGAACAAGCAGCTAGTGACGGGCAAGGATGAAGATGACGAAGCCGAGATCGCCGAGGTGGATCGTGTCCGTGCTGACGCCCTCCACGCCTTCGAAGCATTTCTTCAGTAGCTCGTATGTGTAAACTGGCACCTGTTTGTAACATGTGTGAACCTCTAGAGTCGATGACCGTGCATCGGCTATATATTTTTGTTTTTTATTTGGCCGATTTCATGTATCGGCCCCCACATTTTACTGTCCATCATCCCACATGCTTGGGAAATATTTCTTGAGATGTTGACCGTTGACCGCCACCGGGAATTTCACGCCGTCCAGCTCCTCAAGCATGTATGCGTTTCCTCTTAAAACTTGATCGACCCTGTACGGCCCGTGCCAATTTGGAGACCATTTACCATATGTTGCATCCTTAGTGCCTAATGGCAACCTGATGCCTTCCCATACCAGATCACCAACGTGGAACTCCTTTGGCCTCACTTTCTTGTTATATGCACGAGCTACCTTGGCCTTGTTCTCTTTGATTTTCTCAAGAGACCACAACCTGAGCTCAGTTAAATCCTCAACACTGTCACTCATCAGGGTTGCATATTCTTCTGTTGTAAGATTGTCCTGAAAAGTGACCCGTCTCGATCGAGCCGTAATTTCCCAGGGCAATACGGCTTCTTGTCCATAGACTAGATGGTATGGCGAGGTTTTTATCGCCCCATGGCATGACATGCGATAAGACCATAACGCCTCTGACAAAACCTCGTGCCAACGCCTAGGGTGCTCATCGACTTTTCTCTTGATCAGCTTGATGAGGCTCTGGTTGGACGCTTCAGCTTGCCCATTTGCTTGAGCATAGTATGGAGATGATCGATCGCTTAATCCCGTGTCCTCACGTAACTTTCTAAACTCGTGAGAAATGAAGACCGAACCTCCATCGGTCGTGATAGTTTGGGGAATCCCGAATCTATGGATGACATGTTCTTTCACAAAGTTGATAACATCCTTTGAGTTTACTGATTTCATCGGGACAGCCTCCACCCATTTAGTGAAATAATCAGTGATGGCCAAAATCCACATGTGGCCTTTGCTTGACGGAGGATTGATTTTGCCGATCATATCCATGCCCCAACCTCGGAATGGCCAAGGCTTTATGATGGGGTTCATTGCTGACGCGGGTACCATCTGAATTTTCCCAAATTTCTGACATGCTTGACACCCTTTGTAGTACTTGAAACAGTCCTCAAGCATGGTGGGCCAATAAAACCCTGATCGCCTGATCAACCATTTCATCTTGTGAGCTGATTGGTGAGTTCCATAGGCGCCTTCGTGTACCTCGTGTAGGAGACGATTGGCCTCGGCTGTCCCCAGGCATTTGAGCAATAACCCTTCCAGAGTCCTGTAAAACATGTCATCCCCAATAAGCACATACTTCATGGCCTTGTATCTTATCCGTTTAGGTGCCCCCCGAGCCGAATCCTTCAAGTAATTGAAGATATCGGCTCTCCAGTCGTCTGCTTCCAGGAACTGTACCTGAACATCGGCTCCCTCTGCTACATCCTTGTAGCCTGAAGCCATTTGTGCAAGATCATTCGCCTCGGTATTCTGCGATCGGGATCACAGTGAAGTTTATATACCGGAATGCCATCGACTCACGGCGGTCAGCCATAATGGGAAGAGGGACTCACTCTCACACTTGTATTCCGTGAGTTGGGAAATCACCAACTTGGAGTCTCAAAATTTCCACGCTTCGCTCCGCTTGATGAGCAACTCCATTCCCTTGCGTATCGCCTCGTACTCAGCGACGTTGTTGGTGCGAGGGGCAGATAACCTGATGGAGAAGGAAAATGTTGCCCCCCGGGGCGACACGAGTAGCATGCCGATGCCGCACCCATCGTCACAAACCGATCCGTCGAAAAACATAGCCTACGCTCGTATAGACAGTGCTGCTATATTAGTGTTGATCCTTTCAGCGATAAGGTCGGCCAACGCCTGTCCCTTAACTGCTTTCGCGGGTTGATACCGGATGTCAAACTCCGATAATGCAAACATCCATTTGCCCAGTCGGCCTTTCAACATAGGAGCCGACAGCATGTGCTTTATGACGTCTGATTTGCATATGATGACAATCTCCGCTGATAGCAAAATGTGGCGCAGCTTGGTGCAGGTGAAAAGCAGGCAGAGGCACAACTTATCGATATCAGGATACCTTGTCTCTGCGTCCAGCATCCTTCTGCTTATGTAAAATACGACTCGCTCCAGCCCATCATAAACTTGCACCACCACCGAGGCGATGGACGTGTCAGCTACTGACAAGTAGATGTAGAACGGCCTGTCCGGCTGGGGCGGAACCAACACTGGCGGCTTCGTCAGATATTCTTTGATCTCGTCGAAGGCTCGTTGTTGTTCTGCCCCCCAGCGGAATTCCTCGTCAGATTTAATTTTCACCAGTCCCATGAACGGCTCTATTCTTCCTGACAGATTGGAGATGAATCTTCTGACGAAGTTGATCTTGCCGATGAGAGACTGCAGTTCTTTCTTTGTGGTGGGTGGCTTCATTGTTCGCACTGCCTCCTGACTTTTCAGGCCGATCTCAATTCCGCGTTCATGGACCAAAAAACCCAAGAACTGACCGGCCGTCACCCCGAAGGCACACTTCTTTGGATTCATCCGTAGCCCGAATTTTCTTGTTCGGTCCAGGACGCGTTGCAGATCGTCCAAGTGTCCTTGCACTGAAGCAGACTTGACCACCACGTCATCGATGTAAATTTCCACCAGCTTGCCGATCAGATCATGGAAAATGTAATTCATGGCTCTTTGGTACGCGTAGGCATTCTTCAGTCAAATGTCATGATTACATACTCAAACAACCCCACCGACAGGACTCGGAATGCCTTGTGTATGTCTTCGGAGCCATAAAAATTTGGTTGTAACCGCATTGCCATCCATGAAGCTCAAGATCCTATGACCACCGCTGCGTTGATTAACGTTTACGCCACCGCATCGGATACTCATCCTTTGGGGTAGCTCTGTTGAGATCCCGAAAATCTATGGCAACACGCCAACGGCCATCCTTTTTCTCTGTGTACGATACTAGAAATCCACTCGGATACCGCATGGCTGATTAACTTGGTCATCAACATTTTCTCGACCTCCTTCTTGACTTCTTCGAATTTCGGCCTTCATCCGTCGTGCTCGCTTTGGAATGGCGAAATCCTTTTTTGCGGAGTCGATGCTCAATGATGCTCTGTCTAACCCGAGCATCTCTGTATAGTCCCAAAGCGATGCGGATATTTTTTCAACAGGGCTATCATCGGACCCCGCAGACTCGGATCTAACTTTTTGCTGATAAATGTTGGTCGTGGCTTATCCCCAGGACCAATGTCGATTTCTTCTAGTTCATCAGCGGATGTAAACCCATACCCTAGCTTTCCGTCACCTGTCAAATCGATGCTAAACACAGGGCAAACAGTCGGTGAGGATAACAAAAATAATTTGGGCCGATTGCCTGAATCGGCCCCCTTTTTGATTGCATTAGTCAAGGACGGTTTACACCTTATTGTTTTACGATGGCAGGGCATCTCTCTGCTACGACTACATGATCTGCTTGTCGTATGATTGCTGCTTTTTATTTTTTGTGGCCGATCGCAGGGATCGGCCGTACCACGTATGATCGTGGACTTTGCTACTCTGTCAGGCCAGTGGATAAGACCAGCCTCACCCCGTTTTTTGTAGCTTCAATGCGCTCACAGCCGTCTAGACTGATTCCAGAGATCGGCTCTTGGTCTTCTGCTTCCCAGACGTTCATGCCAGCTATGGAGATCTCGATAGAATCATCTGCATGAATGACCTCCACTTCATCTCCATCCCACTGTATTAGGCACTGGTGCATCGTGGACGGAATGCAGCAATTAGCGTGAATCCAATCTCTTCCTAGCAAGACAGCGTAGGTGCTTTTGCTGTCCACGACGAAGAATGACGTGGGGATGGTTTTTCTGCCCACGGTCAGATCCACGTTCAGTACGCCTTGCGTTTCCGAAGTCTGGCCGTTGAAGTCGCTTAACGTGACGTTGGTTTTGATCAGATCTGCAGTGGACGGCCACAAACGCCGTAGCATGGAGTATGGCATTATATTGACTGCCGCTCCGGTGTCCACCAACATCTTGCTGACAGGTTGCCCATTGATGTAACCTCGTAGGTACAGGGCTTTCAGATGTTTGTAACCCTTCTCACGTGGCTTCTCAAAGATAACCGGCCGTGGGCCGCAGTCAAACTGTGCCACTGGTAGCTCGTTGGTTCTGGGTGCGCAGAATTCTGACGGAAGTATGAACACCATGTTTGTGCCAGCCGATGTCTTTGCATCGGCTTTTAACAGTTTGGGGCGCCACTCTTTCCTTTTCGGGCGGTCTTCCGTTTCCAAGGTCTGCCTAATTTTAACGGCCAGATCGGGCCGTGCTTTCTTTAAAGCGTGGAGATACTGCGCTTCGGCTTCCTCCAAGTTACGCAGCCGCTGCACTCTACGTTTTTGGGTGTGTCTGAGTCCGTCGGGACACCACCTTGGATGGTGATATCTGTCTTCTTCTTTGTCCTCCCTTGGCTTCTCGAGGTATTTTGCTCGAGCGGACTCCCTGTAACGGCTCTGAGATGGGAGAGGGCCTAGACGCTTGAACACTGAAACTGGCCCCGTGTCCTCCCTCTGCTGTCCACATTCCGGGCAGTTGTCGACTGTAGGCAATCGGCTCATTCCCGCATCCCAGCAATACTTGAAGAAAGGACAATCCCAATGTTTGTCTGCGCCTTCTTTTGACGGTCCCCTAGCGAGGTGCTCATATCCTTCATCGTCTCCATCGCGCCGGCGACGTTGGTCATACTGACGCTCGTACTTGTTAAGGAGATGCGTGGAATGTGGCTTCTGATATCGCACTCTCCTCACCTGTTCCTCTGTTAAATACCGCCTGTCATTGTGGCTGGGCCGGTCGCGTGGACCAGCCTCCTCTCTTTCTTTGCCCCGAGAGCGACCACCTTCCTCCTTATGCGTGTCATGGTGGTACCAGATCCCGCCATATTAACATCGAACGAGAAATCCAGTGACGCCTCATGAGTGACCGAGTTCTACCATGTTGACGCCTTGGAATGGGTTTGTGTCCACTTTCATGGCGAACGCCCAAGGATCGACGGCCTTGTTCTATCGCCGTTTGGATCTGGACGTAGCTCTTTGCAATCATTGGTGGTGTGGGTGAACGAGTGATGCCACTTGCGTATGGTCTCCGTTCATTTCTGGCCGTAGGGATTTTGTGGCCTTCGGTAACCTCACCGCTTCTCCTTCAGATAAATCGAATATCTGCCGGCTTTGCTCACATCAAGTCGAACCCTTTGCGGCCCTTGCTTCACCCATTTGCAGGATACAGATCTGCCCCGAGCCCATTCAGCTACGGCTACCTCCTGGTCTTGTGTAGGATCTTCTTCTGTATCGACCAGGCCTATCGGACGTTTGAACTTATCTTGGTACAACTCAGGGTGGCGCTGTTCATACATTGTCAGCTTCTGGGCCATGTGCGCCAATGAGTTGTACTCTACTTGGAAAGCCAGATCCTTGATGGGTGCTGAGAGACCCAACACTGCTAGCTCGACTGCTTCTTTCTCAGTTAAACGAGCTGAGTAACATCGGTTCTTGACGGTCCTGAAGCGCTGGATATACTCGGCTACAGTTTCTCCCCGCTTCTGCCGCACCTGTGCCAGGTCTGCAATGCCAGCCTCGGTGGCCTCTGAATGATACTGGATGTGGAACTGCTCTTCCAGTTGCTTCCAGGTCTGAATTGAATCAGGTGGCAGCGAGGTGTACCACCCAAAAGCTGGTCCTGTCAGCGATTGCGCAAAGAACCTTACGCGCAACTGATCCGATGCTGAAATCATGCCCAACTGTGCCAAGTATCGGCTCACGTGCTCGATCGAGCTCGACCCTTCTGATCCGCTAAACCTTGAGAACTCAGGGAGCCGATACTTGGGTGGCAGCGGAATCAGATCAAACTCGTTGGGATACGGCTTTGAATAGCCGATTGTTCTTCTCTTCGGCACGAAGCCGAACTGGTCTCTCTCAAGATGGTACGGATTTGCTCCTTTGTTTGAGCTGCAGGGGCTAGATTCTCATGACTCGTTCCAGTGGCATACTTGGCTAGCCACGCCTGTTTGTCGGCGTCCATCCCGGATATCATCGCTCGAAACGCTTCTTTGAAACCCCGCTCGGGAACTCCTGCCGAAATCCCTGCGGTTGCAATCTGGTTGCGTGTCGGGTTGTTGCGATCCGACACGTAAGTGCACACATATCCATGTGGGATTTCTTTAGGTGGTTCAAACAGAAACTGGCAATCGCCTCCGACCTTGTAGACGACGTACGCCGCTGCCCCTGGTGGCTCCGGAGCTGCAAGTGTGAATGGCAGCGGCGGCCTGGTCTGGAGCGGTCTTTCTCCCTGGTGAGTCCCCAGAGTAGGCCCCGACGGAGAGTACTGATGTTTCATGATCTCCTAAACTACGCGAACTGCGATCCGCTCGAAAGCGTTCACCAGGCTCTCAGAATGGCGGTGAAGAGAATGAGCCACCATGTAGTTGACTTCCTGTCGCAGAGCTCTGGTGCGCTCCTCCGAAGGAACAGAGAGATCCACCTCATCGAGAGCGCCCTCGGGTGAGAACCCCCTCCACTTGATGCCATGCTTACGGGTCCTCTCAAAAGAGCCGATGAGATCGGCTTCAAAGAGAGCTTTGATGTCATCATACTTCGCCTTGTGCTCTTCAGGCAGCTCGTCGTACGTGACTGGTCTGTCCCCCATCTCAGCGTCGGATGTTGATGCAGATGTTGTTGAATGTCCCACCGGGCGTGCCAGAATGTGTTGCCTGCCAAAACTCACCGGCGAGCAGCGACGAGCAACACGAAGAGCCGGGAGGCTCCCAGAACTGCTGGTGGGCCCTGGTCCCTCGGGCAATGGCCCGCAAAACTCCGGCACACGTCCTGGCTTGGTTCGAGATGCCACCTGACCTATACCTGGTCGGAAGGTGAAGGATTGCTCGATTGATTTCTGCATGGTAAACAAGTATCGTAAAATTTGAGCCGTGACCGGCTCCCAGGTTTCCCTGTGAATCGGCTCCTAGAGCCGATTATCCCATGGTTCTGCATAAGATTTACGATAACATGGGGTTTTGCTTTATCATTACAAGTTAAATCGATCTACGACAGTTTAACGTTTTCACCACGTAACTGGAACGTCTTACACGTAATTGAGCCTGGTAGATACAAAAGATGATAGAAAACTAACCCTAGAGGAGGCCTAACAACCGACGTAAAGTCAATTACCGGAACAACTTCTCTAGAACTAGTAAACCACGTTCTTACGTACTACTGGATCGTTCAACCCGTTTGCAAGGCCTGACTACGTAGATATCAAACTAAACCTTGGTGAACAAGGCATAACCATAACAGATCGAATCAGCTAAATAAAGATCAAGCAAGATGCTACCCTTGCACTTGGGAAAAGGTGCAAAGGTAGCGAGGTAACTAGAGGCAGCATAACTCAAACAATTATAACGAAAAGCACCGATGCTAGCCTCAACAAATCTATGATAGTAGTGTTACTCGCCATCAACAAGGCTTCAGTACGAGTAACACCAAATAACGAATAAGTAAAAATACTGTCTAGATCGCAAGATGCGATCTAGGCAGCATGACACTTACCCGAAAGAAACCCTAGAAACAAGGGGTGGCGATGCGCCGAGATTGTGTTTGTTGTGAACGTGATTGTCCTCCTTTTCTCGATAACCTTAGGTACATATTTATAGTCCGGAGACTTTCTATCTTTGGAATAACTCTACAACTCTATCTTTACCTAAACTGAAACGGAACCTACTATAATACAAGATACACGGGCAATTTAGCCCAAATCCACACACAAGGCCGATTCAACAACACGTTGAATATACGTATCTTCCAAGCCCATCTTGATCACGGCCCATCTCCTTCTTTGGCCAAAATATGGCGATAACAGCCGAGAAATCTTATTCGCGTTGAACCTATAAAATGGTTCATTTCAAGCAAGGCAAAACAAAGAAACTCTAACGAAAACTCATCAAATCGATGGTCAAAATCAGTTGTAATAGATTTTATTGAAAAATAGTAGGTGGCCACACGCCGAAAAAATCAATAGTGACCTAGTATATTCTCGTTTTAATGACTTTTCACTCATTTTTGTTATCACTTCGTCCATAGTTAGGATTGTGATCTTATTTTTTGCGCGAATTCACATCTTTAGGAGGGTTCTAAACCATCGTTTATCTAATTGAGAAAGCATGCATTAGAATTTTTTACCAATAGTAAGCCAAAGTACAAACATAAAACATAAACCATCACATAATAATAGTTGGTTTTGGCCACATGCCATAAGGCGGCCAAAATACTCTCATGACCTCCTTAGATACCTCATCTAGGACATTGTTTAGAGTTGATTTTGATTAGATTGAGAATTAGAAATTGCAGAGAGAAAAGTTTAGTTTAAAACTAGACTACACATAGTCCTTATTTCACTTCAGAATCAATTTTACGCAGTATTTACTAAAATAAGCATAACTTTCTCATACGAAGTCCGTTTTTAGCGTATAACCACTCAAAATGTTTAGAAAAAACATACGCATCTAAAGGTTTTCTCCAAAAATCAAGGTAGGACGGATGGCCTACCTTGCCCTACTGGGAGCTCCCCCCCCTGATTTTGCCTGTTGACTACACTTTGCATGTAGTGCTAGCAGGAATCCCATGAATTTAAACAGAGGTCAGCTGCATCGGACCCTCACTGCTTAGCTAACTTTGTTTTTAACTGAAGTGACATATATTTTCATGGACTTATTATTTTTGCCCCAACTTTTTGCAGGGTTGCGTCAATTTCTCAAGAGATTCACACATGTTAAGCATTTTTATATGTAACATGCAAGATCCACTCAATGATTTGGACCGACTGAACCGAGCAATCCTTAATTCTATTTATACTATCTTTTGGTGTATTCAAAACTAACCAAAGGGTGCTGCTTAGAACCATGTAACTACATAGGGTATATATACATATGCATCATGATTTGTTTCAGTACGATGATGTTAAACAGCAGGCCGATTGATCTTCGGACAAAGGTTGACATAAATCTCCACAAAAGTTAATTCAATAATTTTAGCATGTTTCCATAAAATGTTAGGAACAATTGGTTGTATCTCCAGAATGTCTTCCAAAAATAGATTAAGATGCATCCATTAATATGCACTTTTTAAGATATATATACAAACCATATAGCATTGTATTTATATATACTAGGACCTAGAAGTTTCTACGTACTCCACTGTTAGATAGTCGAATTTGAAGATGTCATGGTCCGCTAATATCCTTTTTTTGACCTGCCATTGTTCCACATCAAATGTATTCTCTCCAAATAACACAACGTTCCGAAATACTTCATGGTTTTCGAATAATATACCAAACCACTATATTTTATCAAGTACATCATAGGAAATTTTGTGTAATATATTTTATGTGTATTCATCTTGCGTACTCTTTAGATATCCAATAATTTGATTTTTCAAGTCCTGCCGCACGCACGGGGTATCTTCTAGTTCCTTTAATCCAAAAGGCTTCTTACGAAAAAATCTTGTGGATGAAGAATTTCTCCAAAATTCTTTTAAAAATCTTTCAATCCAAAGAAGGACTAAGTGTACTCATGGCTGTGTACCCACCAACATTTGTAGATCTTGGGCTTTTCGCAACTCCACCTTTTTTTTTATTCTCACCATTGTCATCTGAACATATCACGAGCAATGATGCACATAGTGTGAATGAACGCGAGATATTTGGTATTGTTTAATTTCTAGTTGCACGAGTTAGTAGGTGTTTTATATGTGCATATATGTGGTGGTGTATGTGTTGTACTTACTTGATATCTCTATAGAATATTTGATTTCTATCTTTCATGTAAAATGTTTTTCCTTGCATTCTGAGTTTCTGACTTGTCCGGCTAGCCTAGCTTCATCGCAATAGTATGCAAATTTATATGAACTAGACTTTTCTTTGCCCCCCTTACCCCTCCCTGCCTCTCGAAACGTGACCGGTAGACAGAACGCTTAATGATACAACCGCGCGGCATCTGTGATACAGGAGAAAAGGTGGAATCAAGTAAAGGCTAACTCAACACTCGTTAGGCAATCTGACAGCTGCTAGACTTCTCTTAGCGCCCCTGGAGGCACAACTGTTTAACAAAACACTTGACAATTAAACGTCAAAGATCAGTATCGTCAAAGATCAATATAGTCGACCGTGGTAGAAAAGTCCTAGGCTAGAGAAATTTAAAAGAAAAGTTGAAATGAATGAATTAGGGCTATAACAAAAAAAACTACTAGGGCTCATACATCATCTATCACTTGAGGCTATAGATGGAGTTTGCACTGCAAATTGCATGCAACCTTCATTTTCGGTTTCATAAGTTAAGCAAGCGTTTTATAACTAACGAGGTGGGACTAAACATTCAGACAGAAGGTGTCCTTACATCGCGGCGTTGCGCAGTTGTAAGGCAAAACACGCGACAATTTAGTCTTATTTACAAAACACGGTTGTTAGACAAAATATCAACACGTAAATAATCCATGTCGTTTTATAGTACAGCGTATGTATTCTCAAATGATTTGAGAAAAGATAAAAAGAAATCTGCCGTACAACTCTTACAATAAGTATAGACTTCTCTCCACGCCCCTGGGGCGTGTTTGTGAGGAGAACCATTGTATGTTTAGGCAGATCGTCTTACATAGTTAGAGACCACTCTAAGTGTTCAAATAAAATGTTTGTGCCACACGATGATAAAGAACGGCGCGGTTAATCACGGTCTCTATAATTTTTATAGGGAACAAACAGTTCGTTGGGTGAGAAATGTGGTCTACATATTGACGAATCCGTTATCATAAATGTTGCACGCACGATTGACACGTCAGCCTATAAACCACAGTCCTTGACAAATCGGTCCGTAGGAATAGCACCATTCATCCGACTTGTGGCAACGATGCATCGGATAGTAACTACTTCGATAATATAAACCTTTTTAGCAAATTGTTTTATCTTTACTATTAAAAGAGCTTATGGTCTTGATGGTTGGTGCGTCCTATAAAGATGCCCCTGACTCTTCGAATATATTAGAAGCCTTGCCACTGCCAAGTGGAACACAACCGTTCGCAAAAAAAAAGGAAAAAAACAACCGCCGCCATGGGGTGTGGTTCCCCTCCCGATGCCCTCATCGAGCCCGGCACACCGCCAGCACCCTCAAGGTCCTCTGCCACGACCCCCTGTGTTGGGTCGCCGTCTGTCCGCCGCCACGGCCAGCCATGCCCTCGTCCTCCTCCGATTCCTAACCTCGCCCTCGAGCTTCACGTCCTCGAGCTTAGTGTGGCTTCGAGACCTCGCCTTCCTCGTGTCGCGCGAACATTCTCCAGCCGGTCGTCGACCTCGCCAGCTCGGCCACCCACTCACCAATGCCTACTCGACTTCGTTCTCCTCCATCTGTAGCAGAGGTGCCGCCGCCCCTCCATGTCTCGCTCCTTCTCGCTGACTCGGGCCAGATATCCCGCTCTATTCCGATGCTTGGGGCTCCCTCCATCCTTGCAAGAGGTCGAAGTTGGCAGGTGGTCGAGGATCATAGGACGGAGGAAAAGGAGCCCCGCTTCTTAGGCGATAGAGCGTCGACGTCGCCTAGCGTTTGGTCATGTTGCCTTATCCTTCAAGGGCAACTGCTATTTATCGCTCGACGCGCGCTTTAATAGCGCACGCCTGAGCGTTTCCACGGGCTGGGCCAAGCCCAATAGGCTCCGTGTTAGCTGTTTTTCCTTTTTGTTCGGTTTTTGTATCTGGTTTTTCCTTGGTTCAGTCAGGTTTTACCCAATTTTTCTTCCTTCTTTCTTTTTTCTTAAATATTTTTTTATTTGAACATTTTTATATTTGAACAGTTTTTGCATGTGAACAAACTTTTAATTTGAACAATTATTAAATATGAACATTTTAAAATTTTGAACAATTTTCAAATATAAACATTTATAAATTTGAACGATTTTTATATTTGACCAGTTTTCGAAACAAATTTTTAGTTTGAACATCTTTTATATTTAAACTTTTTCAAAAACCCAAAAATTAACTACTATTTTTTAGATCAACAGGGACAACCGCCCCGATTCCATTGACCCATCAACAAAACCTGAAAGTGATTTTAGGTCTTTACATAGAAAACTACTAAAAGGCGTTCATCAACAGTATAAAGGATGAAAGGTTGCAAATATGCGATAGGGGTAAGGATCGTGCCTTGCAAGGGTCACGTCCGTGTCATATTTATTGATCAAGGGGTAGAGTACAATACATGGTAAATACGGTTGGTTATAGACTCCATACCGTGTACAACTAGGTTAGTATCTAATACAACATGTTGTTTATCACCCTCCCTCAATCTCAACCAAGCTAGCTAGATTGAGATTGGATCTACATGACTGAAATAATGGTAATGGGAGAGGTTTAGTAAAGATGTCAGCTAGTTGGTCCTTGGAAGAGATAAACCGAATTTGAAGCAACCTCTGAGCAACCCGTTCACGGACGAAGTGAAAATCAACCTCAATATGTTTTGTACGAGCATGAAAAACTGGGTTGGCTGAAAGATACGTTGCTCCGATATTGTCACACCACAGAATAGGTGGACGACTCTGAGATATTCCAAGTTCACCAAGAAGAGCTTGTATCCAAATAAGTTCGGCAGTAGCATTGGCAAGTGCTTTGTACTCAGATTCTGTGCTGGAGCGAGAAACGGTAGCCTGCTTTCGAGCACTCCAAGCTACAAGATTACCACCATAAAAGATGGCAAAACCCCCCGTGGATCGTCGGTCATCAGAATTTTCAGCCCAATCCGCGTCTGAGAAGGCAGACAAAAGATCTGGAGCTGTATTACAAGGCCGAAGTAACAAACCGTAAGGTAACATGGCCTTGACATAACGTAAGATACGCTTGACCGCCGACCAATGAGTGCACCGAGGAGCATGGAGATATTGACACACCTTGTTCACCGCAAAGGACAAATCTGGACGTGTCATGGTAAGATACTGAAGACCCCCAACAATACTGCGATAGCGAGTAGATTCCTCAGCAGACAGAGGAGTACCATCTGTCGCTGAGAGCTTATCAGAAGAAGCCATGGGTGTCGACACAGGAGTACACTTGAGCATCCCAGCACGCTGCAACAATTCTAATGCATATTTACGTTGACTCATAAGAAGATCACTGTGACCTTGTCGATGAACCTCAATACCGAGAAAATAATGTAGGGAGCCAAGATCCTTAAGAGCAAAGGACATACCAAGCTGATGAATAAGGCGATCATCAGCAGCAGTAGTAGAGCTCACAACAATGATGTCATCCACATAGACAAGTAAGAAAATGGTAACATCCGGTCGTCGCAATGTAAACAAGGATGTATCCGCAGTAGATGCAGTAAATCCAAGATCATGAAGAACGGAACTCAGTCGAGCATGCCATGCACGAGGAGCTTGTTTTAATCTGTAGAGAGCTTTATCAAGACGACACAAATAACCAGAATAAGTAGGATCCTCAAAGCCAGGCGGTTGTCTCATAAATACCTCTTCCTCAAGGATTCCATGTAAAAATGCATTCTGGATGTCTAACTGTCGAAGGTGCCAACCTCTAGTGAGAGCCATAGACAGTATCAAACGAATAGTAGTTGGTTTGACAACGGGACTGAAGGTATCCTCGTAATCAAGACCATAACGTTGCTTGAACCCCTTTGCAACAAGACGTGCCTTGTATCTCTCAATAGAACCATCAGCTTTTTTTTTAATTTTGAAGACCCATTTGCAGTCAATAATATTTACGCCAGAACGAGGCGGAACTAGGCGCCATGTCTTGTTATGTTGAAGAGCATTAAACTCCATCTCCATTGCGGTACGCCAATGCGGAGAAGAAAGAGCTGTGCGATAATCACGGGTTCAGATTCGGAGAGCGGTATCGATGCAGTACGAGCTGCCAGTCCAGGCTATGGTTCCATCGGTCCACTCCTTTTGCTGTCGAATTCCACGCTGAAGCCTGGTAACGGGCCGGCGAGGTGGAGTTTGATCAGGCTCAGGAGACGGCGCAAGATACGACTCAGGGGACGCTGCAGGTGTCGACTGTGTGTCTGTCGCGGAAGACGCAGACCCGGGCGAGTGAGCTGACCCAGCAGATAAAGAGCCAGGGGAGCATGTTGGAGACTCACGTGGTGTAGTTGGAGCATCGCGGGCCCCAGACGCATGCAGACCATCTGTTGCATGCAAGCGATCAATATGCTCCTCACATGTACGATCAACGTGAGGATCACTCGGTTCAGCATCATCCATTAATTCAAGACGAACGTCGCGTCCCAAACCTGCACCATGGTTAGCCAAAAGCAACGGCGTATACGCAGCATCAACAAATTGGTCAGATTTTAAAGGTAATGAAGATGATGAAGGTGGTGTGGAATTGGACGAAGTGTGAGAGAAAGGAAAGACAGTCTCGTCAAACACAACATCCCGTGAGATGTAAACACGATTAGACGGTATGTGAAGACACTTGTATCCTTTATGAAGAGAGCTATAACCTAGAAAAACACATTGCTTAGAGCGAAACTCAAGTTTGCGATTATTATATAAGGGAAGGTGTGGCCAACAAGCACAACCAAACACCTTAAAGAAAGTGTAGTCAGGAGTTTCACCTAAGAGACGCTCAAGTGGAGTTTGCATGTTAATGACACGACTAGGAAGTCGATTAATGAGGAAACACGCAGTAGAGAAAGCATCACTCCAAAAACGAAAAGGAACAGAAGCATGTGCTAACAAGGTTAAGCCAGTTTCGACAATATGACGGTGTTTACGTTCAGCGGTGCCGTTTTGTTGGTGTGTATGTGGACAAGAGACACGATGTGAGATACCAATGTCAGAAAATAATTTATTCAATCGATGATACTCACCACCCCAATCACTTTGAACATGGATAATTTTCTTATTTAAGAGACGCTCAACATGTTGTTGGAATTGAAGAAAAATTTGGAACACATCAGATTTATGCTTAAGAAGATAAAGCCATATAAAACGACTATAGGCATCAACAAAACTGACATAAAATTGATGTCCACTAACTGAAGTTTGGGCAGGACCCCATACATCTGAATATATGATCTCAAGAGGACTAGTAGTAACACGAGTAGACAAAGAAAAAGGTAATTGATGACTCTTGCCTTGCTGACAGGCATCACAAACTACAACTTTATTAACTGACACGGATGGAAGCTCATAATGATGTAAAATATGCTGGACAATTGGAGCGGCTGGATGACCTAGACGTGAGTGCCACTGATCACGTGACACCTTGACACTGCTGAAAACTTGCTTCACTGACGACACATCAAGATTATAGAGGCCTCCACGACATCCCCCTCTAAGAAGAACCTCCCTCGTATTTCGGTCCTTAATAAGAAAATACCAAGGATGAAATTCAAAGAAAACGTTATTATCATAGGCAAACTTTTTCACTGAGAGAAGATTGCGAGTAACGGAGGGAACATGAAGGATATTTTTGAGATGTAGAGGATGTGATGGTGTAGAAATCATGGATTGAACAATATGTGTAATGCGCATACCTGACCCATTGGCTGTTTGGACGTGGTCCTTGCCATGGTATTGCTCCCTCAGAGTAAGTTTGTCGAGGTCGTTGGTGAAGTGGTCCGTCGCTGCAGTATCCGCATACCAGGAGGGATCAATCGGGTAAGATGAAGTAGAGCCGGTATGCGTGGCCGACAAAGCGGCAAGCTGACGTGCCATGTTGCGGCCATCGTTGCCGGCACCAAGATAATCTTTCTGATACCTCTTGAAGCAGCAGGATGCAACGTGACCAACTTTGGTACAAATTTGGCATATGGGACGTGCACCACTTGTACCAGAACTTGTACCAGCTAACGTACGACCTTGAGGGCGCGTTCCGTTTGAGGGAGGTGCAGGTAGAGAGTAGTATTTTTTGCCTTGACTCTGTCCTTGCTGTCCCTGTCCCTGCTGAGTATCAGGACGAGGTTGGTTAGAGGAATTTCGGCCACCAGCTGGGCGCGCGCTGTAGGTTGCATGATGAATATCGGTGCTCATCTCAGCATGCCTTGCATCGACGCGTTGCTCAGCGTTCAGGAGCTGGGCATAGACATCCCGTATAGGCATAGGATCACTAGCAGGACGAGCAGAAACACGATCAGCGAGGGCGTCGTAGTTGCTATCCAACCCGGCGAGCAGAAAAGCATTGAACTCCTCCGTGCGTAGAGGCTGTCCGATGGATGACAGGACATCCGCCAACGACTTCACTTTGTTGAAGAACGCGGTGGCGTTGGGGTAGTCGTGCTTCTTGACCTTGGACAGTGCTGTGCGGATTTGCATGACGCGCGCCGTAGATTGAGATGCAAAGCTCGCCTCTAGGGTTTCCCATGCCTCTTGAGATGTGTAGATGTTCATCACCATGCCAATGACTCCCTCGGTAAGAGAAGACACGAGGGCAGAGAGGATCGCCTGATCCTGTTGGTGCCATGCGGCGTAGAGTGGATTGTCGATAGTAGCAAAGGCCGCCTTGAGAACTCGCCATGGATTGGTGATCTCGGCAGGACAAGGGAGACTGCCATCGACGAACCCGTATAGGAGATTGCTCCTTAGGATCGGAACAACCTGGGTGCGCCAATAGAGGTAGTTTTCCGCGGTAAGGCGGATGGTGATCTGGTTGGCCAAACTGATCGGCGACGTCGGGATCCGCGACGCCATGGTAGCGCCCCTGCTCATCCTCGAACCAATACTCTGGGAGGTCGACTGGGTAGAGAGAGAGGCGGAGGTATGGGGGCTGGTGATCGAAGCACTCGAGGTAGACATCGTCCTCGATCTCGAGTTGGGCGGAAGACGTGAGCTAGGTTTTCACCGAAGCTCTGATACCATGAAAGGTTGCAAATATGCGATAGGGGTAAGGATCGTGCCTTGCAAGGGTCACGTCCGTGTCATATTTATTGATCAAGGGGTAGAGTACAATACATGGTAAATACGGTTGGTTATAGACTCCATACCGTGTACAACTAGGTTAGTATCTAATACAACATGTTGTTTATCAAAGGAAACAACAAAAACAATGTTTAAAGGCAGAGAAGCCTCCAAAACTAGGTACAAAGCCATAAGGGTACATCCACACCGGCTAAGAGAACTAAAGAGGGGAAGGGAAGACTGCTGCCTCCAGAGTGGATGTCGGCGTCGCCCAGGCCCCCTGCAGCGTTGTTCTCTTGGATGCTGGAGACGAAGGTTCTTGGAGGTCTCTCACCTCACCAACTTGCCCCTGCTTAGCTACTCATCAGTGCAAAGTTTGAGTCCAGGATTTTGGAGAGGTAGACGCAGAACCTGTCCACCTCCACCATCATCGCTTCCTTGAAAATCTGCCTCTAGTGTTTTACTGAGGTCAAGATCTTCCTTAGGACCCGATGCAAGTTAATCCAAGGGAGACCATAGAAACAGTACCTGTTATTGGGCCGAAATCTGGGAGGGCCCATAGGAGGAAAGGCTTTCATGCTGAGCGGAAAATAGCACCACCCTCCTTCAAAGGCTGCCGCTCGTTTCTCGTGGTGACCGCTAATTAATCCTCCCCTATGTTGCCAAATCCAAAACATGAGATTGGTTCTTGCAAAATTCTCGTTTTTCTCCCCTCCATTGCTGCACCACGGGAGCTCCAAATTCTTGCATCTAACTTTTGGTTCTTGCCAGTTAAAGCCATATACTTTTCTTCCACTCCACACACCGAACTCGTTTCTCTCTCATTGTGTGGATCCAAACTCCCACCCCTAGCCCAAACCCCACAAACCGCGAGCCTAAAGCCCGAATCCTCTTCGAGTGGACCCGCGTGAGAAGGCTCACTCCTAGGTAAAATCATACAGGTATCAGACATAATTTGTCCTATGTATAGCAGCGCTCTAAACTTATTTGCATTTATACCAAGGAAACAATGATGTTCTTTTCAATTTAACAAAATAAGATATCTGATGCTTGTCATCAGCCCGTCAAATACTAATGCTATTCAATCAATTTTTGTGTTTTATATTATCATTCCGTAGCAACCTACGGGCATTTAACTAGTCTTACTAAAATGGCTTATACATTTGCATCTTCAACCTAGGTAAAACATGTGCGCAGCTGTTATTTGTAAAATTCTAATTTTTGTCCGATCATTTTGCAACACTGCGTTTATTCAACTGGCATGCACGCACAATGTCTGATAACATAAGAATACACAAACAACTTGTGGATGAAGAGTGATGTCAACACGAAGTCATCGAAATAATAGGTCTATCGATAACTCTTGGACATGCAACCATGCAGAGCAAAAAAAAATCAAGAGGATGCTACTCTTTAATTTTTTTCTTTATTTTATAACAAACAAATCGTACAGAGATATGAAACTGTAGAAAAACAAATATAGGCCTCACTGCTCACACTAGTCATTGGCTTCAGAGCTGCTGTTCTTGGGGTCACCGGCTCCATCGTTCTCGTTGGCCTTGATGTCGGTGTTCTTGGGGGCATCGACCTTGGCATTTTCGTGCCCGCATCTGCTGCTGTGGCTGTCGACATCAGCCGTGTTGACCTCAGCGTCGTCCTTCGGCGTGTCGATGTTGGCATTCTCGTGTTCTTCGATGTTACCATGGCTGACGATATAAGCTTCAAAGTTCTCAACTTCGGGGGCGACAGCGGCGCCCGCACCGTCAGCTCTGGCATAGTCGACGATAGACATAGCGCCACCAGAACCGTCATGAAGAGACATTGCCGAAAGAAGCAGTTTTAATATGAGTTTTTTCTTAGGGATTCCTTTTTAGAGAGACAGAATGCGATGGCAGTGTGAATGCTACGAGAATAGGAGTCGACTGAAATATATTTTCCTTGCAATGTTTGAGTCCACATATTTTTTCTAGTCGAATAAACAAAAACAAATTACACGGATATGTATTTGGTGCTTCATTAAGTCGACGTGAACAACATGTAGTGAGTACTATATGCAACAATTCGAAAACGTCATTATTAACACGAAATAGCTAGTAAACCATATTTGTAATTCTTTTTTCTAGGACCGTATTTAATCAAGTACATAACGAAAGATACCAAAACATGTAGTATGTATCTACGACTGGTTTTACATCCACAGTTCACGTCCCTCGAGCTTTTATTTATTATGCAAGCCGCTTGTAATGTTTTTTGAATTTGACTATGTTTTTCGATATCAATGAACGGTTTTGCATCCACAGTTCACATCCCTCAAGGTTATATTCGTTATGCATACCGCTTATAATATTTTTCAAATCTAACGTTTGTCTGGAATATGTTGGCATCAAAACTTTTGAAGAGCACTTTGTCGTCCACCCTCTACGTAAACCGGTATAAACACGTTTCTGCTTTTGATCATGTTTGCATGGAACGTGGCCCTATCGTGGTTTCATAGTTAATTTTTTTGCACTCAATAGTTTTGTAGTCAACATTTTTTTTGCACTCAACGGTATCGATATTCAACTTAAAAATATATTTTATGACCATTTGCATATGCAATCTGTTTGCATCCAACTTTCACGCACAATGGTATTGCAATCACCATTTACGTAGTCAACGGTATTGACATGTCTCGCTTTTGACCATGTTTGGATGGAACATGGCCGCATCGATCTTTTGCATACAATGTCGTTGCACTCAACGGTTTCACAGTCAATGTTTTTGCATCGAAAGGAATCAGGATTTAACGTGAAAAAGCAGTTTATGACTGTTCTCATGCAACATGTTCGCATCCAATTTTCGTTCTCAATGGTATCTTAGTCAACGTTTTGCGGTCAACGGTTTCGCTTTTCAACGACAAGAAGCCAAGAAAGGGAGAGAAGAAAAAAAGAAAAAAAAGGCAAAAGCAGAGAAACGAAAGATGTTACGTACCTCTCTTACGCGTCGTCATGAAGCCCCTCACGATAGCGGCCACCATTGTCGTCAGGTCGAGCACCAACGTCGGCGCCACCTCATACCCAGGTCGGCCGCCACCACTCATCAAGAGAGAGAAGGCCTAAGCCTGGCTAGAAAGACACCGTGTTGCATGCCGGGTCAGTCACGTGGGCAGCTGCAACGCCGAGTGTGGTTACTGGAGCATCGCATGGAAAATAACCTATCTAATACGCCGAAGAAAAGTGTTGCTAGAAAGACGTCGCACGGCGTTTCGGGTCAGCCTCAAGGGCAGCTGCGGTGTTGGCTTCGAGTGTGGTCATTGAGCGATGCATGCGACTAACCATGAAGACGAATTGCAGCATGACGGAGATGGTGAGAAAATAACCTAACTAATGTATTGCATAGAGAAAATATGAGTATAAGCAATTTATACTAACGCGGCAGGTGAGAGTTTTCTTAGCCACAATGTCCTTACCTACAATGTCAGCTCAGGTCTGAACGTGACCCACAGTACAATATCGCCTCGAGAACCCGTGGATCGCTACGTTCTACGTCCCCAGGTCGGCTCTCTGCCCGCTAGAACCCGCGTCGTCTACGACCGACGCTGACAGACGATTTCGATTTACATATCCACGTCGGCTTTGGATGGCCCCACGTCCGCGCGAAATCATGCACGTATACATTCCAGGACGCCATGTCAGCTTCCGGCGGCCCCCATGACCACGAGAAACCGTGGCCAGCTTGGGTGCACGGCGCCACATATGCTCTCGGCGGGTCCCATGACCAAGAGAAACCGCAGACGACATGGGATCACGGTGCCATGTCGGCTATGAGCAGGCCCCACCACCCGGCGTGTGCAGAGGTGTGTCGTGCCGGAACACCCCTTACTAACCGTGTTCCTGCCCGCGGACGCTAATGGAGGGCCCATGAAGCGGGCATGGTCAACTATCCTACGACGCGGGGTGCAATGTCAAACTCTACATCCGTCCACGGCAGGGAATGTGCCGCCCTAGCCTGCAGCAGAGCCCACCTCCCGAAAGAGCAGGACTATGTTTCGACCGCGCCACGTGTTCTATCCGGCGTCCATCTCATGACAGAAAAGAATCATGGTGACATGGATAGCAGTTTGAGCCAAAACAATCCTGCGCTATTATTTTCTAATGTGTTTAATCTCAAGATTTGCATCATTCATACGTCCGACCATTATAATAAAGGTCAATGGTGTATAATTTTTAGTATATATGGACTGTAACATGGTGGGTTTGTCTCTTATTTTAATAATACATAATAGATATATGTGCTACTCTGTTGAAAATACTACACTCAATACTCTCTCCTGAAGTGTTTACATTGACATTAGTGACGGGATTCTCCCCTCCTCCCTCAGCTCCCTGCTTTGAGAGTCTCCAGAGAAGAACCGGGCTACTCTCGAGCCCCTCACGTAGTAATAGATGGTGGGAGGCGGCAGAGGAGCATCGTCGGAGTAGTTGTAGGTAGTTCATGTAGTTCTAGGTCTAGAGTTTGATTTTTTACCATAGTTTGGCATCTTACCGGGAGAGAAGGGGTGGTTCCTGCCGGATGGAACTGCATCGCTCTTATCCATCTTGCTCTAGTCGTTGTGCTCACATGGTTGGAGCCGGAAGCAATGGTGAGCGAAGCGAGAAGTCTATCCATCAATAAATCCATGAGTTCGGCCATCTTCTACACCAATTTTGGCAATGCTACTTCCCTTCCTCTTAGCGACCGTGGTGACGGGAGGAAGGAGGCGAGTGGTGTTTGGGATGATGTGGCGCGGAAGCGGTTGGAAGGGCCGACTGTGTGCTTCCACCTCGAGATGTTGGGGAGTTGGTCTACTAACCTTCATCTAGCTAGCCATGGAGGCGAGGGGAGGAGGTGTAGTGGCATGTATTCTACAACGATGGCGAGGTGTTGGTCCGAGATGCTGCATCGATGTGCGACTCACATGGACACTGCCATGATTTTAGGCTGTAACGGCGGCCAATCGAGACGTATGAAGGGAGTCCACTACAACCTCTAGGCTGGAGGCTTGTTCCAGAGATTCTCGTCAGACTCAACCATCTTCCGTTTCCAAGTGGTGCGTCCCCGGCGATGGCAAGGCGGCTGGCGAAGGAAGCTCAGTGATGGTAGCTAAGATCGAGGACCCGATTTCTTTTTTGCATTTAGTTTTGAGGTCCTTCTTGTAATTGTTCATGGCTAGTGTGTAATTTCGAGTTTCATTCAAGGTACTGTAACCAAACTGTATCCACCGCTGAAGATTTAATGCAGCTGCTTTGGGGGTCCTTCGAGACCCCTCTTTCATTCAAAAAATAAGAAGTGTTTACGTCGCTTTCTAAATTATCATTAATATTCCGTGCAACCGGTGGGGCGTGGGGTCTTACCGCCTCGTTGGTCCTGGTGTGTCTCATCAATAGTGGTAGCCCCTATATAAGGGTTAGGTTGAGAAAGAACCCAACAACTTTCATCAGACCTTCACTAATGTAGTCTTTCCCGTGGTTTATTAGTGGAAGATCACGAACTAGTATAGCCGATCCCAATGATTATTTCTTCTAGCTTAGCACCTGATCATCAATATCTATTTTAGTGGAACCTCAAATTGAGAATGCAGTGGTAGACATGGGTCGACCTCCAAGCAGAGAGCGATCTACATGTCCAATAACATGTATATTTCATCAAGTATATCATGTGTATTTGTATTTTTATTGTTTTTGAGACAACAATTACATATGTTATGGAGCCCAATAACATAGTATCCCTCCAGATGGTTAAGTTGTGACCATTTAATGCTTGGTTCATCAAGAAATTTACCAAAAATATCCAACTATCATTTAATGTTTGATTTATTAATCAAACATTAACTAACATCAAGGGTTGAAAAAATGAGATTTGTCCTTTAGATTGTATCAATATTTTTATTTCCCAGATGCGAGCCCTAACCAAAACCATAGAATTCATGTAATTTTTGAAAAAACAAAGCAACTGTTAGTTTCCTAAGGAACATTCAAAATTCAACTCTGCATATAAAATGGATGAATTTTAGGAAATTTAAAATTCAATAGTATGTACTTCAAATTCTTCCATTGTATAAAAACAGAACAATCAAACACAAGATTGCTTTAAATTATAAGAAAGTTGTCGAATTAAGCTCTAAT
Organism: Avena longiglumis; assembly: GCA_030063025.1. Classification (NCBI taxonomy): domain Eukaryota; kingdom Viridiplantae; phylum Streptophyta; class Magnoliopsida; order Poales; family Poaceae; genus Avena; species Avena longiglumis. The sequence goes on from CP125973.1 coordinate 227,218,336, forward strand.
ACACATTAAAAAATACGATACACATGTATTTTTTAATGCTGATTTTATTTTCAAATCTTCAACAATTTAAATCTCAATTATTCAAGCTGCTCCAAATCCCCAACAACACAAAACATATCCAGGACAACTGAATTTGATAACTATATTATGTGTTCATATGACTCTTTAGGACACCTTCAAAAGGTAAGAAAATATTAAGAACCACCTGTAGTGAATGAATCAATGTTCTTGTGTATCCATGTAAAGTCTCTTTGAATACTAGTGCGAGTGGGTAATAAATTAGTATGGCCGCATTCAAGATAATATTGTACCCCCTCTCCCTCGTGGCTGTTAGTTTGGTTATAGTCCAACTTTATAAAGTTTTAACAACTACTCCCTCCGTTTAGAAATATAAGATGTTTTAGGTTTGTGAATAAGATGTATCTAGACATATTTTATTATCTAGATTCATTTGAACCTATACACTAAAAGGTGTCTAGATACATCTCCTTCACAAATCTAAAACATCTTATATTTCTAAACGGAGGGAGTATATATGAAACATATCAAAATTCATGATACACTATATGTAAAGTATGAAAATAAATTTCAGTATGGTTTTAATAACATTGAGTCGATATGGTAGTAGATGTTGATGTTCTTCCTATGAATTTCTTATTGACATGTTGTTTCGAATGTCCTTGAAAAGGACTACACACATACCCTACCACTCGATATATATTTTGCTAGCGATGTGTAGTGGGTTTGTTCAGTAGAGATGGGTAGAGCGCACAAGTATTGGAAGGAAAGTTTCAACCTTCTAAAAAGATAAAAAGTCTGTATTGAACTATGATTTGAATGCCTTTCTTATTAGTTTCCAAGTGCAAAATGTTCATTCAAAGTTCATAAATCTTTTTCTTTGACCAAAACTAATATGCATCCTAATATGGAAGTGAAGGAGGGAGTACTATTATCTGAAAATTTGCTACCCGGTGGTTCGCTGCCTAGAACAAGTTTTACTTAGCTTGGCATTGATGATGTACATGCTATGTATCTCACATTATATGTTTGGGTCCTATATTATCCTCTAATCACATAGGAGCCATCGATGGTCCTGATATCATTCTCGTTTGAAACCACATCCACCCAATCTGCTTTGAACCTCTAACTGGATTTTTCATATTGTTGTTAGCCATGCTTCTATTATGCTTGCATGTTTGCAGAGTACATACCCTTAATCAATGTATTTTCGTGGACAAGTTGAAAGCCATCTCAAACTTGTAGATTTGCAAGATGACCGGTGGACGTTATTAATGTTGGCATTGGACACTTTTTGCTGAAAGGACACGAATGTCGACTAGAGAGGGGTGAATAGGTGAGTTAAAAACCAATTATAATTTTGGCTATAATAAATGTGGAATAAAATCATCATTTAAATATAAACATGCTAGGTTCATCTATCTACACAAACAACTTAAGCTAAGAAAGACAAGCAATTGTATGATAGAAAAATATATAACTTCAAACATGAAGGTTATCACAAACTAAAGTGCATGGGTAAAGAGCTCAGGTATAGAAATAACTGAGGCACACGGAGAAAATGATTTATCCCAAAGTTCACTACCAAGGAAGATAATCTTAGTTGGAGAGGTGTGGTGGCATAATACTTCTCGAACGCCACAAAACATCCACCTTGAGGTGTGGTAGCTCGATGCACACTAGATGCCACACAAGGCCTCACCCCAAGATGCATAGGAACAACACTCACCGATGCCAGAAAGTCTCACCTTATGGGGAATCATAACAAAACTCTCTACACTTTCATGCAAATAAAAATCATAGTCCAACCACAAAATTTAAACCATTAGATGTAAAGTTTAAACTATATAAAAGAGATGAACCAGTAAAAACCCAAAATGCAATAACTTAATCTTGGAAACTTCGATTAAGATGAAACCAATCTTGTTTTAAAGATGAAACCAAGTAGTATCCAACAAATATACAAAGTAGTTATATGTCTTGAACCTCCCTCATAGAATAATCGGTAAAGACTTCAACATAAAAACGCAACAAGATTTTCATACAAAATTCGTTTTTGATGGACTAGAGCTTGTCATGAGAATACCAAAAGATCTAAAACTTACATGGACAATATATAAATAACAACCAAGAAATATGATTCCAAGTATGCGAAGGTTTGATCTCTTTGTAGGGTTTGTTGCATGGAAAACAAAAAATTTCTATCACAAGAACACATAAAACCAAGATCCAATCTATGGCAAAGCCAAGATCTAATCCAGGAGATTGGTGCAACGAGATTGAAGAGAACTAACCCTCGTAGATCCAAAGCATTTAACGAGATCAGATTTTCGTGGTTGATGTAGTCGACCACTTGCCGATCTCAAGATCGCGTAGATGATCCTTCCGGCGCTGCGTTCCGGCAACGCTTCCGCACTCGGTCATACATATGGAGTCTATGAAAACCTTCCTCTACCTGTTCCAGCGGGCAGAGGAGGTAGTAGATGCCCTCGGAATCCTAGCAGCACGACGACATGGTGGTGGTGGTGGAGGAGAAATCCCTGCAGGGCTTCACCTAAGCCGCAACAGAAAGATGGAGGAGGGAGGAGGTGGCGCCTAGGGTTTGGGAGGAAGAGGCAAGGGACAAGGGGGTGCGCCCCCACCCATATTTATATAAAGGGGGGGTGCAGCCAAGGGTTCCCAGCCCTTGACCCACTCCTTCCCTAACTCGGCCAAGGGGAGAGAGGGAATTTGCCCCCCAAGTCTCCCCATTTTCCGTATTTAGGGTTTTTCCCAAAAGAGTTAAATTCATGGTTAGTAACTGAACTTGCTTAGAAAAGTCAATATGATCATCATACATAGGAAATACGAGTTTACGGTCACCGAACTCGCACTAGAGCTTCAACCACGGTCACCGATCAATACATAGCGGTGTATGCGATGACTAGGCGCTCAGTAGACCCACTGTCATCGTCACACTTAAATTGAAGGTCACTGAACTTGCACGAGAGCCTCAGTCATGTTCACCGAGTTTTTTATTTTTATTCCTGACTCGTTTCTTATACGTTAGATACCAAATGATGTGCAATAAGATGCTAGCGTGTTTTTGGCACGTACAACTAAAAATAAATGATAGTAAAATCTACACAAGTCACAAGATTATTTATTTACCAATTACTATCAGTTGCTAGCGACTGTCGGATTGTTCGCCGCCGGATTATCTGCGGACGAGTACCAGAATATATATGTGATGTATCTCCCAAGTTGTGGAGATGGAAAACTCGCAAGATCAAAAACCTTAATAAGATATGCAAGTAAAATCCTTATTTGACGAACTAGAGCTTGTTATGATGATGACGACAAGCTCTAGATCCTCTCATGGACAAGAACCAAATAACAACCAAAAAAGATGATGCTATGCATGCAAAGGTTTGAGCTCTCTCCGAACATTGCGATCGAGACACCCGCTTGAGATCCCCTCTTGATAGTATGGCTATCTATCCTAAACTCGGTCTCCCAACTAACAACACGAGACCGGCAAAAGAGAATCCCTATCAAGATCAAACCTTTGCCTTGAGCATTCCACTTGAACTTGATGTAGACCATCTTGTTCTTCTCAAGTGAGAACACCTTTATTGTTTGCTCTTGCTCCCTCTTTCTTGATGAAGACTTGCAAATTGCTCCCCCATACTCCATGGGGAAACCTCTTCTTGAACTTGTCTTTGTCACTCCATGATCACGAGGATGTCAAGCTTCAAGCATGAGATCTTTTAGAGATGGCGCATCTTGAGCTTGCCCTTATTCATCCCTTCTTGAGGTTAATCCATCTTGATGCAACTCTTTGCACTTGTCTTGATCAACCTTCAAGCACATTCTTTCTTCATGATTCCAATGGGAAAAAATCCCTTGGACATTTCTTCAACTTTCAACCTTGATACCAACACATGGACTAAGCGATGCCAATGGACAAACCTGTAAGTGAAACTCAATTTACACATTAGTACATAGATATTGTCATTAATTACCAAAACCACACATCGGGGCATACATGCCCTTTCACACTTTTTTTTGAAATTTATGCCCTTTCACACTTGAATATTGATTCAATCCTTCCTGTGTTACAAGAACCTTTCTTGTCATTTCCATATTGAACTCATTCAATATCTCATATATGTAGATTTGGCACGACCATAGTAGTGTCTCAATCTATCCATATAGACAATGATGCCTAATATACGAGTTTTTCTAAGTCTTTCATCGAAATAAAATTCTTAACCTATGCCAATAAAAGATAAATTATTTCCAATCAACAATATGTCTTTCACACAATGCACTAGAAATATGTCTTAGCACTCCCACTTAATTTCTTGCAAATGCAAGCATCTTCATCATCTCTGATGAAATTAAACTCTTTTAACAGTTTCATCACGATGACGATTCAAACTCCATGATGCTTACTTCAATCTAAAAGAGCATGTGGGCCCCCATGTGTGGTTTTGGTAATTAATGACAATCTTTATGGACTAATTTTTGTATTAAGTTGCACTTGTAGGTTTTGACCATTGGCATTGCTTGGAGCATGTGTTGGATTCAAGTTTGATGAAATGAAGAAGAAGATGTGTTTTGCAAGCTCAAAATGCGCCATCTCTAGAAGATCTCATGTTTGATGCTTGCCATCCATGGTGATCATGGATGGATGAAGAGCAATCAAGAAAGACGTTCCATCTTGAGAAGGGCAAGATCGTCTACATCGAGCTCAATTGGAATGCTCAAGGCAAAGGTATATTCTTGATAGGTTTTCCCTTTTGTCGGTCTCATGTTGTTAGTTGGGAGACTGGGTTTAGGATCAATAGTCATACTATCAAGAGGGGCTCTCGAATGAGTAACTCGATCATATCGTTCGGAGAGAGCTTAAACCTTTGCATACTTGCATCATAATATTTGGTTGTTATTTGGTCTTATCCATGTGAGGATTTAGAGCTTGTGGTAATCTCCATAACAAGCTCATGTTCATCAAAATTAGATCTCCTATTTATATCTTATTGCGATTTTGATCTTGGCGGTTTTTCGGTTTCTCACCAAGTGAGGTATCTCACAATATAATACTTGAAACATTCTCACTTGGTAGCTCAAACCTTTTTATTGGGTATCTCTTGTCTTCCTCTTTCCAACACGATTGGAATCGGGTCAATTGGAGTTACCAATCAAAAGTTATCACAGTTTGAATTTGCCTCTTAGTTGATTTGAAAAAGGAAAAAGAAAAAGAGTTTTCCCTGTTGTTGGGTCGTGCGGTACTACCGGACCCGGTACCGTCCGACCCAGTTTGCCGCCCAGCCCACTGCCTCGTCTGGCAGCTGCTTCCGGCACTACCATCCTGGCCTGATGGTATCGCCCGGTACTACCGGCCGGCCCAGGTAGGCCGGCCCATCTTGCTCCTGCGTCGTTGCTCCTCCGCTGGGCCTCGCGCACGCCCTCCGCTTTTCTTGCTCGCGCATTGCACTCCGCCTGCACTGGCAGCCGCTGCCGCTCGCTCGAATCCCGCTATGCCCGGCTCTTTCTCGCGCACGCGTTGAACGGCTCCCTCGCGCGTTCACCCCAGCGGACCCCACTCGCGATCCCACGCGCTGCCGCCCTTTTTCCTTCGCTTGCACGCGCTTGTGTTGGCCTGGATCACTTGCTACTTTGCATCGCCAGGTCGGATCCAGTAGTACCAGATCGGGCCGGTACTACTGTTCCAGTCAGGAAATCGCCCCAACGGGCAGAATTTCTAGGCCCTCCTATTTAAGCCACTTTCCTCCTTTTTCCTCTAGCTTCTTCTTCCCTCTTTTCTTCAATCTTTGCTCCATTGCTTTGGCTCATCTCTAGCTTGATTTCTTCCTCCCCATCCAATGATTCTTGCACACATTTGAGAGGAAGATTGAGGGGATCTAGATCTACAATTTGACCAAGCCATATCATCTCTTTGTGAGTGTATCTTTGGGATCTAGATCTTGGGGTATTTTGTGTTCCTCTTTGATGCCTCCTGTCTTGTTCCCCCAATATCTTTAGTAGATTTGTTGGAACTTGAGAGTGAGGGATTAGAGCATCTTTACGGTGTTCTTGCCTTTTTCATTAGGTGCATCGATTTAAGTTCTCCTCGAAGGATTTGGTCCGTGATATTAATTGAAGCTTGTTCCTCTTGGGTTTTTGGAACCCTAAACGGTTTTGTGGCCTTGGTGGCATTTGTCGGGAGCCTCCAATTAAGTTGTGGAGAAGTGCCCCAACCTTGTGAGAGGTTCCTGATTGCCACCGACAAGTGCACCAATAGTGGAAGTGTGGATTGATCCCGTTGGGGTTAGATTCACACGAGAAAAAGGGAGGCCCCTTGTGGCGTTGGTGGTTTGATACCACCCCTCTCCAAATGAGACGTACTCCATGTTGGGATGAACTCGATAAAATATCGTTGTCTCTATGTTCCTCGGTTATCTCTATATCTGAGCTCTTACTTATGCACCTTACTTTGTGATATCCTTCATGCTTGAAGTATATATCTTGCTATCACATAATTTCTTGTCTTTCTTAGCATAAGTTGTTGGTGCATATAGGTGAACCCTAGTTGTTCTAGGTTTTGTGCTTGACAAAGTAAACAATAGTTTTATTCCACCTTTGTTGAGACACTCTCGAAAAAGTTTTAAACCGCCTATTCAACCCCCTCTAGGCGGCATCTATATCATTTCACAATCATTGAAGTTTTCATACGCTTTTAGCATCCTTTGAATTAACAAAACTATTTGGATCATGTCATGTACACGTCCTAGGTTACCATTCTAATAGAATAACTTTGTTTTGTTTGTTTAACTACCATATACCAAAATTATATGTAGTGGTTGCTACATTAATCTGTCCAGACTAAATATCGCTATGAAAGATCAAATATTGCCATAGTCAACTCCTTGAACACTGCCATAAACTCTTTCCCGACATATCGACTATTTCATAGATGTGAAACATCTATGTCTATTTTTTTATAGATCCAAATACGACTGAAAGGTTTTACACCTTTCCAGAGGGTCTTCCAAGTTCAAAAACTTGATTTCTCGTGTATGGAACTATCACGGATTCTATGGCTTCAATCCATCTAACGGAGTCAGGGCCCATCATACCTTCTTTGCATATAGTCAGTTCATCATTGTCAAACAACAATTATTTACTCTCAAATCTTAGTATTTGATTGTTTTACCCGACCTACTTGGTTCAATAGGAACTTAGACCTTTGTGACCTTAACCTTTGAGGCACGTGAGACATGAGCATTGTTGCTACCTCCGGGACACTTTCCGGCGCTACACAACTCAGCACATATAGCTAAGGTTCAATAACCTTATCAAAGTTCTATTGTCCTCCCACTTAACTTTTCACGAAAAATTCCTTCTAAAGAAACTTGACGTTCTAAGCGACAAACACTTTTGTCTTTGGTGTTATGGAGGAATACTCGATGGTTATTCAAAATAACATACAAAGACATGCTCATCCGACTTTGGTTGTAAACATTTTACTTATGCCTAGCATACCAAAATTATCCCAGACCATAACTTATAAGATGTCATTTCAACGGATCACGGTGGAGCTCTTTTTAAGTATAAAAGCGGTAGTCACTAAAGCTTTAATCTTTAAAATACAATGGGAGTGTTATAACTGACACCTTTGATCTCACCATGTCAAACAAGGTTTCATTAGATATCTCGAACACTCATACTCTTATGGTGTTTTGAGAAATGAAAATCCATGGAACGATTCCTCAAATCTTAGGTGTTATGCTAAACTTGTAACTAAAATATCTTCCTTTATGATAGAATCATAAATTCTTTATTTTATTATTACAATGATTTTCCACTTCACCTTTGAAGTCCTTGAACATTTTAAAATATTTCACAGTTCTTCCTCATTAAGTAAATATACACATGTATTCACTCAAATTTCCGGAGAAAGCATATGAAGTTGAAACCCATCACTCACGACTACACATAATGGACTACATATATCAGTATGTACAAATTCCTATAAGTTAGTCATTCGTTCTTCTTTGGCCTTTGAACGAAGTTTCAATTATCTCCAGGAAAGTCTCATAAGTGTCATTTGATCAAAATCAAAAGACTCCAAAATTCCATCAACATCAACATGAAGTTTCTTCATGTTTTCTTTCCAATATAATTTAAATGGCGATGTCACTTCTTAGGTGATCTTTCAATCATTTGTCTTGCGACATTTTTAGCATTAGTTTTATGGACGTGATTTCTCCAACCAGATTTTTAAATCATCCATCTTTTATGGACTATGGTTATTATTTGAACAACCTTTTGTTATCATAATACCTGATCAAAATAACAATTATTGAAACAAATCTTGAAGGAAATCTTTTATGTCAACGAGAAAAACAACAAAACTTTGTTTTTTTCGATGAACATCATCACATATTACTTTGCTGGTTACTTAGGCCATTGCAATTCATGAATTGTGTTGTCCTGCATGAAATTTCACACCAACCAATTCGATATCCAATACCCAAGAACCACATTGTTTAACAAGCAAAGAATACATCCATAACATGTACATGATCTATATACATAAGCTGGACATTTCCAATCTTTTCTTTTTTGCCAAATATTTCTGATATTCTCTTTCAGCATTTCTTTTCTCTTTGAAAAGAATCTATCAACATCAATAGTGGTGCCATACACATGACACATAGTCCAAAGTGTGTATAGTCAAATACTAATACCTTTGGACATGCACTTTGAAGTAGATCACCATCATCAAATGTATGGCGTTCTTTCAAAATCCATTCTTTAGTAATCTTTTAGTGTCGTAAACATTTTACCTACATCTTCTATTCATCCTTATCATGACAACTTTAATGATCAAGCTACCATAGCTTATAAAGGTGAATCGCGAGTATAATGTTGCTTTCCAAAAACTTTTTCGAGGTTTAGGATGTCTAGCATCTCCAACCTTCACAAATTCTCATCAAATATGAGAACATAAACTTTGCTAAATTATACTCTATCATGTTGCAACCAAAACATATTTTTATATCGCAATATCTTCCACACATGATGGTTTCTGAAAAAAATTCTTTCAGCTCCTAGATAACATTGATATTAAAACAATATTTTTGAATATCAAAAATCATGGAGGCAAACATGATATTTAGATACTAACACTGGAATTATTACTCTTGATTTAATACTACTTATTAAACTTCATGGAGTAAATGTAGTTTGCTGAAAGTTTGCAATAGGAATTTTAAACTTTAGATTGACACTCAAAAAAATACGATACTAGTTTATAAAGTAACTATCCAGAATTCTATATTTCTTTTATCTTAATTATAACTAATCACAAGGTGGTGAACGGATGCCAATGACTACAACAATTATGCAAATTCACTTTGATTTAATTTATGATAAATTGTGTTCAACTTTAATCATATTACAATTTGAACTCCCACTCAAAACAACATCCCTCGTGTTTCCTTAGTGATTACACGAACCAAATCCACTACACCAAGTCTGATCATCACGAGAGAAGATGTATCTTCAAAGGCGAACAATCAACATGTTCATCATATCATCCATATGACTCATGCTTTACCTTTCGGTATTCCGTGTTTCGAGACCATGTCTGTACATGCTAGGCTTTTCAAGGTTAACCTTAGTATCCGCTTTTCCAAATCTGCGTTGTATGCACACATAGAATCTATAACACTCAATCATCATGTGATGCTTCGAAACGACGAGTCTTAGCAACAATGCCTACTAAGGAAGAACACTTTATTACTTGATATTTAGTGTAAGGGATCATCTTATAGTGCTACCATCACGATCTAAGCAATACACAATGCATAAAAAGGATTAACATCACATGCAATTCATAATATGTGATATGATATGGCCTTTCTCCTTATGCCTTTGATCTCCATCTTCAAAGCACGAACATGATCTCCATCATCACCATCGTGGCATCAAGGTCAGTGGCGCCATTTCATGGTTGTCCATCACCAACAACAACTATTACAACTACTTGGAATAAATCTATTACATGATGAATAGACATGCATGTATTAACGAATTTAAAGACAACCATTAGGCTCCTGCTTGTTGCCATATTACAATAAGGATCATTGCATACATCAAATATAATCACAATCACATCATGGACATATCACATCACATGCCCCTACAAAAACAAGTTAGCGCCTATAATTTTCTTTGCATGTTTTACGTGGCTTGGGGATTTCGAATAAGAACCGTTCTTACCTACGAATCATGAACCACAACGCTGATACAAGTGTTGTCAAGTGCCCATTGTAAATTGAATCTTAACTATGTTGGGAGATACAGATACCCACAAATCCACTTGTGCAATACAAGTTGCACGTTGAGCGTGGAACAAGTTTCATGTGCGATGACATGTAAGGTTAGCCCGGACCGCTTCATCCTACCATCCCGCAAGATGCGAAGTACTCGAAAAGCAAGCGACAACAAGAGCATCAACGCCCATGAAACCATTGTGTTCTACTCGTGCAATATATCTACGCATAGATTCGGCTCTGATACTGATGAATGCATATTTTCATCATGTTTTAGATCATTATTTTGCACTGTAGATGTAGGATCTTGGTATTTTACGGCGTTTGCACACACTTTTTATGTTTATTTTTACCAGGATCAAGATAGATGATGGATCCGATGGACACAATTCTTGGACCAGTTATATTGGAGTGAAAAGAAGACAAAAACTACGCAAATTGCTTATTTGAGAAATATTAATAACACTAGAAGAAAACCCAAAGCATCTGAGGAGTACACAAGTTTTAACGACCAACTATATGACAGGAGAACTTTTCCGGCCGTATAGTTCCCGCCGTATAGTTGGCACCGACACCACCTCCTCAAATAGTTTCACCCCGTGCAACTGGATCAGAGAGATGACATATAAAACACCGAGAAATCGCCGAAACCTAACCTCCGAAAGGCATATGGAGAGGGAACTCATCCACCGGAGATACATCTTCACCCTACGTAGATCCGGGAGGCTAAGGCATCGATCTTCATCATCAAGCGCTGCATCACCACCATTTCCATCCATCCCATCTACATCTTGTCTAGATCTTGTTGTAATTCCCGTACTTGTTGTGGATTTATACAAGTACTATTCATCTATGATAGATTCCATTACATTTTCCATGATGTTGATTGCCTCCATGTCTGAGTATATCATTAGTTCTTGGGGATATGGAGAAACCCTAGCATGATATTAAAATAAGATAAAGTTTATTATGATATTCATCGTTGTGACCATCTGTTAGATTTTATACATCTTGATGTTGGGAGAAGTCGACTTTTCAATATTTGCCTCTTGTGGGGACTTGATGTAGGGAACTACTTGTTGGTAGACGAATGGATGTTAGCACTTATAATGACTATAAAGCTATTGGCACTCCTTACATATCAAATTGGGAGTCGAGGAAACTCACAAAACACTATCCATGTCATGGGATACGTCCTACGAGATTATGTCCTTTAATAGCGTAGTAATTCAATTGATGTTGATTGCTTTATACTGTGGTTATGAGAATAATTTGAGCAGTGGTTGCGGCCTCTTTGTCCAAATATGGAGTTCCTCCCACACATACATAGTTGAAAGAACATTTCATGATCCCTAGTGTTTTGTGTATTAGATAACAATACCAAGGATTATTTAATGTGTGTTGAAGTGCTACAGATCTTACCTTGAAAAGGAGCCTGAAACTATTTTTGGGGGCGGATAATCCGCCCCTCCCCAAACTCAAAAGGGCGCAAGGGCGCGATCGTCTGTATGGGGGGGGGGGCGGAATATCCCCCGGATTTTCCAGCCAGGGCCGGAGTTTCTGCCCAGGCCGGATAATCCGCCCCTCCAGGGGTCCGGATAGTCCCCCCTAGGATCTGTCTCAAAAGTTTCCAAGGCGCATCGCTCAGAGAAGGGGCGGAGTTTCCCCCGGACTTTCCGTCTCAGGGGCAGATTTTCCCGAGGGGCGGATAGTCCGCCCCTTGAGGGGGGTGGATAATCCGCCCCCTCGAGGTTTTTCACCAAGTCAAGACCGGAGTGACCTTCTGTGTGGGGGCGAGGACTTCCCCCGGACTCTCCGTCCAGGGGGCGGATTTTTCCCAGGGCGGATAGTCCGCCCCTAGTGGGGGGCGGATAATCCGCCCCCAAACTTGACCAACGGCCAGATATGTGCAGGGGGTATTTAAGCCAGCCTTCCCCCTCCTACCAGAACTCTTGGATCATTTGAAAAAGTCAAGTTCCATTATTCAAGCTTCATCCAAGAGAGATCCACTTTCATCCACCCAAAGGTCCCGTTCCTTGGGGAATCGAAGGAGGAGGACTCGATCTTCAACAACTGCAATCAAGCGCTTCATCTCCTCTCCATTCATTTGGAGAATCGTCGATCTAGTATTTCCTGCAAATATCTAGATACTTGCTTTTGATTATATTGATAATCCTTGTTCTTGTGACAACTTGTTGTCATTACGGGAGCCCCCAATTCAGTTGTGGGTGTGTGCCCCGGTAGAGTTGTAAAGGCACCGGTTCCCGCCTCGAAGGGTACCAATAGTGGAGAAGGTGGATCAGGCCTTTCGTGGCGAGATCCATCGGAGAATAGGGTGAGGTCTATTGTGGCGTGGTGGTCTTAGAACCGCCCGCCCCTCCAACATAGATGTACTTCCCTTAACAAGGAAGGAACTGCGGTAAAACAAATCGCTGTGTCTCTGCGTGCTCCACTACGGTTTCCTCGCTCCTCTCTTTACGTGCTTAGTAGCTAGGTTTGCATATAGGGAAATTCTCGTAGTTGCCTATCTAGAGAATTTACTTTGTGGTAAGCCTAAAACTGAAAAAGAACTAAAAATTGAGTAGCACCTATTCACCTCCCTCTAGGTGCCCATACGATCCATTTCAATTGGTATCAGAACCCCGGCTCTTAATTCAGGCTTAACCGTCTAAGAGAAGTATGGGTTCCAAGGGAGATGGGAGTGATGCTCTGGAGGTAGTCACCATGAACGATATCAAGACGTTGGAAACAACCTTGATTAGTTCTATGGAGACTAAGATGGAAGAGATGTGTCGAATGATAATGCGTCTCTCCCCATCCGCAGCATCACCTCCATCTGCCTCAGAGGATACCACTCCACAATCCAAGGAAATGGGTAAAACCGATTCCAAAGATAACAAAGTGGTTGGTGATGTTACTAGCAAGAGCTCTACCTCGAAAAAGGATAGTGGTAAGGAAGGATACAATGAGGTTTCCCATGTGTATTTCCCTGATCCACCTATCCCACACCCACATATACATAATAGGGGTGACCCACCCAAACTTCTAGCATCTAGTTTTAATCAATGGCAATTTTTGATGAAGTCTCATGTGTGCAACTCCTCCATTGAGTTGTGGAAAATCATAGAGGATGGTCTTCATGTTGGAGATCCCAACAACCTATCAAGAAGAGAGGTTGTGGACAGTCAACTCAACGCTACGGCTCTACACATGATTCAGCTTGGTGTGGGTGACAAAGACATGCCACACATTCAGCATCTTAACACAACTAAGGAAGCTTGGGATGCCCTCACCGAGCTTTTCATTGGAAATGAAAGCATGAGAAGAAATAGATATGATGCTTTGAGTAATGAAGCTCAAGGATTCTATATGTTGGATGGAGAAGACCACGAGGACATGCATAGGAGGCTCAAGTCAATAGCCACCACTTTTAGAAATCATGGTGCCTCTCATGTTGATGATGCTTGGATCAAGCGCAAGTATGTGTAACACCCTCAGAATCGGACCTATGCAAGTCTGGGCAAAATTCACCAAACCCGCATAGAAACGATTCAAAGGTGCCCACCAAGCACTTTCGTGCGGGTGGAAAAACAAAGTAATAACATTACACAACAGTCCTCGATGGGACCCACAGAACAGATATATACAACAGCGACTCAAAGAGTCAAGAAGACAGATGTAGTGTACAAGATCCAAATCACCTTGAAAATGGTAGAGCGTCCGACTACGGACAAGAAGCAAATGGGGCTAAGAGCCCTGAAGAATAACCAATGGCGTCCATAACCCTGCCCAGGCCAAGCCGGAAGGGTAACCTTGCTAACGGCGTCGATCTCAAAACCTGCTTAACAAAAGGGTGCGACAAAGGCAAAGGAAAACAAAGAAGGAGCGTCAAGATCTTGAGGCCAAGACAGCGAGGCTAGAATTCGGTCCTCGCCTACATAGGTATGGTGGGTGGCGGCGTGGCGGCATGCACTAAACAACCTATAGAGACTCGATTCACCGGCTTATCGAGAGAGGGATAAGAGTGACCTAACGGATCCAACCTGAAGCTATCACCAAACAAACCCGTCCTGGTGTTTCCCCCTCGAGACCAAACGAGGAAGTCAACCGAGGAACTCACACAGTTGGCAGTTTATTTAATCAGTTATAGTTGCGGCACTTTACTAGTCAAGTTTAGATAATCACGATAAAATAAAGCAGTGGGCACTTTAGTTAACCATTCCGTGATAGTTGCAACAATTACTAATCAAATACAGATAGCATGATATAATCCCAAAACCCAGCAGTTGTTGGTACTTTTATTCAGCCAATTCGTTGTAGTTGCAATACTTACTAGTCAGATACATTTGTCGCAAGCGACAACCAAACAAGCAATTGTGGGCAGTATTAATTAGCCATTCCATTATAGTGAAGCTGATTACTAGTCATTATAAGTCAAATTTATAGCAAATAAACTTTAGTTATGCTTGTCTATGATCGAGATACTGTGCTCCAAGTCGTCCATATCCGCGGACACGGCTTTCAGAAAGTTTTAACCCGGGGTGCACCAATAGCAACACCGCTCGATCAACCTCGGAAAACCAAATCAAAACCAACGAGGCTTTCACGGTGAACAATCACAGGATTCAGAAATATTTCGGGGCCACCTTAAGTAGAATCATAGCGAGTAAGCAAGCTCGAGGCGGCCTCAAGGTCTGCGTCGGTGGTAAACGATCGGGAACCCGAAAGTGTGGCTGGGCTTGTCGATACCGCGAAAACACTCCGCTTGCCTAAACGATGCAGTGTGCACCTCGCACAATCGTAAATAAAGCGATGAAAGCATGGCATAAGTACAGGATCGTAAATAAAACCTCAAACTAGTTTGTGGCCCCAAGAAATAAGTCTGAATCAAGCTCGCTCAGGGGTCCCATATACCTCCGGATGTGGATAGCGCATAAAATCAAAGGAACAGTATCAAGTACTCGGGGTCTTACGGGACACAAGTGGGCGTTGAAACCAAATATTATCTATCACCCACCGATGCCTCTGCTTATTCAATTTTAGTTGTTAACAGAAGTAAAGTGACGATAAGTAAAATTAGAACCATCTCCAACATCAACATGCGGCAATACATCGCAATCGTGGCATATGACACACATCCGCACTTGAGCAAGCAACTACGACGCGCAAGTCCAACTATCTACCAAACAACGGTATTAGGGTGTGTCCAAGGCAATATAGGGCTGCAGGAATATCACGAGTACGGAAACTAAAGCATCGCCACGTATAGCAATAGATCAACAGGAGGAAGTAAATACTATAAAAGTAAGATAGGTAGAAAGAGGGAGATGCTGCTTTGAAAACATTGTCGAAGGGTTCATCCAAGATCGGGAATGAGCTCACATCAACTCAACGGCCTTATCATGAAGAAGCAAAACACTAGAAGGAACACGGATGCAATATTTAATACTAAGGCGGAAGAACGGCATGATGCATGTATGACGCATGGCATGGCAAAGAGACGATGCAATTCGGTCATATTAAGCGGGAACCGGGTCCGACAATTAATTAGATGGTTCAAGTTATTTAGAACCCCAATTTAAATGTTGTTTAGCAGGGCAAGCGATAGTCTTGGTTCGCTACACAAGTTTAAATGAGGCCAATATAAGGCTAGATTTGTCGCATATGGGCCCCATATTTAATTATTAGGTGAATCGGCATAAGGCCCCCAAACCAATGATATGCATGCGAGATGACAATTTAATATCGACAAGTTGTTATGTTAAAAAAATAGGGTTCGGAAGGGTTCACATTAGGGTTCTCGACGATCTTGGGGTTTCCGGGGTTGAGGTCGGTCTCGTGGTTCGTCGGAGTTGAAGCGGGGTCCGGGTTCGGCGGCCTCGGCGGGGCGTTCTCGGTTGACTAGGGTAGATCTTGGCGTAACGTTCTCGACCATCGGGTAGGTCTTGGCGTTAAAGCCGGACTTGGTTGATGTCGGGCGCATCGGATCCTCCGGTCGGTGTCGCTCTTGTCGGGCCAGCGTATTGGGTCGGCCTTGGCGTTGGTGCGTCGCCACGGGTTCGATCTTGGTCCGGATCTTGGCGTCCTTCGATCACCGGATCGGACTTGGTCTTCGGACTTGAATTTTCCGTGAAGAAGATCTTGGCGGTGTACCATGTGGCGATCTTGTTGTCGATTGTCGCGATGGAGATCTTGTCGTCGAGGTTCGGTCTTGTCCCATGTTGGAATCCTCGGTATCCGCGGTGTAGAGATTATCGTTTTAGGCGCTTGTCGGTCATGGGGCTCGGCGCCTAGGGTCGTTAGCGATCTTGGGGTGCCTCCGGACGGTCATAGGAACGGCATCAAACTCCCATGGCACCCATACACGAGCACACACATACACGCCTGCAGCGGCAGGCCTGGTCGACAGGGGTGGTTGCGTGCAGCGTCTGTGGCGCTTCGGCCTCGAGGCGGGCGGGCGGCTCGCGGAGGAGGCAGCGGCCCGCAGGCGCAGCGAGGCAGCCTCATGAGGCGAAAGCGTGTGGGCGAGCGGTTACCGAGGCGGACAGCGGGCGAGGCGGCTGCTCGCCCAGGCTCGGGGAAGGAAGCTTGGCGGTCGTCTGCGGAGGTCGGCGGTGGCGGACGGCGCTGCGGAGGAGGGGCCCGTGTCGAGGCGGGGGCTTCCGGCGACGGGGAGGCGTGGCCTGGCGAGGCGGCGGGCTCGAGGAGGCCGACAGGCGGGGACGTCCGTGATCGAGGGGCGAGCTTGGTGGTGTCATGGCGGCCGGGCAGCGCCGTCAGCCCGCGCTCCGGCGAGGAGGCGAGGACGGGTCGGCGAGGACCTCGGCTGAGCGGACCTTGAAGGCGGCGGCCGGCGTGAGGGTCGCTGGTGGCCTAGGCTGGCGGGTGGTTCTTCTGGAGGAGGCCGGTCTTTGGCGAGGCGGCTCGAAGATAGGAGAGGTCTGGCGGTGGCGCTAAGGGCGGCGAGGGCCGGCCGTCGCGGAGGCGGAAGAGGTGGGCGTCGGCGCGGATGGTTGGCGGAGGAAGGAGCCAGAGGGAGGAGAAAAGCGGGAGGGAGAGACATGCGGAGGAGGAAGATGGCGCGTCTTGCGTGGCTGTGGGCGAGGCCAGGGTGGCCCCAGGCGTGTGCAGCAGCATGCGCGTGGTTGGGTGGGGCCTGGAGGTGTGGACCGGTGGGTGGGTGCAGGGTTGGTGGGTTGAGTGGAGAGGAGGCTAGGCCACGTGGCGCAGGGGATTGGGGGGGGGGGGCGGAGAGCTGAGGTGGAGGAATGCTATTGGGCAGGGTGAGGTGGCGCTGGGGGGTGGGTAGAGGACTGGGTAGCTTTAGGATTAGATGGGGCAAATAGGTGGACCGTTTTATTAAACTGGGGTAGTCGTTCGGGTCGGGACGGCCCGTTCCTCTACATAAAATAATATAAATTTTATTGGTGTTAAAACGGCCATTGGCAAACCGATGAGCGGAAAACAAAATATTCGGGGACGGTTTGATGTTTGAAATTATAGAGGGGCGTTTAGAAAACAACACGGGCTTTGCAAACATAGTTTTATGCAAACAATGCATGAAGATGACGATGCAATGCACAAATTCAACGCGATTTTCTAGTAGTGGTTTTGCGGGATGCCACAGTATGTCAGTGCTCTTATGCCATTTGAGCCCACAAATTTGAAGAGTCTCCAAGGAAGGCATAACTACCACCTAATGACATCCAATGAGGTAATGCAAAAGATGTCAGCTTTCAAATTGGCTGCCAAGAATGCCGAAGATGCTCGTGCATGAGCCATTGGGATGCAAAAGGGAGTCAACGTGGCCTTAAAGACATGTGTGGCTGATCATGATGAAGATGACATAGAAGACATGGACTGTCCCGAGGATGTTAAAATAATTCATGGACAATACATGGCTTTCTATGCTAGAAACTTTTGGAAGGATCCAGCCAAAGCCAAATCTGAACTAGAACGCAAGAGTGGAGCATATGGAAGAAAGGAAAACGGTTCCAAGCTGAGAACTTGTTTCAACTGTGGAGACCGGCTGCACTTTGTATCCGAGTGTGCGTACCAAAGTAGGGAAGATAATGGAGGAAGACTCAATATCAAGAAAAAGTCAAAGGCTCCACGAAAGAAACAATTTGTGAAGAAGAATGCTCATTTCAAGAAGCAACCAAAGATTTTTCTAGTGGCTCAAGAAGAATATTCTTCGGGAAGTGAAGATGAAGACAAGGATGATAGCTCTCGAGAGATGGCTGCTATAGTCACCACATCTACACCAACATCTCTCTTCGACTCTTCGAACAAAAACATCATCAACAAGAATGCTACTTGTCTCATGGCAAGAGGTTCTGAGGTATCAACTTCTAACACTTCTTTTCCTAAGGTTATGATTGCCATGGATGATCCTACTAGTCTTAAGGTTAAAGAAGAGATTATTGTTTTCGACTATTTCTTCACTAACTTGCAAGGTGAGCACAAAATACATTTTGAGGCTCTTATGGACCAGCTGGCCCAAAATGAAGTGCTTCTTGAAGAAAAGGGCATGATTGAAAGGGAGGATGCAATGGAAATTGCATCCTTAAAAAATGCTCTAGAAGAAGAAGAGGCTCAGGTTTCTCTTGAAGAGAGGCTTGAGTCTATTGAGGAGTCACATGAAGAAATGATGACAAAGCTTGTTAAGGAACGTGACAATGCAGTAGCAAAATAAAAGAAGCTAAAGAAAGAAAAGGTTGACTTTGGTGCTGCTCATGCTAGACTCTTCGAGGAATTGGAGAAACTTGACATTGCTCACAAGGCTTTGAAAAGTGAATTATCTATTCTCAATGAGTCACATGATCAACTCCAAATTCGATTGTCCAAGTATGATGATCCTAGTCTAAATCAACATATATTCACAAGGAAAATGCTAGGGTGGAAGATGAGCGTGTCAATGACACCACACCCAAAGGTAAGGATGTACTTGATGATATTCTTGGCAAGCTGATACGTCCAAAACGTATCTACTTTCCCTAACACTTTTGCTATTGTTTATCCTCTAAACTTGTGTGATTTGGATACAACTAACACGGATTGACGCTGTTTTCAGCAGAATTACCTTGGTGTCTTGTTTTTGTGCAGAAAATCGACTATCAGGAAAAATTCTAGAAAATATGCCAAAAATTATATTTCACCAGAAGATCCACAGAGCCAGAAGACAAAACGGAGTGGAGGCCTGGGGGCCCACACCCCTGCCAGGCGCGGGTGGGCCCTGCCCCGCGCCTAGGGGAGTGCGGCCACCCCAGGCACCCCCTCGGGCTGCCTCTGCGCCTATAAGTTGCCCCTTGACCTAAAAACCCTAGGGGGTTCGACGTTTTTCCAAAAAGAGTTCCGCTGCGCCGCCACCACCAGAAGCCGCGATTCGGATCCAGAAACTTCGTTCTAGCACCCTGCCGAGACGGGGAATTTGGAGAGGATCATCGCCATCGTCATCACCAATGCCTCTCCATCAACCATCAATGTTTCCCTCATCCATGAGTGAGTAATCCCCTGCTGTAGGCTATGGGGATGGTAGGGATTGGATGAGTTGTATCATGTAATCGAATAAGATTGTTAGGGCATAGTGCCTAGTATCTCTATTAGTGCTATTTGACTTTGTTGCAACTTGTTGTGATTAATGCTTGTCACTAGGGTCCGAGTGCCATGATCTCAGATCTGAAATTATTATTAAATCATTATGATAGTATTGTTTTTGATCTTATCTGCAAGTTGTGTACACATATCATTGTCTGGATACAAAGGCCCCGAAGTGACAATAATTGGAACAACCAGAGGGGATGGATGTGATGTGAGGATCATATGTGTTCACGGAGTGTTAATGCTTTGCTCCGATGCTCTATTAAAAGGAGAACCTTAATTGCCAGTAGTACCCTAGAGGATCCGCTGCCACGGGCTGGCTGGATAGAATATGTTGTGCAAGTTCTCATTGCTAGCACGTATGACTATATATGGAGCACATGCCTAGGATTGTTTAGTACTTGGATGCTTGTTATTATTTATGTGCAAATGCCCTAGATCTTGAAGTTACATGTTTAGAATCGTCCATGCAACGCCCATCCATCCATCCCTTTGCCTACCGCACTCGAATCCCACTATTTACTGTTACTGTTACTATTGCTCTTGTTCTACTGCTACTGTTGCTTTGCTGTTGCTACTACCAAACTGTTGCTACTGATAAACTTCTATGAGCAAGAACTATTTCCAGGTGCAGCTGAATTGACAACTTAGTTGTTAAGGCTTGCAAGTACTCTTTAGCCACCCTTGTGCTGAATCAATAAATTGTTTAATACTACCCGCGAAGACTGTTGTGATCCCCTACACTTGTGGGTCATCAAGACTATTTTCTGGCGTCGTTGCCGGAGAGCATAGATTTATTTGTAAGTTCACTTGGATCTATTATTGTTCACTGCTACTCCTTTCATCATGGGGAAGTATCATGATGGAAAGTTTCCTATTTTACCATACACTACAAGAAGAGGTACAGTCCTAAACACCTTTGTTGCTCTTGATTCACCGTCTGTTATAAGTAAGCTTGTTACACCACCACCACATACTCATGCTACACACACTGCTACTACTGCTGAATCTGAAACTGCTTTTGATGGTCATGATGTTACTTCTACTGTGCTTGATGCGAGTGGTTCATTAGGTCCTTTCCTAGATGCTACTATGGCTAGTCTAGGAAATACTGAAACTCCTAGTGAAGACACTGTTACACCTGTTAGCTCATCTTAGTCTAGTGAGAGTTATGATATTAATGATGGTTACATTGAGTTTACTGATGAATTTGTTGAAGAGTGCCGAAACACACATGGTACAAGTGCTGTTAAGAGTCTCCTTGCTAGACGCACCATTATTCCTAAGCTGTCCTCTGATCCTAAGTTTGCCACCTCTCCCATAGATATTAAAGATAAAGATTATGATTTCTCTCTTGATTTATCCTATTTAGATATTGGTGAGAAAGAACCTTTCTGTGGGACTGAAAATGAGACTGTTGTGGATCATATGAATGAGATTTCTACTATGAGTGCTTTGTTCTCTGATGATTTTAAAATGCGCAAGTACTTTGTTACTAAGATCTTCCCTTTTTCACTAAAATGAGAAGCTAGGGCTTGGTTTAATAGATTACCTCCTGGTTCCATTGATAGCCCTGATTGCTTGGTTGCTTCTTTCTTCCAGAAATATTTTCCTCCCAGTGCTAGACATACTGCTTTGCAGAGACTTTTTGATTTTAAACAGGGAGAAGAATAGAAATTGCATGAGTCATGGACAAGGTTCTGCCCCTTGATTCATGCACATCCTGGATGTCCATTACCTAAGAATGAGGTTCTTGATATTTATTATAA
The DNA here is from genome assembly GCA_030063025.1 of Avena longiglumis. NCBI lineage: Eukaryota > Viridiplantae > Streptophyta > Magnoliopsida > Poales > Poaceae > Avena > Avena longiglumis. The sequence continues at coordinate 227,240,048 of CP125973.1, forward strand.
TGGACTAACTGATGATTCTAGGACCTACCTAGATAGCTTTGTTGATTGTGTTTTCAGGAAAAGAACTCCTACAGATGCTGAAGAATTGATGGCTAAAATAAGCAAGAATTATGATGATTGGACTTCAATAGAGCTAAATACACCTAAGACTATTATTCCTGAACCAGATGTTCCTGAACCAGTTCCAACACCAACACCAAAGAAGAGGGTAGTTATTGCATTAAATGATGAAGTGATGAAAGAAGCTAAGAAATGTCTAAAGGAGAAAGGTATTAGAGCTGAAGATGTGAAGAATATACTTCCTATAGAAGAATTATGTAATCCAATTCCCCACTCATCTACTAATGAGGTACACTCTCTCCAACGCTTTGATGAAGGTGATATTCCTTATGGTAAGCCTCCTGATCAATGCTTAGAGGAACTTGACATTTTTATTGTTAAACAAGGTAATTTTAATAAACAAGTTCAGAATCATTTATTGGAAAACTCTAGAGCTATCAATGAGTTGAAAGATATTGTGGAAAGAACTTCTAATGATATTAAAATGCTTTGCAAACATTTTCAAATGGTTCAAACCCAACTTGATCAACTTGCTAAGGTACAAAAGGATATGCTAGTTAATGCTTTAGGAGATAAACATGCTTATGGAATTAGAACTAGGAGTGGTATGGCTACTCAAGATCCTTTATATCCTAAAGGACACCCTAAAATAATTGAGAAGGATTCCCAACAAGGTGAAAGTAGTGGTAGTCCTCGTAAGAGAAATAAAAAGAAACATAAGGTAGTTGAGGGACCCCTTGAACCTGTTGTAGATCCTAATAGTATATCTATATCTGATGCTGAAACTAAGAGTGGTAATGATAAAAATGATGCTCCTGATAAGGAGGAAGGTGAGGAAGAACTTGATAAGCACACTAAGAACACTAGGTACACAAAGGAAGATTTTATTGCTAAGAAACATGGTAGTGAGAGAGAACCTTGGGTGCAAAAACCAATGCCTTTTCCAGGTAAGAAACACAAGTCAAAGGAGGAAGAACACTACAACAAGTTTTGTGAGTGAATGAAACCTTTATTTTTGCAAATTCCTTTGACTTATGCTATTAAGTTGCCTCCTTATTCAATGTATATGAAGGACATTGTCTCTAATAAAAGTAAGATTCCTAATGAGGAGATTTCTACTCTCCTTGCTAATTACCCCTTCAATGGTAAGGTTCCAAAGGAACTTGGTGATCCAGGTATACCAACTATTCCCTGATCTATTAAGAATAATTATGTTAGAACTACTTTATGTGATTTGGGAGCTGGAGTTAGTGTTATGCCTTTTTCTCTCTACAAGAGACTCCAGCTAGAAAAGTTGATACCAACTGATATATCTTTGCAAATGGCTGATAAGTCAACTACTATTCCTGTTGGTATATGTGAGGATGTTCCTGTTCAAGTGGCTCATAATTGCTTGTTTTTGACTGATTTTGTTGTGCTTGAGATGCCTGAAGATGATAATATGTCTATTATTCTTGGGAGACCTTTTCTTAATGTTGCAGTGTTGTCATTAATTGAAATCAAGGGAAAGTAACATTCAATATTAATGACAAAGAACATACTATCTATTTCCCCAAGAAGGTTGCTAAGAGCTATTGCCTGAATTCCATTGAAAATATTGAGAGCATCAAGGTTGGAGAAATATATTGTCCCATTCCACAAGAAAATTTTGAAACTATTATGATTGGGACCATTGCTATCAAGTATGAGGTAACATAATCACCTCGTGGAATGCAAAGTTTTGTTTCTTATAAGATTGTTTTGGTAACAAGACTTGATCAACCTTGTTAACAAAAGGATTTTAATAAACAAAATAATGTTTTCACTATGGTTATACTTGCTTTCTTTTACTTTTCTCCTTCCTAGTGTTTACCTTTCTTTTGCTAGCTTTGGTTTTGTTAGTTGTTTTATTGTTAGCGTGCCTTAGAAATTTTTTAGTTTGGCTTTTGGTTTGCTTTTGCTTCTTCTAAAAAAACTATTTCTGTGAGAAAATCAATTTTCATACCCTGAAAATTGGCCAAAAATAAAGTTTCCTGAAAAATCCCAGAAAATTCAAAATAATTATTTCCTCGAAAAAAGGGGCAGAGGGACACCTGTAGTGACCCAGGGGGCCACCCCAGGTGCCCACACCCCTGGTAGGCGTGTCCTACCCATGGGTGGCGCCTAGGGGGGGAGGGTCTGGTCCACCTGGGCCCCTCCAAAGTGCCCCGTCACAGCCATGTTCTTGCTCTCTCCCGAAAAACACCGGAAAACTTGCTCAAGATCGAGTTCTTGCTGTTCTTGCTCGCGATTTTCGATCTCCTTGCTCAGCCCATCTTTGCTGCTGATTTTTGGAGAGATTTCTCCTTGGTATGTGCCTCCTCCATTTGTCCAATTAGATTTGCGATTGGTAGATTGTATCTTGATTATTTTGCTGCTATAAGTGTCAGGTTGTGTGAGCTTGCATTCTTGTTCTATGCTTAGATATTCCATTTTGATGCATGTGTAGTCCTCTAGCAAGTTCCTATAGTAGTTGCTCATCATTTATCAACATAGAAATCACTTGGTTTGATATTTGTCTAAAAATTTCAGCAAGGAAGATGAGTGCTTATCCACTGAATCAATATGACTTGATGGTACCTGAGCCAATGAAAGTTCATCGTGAGGAAGGAGTCTTCCCTTCCATATATCCGTGCCAGGAATTTATGAGAACTGCAGGAATCCTCCAGGATTTCCAAACTATGGTTACCAATGCAGGGTTGGAACACTTTGTTGAAGGTGAACCCTTTCAGTATGTTAAGCTAACCATGGTATTTGTGCAGGACTTCCGGTTTAATTGGTCTACATATAACCCCATGTTGGGAATATGCACTAGAGGCAATCATGTATGATGATATTTTCCATTATATTCATAAATTTATTAAGCTGTCCTTGTATGAGCATCTGATGTATATCATTGAATATGTGATTCGGTTGTGGAACTATACATTCATGTTGTTTGTACTAAATGTCCTTGGTCATTGAGTCTGTGCTGAACACACAACTTAGACCAATGTGAAAGTCGGCTTGATGACTCGGTTCCACTTGTCATGGGCATGGTGATGCTATTCCGACTTACACATATTTGGCTCAAGAGTTTAGCGAGTCAGATTGACCCATATTGAGGTACAACGAACAAGTTGTCATTTGTATATCTCAATCAATGTAATCCTTAGACCTGATGTTGTTGCATAGTCCGAGTTGAGGATCACCGACTTAGGTTACATCAACGCTGATCCAGAATCGGGCGATCATAAAGGCAGAGTTTGGGCCGACTGAGAATCAAGATGCGTGATGTGAATAACCAAGTCGGGATTTTTCCCCTCCACTTGGAGAGATATTCTCTAGGCCCGCTCGGATGATATGATTCGGAAAGCATGGCCATGCACGACTCGGTTAAGTGTTAACCGAGGCGATTGACTAAGAGTTAGTCGGGTGAATCACTTATCTCGGATCGAGAAGAGAGTCGGACTATTTAAGGGATGAAATTTTTTCGCCTATAGTCTGACAAGGTATATCGTGAGGAAAAAGGGACTCGGACGCAAGTGGCATTGGAAAGGCAAGTCGTCATGACTCGGACCGCCGGCTTTGCCCTGTCGTAGCGCCTTAGATGTCGTTGCGAGTTTCACAATTGTAACATCCCTAAATTCATATTCCAAAACTCATTCATATCATCCTTGCACTCATCATCATTTAGGGTTTTTCTCAAAATCATTTCAGAAACAGGAGCAATTGTGGCTCATTATTTTATGTAAGGAAACCCTAGCCTTTGTGCTAATCATTGTTGAGAAAAATGCTATTTATCCTTCATTATTGTTTAGAATCCAAACACAAGTGATTTCCAAAAATTTGAGCAAAGTAGCAAAGCAAAATATGAATTAAAAACAAATTATATGCCTATTATCATAAAGGCATAGTTTTAATTTATTTTCAAAAGACCAAATGTTCAGAAGTGTTCAGATGTGTTTAACACCTATTTAAGATCAAGATTTATTGTACAAAAGTCATGTAAAGCTTTGGATTCAAACATAATTGAATTTGGGTTTTAAAACCATTTCTAGAAATTCAATCTGAAAAAGAAAAAGAATTAAGAAGAAAAAAATAGCCAAAGCAGCCAATCTGGCCGACCCAGCCCAACACGGCCCAGACCAGCCCAGTAGTACACACCACGCGAACCGTTTTATTTACCCACTCCTGCACCCACCAGCTCACTGACAGAAGGGACCCGCTTCCACTCCCCTCTCTCGCTGACAACCGCGACCCACCTGAGCATCGTCGTCTCCACCCCCCACGACCTGTTCGTCCCCAAATCAACGCGGCCGTTTCCTGTTGATTACGCGGCTTAAATTCGAGTTAAATCTCGAGTGATTCTCGCTCGCGAGCTGGCTACATAAACCCCCTCTGCCCCCTCTCTCTTTTCCCCCAAACCCCAAGCCCAGTGCTGCGCATTGCTCTGTGCAACCCCGCCGTCTCCGACGACTGCGCCGGCGAATTCCGGTGAGTCTTGTGTTTCCCTCTGCCCCTCTTTCATGCTGTCTTGTCCAGTGAGTCGTGGCGCATCTACTGACACACCCCGCTTACCTTCGCATGACCTGTAGCTCCAACAACGTCGACGACTGATCGCCACCGTCTCCAGCTCCAACTCCGGCGAGCTTCAGCGGTAAGTCCAGACCGTCCCGAACCCTGCTTGTCACGCACACATCTTCGTCGTGGTCTTCTGCATCTAACCACATCCTCTGTTTGCATCCTAGCGATCCACAACGTCGCCTTCGACCTCAAGCAGAGCCACCGTTGCCAGATCCAACTCCGGCGAGGAATTCACCGCAACCCTGAGCGCCCCTTGCCGAGCTGTGCACGAGTTGAGCATCCCCACGTCCTTGTGGTCTCGGTGAGTACCTTCCCTATCGTCCTAGTGACCTGTACCGTCGGCGCCGCCACCGTCGGTAAATCGCCGCCACAAGACAGCAAGCGCCGCCCAGCCGCTTGGTGATTTAGGCGTTGGATGCATCGTAGGGCTAGGATAAAACTTTAAACGAAAGGGTAAGCGCATCGAGCCGCCAGATCCCACTTAGATCGTGCGGTCCACAGAGCGCGATCCGCATGACCGCACGCACTAAGAAGGTTGCGACGCGTGGCGGGATTTAATTCAAAAACAGAATTTAAAACCTGATTTAGATTCAAACTTCAAACTGCTATAACTTTTGAATGCCACGTTAGAACTTTACAAACTTTATACCGTTGGATTCAGTGAAACAAGACCTTTCTTGATATCCAATTTGTTTAACAGATAGTAACCATTAAAATGACTTTATTTGTGGAATCATATTTAAAGCTATTTTGAGTATAGATTCGTTTTGGTAATTGGTTTTAAAGTTAAATAAGTTTGTTTTGGCAAATTTTTGTGTCCTGTTATGTTTCAGTATCATGCACATTCTTGGTAAAAAAATTTCCAAAATCACCACTTAGTAAAATTCTTGCATGCATGCATTCATATTATTTTTGATTGAATATATTGTGTGAAATTGAATGCTATAATTTTTCTTGTAGATTTTGCTAGTGATTGTGATTGTGAAGAGTGCTACTCTCCCCACTACCAAGGCAAGTGATATTTTCATGAATATTTCTAACCTATGTTTTGTACTAGCATTAGATATTTTGCTTGCATGCTATTTTTGTCTAATGCTAAATTGGGAAATCCTATGTAGATTAGAATAGTAGAATTGCTAGGGAACTCTCCCTATGGTAAGTTGCCATGCCTATCTTAGCCTAGCTATAGAGCAAACAAGGGTTGGTGAAAATCTACACTTACCATGATGGAAATATTTCTAAGTCATGAGACTTATATTTTTCTAATAAAACCACTAAGTTAAATGAACCTCCTGGGTGGAATGGAAGAATGGGTTATGTTGAGTGGTTACACAAGGCCATGGACTTGGGTTGTGTATCTCACTTGTGGTAAGCCACCCAGGCACAAAGGGATTTGGAGGCCAAGTGTTGAGAAAGCTTACAGTGCAACCACTTGGCAATATGGGCTCTGCCTTGATCATATAGGTTGCTAGAACTTAGTCATTTGGACAGTTGGTGGTAGATGGGATGATAGGTTGGAGCGCGTCCATTTGACTAAGGAAAGGCTTCTGAAAGGTCCTGTCTTGGGAAACCAAGTCTGGTGGGGAAAGTGCACAACCTCTGCAGATGGAAAACCTAAGTACTTAGCCTAGTCCAAGGCAATGGACACTTTTGAGCATCAAGACATGGAAGCTACAAGAATCTCATCACTCCAACTTCTAAGTAAAATTTGTGGGTGAACAAGGGTGAAGACCCCAATGTCTATTGGTGGTTCTTTGGGAATGTTTTGACAAAGAAAACTTAGTGATTTCAACTAATAGGTAAAACCTATTTTCAAGCAAAGCAAGCCAAGCTACACTTAGCCAAAATGCATATAGTAATATAGTCCACTTAAAATATACTAAGGTGTCACTTGCCAATACTATTCCAAAGTATTGACCCTCTGTGGTTGTAACTTGTGATGTTGCAGGTTACTCCGATGATGATTAGGAGTCATGAGTCTACACTCAACATGCTTGCCTGTGGCACATGAAGATGAAGATTTGTGTTTATTTGCTTATTCCTTAAACTCTTGTATTAGGCCTATGTCCATGAGTTGTAAAAGACTATGTTTTATCTCTGGAATGAATGTAATAAACGACCTTTGTATCTGTGTACTTCATCTTAAACTGTGGATGCTAGCATTGATCCAGGGACTAGCATTGCAATCACAGGGATCCTTTCCTTTATTGAAGGAGGGGTCTAACAGATGGTATCAGAGCACTGTGTTGCCTGTAGGATTATGACCCTAGGATTGAAAACCACTAAGGAAAAATTTTCAACTACTTCTACACTTGTCTATTCTTCTCGTAAAACTTTTCTAATCTTTTCATTCTTAACTCCATTTGTAGATGAACTCCATCAACGAAGCCGTGAATAAAGGACCACTCATGACCATGACCTTGGAGTGTGAAACTGAGTTTCCCAATATACTCAAGGACCTCATGGTGGCAATGGAAGCACATGGTGCAGCTGTGTACAAGGGCTTTCCAGTGATGGATGAAGGAGTGGAGTATTGGTGGGTGCAACTTCACTTGTACAAAAACAAGGAAGACAACCACAAGGAAAGGGGATTCTGCATGTACACCAACACTAAAATGCACACCACATTCTTTGAGTCAGCCAGATATGCAGCTTGGAGGACTATCAAAGAACTAAGTGCTAGAGTCAAGTGCAGAATGCTCAACCTCCAAAAAGACTTAGAGAAAGAGAAGGAACTTACCCAAGAGTTGGAAGTAACCAACCAAGAGTTAAGGGGAGATATAATAGACTTGGTGATGGAATCATGTGAGCAAGATAGGTGGATTGCCTCTAGGAACATTGTGATAGCCACCAGATCCAGTGAGATAGGCCTATGAGCATACCTTGTTAGTGACCACCACTTATCACCTTATTTTACCAAAAATGATACTTTAAATAAGTATGGGTCTTGATTGATGTAGTGGACCTATGTATGCTTGACTTGTGTAAGGATTGAATTCCATGGATATGTATGAATGTTTGTCTTGATTTACCTTGAATTGTGTTGTTCTAACTTTTTCATCCTTATAAATAGATGCCTATTGCCATCAGCACTGTTGAGGAGTTCCAGGTTACTCGTTTCGGACCTCGTATCATTGAGCTTACCACTTTGCTCGATCTCCCTCTTCCCACCATCACGGTGTACCCACTCACCAAGTTCGAGAGGAAGGACCTCTGGGGCTTCAAGGTGAACCAGCGGGGCCTTGACCGAGCCTACTCAGAGGCCATCGTCTTCAAGCCGATGCACGACGGGGGAGAGAGGCATGGAGGTAGTTATGCAGACCGATAGGGCGTCTGTTAGGCCATCACTCCCGACAGGTTAGGGCACTCACTTTCACGTCTTGAAGGCGTGATGTTGTGGAGAGTCCATCGACTTTGAGGATGACTCGAGGGACGCCGAGCCGATCGTCTCTATCTCCGGACTTAGAGTCTCTCCTCGTGCACGTGGACACGGATAGGACGAACGTCATGCTTGGCAATGACGAAGCTTGAGTCTGACTACGCGAGAAGGACAAGCTTTTCGCACAGCAGGATGAGATGATCAAGGAAATGGAGAAAAGTTCGAGGCCCAGGACCGCAAGTTCAAGAGTCAGGAGAAACGCGTCCAGGATAGGAACAAGAAAATCCGGGACATGACCGAGGAACTGAAGTCCAAGGACTTCGAGCTTGAGCAGCAGCAGATGGTTATTGAGAGGCTTCGCTCCCAGAAGAGGGCTCTCAAGGCCAAGGTCGATTCCTTGACCACTACGATTGAGGAGAACAAGACCGCGATGGAGAACGCAGGTCTTACCTTCGTCGAGGAGGAGATTGATGCTGATGAGTAGACTTGATTACTAGTTTATCTTTCATATTCGTACTTATTATGGTGAACTTATTATTGGACCATCCGACATGTGGATGGCTTGCCACTTGTGTGTTTTACTTCATGAGCTTATTATGTGGTTGTTGAACTTTTATTATTATGTTGCTTGTTATGTGTTTGCTTATGATGTATTGTGCATAAAACATCTATGGGTATCTCATTCTTATCTATTTGAACAAACCACAGATGCCTCCCCGTCGCGCAAACCCCAACCCCAACAACATCACCCCGGAAATGCAACAAATGATGAATGCACAAACACAGCTTATGCAAATGATGACAACATTCATTCAAAACCAGAACAACAACAACAATAACAACAACAACAACAACCCCAACAACAACAACAACAACAACAACAACCCTCCGGGTTTTGATATGCTCACCAGATTTCTGCGTCTGAGGCCAGCAAAGTTTTCGGGAACAACTGATCCCATGGTAGCCAATGACTGGCTACGTTCTGTGAACAAGGACTTAGTGACCGTGGGTTGCACGGATGCTGAAAAAGTCAGGTTCGCAGCACATCTGTTGGAAGGACCAGCCGCCACATGGTGGGACAACTTCCAAATCACCACTCCTATTGATGAGGTGACTTGGGCTATCTTTGAAGATGGTTTTCGCACTGCTCATATCTCATCAGGAATGATGAGTCTGAAAAAGAAGGAGTTTCACAACCTGAAACAACGCCACCGCAGCGTGGCTGAATACATAGAAGAGTTCAACAATCTAGCACGCTATGCACCGGATGAGGTTGACACAGATGCAAAAAGAAAGGAAAAATTTCTGGAGGGTTTGAATGATGAGCTGAACCTACAGTTGTCTGTGGCATATGTTCCAACTTATCAGTCTTTGTGTGACAAGGCTGCTATTTTGGAGAGTAAAATGAAGCAAGTCGAGAGTAGGAAGAGGAAACACTCCGACAAGCACAGCTCGGGATCGTCTCACAAACGATCTCACTATGATGACGATGGCAGCGAGATCCCATAAGCATGGGAAATTCAACAAGCACCACAACCTCAACCGTCATGACAACAAGCATCACCGCGGTCATGACAATGACAAGTATAAGAACAACAAGAGTGGACATAAGAGCCACCACAGTGGTAATGGTAGTGGAAGTGGAAGTCAGCATGTTAAAAAGGACATCAGTCAAGTTGAGTGCTTCAAATGCAAGAAGCTGGGGCATTATGCTAATGAGTGCCCTGAGAAGAAAGTGGAAGGACCTAACAAGCCAAATCCTTTCCAGAAAGGACAGGTTAACCACATCAATGTGGAGGAGGTCTATGAAGAGCCTGATGCCGTTGCTGGTAAGTTCAGACTCAATTCCATTCCAGCATTTGTACTCTTTGACACTGGTTCATCTCATTCATTCATATCAAAAGCATTTTTTGATAGAAATGGGTTTGCATCTGAAAACATTAGGTGTCCAATAAAAGTTAGTTCTCCGGGTGGGGACATGATAGTAAGTCTTGGATGCCGGGACCTTGTCATAGAGTTTGGAAAACATAAGTTTCCAGTAAGCCTGATAATCCTAGATTCCCAAGGACTAGACGTAATTTTGGGAATGGATTGGATGGCTAAGTATGAAGGAGTACTAGATTGCCAATCGCATGCTTACTCACAACTCCAGAAGGGAAAAGAATAAAATTCAAGTCAAACTTTGAACCCAAAGGAAGTAAGCTGAATTCTCTTAAGGGGGTTAGCATGGACAGTGTGCCAATTGTGTGTTAGTATCCGGATGTATTTCCGGAAGAATTACCAGGAATGCCACCGGATAGATATGTGGAGTTTCTAATAGATTTGATACCAGGTTCTGGACCAATAGCTAAGAGATCGTACAAAATGTCAGTTGATGAACTGAAAGAGCTCAAGAAGCAGCTAGGAGAACAGTTGCAGAAAGGGTTTATTCAACCAAGTTCTTCATCTTGGGGAGCCCCGGTATTGTTTGTGGAGAAGAAGGATAGAACACAAATATTGTGTATTGACTACCGTTCTCTCAACAAGGTGACCATCAAGAACAAATATCCTTTTCCAAGAATCAACGACTTGTTTGATCAGTTAGAAGGAGCATGTGTGTTCTCGAAGATTGATCTTCGGTCAGGCTATTTTCAACTCAAGATAAGACAGCAAGACATACCTAAGACATCATTCACCACAAGGTATGGATTGTATGAGTACATTGTGATGCCTTTTGGTTTAACCAACGCTCCAGCATACTTCATGAATATGATGAACAAGGTATTCATGGAATTCCTTGACAAGTTTGTGGTCGTTTTCATCGATGACATCTTAGTCTACTCCAAGAGTAAGGAAGAACATGAAAGACACTTGTGCTTGATACTTGAAAAGTTAAGAGAGCATAAACTTTATGCCAAATTCAGCAAGTGTGAGTTTTGGTTAGAGGAAGTTGGTTTTCTTGGTCATGTTATGACAAAGGATGGTGTGGCAGTTGATCCTGCTAAGGTTTCAGCTGTGACAGAATGTGAATCACCCAAGAATGTGAAGGAAGTTCATAGTTTCCTCGGCTTAGCAGGTTACTACAGAAGGTTCATAGAAAATTTCTCGAAGGTTGCTAAGCCAATGACAGAATTGCTAAAGAAGGACAGGAAATTTGGTTGGACTGAAGGTTGCGAAGTCAGCTTCCAAGAGTTGAAGAAGAGACTTGTGACAGCACCATTTCTATGTCTGCCAGACTTGGAAAAGGATTTCCAAGTATATTGTGATGCATCTCATCAAGGTTTGGGTGCCGTACTTATGCAAGATGGTAAAGTCGTAGCCTATGCTTCGAGACAACTCAAAACTCATGAAGTATACTATCCTACTCATGATTTGGAGTTAGCCTCTGTCGTCCATGCACTCAAAACATGGAGACATTACCTTTTGGGTAAGCGGTGTGAAGTGTTCACCGATCATAAGAGCTTGAAGTATATCTTCACCCAGAAAGAAATCAACATGAGACAAAGGAGATGGCTAGAACTTATTAAGGATTACGACTTAAGTTTGCAATACCACCCCGGTAAAGCGAACGTAGTAGCCGATGCTCTAAGTCGTAAGACGTTTGTAAATGGCCTTACCAAAGGGGAATTGCCAGATGACTTGTGTAAGCAATTCAAAGAACTCAGATTAGAGATTGTGCCAGAAGGACATCTCATGTCCTTAGATGTTCAACCCACTTTATTGGACAAGATCCAAGAAGCTCAGAAAACTAATAAGGAAATTGAAAAGATTAAGGAAAATATAAGTCTGGGAAAAGCTAAGAGTTTTCATATAGACGAACAAGGGACCTTATGGCACGAGAAACATATATGCGTTCCACAAGACCCGGAGTTGCGGAAACTGATTTTACAAGAGGCTCACAACTCTCCGTATTCTATTCACCCGGGAAACACCAAGATGTACATGGACATGAAAGAAAGATTTTGGTGGAACAATCTCAAAAGAGACATCGCCGAACATATTGCTTTGTGTGATGTGTGTAGCAGAGTAAAAGCGGAGCATCAGAAACCAGCAGGTTTGCTTCAACCACTGCCTATTCCCGAATGGAAGTGGGAAAATATTGGTATGGATTTCATTACCGGATTACCAAGGACCAGGTCAGGATATGATTCCATATGGGTGGTAGTGGATCGCCTAACTAAAGTGGCTCATTTTATACCCGTGAAGACAACTTATACAAGTGTCAAGTTAGCAAAAATCTACATGAGCAGAATTGTATGCCTTCACGGTGTGCCTAAGAGTATTGTGTCAGATAGAGGAACTCAGTTCACTTCTCACTTTTGGAGACAGCTTCATGAATCCTTGGGAACGAGGTTGGAATTCAAGATCGCCTTTCATCCTCAAACGGATGGACAAATGAAAGGACTAACCAAATTCTTGAAGACATGTTGAGAGCACATGCTTTAGACTATGGAGCAAGTTGGGATGAAAGCTTGCCTACGCAGAGTTCTCTTACAACAATAGTCATCAAGCTAGTATTGGAATGGCACCATTTGAGTTACTCTCACGGAAGGAAATGTACCACCCCATTACTATGGAATGGTGTGGGCGAGAAGTTTATTTGGACCTGATCTCATCAAAGACGCCAAGAGAAGGTCAAATTGGTTAGGACAGGTTGAAGGTAGCACAATCCCGATGAAAAGCTACGCAGATTCTAAGCGTAGAAGTCACCCTCTGAAGTTGGGGATAGGGCTTATCTCAGGGTATCACCACTCCGTGGAGTGAAAAGATTTGGAGTCAAGGGAAAGTTGGCACCAAGATATGTTGGGCCATTCAAGATTCTACGTCGCAAAGGAGAAGTTGCATATGAAGTTGAATTGCCAGAATCTCTGTTAGCTGTCCATAATGTGTTTCATGTGAGTCAGCTTAAGAAATGTCACCCAGAAATGGAAGAAACTTCTCTGAAGGATACCATACCGTTGGAAGAAGTCCAGCTAGAAAGTGATATCACCTATGAGGAAAAACCTGTGAAGATTCTTGAGACCACAGAAAGGGCCACCAGGACTAAGACTATCAAGTTTTGTAAGGTGCAATGGAACCATCACTCCGAAGAAGGAAGCAACATGGGAAAGAGAAGATGATCTTCGAAAAGACTACCCTCACCTATTTGCTAGCCAATCCGAATCTCGAGGGCGAGATTCACCTTAAGGGGGTTAGATTTGTAACATCCCTAAATTCATGTTCCAAAACTCATTCATATCATCCTTGCACTCATCATCATTTAGGGTTTTTCTCAAAATCATTTCAGAAACAGGAGCAATTGTGGCTCATTATTTTATGTAAGGAAACCCTAGCCTTTGTGCTAATCATTGTTGAGAAAAATGCTATTTATCCTTCATTATTGTTTAGAATCCAAACACAAGTGATTTCCAAAAATTTGAGCAAAGTAGCAAAGCAAAATATGAATTAAAAACAAATTATATGCCTATTATCATAAAGGCATAGTTTTAATTTATTTTCAAAAGACCAAATGTTCAGAAGTGTTCAGATGTGTTTAACACCTATTTAAGAGCAAGATTTATTGTACAAAAGTCATGTAAAGCTTTGGATTCAAACATAATTGAATTTGGGTTTTAAAACCATTTCTAGAAATTCAATCTAAAAAAGAAAAAGAATTAAGAAGAAAAAATAGCCAAACCCAATAATCTGCCGACCCATTAACACGGCCCAGACCATTGAGTACACACCCATGAACTTTTCTTTACCCACTCCACCCACCAGCTCACCGATGAAGGGACCCTTCCTCCTCTCTTCTTGACAACAACCGCGGCCCACCCGAGCATCGTCGTCTCCACCCTCCCCACGACCTGTTCGTCCCCAAATCAATGCGGTCGTTTCCTGTTGATTACGCGGCTTAAATAAACCCCCTCTGCCCCCTCTCTCTTTTCCCCCAAACCCCAAGCACAGAACGCCCCCAGGCTGCGCGCATTGCTCTCTGCAACCCCGCCGTCTCCGACGACTGCGCCGGCGAATTCCGGTGAGTCTTGTGTTTTCCTCTGCCCCTCTTTCATGCTGTCTTGTCCAGTGAGTCGCGGCGCATCTACTGACACACCCCGCTTACCTTCGCATGACCTGTAGCTCCAGCAACGTCGACGACTGACCGCCACCGTCTCCAGCTCCAACTCCGGTGAGCTTCAGCGGTAAGTCCAGACCGCCCCGAACCCTGCTTGTCACGCACACGTCTTCGCCGTGGTCTTCTGCATCTAACCACATCCTCCGTTTGCATCCTAGCGATCCACAACGTCGCCTTCGACCTCAAGCAGAGCCACCGTTGCCAGATCCAACTCCGGCGAGGAATTCACCGCAACCCTGAGCGCCCCTTGCCGAGCTGTGCATGAGTTGAGCATCCCCACGTCCTTGCGGTCTCGGTGAGTACCTTCCCTATCCTCCTAGTGACCTGTACCTGGCCGCCACCATGCAGTCGTCGCCACAAGACAACTAAGCGCCGCCAGTTTCTGGCTTGGTGATTTAGACCGTTGGATCTGCATCGTAGGGCTAGGATAGAACTTTAAACGAAGGGGTAAGCGCATCTGAGCCGCCAGATCCCACTTAGATCGTATGGTCCACGTAGCGATCTGCATGAACCGATGCGCTTTAGATGAGTTGCGACGCGTGGCGGGATTTAATTCAAAAACATAATTTAAAACCTGATTTAGATTCAAACTTCAAACTTCTATAACTTTTGAATGCCACGTTAGAAATTTACAAACTTTATACCGTTGGATTCAGTGAAACAAGACCTTTCTGAATATCCAATTTGTTTAACAGATAGTAACCATTAAAATGACTTTATTTGTGGAATCATATTTAAAGCTATTTTGAGTATAGATTCGTTTTGGTAATTGGTTTTAAAGTTAAATAAGTTTGTTTTGGCAAATTTTTGTGTCCTGTTATGTTTCAGTATCATGCACATGCTTGGTAAAAAAAATTCCAAAATCACCACTTAGTAAAATTCTTGCATGCATGCATTCATATTATTTTTGAATGAATATATTGTGTGAAATTGAATGCTATAATTTTTATTGTAGATTTTGCTAGTGATTGTGATTGTGAAGAGTGCTACTCTCCCCACTACCAAGGCAAGTGATATTTTCATGAATATTTCTAACCTATGTTTTGTACTAGCATTAGATATTTTGCTTGCATGCTATTTTTGTCTAATGCTAAATTGGGAAATCCTATGTAGATTAGAATAGTAGAATTGCTAGGGAACTCTCCCTATGGTAAGTTGCCATGCCTAGCTTAGCCTAGCTATATAGCAAACAAGGGTTGGTGAAAATCTACACTTACCATGATGGAAATATTTCTAAGTCATGAGACTTATATTTTTCTAATAAAACCACTAAGTTAAATGAACCTCCTGGGTGGAATGGAAGAATGGGTTATGTTGAGTGGTTACACAAGGCCATGGACTTGGGTTGTGTATCTCACTTGTGGTAAGCCACCCAGGCACAAAAGGATTTGGAGGCCAAGTGTTGAGAAAGCTTACAGTGCAACCACTTGGCAATATGGGCTCTGCCTTGATCATATAGGTTGCTAGAACTTAGTCATTTGGACAGTTGGTGGTAGATGGGATGATAGGTTGGAGCGCGTCCATTTGACTAAGGAAAGGCTTCTGAAAGGTCCTGTCTTGGGAAACCAAGTCTGGTGGGGAAAGTGCACAACCTCTGCAGATGGAAAACCTAAGTACTTAGCCTAGTCCAAGGCAATGGACACTTTTGAGCATCAAGACATGGAAGCTACAAGAATCTCATCACTCCAACTTCTAAGTAAAATTTGTGGGTGAACAAGGGTGAAGACCCCAATGTCTATTGGTGGTTCTTTGGGAATGTTTTGACAAAGAAAACTTAGTGATTTCAACTAATAGGTAAAACCTATTTTCAAGCAAAGCAAGCCAAGCTACACTTAGCCAAAATGCATATAGTAATATAGTCCACTTAAAATATACTAAGGTATCATTTGCCAATACTATTCCAAAGTATTGACCCTCTGTGGCTGTAACTTGTGATGTTGCAGGTTACTCCGATGATGATTAGGAGTCATGAGTCTACACTCACCATGCTTGCCTGTGGCACATGAAGATGAAGACTTGTGTTTATTTGCTTATTCCTTAAACTCTTGTATTAGGCCTATGGCCATGAGTTGTAAAAGACTATGTTTTATCTCTGGAATGAATGTAATAAACGACCTTTGTATCTGTGTACTTCATCTTAAACTGTGGATGCTAGCATTGATCCAGGGACTAGCATTGCAATCACAGGGATCCTTTCCTTTATTAAAGGAGGGGTCTAACAACAACGCTGGTAGATATTGTATCTATGCATAACTTGTTTTTGCAGGAAGTTGTGAATGGTATGGTTCATGTGCATGTGATGTATGTGTGTAATCCATACGTGATCTGCGAATCACGGTTTTTGTCAGCCAACTGGAGCCTAGGTGCTGTCATATTATTGTATAACGACCTTCTTGTCGGATTCTCCTTGTGATTTACTTTACTAAGCTAGTGTAGCTGTCTGGAGAATCGGATGACATGCAAGGCGATGTACATGTCGGCGACATGGAGTAAGACGGCAAGTGACAAGAGTTGGCACGAGCCGTACTACAGGATTTTTGGAGATGGAGATCGCCATGAAGAGAGCCATACCATTTCACATTATAATTGCTTTATTTTGAGTTATTGATATGTCTCTGTTTTACCTCTATTAGATAGTCGGTAAAATTTAATCCCTCAAAAGAAGGTCTAGTCGGTTTTCCTGCCAGTGTTTGCACCATCACAAGTCGGACATTTTTGGTAGTGGGCTCATAAAATTGAGGTGCCGCCAATCCTTTACGACTAGGTGGGTTTGAGTCGAACTCTTACTGCGGAAACACTCGGTAAGCTAGATGGGTCTATCACAACGGTTGTGGGGCTCGGGGAAAAGTCGGATGGGAGCCGGGGCATGTGATGCCATGTCACATCCCAAGATTTTCCAAATCTTGTAATGTGAAAATAAATTAATAAAATAAAACTTTGTTAATTTTCAGAGCCAGAAGAAACTTTTTGAATACAATTGGAACCTCAAACCCATTTGAATTAAAATAAACCTCAAGAGATTTAAAAAGATAAATAAAAGGAAAAAAATAAAAACATTTGGAAATACAAATGAAAAGATTTATTTTCAAATGAAATAGAAGTTTTATAAATAAAGATTATTAAATAAAGGAAAATTAAACCTTGACCAAACTTTTGGAATTAAAACATTTTATTCTAAATAAATTTAGCAAAGGTTTATTTAAAAATAAATTAATAAGGATTTAATATCCAATTTTATTTAAATAAGAAGTTTTACCAATTTAATTTAAACATCAAAGCTTGTTAAATTATTTTAAATAAGTTTTCATAAATTGGAATCACCAAGTTTGGATCTCTAAATAAAAAGATATGGATTTCACAAGACAAAGATGAAAATATTAATAAAGAATATTTATAGACCAAATCAAATCTTGACCTAATCCATGAAGTAAATGGAGTGATGATTAATCCCAATTCAAATAAAAATATGAAATAAAGAATATTCCAAATAAAATAAAATGGAAATAACCATTCTATCCCTATTTTAAATAAGGACAAAGCTCTAAATAAAAATACATGAGAAAATGATATTTGGAATTAAAACAATTACCCAATCTTATATGATTAATAAATCACTTTGGAATACTTTCCAAATAATTCAATATGAATTATTTGAACCAAATAAACAAATCCTAAATGGATTATTATCTAAGGACCATTTATTTAATTATAAATGGAACCTAAAATAAAAGGTTATTTTATTTTAAAACAAGATTTCCAAGCATCCTTAATTTCAAATAAAACCTCTGGTTTGATTATGAAAACAATTAGATTTCAAATGGAAATTTTATTAATAATCAAACCCTATTTTATTAAGTAACTAGTGATCCATTTTATTTAACTATTAGATGGATCCTAAAATAAATAAGAAAATTATTTCATTTTATTTTGAGATTTGGTTTATGTTGATAAATGTAACCAAAATTCAAAGTTCAAAGTTTGCTGAATGTTGATTTGATTTGAGTGTAAATTGTTTGTTTGGAAATTCAAAGAAATTGAAATTAGAAAAGGAAAAAAAGTAAACAGACAGGAAATAAAAATAAACAGCCCAACAACCCCAGCCCACTAAGTCAATCCAGCCCAACTCTCCTCCCCCGCAGGAAACGGTTCGAACCAACTAATCAACCCTCCCAGCAACTGACTGGTGGACCACTTGTCCCTTTCGTTTCCCACTGACAGCGGACCCCACCTCCACTGTTCTCCTTCTTCCTCGCGCGACGACCACGCCTTCTCCCTCGCTGCCGTTGCTGCTTTGATTTCGCGGAATCAATACGCTCTAATGCCGAGCCTTTACCTCACCTTGATCACACGGATAAAGCCCAAGCCTCCTCTATAAGTTCCTCTCGACACCCCAAGTCTTGCGCCTTAGACCGCCCCAATTTCTCCTCGACCGTCCCTCTCGACGATGTCCGATAACGATTCGGCGATCGACACTACCACGAGCCTCTTTGATCACCCGGCTTCCCCACTCCCGGACCTTCCTCCCGTACCATCCACTTGACGCGGAAACCTCGAGCCTCGCCAACGACAACATCTGGCCGCGCGCGTCGCCTTACTCGGCGAGTCTTCCGGTAACATCGACCGCCTTCCGCCGTCTAGATGATGCCCACATACTGCCTTCCGCCTCTGAACCTAATCGTACCCTCCGTTTGTTTTAGGCGCTTCCTATCCAAGTCCACGACGAACCGCAAGCGACCTCGCAACTCGGTGAGTATCCCGATGGTTTTTCGTCCGCCTTTTCCACTCTAGCTCACACACAACATTGCCTTGATCTCACGCGTCGGCCGCACCTCTGTTTCGCTTTAGGGTGGTCTCCGGCGACGTCTCGACCACGACCAGCCCGTCGCCGATGCTGACTCCGGCGAGATTCGTTCGGCGCGGCGCCCGAGCCACGCCGACCACGGCGTGCTTCAGCCCAGCCTCGCGACCTCGGTGAGCTTTCCCTCCTCGTTTGCATCTGTTTCGCCCGGCACCGCCGTAGTCGACCGTCGCGTTAGCCATCACCGGCGCCGCTCGCGAATGGCCGAGCAAGCGAACACCGTAGGATGCAGATCCACTGGCTGAGATAGAACGACTTAAGCCGCGAAGAGGTACTCGATCTGAGCCACTCGATTTAACTTAATCCAACGCATCTGGGCGTGATCCGCGTGACGGTACCCGAATAGGAAGCCGCCGCGTGTCCAGTGTTTGATTTAAATCAGAAATTTGAATCAGATTTAATTGCAAACTTCAAACCTTTGTAACTTTTGATCCATACGTCCAAATTTGACAAATTTTATATCAAAAGATTCAGGAGAACAATACCTAACCAACCCTACCCTTAGTTTGTCAAATAGTATTTGTTAGCTTGTTTAAATTTGCAGATTCTTTGTGTGCTTGCTAACATTAGAAAAATCATTTAAAAATGAATTTTGAGATCAAACCTTTGCCAATTGGTTTATTGTGACCCTACTGACCCTAGGAACCAACCCATAGTATTAAAAATGATTTTGGTGAAATTTAAGTTGAATTACCTAACTTAGCCATTTTCTAGCCAAATAAACTCATTGATTTCATTATGGAAATGTTTAGGAAGAAAACTTTGAGTAGATGGTTTGGACCAAACCTACTGACCTAAAACACCAAGTTTTGCAATAGCAACTCATTTGGTGAACCCTATAGACTAATGCCTTAATAAAAATATTTCTACACCACATAAAATAACACTTTGTTTTGAAAATGGTTTTTAAGTGAAACCTTTTGCAAATGACTTGGCCACTTTAGGAAATGACCATTAGATGTACCCAAATGACTATGACCCACTAGGAACCACTTTTTCAAACAAAACCAAAGCTTGGCATGCATACATGCATTTCTTTGACTTTGTTATTTATGTGTTGTTATGCTTGATTGGTAGATTGAGATTGTGCCTTGCTTGATTTATTTGTAGTGACTTGAAGAGTGTGATTGTTGCAAAGATCAAGAAGTGAACCTATACTCTACCAAAAAGGCAAGTGATGCTTCATAATTTCTATCCCAATACTTTTATTATGCATTAGTGATTTTGTTAAGTAAAACTTGCATGGAATTTGCTAAGTATAGATCTTGCTATAGGAAAACCTTGTAGAAGAATCCTTAGTAGGATTTTCCTAAGTTAGAGATTCCTACTACTACCAAGCTTAGCCTAGCTAATAGAAAACGTGGGTGGAAAATATATTCACACTATAGAAAAATATTCTAAGTCTAAGGACTTGTGATTTTGTCTAATAAAACAACTAAGTTAATGAATCACCTGGGTGGAATGGAAAGATTGGGTTATGTTGAGTGGTTCACAAGGCCCATATTTATGGTTAACCTTGTGTATCTCACTTGTGGATGGCCACCCAGGAAACAAAGGGATTTGAGATGTCAAATGTTGAGAAGCTTCAAGTGCAACCACTTGGCAATATGGGCTCTGCCATGATCATATAGGTTGCAAGAACTTAGCCAAATGGACAGTGGGTGGTAGTGTTTTGATAGGTTGGAGCAACGTCCATTTTGGTCTAAGGGAAGGCTTCTGAAAGATTTTGTCTTGGGAAACCAAGTCTTGTGGGTAAAGTGCACCACCTCTGCAGAGTGTAAAACCTAAGTACTTAGCCATGTCCCTGGTAAAGGACAAATTGAGCATCAAGACATGGAAGCAATCAAGAATCTCATCATTCCAATTTCTAAATAAAAACTTGTGGGTGAACAAGGGATTGTGTGTATTCTTCAATCTTTGATGGAAAGATGGCTTGATATAAGGATCTTGAAATCTTGGATTGAGGAAAATGATTTTTACCAAGCACTTCGGTCTTTGATTTGTAGATGCCTCGAGAAGGATCTTCAGTCTTTGATTGAGAGAAGCATTGGAAAAGTTTTGACAAAACTATTTATTTTCAAAACGTTAAGGAAAAATCTATTTTGAGCAATGCAAGCCTCAACTCCACTTAGCCAAATGCATATAGATGATAGATTCCACTATACTACATAGTATCACTTGCCAATACAATTCAAATGTATTGACCCTTGTGGCTGTAACTTGTAATGTTGCAGGTTTGATTGTTTTAAATGAAGATTGTTTGATTGACTAGGATTACAAAGTCTACAACCAACATCTGCCTGTGGCACTTTGAAGATGAAGGACCCATACTTATAGTTATTCCGCTGCAATATAATGTAATAGCCAAATGAGCTATGTATGATATAATAAAATTATGTTATTCCTGGTTATAAAGTTATGTTATGACCATTGTTTCTTGATATTACATCTTAACTGTGGGTGCTAGCTATTGATCCAGGGACTAGCATTGTAAAACACAGGAGGGATCTACCTTATCAGGTTGGGACCCTAACAGATGGTATCAGAGCATTGTGTTGCCTGTAGGATTTGTAAACCTAGGATTGGACAAAAACCCTTAGAAAAATAGGAGTTATATTTTGTTCCAAAAACTTATTTACAAAAACACTTGTAAACTCTTTCCTCAACCATTTTGGTTTCAACTCTACTTCTCTTCTACTTCAACTTGATGGAAAAACCTACCCCATGACCAAAGACTACTCTATGTGCAAAAGACTTCTTCAACATCTTCAACTCTAATGACTTCAACATCTTCAGCATATTCCCCAAGGACTTCCAACATGGAAACTACTAAGGACCACAAGTTAAACAAGGAATTCTTACTCAAGATTTAGAGACTAAGGGAATGCAAAATAAGAAAGTGCCATCAAAAACTTTGAAGTATTGTGACCAAGAGTTTTCTCAAGGGAACCATGATCTCAAGTAAGAAAAATCAAGAAGGAAGGAAAGATCACAAGTGAACCATATAGATAGACCACCACAATTTAGTTAAATCAAAACCACCAACTTATGTGGTGTAACAAAAAAAATGTTTTGTTGCCTAAGTATGTGCTTGAACTTTGTTGTTTGAGTGGAGTGTTTGCTTGTATTTGCATGCATATTGTTTGTGTGAATTGAGATATGTGTGATTAGAAATACCTCATTAGAAATATCTTGTCTATTCTAATCTCCCTTCAAACCCAAACAGATGACTACCCCAAAGGATTCCAAGGTTGATGACACCAACACCAACCAAGCTGACAGCCTGGGAGAACTCATAGCAACCCAACATCAATTAAATCAATTGACAGCTCAGTTCCTAGCCAACAATAGTAATGAAGATCCAGCACTACAAAGGTTTTAGAAGAACAGTCCCAATTGATGCTTAAGGTGACTAATCAAATGATTAGCATGGAAGAAAACTTACCTAGAAGAGAGTATGATAGCAAGGATGAAAAGAATGTTGTTCTAGATGGAGCCCCAGCTTGCATTATTTGTGGAGACAAGGATCATACTTCCACAGAGCATGAAGGACAATGCCCAAATTGTGATGAAGACCATCCTGTTGGAGAATGCCCTACCTCTCAAGCTACTTGCTATCTTTGTGAAGGAAGTGATCATACTCCTGGTCTATGTCCTATCTATGCCATGGTAGAACAAAGGAAACAAGAAGGATCCAAGTCTACCAAAGGAAAAGGACCACTACTATTTCCAAGCAAGACAACCCAATTCAAAGGATCAAGGAAAATCAAGAAGCCCAAACAAGACATGAGCCTTGTACAATGTCGTAAATGTAATGAAATGGGACACTACTCCAGTGGATGCCCAGGGAACATAAAGAACAAAGGAATTGACCAAGTATGGTGTAACAACTGTAATGAACCAGGTCACTTTGTAGCAACTTGCCCAAAAGAGCAACGCAAAGAACTCAAGGACATTAATTGTTTCAATCAAAGAATCCAGGACACTATGCAAGCAACTGTCCAGAAAGGATGAAGAACAAGTTGAACAAGCCTATGGAGAAGCTCAATCTTGGTCCATGAGTCAGGCATAGGAATAAAGCAAAAGTTTAACATAGAGAAATTCCAGGACCCAAGAAGGCCAATGTGTAATTTTTGTTTTGAAAAATTTTAAGGGTGGTAGTACCCTAGTTGTTTGAACTTGATTGTAACCCAACCTCCCCAAATCTCGGGACGAGATTTATTTTAAGGGTGGTAGCCTGTCACATCCCAAGATTTTCCAAATCTTGTAATGTGAAAATAAATTAATAAAATAAAACTTTGTTGATTTTCAGAGCCAGAAGAAACTTTTGAATACAATTGGAACCTCAAACCCATTTGAATTAAAATAAACCTCAAGAGATTTAAAAAGATAAATAAAAGGAAAAAAATAAAAACATTTGGAAATACAAATGAAAAGATTTATTTTCAAATGAAATAGAAGTTTTATAAATAAAGATTATTAAATAAAGGAAAATTAAACCTTGACCAAACTTTTGGAATTAAAACATTTTATTCTAAATAAATTTAGCAAAGGTTTATTTAAAAATAAATTAATAAGGATTTAATATCCAATTTTATTTAAATAAGAAGTTTTACCAATTTAATTTAAACATCAAAGCTTGTTAAATTATTTTAAATAAGTTTTCATAAATTGGAATCACCAAGTTTGGATCTCTAAATAAAAGATATGGATTTCACAAGACAAAGATGAAAATATTAATAAAGAATATTTATAGACCAAATCAAATCTTGACCTAATCCATGAAGTAAATGGAGTGATGATTAATCCCAATTCAAATAAAAATATGAAATAAAGAATATTCCAAATAAAAATAAAATGGAAATAACCATTCTATCCCTATTTTAAATAAGGACAAAGCTCTAAATAAAAATACATGAGAAAATGATATTTGGAATTAAAACAATTACCCAATCTTATATGATTAATAAATCACTTTGGAATACTTTCCAAATAATTCAATATGAATTATTTGAACCAAATAAACAAATCCTAAATGGATTATTATCTAAGGACCATTTATTTAATTATAAATGGAACCTAAAATAAAAGGTTATTTTATTTTAAAACAAGATTTCCAAGCATCCTTAATTTCAAATAAAACCTACTGGTTTGATTATGAAAACAATTAGATTTCAAATGGAAATTTTATTAATAATCAAACCCTATTTTATTAAGTAACTAGTGATCCATTTTATTTAACTATTAGATGGATCCTAAAATAAATAAGAAAATTATTTCATTTTATTTTGAGATTTGGTTTATGTTGATAAACAGAACCAAAATTCAAAGTTCAAAGTTTCTTGAATGTTGATTTGATTTGAGTGTAAATTGTTTGTTTGGAAATTCAAAACAGAAATTGAAATTAGAAAAGGAAAAAGTAAATGACAGGAAATAAAATAAACAGCCCAACAACTGACCCACTAAGTCAATCCAGCCCAACTCTCCTCCCCGCAGAAACGGTTCGAACCAACTAATCAACCCTCCCAAAGAATCGAATGGTGGACCACTTGTCCCTTTCGTTTCCCAGACAATGACCCCACCTCCACTGTTCTCCTTCTTCCTCGCGCGACGACCACGCCTTCTCCCTCGCTGCCGTTGCTGCTTTGATTTCGCGGAATCAATACGCTCTAATGCCGAGCCTTTACCTCACCTTGATCACACGGATAGAAACGCCCAAGCCTCCTCTATAAGTTTCCTCTGACACCCAAGCTGGCACGCCTTAGACCGCCCCCAATTTCTCCTCGACCGTCCCTGTCTCCGACGATGTCCCGGTAACGATTCCGACGATACGACACTACCCTGAGCCTCTTTGATCACCCTGACAGCTTCCCCACTCCCAGACCTTCCTCCCCGTACCATCCACTTGACCGCGGAAACCTCTGAGCCTCGCCAACGACAACATCTGGCCGCGTCTGCCTTACTCCGGCGAGTCTTCCAGGTAACATCTGACCGCCCCCTTCCGTCTAGATGATGCCCACATACCGCTTCCGCCTCTGAACCTAATCGTACCCTCCGTTTGTTTTAGGGCGCTTCCTATCCAAGTCCACGACGAGCACCGACGACCTCGCAACTCCGGTGAGTATCCCGATGGTTTTTCGTCCGCCTTTTCCACTCTAGCTCACACACACAACATTGCCTTGATCTCACGCGTCTGACCGCACCTCTGTTTCGCTTTAGGGTGGTCTCCAGCGACGTCCTCGACCACGACCAGAGCCGCCGTCGCCAGTAACAGCTCCGGCGAGAGATTCGTTCCGACGCAGTGCGCCCCGAGCCACGCTGACCACACGACGTGCTTCAGCCCAGCCTCGCGACCTCGGTGAGCTTTCCCCTCCTCGTTTTGCATCCTGTTTCGCCAGCACCGCCGTAGTCTGACCGTCGCCGCCGTTAGCCATCACCGGCGCCGCTCGCGAATGGCCGAGCAAGCGAACACCGTAGGATGCAGATCCACTGGCTGAGATAGAACGACTTAAGCCGCGAAGAGGTACTCGATCTGAGCCACTCGATTTAACTTAATCCAACGCATCTGGGCGTGATCCGCAGACGGTACCCATGAATAGGAAGCCGCGTGTCCAGTGTTTGATTTAAATCAGAAATTTGAATCAGATTTAATTGCAAACTTCAAACCTTTGTAACTTTTGATCCATACGTCCAAATTTGACAAATTTTATATCAAAAGATTCAGGAGAACAATACCTAACCAACCCTACCCTTAGTTTGTCAAATAGTATTTGTTAGCTTGTTTAAATTTGCAGATTCTTTTGTGTGCTTGCTAACATTAGAAAAATCATTTAAAAATGAATTTTGAGATCAAACCTTTGCCAATTGGTTTATTGTGACCCTACTGACCCTAGGAACCAACCCATAGTATTAAAAATGATTTTGGTGAAATTTAAGTTGAATTACCTAACTTAGCCATTTTCTAGCCAAATAAACTCATTGATTTCATTATGGAAATGTTTAGGGGAAGAAAACTTTGAGTAGATGGTTTGGACCAAACCTACTGACCTAAAAACACCAAGTTTTGCAATAGCAACTCATTTGGTGAACCCTAGACTAATGCCTTAATAAAAATATTTCTACACCACATAAAATAACACTTTGTTTTGAAAATGGTTTTTAAGTGAAACCTTTTGCAAATGACTTGGCCACTTTAGGAAATGACCATTAGATGTACCCAAATGACTATGACCCACTAGGAACCACTTTTTCAAACAAAACCAAAGCTTGGCATGCATACATGCATTTCTTTGACTTTGTTATTTATGTGTGTTGTTATGCTTGATTGGTAGATTGAGATTGTGCCTTGCTTGATTTATTTGTAGTGACTTGAAGAGTGTGATTGTTGCAAAGATCAAGAAGTGAACCTATACTCTACCAAAAAGGCAAGTGATGCTTCATAATTTCTATCCCAATACTTTTATTATGCATTAGTGATTTTGTTAAGTAAAACTTGCATGGAATTTGCTAAGTATAGATCTTGCTATAGGAAAACCTTGTAGAAGAATCCTTAGTAGGATTTTCCTAAGTTAGAGATTCCTACTACTACCAAGCTTAGCCTAGCTAATAGAAAACGTGGGTGGAAAATATATTCACACTATAGAAAAATATTCTAAGTCTAAGGACTTGTGATTTTGTCTAATAAAACAACTAAGTTAATGAATCACCTGGGTGGAATGGAAAGATTGGGTTATGTTGAGTGGTTCACAAGGCCCATATTTATGGTTAACCTTGTGTATCTCACTTGTGGATGGCCACCCAGGAAACAAAGGGATTTGAGATGTCAAATGTTGAGAAGCTTCAAGTGCAACCACTTGGCAATATGGGCTCTGCCATGATCATATAGGTTGCAAGAACTTAGCCAAATGGACAGTGGGTGGTAGTGTTTTGATAGGTTGGAACGCGTCCATTTTGGTCTAAGGGAAGGCTTCTGAAAGATTTTGTCTTGGGAAACCAAGTCTTGTGGGTAAAGTGCACCACCTCTGCAGTGTAAAACCTAAGTACTTAGCCATGTCCCCAGTAAAGGACAAATTGAGCATCAAGACATGGAAGCAATCAAGAATCTCATCATTCCAATTTCTAAATAAAAACTTGTGGGTGAACAAGGATTGTGTGTATTCTTCAATCTTTGATGGAAAGATGGCTTGATATAAGGATCTTGAAATCTTGGATTGAGGAAAATGATTTTACCAAGCACTTGGTCTTTGATTTGTAGATGCCTCGAGAAGGATCTTCTCTTTGATTGAGAGAAGCATTGGAAAAGTTTTGACAAAACTATTTATTTTCAAAACGTTAAGGAAAAATCTATTTTGAGCAATGCAAGCCTCAACTCCACTTAGCCAAATGCATATAGATGATAGATTCCACTATACTACATAGTATCACTTGCCAATACAATTCAAATGTATTGACCCTTGTGGCTGTAACTTGTAATGTTGCAGGTTTGATTGTTTTAAATGAAGATTGTTTGATTGACTAGGATTACAAAGTCTACAACCAACATCTGCCTGTGGCACTTTGAAGATGAAGGACCCATACTTATAGTTATTCCGCTGCAATATAATGTAATAGCCAAATGAGCTATGTATGATATAATAAAATTATGTTATTCCTGGTTATAAAGTTATGTTATGACCATTGTTTCTTGATATTACATCTTAACTGTGGGTGCTAGCTATTGATCCAGGGACTAGCATTGTAAAACACAGGAGGGATCTACCTTATCAGGTTGGGACCCTAACATGCCACCCTTCCAACAGGAGTCGTATGAGATACGATTGACAAGGAGTTGTCTACCTAGATCACTTGGCGGCTAGTGGTGATGCTAAAGCTCACTAGCCGACTTGCTTATTTAGGATCCTGAATCACTAAGTAACCATCGGAGGGGTGTTAGTTCTAGTGGGAGCATAAAATATTAAAGTGTTTAATATGCTTGATCTTTTATGAATACATGTCTTAAGTGTTTTGCATATTTTATGTTGTAGATCATGGCACCAAGTAGCAGTCACTCTCAGATATCCGGTTTTGCGTTGAGAACCATTCTTGAGAAAGATAAACTGAACGACACTAATTTTACCAACTGGTATCGAAATCTGAGAATTATTCTCAAACAAGAAAAGAAGGACCATGTCCTAGACAACCCACTTCCAGATGAGCCGAATGAGAATGCGACTTTCGCTGCCACCAATGCCTACAGTCGGGCTAAGGATGAGTCCATGGATATTAGCTGTCTTATGCTTTCTCACATGTAACCGGACTTGCAAAAGCAGTTTGAGAATGTTGAGGCCTACGATATGATCGAAAGCCTCAAAAGTATGTTCCAGGCTCAGGCAAAGACTGCGAGTTATCAAGTCTCTCAGGCTTTGTTGAGTTGCAAGCTTAAGGATGGTGATCCACTGAGTCCGCATGTGATCAAAATGGTTGGTTACGTGCAGAGAGGCTTGGCTACCCCATTAGCGAAGAGTTCGCTACAGATATAATTCTGAACTCTCTTCCTAGTGCATATGGGCAGTTCATTTCGAACTACCACATGCATGGTATGGATAAGAAGCTCACTGAATTGCATGGGATGCTCAAGCAGGCAGAGGCGGATCTCAAGAAGGGCGCCAGTCAAGTGTTTATGGTGCAGAATAAGGCTAAGTTCAAGAAGAGTTCTTAGACTAAGAAGAAGGCTAACTTAGGAGGAAAGCAGGCTCAGGACCCGGTCCCAAGTGCTTCCTTAGGGACTAAGCCATCTCCTTCAGCCGGATCCACTTGCTTCTATTGCAATGCGGATGGCCACTGTAAGAGGAACTGCAGCAAGTATTTGGCTGATAAAGCCAAGAGTGGAGGTATGACTTCCGACTCAGGTACACTTGTTTGCAATGTTATAGACATATATCTTGCTGATGCCCTAATAGTTCTTGGGTATATGATACCGGATCAGTTATTCACATCTGCAACTCATTGCAGGGACTGGTAAGAACTAGGAGCGTAGCAAGAGGCGAGGTTGATATTCGAGTCAACAACAAAGCAAGAGTTGTTGCATTGGAAGTCGGCACGATGTAACTTCATTTACCTTCCGGATTCATTATGGAACTGAATAATTGTTATTATGTTCCAGTGCTCAGTCGAAACATTATTTCTGCTTCATGTTTTATGAGGAAAGGCTATGATTCGAATATCAAGAATAATGGTTGTTCTTTGTATTTGAATGATATGTTTCACGGATTTGCACCCGTCCAGGACGGGTTATTTATTTTGAATCTTGATGGTGAGTCGGTTTATAACATAAATGTTAAAAGTTTAAAACCAAATGATCTGAATATGACCTACTTTTTGCACTGTCGGCTTGGTCATATAAGTTGGAAACGCATGAAGAAGCTCCATGATGATGGACTCCTAACTTCGTTCGACTTGGATTCGTTCAAGACATGTGAATCTTGCCTACTCGGCAAAATGACCAAGACACCTTTTGCAAAGAGTTGCGAAAGGGCGTCCGACTTGTTGGGGCTAGTACAAAGTGATGTATGGGACCAATGAGCATGAAAGCCAAGGGTGGTTATGAGTACTTCATTACCTTCACTGATGATTTGAGTAGGTATGGATATATCTACTTGATGAAACATAAGTTGGAAGCCTTTGAAAAGTTCAAATAATTCCAGAATGAAGCACATAATCAACTCGGCAAGAAAATAAAGTTTCTTCGGTCGGACCGAGGAGGCGAGTACATGAGCCATGAGTTTGATGACCATCTGAAAAGTTGTGGAATATTTCCTCAACTTACTCTGCCAGGAACGCCGCAAACGAACGGTGTTTCGGAAAGGCGGAATCAGAACTTGTTGGACATGGTACGATCAATGATGAGTCGGACAGATCTGCCTTTATGATTTTGGGGTTATTGTCTAAAAACAACGGCGTTCACACTAAACAGAGTACCATCAAAGTCAGTAGAGAATACACCGCATGAGATGTGGACAGGCAAAAAGCCGTGTTTGTCTTTTCTTAAGATTTGGGGTCGTGAAGCATTTATCAAGCGACTTCAGTCGGACAAGTTTACGGCCAAGTTGGATAAGTGTATTTTCGTGAGGTATCCTAGGGAAACCTTGGGTTACTACTTCAACAACCAAGAAGAGCGCAAAGTGTTTGTCGCTCGGAACGGTGTCTTCCTTGAGAAAGAGTTTCTCAGTCGGGGAGTCAGTGGGAGAATGGTTCAACTCAAAGAAATTTGAGAGCAACCAGCTAGTAGCAAGTTGGCAAAAACCTTGGAGGTTGAGCCGGTCGTGGTGGCTGAGCTGGCAGCAGCACCTGTACTACGAAGATCGGCAAGATTACGAAGTGTTCGTGATGTATTACTGTTAGGTAGTGATGAGCCGACAAATTATTCGGAAGCGATGGTGGGATCTGATACCGAGTCATGGCTTGGAGCCATGAGATCCGATTTAAAGTCCATGGATGAAAATCAAGTTTGGAACTTGGTTGATCTGCCAGACGGTGCAAGACCCGTCGAATGCAAATATGTCTTTAAGAAGACATCTGACATGGATGGAAATGTTTCCGTCTATAAAGCACGCCTTGTCGCGAAGGGGTTCCGGCAAGTTCACGGAGTTGATTACGACGAGACTTTATTTCCTGTAGCGATGCTTAAATTAGTCCGGATCATGTTATCTATAGCAGCCTATTTCGACTATGAGATATGGCAGATGTATGTCAAAACGGCTTTCCTTAATGGAAATTTAACCGAGGACGTGTATATGATACAACCGGAGGGTTTTGTTGATCCGGCTAATGCTGACAAAATGTGCAAACTTCAGAAATGCATTTATGGGTTGAAGCAAGCATCTCGGAGTTGGAATATTCGCTTTGATGAGGTAGTCAAATCGTTTGGCTTCATCAAGAGTGATCATGATTCTTGTTTGTACAAGAAGTTTAGTGGGAACAAAGTAAATTTTCTAATGTTATATGTGGATGGTATATTACTGATTGGAAATGATGTACAGATGTTGCAAGAAACCAAGGAATCATTGGAAAGGAGTTTCTCAATGAAAGACTTGGGTGAGGCAACATACATCCTCGGAATCCGGATCTATAGAGATAGATCAAGGAGGCTCATTGGATTGAGTCAGAGTACTTATTTGGACAAAGTGTTGAAGAAGTTCAACATGGAATCGTCTAAGAAGGGGTTCTTACCGATGTCCCATGGTGTAAAACTTAGCAAGACTCAGTGTCCTTCGACAACTGATGAGTGGAGTCGGATGAGTGCGATTCCGTATGCTTCTGCAGTCGGATCCATCATGTATGCCATGATTTGTACTAGGCCAGATGTTTCATATGCTCTAAGTTTTGTGAGCAGATACCAGGCTAATCCTGGAGAAATCCACTGGACATCGGCTAAAAATATCCTAAAGTACATGAGAAGGACTAAGGATATGTTTTTGGTTTATGGTGGTGAAGATGAACTCAGTGTAAAGGGTTACACAGATGCGAGTTATCTTACCGACTCTGATGATTCTTGTTCGCAATTCGTATACGTGTTTATTATAAACGGAGGTGCTATGAGCTGGAAGAGTTCCAAGCAAGAGACTGTGTCTGCATCTACAACAGAGGCTGAGTATATTGTCGCCTCAGAGGCAGCAAAGGAAGATGTTTGGATGAGGAATTTCCTCATGGATCTTGGTGTGGTTCAGGGCTCGTCCAATCCGTTGGACGTGTATTGTGAAAACAATGGTGCTATTGCACAAGTAAAGGAACCTAGACAACACCAGAAGAACAAGCACATACTCATGCGGTACCACCTGATTTGCCAGTTCGTGGATCAGGGTGATATCAAGTTATGCAAGGTACACATGGATGAAAATATTGCGGATCCGTTGACAACGTCGTTACCACAGCCAAAGCATGAGGCGCACCTAAGAGCTATGGGCATTAGATGCCTAGACATGTGATGTCGGAAGATTGACTCTAGTGCAAGTGGGAGACTGTTGAGAATATGCCCTAGAGGCAATCATGTATGATGATATTTCCCATTGTATTCATAAAGTTATTAAGCTGTCCTTGTATGAGCATCTGATGTATATCATTGAATATGTGATTCGGTTGTGGAACTATACATTCATGTTGTTTGTACTAAATGTCCTTGGTCATTGAGGTTGTGCAAGACACACAACTTAGACCAATGTGAAAGTTGGCTTGATGACTCGGTTCCACTTGTCATGGGCATGGTGATGCTATTCCGACTTACACAGATTCGGATAAAGAGTTTAGTGAGTCGGATTGACCCATATTGAGGTACAACAAACAAGTTGTCATTTGTATATCTCAATCAATGTAATCCTTAGACCTGAGGTTGTTGCATAGTCCGAGTTGAGGATCACCGACTTAGGTTCTGTCAAACGTTGATCCGTAACTAGGCAGTCATAAAGGCAGAGTTCGGGTCGACTGAGAATCAAGCTGCGTGATGTGAATAAACAAGATGGGATTTTGCCCCTCCACTTGGATATATATTCTCTAGGCCATCTCGGATGATATGATTCGGAAAGCATGGCCATGCACTAATCGGTTAAGTGTTAATCGAGGCGATCGACTAAGAGTTAGTCGGGCGAATCACTTATCTCGGATCGAGAAGAGAGTAGGACTATTTAAGGGATGACAAATTTTCGTCTATAGTCTGACAAGGTATATCGTGAGGCAAAAGTGACTCGGACGCAAGTCGCATTGGAAAGGCAAGTCGTCATGACTCTTTGGTA
Organism: Avena longiglumis; assembly: GCA_030063025.1. Taxonomy (NCBI): domain Eukaryota; kingdom Viridiplantae; phylum Streptophyta; class Magnoliopsida; order Poales; family Poaceae; genus Avena; species Avena longiglumis. The sequence goes on from CP125973.1 coordinate 227,272,783, forward strand.
CTTGGGAGTCGGCACGTTCTGCTAGGATCCTCTACCGACTGATCGATTGAGAGTCAGACTCTAATCGTGTCCAAGTTTCCAAGAGCCTGCGGGGTCAAACACTTAAGAGCGGGGGCAAGTTCGGATAGGATCTGAACCGGATATCTGGTTGGGTTGGACCTGAGCCGGATTTGGACTGAGTCAGTGAGTCGGACTCACGGTGACTAGTGTTATATGGGCTTTAGTGAATGAGCCACGAAAATGGATCCCATGTTCACTCCCTATATATAGTGGAGCACAGTAACCCAGAAGGGTTAATCGTTGATCGGTTAGGTCATTCCATGTGTTGGAAACCCTAGCTCCACAGCAATCCTGCCGTCGTATCGAACCTAGCAGTTCGCCGCCGCTGCTCCTCCTTGTACGTGTGGATACCAGCAGAGGTGTTGTCTGATCGACCGGGACGATCGGATCATGAGGATCGATCGCATCAATCGACGCTACATCATCAGAATCCTCAACTCAAGTGTCTAGTGGTAAACTTCGTGGCCTTCTACCTCAGCTAGATCTTGGGATCACCATGTTAGAGGAAAAAGTATTGTTTTATCTCTACGTGGCCCAACACCCCATGGTCCATTACAAAATATATAATATACCTGTCGACCTGCCTTTTGCTGATTTCTGTGCAACAATTAGAGTACCTCAGTGGGGATCTTGTGAGAAGATCAAGGAGAGGCCCCAGTCACTTATGGATTTATATGCTGAGATTTGCCAAGGTTTCGACTTTCTCTAAGGAAAGTGGTAAAATTCGGAACATTCAGTTCCCATCCATTAGTTATTTTTCCTATTTCATTACCAAGTGTGTTCTAGCTATAAAGATTGCTAGAAAGTTATCTTCTTTTGATCTAGCTTTTATCGCAGCTGCTTTGAATAGGAATAGATCTTATAGCCTGGGTGCTTTGATAGCTCATCGTCTCACCACAAACCGCGAGAAGGGTGGAATTTGTGGAGGTCTCATTGCTTCTAGGTTGCTAGATTTCCATGGTTTAGAGCCTCACCATTCAGATTATCGGTTCCCCATAGAGAGGCTTGATCTTGAATCCATGATTCGGCATGGTTTTGTTTACTTGGGAGCTAATGTGAGAAGTTTGCCCAGCAAGGTCGGAGAAAGGGTAGGACAGAGAAAATAGTTTATTTTCCTGCACCTACTTTGTTTAATTTTGATAACAGGCAAGGATGGTCGCTCATAGAGGAGGAGTTTGACACATATGTGGCAGAACTCTCCCAGCAAGAGGAGTATGTTGGATAGTATGCTGAAGATGATTCGGTTCAGCCCTCCAACTTGGGAGAGTCTTCATACTAGCAGCCTTCTTATGATTGGGGCACGTCTTCTTCTTCATCGCAAGCACCTGACTACGATCATTCCTATGATGACCCACCAGCTTGGGGTTACTACCCGCACTATTGAGCCCCACTTAGCTTGGGGGGAGGTTTACCAACATCACACTCATCTATATATCATGTTCGGTCGGTTCTTTGTATATCCATTGTTTCACTTTCTTTTTGGTTTTTGTTGCTACTTTCTTAAAACACAAAAATACCAAAAATATTTTTGTTATTTCTCTTGGTTTGTTTTTTTGCTTTGGTTTTCCTTAAAATAAAAATCCATTAAGATTTTGCTTTGCTTGGTTTGTTTTTGCTTTCCTTGTTTTTGCTCTGTTGGCTTGTTTTAAAAAAAATTGAAAACACTAAAAATATTTGTTGTTCTTCTCTGGTTTTGTGAGTTCTTTGCAGGGTTCAGCCGTCCTCAGTGGATTTTGGTTTCATGTTATTATTCAAGTCACACAATTGAAGGGCAATAATGAAGATTAAGACAACTTCAGGTGTGGTAAGAGGCTGGTAACAAACTCTATTTGTTTTCATTTTTGTACATACACTCATCATTGTGAGCATGCTTAGTCTGTTCATTGTAAGGCGTATGTTACTGATGGATGCTTAGTAGTTCTTGCTTGTCTTTGATTAGCTCCAGCTTGCTAATAGTTTGTAGCATGTCATATGAATGTTTGCGTGCATTGTTTTATTCATATTTTGTTATGATATTGTGGTATCCTCCTCTACAAGTTTCATGTGAATCGACTTGGCACATGCTCACGCATGCATATGACTAAACAATAGTCAGTAAGCCTCGATGATTTATTTTTCCTCAGAGTTCCTGTATCACCCTCATGCCATAATTAGTCATGTTTTGCTACAAGCATGATTATGACAATTATTGCTCTCTCATTTGCCGTTCCCTCTCTATTGCTAGCCTTCACCTGCACTGAGTATGAGCTCTACTTGTCCTTCCAACTCCCCAAAACCAATATTGCCACTGTGTCCACCATACCTACCTATTAGCATCGTTTGCTATTTCAGTGCATATTTAATATGCCTTGTTTTCTTCCAAATAAAATGTTTGTTTTTTTTGAGAAAGTTATTTAGTAAAGCTCTCACGAACTTGATGGAACACTTTATTCCTTGCACTTAATAATCCTAAACCATTGTGACTTGTCCATGAAATTTATATTCTTGCAAATTATATGCTGGGAGTTAGCAGAACCGTGCTGTCACGGGGAACGCTTTCAACACTTTTTGGATATCCTATCCAGTTGATACTTTGCTCTTTTGTTTGCGGATGTCGACAGTGTGCAATAAAAAGGGAGCTTGTGAGTTCATGGAGTCTATACATTGTGTTAGAGAAACGCCTGGGCCGCTAGCCTAAGCCATGCCTAATCACGGTGGAAACTTGCAGCATCACCATAATGAGCATTCTGTGAAGCATCCTCAATAATAAGCCATGCATATAGTAAATAAAAAGATCGCTGAGATGCTCATTGTTTTGCTTGCCTTGTCATTTTGACCATGGGATAGCTCCTGTATCATGTGCAAGGGGTACCCTGTTGGCGGTTCTCTATGATATGCATGTATTTACAATGACAAGAACTTACAAGTAACCAAAGTTTAGTAGCATGCAGAGCGGCCCTCGTACTCAAGGGACATGGGATTTCTAGTTTATGGTTTGTCAAGCATATAACTCATACTGGACGACACTTTCACTTTAACCATATGAAGATGCCTATGATAGGGGAAATGAGAGCTCAAAGCTAATGAGTACCTTCCTTTCAACATTAGGAAGCCTTTCAAACCTTTCAAAACCATTTTCACTTCCATGTTGAGTCACCACTTATTCTATGAGCACCTTCTTGAGAGCATAGTTGTCATTCTTATGTTTTTCCCAAAACTTGGTTAATTATGTCATGACTTTGATGCTTGTATCTCTAATATATTTACCTCTAGTATTCACTTGAATTTCAGAGGTGCCTTGGCATTTATATTGTGCTCTACAAACAAAGGCAAGCGAGATACCACTCTATCATACCTTACTATGAGCATTGCAATGTTGCTTATGTTTATGTTTCATTCTACTTATTATTATTGAGTTGGTTTCTCTTCATAGCTTGCAATGACTATTGAGTAGACTTAGTTGCATACTTCTTATTATGAATGGTTTAAGCATCTACTCTTGTGCTGAGAATATATACATCTTATGAAGCAAATGTGTTCGTGAAAGTTATTTTATCGCACTCAGTTTTCAACTGAATTGCTTGAGGACAAGCAATAAGCTAGGGTCGGGGGGAGTTGATACGTCCAAAACGTATCTACTTTCCCTAACACTTTTGCTATTGTTTCTCCTCTAAACTTGTGTGATTTGGATACAACTAACACGGACTGACGCTGCTTTCAGCAGAATTACCTTGGTGTCTTGTTTTTGTGCAGAAAATCGACTATCAGGAAAAATCCCAGAAAATATGCCAAAAATTATATTTCACTATAAGATCCACGGAGCCAGAAGACGAAACGGAGTGGAGGCCTAGGGGGTCCACACCCTTCCTGTGCAGGTGGGCCTGCCGCGCCTTAGGGTGCGCCACCCTGTGCACCCCTGGCTCCCTGCACCTATAAGTTGCCCCTTGACCTAAAACCCCTGGGGGTTTGACGTTTTCTAGATAAGAGTTCCGCTCCGCCACTACCATCAGAAACCAAGATTCGGATCCAGAAACTCCGTTCTGGCACCCTGCCGAGACAGGGAATTTGGATAGGATCATCGCCATCATCATCACCAACGCCTCTCCATCAACCATCGATGTTTTCCTCATCCATGAGTGATTAATCCCCCACTGTAGGATATGGGTATGGTAGGGATTGGATGAGTTCTATCATGTAATCGAATAATATTGTTAGGGCATCGTGTCTAGTATCTCTATTAGTGCTATTTGACTTTGTTGCAACTTGTTGTGCTTAATGCTTGTCACTAGGGTCCGAGTGCCATGATCTCAGATCTGAACTTATTATTGAATCATTATGATAGTATTGTTTGTGATCTTATCTGCAAGTTGTGTACACATATCATTGTCCGGATCCAAAGGCCCCGAAGTGACAATAATTGGGACAACCGGAGGGGATGGTTGTGATGTGAGGATCACATGTGTTCATGGAGTGTTAATGCTTTGCTCTGGTGCTCTATTAAAAGGAGCACCTTAATTGCCAGTAGTTCCCTAGAGTCCCCGCTGCCGCGGGCTGGCTGGACAAAAGATGTTGTGCAAGTTCTCATTGCGAGCACGTATGACTATATATGGAGCACATGCCTAGGATTGTTTAGTACTTGGATGTTTGTTATTATTTATCTGCAAATCCCCTAGATCTTAAAGTTACATGTTTAGACTTGTCCATGCAATGCCCGTCCATCCATCCCTTTGCCTACCGCACTCGAATCCCACTGTTTACTGTTATTGTTACTATTGCTCTTGTTCTACTGCTAATGTTGCTTTGTTGTAGCTACTACCAAACTGTTTCTACTGATAAACTTCTATGAGCAAGAACTATTTCTAGGTGCAGCTGAATTGACAACTCAGTTGTTAAGGCTTGCAAGTATTCTTTGGATCCCCTTGTGTCGAATCAATAAATTGGGTAATACTACCCACGAAGACTGTTGCGATCCCCTACACTTGTGGGTCATCACAAGAAAAGATCAAATCTTGGAAAAGAGGGACTTGGATATGTCGCCAAGTCCAAGAAGAAGAAGAACATGAAGAAGAAGACCAAGATTGAACAAGCAAAGACAAACACCATTGAGAAGAATATCACAAAAGACAAAACTGAACATATTGGTTTTGTAGGGTCTCACAATCCAAATTATGAACTCTTTTGTGATTATTATGGCGATGTGTATGCTTATTATGTTGGTCCTTTTGATGAATATTTTGCTTGGTCTATTTGGGTTCCAAAGACCCTTGTTACTAACATGAGAGGACCCATTGAAAAATGGGTACCTAAAACCAAGAAGTAATTCTCTTGCAGGGCCATGCTTCCAGTGGGTCTAAATGGGTGCTGGATAGTGGGTGCACTAGTCATATGACCGGAAGCAAGGAGATCATCATGGAGATGCGACCCAATCATGATCATATTACAGTCTCCTATGGTGATAAGTCTAAATCTGAGGTATTGGGTATGGGCAAGGTTGTGGTCGCCCATGATATCTCTCTCATGGACGTCATGCTTGTTGAGACCCTCGGTTACAATTTACTTTCTTGTAGAGGTCCCAATCTTTAATAAGATAGAGCCCCCTGTGTTTTACAATGCTAGTCCCTGGATCAATAGCTAGCATCCACAGTTAAGATGTAATATCAAGAAACAAAGGTCATAATATAACTTTATAACCAGGAATAACATAATTTTATTACATCATACATAGCTCATTTGGCTATTACATTACATTGCAGCGGAATAACTATAGTCATGGGTCCTTCATCTTCAAAGTGCCACAGGCAGATGTTGGTTGTAGACTTTGTAATCCTAACAATCAATCCTCACTAAAATCAATCAAACCTGCAACATACAAGTTACAGCCACAAAGGGTCAATACATTTGAATTGTATTGGCAAGTGATACTATATTAGTATAGTGGAGTTTATCATCTATATGCATTTGGCTAAGTGGGGTTGAGGCTTGCATTGCTCAAAATAGATTTTCCTTAACATTTTGAAAATACTAAGTTTTTGCTTGTCAAAATCATTTTTCTCAATCAAAGATTGAAGATCCTTTCCAAGGCATCTACCAACCAAAGATTGAAGATTTCAAACAACCCTTGTTCAATCCACAAGTTTTAACTTAGAAATTTGAATGATGAGATTCTTGATTGCTTCCATGTATTGATGCTCAAATTGTCCTTTACCAGGGACATGGCTAAGTACTTAGATTTTACACTCTGCAGAGGTGGTGCACTTTCCCCACAAGACTTGGTTTCCCAAGACAAGATCTTTCAGAAGCTTTCCCTTAGACCAAAATGGACGCGCTCCAACCTATCAAACACTACCACCCACTATCCATATGGCTAAGTTCTTGCAACCTATGTGATCATGGCAGAGCCCATATTGCCAAGTGGTTGCACTTGAAGCTTCTCAACATTTGACATCTCAAATCTCTTTGTTCCTGGGTGGCATACCACAAGTGAGATACACAAGGTCAACCATAAACATGGGCCTTGTGAACCACTCAACATAACCCAATCCTTCCATTCCACCCAGGTGATTCATTAACTTAGTTGTTTTATTAAACAAAACATAAGTCCTCAGACTTAGAGATTTTTCCATAGTATGAATATATTTTCCACCCATGTTTTCTATTAGCTAGGCTAAGCTTGGTAGTAATAGTAAACTTTAACTTAGGAAATCCTACTAAGGATTCACCTACTAGGTTTCCTATAGCAAGGTTCATACTTAGCAAAATCCATGCAAGTTTTACTTAGCAAAATTCACTAATGCATAGAGAAAATAATGGGACAAAAAGTATGAAGCATCACTTGACTTTTTGGTAGGGAATGGTGGTTCACTCCTTGATCTTGCTAATCTCACACTTTCTAACTTCACTACAAGTCAATCAAGTAGACACAAAATCAACTAGCATTCCAAACCAATAAATCAATCAAACAATTTAACACACACAAACCAATGGGATCTAAGTCATGCATGGGAGCATGCACAAGATAGTGTTATTTTGTAAAGAGGGTCTCTATTGGGTTTCTAAACTTTGTAAGATCCAAATTGGTCATTTACCAAAGTGGCAAAGTCATTAGCAAGAGGGTTTTGTCCAAAAACCATTTTTAAATCCATTCATTATTTTATGTGGTGGAATTTTAGTTTTATCAAGTCTAAAACCTTTAAATCTTCACCAAAAGTTTCTAACTCTTAGGACTTGGTGTTTTGGGGTTAGTGTGTTTGATCAAACCATTTTCTTAAATTTTTCTTTCCATAACATTTTCATCACAAAAACCATTCTTTTTATTTGGCTAGAAAATGACTAAGTCAAGTAATCCAACCTAAATCTTACCAAAATCATTTTTAACACCAAGGGTTGGTTCCTAGGGTCAGTAAGGTCACAACAATTCATTTTGCAAAGGTTTTAACCTAAAAAATCATTTTTAAACAATTTTTCTACTCTAAACAAGCTCACAAAAGAATCTACAAAAACAAGCAAACTAACAAATACTATTTGCTAAACTAAGGGCATGGTTGGCTAGGGATTGTTCTCCTGAATCCATTGATATAAAATTTATAATTTTTGGACGTGTGGTTTGAAAGTTACAAAGGTTTGAAGTTTGCAAATAAATCTGATTCAAAAATCTGTTTTAACTCAAACACTGGCCACGCGTCGCTATCTCACTGGCTGATACCGGTTCGGCCGGATCGGCATCGTGGTGTGTTGGATCAAGTCAAATCGCACGTTCCAGAGAACGTACCTCTTCGCAACTAAGTGATCTAATCCTGCCCGTTCAAACTAGATCGAACGGCCCTCAGTGCTTTGCCAAAAGCTGGCGGCGCGACTATGGTGGCTAGCGGCGGAGCGGCCAGTCGATGACGGCGCCGGCGGTACAGGAAGCAAGGGAGGGTGGGGAGATGCTCACCGGAATCGCTGACGCTCGCTGATGCTCAACGTGGTACTGGTTGGTGAAGGTGCGCACGAGGCTGTCCTTGATTGCTCGCCGGAGACGAGCTGAGCTTCGGGCGGTTCAGTGGGTCATCGAGGGCGAGGATAGGGGGCGTCCTAGGACAAACGGGAGGTGCTGTTAGGTTCGCACGAGCCTGTAGATCATCATCATGTCCACGGGGAAAGGAGGGGAGGTCAGGTACTACCTGGGGACGTCGTCGGAGAAGAGGGCAGACGGCGGTGCTGCAGGTCGTCGATGTTGCCGACACTGTAGGGTACCCGCGGATGAATGAATGGCACGGAAAGATGTGCTAGGGTGTGGTGAGCGTGCTCGTGTGCTCGGGGAGGCAGGAGGTGGTGTCGAGTCGCCGGAATCGGCTTTGGACCTCGTCGGAACAGAGGGTGCTCGGGGAGAAATTGGGGCGGCGTGGGGGCGTGCTTTGGGGAGGTAACAGAGGGGAATAAGAGAGGATGCGCTGGCGTTTGAAGGTGCTTGATCGCTGTGAGTTAAGGTGGCCATGTTAAGGCGAATTCAAGCCACGAATCAAAACCTGCAACGGCCGGCGAGGGGGAGAAGAGGGTCGTGCGGGGTGTGGACGATGAACAGGAAAGAGTGGGGTCTACCCGGCAGTGGGAAAAGAAGTGAGAGGAGTGTCCACTGGTCAGCCTCTGTGCGGTTAAGTTCCTGAGTGAGGAAAAACGATTCGGGGCATGGGAACAAGTGGGCTAAGTGGGCTGCTGTTGGGCTGTTGGGTTGGGTCGATTTAAATCCATTTTTTTATTCTGTAACCTTTTCTTTTTCTATTTCTGATTTCTGTTTTTAAATTCCAAACAAACAAATCACACCCAAATCAATTCAAACAATCATTCAGCTTTGTAATTTTGAATTTGATTCTGTCTATCAACATACCTAAATTCCAGAATAAAATAATAATTTTCATTCTTTTGAGGATCCATTCATTAATTAAATAAAATGGCCCTTTAGTTATTTAATCAAATAGGGTTTGATTTAATTAATAAAATTTCCATTTGAAATCCAAATATTTTCAAAACCAAATTAGTAGGTTTTATTTGGAAATAAAAGATATTTGGAAATCTGTTTAAAAACAAAATAACCTTTCATTTTAGGGTCCAATAATATTAAAATGAATAGACCTTATTCATTTAATTCAAATAGGTTTTGTTTTATTAAAATCTTTATTTTGAAAATCTAAAATAAAACCAAAACACTTCAGTAGGTTTTATTTGAGAATATAAAATACTTGGAAAACTTATTTAAAATAATTTAATAAGTTTTGAGGTTTTAATTAAAATGGTAAAACCTTCTTTTTAAATAAAATTTGGATATTAATTCTTTATTATTTTATTCAAATAAACCTTTACTATTTTTTATTCAAAACAAAATGTTTTAATTGAAAAGCTTGGCCAAGGTTTTAATTTGGATTTATAAATAATCTTTATTTAAAAAAAACTTCTATTTCTTTGAAAACAAAATCTTTTATTAAAGGATCAAAAATAGTAATTCCCAAAATATTTTATTTTCCTTTATTTAATGTTTATCTTTATAAATCCCTTTAGGATTTATTTGATTCCAATTGGTTTGAAGTTCCAATTGAATTCAAAAAGTTTCTTCTGGCCCTGAAAATCAAACAAAGTTTTATTTCATTCATTTATTTTCACATTACAAGATTTGGAAAATCTTGGGATGTGACAGGCTACCACCCTTAAAATAAATCTCGTCCCGAGATTTGGGGAGGCTAGGGGTTACAAGTAGGCTCAAGGAATCTAGGGTACTACCACCCTTAAAATTTTTCAAACAAAAATTACACATTGTCCTTCTTAGTATCCTGGGGAAAGCTTCTCTAAGCAAACTTTTGCATGTGTCCTTTGTTTTCACACTTGACTCATGGGCCAAGGTTGAGATCCCTCATAGACTTGTTTAACTTGTTCTCCATCCTTTCTGGACAATTGTTTGCATAGTGGCCTAGTTCCCTGCATTTGAAACATGTGACAAGGCTGAGATCCCTCATAGGCTGGTTTATCTTATGCTTCATCTTTTCTAGACAGTTGTTTGCATAATGTCCTAACTCTTTGCAGTGTTTGCACATCACTTGGCTAATATCCTTCCTCATCTTGGGTTTCACTAGCCTTTGTTTGTCTTCTTGGCTCTTCTTCTTTTCTGGGCATTCATTGGCATAGTGTTCCATCTCTTTGCAATTGTAACATTGCAACTGGCTTTTGTCTTTCTTCTTCTTTTTGGGTCTCTCCAAAGCTAGGAGTTCCTCTAGTTCATGTTCTTCATAGGTGGGAGATCTTTATCTCTTCTTGGGGCATTGATCTTCATGTTCCTTGGATGCATGATCCTTGTCTCCACAAATATTGCTAGCTTGGGTTCCTTCTAGATTAACATCTTTGTCACCCTTGTTGTCATTAGCTCTTTGGGAAAAGTTTTCTCCCATGTTGACCATTTGAGTAACCAATCCTTGCAACAATTGGGATTGAAGTTTCAAAATCCTTTGTATGGATGGGTCTAGTCCATTGTTGTTGGCTAAAAGTTGAGTTGTCTCTTGGCTCAACTGGTTTTGGGTTGCTATAAGTTCTCTCATATTGTCCTCTTGGTTGTTGTTGTCATCAACCTTGATGTTGGAGTCTCTTGGAGTAGTCATCTGTTTGGGTTGAAGGGATTAGAATAGGCAAAAATTTCTAAGGATTCAATTCTAATCACACATATCACAAGTCACACAAGCAATGTGCAATCATACACAAACCAAACATTTCACTCAAACAATCAAAGTTCAAGCACATACTTAGGCAACAAAATATTTTTGTTACACCACATAAGTTGGTGTGTTTGACTTAACTAAATTATGGTGGTCCATCTATATGGTTCACTTGTGATCTTTCCTTCCTTATTGATTCTTCTTGTATGAGGTCATGGTTTCCTTGAGAAAACTCTTGGTTGCAATACTTCAAATGATGTAGGCTCCTTCTAACTTTTGCATTCCCTCAGTCTCTAATTCTTGAGCAAGATTTCCTTGTCTCACTTGTAGTCCTTAGTGGTATCCAAGTTGGAAGTCCTTGGTGAATATGCTGAAGATGTTGAAGTCATTAGAGTTGAAGAAGTTGAAGTCATTAGAGTTGAAGCAGTTGAAGTAGTCCTTTGCACATGGTGTAGTCTTTGGCCATGGGGTAGGCTTTTCCATCAAGTTGAAGTACAAGAGATGTAGAGTTGAAACTAAAATGGTTGAGGAAAGGGTTTACAAGATTTTGTAAATAAGTTTTTGGAACAAGTATAACTCCTATTTTTCTAAGGGGTTTTGTCCAATCCTAGGTTTACAAATCCTACAGGCAACACAATGCTCTGATACCATCTGTAGAGGTCCCAATCTTTAATAAGATAGAGCCCCCTGTGTTTTACAATGCTAGTCCCTGTATCAATAGCTAGCATCCACAGTTAAGATGTAATATCAAGAAACAAAGGTCATAATATAACTTTATAACCAGGAATAACATAATTTTATTACATCATACATAGCTCATTTGGCTATTACATTACATTGCAGCGTAACAACTATAGTCATGGGTCCTTCATCTTCAAAGTGCCACATGCAGATGTTGGTTGTAGACTTTGTAATCCTAATCAATCAATCCTCACTAAAATCAATCAAACCTGCAACATACAATTTACAGCCACAAAGGGTCAATACATTTGAATTGTATTGGCAAGTGATACTATATTAGTATAGTGGAGTTTATCATCTATATGCATTTGGCTAAGTGGGTTGAGGCTTGCATTGCTCAAAATAGATTTTCCTTAACATTTTGAAAATACTAAGTTTTTGCTTGTCAAAATCATTTTTCTCAATCAAAGATTGAAGATCCTTTCCAAGGCATCTACCAACCAAAGATTGAAGATTTCAAACAACCCTTGTTCAATCCACAAGTTTTAACTTAGAAATTTGAATGATGAGATTCTTGATTGCTTCCATGTATTGATGCTCAAATTGTCCTTTACCAGGGACATGACTAAGTACTTAGATTTTACACTCTGCAGAGGTGGTGCACTTTCCCCACAAGACTTGGTTTCCCAAGACAAGATCTTTCAGAAGCTTTCCCTTAGACCAAAATAGACGCGCTCCAACCTATCAAACACTACCACCCACTGTCCATATGGCTAAGTTCTTGCAACCTATGTGATCATGGCAGAGCCCATATTGCCAAGTGGTTGCACTTGAAGCTTCTCAACATTTGACATCTCAAATCTCTTTGTTCCTGGGTGGCATACCACAAGTGAGATACACAAGGTCAACCATAAACATGGGCCTTGTGAACCACTCAACATAACCCAATCCTTCCATTCCACCCAGGTGATTCATTAACTTAGTTGTTTTATTAAACAAAACATAAGTCCTCAGACTTAGAGATTTTTCCATAGTATGAATATATTTTCCACCCATGTTTTCTATTAGCTAGGCTAAGCTTGGTAGTAATAGTAAACTTTAACTTAGGAAATCCTACTAAGGATTCACCTACTAGGTTTCCTATAGCAAGGTTCATACTTAGCAAAATCCATGCAAGTTTTACTTAGCAAAATTCACTAATGCATAGAGAAAATAATGGGACAAAAAGTATGAAGCATCACTTGCCTTTTTGGTAGGGAATGGTGGTTCACTCCTTGATCTTGCTAATCTCACACTTTCTAACTTCACTACAAGTCAATCAAGTAGACACAAAATCAACTAGCATTCCAAACCAATAAATCAATCAAACAATTTAACACACACAAACCAATGGGATCTAAGTCATGCATGGGAGCATGCACAAGATAGTGTTATTTTGTAAAGAGGGTCTCTATTGGGTTTCTAAACTTTGTAAGATCCAAATTGGTAATTTACCAAAGTGGCAAAGTCATTAGCAAGAGGGTTTTGTCCAAAAACCATTTTTAAATCCATTCATTATTTTATGTGGTGGAATTTTAGTTTTATCAAGTATAAAACCTTTAAATCTTCACCAAAAGTTTCTAACTCTTAGGAATTGGTGTTTTGGGGTCAGTGGGTTTGATCAAACCATTTTCTTAAATTTTTCTTTCCATAACATTTTCATAACAAAAACCATTCTTTTTATTTGGCTAGAAAATGACTAAGTCAAGTAATCCAACCTAAATCTTACCAAAATCATTTTTAACACCAAGGGTTGGTTCCTAGGGTCAGTAAGGTCACAACAATTCATTTTGCAAAGGTTTTAACCTAAAAAATCATTTTTAAACAATTTTTCTACTCTAAACAAGCTCACAAAAGAATCTACAAAAACAAGGAAACTAACAAATACTATTTGCTAAACTAAGGGCATGGTTGGCTAGGGTTTGTTCTCCTGAATCCATTGATATAAAATTTATAATTTTTGGACGTGTGGTTTGAAAGTTACAAAGGTTTGAAGTTTGCAAATAAATCTGATTCAAAAATCTGTTTTAACTCAAACACTGGCCACGCGTCGCTATCTCACTGGCTGATACCGGTTCGGCCGGATCGGCATCGTGGTGCTTTGGATCAAGTCAAATCATGCGATCCAGAGAACGTACCTCTTCGCGACTAAGTGATCTAATCCTGCCCGTTCAAACTAGATCGAACGGCCCTCAGTGCTTTGCCAAAAGCTGGCGGCGCGACGACGGTGGCTAGCGGCGGAGTGGCCAGTCGATGACGGCGCCGGCGGTACAGGAAGCAAGGGAGGGTGGGGAGATGCTCACCGGAATCGCTGACGCTCGCTGATGCTCAACGTGGTACTGGTTGGTGAAGGTGCGCACGAGGCTGTCCTTGATTTCTCGCCGGAGACGAGCTGAGCTTCGGGCGGTTCAGGGGGTCGTCGAGGGCGAGGATAGGGGGCGTCCTAGGACAAACGGGAGGTGCTATTAGGTTCGCACGAGCCTGGAGATCATCATCGTGTCCACGGGGAAAGGAGGGGAGGTCAGGTACTACCTGGGGACGTCGTCGGAGAAGAGGGCAGACGGCGGTGCTGCAGGTCGTCGACGTTGCCGACACTGTAGGGTACCCGCGGATGAATGAATGGCACGGAAAGATGTGCCAGGGTGTGGTGAGCGTGCTCGTGTGCTCGGGGAGGCAGGAGGTGGTTTCGAGTCGCCGGAATCGGCTCTGGACCTCATCGGAACAGAGGGTGCTCGGGGAGAAATTGGGGCGGCCTGGGGGCGTGCTTTGGGGAGGAAACAGAGGGTAATAAGAGAGGATGCGCTGGCATTTGAAGGTGCTTGATCGCTGTGAGTTAAGGTGGCCGTGTTAAGGCGAATTCAAGCCACGAATCAAAACCTGCAACGGCCGGCGAGGGGGAGAAGAGGTCGTGCGGGGTGTGGACGATGAACTGGAAAGAGTGGGGTCTACCTGGCAGTGGGAAAAGAAGTGAGAGGAGGGTCCATTGGTCAGCCTCTGTGCGGTTAAGTTCCTGAGTGAGGAAAAACGATTCGGGGCGTGGGAACAGGTGGGCTAAGTGGGCTGCTGTTGGGCTGTTGGGTTGGGTCGATTTAAATCCATTTTTTTATTCTGTAACCTTTTCTTTTTCTATTTCTGATTTCTGTTTTTAAATTCCAAACAAACAAATCACACCCAAATCAATTCAAACAATCATTCAGCTTTGTAATTTTGAATTTGATTCTGTCTATCAACATACCTAAATTCCAGAATAAAATAATAATTTTCATTCTTTTGAGGATCCATTCATTAATTAAATAAAATGGCCCTTTAGTTATTTAATCAAATAGGGTTTGATTTAATTAATAAAATTTCCATTTGAAATCCAAATATTTTCAAAACCAAATCAGTAGGTTTTATTTGGAAATAAAAGATATTTGGAAATCTGTTTAAAAACAAAATAACCTTTCGTTTTAGGGTCCAATAATATTTAAATGAATAGACCTTATTCATTTAATTCAAATAGGTTTTGTTTTATTAAAATCTTTATTTTGAAAATCTAAAATAAAACCAAAACACTTCAGTAGGTTTTATTTGAGAATATAAAATACTTGGAAAACTTATTTAAAATAATTTAATAAGTTTTGAGGTTTTAATTAAAATGGTAAAACCTTCTTTTTAAATAAAATTTGGATATTAATTCTTTATTATTTTATTCAAATAAACCTTTACTATTTTTTATTCAAAACAAAATGTTTTAATTCAAAATCTTGGCCAAGGTTTTAATTTGGCTTTATAAAATAACCTTTATTTAAAAAAACTTCTATTTCTTTGAAAACAAAATCTTTTATTAAAGGATCAAAAATAGTAATTCCCAAAATATTTTATTTTCCTTTATTTAATGTTTATCTTTATAAATCCTTTAGGATTTATTTGATTCCAATTTGTTTGAAGTTCCAATTGAATTCAAAAAGTTTCTTCTGGCCCTGAAAATCAAACAAAGTTTTATTTCATTCATTTATTTTCACATTACAAGATTTGGAAAATCTTGGGATGTGACATTTCTGTTCGTGCCCTTGGTAAGTTGGGCTTTGCTTTTTTCATTGATGGTGATTTAGTGGTACTCTTGCAGAGCAAGTCTCTAAAGGTCGCTTTCATTGGGTATGTTGAAAATGACATGTATGTGGTGGACTTTTCAGGGGAAAACCACTTCGGGTTCGATGTGATTATTCGGAAAGGCCGACGTGGGCTGGCTATGGCATCGCCGTTTAGCTCATGTCAACATGAGAACTTTGAAAATTCTTCACAAGGGTGGCCACATCCTTGGACTAAAAGACAATGTTTCCTTTGCCAAAGATCGTGTTTGAAGGGGTTGTGTTGAAGGCAAAATGCATGACTCTCCCCATAAGAGGAAAACTATTGTCTCCTCAAAGAGGATCTTGGAGTTACTGCATGTGGTATTATTTGGTCCCCATCTCATGCCAGCCTCGGTGGGAAGAAATATTGCTTGGTGATAGTTGATGATTACTCAATATACACTTGGGTCTATTTCTTCAAGCTAAAGAGTGAGACTCAACAAACTATCATTGATTTCGCCAATGAAGTTCAATGTCAACACAACGTCCCCATTTTGGCAATAAGAAGTGACAACGGCTCCGAGTTCAAGAAGTACATGTTAAATGAATTTCTAAGTGAAGAGGGGATAAGACATCAATATTCCGCTGCGTACACCCCTCAACAAAATGGTGTAGCTGAGAGGAAGAACCGCACTTTGATGGATATGGCTAGATCAATGTTGGCTGAATTCAAGTCTCCTTACAACTTTTGGGCTGAAGCCATATCCATCGCTTGTCACTCATCAAATAGGCTCTACCTCCGCAATATCTTGGACAAAACTCCGTATGAAATACTTACCGGTAACAAGCCCAACATTTTGTACTTCCGGGTATTCGGTTGTAAGTGTTTCTTTCTCATCAAAGGAGTCCGCTTGTCTAAATTTGAGTCTAAGGATTTAGAAGGTATTTTTGTTGGTTACGGTGCCGAATCCCACACTTATAGAATCTACAACAAGCTCTCTAGAATTGTTGTAGAATCTTGTAGTGTGGAATTCGATGAAAATGATGGCTCCCATGTGGGGCAAGTTGATGTTTGTGATGTAGGTGTTGAAATACCCCAAGATGCCATAAGAAGAATGGGCGTGGGATTTTCCGCCCCATTGAGGAACCCCTTGTTGCGGATAGGTAAGGACAATGCTCCACTCAAGTGGAGCCCTCATCCACACAAGATCAACAAGCCCCTACTGATGGAGAAACCACTGCACCAACACCACAACCTGCTAAAGATCACCTATCTTCTGGGCAAAATGGTAGTCCCAGGCCGGACTATCCACCCCCTCCAAGGGGCGGACAGTCCGCCCCTGGCACTCCAACTCGCTCCAGGGGACATCATGAAGAGAAAACGAGTCAAGAAAATCCTAGGCAGGATTCTACACCCCCAAGGGGCGGATTTTCCGGCCCTGGCTCTCCAAGTTACACCAGGGTTGTACAGGAAGAAGAAACTGTGGCCACTTCTCCTAGGCCGGATAGTCCGGCCCCACGAAGGGGCGGATTGTCTGGCCCTGAAGAAACAAAACAGCAACAGTCGCCTGTTTCAAGCTCAGATCAGAATCAAGGGAAAGGTAGTGGCCAAGACAAGGATCCAAATGCTGAATCAAGTCCTTCTAGAAACAACAAGGAAATTGAGGCTCGTCGTAAAGCTCGCGCTGATCGGAACCTTGAGTTAAGGGGCCACACTCTTGACAAGGTTTTCAGTGATCTAAGAAGAAGAGTATCTACTAGAAGAGAACTTGCTAGCTTCTGTGATCATCAAGCACACATTTCAATGGTTGAACCAAAGAAGGTCTTTGATGCTCTTGAAGATCCCGATTGGGTGGTTGCAATGCATGAAGAACTAAATAACTTTGAGCACAACAAGGTTTGGAAGCTCGTAGAGAAACCCAAAGAATGCCGCAATGTTATCAACACCAAGTGGATTTTCAAGAATAAACAAGATGAAAATGACATTGTTGTAAGGAATAAAGCAAGGCTAGTGGCTCAAGGATTCTCTCAAGTGGGAGGCATTGATTTCGGTGAAACTTATGCTCCTGTGTCTCGTCTTGAGTCCATCCATATCCTTCTTTCCTATGCCGCTCATCATAATTTTAAATTGCAGCAAATGGATGTTAAGAGTGCTTTTCTTAATGGTCCACTACATGAGTTGGTATACGTCAAGTAACCCCCAAGATTTGAGGATTCTAAATTTCCAAACCATGTCTACAAACTCAATAATGCACTCTATGTCCTTAAAAAAGACCCACATGCGTGGTATGAGCACCTTAAAGAGCTTTTGTTAGACCGTGGATTCGAAGTTGGGCAAATCGATCCCACTCTTTTTACTAAGAAGGTTAATGGGGAGATTTTTGTATGCCAACTATATGTAGACGACATTATTTTTGGCTCTACTAATCAAGCTTTTAATGATGAATTTTCAAAGCTTATGACTGACAGGTTTGAGATGTCTATGATGGGAGAATTGAGGTTCTTTCTTGGATTCGAGATCAAACAACTTAGAGAGGGAACTTTCATTAATAAAGCTAAGTACATCCAAGACATGCTCAAGAGGTTCAAGATGACATATCTCAATGGCGTTGCTACTCCAATGCAAACTAAGTGTCATCTTGAGCTTAATCCCAAGGGTAAAGACGTGGAACAAAAGGTATATCGATCCATGATTGGCTCTCTCCTTTACCTTTGCGCATCTAGGCCCGATATCGTGTTCAGAGTAGGAGTGTGTGCAAGGTACCAAGCCACACCTAAATAAAGCCACTTAGTGGCGGTCAAGAGAATCTTTAGATATTTGGTTCATTCCCCAAATTTTGGTTTATGGTATCCCAAAGGCTCCAGTTTCTCTCTATGTGGTTACACTGATTCAGATTGGGCTGGTGACAAAGATGATCGAAAATCAACTTCTGGTGCATGTCAATTCTTGGGTAGTTCTCTAGTGTGTTGGTCTTCGAAGAAACAAAATAGCATATCACTCTCACCGCCAAAGCTGAGTATGTTGCTGCTGCAAGTGCTTGTACACAATTATTATGGATGAGGCAAACTTTAAAGGAATATGGTGTCAATTGCGACAAAGTGCCTCTTTTATGTGACAATGAAAGTGCTACCAAAATTTCTTACAATCCGATGCAGCATACAAGAACAAAACATATTGAGATTCAGAATCATTTCATTCGGGATCATGTTACTCGTGGCGATATTGCACTATCTTTTGTGATCATGAAGAACCAACTTGCTGATATCTTCACGAAGCCTCTTGATGAAGCAAGATTTTGTTATTTGAGTAATGAGCTAAATATCATAGATTCAAGGATCTTGGCTTGACTACCCTTGCATACTCACTTACTCTTCTTCATGTATTTGGTTTAGATGCGGGCATAGACATAGGGGGAGTGTGGTCCTAATTGATTGGGCTAACCCTCCCTCCATAATGACGAAATCAAGAAAAATCATTTCCCTTAATATCATTTTGTGATATGTGGGTCATCGATGAGCATTGGTTTTGAACTCAAGATACATCTTCATGGTGTCATGCCATGCGCTCTAACATGGTGGCTTCGGCCACCACCCTATTCCTTGAGAAGAGTTGGTTTTTATTGGTTGTCTTTGGTTTTTATCGCTTATCTCTTGTTCTTATGGAAAACACACCCAATTTTGGCTTTTGGTTGATTTGTTCTTGTAACTTTGGGTTTGTAGTACCATCTCAGTTTGCTAGCATCACTCTTCTTCCTTTTTGGCATTTCGATGCCAAAGGGGGAGAAGTAGTTCTATTAGGTCTCGGATTTGCATGGGTCGGGCGCAAGCATTGGCCTCTTTATCATTTGTTTTCTCCATTTGCTTGCTTGTGCCCTTTTAGAGTTGAACTCTTTGTGCTTGGTTTGTATAAGAATATGTCGTGTTATACTTTTTGTGCTCGTGTGTGGATTTCTGGAATTCTGGATTTATCTTGTGGAACTATTCGTATGGAATTCTGGATTTATCTATGGAGTATGGTATTCTGTTGAAGGCATATGGAATTGTGGAGTTATCTATTGTTTGCATCAATATGATGGGCTGTGCTTGAGGCCTAATACTCTCATTATTGACACTGGCTATTTTCACATCCCGGTGGTATGACTATGTTTCCTAACTAACCTTGTTTTAGTTGTCATTGTTATGAAATTCGCTTGCTCTTTAGTGTGTGCATTTTTATTCAAATGCAAATTATAAATATGCACACATTTAGGGGGAGCCTCTCTCATTTCCTTAAGGTGTTGTTAGTAGGTTTCATTGCAAATCCTAGTATTGTCATCTAACACCAAAAAGGGGGAGATTGAAAGAACATTTCATGATCCCTAGTGTTGTGTGTGTTAGATAAAAATACCAAGGATTATTTAATGTGTGTTGAAGTGCTGCAGATCTTACCTTGAAAAGGAGCCTGAAGCTGTTTTTGGGGGGCGGATAATCCACCCCTCCCCAAACTCAAAAGGGCGCAAGGGAGCGACTGTCCATATGGGGGGCGGAATATCCCCCGGATTTTCCGGTCAGGGCCGGAGTTTTTGCGTAGGCCGGATAATCCACCCCTCCAGGGGGACGGATAGTCCCCCCCCCCCCGGGGATCTATCTCAAAAGTTGCCAAGGTGCATCACTCAGAGAGGGGGCGGAGTTTCCCCCAGACTTTCCATCTCTGGGGCGGATTTTCCACAGGGCGGATAGTCCGTCCCTTGAGGGGGTGGATTATCTGCCCCCTCAAGGTTTTTCACCAAGTCAAGACTGGCGTGACCTTCTGTGTGGGGAGCGGACTTTCCCCCGGACTCTCCGTCCAGGGGGTGGATTTTCCCCCAGGGCGGATAGTTAGCCCCTAGTGGGGTGCGAATAATCCGCCCCCAAACTTCACCAATGGACAGATCGGTGCAGGGGGTATTTAAGCCAGCCTTCCCCCTCTTGCCAGAACTCTTGGTTCATTCGAAAAAGTCAAGATCTGTTCTTCAAGCTTCATCCAAGATAGATCCACCTTCATCCACACAAAGTCCCCGTTCCTTGGGGAATCTAAGGAGGAGGACTCGATCTTCAACAATTGCAATCAAGCGCTTCATCTCCTCTCCATTCATTTGCAAAATTGCTGATCTAGTGTTTCCTTCAAATATCTAGATCCTTGCTTTTGATTATATTGATAATCCTTGTTCTTGTGACATCTTGTTGTCATTATGGGAGCCCCCAATTCAGTTCTGGGTGTGTGCCCCAGTAGAGTTGTGAAGGCACCGGTTCCCGCCTCGAAGGGTACCAATAGTGGAGAAGGTGAATCAGGCCTTTCGTGGCGAGATCCTTCAGAGAATAGGGTGAGGCCTATTGTGGCGTGGTGGTATTAGAACCGCCCACCTCTCCAACACAGATGTACTTCCCTTAACAAGGAAGGAACTACGGTAAAACAAATCCTTGTGTCTCCACATGCTCCACTACGGTTTCCTCGCTCCTCTCTTTACGTGCTTAGTAGCTAGGTTTGCATATAGGGAAATTCTCGTAGTTGCATATCTAGAGAATTTGTGGCAAGCCTAATATTGAAAAAGAACTAAAAAGTGAGTAGCACCTATTGACCCCCTCTAGGTGCCCATATGATCCATTTCAATAGTTGAGAATGTTCATGATAATAATATTTACCTTAGCCCTTTATAATGCTAGTGGTGTATCCGCTAGTCCCTGAGAACGCTTTTTCCCACTAAAGTTTCAAATCTCTTCTACATACGCGATACTTATTTTCTGTATTCATTTTTATTTACTTAGTCATTGTTCTCTTATACCAAAAACCCCAAAACACCTTTTTACGCAATACTCGCATTTTATCTTGTCAGTTAGAACTTTATTTAGTATTTCTAGTTTCAGTATTTATTTCAAAAATTCTTAGACTTCAGACTCCTGCTCCCTGTGGGATCGATATCTTTATTTCGAAACTAGCTACAACAGATCTGTGCACTTGCAGTCATCAAGCTATTTTCTAGCACCATTGCCGGGAAGCTAAGCGCAGTAGGTCTTTTAGTTTTTGCTTATTTACTTTAATTTGGTAAGTTTTATTTTGAGTTACAGGTTTCCACCAACATGATGGAATTTGATCATATGACTAGTGCTAACCCACTCAACCACTTTGGGAAGCCCTATAATATTTATAAATGAGACAACTCCAACTAGAAGACAAGGGGGTTTGAAATAAATCCTCTACTATTTGGTATTTTACAAAAGAAGCAATTTATTGGAGATGAAGAAGATCCTGATCCATATGAGCATATTGCATGTTCCAAAGATATATTTGGAATTTTCCAATTAATGTGGTATACCGCCGATGAGGTAAGGGTTAAACTTTTTAGTCAAACTTTGACAAGTACAGCTCTCTCATTGTATAGATCTCTACCCTCAGAAGCCACTACTACTTGGGATAATTTAGCTTGCGAATTCTTATCTAAATATTATCCATTATCAAAATCCTTTGGAATCAGGCGTCTTATAATGACTTGGAGAATCACCGTAATGAAGGACTAGTAAGAGCTTATATAAGATTTAAAATTTACTTAGTCAATGTACTCACCATGATTTGCCTGAATGGTATTTATTGCATATCTTTTATGGCGGTTTGATCGAACCTGATAAAATTGAACTAGACTCTTGCACAAGAAGAGCTTTTATGGATTTACCTATAAATAAAGCTTGGACTTTACTTAATAGAATTCATGATCATAGATTTTTATGGAATTTTGGTCTAGGAAGTGAAGGAGGCACATAAATAGATCATGAATGTATTCACGACTATAATAAAAAAGGCCATGTTAATGAACTATTTAAAGAGATTTATTTAGATTCAGATCTTGTGTTGCAAGTTGTTAAAACTTTTATAGAACACATCAAAGCTCCAAAAGAGGGTTCGGCCAAGTATGATCCACCACCCGAACCTGAGAAGAAAAGAGAAGTTAAAGCAACATTGGCCTCCCTAGAATCAATGTATGAGATACCTTTCCCTAACACTGCACATAAGCATATTTTGGAATATGAACAGGTCAAGGCAGTACATGAGGAGAAAGAAGAGGAAAGTGTGCCAATAATTGAAGAACATCTGGATGAAACCAAAGATGAAGAGGTAAACAAGGAAGAAATCATGTCTATGTATGCACATTGTAACATAGTTGAACTTGATGAAGAGACTTCTATATTGGTTGAAGGTAAAATTAAGGTAAAAGATGTGGGTAAGCCTATTCTTCCCTGCATATTTAAAGAAACCTCGCATTACGGTTTATGTGATCTTGGCACCGAAGTTAATGTTATATCCTATGAACTTTATTTAGAAATAAAAGAAATATAGCACCGGCTACAATAGAAAATATTAATATGACAATCATGTTAGCCAATAAAAATCTTAGAATTCCAATGGGAGTAGTTGAAGATGCAACTATCACAATTGGCAATAAAAAGTTCCCTATTGATTTTATAGTTGTTGATATGCCAGCTGGCACTCTTTGCCTAGTCATATTTGGAAGAAATTTTTTGAGAGATATAGGTACCACGGTCGACTTCAAAAAGGAGGTTGTATCCCTTAAGCTTGGGAAAGCGGAAAAATAATTCCAGTTTTCCAAATTTAAAGACAAATCTCTACATATACAAGAAGAAGATAAAGAGAAGACTATCGAGGAGATGGCAGATCTTTTCTTAAATAATCAAGATGAAGAAATAAATGAAGACCCAAATTATGAAGGACAGACTTTAGAAGAATTATAAAGTGAATTTGATTCATTTCCCATTGAAGAACCTCCAACTTATGAAGCTTTTGAAGAGCCAGAAAAGAGAGGGGATGAAGAATTACCACCCCCGGAATTAAAAACTCTACCAGATAATCTGAAGTATAGATTTTAGATGATACTAATAAATTCCCTATTATTAGTGCTAAACTTTCAGGGGAAGAAAAAGAAAAACTCATGAAGGTACTAAAGGAGCACCGCAAGGCCTTTGGGTATTCAATTTATGACTTGAAGGGTATTAGTCCCATGATAGCCTCCCATCGAATAGTCATGGATGAAGGTGCTAAAACAGTTGCAGAATTTAATAGAAGACTAAAGCCTGAAATGAAGGAAGTGGTAAAAAATAAATAATATGCCTACTAGATGCAGGTATAATTTATCATGTAAAAGAAAGTGAATGGGTAAGTCTTGTTCATTATGTTCCTAAGAAAGGCGGCTTTACTATTGTTCCTAATGAAAACAATGAGTTGATATCTACTAGAACTATTGTTGGACATAGGATGTGCATCGATTTCGGGAAATTGAATAAGGAAACAAGGAAAGATCACTATCCTTTACCGTTCATAGATGAAACTTTAGAGAGGTTAGCAAACCACACTCATTTTTGCTACTTGGACGGATATACTGTTTTTCCCAAATAGCTGTTCACCCTGATGACCAACTTAAAACAACTTTCATTAGTCCTTATGGTTTACATGCTTACCAACGCATGCCTTTTGGGTTATGTAATGCTCCGGCTACTTTTCAAAGATGCATGACTGCTATTTTCGTAGATTTTATAGATCTGATAATGGAAGTATTTATGGATGATTTTTCTGTCTATGGAACTTCGTTTACTAGTTGCTTGGATAATCTCAATAAAATTTTGCAGCGTTGCGAAGAAACCAATCTTGTCTTAAACTGGGAGAAGTGCCATTTTATGGTCAAAGAAGGCATAGTCCTTGGACATAAAGTATCAGGTAAGGGTATTAAAGTAGATAGGGCTAAAGTTGAAGCAATAGAGAGAATGCCACAACCAAGGGACATAAAAGGTATAAGAAGTTTTCTTGGTCATGTAGGATTTTATAGAAGGTTCATTAGGAATTTTTCTGGAATTTCTAAACCTTTGACTAATATGTTGCAAAAGGGAGTAAGATTCAATTTTGATGATAAAGGCCTTATTTCCTTTAATAAACTTAAATATGCTTTATCTCGTGCTCCCATCATTAAACCACCTATATGGGATATGACTTTGATTTAATATGTTAAGATAGTGATGATGCTGTAGGAGTAACTTTGGGACAACACATAGGTCGCAGATTTAATATTATACATCATGCTAGTTTTACTCTCAATAGTGCTCAAAAGAATTATCCCAAGGAAGAAAGAGAACTCTTTGCTGTATTTTTCTCTTATGATCAGTATCGTTCTTATATTGTTGATGCAAGAGTAAGAGTTTATACAGACCGTGATGGTTTAAAAGAACTCCTCGAGAGGAAGATTCATAAGCCAAGACTGATCCGTTGGATCCTTTTACTTCAAGAATTTGAGTTGCAGATTATGCAGAGACAACAAGCAAAGGTAGTGGATGCAGCATCTATATTTGTCCATCAAGACACTGATCTTATTGAGAGGATTTTTCGTCCTAGTGATTTTTTTTTCGAGAATTATTATATGAACTAAGTTCAAATCCTCCCAAGAAAAGGAAGTCCTTGTTGTTGCAGGAGCTCGTCACTCCCAATTAAATAAATGGTAAGAGGAAGGTAAGTTTTATAAATTAAATAAGTGCCTTGTTTTCACAGTTTTTACTTTTAAAAATTCTACCTTTGAATTCCTCTTGTTTTTCTGAAGTTTTTGAGGGGTTTTTGTAACTATACGGGCGCAAACATACGGTAGGAGATAAATCTCCCGCCGTATAGTTGGTCGTTAAATGTTTTGTATTCCCCTTGCAAAATAATTTTCGAGGTGCAGTATTGTCACATCCCAAAATTGTCCTAATTTTGGAATGTGAAATAAATAAATAAGTCTGATTGATTATTTGACTATGTTGAAAATTCTCAATGAGAAGAAACTTTTTGAATAGAAAATCCTCTCAACCTTGGATTCAAAATCTTATATTCTTTTGTTATGACCTAAGTAGCCATATAGGCAAAAGGGCATGGATTGATTATGGATTGTAGAATTGGTGTGCAATATTTCAAAATGAAAATCATGAAGCATTCATAAGCATTTCATTACATCCATGCAAAGATCTCACAAACTGAATCCAAATCCTGGTATCTAAATCCTATAGTTGATTTGCCGAAATGTTCCTCAAGGAAATTAAATTTACTTTATAAAACCCATTGTTGCTAAGACAGCGATTATTGCTAAATTATAGCCTAAAAAGATCCAATTAATATTACAAAATTTTAGAAACAAAATTGAGCTTATTTGGAGCTAGTATGAAAAAGTTATGAAATAAATACAAACACATAAAGATATAAATAAAATGAAATATACAAGGATTTGTAAATCCACTAATTCCAAACTAGTAAAAAGATTACAAATTTGATCCTATAATGATCTATTCTATTTTAGAAAAATTTAGAAACAAGAATCATGTCATTTGGAGTTCGTATGCAAAAGATATAAGGGAAACAAGTAAATAGAAAAAGGAAAAAAAAACCTAATGGGCCGGCCGAGCCAGCCGGCGGCCCAGCTAGCAGACCGAGCCAGCCACCACGTACAGGATCGATCGGTGGAGTGCTTTAAAATCCGTGCGAATCAGTTTTTCTCTAACCTATCTCTATTCAAACTGCTATAACTTTTTATCTACAACTCCGAATCGACTTTCATTTGTTTCTACTTGTTCCCTACTCCAAGGCCTATCTCTAAACCATCCTAAACCTCCATATAAACTCGTGGAGCCACAGCTGTACGAGTTTTTCTTCTCGAAATCCCGAATCTACATATGCCCGAATCTTATTTCGCTTTTTAACCCATCTAGACTTCGTCGTTTGCCTTCGGTCAAAAAACGAAAGTTGTAGGAATTGTCGAAATCTTTCAATCCCGACAAACCTCACCTCTTTTTATCCACCACAGCCGGAGAATTTCGTATCGCAATATTCCAGATCTCACGGTGTAAATCCAAGATGTACTCGCGCTCGTTTCTTCAAATCCAAATTTCTTTGGTGATAAGGTAGGAATAATGATTCCCCACAACTTTCATGTTCTGAGTTTTTCAATTTGACCTATGGATTTGTCTCTCTAACACAGATATATTTCTTGTCTATTCTGAGCCAAAATCGGGTCAATCTCTTCTTCTAGCAACCGGATCCTATCCAGACGGTCGAGATCCAATCAAACCGGTGCGTGCCATGTCGTCAACCCGGTCAGCTTCCTCATCAACGCCACGTCAACGTCAGGTCAACATCTAGTCCCAACAAGATGCAAAGTCAACTCGATCAACAAGAAAATATTCCCTGGAATATTCCGTTCGAATTTAAAATTGCATATTATAGATCTAACTTGTAAAATTCATTAGAAATTCATACCACGTCCAGAAATTCATAATATATCATATTCAAGAAAATTTTACGTAGAATCATCTTATCAGAATAGATCCTACTTTTACTGTACGTGGTTACTGCAGTAATTTAATTAGTTTTAATGGTCTTTTAGGTTAATAAATTCATAAGAAATTATCTGTAACTCCGAAAAATATGAACAATATATAAAATTGAAGCTACTGTAATGTACATTAATAATATCTGGTTGGATCTAGCCTTTGCCGACTATTTAACCCGTAGCAATTTAATTAGTTTTAATGGCTTTATAAATCATTAAATTCATTAAAAATTAATTGCTTGTCACAAAACTATAAATGATATACCGATGGAAAGCTGGTTCCATGTAGATCATCAATATGCAATTAGTTCAGCCTTTGACTGTAAGGTTTTGCCGTGAAGATTTAAGTAGTTTAATGGCCTATTTACAGTAATAAATTCATAAGAAAATAAATACTATTCAGAAAATTACAAATAATATGTCCCTGAAATCACAATTCCGTGGAGATTACAGATATAATTTTAGTTTGATTTTTAGAAAACAGAAACTATATGAATCATTTAAAACCATTAAACACTATTTAAATCATACAAAAAGATCTATAACTCCGATTAGGGTGAATCCAAGTGCTAAGGTTTTGTATTGACAATATCTATACAGAGAAATTGCATGACAAATTATTTGGCATCGTAACAGAAACTCATACAGAAATATTTAAACCCATTGAAATAGTGTTTTAATCATAGGAAAATATCTATAACTCCTTTTTAGGTGATTCAAATTGCCACTGTCTCTAAATTGCATTATCTATCCAGTAGCATCTAGTTCACAATTTAATATGACATAAACATATTTAGTTCAATTAAAGTGGTATACACCATATTAAATCGATACAACTTTAGTAATAAAAGCTTAGTGCATTAAATGACTTTCCACATGAATCATGTAATCTAACTATGTTCAGAACACTAAATGCAACTATTGTGACTCATTAAATAGTCATGCATGCATCTGTTCATCATTGTTTTCTTGTAATGTTGCACTGTTGTATGTTTGCAATGTTTTGAATGGTGTTTGTTGTGTTTTCTTCAAACGCTAGATTGCGAGGAGTGCAACGTGTGCGATTGCAACTACTATGATTGCAAGTATTGTGGTTATGATGAGTGCAACCATTATATATATGAGGATTGTGAGGATTATCTAATCGACTACATCTACAACAAAGGCAAGTGGTGCTATCTTAGTCATAAATGTCCTATTGTTTTCCTATGCATTGTAGATGCTTTTGTAGAATTGCATCTGTAGGAATTGATGTGTATATGCTATGCTATATCCCATATTATTCCCTAGTATTCCTTGTTTATGAGCCATCGTACAGATTGTAGCTTAGCTATGCTATTTAGACGAGGAAGGGAATCACATCATGAAAAGTTATATGTTTTGAAAGGCTTATGTTTTGCTAAATGACAAACCAATATGTTTTAATGAACCACCTAGGCGGAATGGCATTGATTGGGTCATTGAGTGTGGATTTATGGTGGGAAATGCCGCCCAGGACACTGAGAAAGTATTGGTTTCTTTGTTTGGAAGCTTTCGTGTGCAACCATGTGCCAATAATGGAATGGGCGGTTGGTTGAACTCAGTAGGTTGTGGTAACTCGAACCCGCGTATCCAGAGATGTAGATAGTGTAGGTTGGACTGGTGCATGTCGGGATTGGGGAGCTAATTCCTGAACGGTTCCTTCTTGGACTTCTCCCTATCATCACCCAATATGAGAGTGGTGGTATGAGCTGGGCTGGCCAAGTCACATGGGTAAAGTGTACTAAACCCTGTAGGGTGTATAAACTAATCGATTAGCCGTATCCCCGGTTATAGACAATTTGAGCGACCTGATACTGATGCTATGATATTTCTCACTCATCCTTATTTCTTAATTACCTAAAACTTGTTGGGTGAACTTAATTGGGTAGGAGCACCTGGGAGTGAACCAGAGTGTCCTATTTATCGTACTGGAAAACTACTTTGTTACAAATGTTAGGATAAAACTGTTGCTTTATGCAAATGATCTTGAACTCCACTTGGCCAAATAAGCATGTAGTTGATAGATCTGTTGTTAACCACTTTAGCCTACTTGCCATATATTCAATGTATTGACCATTCGTGGCTGCAACGTTTCATGTTGCAGGTTATATCGTATCTGAGTGATCGTTCATAGGTCGCGAGACTCCACTCAACAATTGTTACTGCGGGCACATTTGAAGAATGGAGATCTACCTTGTATTCGTTTTCTGCTGTGTACTTGAATAAATAATGTAAATTCTGGATCATATTCGTTGTATTTATGATGCACAGTTATATTTGGTATCATTTTGTACTGTGTGTGCCAGTGAACCGATCCAGGGATTGGCACTATACACATGAACTCAGCCTTATCAGGCGAGGGTGTTACAAGTATCTATATGGACGCAACTATACGGACGGAGAAAATTATCCCGCCATATAGTTGGCCATCAAAGCTTCAGTACCCTCGAACCATTTTTGTTATTATTTTTATTCATCTAAAAAAAATGCTTTGTCGGTTCCTAGTCCGTAATCTAACCGACCTGGGCTCGAGATATTTAGAAATATCTGCCCGGAACCAACTATACGGCCGAAAATATATGGGCCGCGACCGTATAGTTGTTCCTTATGCTGTAGGTCTCCTCCAAATTCGCAATTTCTTTTTCTATTAGATTTGGATTGTTTTCTTGAACGAGAATTTGGTGTTTCTCGCAAGTTTTACCGACCTCTGACCTCTCTTATATACAGCCCTTGTGTCTCTCTCTAATCATAATCACCAGGAAAAAATCTACCTCTTGTTTATACAAGAGGACACACCACATAGAGCCACCAAGATCCAAGAGGCCAAGGAGAGGAGTTCCTATGGAGATCGGAAGCAATAGAGAGCAAGGCAAGGAGATCAAGACCACCCCTTTGGAGTTCTTTGACGATGACAAGGAACGCCAGAAGAGGGAATTGAAGGCCCTCGAGATGAAGATTTAAGAAATAAACAAGGAGGCGCCGGGGACTCTCAGGCACCTTCGGCGGCTACGAGTTTATCTTGATAAACTCGATGAAGTTATCAAGCAAACAACCAAAGAAGGTTTCACTATGAGTCTCAAGGCGATACAGACCCTCCAAAGCAACAATCAGATCATTAAGGAACAAGTGAAAGTAATGGATAAGAATAACCTTCTCGACAAGCTGTGCAGTAAACAACTGGAGGCCATCAATCAATCCCTCCGTCTCAAGCTGGCGCATGAAGAGAAGATACCACGTGCAATGGCGCCATAGTGACCTTCAATAAAATACAGTATTATAATCGCGAGGGATTATTTGATCCCACCTGGCTTGTTTCCAAACTTGGGGAGATCTTTAAGACCTTGTAATCTATCTTACAAGTTTTTATTTCTATTCTAGTTTTGCATTAGTTCGAGCTCATAAATAAAGTTTGCATCATTAGAATTCCCTTTAGGAATAGTTGATCCCTCTTATGAAATTCTAAGTTTATTATAATATATGGAGCATTATTGAGTTTGAGTTTGTCTTATTGGATATATGAATGACCTGAGTATGATTTTACTTGCACTTGATGATAGCAATAGGAGTCTTCCACACCGTTGGTGTTAACGGAACATACAAGGATAATTTTATCAATATGTTGTACGTCAATGGTTTGATTTACAAAAAGGAGAAATTATCTAATTAATTAAGATGAAGAAGAAAAACCTTGAACAAAGGAGAAATTATAAGTGCTATCAAATAGAGTGAGAACATGTTTGAGGTAGAATACTCAAGTTATAAAGATGCATCATATATATTTGGAATTTGGTAACTCAGATCATTAAACTTTGAATTCCTACATGAAGTGGAATATATGGCTAGATCCTTTGCACAGCACTTAAACAAAAGTATGAGCACAAATATATATAGAAAAAGAAGAAAAAGAAAGATGAAGAAAAAGAGCGAATGTGCAAAGAGAAAATAGGCACATACCACTATATTGTAGTAAGACAAAGAGATGTTTGAGATTTTTAATCCCAAGTGAATATGCTAATCCTAAAAACACTTGGGACTACCTCACTAACTCATTCGGTTGAATCGAATACTTTTACATCATGTTGAGAACAATCTTTTGTGAACTATTAATTGCTAAGGTGTGGAAGCCTTCTAATATTATTCGGATGGTTCGAGTAAGGAACTATTCATGAACTTATTTATATGTATCCTTTATGATAAACACATGCTACAACTGCCTCATTTATTTTATTGACCTAGCTTCATGAACATGAGGATCACATCCATTAAGCTAAACTTGCTCGGGACGAGCAAGAGTCTAAGCTTGGGGAAGTTGATGAGTGCATATTTGCATCATATTTAGATCATTATTTTGCACTGTAGATGTAGGATCTTGGTATTTTACGGTGTTTGCACGCACTTTTTATGTTTATTTTCACTAGGATGAGGACAGATGATGGATCCGATGGACACAATTCTTGGACCAGTTATATTGGAGTGAAAAGGAGCCAAAACTACGTAAATTGCTTATTTGGGAAATATTAATACACCACAAGAAAACTCGAAGCAATTGAGGCGTATAGAAGGTTTAACGACCAACTATATGGCGGGAGAACTTTTTCGGCCGTATAGTTGGCACCGGCACCGCCTCCTCAAATAGTTTCACCCTGTGCAACTAGATCAGAGAGACGACATACATAACACCCAGAAATCGCCGAAACCTAACCTCCAGAAGGTATCTGGAAGGGGAACTCATCCACCGGGGATCCATGTTTGCCCTACGTAGATCCGGGAGGCTAAGGCATCAATCTTCATCATCAACCGCTGCATCACCACCATATCCATCTATCACATCTACATCTTGTCTAGATCTTGTTGTAATTCCCGTACTCGTTGTGGATTTATACAAGTACTATTCATCTATGATAGGTTCCATTACTTTTGCCACGATGTTAATTTCCTCGATGTCTGAGTAGAGCATTAGTTCTTGGGGAGATGTAGAAACCCTAGCATGATATTGAAATAAGATAAAGTTTATTATGATATTCATCGTTGTGACAATGTGTTAAATTGTATACATCTTGATGTTGGGAGAAGTCGACCTCGCAATGTTTGCCTCTTGTGGGGACTTGATGTAGGGAACTACTTATTGGTAGACGGAGGGATGTTAGCAGTTACCGTGACTATAAAGCTGTTGGCACTCCTTACGTATCAACTTGGGAATCGAGGAAACTTACAAAACACTATCCATGCCATGGGATACGTCCTACGGGATTATGTCCCTTAATAGTGCAGTAATTTAATTGATGTTGATTCATGTCTATTGTGGTTATGAGGATGATTTGATCAGTGATTTCTGTCTCTTTATCCAAATACATAGTTGAGAATATTCATGATAATAATCTTTACCTTAGCCATTTATAATGTTAGTGGTGTATCCGTTAATCCCCGAGAACGCTTTTTCCCATTGAAGTTTCAAATCTCTTTTACATACGCAATACTTATTTTTTGTATTTAGTTTTATTTACTTTACTCATTGTTCTCTTATACCAAAACCCCAAAAACACCTTTTTACGCAATACTCGCATTTTATCTTGTCACTTAGAACTTTATTTAGCATTTCTAGTTTCAGTATTTATTTAAAAAATTCTTAGACTTCAGACTCCTTCTCCCTGTGGGATCGATAACTTTATTTCAAAACTAGCTACAACTGATATGTGCACTTGCAGTCATCAGATACCACTATAGGGTTCGTTGCATGGAAAACAAAAAATTTCTATCGCAAGAACACATAAAACCAAGATCCAATCTATGGCAAAGCCAAGAGCTAATCAACGAGATCGGTGCAACAAGATTGAAGAGAACTAACCCTTGTAGATCCAAAGCATTTAACGATATCAGATTCTTGTGGTTGATGTAGTCGATCACTTGCCGATCTCAAGATCGCGTAGATGATCCTGCCGACACTGCGTTCCGGCAGCGCTTCCGCACTCGGTCATACGTATGGAGTCTATGAAAACCTTCCTCTACCCGTTCTAGTGGGCAGAGGAGGTAGTAGATGCCCTCGGAATCCTAGCAGCACGACGACATGGTGGTGGTGGTGGAGGAGAAATCCCTGCAGGGCTTCATCTAAGCCGCAGCAGAAAGATGGAGGAGGAAGGAGGTGGCGCCTAGGGTTTGGGAGGAAGAGGAAAGGGACAAGGGGGTGCGCCCCCACCCATATTTATATAGAGGGGGGTGCAGCCAAGGGTTCCCAGCCCTTTACCCACTCCTTCCCTAACTCGGCCAAGGGGAGAGAGGGAACTTGCCCCCCAAGTCTCCCCACTTTCCTTATTTAGGGTTTCCCAAAAACCCTTTGGTGGCCGATTGGCCCCTTGGGCTTTGGTGCGGATGGTCCTAGGGCTTCCCCGTGGCATGCCTTATCCCAAGTGGCCCCTTCTGGGATGGTGCACCCACTAGGGGTCCTTCTATAACATTCTAGAAGCTTCCGTTCAAAACACCGAAAACATTTCCGAAGCCCAGAAATTGACTTTCCTTATATGAATCTTATTCTCCGGACCATTCCGGATCTCCTCGTGATGTTCTAGATGCAATCTGAGACTCTGAACAACATTCGGTTTCCAACTCATATTCCATATCTACTTAAACAACATCGAACCTTAAGTGTGTCACCCTATGGTTCGTGAACTATGCAGACATGATCGAGACATCTCTCCGATCAATTACCAATAGCGGGATCTGGATATCCATAATGGCTCCCACATATTCAACGATGCTTCGTGATCGAATGAACCATTAACATACGATACCAATTCCCTTTGTCGCGTTATACTATAATTATCTAAGGTTCGATCATCGGTATCTCCATACCTAGTTCAACCTCATTACCGATAAGTACTCTTTACTCATTCTGTGATATGACATCCCTTGTGACTTGGTCACATGCTTGAAAGCCCATTGGATGACATTACACTAATAGGGACCTGAATATATCTATCCGTCATTTGGATGGACAAATCCCACTCTTGATCCATGTTCTTCAACACATACTTTTAGAATACCTAATGCCACCTTTATATCCACCCAGTTACGGAAGTGGCGTTTGATGTCATCAAAGTACTCATCTAGTGATGGTGATTAACATGATCTCATGGTCAAAGGATTAGGTTACTATGTATCTGAAAGCTTGTAAAAACGAACTTAATTACTTGATATTATGCTATGCTTACTATGGGTGTGTGTCCATCATATCATTCTCCTAATGATATGACCTTGTTATTAATAATATCCAATGTCCATGATCAGGAAACCATGATCATCTATTAATCAACAAGCTAGCTTAACAAGAGGCTTACCAGGGACTCTTTTATGTTTACAAAACACACAAGTATTAATGATTCCTATTAATACAATTATAGCATGGGATGTAAATTTTTTATCATAAACACAAAGATATAATAATAACCACTTTATTATTGCATCTTGGGCATATTTCCAACACTCTCTCCCCGAACTATATTCACTCGAGAGCCCCTCTTGATAGAATGTCTATCTATGCTATAACCCGACCTCCCAACTAACAACATGAGACCGGTAAAATATTGAATCTATCAAGATAATACCTCTATCTTGGGATTCCACTTGAACTTGATGATGGCGAGCTTGTTCTTCTCAAGTCGGATCTCCTTTCTTGATTGACCTCGCTCGCACTTTCTTGATGAATACTTGTCAATTGCTCCCCACACATTCCTTAGGGGGGCTCTCCTTAGCAGGATTATCTTGACTTATCCATGATCACCATATGGAAGGAAAGATTTAAGCATTTGATATCTATGCTATGGCTCGACTTGAATTTGACTTATGAATCTTGTATCTCATCTTGAATCTCGACTTCTCAATATTGTATCAAATCTCTCTTCAATATGATAATGTCTTAAAGATAATCATGATTGCATACTCACTTTATATTCTTCTTCAATACATGCTTCCCATAGTCTCAACTCTCACATAATCATACACTGGATCTTCTATGGAATATCACCTTGATCATCACTTGATCTTCTTTGATTTCTTCTTGTTACCTTCAAAACCAACATATGGTCTACAAGCAATTCTAATGGATAACTGATACGTACAAAATGTATCTACTTTCCCGAACAATTTTGCTATTGTTTCTCCTCTAAACTTGTGTGATTTCGATACAACTAACACAGACTGACGCTGTTTTCAGCAGAATTACCTTGGTGTCTTGTTTTTGTGCAGAAAATCTACTATCAGGAAAAATCCCGGAAAATATGCCAAAAATCATATTTTACCAGAAGATCCACGAAGCCAGAGTATGAGACGGAGTGGAGGCCTGGGGGGGCCCACACCCCTGCTAGGCGCGGGCCAGGCCTGGCTGCGCCTAGGGGGGTGCTGCCACCCCAGGCACCCCCTCGGCCTCCCTCTTTGCCTATAAGAAGCCTCCTTACCTAAAAACCGAGGGGGTTCGTCGTTTTTCCGGAAAAAGTTTTGTTGCGCCACCACCACCAAAAGCCGCGATTCGAAACCAAAAACTCCGTTCTGGCACCCTGTCGGG
Organism: Avena longiglumis; assembly: GCA_030063025.1. Classification (NCBI taxonomy): domain Eukaryota; kingdom Viridiplantae; phylum Streptophyta; class Magnoliopsida; order Poales; family Poaceae; genus Avena; species Avena longiglumis. Next base: position 227,308,214 of record CP125973.1, read on the forward strand.
ACAGGAAATTTGGGGAGGATCATCGCCATCGCCATCACCACGCCTCTCCATCAACCATCAATGTTTCCCTCATCCATGAGTGAGTAATCCCCCGCTGTAGTCTATGGGGATGGTAGGGATTGGATGAGTTCTATCATGTAATCGAATAAGATTGTTAAGACATGGTGCCTAGTATCTCTATTAGTGCTATTTGACTTTGTTGCAACTTGTTGTGCTTAATGATTGTCACTAGCGCCCGAGTGCCATGATCTCACATCTGAAATTATTATTGGATCATTATGATAGTATTGTTTGTGATCTTATCTGCAAGTTGTGTACACATATCATTGTCCGGATCCAAAGTCCCCGAAGTGACAGAAATAGGGACAACTGGAGGGGATGGCTGTGGTGTGAGGATCACATGTGTTCATAGAGTGTTAATGCTTTGCTCTGGTGCTTTATTAAAAGGAGCACCTTAATTGCCAGTAGTTCTCTAGAGGACCCGCTGCAACGGGCTGGCAGGACAAAAGATGTTGTGCAAGTTTTCATTGTGAGCACGCATGACTATATATGGAGCACATGCCTATGATTTTCTAGTACTTGGATGCTTTTTCTCATTTATCTGCAGTTTCCCTAGATCTTGAAGTTACATGTTTAGACTCGTCCATGCAACGCCCGTCCATCCATCCCTATGCCTACCGCACTCATATCCTACTATTTGCTATTACTGTTACTTTTGCTCCTGTTTTACTGCTGCTGCTTTGCTTTTGCTACTACAAAACTGTCGCTAATGATAAACTTATTTGAGCAAGAACTATTACTAGGTGCATCTGAATTGACAAATCAGTTGTTAAGGCTTGCAATTATTATTTGTCTCCCCTTGTGTCGAATCAATAAATTGTGTAATACTACCCTCGAAGACTATTGTGATCCCCTATACTTGTGGGTCATCAAGACTATTTTCTGGTGCCATTGCCAGGGAGCATAGCTTTATTTGTAAGTTCACTTGGATTTATTATTGTTCACTGCTAGTCCTTTCAGCATGGGGAAGTCTCGTGATGAAAAGTTTCCTATTTTACCATCCACTACAAGAAGAGGTACAATCCTAAACACCTCTGTTACTCTTTATTCACCGTCTGTTATAAGTAAGCTTGTTACACCACCACCACATACTCATGCTACACACACTACTACTACTGCTGAATCTGAAACTAGTTTTGATGCTCATGATGTTACTTCTACTGTGCTTGATGCGAGTGGTTCATTACGTCCTTTCCTAGATGCTACTATGGCTGGTCTAGGAAATACTGAAAATCCTAGTGAAGACACTGTTACACCTGTTAGGTCACCTGAGTCTTGAGAGAGTTATGATACTAATGATGGCTACATTGAGTTTACTGATGAATTTGTTGAAGAGTGTCAAAACACACATGATGCTAGTGCTATTAAGAGTCTCCTTCCAAGACGTACCATTATTCCTAAACTGTCCTCTGATCCTAAGTTTTCCACCTCTCTGATAGATATTAAAGATAAAGATTATGATTTCTCTCTTGATCTATTCTATTTAGACATTGTTGAGAAAGAACCTTTTTGTGGGACTGAAAATGAGAGTGTTGTAGCTCATATGAATGAGCTTTCCACTATGAGTGCTTTATTCTATGATGATTTTAAAATGCGCAAGTACTTTGTTACCAAGATCTTCCCTTTTTCACTAAAAGGAGAAGCTAGGGCTTGGTTTAATAGATTACCTCCTGGTTCCATTGATAGCCCTGATTGCTTGATTGCTTCTTTCTTCTAGAAATATTTTCCTCTCAGTGCTACACATGTTGCTTTGTAGAGACTTTTTGATTTTAAACAGGGAGAAGAAGAGAAATTACCTGTCTCGTGGACAAGGTTCTATGCCTTGATTCATGCACATCCTGGATGTCCATTACCTAAAATTGAGCTTCTTGATATTTATTATAATGGACTAACTAATGATTCTAGGACATACCTAGATAGATTTGTTGATTGTTTCTACGAAAAGAACTCCTACAGATGCTGAAGAATTAATGGCTAAAATAAGCAAGAATTATGATGATTGGACTTCAACTGAGCTAAATACACCTGAGCCTATTGCTCCTGAACCAGTTGTGCCTGAACCAGTTCCAACACCAACACCAAAGAAGAGGGGAGTTATTGCATTAAATGATGAAGTGATGAAAGAAGCTAAGAAGTGTCTAAAGGAGAAAGGTATTAGAGCTGAAGATGTGAAGAATATACCTCCTATAGAAGAATTATGTAAGCCAATTCCCCACTCATCTACTATTGAGGTACACTCTCTCCACTTTGATGAAGGTGATATTCCCTATGGTAAGCCTCCTGGTCAATGCCTAGAGGAACTTGACACATTTATTGTTAAGCAAGGTAATTTTAATAAACAAGTTTAGAGTCATTTATTGGAAAACTCTAGAGCTATTAAAGAGTTGAAAGATATTGTGGAAATAACTTCTAATGATATTAAAATGCTTTGTAAACACTTTCAAATGGTTCAACCCAACTTGATCAACTTGCTAAGGTACAAAAGCATATGCTAGTTAATGCCTAAGGAGATAAACATGCTTATGGAATTAGAACTAGGAGTGGTATAGCTACTCAAGATCCCTTATATCCTGAAGTACACCCTAACAGAATTGAGTAGGATTCCCAACAAGGTGAAAGTAGTGGTAGTCCTCGTAAGAGAAAGAAAAAGAAACACAAAATAGTTGAGGAACCACTTGAACCTGCTGTAGATCCTAATAGTAGTCTGTCTCTGATGCTAAAACTGAGAGTGTTAATGATAAAAATGATGCTCCTGATAAGAAGGAAGTTGAGGAAGAACCTGAGAAGCACACTAAGAACACCAGGTACACTAAGGAATATTTTATTGCAAAGAAACATGGTAGTGAGAGAGAACCTTGGGTGCAGAAACCTATGCCTTTTCCAGGTAAGAAACACAAGTCAAAGGAGGAAGAACACTATAACAAGTCTTTTGAGTGGATGAAACCTTTATTTTTGCAAATTCCTTTGACTTATGCTATTAAGTTGCCTCCTTATTCAAAGTATGTGAAGGATATTGTCTCTAATAAAAGGAAGATTCCTAATGAGGAAATTTCTACTTTGCTTGCTAATTATTCCTTCAATGGTAAGGTTCCAAAGAAACTTGGTGATCTAGGTATACCAAGTGTTCCTAGATCTATTAAGAATAATTATGTTAGAACTGTTTTATGTGATTTGGGAGCTGGAGTTAGTGTTATGCCTTTTTCTCTCTACAAGAGACTCCAGCTAGAAAAGTTGATACCAACTGATATATCTTTGCAAATGGCTGATAAGTCAACTAATATTCCTGTTCCTATTCAAGTGGCTCATAATTGCTTGGTTTTAACTGGTTTTGTTGTGCTTGAAATGCCTGAAGATGATAATATGTCTATTATTCTTGGGAGACCTTTTCTTAATACTGCAGGTGTTGTGATCAATTATAATCAAGAAAAGTAGCATTCAATATTAATGACAAAGAGCATGCTGTCTATTTCCCCAAGAAGGTTACTATTAGGATTCCCAACAAGGTGAAAGTAGTGGTAGTCCTCGTAAGAGAAAGAAAAAGAAACACAAAATAGTTGAGGAACCACTTGAACCTGCTGTAGATCCTAATAGTAGTCATCTCTGATGCTAAACCGAGAGTGTTAATGATAAAAATGATGCTCTGATAAGAAGGAAGTTGAGGAAGAACCCGAGAAGCACACTAAGAACACCGGTACACTAAGGAATATTTTATTGCAAAGAAACATGGTAGTGAGAGAGAACCTTGGGTGCAGAAACCTATGCCTTTTCCAGGTAAGAAACACAAGTCAAAGGAGGAAGAACACTATAACAAGTTTTTTGAGTGGATGAAACCTTTATTTTTGCAAATTCCTTTGACTTATGCTATTAAGTTGCCTCCTTATTCAAAGTATGTGAAGGATATTGTCTCTAATAAAAGGAAGATTCCTAATGAGGAAATTTCTACTTTGCTTGCTAATTATTCCTTCAATGGTAAGGTTCCAAAGAAACTTGGTGATCTAGGTATACCAAGTGTTCCTAGATCTATTAAGAATAATTATGTTAGAACTGTTTTATGTGATTTGGGAGCTGGAGTTAGTGTTATGCCTTTTTCTCTACAAGAGACTCCAGCTAGAAAAGTTGATACCAACTGATATATCTTTGCAAATGGCTGATAAGTCAACTAATATTCCTGTTCCTATTCAAGTGGCTCATAATTGCTTGGTTTTAACTGGTTTTGTTGTGCTTGAAATGCCTGAAGATGATAATATGTCTATTATTCTTGGGAGACCTTTTCTTAATACTGCAGGTGTTGTGATCAATTATAATCAAGAAAAGTAGCATTCAATATTAATGACAAAGAGCATGCTGTCTATTTCCCCAAGAAGGTTACTATTAGGATTCCCAACAAGGTGAAAGTAGTGGTAGTCCTCGTAAGAGAAAGAAAAAGAAACACAAAATAGTTGAGGAACCACTTGAACCTGCTGTAGATCCTAATAGTAGTCTGTCTATGATGCTAAAACTGAGAGTGTTAATGATAAAAATGATGCTCCTGATAAGAAGGAAGTTGAGGAAGAACCTGAGAAGCACACTAAGAACACCAGGTACACTAAGGAATATTTTATTGCAAAGAAACATGGTAGTGAGAGAGAACCTTGGGTGCAGAAACCTATGCCTTTTCCAGGTAAGAAACACAAGTCAAAGGAGGAAGAACACTATAACAAGTTTTTTGAGTGGATGAAACCTTTATTTTTGCAAATTCCTTTGACTTATGCTATTAAGTTGCCTCCTTATTCAAAGTATGTGAAGGATATTGTCTCTAATAAAAGGAAGATTCCTAATGAGGAAATTTCTACTTTGCTTGCTAATTATTCCTTCAATGGTAAGGTTCCAAAGAAACTTGGTGATCTAGGTATACCAAGTGTTCCTAGATCTATTAAGAATAATTATGTTAGAACTGTTTTATGTGATTTGGGAGCTGGAGTTAGTGTTATGCCTTTTTCTCTCTACAAGAGACTCCAGCTAGAAAAGTTGATACCAACTGATATATCTTTGCAAATGGCTGCTAAGTCAACTACTATTCCTGTTCCTATTCAAGTGGCTCATAATTGCTTGGTTTTAACTGGTTTTGTTGTGCTTGAAATGCCTGAAGATGATAATATGTCTATTATTCTTGGGAGACCTTTTCTTAATACTGCAGGTGCTGTGATAAATTATAATATCAAGGAAAAGTAGCATTCAATATTAATGACAAAGAGCATGCTGTCTATTTCCCCAAGAAGGTTGCTAAAAGCTACTTTTTGAATTTCATTGAAAATATTGAGAGTATCAAGGTTGGAGAAATATATTGTCCCATTCCACAAGAAATTTTGAAACTATTATGATTGGGACCATTGCTATCAAGTTTGAGGTAACATAATCACCTTGTGGATGCAAAGTTTTGTTTCATATAAGATTTTTTTGGTAACAAGACTTGATCAACCTTGTTAACAAAAGGATTTTAATGAACAAAATAATGTTTTCACTATGGTTATGCTTGCTTTCGTTTACTTTTCTCCTTCCTAGTCTTTGCCTTTTCTTTTGCTAGCTTTGGTTTTGTTAGTTGTTTTCTTGTTAGTGTGTCTTAGAACTTCTTTAGTTTGGTTCTGGTTTGCTTTTGCTTCTTCTAAAAAAACTGTTTCTGTGAGAAAATCAATTTTCATACCCTGAAAATTGGCCAAAATTAAAGTTTCCCGAAAAATCCCAGAAAATTCAAAATAAAATTTCCTCTAAAAAAGGGTCAGAGGGACACATGGAGTGACCCAAGGGGCCACCCTAGGCCAGCACACCCCTGGTGGGCGCGGCCAGCCCCCAGGTGGCGCCTGGCAGGGGTGTGGCCCACTTAGGTGCCTCCAAGGTGCCTCCTCCCAGCCATCTTATTTCTCTCTCCCAAAAAACACCGGAAAACTTTCTCAAGCTCGAGTTCCTTCTGTTCTTTCTCGTGAATTTTGATCTCCTTGCTCAGCCCATCTTTGTTGCTGATTTTTGGAGGGATTGCTCCTTGGTATGTGCCTCCTCCACTTGTCCAATTAGATTTGTGATTGGTAGATTGTATCTTGAGTATTTTGCTGCTATAGGTGACAGGTTGTGTGATCTTGCATGCTTGTTCTATGCTTAGATATTACATTTTGATGCATGTGTAGCCCTCTAGCAAGTTCCTATAGTAGTTTCTCATCATTTATCAACTTGGAAATCACTTGGTTTTATGTTTATCTAAAATTTTCAGAAAGGAAGATGGGTGCATATCCACTGAATCAATATGATTTGATGGTACCTGGCCCAATGAAAGTTCATCGTGAGGAAGGAGTCTTCCCTTCCGTATATCCATGCCAAGAATTTATGAGAGCCGCGGAGATCCTCCAAGATTTCCAAACTATGATTAACAATGCAGGGTTGTAACACTTTGTTGAAAGTGAACCTTTTCAGTATGTCAAGCTAACCATGGCTATATGGTGCAGGACTTACGGTTTACTTGGTCTTCATCTAATCCAATGGTCCATTATAAAATATACAATATAGCTGTTGACCTGCCTTTTGCCGATTTTTGTGCAGCAATTAGAGTACCTCAATGGGGATCTTGTGAGAAGATCAAGGAGAGGCCTAAGTCACTTATGGATTTATATGCTGAAATTTGCCAATGTTTCGACTTCTCAAAGGAAAGTGGTAAAATTCAGAACATTCAATTCCCAACAATTAGATATTTTGCCTATTTCATTACCAAGTGTGTTCTTGCTAGAAAGTTATCTTCTTTTGATCTAGCTTTTATCTCAGCTGCTTTGAATAGGGATAGATCTTATAACCTGGGTGCTTTGATAGCTTACCGTCTTAGCACTAACCGTGAGAAGGATGGAATTTGTGGAGGTCTCATCGCCTCTAGGTTGCTAGCTTTCCATGGTTTAGAACCTCACCATTCAGATTATCGGTTCCCCATAGAGAGGCTTGATCTTGATTCCATGGTTCAACATAGTTTTGTTTCTCTAGGCGCTATTGTGAGAAGTTTACCGTATGAATTAGCCTTTGTCAAGCGTGGTTGGAGAGGGGGTAGGACTGAGAAAGTAGTTTATTTGCCTGCACCTGCTTTGTTTAATTTTGATAACATGCAAAGATGGTCACTTACGGAGGAGGAGTTTGACACATACGTGGAGGAGCTCTCCCAGCAAGAGGAGAATGTTGAAGAGGATGCCGAAGATGATTCGGTTCAGCCCTCCAACTTGGGAGAGTCTTCATACCAGCAGCCCTCTATTGATTGGGGCGCGTCTTCTTCTTCATCGCAAGCACCCGACTATGATCATTCCTATCATGACCCACCAGCTTGGGGTTACTACCCGCGCTATTGAGCCCCACTTAGGCCAAAAGCCTAATCTTGGGGGGAGGTATACCGACATCACACTCATCTTTATATCATGTTTCGTCGGTTCTTTGTATATCCATTGTTTCACTTTTTTTTGTTTTTGCTCCTGCTTTCTCAAAACACAAAAATACCAAAAATATTTTCGTTGTTTCTCTTGGTTTGTTTCTTTGCTTTTTAGCTTTGGTTTGCCTTAAATAAAAATCCAAAAAGATTTTGCTTTGTTTGTTTTTGCTTTGTTTGCTTGCTTTGAAAAATCAAAAACACCAAAAATATTTGTTCTTCTTCTTTGGTTTTGTGAGTTCTTTGCAGGGTTCAGCCGTCCGCACTAGAATTTGGTTTTATGATATTATTCAAGTCACACAAGTGAAGGGTAATAATGAAGATTAAGACAACTTGAGGTGCGGTAAGAGGCTGGTAACAAACTCTATTTGTTTTCATTTTTATACATATACTCATCATTGTGAGCATTCTTAGTATGTTCATGTAAGGTGTATGTTACTAATGGATGCTTAGTAGTTCTTGATTTCTTGTGATTAGCTCCAGCTTGCTAATAGTTTGTAGCATGTCATATGAATGTTTGCTTGCATTGTTTTATTCATATTTTGGTATGATATTGTGGTATCCTCCTCTGAATGTTTCATGTGAATCGACTTGGCACATGCTCACGCTTGCATATGACTAAACAATAGTCAGTAAGCCTCGATGATTTATTTTGCATCAGAGTTTTTGTATCACTTTTATGCCATAATTAGTCATGTTTTGTTGCAAGCATGATTATGACAATTATTGCTCTCTCGTTTGTCGCTCCCTCTCTATTTCTAGCCTTCACTTACACTGAGTATGAGCTCTACTTGTGCATCCAACCTCCCAAAACCAATATTGCCAATAGTGTCCACCATACCTACCTATTAGCATCATTTGCTATTTCAGTGCATATTCTCTATGCCTTGTTTTCTTCCAAATAAAATGTTTGATTGTTTTGAGAAAGTTAGGTAGTAAAGCTCTCACAAAATTGATGGCACGCTTTATTTTTTGCACTTAATAATCCTGAACCATTGTGACCTATCCATGAAAGTTATATGCTTGCAAATTATAGGCTAGGAGTTAGCAGAACCGTGCTGTCACGGGGAACGCTTTCAACACTCATGGATACATATCCAGTTGATACCATGCTCTTTTGTTTGCGGATGTCATCGGTGTGAAATAAAAGGGGATCCTCTGAGTTTATGGAGTATATATATGTGTTAGAGAAACGCCTGGGCCGCTAGCCTAAGCCATGCCTAATCATGGTGGAAACTTGCAGCATCACCATAATGATCATTCTGTGAAGCATCCTCAATAAAAAGCTATGCACATAGTAAATAAAAAGATCTCTTAGATGCTCATTGTCTGCTTGCCTTATCATTTTGATTATGGGATAGCTCCTGTATGATGTGCAAGGGGTACCCCGTTGGCGGTTCTCTATGATATGCATGTATTTACAATGAAAAGAACTTACAGGTAACTAAAGTTGAGTAGCATGTGGAGCGGCCCTTATAATCAAGGGACATGTGATTTCCAGTTTATGGTCTATCAAGCATATAACTCATATTGGACCTCACTTTCACCTTAACCACATAAAGATGCCTATGATAGGGGCTATGAGAGCTCAAAGCTAGTGAGTACCTTACTTTCAGCATTTGGAAGCCTTTAACACTTTTCAAAACCGTTTCACTTCCTTGTTGAGTCACCACTTATTCTATGAGCACCTTCTTGAGAGCAGAGTTGTCATTCTTGTGTTTGTCTCAAAACGTGGTTAATTATGTCATGACTTTGATGCTTGTATCTCTGATATCTTTACTCCTAGTCTTCACTTGAACTTCAGAGGTGCCTTGGCATTCATATTGTGCTCTACAAACAAAGGAAAGCGAGATACCACTCTATCATACCTTATTATGAGCATTGCAATGTTGCTTATGTTTATGTTCCATGCTACTTATTATTATTGAGTTGGTTTCTCTTCATAGCTTGCAATGACTATTGAGTAGACTTAGTTGCATACTTCTTATTATGAATGGTTTAAGTATCTACTCCTGTGCTGAGAATATATACATCATATGAAGCAAATGTGTTCGTGAAAATTATTTTATTGCACTCAGTTTTCAACTGAATTTCTTGAGGGCAAGCAATAAGCTAAGCTTGGGGGAGTTGATATGTCCAAAACGTATCTACTTTCTCAAACACTTTTGCTATTGTTTCTCCTCTAAACTTGTGTGATTTGGATACAACTAGCACAGACTGACGCTATTTTCAGCAGAATTACCTTGGTGTCTAGTTTTTGTGCAGAAAATCAACTATCAAGAAAAATCCCGGAAAATATGCCAAAAATCCTATTTCACCAGAAGATCCACAGAGCCAGAGTACGAGACAGAGTGGAGGCCTGGGGGGCCCACACCCCTGCCAGGCGCGGGCTAGGCCTGGCCGCGCCTAGGGGGGTGCGGCCACCCCAGGCACCCCTCGGCCTCCCTCTTCGCCTATAAGAAGCCTATTGACCTAAAAACCGAGAGGGGTTCATCGTTTTTCCAGAAAGAGTTCCGCTGCACCGCCACCACGAGAAGCCATGATTCGGAACCAGAAACTCTGTTCTGGCACGCTGCCGGGACGGGGAATTTGGGGGATCATCGCCATCGTCATCACCAACACCTCTCCATCAACCATCAATGTTTCCCTCATCCATGAGTGAGTAATCCCCCACTGTAGGCTATGGGGATGGTAGGGATTGGATGAGTTCTATCATGTAATCGAATAAGATTGTTAGGGCATGGTGCCTAGTATCTCTATTAGTGCTATTTGACTTTGTTGCAACTTGTTGTGCTTAATGCTTGTCACTAGCGCCCGAGTGCCATGATCTCACATCTGAACTTATTATTGAATCATTATGATAGTATTGTTTGTGATATTTTCTGCAAGTTGTGTACACATATCATTGTCCGGATCCAAAGGCCCCGAAGTGACAGAAATTGTGACAACCGGAGGGGATGGCTGTGGTGTGAGAATCACATGTGGTCACAGAGTGTTAATGCTTTGCTCCAGTGCTTTATTAAAAGGAGCACCTTAATTGCCAGTATTTCCCTAGAGGCCCCGCTGCAACGGGCTGGCAGGACAAAAGATGTCTCATTGTGAGCACACATGACTATATATGGAGCACATGCCTATGATTGTTTAGTACTTGGATGCTTTATCTCATTTATCTACAATTTTCCTAGATCTTCAAGTTACATGTTTAGACTCGTACATCCAACACCCATCCATCCCTATGCTTACCGCACTCATATCCTACTGTTTGCTACTACTGTTACTTTTGCTCCTGTTTTACTGCTGCTGTTGCTTTGCTTTTGCTACTACAAAAATGTCGCTACTGATAAACTTCTGTGAGCAAGAATTATTTCCAGGTGCAGCTGAATTGACAACTCAGTTGTTAAGGCTTGCAAGTATTTTTTGGCTCCCCTTCTGTCGAATCAATAAATGGGGTAATACTACCCTCGAAGACTGTTGCGATCCCCTATACTTGTGGGTCATCAACAATCCCTACAAGTATAACTCAATGCAAATATTGGTCCATAGATATTGTCATTAATTACAAAAATCACACATGGAGGCACATATTCTCTTTCATCTGCTAAAAAAATTGGCACTAGGTTGTATTCTAGTAGCCACAACTTATCAAACTATTTTTTCACCTGTTTACTATTTTTTAACCAACTGATGGTTGTTTTGCTGCAGCCAATTATGAAATAAAATCCCCAAAACAAATTCTAAATCACAAACTACACATTCAATTACACATTTGCATCAAGTGATAACATATTAGCTATTACGATCTCTTATGGCTGATGGATCCCATAATCCTCTTTTGCACACATCTTATTATTTTTATTCAATGAATAATTCATAATTTTAAAATATTGGTAAAATAAAAGTACAATCAATTTTTTTTTATCAAGAAGAAACGTACTTAACAAATCAAATAAAAGAAAAAAAAACTCCTTGATTCTGGAAAAGAAAATGCAAAGCACTCACAGATCTCTCATATCCTTGCTCGTAGGCTCCTTCATACTAACAATACAAAGCTACACCGCGAGAAACCATTTCAAAATACAATGTTAATTAATTTAGTAACAAAAACTATCACAAGAAAGTACTTGCACCATTTACTCTCCCGGACAAACATACTTCACACATAAAGTGTAACAATGAGTATCAATTTTTATATTGTGAATTAGTAGTTTCCAAATATATTGTTGTATTATGCTGAGTATCAAAATATAGAAGCCAATAATACCTACTTAAAAGTTGTGGGCTGCTATTTATCCCAGCTAATAAAAAAATGTACGGTCTAGAATTGTTTTGAACGTCTTAAGGAACTCCAACACAAATAATTTGTGTCTCTAAGGATTTTTCCCCACATAACAAGTATAACTTATATCCATATGCAGAGTAAGAATTTGTTTAGATAGGATTAAAATAAAATGATCTCCACTAAACCTACAAAGCTATGCGGGATTTCACATGCTTGTGTGTTGTTATCACATGTCATATTGGAAAACCTAAAACTTGGTTATGCATTTCATGAATTATTTGTGTTTCTTAAGCCTGGATTACATGTGCTATCTAGTTTATATGCTTCTTACTAGCATATCGGTCCAGCGATAGATCTAGTAAACAAAGACCAAGGGGGCCAAATGAGCGATAATATAAAAGGGGCTAATTAGTGCTAATACTCCTGGAACTTTTTGAAATTTAAAAGTAAACTGTGACAATACATTACACCTTTTGCGTCATGGTATGCGTTGTGGGTGGAAGGGAGCTCTGCCCTGGTCGTCCTCTCATGGCTCTTCCAGTGAGTATACCACAATGGGATCTTATTTGTGGCATCCATGGTCTCAAAAATAGGGAAAAGTCGGTAAGTGGTACCAAAAAGTGGAAGAGAGTGAATGAAAATCCACAAGAGAAATTTGGAAATGCCGCTAGAAACATGGGTAGGTTATTATATGATGTATACGAATTTTGCACTGATCGTATTTTCCGTATGTGGCACATCTTTCGTCTACCACCTTCGAGCATCATCAACGCATCGGGAGTTACCATCGCCCTCCCTCCCTATTAGTTACATATGCCCTAAACTTTATCCACTCATTTCCCTCTCTCTCTCTCACACGCCAAATTCGAATTCGTCCACTGCCCACCCTCTCTCTTCTTAGTCTTGTATCGCCCTTGATGTCATCTTGACTCAAGATGACTATGTGAAGGTACCTGTGAAGCCAGAAAATACACGAACTAGATGCACGGTAAAACTGATGTTAGGGTTGCATCTAGGGTTAGGCCTGGTTGGGATTAGGGTTAGAGATGAAACTAAAACTAGTGTGTTTTGGATTATCACCTTAACCAGTGGCAATGTCCATCAGATTCAAACATGAAGTGGTGAAGGGATAAGGGGCACATATATTTTGTTTTTAGTGGTCGTAAGCCGAGCACACACATGGAACGAAGTGTTTGGTTGACATTAGAAATCCTGAACCTCCCAACAAAAATTTCTTTGAAATGAGTATATATGCACTATGACAACATATATTTAATCTTCAGAAAGGTTGTTTTACCTTTGTAGGTGGATTACAAGAGAGTGCGTTGGAGGATGATGTGGGATGGGGGGAGTGGACAAGTAGTTTTGCAAGGGTTAGGTTAGGGTTAGGATTAGTATTAGGGTCACAAGTTAAAACTTGATCTGGTGGGTTTCATATTGACGTCCAGTACTTTGTCCGTTCATATTAATGGTCTCAATTTTGTCTAGATACGAATGCATCTGGTTTAAATACTTAATTAAATACATATTAATCTATATAAAGATGAGACCATTCATATTAAAAGGAGTGAGTGCGGTGAAGGCAGCCACCAGAATCAAGATATGATGTGAGAAAGGGAGGCGGGGCACGTATTTGTTGTTTTTGTCCCTCGGAAACCAAGCAAACGTGTGACACAAAATGTTTGCTTACAATTAGAAGCCTCAAACCTTGCAAGAATTCTTCATACTAGCCATATATGCACACGACCACTACATATATTTAAGCTAATAGATAATTGGATGACACAGTTGTTTTACATTCTAGGTAAATTACAAGAGAGCAGGCAAGGAGAGGGGAGATGAGCCGTTATCTCCCTATAGGTACACTGGTGGAACAAGATCATCTACGTAGCACTCACAATCTTATGTATTCTATTATCTAAAGATCTTAGTCATGACATGTTTTTTCCTTTAACTCTTAACCAGGATTGCTCTTTTTGGAACTAAATTATAATCAATATATCCCTCCTTCATGCTTGGGTAGTTAAGCATCATCTTATCATCGAGCGGTGATGATACTCACTAAGATGTTTTAGACTTTTTCTAAAAAACATGAATCTAGACTCTTTTAGTGTATGTTCACTCGTTTTGTTACAAACCTACACACTAGACTTCTAGATACATCTGCTTCAGAAAAAACCACTGTTCAAAAAATAGGCCGAATCATCGATTAATAGGCCGATTAATCGCTACTAGTAAGCTTGCACGTGCCATGCACGTTTCCATGATCAAACTCTTTTTCTGAAATCTTAAGTCTCAGTTTAAATTACATTGTACGTGTGATATGTTTACATGTATATATTAATTCAAGTGAAAAGAAAAGAATTAGAAAGTAATACTCCATTCATAAATATAACACATTTGGAAAATTCATAAATTCCCAAAAATCTTATATTTAGAAACAAAGGTAGCATGTCTTAGGTCGGGTGCCAATGAGTATGTTGGAATGGAAAACACCAGTGAGGAATCAACCATATGATCTATGGATGCTCATGTATGAAAAGCAAAATAAAAACAGCAGAATCTCCCCTAAAGACGATGTGAATTCTAACCAAGTTCAGCAACCTAACATTCCAAGAATATGATATCAATTCCAAAAAATCTGTGCGTCCAAGCCTACTTCCCTAACACATAATATTGTCATGTATATCAATGCTCCGACCCTCCCCAATAATTTATGTGCTCTGGTTTCTTTGATCGGTCCTCTCATACTATATTCCACAAAATGCAACCTAGATGCAAAACTACACTTATTTATTGGGGGAATAGTAACATTATACTTCTATCAAGTTCTATGAACAAAATATACCCTACTCGAAGACGGATATTTACCTCCTGTAAAAAGGTTAGCCCTTGCTGGCTAGGTAGTTCAAATGTTTACCAGTGTATGACCACATTCTGTAAGCAGAGTATTAAATTAATCTGCCCAATCCTTCTGAGTATATTTTATACCAATACACATCAAAATTTTAAGAGCTCTTCAGGTCCCAGTGGTGCTTTAGAACATACACATCAACAAATTTTTAGAGTTACAAGCTGCTCAGATCACTGTTGCCATCAAATTTGACTGCCTAAATAATAACATAAGCCGTAGAAAGAAATAAAAGATAAAAAACTTAGCTTTCACAGGGGAATTTTCAGGAAGCAGTTGGTAAACATCCTATTATATGACGCCTCAGCCCTGGGTAATCCTGCATAGCAGTTGTACACGAGCAAGCTCTTAGTATTCACTCAGGAGGAGAAACATTGTATTTCAACAGAGTAGATGTAGATGAAACAAAGGTAAAAGGGGAAGAAGAATTACCCATATTTATTTTATGCGACATATAAAAATTAAAAAACTCACTGGAAAATCATGCCGTTCAACCTAGTACTCCTGGATGAAATACATGATTGATGGAAGAAGGCCGGCCTAACCATGGTCCCCTTACATTCTTTTATCCTGCATATGATGCCATTAATCAAAGTTAAATCGTCCAAAAAGGAAGAAGGAAGGAACATATATTTTTTTTGAACAAGGAATGGCGCCATATGCGCCTAACTTATATTCCACTCAAGTGCAAAGTATAACATGGATTACAAACTCCTACCAAACTAAATGGTGCAATATAGAAAATAGAGGGCAATAGGGAATAGCATGAGCTGAACAAACGTAGTTGTATTTAGGTCCTAGGCTTTGGGTAAGTGCTTGGTGTGCACAGTCATGAGCAACTCCGTTTGTATCTCTTTTAATGTGGAACACATGGGCATTCGATCTAGTCATGGAGGTGAGAATATTTGCTAACAAGTGCTTGATGTTCCAATGCGTAAAGTCAGTGTCGAGTCTGCTACTTGTCGCCGCTCTTGCAAGGACCTGATTATCTGTCAGAAATGTTGGCATGTTCATCTTCAGCGGCTCCGACAATTTAGCAGCAAATGGCAGCGCCGTGGCTTCAGCTTGAGCACAAATAAATACTGAGTAGCAGAAGCTTGGACCATGATATTGTAGGTGCATCCATTGTCCCTGTAATGTAGAAAAACAACTATGCCCGTAGCCGTGATACTTGAAGTCCAGGGATTTTCTTGCACCAGTGACAATTAGATGAGAGTTAAGAGTTTTTCCTTGAGAAGGGCAGTCCATCAACCTGGTTGGATTCTTAATCTTCGGCTGCATGTGCAAGGGAATCAGAGGCATCACACAGTTTTAGATTATTTTAGATGGCTCTATCATTGATAATGATTTGGTAAGGCTCACCCTTTTTCTTGTCATCATGCCTTGTAAATATATTTATCCCCTCGTTTTCTTAATGGAATGACGTGTAGCACTACTGTGGGTTCTATAAAAAAAAATAATTCCCAATGCATCACATGAAAAGAACATAAATAAGAATTGATACTAAAACTATGGAACAACTTGCATTGAAAGGGGGCATACCATGTCTCTTCAGACCATTGTGCTATCCTAGACAAACAGTTATACATTCCTGGTCTGAGCTGAACTACTACATAACTCAGGTTGTGCCAGGGACAATTAAACCTGGACCAAAAATAAACACCGGAGGTCTCACAAGTAGGGACTCGTTCTTCAATAATGGTGGAGCCACAACACCCAGCACAAGGTGAACTAATTTAGTTCCTGCTCTAGCTACGAATAAATGTAATAGCTAGTAAAATGGGCAATCTTACATGACAAGAGGATACAGACTGATCATTCAAACAAAAGCGAGGACACAACCTGAAATCATTCAGCACTTGCATAAGAAAATGAGATGTCTCGAAGAGTTTTTTTCCTGTTAAAAAACCCCCCAAAAAAGCATCTTTGAGGATCTGAAAATTACTTAGCAATGAACAGTACCAAGATAACCAGGGAAAACAAGATTAGAGGATGACCATATCTCATCCTTGGTTCATTCGTGCGTCACAACTCACAAGGGGCCAGAGGCAGTGGCGGAAGAAGATAAGGCAGCGAGCAAGGAGTAAATGGGCGGGCACGAAGAAGGCGACAAACGACGTACGGTTGATGCAGCGCAGCACCTGGATGAAGTAAAGGAGCTGTAGCCGTGACGTTTGGAGCACAGTCGATCTCACAGCCGTGGGTGCAACCCGGCGGCGGCATGGCAGGCGAGCCGTGGTTGCGGGGTTTGGCGATGTCGTTTTAGGATGTCTGGCGTCGGAAGGAGCCGGAGAGGAGAGCTGGATCGTCCCTCGTTCCAGCAGCCGGCGACGGTAAACTGGGCGTGTGCGGCGAGAGCCTGTTTGACTGCGAGGACGGGAGTCTAGATCGCAAAAAATGGCAAAATACGTCTCTGTCGGAACACGTACTGGCAGAGTACCGATTCGGCGGAGTGCTCGATAGTAATTGCTAAATGTACGCACGATATAGGATTAGAATAATCTAGGCGGTAGGTTTTATCAGCGGGATGAACTAATGGTACCTGTTGGTTTGTGTGCACTTTAGGGGTGGATTTAGAAAAGAAAATGTTCGTGCTTTTATAAGTACTATAGATATAGACTAGGGTTTGTGTTAATCGTTTAGCCTGATTAATAGCTCTGACACTCTGATTAACTACTACACTTGGTCAAAATAGTTGCAAAATTATCAACACATATCGCCCATCCATCCGCTAGCCTACCCCAATAAAGTAGGTTTTTCGAATCTCCCGCTTGATCCCTGCCTCTAGGAGCTCGATTTCTGCCATCACCAGCTAGTTCCTTGTCGTAGTTGACCAGTTCTTCGTAGTTTCCGATCAGACCTTAGATACAAGAGCTCGAGCGTCTTAAGGATCTCATTCGGAATCTCGAGGCTGCCGTTAATATGGTAGGTGGTTGATGTGCAAGAGGAGTCATATGTGTTTTAGGTGCTAATTTTTGTAGGTTGCACCGATTAATAGACGACTAATTAAATCAGTTAATCGTCTAAATTTCGATTAGTCGCTAATCCTAAGATAACCGAACAGTTAACGATTACCGATTTTCTTACCATCGAAAAAATTAAAGCATCTTATATTTTAAAATGGACGGAGTACAAGATAAACACCATATCCCTCCTTCTAGGGCCGGCTTAGGCATATGGCAACCCTGTGCAATGGCCAAGGCCCCATATATATATATATATATATATATATATATATATATATATACATACATATATTCGTATATACTCTATATCCTATCTATATCTATACTTTTATAATAATAAAGCACGAAGTGTTTTTTATGGTCCAACTCTTTTTTGGACCATTTTACCCTCTCACCAACACAATTAATACTCCTATACCATCGATAAATCAAAAAAAATTGTCCTGCATCCACACGTTATCTGCAAATGCTAAAACGTGTACATGTGTATCTCCAAAGCAGCCTGCCCAAGTTTGATCCTAGGCATGCAAAATAATTACGTACGTCAAACCAAAATACCGTATGTAGCCAGGGCTTGGCGGCTATCCTAATCATGTCTCTTTATATATGTGTTCACCTTGTCCTTGATCAGCTTATCTCCTCACGGGATTGATTGGTGACGGACACCAAGGGAGAAAAATGCGGCGGACGAAGAATCGACGATGGCTTGGCTCCCGTCGGCACTACCCATCGTCACCCCATCCGGCTCAATCTCGCTGGCACTACACTGTCACCGCGTCCGGCTCAATCTCTCCGGCGTCCAAGTGATTTGATCCTCCCAAACCGGCCAGTCCTGGTAGTGATATGGTCGACAAAGGGCGTCGGTTTTTATCAGGATTTCTTCATGGATCCGATCGAGAAGAAGTTCGTGGCGGCGTACCTGCTAGCCAACCTGACGGAGGATCCCGAGCCGACCAATGGCAACTTCTACAAGATCCTCAACTCGGGGTGTGCCGATGTGGAGTATCAACGACAATCTGCAGAACGCGAGCAGAACCAAGGAGAACATAACGCGAGCACGACCAAAGACAACGTCCTGGCAAGATCCTCAACTCGACCCGACCAAGAACGATGTCCATAAGATCCTCGAATCGGTGGTCACCGAGGTGGAGGAGGGCAAGCTGCAGATCATATTCAAGGAGATCAGTACGAATTTTCACACGTCACCTATTGGGTCGTCCACCTCGGCATGCCACATGTGTCGACAACCTCGACGGCGGCCAGTGGCGCTATAGGGGGAACATAGTCGAGAAGAGCGACGGGAGGTGTAGATCTCGCTCAGAGGGCCCTTCGACACACAAAGGACGTGCCGAACTCCTTGCCTTTGGTTAGTACTCTCAATCCACCGCAAAGGTCCTGTTTTTGTCGAGAGAGCCAGTGGATGGCAGCGCGCAAATGGCGTCGGGATAGGCGGTCACTGCTGCCATGTGGGTGTCCAGTATATTTGACGCGAGGAATTCCTCAATCCTAAGCATGCGCATGGAGAAGTGACTGTGTAGAGCCCTCGAATATACAGATTATTTGGTTTGCTCCTGGTTTTGCTTTTGCTTCCGTTGCTTGCAGATGAAAGAAAAGTGTGAGAAAGCTATACAAATTTTGATGGAGGAAAGCAACGTCCAGGTATGGCATCACGCTATCTACATTATACTAGCAAATCTTCTGAATTCATTGCATGCCTTGGTGCAGAGGTCAGTAGCTAAAGTCAGTCAGCATTATTTTGTTTCTACATTAATTTGTCGTGAATCCAATTGCTTCATTGGTGCAGAGGTTATGCGCCTCCAAAGACGGCGATCGGTAAAAGTTTACTATACTTAAAGCAGATTGAGGACGATCACGACATAGCGCATCTCCTAGACTTGAAGTGCGACAACCGCTGAAGTGGTCCGGTAGCAGGTTTATTCTCACCTTTTGTCAAGGAGCTTGACAAATGTTCATCTTCTGTTGTACTAGAAATTATAGGTGAATTTAAATGACAAAATTCACTTTGTGGTATTAACAAAAACAGTTTTTGAGCAGTAAACTTATTCGGGGTCTGCTTCTTTTTCAATAAAAATACACGTCTTTCGTTTCATAGCTTTTTTTTCCGATGCAACGCACGTGTGTTTTTCCTAGTATAATTCTAAAAAAAAATTAGAAGGCCCAGCTTAGCAAGCGATTGCTGGTTGATCTTGTGATCACACGCGAAGGCAAGCGCACGTGATGCCTCGGGCTCCATAGATCGATCCTATGTCTCCTGCCTAAATCCCGACTAGGATACAACGACGCCACTACAAGGAATGTGTCAATCTATGACTTTTGATAGTGACCGTGGATAAAATCGTTATAGAGTTATGACGATTTTATATCATATGGTCGTAAGCCGCTTGGGAGAGTCAAAACCCTGAATAACTAAGACGATTTGTCTAAAAAAGGTCATAGTTTCACGTCATAATCAACAAGACATGAGAGAAAGCAATATAGGCCGGTGGATATAGACATAATGAACGGTTGGGATAGAGATGCGTGGGAAGTTGTTGTGGATCGATGACATGGCACCCTTCATCGCGCGCAGACGCGGGAATATTTCCCTTTGCCACCACTTGGCGCCCGGTCACGCCAAATCTAAGTCTCGCAAAGAAAATCGGGAAACGAAATACAGAGGTGCGGCTAACCCTAGATTTATGTTTTCTCACAGGTTGTGAGTCACAGCCGCCGCCCCCACTTTCCTTCTCTCCGTCGCCGCCCCCTATTTTCTTCTCTCCGCCGCCGCAACCATCCCCTCACCCGCCGCAGCCATCATGCCCACGCCGCCATCGCATCTACAACAGCCATCTAGGCCATCTCCTAGACCAAACCCGCTTCATACCATCCGCCCTGTAGCCTCCATCTCTCGCACATGCAGATCAGCAGAACCTGACAAGCAGCGATTTGGATGCCGCCGCCGATAGGGACGAAGCGGTCGATGGGGATGTCGCCGCCGTCTCTAGATCCGAAGCTCACTGCTCACCTAACACCAAGCCCTCCTCTCCACCTAGCGCGTGAATGTGATTCTGATTGATCTCCAAGAATCTCATTCGCTTGCAGCCTGAGTTGCTGCACGCCGCATATGCCTAATAAATTAAATCTTTAATCAAATCCTTGTCTAGTTTTGATTGTCTCTTTGCCCTTTATCCTACATACATGTTTAATTGATGATTTGATAATGCATCTATTTCACCAATTGCATCTATTTCACTAATTGTATCTGACTTAAATTGAATAAACGCGCTAATTGTGGAGATCTTTAGGGTTCTATCTTTAATTTTTTTTATTTAGGTAATGTATTCAATTCCAAATTTTAGGTGATATGACGCAGAAACATCTATCCGGCGCTAGGAGAAGGAATAAAAGAAAACAAGAGATTGAACTTATGCAATCATACAAAGATCTTTTAAAAAGTATTTTTCGGCAGCAGATGTCAATGACGACAATCAAAGTAAATATTCTAAACCTGGACAAGATGGTGATCATCACTAAATAGTTTCAAGTTTTGCAGACGTTCGTAACTAATTGTTATTTCTATGGTTTAAACGCAAATGTTGACATTAATGAGGACAATACGGAGGAGGAAAATTTGTATCTATGTTATAAAACAGATTGAATGGTTTGACTACATGTTATATTGAGAAGGATATCTTAGATAAAATTGATCTTGAGAATGTATTCAATGATTTTGCATCTAGAAATGCCCGAAGAAGCTTTTTTGAAGAATTGAAGCATTACTTTCACTGGACTCATTGGATTATTTCTTATCTGAGGTAACCAAACTAGCATAAAATACTACTAATTATATTTTGAGATTAAGAATATGTGGTTGGATGTTAATTTTAATATTTTGTGATTGAGGGTACATACATATGTGTCTATACTTTTTTAGATACGATTATATATACATTAGCCTTAGGGCCATGCATCAATTTCGCACAAGGGCCCCGCAAAATATAGAGCTGGCCTTTCCTCCTTCATGCTTGGGTGGCGGAGAAGAATAGCATGCAATATCAATTCTCTCTATTTAATAGTGCCAAACTATATATTTCGTCATGCAGAAACCTAAACAAAGATTTTTTCCATGGACCTGATATATCTTTCTTTTATTTGGGAAGAACCTGCAGATATATATATATCTTTCTTTTTTTGCGAAATGCAGATATATATCTTTAGCAACCTTCATATCCTATCTTGTTAAACTAGTAGTATTAAATCATGCTGATAATTTATAGCACCATATATAAGGGATTCAGAATTTATAGTGCATCCTTTCCGGGGAAAGAATTAATTGTATGCCATCCAAAATTAATTACTCCCGTCAATAAATACGAACGCCAGGATCATTGTTTTCTTGCACTCTCCGGCAATCCCTGCATACAGTGACTGGACCACAGAAGTTCCCACTGCACCAACGGAGCATCGATGCCTAGCCTCCTGAGCAAAGTGTCCGGCGCCGTGGCCGCCAGCGCCCGCAGCGTCTCGCGCGCCACACGCCGCCTCCTGCGCGCGCGGCGGTCTTCCCGGCAGAAGAAGGACTTACCAAGTGAGTGCGTGGCCGACGACGCCGACGCCCTGTGGCGCCGGGAGATACTGATGGGGCGGCGGTGCAAGCCGATCAACTTCTCCGGCGCCATCCACTACGACAGACACGGTCGGAAGATCGTGCATCCCAGCGGTGTGACGAAGGCGGCTGTCACGAGTCTCTGCCGGTCGTCGGACGTCGTCGACGACGCCGTCGTAGCGTGTCCGAGAAAGTGAAGTGTGCCTATGCGCCGCTCCAGAGGTAGTTAATGTGTTGTGATCGCATTATGCATGTCCGGTTAGCGACTACTCCGTTTGGGATTATAAGTCCCGCGCGGATAACTAAGTTGCCAATTTAAACAACAAAACATAAATAATATAACATAAAAATTATATTATTATAAAATTTAGAGGTTATATTTTTTAATGGTATAATTTTTGTAATATATAATTTATGTTTTGTCAGTCAAATTAACAACCTAGTTATGTGTTGGGGAGATAACCTCGGATAGGGTAAAGACGGGGAAAGACGAAAGGATGTTCCCCGTCTAGTTTTCGAATTACAGTCTGAGTCGGCCGAATCATGTAGAGGTCCGCCAAGATAGGAAACGGCAGGACCCTTATAGTAATGGCAAGGCATTACCCGGCCGAGATACTTCGTAAGTCCGCTGGGTTAGCCCGAGTAATCTTAATGCAGATAAAGGACAAGCCGAGCTACGGGAGGCAGGGCCGAATGATACGAAGCTTGCAGGGGAAGGAGAAGCCTGAAGTCAAACCCTAGCCGCAGGGTAGGGAGAATCTAAGCACTACGGACAAAGACGCAGAGCAACAGAGAGGCAGAAGGAGGTCACGGAGGTGACAGTCCTGAAGCCTGAGGCGCGCAGGAGGGGCCCTCTGAAATCTTGCCGTCATTAGGGGAGCGACAGGGAAAGGGGGGCGCCGAACTACTATATTGGGACAAGCATATTCCTCGAATATGCTTGCCACATCAGCCCTAAGGAGAGGCTTGGACTCTGAAGAAGGGATCGACTCATTCTTTAGTACCGTTAGGCTGGTATAATTCTTCCTTCTCAAACACAGCTCAAGGAGAACTTGTAGCCCAAGGAAGCAGAAATAAGATCTTTACCTTTGCCATCTGTGTGCAGAATCAACTGCATTTTCCCTCCCCAGATCCCTCTAGCATCCATTGGCCCCATATGTTAGCCAACCCATGGCATCTACTGTGCCACCACCATGACAGTTGGCGCCCACCGTGGGGCCAGCAGCGGTGCTAGCTGGAGTTATGATCCGGACGGGAAACTTCATCAACACTGGCGAGCGCGTTGTTTCTGGCTTGGTCCAGAGGTTTGATCTTTGTGACTACGTCAGCGACAATGCGGGCAGCTTCAGGGGAAAAACTCCCCCGCGCAACGGTGTCTTCATCAGCCTGGGCGGGCACAGGGTCTACGTCGGCGTCGACATCTCCGGCATTTATCCTCACCAAGTTGTTGTTGCAGGAGAGCCACCTCTTAGCGCTGCGAGCCGTCCACGCGGAGCGCGTCCCGTAGGCAGCGTCGAGGTGATGGTCGCGGCCGGAGTGCAAGCGGGAGTAGCGGCTGCCGGATCGACCAGAGACCCCGCCACAGGCGTACAGGGCGCACCCAGGCAGACAGCACCACTACCCACCGAGGTAATCCCTCCAGTGACCAACCAGACCGAGGTGCAGGACACTACCCCAAAGGCACCAAGAGTAAGAGGGCCACCTCTGGAAAGGCCAGAGAACATTCTTCAGGCAACCATAGAAAACTTGACTACACCTGTAGCGCCGATACTTGATCCGGCGAATGCTCAGGCAGAGTTAGAAGAAACCAGGCAAAAGGTGCTGGTAGAGGCCAAAAAGGTGTCGGCTGTAACACCCTCAGAATCGGCCCTATGCAAGTTTTAGCGAAACCCGCCAAACCCGCATAGAAACGATTCAAAGGTGCCCACCAGGCACTTTCGTGCGGGTGGAAAACGAAGTAATAACATTACACAACAGTCCTCGATGGGACCCACAGAACAGATATATACAACAGCGACTCAAAGAGTCAAGAATACAGATATACAATACAAAGATCCCAAATCACCTTTAAAATGATATAGCGTCCAAGTACGGACAAGATGCAAATGGGGCTAAGAGCCCCGAAGAATAACCAATGGCGTCCATAACCCTGCCCAGGCCAAGCCGGAAGGGTAACCCTGCTAACGACGTCGATCTCAAAACCTGCTTAAACAAAAGGGGTGCCGACAAAGGGCAAAGGAAAAAGAGAGAGCGGTCGATCTTGAGGCCAAGACACGCGAGACTAGAATTCGCGGTCCTCGCACCGCATAGGTATGGTGGCAAGCGGCAATGAAGCATGCACTGAACACCCTATAGAGACTCGATACAACTAGCGGCTATCAGAGAGGGATAAGAAAGACCTATCCGGAACCAACCTGATACTACCACCAAACATACCCATCCCGGTGTTTCCCCCTCGAGACCAGACGAGGAAGTCAACCGAGGAACTCACACCATTGGCAGTTTTATTTATTCAGTTATCGTTGCAGCAATTACTAGTCAGGTATAGATAATCATCCTGATAAAATAAGCAGTGGGCACTTTTAGTTAACCATTCCGTTGTAGTTGCAACACTTACTAGTCAGATACAATTAGCATGAGATATCCCTAAACCCAGCAGTTGTTGGTACTTTTATTTAGCCATTCCGTTATAGTTGCAATACTTACTAGTCAGGTACAGTGGTCGCTAGCGACAACCCAACCAAGCAATTGTTGGCAGTTTTATTTAGCCATTCCATTATAGTGAAGCTGATTACTAGTCATTATAAAGTCAAGTTTATAGCACTACTTTAGTTATAGTTGTCTATGATCGAGATACTGTGCTCCAAGTCGTCCATAACCGCGGACACGGCTTTCAGAAAGTTTTACCCTGCAGGGGTGCACAAATAGCAACACACACTCGATCAACCTCGGAAAAACCAAATCAAAACCCAACGAGGCTTTCACGACAAAGCAATCACAGGATTCAGAAATATTTCAGGCCACCCATTGAGTATACCAAGCGGTTAGCTGACTCCGAGACGGACCCAAGGTTTGGGTGGACGGCTGTAAACGACTGGGAACCCAAAACTGGGCTTGTCGATACCGCGAAAACGTGTCCCGATCCTAAACAGTATAGGTGCTCCTCGCACAATCATAAATAAAGCAGTAAAGCATGGTATAGGTACAGGATAGTAAATAAAACCTCAAACTAGTTTGTGGCCCCAATAAATAAGAATGAATCAAGCTCTGGCTCAGGGGGGTCCCATAATCCTCCCGGATGTGGATAGCGCGAATATTCAAGGAACAGGTATCAAGTACTCGGGGTCCTACGGGACACAAGTGGACGGTTAACAACCAAATAACATCTATTGCCCACCTGTGCCTCTGCATTACCTACTTCAATTTTAGTTGTTAAACAGTAATTAAAGTTATGATCATCTCCAACAATAAACACACGGAAATACTCCAACAATTGTGGTACTTGGCGACACGCAACAGCACTTGAGCAAGCGACTACGACGCGCAGGTCCAACTATCTACCAAACAACAGGTAATAGGAGGTGTCCAAGGCGATATAAGGCTGCAAGGGATATCACGGGTACGAAAACTAGAGCATCGCAACACAGATAGCAATAGATCAACAGGAGGGAATAAATACTATAAAAGTAAGATAGGTAGAAAGGGGGAGATGCTCGCCTGAAAACATTGTCGAAGGTTCAACCGAAGATCGGGTCGACACTCGCATCAACTCAACGGCCTTATCCGCGAAGAACCATAACACTAGAATAAACACCGGATGAACTATTTAATACTACGCAAAAGATCGGGCATGATGCATGTATGATGTATGACATGGCAAAGGTGCGATGCAATTAGGCAGTGTTAAACGGAACCGGGGGTCCCGACATTTAAATATATGGTTCAAGTTATTTAGACACCCGCCAATTTAAATGTTATCTTAACAGGGCAAGATAAGTTACCGGTTCGCTACACAAATTTAAATGAGGCCAATATGAGACTAGATTTGTCCGCATATGGACCCCATATTTAATTATATGGTGAATCGGCATAATGCCCCCAAACCCACATGATATGTGTGCAAATATGAACATTTTAATATGCAACAAGTTTAGATATTATTATAAAATAGGGCTCGGGAAGGGAAACACACATTAGGGGGTCGGTGATCTTGGTTCCGGGGGGGCTCGGGGTTTGTCTCAGGGTTCAGGGGAAACGTTGAAGTTCGGACTCGCGATGGCGAACTTGAGTAGATCGGTACCGGGGTCTTCGGATCTGGGAAGTAGATCTTGTCGCACGGGCGTCAATGCTTCCGGGAAGGAGAACTTGGCGATCCCGAGGGTCTTGGTGTTCGACGGGGTTCAGGCGTGCCGGGATCGGTCTTCGGACCCGTGTAGATGGTTGCGTTCCGGGGATCTTCGAGTCGGGGGTCTTGGACCGTGTCGGCATTCTCATGGTCATTCATCGCCGCTCCGTTGATGTACTTGTCCGCAAATGTAGCTGACAAACTTGATAGGGTACTTGTCCGTGTTGTGTTCTTGTCGATGGAACATTACAAACACGGTGTTGCATCATGTGGAGGAAGCACTTAACCTATACATCACATAGCAGTGCCATCAACTCAAATGTTCGTCCCCACTGAACATGACTTCACCAAACAGAGCACACACGAGGCAAAACACTTAGTGCCGGGCTTGGCCGATGCGGTTGGAAGGTGCGCAACACAGGAGAGGGGCGACAGAAGATAGCGTGACCAGAAGGTCGAATACGACCTTGGAGCCAACGAACTCGAGAAGCAGCACCGCCGCAGCATGGAGCAGAGCTCGGCCGGAGCAAGCCATCAACAGAGCACCTCGGGTACCCTGCTGGTTGCCGACGAAGGGCAGAGGCGCGGGAGGCGACGGGAGCTCTTGGTGCGAGGGTCGCCAGGGCAGGCGGCTGCATGGGTCCGTGGCGGAGGAGGCCGAGCGAGGTGGAGGAGGGCGGCCGGAGGAGCTCCGGGCGAGGGAGGAGAGACGGGGAGGGCGCGCCGGCGGCGGGACACGCGGTAGGGGCGAGTAGAGGAGGGCGCGACGCCGGAGATGAGGGTGACCGGCGACGGGGCTCGCGGTCGCGGTCGAGGGCCGGAGGGGGCCGAGGCTCGCAGGAAGGGGAGGCGGCCACCGACGGTGGAGGACCAGGGAGGACCAGGGAGGCGGCCGGACGCCTCGCGGTGGACGCTGCGGAGAAAGGGGTCCGCGTGCAGGCGGCTGGGGTCGGGCGGTCCATGGCGGCCTGCTTCTCTAGGGAGGAAGGGAGCGGCGCGAGGGTAGGAGAAAGGGGGCGGGGTCGCGTGGGAGAGACGAGGGAAGGGGAGAGAGGACGAGCGGGGTCGGCGTGTGGTGGGGCCGGGGCACCGCGTGGGGGCTGTGTGTGTGAGTTGGTGGTTGGATCGGTCAGGGGGAGGGGCTGACCAGGTGGGTGGGGCCCAGGTGGCAGGGAGAGAAGGAGAGGGGTGGGTCAGGAGGTGAGGTGGCAGCCGGCTGTGTGGGTGAGGGAGGTGGCAGGCTAGGATTGGTTAGGGGGAAGGGAGGGGTGAGTTGGAGGCATGCTATTGGGTGGGGTGAGGTGGAGGGGGCTGGGTAGATTAGGTCCGGGTAGGAAAAGAATTAGACCGGCTGATTGTACCGGGGGTGGCCGACTGGGTCGGATCGGCCCGGTTGGCTGCCCCCTAAAAATAAAATAAATATTTTATTATTTACAAACGGGACTTTTGCAAACCGTGGTTAGACAAAGCAAAGTAATTCGGAGACCCGGGTCTTGCGTTGAACAAAGACGGGGCGTTTAGAAAACAAAATAGGTTTTTCTGAAAATAGTTTTATGCAAGCAAATGCAAGACGATGACGATGCTCAAATGCAATGTGGCATGATGACATGAGCATGCGGTAATGATGATGCAATGCACAAAAACAACGCGATTTTCTAGTAGTGGTTTTTGCGGGATGCCACAGTTCGACACCACTAACAATGGATCTCGCCCTCGAGATCCACCTCATGGTACCGGAAAGAAGGCGGCGATCTGAATCTTCTCGCATCGTGTAGATCCTCGCGACACCACTAACGAGGGTCCCTTCTTCATCTTGAAAATGGCGACACCACCAACAATGGATTGTTCCCCATTCGTCGAGAGATCACTCCGGAGAAACAACGATGAAGGTAAAGGTCTCAAAAGGGTAAAGCCACCTCTAACTTCCGCGGAAGGAGTATAACTGCAATGATTCACCATTCAATGTGCAAGAGCGAATGATAAGAGTAGTCGGATGGTGATCAGTCCATCGCGCACGCAAAGCATTACTCTGCACATGAATAGGAATTATGCAACCAACTCTCAGAATTCAGATTGAAGATCTCGACAATCGAGGTTCGGAAACAAAGGAGTGATGCAGACTCTGCATCGGATCTGGCGTAGATGATGTCGTCGCGTCGGGAAACACCGGAAGGCACGAGAAGGAACAAAGAGAAATCCATCAGACGAAGGGTTCCTCGGATAGCATGAAGACCAGATGTAGCAACACCGTTACCGAAGGAGGAAGCGCTGAAGGTGCGGAAACCCAACCACGAGAAATCCGGACTCAAGAGAGAGAAGAGAGCGGATTCAAACACGCAGAGGTGAGAGGAGAGCAGCAGAGGGTAAGGAGTAAAATCAGACCTAATCAGAACTATCCAACCGATTTTTCAAAAATAGTTTTGACACTCTACTTCGGCCGTTAGCTAGGTTATCCTACAGGCTGGACTTGTGGGGTATCGCAACTGCTGAGCTCTGATACCACTCTGTAACACCCTCAGAATCGGCCCTATGCAAGTTTTAGCGAAACCCGCCAAACCCGCATAGAAATGATTCAAAGGTGCCCACCAGGCACTTTCGCAAGGTGGAAAAGCGTAATAACATTACACAACAGTCCTCGATGGGACCCACAGAACAGATATATACAACAGCAACTCAAAGAGTCAAGAATATAGATATACAATACAAAGATCCCAAGTCACCTTTAAAATGATATAGCTTCCGAGTACGGACAAGATGCAAATGGGGCTAAGAGCCCTGAAGAATAACCAATGGCGTCCATAACCCTGCCCAGGCCAAGCCGGAAGGGTAACCCTGCTAACGACGTCGATCTCAAAACCTGCTTAAACAAAAGGGGTGCCGACAAAGGGCAAAGGAAAAAGAGAGAGCGGTCAGTACTGAGGCCAGTACACGGCGAGACTAGAATTCGGCGGTCCTCGCCTACATAGGTATGGTGGACTGAAGCGGCAGCGGCAGCATGCACTGAACACCCTATAGAGACTCGATACAACTAGCGGCTATCAGAGAGGGATAAGAAAGACCTATCCGGAACCAACCTGATACTACCACCAAACATACCCATCCCGGTGTTTCCCCCTCGAGACCAGACAAGGAAGTCAACCGAGGAACTCACACCATTGGCATTTTTATTTATTTAGTTATCGTTGCAGCAATTACTAGTCAGGTATAGATAATCATCCTGATAAAATAAGCAGTGGGCACTTTTATTTAACCATTCCATTGTAGTTGCAACACTTACTAGTCAGATACAATTAGCATGAGATATCCCTAAACCCAGCAGTTGTTGGTACTTTTATTTAGCCATTCCGTTATAGTTGCAATACTTACTAGTCAGGTACAGTGGTCGCTAGCGACAACCCAACCAAGCAATTGTTGGCAGTTTTATTTAGCCAATCCATTATAGTGAAGCTGATTACTAGTCATTATAAAGTCAAGTTTATAGCACTACTTTAGTTATAGTTGTCTATGATCGAGATACTGTGCTCCAAGTCGTCCATAACTGCGGACACGGATTTCAGAAAGTTTTACCCTGCAGGGGTGCAAAAATAGCAACACACACTCGATCAACCTCGGAAAAACCAAATCAAAACCAAACGAGGCTTTCACGACAAAGCAATCACAGGATTCAGAAATATTTCAGGGGGCCACCCCATTGAGTATACCCGCAACGAAGTTAGCTGACTCCGAGACGGACCCAAGATTTGGGTGGACGGCTGTAAACGACTGGGAACCCAAAACTGGGCTTGTCGATACCGCGAAAACGTGTCCCGATCCTAAACAGTATAGGTGCTCCTCGCACAATCGTAAATAAAGCAGTAAAGCATGGTATAGGTACAGGATAGTAAATAAAACCTCAAACTAGTTTGTGGCCCCAAGAAATAAGAATGAATCAAGCTCTGGCTCAGGGGGGTCCCATAATCCTCCCGGATGTGGATAGCGCGAATATTCAAGGAACAGGTATCAAGTACTCGGGGTCCTACGGGACACAAGTGGACGGTTAACAACCAAATAACATCTATTGCCCACCTGTGCCTCTGCATTACCTACTTCAATTTTAGTTGTTAAACAGTAATTAAAGTTATGATCATCTCCAACAATAAACACACGGCAATACTCCAACAACTGTGGTACTTGGCGACACGCAATGAGACTTGAGCAAGCGACGACGCGGGTCCAACTATCTACCAAACAACAGTAATAGGAGGTGTCCAAGGCGATATAAGGCTACAAGGGATATCACGAATGCGAAAACTAGAGCATCGCAACACGTATAGCAATAGATCAAGGAGGGAATAAATACTATAAAAGTAAGATAGGTAGAAAGGGGGAGATGCTCGCCTGAAAACATTGTCGAAGGTTCAACCGAAGATCGGGTCGACACTCGCATCAACTCAACGGCCTTATCCGCGAAGAACCAAAACACTAGAATAAACACCGGATGAACTATTTAATACTACGCAAAAGATCGGCATGATGCATGTATGATGTATGACATGGCAAAGGTGCGATGCAATTAGGCAGTGTTAAACAGAACTGGGGGTCCCGACATTTAAATATATGGTTCAAGTTATTTAGATACCCGCCAATTTAAATGTTATCTTAACAGGGCAAGATAAGTTACCGGTTCGCTACACAAATTTAAATGAGGCCAATATGAGACTAGATTTGTCCGCATATGGACCCCATATTTAATTATATGGTGAATCAGCATAATGCCCCCAAACCCACATGATATGTGTGCAAATATGAACATTTTAATATGCAACAAGTTTAGATATTATTATAAAATAGGGCTCGGGAAGGGAAACACACATTAGGGGGTCGGTGATCTTGGTTCCGGGGGGGCTCGGGGTTTGTCTCAGGGTTCAGGGGAAACGTTGAAGTTCGGACTCGCGATGGCGAACTTGAGTAGATCGGTACCGGGGTCTTCGGATCTGGGAAGTAGATCTTGTCGCACGGGCGTCAATGCTTCCGGGAAGGAGAACTTGGCGATCCCGAGGGTCTTGGTGTTTGACGGGGTTCGGGCGTGCCGGGATCGGTCTTCGGACCCGTGTAGATGGTCTTGGCGTTCCGGGGATCTTCGAGTCGGGGGTCTTGGACCGTGTCGGCATTCTCATGGTCATTCATCGCCGCTCCGTTGATGTACTTGTCCGCAAATGTAGCTGACGAACTTGATAGGGTACTTGTCCGTGTTGTGTTCTTGTCGATGGAACATTACAAACACGGTGTTGCATCATGTGGAGGAAGCACTTAACCTATACATCACATAGCAGTGCCATCAACTCAAATGTTCGTCCCCACCGAACATGACTTCACCAAACAGAGCACACACGAGGCAAAACACTTAGTGCCGGGCTTGGCCGATGCGGTTTGAAGGTGCACAACACAGGAGAGGGGCGACAGAAGCTAGCGCGACCAGAAGGT
Organism: Avena longiglumis; assembly: GCA_030063025.1. Taxonomy (NCBI): domain Eukaryota; kingdom Viridiplantae; phylum Streptophyta; class Magnoliopsida; order Poales; family Poaceae; genus Avena; species Avena longiglumis. Next base: position 227,340,270 of record CP125973.1, read on the forward strand.
CGAAGACGACCTTGGAGCCAACGAACTCGAGAAGCAGCACCGCCGCAGCATGGAGCAGAGCTCAGCCGGAGCAAGCCATCAACAGAGCACCTCGGGTAAGCACCGCCGCAGCATGGAGCAGAGCTCAGCCGGAGCAAGCCATCAACAGAGCACCTCGGGTACCCTGCTGGTTGCCGACGAAGGGCAGAGGCGCGTGAGGCGACGAGAGCTCTTGGTGCAGGTCGGCAGGCGGCAGGCGCCAGGCGGCGGCTGGGTCCGGTGGCGGAGGGAGGCCGGAGCCGCGAGGTGGAGGAGGGCGGCCGGAGGAGCTCCGGGCGAGGGAGGAGAGACGGGAGCACGCGTCGCGGCCAGGACCTGGTAGGGGCGAGTTGAGGAGGGCGCGACGCCGGAGATGAGGGTGACCGGCGACGGGGCTCGCGGTCGCGGTCGAGGGCCGGAGGGGGCCGAGGCTCGCAGGAAGGGGAGGCGGCCACCGACGGTGGAGGACCAGGGAGGACCAGGGAGGCGGCCGGACGCCTCGCGGTGGACGCTGCCGAGAAGGGGGTCCGTGTGCCGGCGGCTGGGGTCAGGCGGTCCATGGCGGCCTGCTTCTCTGGGGAGGAAGGGAGCGGCGCGAGGGTAGGAGAAAGGGGGCGGGGTCGTGTGGGAGAGACGAGGGAAGGGGAGAGCCGGGGTCGGCGTGGTGGGGCAGGCACCGTGGGGGTTGTGTGTGTGAGTTGGTGGTTGGATCGGTCAGGGGGAGGGGCTGACCAGGTGGGTGGGGCCCAGGTGGCAGGGAGAGAAGGAGAGGGGTGGGTCAGGAGGTGAGGTGGCAGCCGGCTGTGTGGGTGAGGGAGGTGGCGGGCTGGGATTGGTTAGGGGGAAGGGAGGGGTGAGGTGGAGGCATGCTATTGGGTGGGGTGAGGTGGAGGGGGCTGGGTAGATTAGGTCCGGGTAGGAAAAGAATTAGACCGGCTGATTATCTGGGGTGGCCGGTCGATCGGATCGGCTATTGCCCCTAAAAATAAAATAAATATTTTATTATTTATAAACGGGACTTTTGCAAACCGTGGTTAGACAAAGCAAATTAATTCGGAGACCCGGGTCTTGCGTTGAACAAAGACATGGCGTTTAGAAAACAAAATAGGTTTTTCCGAAAATAGTTTTATGCAAGCAAATGCAAGACGATGACGATGCTCAAATGCAATGTGGCATGATGACATGAGCATGCGGTAATGATGATGCAATACACAAAAACAACGCGATTTTCTAGTAGTGGTTTTTGCGGGATGCCACATCGGCCTTGCGGGAGTCCTTAAACAGGACCCTGCGAGAGTATGCCAAAGCTAATAAGCTTGACGTCGCGCCCGAACGGGTGGACGAGTTAAGATTGAGAGGTAAAAACCTCATAGATGATATCAACAAGGAGCATGATGCTCATAAGGCGGAATCAGTTGATTTGGGCTTGCCAGTCTGATACTGAAGAAAGAACCTAAGAGCGGCAAATGCCGCAGCATTAGAGTTAGAGTGGTTGACCGGCGAAGCCCAGCAGAAATAGCAAGAAAGAGTGAATGAGCTGGTGCGCATCGCGAACCAGCAAAACGAAGAAATGCTCAGAGCAGACCCGGTGAGGCCGGGGGCCTCGCGAATGGTTCACTCAGCAGGAGCAGCACCTGCCTTGTCCGTGGCAGCAACATCTTCACCCGGAAATAATGCACGAAAGGACAGAGCAGTAACCTCAGGAAAGAGAAACAAGCAAATTGTTCCGTATGATCCGACAATAGCCGAGAAGGCAAACGAGAACATAGGGAATGGAAGCCGAGGTAACAGTGGTGAGAGGAATCCTGGCCGTATTGAGAAAGACGGTGGAAGCCGAGGCAATGGAGACCTCGGCAGAAGAGAACTCGGAAGAGGCAATCATGAGAACAATACCCCGGTGGAAGTAAGGAGAGAACCGCCGCTCAACCCACAGCCAAGACATGAACCTCGGCAGGAAAGAGAAGCAAGACCAGCTCGCCACAATCAAGTGAATGAAAGATACAATGATGGTTATTCCGAGATGGAATATGCAATCCACGGTGTAAATAACCACTATGGAATGCAAGACAGAGTTCTATACAGAGATTTGCCATCAAATGATGCGAGAGTAAAGCTAGACCGGTTATACCGGTCCGAGTTGCTGGAAGAACAGGGTCCGCCAGGTCCGACGTGCTTTGGACCATGGATCATGGGCGAACCACCTGTGCCGAACTTTCAGCTAGCGAGAGGCACGGAAACATACAATGGGAGTACCAAACCACAAGACTGGTTGATTGATTATGCCACGGCTGTGAAAATAGAAGGAGGGAACTTACGATGGGCAGTACGGTATGTCCCACAAATATTGGAAGGACCAGCTAGGGTATGGCTGAATAATCTACCAACGGGCAGTATCAACTGTTGGTTGGATTTTGAAGAGATGTTCGTCAGCAACTTTACCAGCACATACAAGAGGCCAAACAGGCCGCAACAGTTAGCCATGTGCAAGCAGAGGCCGAATGAAACAGATAGAGAGTTTTTAACTCGATGGTGTAACCTGAGAAAATCATGTGAAGGAGTTATAGAGTCGCAAGCAATAGCTTGGTTCGCTCAAGGATGTCGTTATGCCAGTGTGTTGTGGCAACGTATGCAAAGAGATATGCCGACCACATTGGCAGAAACTATCAGAATAGCGGACTCATACGCATTAGGAGATCCAACGCAACCAGAATTAATGTCGGCAGATCATCGGGAGCAACAAGACCAATATGCAAGAGATTTGGCCGGGTCATCCAGGCGTAGTGACTTCAGAGGAAGAAGAAGAGAAGAAAGGCCGGATTATAGATATAATTCGTCCCAAGTGGCAGCAGTAGCGCAGGATCCGCCGAGTCACGGAGCGACTCAACGGCAGAAGAATGGTCCTCAACAGTGGACACCAAGGAATGAGGGAAAAAGACAGTGGACCTCAGAGCAAAAGAAGCAGTGGCAGGAGAGGCCGAAGTACACGTTCGAGTCTATGTTAGATCAGCCGTGTAAATTTCACACGTCAAACCCATCCAGGCCAGCCAACCATACGACCCGTCAATGTGCATGGATGAAAAATGCAATGGGAAACCCCGTAGGCATTCAGGCAGCGCCCCATCAAGTATATCAACAGCATCTACCACAGTTGACTGGAGCAAATGCACAACAACTGATGTTACCGCCTCCTCCCCTGAGGTACGATAACTCGGATCGGAGAGATGCGGTGCATCAAGTGATGAACCAAGTCCAGGATGGAAGGACAAATCCAGCGAATACTGGACGCAATGATTACAGAGAACATCATCAGTCTTATTGCGTGTTCACAACGGAACAGCAAGACAAGCAGAGTGTGCAGCGCCAGCATATGGAAGTAAATGCAGTTATGCCGGCAGTACCAAGATATGTGCCTTGGTCAGATCAGGAGGTAACTTGGAGCATAAAGGATCACCCCAAGATAATGCCGAATCCAGGGTCGTATGCACTCGTGTTGGATCCGACATTTGTTGGACCAAGCATCAATGTGAAATTTTCGAAAGTACTCATTGACAATGGAAGCAGTATCAACATCATGTACAAAGATACCATGCATAAACTCGGAATATCGCAGAACATGCTGCAGTCCACGAGGACCACTTTCCATGGGATAGTGCCAGGACTTTCATGCGAACCCATTGGTAAAGTCCGAGTGGATGTGTTATTCGGCACAAGAGATAACTGCAGAGCAGAAAACTTAGAGTTTGAAGTGGTGGATCTAGAAAGTTGTTATCATGCTCTACTCGGACGGCCTGCGCTGGCCAAATTCATGGGCAGCTGTCATGTAAGTTATCTGAAAATGAAGCTACCCGGACCACAAGGAGTGATAACAGTAGCATGGGATTACAAGAAGTCAATGGAATGTGCTTCATCCGGGTCAAATTTGGCCGAATCATTGGTTATAGCAAGAGAAAAAAGAAGGATTCAGGAGGTAGCAGACCTCGCTCAGTAGGCACAACTGAATATGCCGGCACTGGCCAATCCACATGGAAGTGTCTCCTTTTAGCCGACTAAAGAAACGAAGAAGTTTCAGATAGACGAGCAATTCCCAGAACGCACCGTTACTATTGGTGCAGGCCTAGATGCTAAATAGGAAAGCGAGCTCACCAACTTCCTCCGTGAGAATCGGGACATCTTTGCATGGTCAACTCAGGATTTGCAAGGTGTTCCGAGGGAGTTGGCTGAGCACTCTCTAAATGTAAGGCCAGGAGCAAGGCCGGTGAAGCAACCTCTCCGCCGCTTCGCCGAAGACAGGAGAAAATTAATAGGGGATGAAATAGCTCGGCTCCTCGCAGCCGGGTTCATCATGGAGGTGCTGTATCCGGATTGGTTGTCAAACCCGGTGCTAGTAGAAAAGAAGAAAGATGATCCGAATGTAGCCATTGTATGGCGAATTTGTATCGATTACACGAACCAGAACAAGGCGTGTACAAAAGATCCTTTTCCCTTACCTAGAATAGACCAAGTCATTGATTCGACCGCTGGTTGTGAGTTATTGTCATTTGTAGACGCATATTCTGGTTTTCACCAGATACCGTGGAATCCGGCCGATCAAATAAAGACTGCGTTTATTACCCCGTATGGGGCTTATTGCTATTGCACAATGCCATTCGGCCTGCGAAACGCAGGAGCGACGTATCAGAGATGCATGCAAAAATGTCTACACGACCAGATAGGAAAAAATGTACAAGTATATGTAGATGACGTGGTCATAAAAACCAAGGAAAGCAAAACGCTACTGGATGATATATGGCAGACTTTCGCGAAGCTGAGAAGGTTCCGAATGAAGTTTAATCCGGAAAAATGCACATTTGGCGTGCCGGCAGGAAAATTACTCGGCTTTCTCGTATCTAGCCGAGGTATAGAGGCAAACCCAACAAAGTTAAAGGCAGTAGAAAGAATGGAGTTGCCAAGGTGTCTAAATGATGTACAAAAGTTCACGGGATGTCTAGCCTCGCTCAGCCGGTTTGTATGTCGGCTGGGAGAGAAGGCACTACCACTCTATCAACTAATGAAGAAATCTGATAAGTTCATTTGGACTCCACAAGCAGACAGTGCATTTCATGAGTTGAAAAGGATGTTGGTCACAACACCCATTTTGGCTTCTCCATTATCAAAAGAGCCAATGTTACTCTATATAGCGGCTACCAACAGAGTAGTGAGTGTTGTAGTCGTTGTAGAACGACTCGAAGATGATAAGTCGGTACAGAGGCCGGTGTATTATTTGAGCGAGGTGTTATCCGCTTCAAAGCAGAATTACCCACATTATCAGAAGATGGCTTATGGAGTGTACATGTCGGCAAAGAAGCTTAAACATTACTTCGAAGAGCATCCCATCAAAGTGATCTGTGAAGCGCCCATAGCCTACATATTGAGCAACAAATATGCAAGTGGTCGAATAGCAAAATGGGCAATCGAGTTGTCACCATATGCTCCACAATACGATAGGAGAGATGCAATCAAATCTCAGGCGGTCGCCGACTTCTTCGTAGATTGGGCCGAGGTGCAGTATGAGCCACCATTACGAGACCCAAATTATTGGACGATGCATTTCGATGGTTCCAAACTAAGAAATGGTTTGGGGGCAGGAATAGTGTTAACCTCGCCCAAAAGAGATCAGCTGAAGTATGTGCTACAAATACATTTTGCCGCATCAAACAACGTAGCCGAATACGAAGCACTGGTCCATGGATTGAAAGTAGAAAAAGAGATTGGCATACGCCGAATCTTATGCTATGGGGACTCGGATTTAGTAGTACAGCAAGTCTCAGGAAATTGGGATGCATTAGATGATAATATGGCATTGTATAGATTTCATGTGCAAAAGGTCAGTGGATACTTTGAAGGGTGTGAATTTCACCACATACCTCGGGCAGAAAATGATGCCGTAGACACGTTGTCAAAACTAGGATCAACCAGGCAGTCAATTCCACCGGGTATTGCCCTGGAACACCTCAGAAAACCATCAATAACCCCATCACCAGAATCCGAATCTATCTTTATTCCGACAAATTCAGCAGAAGATAATGTGCCGATGGAAGTAGACCAGCAATATAACTCGGAACTCCCCAAGAGAAGGACAGCAGAAGTAAGCATAATTATGGAGAAGGCCGAGGTAGTTATGTCGGTGGAAAACATGGAAATAGACAGTGAGACCACACCAGAAAAAATCACACCGGTGTGGGCGCAACCCATATTCTCTTTCCTTAAAGATGCGATGTTGCCGAATAATGAAGTGTTAGCAAGACAGACTATAAGGAGAGCAAAAGCTTATACAATCATAAACAATTAGCTATATAAAAGAAGCGTCACAAGTGTATTGCAAAGGTGTGTGAGTTCGGCAGAAGGCTAGGAGATCCTCCTAGATATACATCAAGAAGAATGTGGACACCATGCCTCATCTCGTGCCTTGGTAGCCAAAGCATTCAGGCATGGGTTTTATTGGCCAACGACGTTGAAAGAATCCAAGGAGTTGGTGAAAAAATGCAATGGTTGTCAGAGATATGCAACCAAGACACACACGCCGTCGTCCGAGTTAAAAACGATACCCATTACTTGGCCATTTTCCGTGTGGTGCTTAGATATGGTGGGACCATTTAAGCCGGCCCGAGGGGGGATGACCCACATATTGGTTATGGTGGACAAGTTCACAAAATGGATTGAAGTGAAACCAATAAAAAATGCGATGGGCCCACGACAGTGAAATTCCTCAAAGATATTATTTTAAGGTATGGGTACCCACACAGTGTTATTACAGATAACGGCACAAACTTTGCAGAAGGAGCTTTCGCTAGGTTCTGCCAAGAGAAGCACATAAGATTAGATGTTGCCTCTGTGGCTCACCCAGCATCTAATGGGCAAGTGGAAAGGTCTAATGGACTAGTATTGTCAGGAATAAAACCACGACTAGTCGAACCATTGCAAAGGTCGGCAGGATGTTGGATTGAGGAATTACCAGCAGTATTATGGAGCCTCAGGACTACTCCGAACAGATCAACAGGTTATACACCATTCTTTTTGGTATATGGGGCAGAGGCCGTGCTTCCAGCCGACATAATACATGACTCGCCAAGAGTTACTCAATATACAACTTCAGAGGTAAATGAAGTAGCTCGGCAAGATACTGTTGACTTGCTAGAAGAAGCCAGAGAGCTGGCGCTATCACGATCAGCTATTTATCAGCAGAACTTGCGACGATATCACAGCAAGAAGGTGAATCCAAGAGTGTTCAAAGAAGGGGATTTAGTTCTCCGACTGGTGCAACGTACGGCCGGGATGCACAAGCTATCACCTCCATGGGAAGGACCATTCGTCGTGAGAAAAGCATTGCACAATGATGCCTATTACCTAATCGATGCTCAGTCCCCTGGAAAGAACAGAGCAGACAAAGCTGGCGAAGAAACGAAAAGACCATGGAATGTAGCTTTACTTCGTCCATTTTACCCGTAGTATGCTATATCAAGATCAAGATTCAATTATGTATTAAACCTCGACATCCAGAGCAGTGAATCGGGGACTGGCATATGATATTTCAATTTCATCTTATGTATTAAACCTCGGCATCCAGAGCAGTGACTCGGGGACTGCCATATGTTATTTCAATTTCATCTTATGTATTAAACCTCGACATCCAGAGCAGTGACTCGGGGACTGCCATATGTTATTTCGATTTCATCTTATGTCTTAAACCTCGGCATCCAGAGCAGTGACTCGGAGACTGCCATGTGTTATTCCAATTTTGGGTTATGAATTAAACCTCGGCGTCCAGAGCAGTGACTCGGGGACTTCCATATGATATTCCAATTTTAGTGTACTAAACCTCGGCACCTTGAGCAGCGAATCGCCAACCGTTGTACATTATTTCCGAAGTTTGGTTTACACAATAGACTTCGGCGCCATAGGCAGTAACTCGGGAACTGCCATATATTGTTCCGAAGTTGTGGTTAACCTTTGATACAAAGAAGGTATCAAACTTCGACATTCAAAGTAAGAACAGCTCAAACTCATATGATATGCGGAACTCACACTTAGATTAATTGGCTAAACCACGGGAGTGCAGAGGTAAATATACATCCCGAAATTAAGAAATCGCAGGCCAACACAGCAAGGATTCGGACAAACAAGACCACTTAGACAAGGTGATAACAATTACAAACATGCGTGTCTCAGCAGCACACGGCAAAAGAAATTCATGCCATACAGAAGACGGACAAATGTTTCGCATACATCATACGCCCGGCATACCAGGGATAAGAAATGTCTTAAACGTTTTTAGCTGGAGAGGCAGCAACTTGGTCAGGGGCTGGGCACTCCGAGGTAGGAGGCACTTCGACCGAGGTTGCCTCGCCCTCCATAGACCCAAGTGCGACTTCGGCGGAAGCCCGAGGCTGCTGAGGAGCATCAGTTTGCGCAGTTGAATGCCCAGTACCTTTGGAGGAGGATCGCGCATCGCCGTTGCCATCCGAGCTTGAACTGGAGTCACCAGAAGTAGCCGAGTCATCCTCATCTTCCCCTTGCTCAGCTGGATCGTTATCCGATGCATCCTCGACTATGACCTCGTCGTCCGGGTTTGGAAGGAAACTCGGACCTTCATTCCAGGTATGCACGTCGGCATACTCAACAAGTTGGAAGGCGCGAGCTTGCCGAAGAGCGACGAAGGTGGGATCCTCAACCCAACGGGAACCAGTGCGCAAATTTCTCAGGATATCAAGAGAAATGTCTTCATACCATGATATGATAACAGTGAGGGCCATATCAGCGCCAGATTGCCCGGCTAATTCCCTCCAGAGACTTAGTTGCTTCTCAGATGCCATCAATCTTTTCACCAGCAATTCGACCGCATTGATATCAGGAGTCCCAGAAGTATTCGGCCAGAGAACATGGTAGGCTTGGATAGCTGCCTGCACCAAATCCCTGCCCATAATATTCATCGGACCAACTGCAGCGCCGACAGCAACCAGGAAATCTTCCATCGAATACTTCGAGTCAGCGTCAACAGGGACATCTCGGTGCACACGAGCTGCAAGAACCGCTTTAGAAATCACGGGCTTAGCTTCTGGAAAATGACCTGCGCAAAACACGAATGCGTTAGGAGGCAGCAGGGACAAAGAGAAAAATATAATTCGGCCGTGCTAAGAAGCTTACGATGAATATAACTCATCATTATCTGAAGGTATTTAGCCCAGTCGATCTTTCTCTTCTCAAAGCGAGCGATCTCCTCGCTCATTCCACGAGTTTTCAGTTCGGCAGCCTCGAGGAGCTCTTTATTCTTCTGCAGTTGCAGAGCTAGCCGATTTTTCTCCTTGGAGAATTCCTGATCAACCTTTTCTAGTTCAGATTTCTGAGAGAGCTTAAGGGCCTCCACCTTGGTGCGCAGGCGAGCTATTTCATCATCCTTTTCTTTTAGCTGCGCCGAATGAGTAGCGCTTTGTTCTAAAAAATGCAGCATCACGTCAGGCATGGGCGTGCAATCTTGGTGAGATGCTGCAAAGGTTTGTAACTCGGCTTTACCAAAGCCAAACGAAATAAAAGAAGCTTAGCGCACATTTTAAAGAGGGGAAGGTGTAAGGTAAAAGGGAAACTAACCTTCTAGGCTCTTGACTTTCTTCTCAAGACGAATGTTGGGATTATTGATATTACCTGTTCACCAAAAAAGTGAGCCGACATCTCGCATACAAAACAATAAGAATGTCGAAAATGACGAAAATAATTATCGACTTACCAGCCTTTTTCACCACAGGGAGAACTTTCTCATATTTTTCTTCCAATTTTCGGTGCGAAAAAAGCAATCTTTGAAATTCGGCAGTCCGCCGGTCATGTGCAACCTGAACAATGGAGCAAACGATTAATGGATATTCGAAACTAAAACAGATCCGAGTTAAGCGAAAACTTAACCCGGATCTAGGTGGATGGATATTCGAAGCTAAAACAGATCCGAGTTAAGTGAAGCTTAACCCGGATCTAGGTGGCTGGATATTCGAAGCTAAAACAGATCCGAGTTAAGCAAGACTAAACCCGGATCTAGGTGGCTGGATATTTGAAGCTAAAACAGATCCGAGTTAAGCAAGACTAAACCCGGATCTAGGTGGCTGGATATTCGAAGCCAAAACATATCCGAGTCAAGCGAAACTTAACCCGGATCTAGGTGGCTGGATATTACAAGATCAACTAAACGAAAGTCAAGCAAGGTTTAAGGTAGATCTAGTCGAATATAGATTCAAACCCTAAAGTTAAAATTAAATTATGTAGAGCATTATTAAACTTCCAAGCAAATAACAAGTTATTTCCCTGCAAGTTTCGGGGACTAGAGTATATAGTAGCATCTGGAGAATTAATCAAAACTCCGCAAAACAGCAATTACCTAATTCTTCTTGTTAGTGTCAAGGATGATCTTGGCAGCTTGATCCAAGCGGCCGCCAATGTCGCAAAGCTGAAATGGCTGACTGATTGGATTACCCTCAAACTGATCGGCAGCATTCCAATTATTGGCATATTCCACCAGCGAGCCGAGGTTATTCCCACTAGCCGTCCGAGTTAGGACTTTACCCCGGACGTGCTGTGTAACCACCACGGCTGCAGGGCTTTTATGAAGAGCAAGCTGGGTACCGATGGCCGAAGTAACGGAGGCTTTGGTGGGCGCAGTTCCTTTGCGCAGCACATCGGCAATACTCGGCTGAGAAGAGCCGACAAGACCTTTCTGGGAAGTGGAAGCCTTGGTGGCAACAGTTTTTCTTTCTTTAGAGGAGGCATCAGCGGGAGCCGATACCTCGGAAATGGGAACAGTGCTTTTAGGAGCCGGAGGGGTCACGGTCGCAGAGGGTGCCGAGATAATGACGTCCTCGGCCGGGGCTGGAGTTACTATAGAAACTGCGGGGGTAGAAAGAGGCTCGGTAGAGATGCTCGGATCCACGGAGGGGGCAACTGGTTTGGTGGAAATCTCAGAGGGCCGAGTGGAATCGATGTCAACAAAAGGAGTCTCAGGCACATCGTGACGAGGGGGCGACTGATTCGGAGCTGAAGGAGATGCAACACGAGCAGGACTGGGAATCCTGGTATCTTCAGCGGGCGGAGGAGACGGCTGCCGAGTCACGCGGCTAGTCATGCTAGGACCGCCGGGCTTAACAGAAAGCGGAGCACTGCAAAAATAAGAAAGAAAGAAGGGCGTCAGGATGAAAAGCAGAAAGAGAGAAACAAGAAATATGAGCAAAAGGAACTTACCTTATGACTCCAGGCATAGTCTTGCGCCTGGGAGGATTCGGAGCGGATTTCTTCATTGGGGCCTCTCGAGGGCACAGGAGCCCCACGTTTCCCCGAGGTAACAGGGGGCCGGGAAGCAATAGGCTCGGCGTCGTGAACCTGACCGGCCGGATTAGCTGGGAAAGTAGAAGCCGGAAATGCATAAGAAATGGGCATTGCGGCAACTACCTCAAGAACTAGGACCTCGTCCGAATCACCTTCCTCCTCGTGGGCCGAGGTCTTGCCACAAGCACGAGCCGGGGCAGGATCCGACTTAGGGACGAACTCTTCCGAGTCCGGCTCCCCAGTGTCCGGGGTATTCCGGTCCACGGGCCACGGAAGCGACAAAACTTCGGCATCCTCGTTCTTCTGCTCTGTGAACCTCTGTAAGACAGGAAAAAGGAAAATTAGCAAGAACAGTTACGAAAACAATTGGAAAACAGAACGTCAGTGGTTAAGCTTACTTCGGGAGGGGGACGCTCGCGTGTGAACGGCTTCAATCCTCAAGCCCAGTCCTCAGGCATCTCTGTCTTGAAGATAGCTCGGACACGCTTAAAAATGAGATAGTTGTCCAGCTCCACGGTCGAGACTCGATTGGGGTCAAGAGGACCGCTCATGTAGCAGAGTTTGTGCATCCGTTTCTGGAATGGGCAGATTCGGCTACTGATAAAGGTAGCCATCAAGTCCTCGCCGCGTAACCCGGCGCGGATCAGCTCTTTAAGCTGAATCTCAAAAGCCTCGGCCAAGGCGTGACTCTTCCTCGGATTATAAGTCCAATTCACCTTGGAGGGCGTGCCAATGGAGAATGCGGGGAGCCGAATCTTGTCCTCCGTTCCCGTGTTCTTGACATAGAAGAAGGATTTGTGCCACTTCTTGCACTCTAGCCCGTGACACGAGAAATCGGACTTCCTCCGAGGTGTAATGGGACGCTCCACATTGGGTAAGTTTCTCGGAAGGGTGCGAGACTTGTCGGGGACTACGTTAGAACGAATCTGGAAGAACTTCCAGACATGCAGACGGCCATAGGAAGTATCCCTCGAGGCGAGATAAAAGCGAAGAGAAGAGATGGCATTTGCAGGAAGATGATGCGGCTGAAGGCCGAAGTAGTCGAGAAACTCTCTAGCAGAGTCGCTAAGAGGGAGACCAAAACCGCGCGAGAAATGCGACATGAAAACTACATACTCGCCCTCCCTAAGATCCGGAGAGGACTCGCTGCCGGGTAAGCGACAGGAGACCTCGGCGGGAATCCTCCGAGTTCGGATAAGCCACTCGATCTCGCGGCGAGTAACGGAGGAGCCCTACCACGAGCCTTGCTCGGGCCCAGAGCCAGCATCGTCATCCTCTATCAGGGCACCGCTAAAGGAGCTAGACATGAGCTCGCCGGAAAAATCAGCGGAGGAAGAACTAGCGGCGGAGGAAAGTTTAGAACTACAGGGCCCCGTCGTGATTCTGCATAGGAACGACGGCGGAAGAGCAGAGGAACCACCGCACGAATACGAAATGGAGACAGAGAAATCTAGGGAAAAGCTAGGCGACGCAGCCGGAAAGAACTCACCGGCAACGACGCCGAAGCTAGCGAACGCGGACGAGGCAGACGGAGCAACGCGGCGGAGTCCTCGCCGTCGGAGGTTCAGATGAACGCGCGGCGGCGGAACTGCGAACGGGCGCGGAAGCGAGAGGAAGAAGAAGGGCGCAGGCAAGCGAAAAGGGGAAAGTGAATCCTCCAGCGCCGCACCCCTCTTTATAACCGAGCCGCTAGCAAGATAGTGGGATCGTGGGCGTGGTGGTTGGCCGTGTAGATCGTGTGCGCCGCACGAACACACGTCGTTGAGCGGAACCACACCGAGGGCCACACGGTAGAAAAGAAGGTCACGATCCCCAACGGAAACGGCACACGAGGCGTCGCAGCGCCGGCACAACAGGCGCAGTGGTAACTGTGGCCTGTCAGTAAATACTGTAGAGGAACAAAAAACTAGAGAAACAATGATGGGATGACACGTAGGACGAGGCGTACGCGAGAAGATACGATGATACCTCGAACGAGAAAGGAATAACTCGGAAACAATACAGGACGTGTATCATGAAACTGATACGACCCGGCCGAGGTTATCGGCGGGGCCATACCAGCTTCGGGGACTAATGTTTGGGAGATAACCCCGGATAGGGTAAAGACGGGGAAAGAAGAAAGGATGTTCCCTGTCTAGTTTCCGAGTTACAGTCTGAGTCGGCCGAATCATGTAGAGGTTGGCCAAGATAGGAAAGGGCAGGACCCTTATAGTAATGGCAAGGCATTACCCCGCCGAGATACTTCGTAAGTCCGCTAGGTTAGCCCGAGTAATCTTAATGCAGATAAAGGACAAGCCGAGCTACGGGAGGCAGGGCTGAATGATACGAAGCTTGCAGGAGAAGGAGAAGCCTGAAGTCAAACCCTAGCCGCAGGTTAGGGAGAATCTGAGCGAAGCCAAGCACTACGGATGAAGACGCAGAGCAACAGAGAGGCAGAAGGAGGTCACGGAGGTGATAGTCCTGAAGCCTGAGGCGCGCAGGAGGGGCCCTCTGGAACCTTTCCGTCATTAGGGGAGCGACAGGGAAAGGGGGCGCCGAACTACTATATTGGGAAAAGCATATTCCTCGAATATGCTTGCCACATCAGCCCTAAAGGAACCCAAGGCTCTCCTTTATAAGGAGAGGCTTGTACCCTGAAGAAGGGATCGACTCATTCTTTAGTACCGTTAGGCTGGTATAATTCTTCTTTCTCAAACACAGCTCAAGGAGCACTTGTAGCCCAAGGAAGCAGAAATAAGATCTTTACCTTTGCCATCTGTGTGCAGAATCAACTGCATTTTACCTCCCCAGATCCCTCTAGCATCCATTGGCCCCATACTTTAGCCTACCCATGGCATCTGCCATGCCACCACCACGACATTATGCGTGTAGGACCTATAATCCTGAACAGAGGGAGTATGTGCCAAAAATGGTCGTCTCTAGTGGAAAATATGAACATTTCCGATTTTCCTTTCTGATTTGGGGACGTAAGTTGTTTGATCGATAGTACATGGCCCTGGTTGAGAATTTGAAAAACAAAATACGCAGTCCTTCCATAGGGAACGCTATTATTTTCACAAAGCCTGCCCGGAACGATGACGCGATGAATCCTCTCTCTCTCCCCCTCCCTCCCTCCTTCTCTCTCTCTGGTTACTCCGACTACCATTCTTTTAATTTCTGATCGGACGGCTGGAAAATAAAGTCATGTCAAGTTAAGTTAGAGAATCTGTGTCACATACCCTACTCATCTACTTCCTCTGTTTTAAAATATAAAATGTTTTAGCTTTATAAAGTTAATGCACTACAGGAGAAAGGTTCTTTGCCGTGTGGCCTCTCGGAACACGGCAAAACCTTTGCCGTGTGTATGTACACGGCAAAAGCCACACGACAACGATAGCCACGGCAAATGCTCTTTGCCGTGTGTCTTTGCGCCCGGAACACGGCAGAGCCTTCGCCGTGTGTTTACTGCATCGACACGGCAAAGTAAAGTACTTGACGGTTCCGTCCGTCTGACGGAGCCGACACATATTTGCCGTGTTCCTCCTTTGCCGTGTGTGATGACACTTTACCATGTATTCGTTCTTTGTCGTGTCCTCTTTCTTTGCCGTGTGCCTCAACCTTTGCCGTGTTGATCATCGTTGCCGTGTGCATTCTTGTTGCCGTGTGTGTGCTCTTTGCCGTGTGCTCGTGTGGGGGAACACACGGCAACGTTCACTCCTTTGCCGTGTGTCTGATGCGCACTGCACACGGCAAAGGCCATGTGATATTGCCCAGCGGCGCACAGGTGGCTCACACGTGGCTCCGCAAAGTGAGTACACACGGCAAAGGAGCTGTCATTTTCAATTTTTTTTTCTGTTTCCAGTCATTTCCTGCAATTCAAAGCATAATATATATATATGATATACAGATCATCAATAACAATAATATACTCATGAAAAACAATAATATACTCATCAACAACAACAATATAATCATCACCAACACCAAAATGCATCACCAACACTAGCAAACATCATCACCACGAAAGCAAGAGATTTCACAAATATTACAAGTGTCAAATGCTAGTGTTTATTCTTGCCACAAGGTCATGCCACAGTGTCAAATACTACCAAGTGCATAACCAACAAGTTATAAGACCTAAACTAGACAAATATTACAAGATCATCAACTCCGAGTGCTCCACAAGATCATGCTCCATCGTGAGATCCTACAAATTCAAGACAAGTACATAAATATGATAAGTAAAATCATCAATATGTACAAGTTTCTAGGCAAGTTGATGGAAATGGCTATAACATGGGATTTTGATGAGTCTCATGGCAAATTACATCAATATAACAAGTAAAATCACGAATATCTACAAGTCCCATGGCAAGGCTAGAATTTCTATAAGCGTCATGACAAGGCTAAAATTTCTACAAGTGTCATATCACGGCTAAAATTTTGACAATGGCATAGAATTATCTACAAGTGTCATGGAATTGATAAATTTGCTATAAGTATCATGGCAAGGCTAAATTTCCTACAAGTGTCATGGAATTGCTAAATTTTCTATAAGTATCATGCCAAGGCTAAATTTTATACAAGTGTCATAGCATGGCTAAAATTTCTACAAATGCGATGGCTAAATTTTACAAGTATAAGAAAACAAACCTAGAGGACTCTGATTCAGCCTCCGGACGATCGACGGATTATTGACGGTGAAAGACGGCGGCACCTGGTTGTTCGATCCACCCGCGGACCCACCAGGCGGCGGCATCGCATTGTCCATCTGCAACATTGGAAATTGTGAGCATTAGACAATAAGGAAATATTGAAAATTGCGAGCATTGGACAATAAGACACTTGATCACTTACCCACGAGAAGGCAAAAGGAGGAGTGGGAAGAGTCCCTGATTGAGAATTGATGAGCATTTGCTGTGTCATCCACCGCATCATTTGCCCCTGTTGCTCCAGCAACCCATGCTGATGGGCCATCTGTTGCTCCAGCTGCTGCTGCTGCTCGGCTGCCTCTCTGCGTGCCCTATCAGCGGCCATCTCCTCCTACGTCGTGTCGCCACGATTAGATGAACATTGCAACGCAAAACATGTAATAAAACATATATGACCGAGGAAGAACATACCTGTAACTGGTCGAGAGCTACAACCGAAGGCCGTGGGCGGGTCTCTATAGCAGGTTGGTCGCTCGTCCTACCACGCCGGACCTGGCGCATAGATGGAATGGTCTTAGGGTCGACGGACCCGTGACCGATCCATAGGCGACCATTCTTCTGGCCTTCTCCCGCCAGCACGGCGACCTCGGGGTCGAAGGGGGCGGTCTCAGGGTTATAATCTTCTCCATGCACCTCCTTATACTTTTTAGGGTACTTCTCACCCCGGAGCCTGGCTCCCTCGTTCATGCATAGGCTCTCGTTCCTAGGCTCATTCAACGTGCGTGTCTTCTTCCAAACGGCAAACACGGACGGCTCTTGACCTGTCTTTATTTTCTGCACAAAAGAGCACGAAGTTAAGTGAAGGGGGACTCCAAAGGGCGAAGTAAAGAATAAAATTACAAGCAAGAACAAATAAAGCATTTTCTCACCTCTTTTTGCCTAAGAAGGGCGAGGGGGATGCTGCCTTGGCGGTGTGATCCACCCCCCATCTCCTCTTGCCGCTTCTTTGCATCGGCGTGTTTCTGGAGGTAAATGGGGTGTGTCCACCACACTACCATTGCCGTGAAGCACCGCTCGTCATTACCCACGAACTGAGGAGGGTTCTACATCCACAAGACACACGTTTTAGTACAATAGAAAGTAGAATAAGGTCAAGAAATCAATAAAACAAAAAATGCAACTACCCGCACGTACTGCCACGACTCGAAGAGCATATCCCGGGATTGGCTCTTGTTCATCCAAATCTTGCGATCACCAAACCAGTTGCGGACGCAGTTCACACGTGCCTCGTAGTGCATGTCTTGCACCTTCCTCTTGGCAAGCTCGTGAACAATCATCAAACACTCCCTTTTGCGCGCCCTGTCCATGTCGAAGAACTTCTACAAGTATGCACATAGGGGAAAAAAGGGGGGTCAAAGCCACGAGTTCAAGTATATTTCATCCTCAAGGCGATTGAATTATGACAAGCGAAACAAACTTACCCAGAACAAAACCTGAACCTTCTCCGCGATGGTGGTGTACTTTTTTTCGGGATCTTCGGCATAGTGGTAATGCTTCCAAGTCCAAGACACATCCTTTGAACCATTTGGGAGAGTGACAATCCTAGGAAAATACTTTATAACGAAGGCTCCAAGGATGATTGAGTAGCCACGATATGGCTTGACCCCATCCTGATATAGAAAGGCACTGCAAAATGAAAAGACAAGGTCAGTATGTGATAAAAATTACAATGTATGGTTTAGGGTCAAATCATGTACCTCGACCCAGCGGGCACGAGTACCTTGTCCGCATAGGGATATGGTAGGTCGGGAGTCTCGAAACCCCACGCCGATATGGAGCCTT
Organism: Avena longiglumis; assembly: GCA_030063025.1. Classification (NCBI taxonomy): domain Eukaryota; kingdom Viridiplantae; phylum Streptophyta; class Magnoliopsida; order Poales; family Poaceae; genus Avena; species Avena longiglumis. The sequence goes on from CP125973.1 coordinate 227,358,098, forward strand.
CTCCCACGGCACCAGGCTCGGGTCCATAAGAGCGTACTCCTCAAGGTACTGCGTCTCATCCTCCGGAGGCACCCACCTCAAGGACGTGTTAAGCTCGTAGGGTAAAGACCCCAACCCCTCATCCTCCTCCTCCTCCTGCTGCTCCTCCTCGTCAGAATCCGAGTGCGTCCCCTCATCCTCCTGACGGCGAACTGGATCCTCCTCCTCGTCCTCCCCCTCCTGCTCCTGCTCCTTCTCCTGCTCGTCCTCCTCGAAGACCGGAGGGGGACTAGGAGTCCTCGCACTCCTCCCACGCCCCCACCATTGTGAAGTGCACGGTGGAGCACTAGCACTAGCACTAGTAGGCTGCTTCCCCCTGGCATCTTTTGAACCACCAGTCATAAGTTTTGCCAAGCTTTTCAGCTTTCTTGTAACTCCCTTTCCCCCGGGCATCTTTCAATCACCTGCAAAACAGAGTGAAAGAGTAGTTTATTAGTACACATCAGTGACACAAGATTCATAACAGTACAATAATACTCAAGTTTTAAACACACACTATATTCGTATCAGCAAAGACGAAAGAAGAGAAATACTTCCATGGTCCATATAGCATGGGTATGAGACGCGACAAGCCAAGGGAAGGATTCGGTCTCCACGGCAACGACTCAACAAAAGGAATCGTTGTCGTGAATCGAGAATCCTTTCCTGGGCTTGCCACCGTCACATCCCCATGCTATATGAATCTCGAAAATACCTGTCCTCTCTCGACTTTGGGGCTACGAGATGAAGCCTTCCTTGTGTTTCTCCAAAGACGAAAGGAAATAAACCATTTCACCATTAATATAACAATGTCACCCATGCTATACGAATAGTGAAGTAATGTCTTTCCTTTCGACTTTAGGGCTATCTAATCTATTCCATTTAAGTCACGCTAGCTAATCTATTCATATCGGCAAACACGAAAGAAGAGAAATACTTCCATGATCCATATAGCATGGGTATGAGACGCAGCAAGCCAAGGAAAGGATTCGGTCTCCACGGCAACGACTCCTCGAAAGGAATCGTTGTCGTGAATCGAGAATCCTTTCCTGGGCTTGCCACCGTCACATTCCCATGCTATATGAATCTCGAAAATACCTGTCCTCTCTCGACTTTAGGGCTAAGAGATGAAGCCTTCCTTGTGTTTCTCCAAAGACGAAAGGAAAGAAACCATTTCACGATTCATATAACAATGTCGCCCATGCTATACGAATAGTGAAGTAATGTCTTTCCTTTCGACTTTAGGGCTATCTAATCTATTCCATTTAAGTCACGCTAGCTAATCTATTCGTATCGGCAAAGACGAAAGAAGAGAAATAATTCCATGATCCATATAGCATGGGTATGAGACGCGACAAGCCAAGGAAAGGATTCGGTCTCCACGGCAACAACTCCTCGAAAGGAATCGTTGTCATGGATCGAGAATCCTTTCCTGGGCTTGCCACCGTCACATCTCCATGCTATATGAATCTCGAAAATACTTGTCCTCTCTCGACTTTGGGGCTACGAGTTCTTACAAATACAAAGACAAAAGGAAAGAAATTTTATTACATAGAATAGAGTTCTTACAAATACAAAGACAAAAGGAAAGAAATTTTATTACATAGCCCGGCGGGATTACATAGCAAACACTACTACAAAGATTATTACTACTACATGGATCAGAAGCCTGAGTCGGGATTCTGAATTGGACAAGAGGTTTCGTCATCGCTATCATTTCGACAGAGGAAGACCACGAGAACGTTAGAATCAGATGAAAACTTGCATGTGTCCCTAGAATATGTGTGTGAGTGTGGTCCAAAGGTTGGTATAGGTGATTGCATGTGTCCCTCCTCGGATGCACGCGCTCTATCCTAGAAGCGAAAGGTTTTGGACCTGTATAAGGGGGAATCTCCCCGTTCCGGTGAAACCGGGTAGGATAATGCCCCAACTTGTGAACCAACATGGTTTTACATCATCCCATGACATAATCAAACACAAAACAAGAGAGAGCTACGTTGGGCTACCCCCATCAGAAGAATGTCTAGGGGGGTAGACGATCCGAGCCCCGCATATTAGGGTTTCGCCGGAGGAAGACCACGAGAACGTCGGAATCAGATGAAAACTTGCATTTGTCCCTAGCATATGTGTGTGAGTGTGGTGCAAGGTTGGTATATGTGCTTGCATGTGTCCCCCCTCGCATGCATGCGCTCTAACCTAGAAGCGAAGGTTCTGGACATGTATAAGGGGAATCTCCCCGTTACAGTGAAACCGGGTAGGATAGTGCCCCAACTTGTGAACCAACATGGTTTTACATCATCCGATGACCTATTCAAACACAAAACAAGAGAGAGCTACGCCGGGCAACCCCTGTCAGAAGATGTCTACGGGGTAGACGATCCGAGCCCCGCAGATCAGGGTTTCGCCGGAGGAAGACCACGAGAACGTCGAAATCAGATGAAAACTTGCATGTGTCCCTAGCATATGTGTGTGAGTGTGGTGCAAGGTTGGTATAGGTGATTGCATGTGCCCCCCCCTCGCATGCATGCGCTCTAACCTAGAAGCGAAAGGTTCTGGACATATATTGACCTATATTGAGGTACAAACGTAGTATAGTGCCCCAACTTGTGAGCCAACATGGATTTACATCATCTTATGACATAATCAAACACAAAACAAGAGAGAGCTACGTTGGGCTACCCCCATCAGAAGAATGTCTTGTTGGGAATATGCCCTAGAGGCAATCATGTATGATGAGTTTTCCCATTGTATTCATAAAGATATTAAGTAGTCCTTGTATAAACATATGATGTGTATCATTGAATATGTGATTCGGTTGTGGAACTATGCATTCATGTTGTTTGTACTAAATATCCTTGGTCATTGAGGTTGTGCTGGACACACAACTTAGACCAATGTGAAAGTTGGCTTGATGACTCGGTTCCACTTGTCATGGGCATGGAGATGCTATTCCAACTTACACAGATTCGACTAAAGAGTTTAGCGAGTCGGATTGACCTATATTGAGGTACGATGAACAAGTTGTCATTTATATATCTCAATCAATGTAATCCTTAGACCTGAGGTTGTTGCATAGTCCGAGTTGAGGATCACCGACTTAGGTTCTATCAAACGCTGATCCGTGAATCGCGATTATAAAGGCAGGGTTCGGGTCGACTGAGAATCAAGATGCGTGATGTGAATAACCAAGATGGGATTTTGCCCCTCCACTCGGAGAGATATTCTCTGGGCCCTCTCATGAGATATGATTCGGAAAGCATGGCCATGCACGACTCGGTTAAGTGTTAACCGAGGCGATCGACTAAGAGTTAGTCGGGTGAATCACTTATCTCGGATCGAGAAGAGAGTCGGACTATTTAAGGGATGACATATATTCGCCTATAGTCTGACAAGGTATATCGTGAGGCAAAAGGGACTCGGACGTAAGTCGCATTGGAAAGGCAAGTCATCATGACTCTTTGGTACTTGGGAGTCGGCACGTTCTGCTAGGAGCCGCTACCGACTGATCGATTGAGAGTCGGACTCCAATCGTGTCCAAGTAGCCATGAGCCTGCGGGGTCACACACTTAAGAGCGGGAGCAAGTTCGGATATGATCTGAACCTGTAATCTGGTTGGGTTGGACCTAAACCGGATTAGGACTGAGTTAGTGAGTTAGACTCACGGTGACTAGTGTTATATGGGCTTTAGTGAATGGGTCGCGCGAGCAGATCCCACGTTCACTCCCTATATATAGTGGAGCACCTTAACCCAGAAAGGTTAATCGTTGTTCGGTCAGGTTATTCCATGTGTTGGAAACCCTATCTCCACAGCAGTCCAGCCGTCGTTACGAACCTAGCGATTGCCACGCGCTCCTCCTTGTAATGCAGTGGATACCAGCAGAGGTGCTGTGCGATCAGCACCAGGACGATCGGATCGTGAGGACTGCACTGCATCAATTGACGCGCTTCAGCAGTAATCCACAACCATGCGTCTAGTGGTAAACCTCGTGGCCTTCTACCTCAGTTAGATCTTGGGATCACCATGTTAGAGTAAAAATGTTTTGTTTTATCTCTGCGTGGCCCAACAGTGGTATCAGAGCGATAGCTTCTGGTTTTAGGCTCGAGATCTCGCATATGTGATATGCGGTAGGATGTAGATGAGATCTATATGCTGTTTGGTGCTCGATCTATGAGATAGATCGGTTTTGTACGAAGTTGATTGGATCAACTGTGCTCAGGGAATGGTAGATCTGATTTCCGTGATCATACTGCTGAGGTCGTGGAACAACATACCCCTACCGGTCGGCTTCCGCCATCGGGGTAGACTGTGACACGTAAATCCAGAACCGGTGATCGAAGATCAAAGAGTTTGATCGAATCGGAACGATGGTCGGAATCCATGTTCGGATCATAGATGAGATCTACGTTTTCGGAAAAATCGTCGGGCGCTGCCCCCCCCTCGAGGGGCGCTGCCCCTTCGACCCCCGCCCGCTATCCGGCTAGCGGTACCGCCGGCTTCGCCCTGTCGTAGCACCTTAGATGTCGTTGCGAGTTTCACAACGCCGGTAGATATTGTATCTATGCATCACTTGTTTTTGCAAGAAATTGTGAATGGTATGGTTCATGTGCATGTGATGTATGTTTGTAATCAATACGTGATCTGCGAATCACGGTTTATGTCAGCCGGCTGGAGCCTAGGTGCTATCATTTTATTGTATAACGACCTGCGTGTCGGATTCTCTGTAATATACTTTACTAAGCTAGTGTAGCTGTTTGGAGAACCCGGAAGGCATGCAAGGCATTGTACATGTCGGCGACATGGAGTAAGACGTCAAGTGACAAGAGTTGGCACGGGTCGGATTACAGGCTTTGTGGAGATGGAGATCACCACGAAGAGAGCCATACCATTTCACATTATAATTGCTTTATTTTGTGTTATTGTTATGTCTCTGTTTTACCTCTGTTAGATAGTCGGTAAAATTTAATCCCTCAAAGAAGGTCTAGTCGGTTTTCCCGCCAGTGTTGGTACCATCACAAGTCAGACATTTTTGGTAGTGGGCTCATAAAATTGAGGTGCTGCCAATTATTTCCGACTAGGTGGGTTCGAGTCAGACTCTTACTGCAGAAACACTCGGTAAGCTAGACGGGTCTATCACAACGGTTGTGGGACTCGAGGAAAAGTCGGATGGGAGTCGGGGCATGTGATGCCACCCGTCCAACAGGAGTCGCATGAGATGCGATTGACAAGGAGTTGTCTACCTAGATCACTTGGCGGCTAGCGGTGATGCTAAAGCTCACTAGCCGACTTGCTTATTTAGGATCCTGAATCACTAAGCAACCATTGGAGGTGTGTTGGTTCTAGTGGGAGAATAAAATATTAAAATGTTTAATATGCTTGCTCTTTTATGAATACATGTCTCAAGTGTTTTGCATATTTTCTGTTGTAGATCATGGCACCAAGTAGCAGTCATTCTCAGATATCCGGTTTTGCGTTGAGAACTATCCTTGAGAAAGATAAACTGAACGACACTAATTTTACCAACTGGTATCGAAATCTGAGAATTGTTCTCAAACAAGAAAAGAAGGACCATGTCCTAGACAACCCACTTCCAGATGAGCCGAATGAGAATGCGACAGTCGCAGCCACCAATGCCTACCGTCGGGCTAAGGATGAGCCCACGGATATTAGCTGTCTTGTGCTTGCTCACATGGAACCGGACTTGCAAAAGCAGTTCGAGCATGTTGAGGCCTACGATATGATCGAAAGCCTCAAAAGTATGTTCCAGGCTCAGGCGAAGACTGAGAGGTATCAAGTCTCTCAGGCTTTGCTGAGTTGCAAGCTTAAGGATGGTGATCCACTGAGTCCGCATGTGATCAAAATGGTTGGTTACGTGAAGTCTTTGGAGAGGCTTGGCTACCCCATTAGCGAAGAGTTCGCTACGGATATAATTCTGAACTCTCTTCCTAGTGTATATGGGTAGTTCATTTCGAACTACCACATGTATGGTATGGATAAGAAGCTCACTGAATTGCATGGGATGCTCAAGCAGGCAGAGGCGGATCTCAAGAAGGGCACCAGTCAAGTGTTGATGGTGCAGAATAAGGCTAAGTTCAAGAAGAGTTCTTGGACTAAGAAGAAGGCTAAGTCGAGGAAAGCAGCTCGGACCCGGTCCCAAGCGCCTCGGGGACTAAGCCATCTCCTTCAGCCAGATCCACTTGCTTCTACAAGGCGGATGGCCATGGAAGAGGAATCTGCAAGTACTTGGCCGATAAAGCCAAGAGTGGAGGTATGACTTCGACTCAGGTACACTTGTTTGCAATGTTATAGACATATATATTGTCGATGCACCTAATAGTTCTTGGGTATATGATACCGGACCGTTATTCACATCTCGCAACTTGTTGTAGGGACGGTAAGAACTAGGAGCGAAAAGAGGCGAGGTTGATATTCGAGTCGGCAACAAAGCAAGAGTTGCTTCGTTGGAAGTCGGCACGATGCAACTTCATTTACCTTCCGGATTCATTATGGAACTGAATAATTGTTATTATGTTCCAGTGCTCAGTCGAAACATTATTTCTGCTTCATGTTTGATGAGGCAAGGCTATGAGTCGAATATCAAGAATAATGGTTGTTCTTTGTATTTGAATGATATGTTTCACGACTTTGCACCCGTCCAGGACGGGTTATTTATTTTGAATCTTGATGGTGAGTCGGTTTATAACATAAATGTTAAAAGGTTGAAACCAAATGATCTGAATATGACTTACTTTTGGCACTGTCGGCTTGGTCATATAAGTTGGAAACGCATGAAGAAGGTCCATGATGATGGACTCCTAACTTCGTTCGACTTGGAGTCGTTCGAGACATGCGAATCTTGCCTACTCGGCAAAATGACCAAGACACCTTTTGCAAAGAGTTGCGAAAGGGCGTCCGACTTGTTGGGACTAGTACATAGTGATGTATGTGGACCAATGAGCACGACAGCCAGGGGTGGTTATGATTACTTCATTACCTTCACTGATGATTTCAGTAGGTATGGATATATCTACTTGATGAAACATAAGTCGGAAGCCTTTGAAAAGTTCAAAGAATTCCAGAATGAAGCACATAATCAACTCGGCAAGAAAATAAAGTTTCTTCGGTCGGACCGAGGAGGTGAGTACATGAGCCATGAGTTTGATGACCAGCTGAAAAGTTGTGGAATAGTTCCTCAACTTACTCCGCCAGGAATGCCGCAAAGGAACGGTGTTTCGGAAAGACGGAATCGGACCTTGTTGGACATGGTACGGTCAATGATGAGTCGGACAGATCTGCCTTTATCATTTCGGGGTTATTGTCTAGAAACAGCGGCGTTCACACTAAACAGAGTACCATCAAAATCGGTAGAGAAGACACCGCATCAGATGTGGACATGCAAAAAGGTGAGTTTGTCTTTTCTTAAGATTTGGGGTTGTGAAGCATTTGTCAAGCGACTTCAGTCGGACAAGCTTATGGCCAAGTCGGATAAATGTATTTTCGTGGGGTATCCGAGGGAAACCTTGGGTAACTACTTCTACAACCGAGAAGAGGGCAAAGTGTTTGTCGCTCGGAACGGTGTCTTCCTTGAGAAAGAGTTTCTCAGTCGGGGAGTAAGTGGGATCACGGTGCAACTTGAAGAAATTCGAGAGGAACCGGCTAGTGGTGAGTCGGCAAAAACCTGGAGGTTGAGCCGGTCGTGGTAGCTGAGCCGACGGCAGCACCTGTACTACGAAGATCGGCAAGATTACGAAGTGTTCGTGACGTGTTACTGTTAGATAGTGATGAGCCGGCAAATTATTCAGAAGCGATGGTGGGATCTAATTGTCAAGCGACTTCAGTCGGACAAGTTTACGGCCAAGTTGGATAAGTGTATTTTCGTGAGGTATCCTAGGGAAACCTTGGGTTACTACTTCTACAACCAAGAAGAGGGCAAAGCGTTTGTCGCTCGGAACGGTGTCTTCCTTGAGAAAGAGTTTCTCAGTCGGGGAGTCAGTGGGAGCATCAACTCAAATAAATTTGAGAGCAACCGGCTAGTAGCGAGTTGGCAAAAACCTTGGAGGTTGAGCCGGTCGTGGTGGCTGAGCTGACAACAGCACCTGTACTACGAAGATCGGCAAGATTACGAAGTGTTCGTGATGTATTACTGTTAGGCAGTGATGAGCCGGCCAATTATTCGGAACCGATGGTGGGATCTGATACCGAGTCATGGCTTGGAGCCATGAGATCCGAGATAAAGTCCATGGATGAAAATCAAGTTTGGAACTTGGTTGATCTGCCAGACGGTGCAAGACCCGTCGAGTGCAAATGGGTCTTTAAGAAGAAAACTGATATGGATGGGAATGTTTCCGTCTATAAAGCACGCCTTGTCGCGAAGGGGTTCTGACAAGTTCAAGGAGTTGATTACGACGAGACTTTCTCGCCCGTAGCGATGCTTAAATCAGTTCGGATCATGTTAGCTATAGCGGCCTATTTCGACTATGAGATATGGAAGATGGATGTCAAAACGGCTTTCCTTAACGGAAATTTAACCGAGGACGTGTATATGATATAGCCCGAGGGTTTTGTCGATCCGGCTAATGCTGACAAGGTGTGCAAACTTCAGAAATCCATTTATGGGTTGAAGCAAGCGTCTAGGAGTTGGAATATTCGCTTTGATGAGGTAGTCAAATCGTTTGGCTTCATCAAGAGTGATCATGATTCTTGTTTGTACAAGAAGTTTAGTGGGAACAAAGTAAATTTTCTAATGTTATATGTGGATGATATATTACTGATTGGAAATGATGTACAGATGTTGCAAGAAACCAAGGAATCATTGGAAAGGAGTTTCTCAATGAAAGACTTGGGTGAGGCAACATACATCCTCGGAATCCGGATCTATAGAGATAGATCAAGGAGGCTCATTGGATTGAGTCAGATTACTTATTTGGACAAAGTGTTGAATAAGTTCAACATGGAATCGTCTAAGAAGGGGTTCTTACCGATGTCCCATGGTGTAAAACTTAGCAAGACTCGGTGTCCTTCGACAACTGATGAGCGAAGTAGAATGAGTGCGATTCCATATGCTTCTGCAGTCGGATCCATCATGTATGCCATGATTTGTACTAGGCCGGATGTTTCCTATGCTCTAAGTGTTGTGAGCAGATACCAGGCTGATCCTGGAGAGATCCTGAACTACTAGAGAAGGACTAAGGATATGTTCTTGGTTTATGGTGGTGAAGATGAACTCAGTGTAAAGGGTTACATGGATGCGAGTTATCTTACCGACTCTGATGATTCTCGTTCCCAATTCGGATACGTGTTTATTATAAACGGAGGTGCTGTGAGCTGGAAGAGTTCCAAGCAAGAGACTGTGTCTGCGTCTACAACAGAGGCTGAGTATATTGCCGCCTCAGAGGCAGCAAAGGAAGCTGTTTGGATGAGGAATTTCCTCATGGATCTTGGTGTGGTTCAGGGCTCGTCCAATCCGTTGGATGTGTATTGTGACAACAATGGTCCTATTGCACAAGCACATACTCATGCGGTACCACCTGTTTCGCCAGTTCGTCGATCAGGGTGATATCAAGTTATGCAAGGTACACACGGATGCAAATATTGCAGATCCGTTGACAAAGCCGTTACCCCAGCCGAAGCATGAGGCGCACCTGAGATCCATGGGCATTAGATGCTTAGACATGTGATGTCGAAAGATTGACTCTAGTGCAAGTGGGAGACTGTTGGGAATATGCCCTAGAGGCAATCATGTATGATGAGTTTTCCCATTGTATTCATAAAGATATTAAGTAGTCCTTGTATAAACATCTGATATGTATCATTGAATATGTGATTCGGTTGTGGAACTATGCATTCATGTTGTTTGTACTAAATATCCTTGGTCATTGAGGTTGTGCTGGACACACAACTTAGACCAATGTGAAAGTTGGCCTGATGACTCGGTTCCACTTGTCATGGGCATGGAGATGCTATTCCAACTTACACAGATTCGACTAAAGACTTTAGCGAGTCGGATTGACCTATATTGAGGTACAACGAACAAGTTATCATTTGTATATCTCAATCAATGTAATCCTTAGACTTGAGGTTGTTGCATAGTCCGAGTTGAGGATCACCGACTTAGGTTGTGTCAAACGCTGATCCGTAACTAGGCAGTTATAAAGGCAGGTTTCGGGTCGACTGAGAATCAAGCTGCGTGATGTGAATAACCAAGATGGGATTTTGCCCCTCCACTCGGAGAGATATTCTCTGGGCCCTCTCGTGAGATATGATTCGGAAAGCATGGCCATGCACGACTCGGTTAAGTGTTAACCGAGGCGATCGACTAAGAGTTAGTCGGGTGAATCACTTATCTCGGATCGAGAAGAGAGTCGGACTATTTAAGGGATGATATATATTCGCCTATAGTCTGACAAGGTATATCGTGAGGCAAAAGGGACTCGGACGTAAGTCGCATTGGAAAGGCAAGTCATCATGACTCTTTGGTACTTGGGAGTCGGCACGTTCTGCTAGGAGCTGCTACCGTCTGATCGATTGAGAGTCGAACTCCAATCGTGTCCAAGTAGACATGAGCCTGCGAGGTCACACACTTAAGAGCGGGAACAAGTTCGGATTGGATCTGAACCTGTAATCTGGTTGGGTTGGACCTAAACCGGATTAGGACTGAGTTAGTGAGTTGGACTCACGGTGACTAGTGTTATATGGGCTTTAGTGAATGGGTCGCGCGAGCAGAGCCCACGTTCACTCCCTATATATAGTGGAGCACCTTAACCCAGAAAGGTTAATCGTTGTTCGGTTAGGTTATTCTATGTGTTGGAAACCCTAGCTCCACAGCAGTCCAGCCGTCGTTACGAACCTAGCAGTTCGCCGCCGGCGCTCCTCCTTGTACGTGTGGATACCAGCAGAGGTGCTGTGCGATCAGCACCAGGACGATCGGATCGTGAGGACTACACTGCATCAACTGACGCGCTTCATCAGTAATCCGCAACCGCGCGTCTAGTGGTAAACCTCGTGGCCTTCTACCTCAGTTAGATCTTGGGATCACCACGTCAGAGGAAAAAGTTTTGTTTTATCTCTGCGTGGCCCAACATGTCTAGGGGGGTAGACGATCCGAGCCCCGCAGATCAGGGTTTCGTCGGAGGAAGACCACGAGAACGTTGGAATCAGATGAAAACTTGCATGTGCCCCTAGCATATGTGTGTGACTGTGGTGCAAGGTTGGTATATGTGCTTGCATGTGTCCCCCCTCGCATGCATGCGCTCTAACCTAGAAGCAAAGATTCTGGACCTGTATAAGGGGGAATCTCCACGTTACAGTGCAACCGGACCGTATAAGGGGTGCATGTATATAGTGATCAAGACCACAATAACCTATGATCATATGTGTGTTCTCATGATCCTATGAAATAATATCACCTAACGTATATGTAATAAAAGCCTTGCTAATTAAAGAAAAGAAAAAGGTAAAAAAATGCTTTGCCGTGTATACAGAAGAATACACACGGCAAAGATTATCTTTGTCGTGTACCTGACGACGAGGACACACGGCAAAGATTCTGCCGTCAGCCCCCGGCGGGTGACCCTGCGAGGCCACGGGGCCCACTTCTTTGCCATGAATATATCTTTGCCGTGTGTCTTCGATGACTTTGCCGTGATTGTTTTCTTTGCCGTGTTTATTTCTTTGCCGTGTTCTTTTTCTGCAGTTTGCCATGCACCTGTGCTTTGCCGTGTTCCTCTTGGTATACACACGGCAAAGATAATCTTTGCCTGTTCCGGGCCTTTTGGCACACGACAAAGGAAAGGGGCAACGACAGCGACAATTTTTCCCGTAGTGATGTATCTAGACACTTTTTAGTGTGTAGATTCGAAGTGAACCTCTTTAAACCTACACACTAAAAGACGTCTAGATATATTACCTTCACAAACCTAAAATATCTTATATTTTAAAATGGAGGGAGCAGATCCGCAAATAATCATAGCCCGGGTTTTCCACCGTGCACATTTCATCCACTGATTTTGTGAAGTTTCATAAAGCTTTGTCATGTTTCAAAACACCTGCATGAATCTGAGCATGTGAAACACAGTGGATCCATGCATAGTCGATACAGTGCATGATAGGAAGTTATTTCTTAATATCATTGTATTTAGATTACATGAATGACCATACTAAATACCTTTGGAAATATATTTGAAAAATGAAAGTACCACTAAAGATAAGGATTTTTATGTGGTTCTTGCATAGAAAAGTTTTGCTTACAAAGGACAACTTTATAAAAAGGAATTGGCAAGGATGTGAAAAATGTTGTTTTTGTGACCAAGATGAATCAATAAAACATTTATTCATATCATGTCCTCTAGCAAAACTTGTGTAGCGTATTGTTCATATGTCTTTTAATATCACTCCTCCGTCTAACATAATAAATTTGGTTAGGAATTGGTTAGCGGGGGTCAACAAACAAGAAAAAACACATATCCGAGTTGGAGTTTCTTCTTTACTATGGGCCATATGGAACATTTGAAATGATTATATATTTAACAATGCCAAACATTCTTCCTTTATGCAGGTCATTTCTTTGGCTACTCACTAGATCTGTTTGTGGTCTTTCCTCTAGTCAACGGAAAAACGTCAAGACATGGTTACTGGGTGCAACCGGCTAGAGCAGGTAGCACGGGATTTTACAGCTGGCACAGGTGACGTTTTGATCATAGGTTAACATGTTAGTGCAGAGTCGCTTTATGTTTTCTCTCTTTTTTAGATGGTTGATTCATGTCTTAACCCTATGCGACCCATCATCTAAACTTTTGTAAAACTAAATGCTGAATAAAATTAATAAAGAGTTGCATGCATCATTCAATGCAGAGGCTGGAGCTACGTCTCCGTTTCGAAAAAAAATGTTGCTGCTAATTTAGGCTCGACTCTGTCATGGAGTACCCTAGAGGTGTCTCTGGATGCAATTTAGTTTGCACCGTTTTCACGAAACAAGAATCGACATGTTATTATTGCCAAACAAACGGTCGGCGAAAGTCCAAGAACCAAGCACATTAATGTGAAACACAAGAAATCGGTGAGAATAGGGTTTAATGAGGATATCTTGCGCAAATCGCCAACTACAAGCACACGATTTAGATCGGTACCATTATTTACACAAAGATCAAAATGAGTACGTGATGAATAATTTCTCCCTGGTTCTCATCCCGAAAGTACCCTACTCATTCAGATCACATTATACTTGGTCATGTTATTGTTAGGTTTAGGTTTACCCCCACGCAGTTCACACAAGGAGACGTGTCTCTGGTTGCAAATTAATTTGCATCATTTTTTTGACAAAATGAGCATGAGTGGGTTATTTCTTGCCAAAGAAATGGTCGGAAAGATTCCAACAATCAACATACATTAATGTTAAGGTAAATACTATGTAATGGTGTCCGATCGAAATCAAACGATTGGCACACCGAAGAGACGTCGATTCACATTCAATCGAACTCGTATCGTAACGAAAACGAATCGACTAAACGGTGCGATATGAGAGATACCAGAGTAAACGGCGTGATACGTCTTTAATGCATACCGAACAAGAAACGGGCGTCCATAATCACCGCACCCCTCCCCGACAGGCCAGACCCTGGAGCTCCGCCTCGCTTCCACCGCCGACCGCCCCCATATTGCGACGAATCCGCATCGAAGCACTCCTCCCCACGCATCTCTGCACTCCTCCCCTCTCCGTGGCTGCGCGTATGAAGCTCTAAGGCCGCCGATCGTCGTCGGGTCGACCTCGCTTCCACTGCCCCCATCTTGCTAATCCGCATCGCGGCGCTCCTCCCCTCTGCGGCTACGAATCTGCAGGGAATCTCCCTCACCGCTGCACATTCGTCTTCATCCTGCTCTGTGGCGGCTCGTATGAAGCTCCGAGGCCACCGGTCATCGTCGGGGTGACCTTCGGCCGTCGGAAGTCGAGGTCGAGGGGATTCTTGGTGGCTGCTCCCGCCTAATCAGGGGGTGAGTCGAGCGCTCACGCCCAAATTGTTTGCTGGACAGAATCGAGCTCTCACGGAATAGCACGCACATTCTGAACCACGACAGGAGAAGGTGATGAATTTTTGACCCCCATGATTTCCTAGCTGTTTTCATGTATCAGATCTACCTTGTACATGTAGTTGTGTAGTTTCTTTACACATATGTGCTCACATTTGTTGCTCGGCTAGGATATATATTCCTGGAAAATTAATTTTTATTGGATAAATTCTACTCGTTTTTATGCTCCCGTGTAATGGTGTTCATGCTGCCACATATCCACATATATGCTTCTTGTACAGTATGTTTCTCGCATTTTTTACCTGGTTGATTATGATGTTCTTGTGTGCACATTCAGAGAGATTTGGCGGCAACCTTTACATGCATTACTTTTTGAAATGTTTCTACTTCCACAGAATTTTCAACCTGCTGCATACAAACAATTTCATGCTTCTAGCAACCATGCTACCATCATACCACAAATGTGCTTCATGTATTCTAGATGTGCAATCCCACATAGTTATATATGATTGCATACCAACATGCTTCCATTTACCTTCCATGCTTCCATCATACCTCATATGTTTCAGGTACTTTTCTATGGCTTAAGGCTGAAATGTTTTCTGCTTCTACATATATATCTATCTGCCACAAACAAACAATTTTTAGGCTTCTATTATACATGCTACCACCAAACCACAAATATGTTTCATGTACTCTCTTTGTTTAATTCCACATAGTTATATACAATTGCATACCGACATGATTTCATTTACCCTCCATGATTCCATCATACCACTATATGTTCATGTATTCTCATTGTCTAATTTCACACAGCTATATACAATTGCATACCAACATGTTTCCACTTTCCTTTTTTGTAGCAAACATCACAAAAATGCCTAAGGCTGCAAAGGGGGAAAAGGATGTTGAACCAGAATCTAGACTAAAGACTCGTTTCTCGGGGTTTCGACTGAGGGACATTGTACTGGGTCTTAAGAAACCTCGGAAAGATCTCATCAGAAATCAGGGGTGGGGTGTTCTTCTGGACATTGGCGCTTTCTCAACTACAAGGGGATTGCTGGAATGGATAATTTTGAAGATTCATCCCGAGCTTGGTGAATTTAAGAACACTAGCAGCAACACTCACATAGTGTTCAACAAAGAAATGGTAGTTAAAGCCCTCGGTATTCCACGTGGAACTAGGCCGGTGGTTCTGACCGGTGAACATGAAGAATCACCACATCGTGATTTCTACAGGATACAATATAAAACAACTGGAATGCGGTCACTAATTTACCATGCCGAAAAGTTGCTTGCAAATGATGATCTGGATGATGAAACATGGTTCAAGACTTTCTACCTAGTGGTGATTGGTACATATTTCTTCCCAGGAACCAGCAACATGTTGCCTCTTGAGTACCTAGGGAGCCTCGGAGATTCAAAGATTATTTGTGAATATGATTGGGCTGATCAGATTTTCCGACATACAATGTCCAAAATAAAGTGCTTCCAAGACAGATGCAGGAAAGCAGACAAAATAGGAAACACAAATCCAATATGGGCTGGCGGTTGCTTACCATGGATCGCGGTATGCCATATCCTATGTACTTTCTTCATTCACAGAATCTACCTTCACCCATTTTTAATTTTAATAGAGAAAACATTTTTGCACCATAAATTTCATGCAGATTGTTTACATGGATCACCTGGACTTCCCCGTGTCAACTCTATCCACTCACCGGATTAACTATGCCGTCCCTAGAGCTTCCAATATTTTAGATGCTGATTTCAAGTTTGTCGTTAAGCATGACAAAAGCAGGCTCATATTATCTCCACATACATACGGTGCCTGACCAGTGAGTCATTTCAAAATCTGACCCCACTATATACCCATCATTGCGCTCTATGTCCTTTTTAATGTTTTTTACACATTATATTTTTGTAGTTCCGTGCATTCAACATCACCCCGTATGCATTTGTGGATACAAACTTGGGAAACCAAACTTGTAGTTCCTTGCATTCAACATCAGTCATTCAGTCTAGGTACTGTTGAAATTACATGTTTTATGCTTCATTCAGGAAAATTGTGCATGCATCCACTACATTTCCTGAAAAAATCCTATTAGTGTTTTGATCATACTTTCTGTCCACCAGGAAGCATCTCCACAGCAAGAAACTCACACCTTTTCTTCACCAGAGGTAATGTCACCTTTATTTTTTTGCTCTACACACAATCAACCTACGGTTTAATCTAACATAAATATTGACCTTATTGCAGGGGCTCCCCGAGTATCTGAAGACAATCCAGGAGAAGTACACCTCTTTATGGCGTGAGGATGTTGACAGATTAACGAAACTTCACAACAAGCACATGTCCCAATTTGCTTCCGAAGTAGTTGCAGCCATCAAGCAAAAAGCAACATCTATAGATGGGTTATCCTCACCTCCTAGAGCCACCACTCCCGTTACTTCCCCATTGAGAGCTCCCAATCCCATAATATCCTCGCCCACAGTTGAGCAACCCTTGTTCGGCGAAGAAGGTGCCCAGAATTCTGACCCTAAAACAACACCCAATACACAATTTTGGGTGGAAGCCAATAAGATTGCAAAACAAGTAGATCAAAGCACTGGCAAATCAACTAATACGAGGGATGCATCTAATTCCAGACTTGCCCATATGGAAAACGAATCCAGTGGCCCAGCTACTCATACACGTTTTCGCGGCGATGCCATGGAATGTCCTACATTCGATCTTCTGCCACCTGGGGAAACTTGAAGCCAGCAATTTGCACCCACCAACCTACAATCCTCTGACGCCGCCTGAAGCAGCTCTGCACCAAGCCTGTTGGAACCAAATATTACATCAGGTAATGCATACCACTTCTCGAAGCTTTACATTCTATGGCTTCTTTGCATTTCTGATTATGGGGTTGTCACTCATTTATCTAATATAATCACTTTCCATGGTAGGGTATTCCACACCAAAACATGATGGCAACCACAATGCTTCGTTAGTCCCCCAGAATTCGATCCCAGCACAACCTACCAATGATTCACAACCAAACAGAACAGTACAACTATGCATGGTTCTGTACATGCTAAATTAATTGATTCATAGCTGACACTTCAGTGCTTCCATGCAACACACCATTTAATTTCTTTCTTGATACTCCAACCATTTGGACACCATGCGCTTCTCATGAACAAATTTGATGCTTCCTACTACATATAATTTGTCAAGTTTCAGATTTATTAAAACAACCTACACCAAGTTTCCTACTACATGAGTTGTAATTCATTCATATTCGCCATTTTTGGTTTAAATATCCATCTTGTTCCATACTTCATACTCAGCTGAATACTGACATACATACAGGCACACACACGCATCCGGAGAACAAGAAACCTAGTGCTGCAAAAAATACTACTTCCACAACACCTGCACACGATGATGGACAATATGATTTTTCAAGCATCCTACTTTCACCGCAACGACCATCGGTTCACCTTGAATGCCAACCATCAAAGCTAGGTAAGTCCACATGTAATGTAATTTGCTGCATATCAATTTGATCGTTGCTTACTTACTTATACATCCAAGCTTCTTATGTAATTGCCACAAACAATATGAAAAAGCATTTATAAAACATATTGTGCATCTAGTGATAAAAAAAACACAATAGATGCTTCATGTCCTGCATAAACTTATCAAGTTTTATTCTTCAATCACAGAACAACTTCATATATTTTACTAGAGAACATATTAATCCATGCTTCCGTCTCTCTTTTTAAATCTGACGTACCACATATATGCACTAAACGATTATTTCCATAAATACAGGTGTACAAACGCGAGGATTGATCCAGAAACATCTAGGTGAAAAATGTGTGACAACTACCACACCAACCCTGGTTGACAAACAAAATGATTCACCAGCCATCAAAACATCGCAGATCCCACTGTATGCGAACGATTGCCAACCATCAGAACTAGGTAAGCTCCTCAAAACTTTCTAGCCATTCATTCCTTTTTGTAGCAAAATAAATAAGGATCCATTCGTTAATTAAAGGTGCTCAGTAACTAATGAAAGCATTCTTTCTTTCTTATACACACCAACGAGTTGAACAAGACTATTTCAGTCTACTATAAAAAATGTTTCCATCTGAACAAACATGATGCTTCA